>CM060681.1:84105859-85570905 GCA_030686995.1 Artemisia argyi | reverse complement strand
CACAACTTTTACCAAATCAACTAATGAACAGAGATCAAATATGTTGAAATAAACTTAACTGAGCATACAAATACCATTCATTACAACTAATTCCTCAGAACTAATATCACACTAAAGTTTGGCAGTTTCAAACTTAACAAAGGTTATACTAACTTTTAATGAACAAGAGCTTAAATTCAAACAATATTATAGCTAAACTAACTTAAGTAACTACAAAACACTGAGATTATAGCTGAATACCCAAGATAAAATGAATAGTACAAAAGTTGGATTTTGCTTACAAAGTGCTCCAAAGCAGAAAACTAAGAACCATGATCCAATGACACTCCTATTGCTCTCCACAGAGCTCTAATACCCAATTCAAATCCAAGCTCAGCTCCAAATCATCTCTGCTTTCCTTTCTGCTTTATTTTTTTCTTGATTTATTTTGTCTTTTTAAGAAATTATTATGACACTGAGTTTGAGACAGATTCAAAAGCTTATTAAGCTTTTGAACTCAACTATTGAATCTAAATGAACTTAAAGTGAGCTTATACTACTTTATAACTTGAAATCACAATTTGAGTATCTTAGGTAAATTTTGAAAACTGAAAACAAGAAGTAATTCAAACTTAAACCTTCATTACTTGATAAAAAGAGTACAATTAAAGGAAAATACACTGAATTAAAAATACATACTAGTCTACATAGCCACATTGGCTTACAAAAGCTTATATATATACTCCATGACCTAAAACTGCCTCTCCCTTCACTTTTCTTTCTGAATTATTGACCTCTTTGACTTGTGGCACTTTCCTGAGCAAATCCCACCCATTGGATTGGGTGGGAATAATCTTAACCGTTCAATCAAATTTTGGCGCCATTTTCTTTTTAACTGCTCCTTTGGTTTCTTGGAGGACTTTGATATCAACTTTTTTTTTTTTTTTTTTTTTTTTTTTTTTTTTGAGAACTTTATATACATATATACATTTTTTCAAACAGCGGGGGGTTGGCCATTCCCTCACACTAGGTGGTAGAAAATAGAAAGAATCAGAGATACGGGTGAAAACCCGTATTGTGCTATTGTTTTTGTTCATCGAGTCACTAGCTTGACTCGATCCCCAAATTCAATTGTCCTTGGGGAAAGTTTGGAGATCCGGGACAACCATGGATGGTATGTCCTCTCCAAAGTAATGTTTCAACCGATGTCCATTCACTTTGAAATTAGGACCGTCATTTTGAGATAATTCGACGGTACCATAAGGATAAACTTTAGTGATAGTGAATGGACCAGTCCATCGGGTTTTGAGCTTTCCCGAGAAGATCTTGAGTCTAGAGTTGAAAAGAAGGACTCGATCACCAACGTTGAAAACGCGGTTTTTGATTTTTGAGTCATGAATCTTCTTTGTCTTTTCTTTATAGATGTAACAATTCACATTTTCAGGTTAATTACTATTCCCGGAAAATTCACTATTCACTTTTACTATTCATGTTACTATTCATTTTTACTATTCATTCCTTTCCGAAATTTTTCCGAAAGTTGATTTTTATTTGATATTCTCGAGTGATAAATCATTTCCATGGCAAATTAAATGTTTGACATTCGTCAGATCATTTTCGTGAAAGTTATTAAGGAATTACACGTTTTAGGGTAAAACGTCATTCAAAAATTCTACGCACAACGAAATTCGATCCCGTCAGGTGACCCCACATCGGAAAAATGTTTGACACGCTCATGATTTATTTGAGAATTAATCGTGACTGAGAAAAACATGACCAAAGACTTCCCGGCAGGTCACCCAAGCCAGTACTACTCTCGCATGAGCACGCTTAACCGTATGGGCGATTAACCGTTAGACCACAAAACGAGTTTCTAAGACGTTTTGAGTTTTCAAACTTATTAGAAAAAGTCAACATAATTTTTCCCTCCTCCTTTGACCAAAAGTCATTCCTTGATTTTTAGGCTTACGGTTTGATGTCTAAAAGACATTTAACACCAACCGACACTAGACTGAGCCCAGTCTAGACATTATAAGTCATTTTAAATCATTTATATCATATTAGAAAAGTAACATTTTACTTTTCTCAGTTTTACGCAAAATTCGTACATTTTACGTATTACGCGTTTTAGACCCGTGTTTCCAGTTTTTAGCAGGGTTTACCACCCAAATGGAACCTACCACTCATTTTATATTTTATTATGGGACATATGGACATGTCTAACAATACTTTAAAGTTTCATAATTTTACGACACCCGGTTTTACGTTTTGAGGCCTAATCATTTACGGTTAGCATTTCTCGGAGTCAAAACTCATCCAATACTTAGGATAATAGCAAGCAAGGCACACCTCACCCCCTAGACCATATGGAACCGCCATTAGGGGGGGGGGAGTCATCCCTTGGTGTGGCATGATCTTGTGCTAAGTTGCCTTAGATGATTACAAGTGTTCACCTTGGTCTCCAAGGTGTTGACTAGTCATGTTTTGTAACCTCCTCAAGACCCTATAAAAGCCCCTCCCCCTTCCTTTGGCCGGCCATCAAACCACACCACAACACTTCACATTTAGCTTATTTCCTTCATAGTTCAAGCAAGATTCAAGTGCAAGTTCAAGGTAGAAACACTAGTTAAGTTATCATTCACCAAAACTCTTCCAAACCCTAATATACTTGGTGATTTCTTTTGAGTTTAAATCCACTCAATACACCTCAACCTTTATCATCATTCTTTCAAGAATACCAAGGGTAGAAAGGTTGCATGAAGTGAAAAGGGTTGAAGCAAGTCTATCAAAGTCCATTTCCTTACTTGTTACTCCTTTCTTTAATTAGAAAGCCAAAAGTTGTAAGCCAAACCCTAACATACTTCTTGTTAATTTATCATGTTCATATCATTTACATGTTATTCTTGCTATATTATGTCTTGTATTGATGTCCATGATGTATAAAAATGAGTAAAAGATGTTGTTATAATGAATTGTTGAAACAAATTACTAAAACAAGCAAACTAATGAAATTCTTGGTAAGACCTGATCAAAATGGTAAAAATATGATATTTGATTATTACATATTGTGGTAGAGGACCTAACAAGGAAACCATAGCAATTTGAACCACCCAAAATGAGTATACGAGTCAAAAGTTACGCCCATTTGAAATTACCAAAGTTTCCGGCAAAACTGTCAAATACCATTCTGATCAAATTTGGGTTTTGAAAGTCCCACTTCTGGTCCGATTCATCAAAAAGTTAAAACACGAAAGTTGTCCGGAACGACGTTTTCGTTCAGGAACAAAGAAGCTCGAGATCTAAAAATGCTTTCCGAGTGATAAAATTCTTCAAATTCTAAACAGCCCATTTATAGGCGAAAGTCACTAGATTATGGTTATACTTTGAAAGGAACAAGAGGTCTTATGACCTATAATCAAGACCACAACCATGGCTAGAGCCAAGGTTGTGTCTCATGACCTTGGAACAAGGACCAAAGGTCATGGCTAGGCCATGACGAAATGACCATACCAACTTACATAGGCGTAAACATGAAACAATGAATTAGGCGATAACATGAACAAGCAATTTGGATCTACTTCACTTAAAAAGGAAACCATGAGATTTTACCAAGAGAAAATGGTCATACAAGACTTATGAAACTACCCCTAATAACAATCTTCATGTACTAATAAACTTTCCTAAGTTTATCCAAATATCGGACATGTAACTTTTCGGATCAAAACTTATATCTATATATTTCATCAACTACTACAATAGTAGGGAGCCTCATGTGAGGAGTTCATTATGTAAGCCGTCGAGTTGAGTTGTGGATTTACGAGTTAAAGTGTCCTGGCTCCTCGAACGCTTACTAACATGACTTCTGAATTATGTCGGCCCGAACGGTAGTAAACGATATACCAAAACATACATGTTTCATGAATCTTTCTTTCAAAGACTTATACTATACATCATACCACATCATGGACTAAATGCAAGATATATATATAGGCACTTATTCATATTCTTTACTCCGATCCTAAGTCGCGATATTCTATTATAGGTTGCTTGTAGAAACCTTCACGATTCGACCATCACCTTCATTACTTGCTATCTTACTTAAGGTGAGTTCGTAGCCCCACTTTCTATTGTTTAACTATTTTACAAACCCATGGGGGGAATACATGCTATTATTTTTCTACTCGAACACGATGCTTTCTACTGTATGCTACCCGACGATGTTTTATTATCACTAAGTAACGATTGCCATGTTCGAAGTCCCTATATCATGAACCATTAGTCACTACCTTTAGTGAGCGCGAATATTGTGAATAGATCTATTGGGATTGACGGATCCCATTTGTGTTGAACAATGATGAGTTCACACAAATGCACTATATTTGAGATTTAGCGGTATAATGGCAAAAGTACCTCGATAGGGCTTCTATAATGCCAATTTTGTTGGTTCGATGTTAATGTTTTGGTTGCATGAGCTTAGTGAAATAAATAACGATTTTGTTTTCTAACTATGAGTGTGAGTCTATAGCTCACACTACGATTATTGTGTTCAAACGATTTAACTAAACTCTACGAATTCCACTCAACCTTTGTGTTGACCTCTCAAGCATGTATTTCAGGTTCATGACGATCAAGGATGGTACGGAAGGGCACGGATACTCAAGAGGGCTATAAATTTTATTATCATTCAAAACTCATTTAATGTAAATTGTAAACATGGAACCATCTGGGACCTCATTTTGTAATCTCTGATATTTATACAATTTGAATGATAAATCTTTTAAAACGACTCAATTGGAGTTCGTTTTCTATTATTGTGACTATTGTGCCGTCAAGTAACACCCAGTTCGAATTCCGCTGCAACCATGAATTGGGGGTGTTACAGATTGGTACCAGAGCCATGGTTATAGAGAAACGGGTCTAATTGAGACCTAAACTATAACCACACATACAAGCAAAAACATTTTTATAGCCTTCCGATCTCCGTGTCTTCCATCCTCCAGACGATTATGGACTTATTAAGCATTTTATGCTACATGAACATATAAGTATATTTATATATACATTCGAGTTATTTTCAATCATTTTATCTAAACATATCTACACATGCCTATTCTATGGCATTTCGACACAACCACATTCTCCCAACCATGTTCCTACTCCAACATTTTATGTCCAAGATATTGTAACGAATTACGATGGTCTTTTCTATTTCCCGAACATTGTATGACACAATGGTCTTAATCATTTCTCAAATGTTTTGAGTCACACAATGGTCTAATCTACTTCCGAGACATTGTGATTTGTGCAATGGTCTCTCGAATTATTCCACCACCTCATCAATATCATTTCATATGATATCAAAAACCCATCACAATCTATTATGAGATTTCTAAAGGATAAACTAATCCATCACCTACGAAAGCTGAACTTTCTCTACATTCATCAAAGTTTTCTTCTGAAACCTTCATTGTTAAAAGTTCGTGATCCTCGCCAAGTATGGACTGTTTTAGAACTACTTAAAACTTCCTTTCCACATGTATCTACCCGTACTATCTTCTATGCAATGGAATGTGAAAACATAGGTTACAAGTCTTGTATGGACGGGACTTGCAACTGGAAGGGTTTGACATCGCCTTTGTTTAGTGGACAGTTTCCCGAAAGCAACGGACATATCAAAAGTATACCTAATTTGGGTATTTGAAAATTTTATCGAACCTTGGCTAAATATAGACTAGTCACCTATATTTAACCTAGGGACAGTGGAATATAGTCTGACTAACTATATTCGACTTAAAATTTCCAAATACTGAGAATAGTTGTACTAGGGTTATGTTTAGATTGATTTCCTACATGAACACGATAAACCACCAGAATACATTAAAACAATCTAGAGACACGATAGTGTTTTACCACTCAGCGAAATCTTAACACCTTATTTGTACTACCTAATTTCATTCTTGAAAGTTTTCATTTATGAGATAATCCGAACTACTATCTTGGGATAGTTATCAATTCTTCTCTTCATCCTGTAGAAGTACTATCCTGTTTAGGTCCTAAGGATACCATTCCATCATAAACTTTTAAAATCTCTTAAGATTTTTAAAGCAAACTCAACATCTATACCTAAGAGTATTAATGTTAAGCATACACTACACACTTTTGTTCGTCAACATATCACATCATTATCTTCACAACCGTTACAAGCACAAGCTCATTAACAGATCTTGATGCACTTTTAAAGCTCAAATCATCCATAGTTACACCACAAGCACGCTCATCAGCTTTACAAGATTGAATATTCATCTTGTACTTTTGGAACACCAGTATCATCTCGTAATACCCTACCTTGTAACTCACCGACTAAGTATGAATGTTGTGTAGGATGATTTGTAATTATTTGAATGGATTGGGATGCCTTTTCATTTAAATAAAGACATTGTAAATCACTAAACCATAAGTTTATATTTCCGTATTTACATTGTTTGGGATGCCTCTCTATGTAAATAAAGAATTATAAACAAGTGGGCTTATTTGTATCCGAAATAACATAAGTATGAAGTCAATAAACACTAGGTACAACAACCGATTACCTACTAGGCTATGATTGCAACTACGATCTCATTTCCTATTAATATTCGACTGCTATATCAATTTCCTTTGATATTCGACTATTACCATACCTTTCCTACATAAAAGTAAACCTCGTCCTACACCATACACTGAAACGACAAATCAAACTACATCACTGGTAATCCCAGACTATAGACCTCATAAGTAACCACACCTTTTCATCGACACCACTCCAACATATGACACACATAGAACTTCGGGACGAAGTTCCCCGTAAGGGGTAGAGACTGTAACAATTCACATTTTCAGGTTAATTACTATTCCCGGAAAATTTACTATTCACTTTTACTATTCATGTTACTATTCATTTTTACTATTCATTCCTTTCCGAAATTTTCCCGAAAGTTGATTTTTATTTGATATTCTCGAGTGATAAATCATTTCCATGGCAAATTAAATGTTTGACATTCGTCAGATCATTTTCGTGAAAGTTATTAAGGAATTACACGTTTTAGGGTAAAACGTCATTCAAAAATTCTACGCACAACAAAATTCGATCCCGTCAGGTGACCCCACATCGGAAAAATGTTTGACACGCTCATGATTTATTTGAGAATTAATCGTGACTGAGAAAAACATGACCAAAGACTTCCCGGCAGGTCACCCAAGCCAGTACTACTCTCGCATGAGCACGCTTAACCGTATGGACGATTAACCGTTAGACCACAAAACGAGTTTCTAAGACGTTTTGAGTTTTCAAACTTATTAGAAAAAGTCAACATAATTTTTCCCTCCTCCTTTGACCAAAAGTCATTCCTTGATTTTTAGGCTTACGGTTTGATGTCTAAAAGACATTTAACACCAACCGACACTAGACTGAGCCCAGTCTAGACATTATAAGTCATTTTAAATCATTTATATCATATTAGAAAAGTAACATTTTACTTTTCTCAGTTTTACGCAAAATTCGTACATTTTACGTATTACGCGTTTTAGACCCGTGTTTCCAGTTTTTAGCAGGGTTTACCACCCAAATGGAACCTACCACTCATTTTATATTTTATTATGGGACATATGGACATGTCTAACAATACTTTAAAGTTTCATAATTTTACGACACCCGGTTTTACGTTTTGAGGCCTAATCATTTACGGTTAGCATTTCTCGGAGTCAAAACTCATCCAATACTTAGGATAATAGCAAGCAAGGCACACCTCACCCCCTAGACCATATGGAACCGCCATTAGGGGGGGGGGGAGTCATCCCTTGGTGTGGCATGATCTTGTGCTAAGTTGCCTTAGATGATTACAAGTGTTCACCTTGGTCTCCAAGGTGTTGACTAGTCATGTTTTGTAACCTCCTCAAGACCCTATAAAAGCCCCTCCCCCTTCCTTTGGCCGGCCATCAAACCACACCACAACACTTCACATTTAGCTTATTTCCTTCATAGTTCAAGCAAGATTCAAGTGCAAGTTCAAGGTAGAAACACTAGTTAAGTTATCATTCACCAAAACTCTTCCAAACCCTAATATACTTGGTGATTTCTTTTGAGTTTAAATCCACTCAATACACCTCAACCTTTATCATCATTCTTTCAAGAATACCAAGGGTAGAAAGGTTGCATGAAGTGAAAAGGGTTGAAGCAAGTCTATCAAAGTCCATTTCCTTACTTGTTACTCCTTTCTTTAATTAGAAAGCCAAAAGTTGTAAGCCAAACCCTAACATACTTCTTGTTAATTTATCATGTTCATATCATTTACATGTTATTCTTGCTATATTATGTCTTGTATTGATGTCCATGATGTATAAAAATGAGTAAAAGATGTTGTTATAATGAATTGTTGAAACAAATTACTAAAACAAGCAAACTAATGAAATTCTTGGTAAGACCTGATCAAAATGGTAAAAATATGATATTTGATTATTACATATTGTGGTAGAGGACCTAACAAGGAAACCATAGCAATTTGAACCACCCAAAATGAGTATACGAGTCAAAAGTTACGCCCATTTGAAATTACCAAAGTTTCCGGCAAAACTGCCAAATACCATTCTGATCAAATTTGGGTTTTGAAAGTCCCACTTCTGGTCCGATTCATCAAAAAGTTAAAACACGAAAGTTGTCCGGAACGACGTTTTCGTTCAGGGACAAAGAAGCTCGAGATCTAAAAATGCTTTCCGAGTGATAAAATTCTTCAAATACTAAACAGCCCATTTATAGGCGAAAGTCACTAGATTATGGTTATACTTTGAAAGGAACAAGAGGTCTTATGACCTATAATCAAGACCACAACCATGGCTAGAGCCAAGGTTGTGTCTCATGACCTTGGAACAAGGACCAAAGGTCATGGCTAGGCCATGACGAAATGACCATACCAACTTACATAGGCGTAAACATGAAACAATGAATTAGGCGATAACATGAACAAGCAATTTGGATCTACTTCACTTAAAAAGGAAACCATGAGATTTTACCAAGAGAAAATGGTCATACAAGACTTATGAAACTACCCCTAATAACAATCTTCACGTACTAATAAACTTTCCTAAGTTTATCCAAATATCGGACATGTAACTTTTCGGATCAAAACTTATATCTATATATTTCATCAACTACTACAATAGTAGGGAGCCTCATGTGAGGAGTTCATTATGTAAGCCGTCGAGTTGAGTTGTGGATTTACGAGTTAAAGTGTCCTGGCTCCTCGAACGCTTACTAACATGACTTCTGAATTATGTCGGCCCGAACGGTAGTAAACGATATACCAAAACATACATGTTTCATGAATCTTTCTTTCAAAGACTTATACTATACATCATACCACATCATGGACTAAATGCAAGATATATATATATATATATATATATATATATATATATATATATATATATATATATATATATATATATATATATATATATATATATATATATATATATATATATATAGGCACTTATTCATATTCTTTACTCCGATCCTAAGTCGCGATATTCTATTATAGGTTGCTTGTAGAAACCTTCACGATTCGACCATCACCTTCATTACTTGCTATCTTACTTAAGGTGAGTTCGTAGCCCCACTTTCTATTGTTTAACTATTTTACAAACCCATGGGGGGAATACATGCTATTATTTTTCTACTCGAACACGATGCTTTCTACTGTATGCTACCCGACGATGTTTTATTATCACTAAGTAACGATTGCCGTGTTCGAAGTCCCTATATCATGAACCATTAGTCACTACCTTTAGTGAGCGCGAATATTGTGAATAGATCTATTGGGATTGACGGATCCCATTTGTGTTGAACAACGATGAGTTCACACAAATGCACTATATTTGAGATTTAGTGGTATAATGGCAAAAGTACCTCGATAGGGCTTCTATAATGCCAATTTTGTTGGTTCGATGTTAATGTTTTGGTTGCATGAGCTTAGTGAAATAAATAACGATTTTGTTTTCTAACTATGAGTGTGAGTCTATAGCTCACACTACGATTATTGTGTTCAAACGATTTAACTAAACTCTACGAATTCCACTCAACCTTTGTGTTGACCTCTCAAGCATGTATTTCAGGTTCATGACGATCAAGGATGGTACGGAAGGGCACGGATACTCAAGAGGGCTATAAATTTTATTATCATTCAAAACTCATTTAATGTAAATTGTAAACATGGAACCATCTGGGACCTCATTTTGTAATCTCTGATATTTATACAATTTGAATGATAAATCTTTTAAAACGACTCAATTGGAGTTCGTTTTCTATTATTGTGACTATTGTGCCGTCAAGTAACACCCAGTTCGAATTCCGCTGCAACCATGAATTGGGGGTGTTACAATAGATCAAAGAGTTCTCGTAAGCTTGATCACGAAGTTCGTTTAATTCATTTAGTTGAACTTTTCTATGATCACCCGCAGTTTTGAGGTCAAAATTGGCATGCTTGAGGGCCCAATAGGCCTTGTGCTCAAGCTCGATCAGAAGATGGCACGCTTTCCCGTACACAAGTTTATAAGGCGTACACCCAATGGGTGTTTTGTAAGCCGTACGGAAAGCCCAAAGTGCATCATCTAATTTGTCCGACCACGATGCACGATTTTCACCTACGGTTCTTTCTAAAATCCTTTTAATGCCCCGATTGGAAACCTCGACTTGTCCACTTGTTTGAGGGTGGTACGCAGTAGAAAGACGGTGAGTCACACCGTACTTTTGCATGACTTTGTCAAATTTTTCATTACAGAAGTGCGTACCACGATCGCTAATAATAGCACGTGGAGTTCCGAATCGGGCAAAAAGAGCTTTTAGGAATTTCACAACTACTCGGGCATCATTTGTGGGTAAAGCTTTCGCTTCAACCCATTTTGACAAGTAGTCAACTGCCACGAGTATGTATTTGTTGCCGTGAGAGGATGGAAATGGCCCCATAAAGTCGATACCCCAGATATCAAAAATTTCACAAACTTGAATTGCATTCTGAGGCATTTCATTCTTTTGTGAAATATTCACAGAGCTCTAATACCCAATTCAAATCCAAGCTCAGCTCCAAACCATCTCTGCTTTCCTTTCTGCTTTATTTTTTTCTTGATTTATTTTGTCTTTTTAAGAAATTATTATGACACTGAGTTTGAGACAGATTCAAAAGCTTATTAAGCTTTTGAACTCAACTATTGAATCTAAATGAACTTAAAGTGAGCTTATACTACTTTATAACTTGAAATCACAATTTGAGTATCTTAGGTAAATTTTGAAAACTGAAAACAAGAAGTAATTCAAACTTAAACCTTCATTACTTGATAAAAAGAGTACAATTAAAGGAAAATACACTGAATTAAAAATACATACTAGTCTACATAGCCACATTGGCTTACAAAAGCTTATATATATACTCCATGACCTAAAACTGCCTCTCCCTTCACTTTTCTTTCTGAATTATTGACCTCTTTGACTTGTGGCACTTTCCTGAGCAAATCCCACCCATTGGATTGGGTGGGAATAATCTTAACCGTTCAATCAAATTTTGGCGCCATTTTCTTTTTAACTGCTCCTTTGGTTTCTTGGAGGACTTTGATATCAATAAATGATTCTTGGATGTTAGCTAAGGAGGGGGGGGGGGGGAACAAGGAATGGAGAGCATTAATTAGAGGTGAGGAGGGGGGTTGTGTGTTTGGTGAGGTTACAGGCAAGTTGGGGGTGAAGAAGGTCAAGGTTTGACCTTTGTTGACCGAGGGGGGAAAAGGGACGGGGTTTTATTATTTGAGAAGTGGGCTAGGGATTGGTGGGCTGAGGAGGTATAAGGGGGTGGGCTGGATTGTTGGTGTTGGGTTTGGAGTTGGTGTTGGGTTATAATAACTATTAGGGTCCGGTTGGATTAGTTAAAAACATAGGGACCATTCTTGCAATTTAATCAAAACCAAGGGTTGGAAATGTCATTCTCCCAAAGTACTATCAAGGACCTTTGTTGCAAAGTTATTATTCCCACAAACCAATTTTGCAATTTTTTTTATTTTCAAACTTCCTAGGGACTGTTTTTGCAAAATTCCAAACTCCAGGGACCAAATATGTAAATTTTCCAAATTTATCACCCAAAGTCCGTTTTTGATAACTTTTGATTTTTTAGGGACTTGGGTTGACTTTTATTTCAAAATAAATGCATAGGGACTATTTCTGACAAATTTTGAAACTTGGGGGACTAAAACTGCCAATATTGCAAACTTTGATCGTTTTTCATTTGTTTTTGCTCGTTTTGCATTTAAAACACATAAAACACAATCACTGGGATAATTTAAGTATTTTGATTACTTTTCGATTGTTTTTGTATGTTTTGGCAGTTTAAACACGATAAAAATGATGAGTGTTTGCGCACTCATCAATCCCCCACACTAAACTATTGCTAGTCCCTAGCCATATTTTTGGAAAACTTGATGGATTTTAAACTCTTTACCAAAAGCCATCACTTCTGGAGTAGCCAGGTGTAAGAACTGTGGCACACCTGATAACCGTGTGATTTTGAGCAAACCACCAGCTGTCAACGGATTTGATTTGTCTTTACCAGGAGCCGTTTGCTCCTGGACTAGCCAACTCTTGATGGAATAGTCAACATCTTGGTGAGCTGATTACCAATTATGGATTTTCCACGGCCTTTACCACAAGCCATAATCTTACGGGCTAGCCAACTCATTAGCTTTTGAGGATGATGGGGAGTTGAGGAACCATACAATTTTGGGCAAATTGCAAGCCGTAAACGGATTTGATTTATCTTTAGCAAGAGCCGTTTGCTCCTGGATTAGCCAATCCCTTTGTCGGTTAGACATGGCGGACTGATTACCACAAAAATTTTGAAATAAAGTGAAAAAATTTTTGAAAATTTTGGCCAAAAACGGGGGTATTTGAAAGTATTTTGCGACAAAATTCGCTAGAATTTCCCCCCCCCCCCCACACTTAGAAATGAATACTGTCCTCAATATTCAAAGTCCCGGCTATTATGCCGAATCTATGAACGTAAAGAGATAATATTCGAATCTAACTGTGGAAATACCATATTTCACTTGACTCGATCCCCGAATTCAATTGTCCTTGGGGAAAGTTTGGAGATTCGGGACAACCATGGATGGTATGTCCTCTCCAAAGTAATGTTTCAACCGATGTCCATTCACTTTGAAATTAGGACCGTCATTTTGAGATAATTCGACGGTACCATAAGGATAAACTTTAGTGATAGTGAATGGACCAGTCCATCGGGTTTTGAGCTTTCCCGAGAAGATCTTGAGTCTAGAGTTGAAAAGAAGGACTCGATCACCAACGTTGAAAACGCGGTTTTTGATTTTTGAGTCATGAATCTTCTTTGTCTTTTCTTTATAGATCAAAGAGTTCTCGTAAGCTTGATCACGAAGTTCGTTTAATTCATTTAGTTGAACTTTTCTATGATCACCCGCAGTTTTGAGGTCAAAATTGGCATGCTTGAGAGCCCAATAGGCCTTGTGCTCAAGCTCGATCAGAAGATGGTACGCTTTCCCGTACACAAGTTTATAAGGCGTACACCCAATGGGTGTTTTGTAAGCCGTACGGAAAGCCCAAAGTGCATCATCTAATTTGTCCGACCACGATGCACGATTTTCACCTACGGTTCTTTCTAAAATCCTTTTAATGCCCCGATTGGAAACCTCGACTTGTCCACTTGTTTGAGGGTGGTACGCAGTAGAAAGACGGTGAGTCACACCGTACTTTTGCATGACTTTGTCAAATTTGTCATTACAGAAGTGCGTACCACGATCGCTAATAATAGCACGTGGAGTTCCGAATCGGGCAAAAAGAGCTTTTAGGAATTTCACAACTACTCGGGCATCATTTGTGGGTAAAGCTTTCGATTCAACCCATTTTGACAAGTAGTCAACTGCCACGAGTATGTATTTGTTGCCGTGAGAGGATGGAAATGGCCCCATAAAGTCGATACCCCAGATATCAAAAATTTCACAAACTTGAATTGCATTATGAGGCATTTCATTCTTTTGTGAAATATTCCCGTGACGCTGACAAGCGTCACAGGACTTGACCAATTCTTTGGCATCCTTGTAAATCGAGGGCCAATAAAAGCCGGAATCAAACACCTTTTTGGCGGTGTAGTTGGGATTGTGGTGGCCCCCCGTGGGACCAGCATGACAAGCCTTTAAGATTTCAGCGGCTTCCTGACCATACACACACCGCCGGATGACTTGATCCGCGCATATTTTGAACAAGTAGGGGTCGTCCCAAAAGTAATGTTTTACATCTTTGAAAAATTTATTTTTTTGTTGGGACGACATCCCTTTCACAATGAAGTTACCCGCAAGATAGTTTGCAAAGTCGGCAAACCATGGGGTAATCGAGTCTCCACGAAATGAAACTGCATTGAGGGTTTCGAGAGGAAATGTTTCATTTATTTCCTTTTTCTCGAAAGCATCTTGGTGGGGGTTTTCAAGACGGGAGAGATGATCAGCAGCTAGGTTCTCAGCTCCTTTTTTATCACGAATAATGATATCAAATTCCTGAAGGAGGAGAACCTAACGAAGAAGTCTCGGCTTTGCATCTTGTTTTGCAAAAAGGTACTTCAAAGCCGAGTGATCCGTATACACTATGCTTTTAGTCAGTATTAAGTATGGTTGGAATTTTTCAAAAGCATACACCACAGCTAATAATTCTTTTTCGGTGGTGGTGTAATGGATTTGAGCCTCGGTCATAGTTTTGCTGGCATAGTGTATAGGCTGAAAATGTTTTATTTTTCGTTGCCCCAAGACTGCCCCTATAGCATAATCACTAGCATCACACATGAGCTCGAAGTGCAAGTCCCAATCGGGGGCAACAAGAATCGGTGCCTCGGTAAGCCTTTTCTTTAATGTTTCAAAGGCTTCGATGCACTCAGGGGAGACGATAAAAGGAGCATCCTTTTCGAGGAGATGGGTCATAGGCCGGGCGATTTTAGAAAAATCTTGAATAAACCTACGATAGAAACCAGCGTGACCCAAAAAGCTCCTAACACCTTTCACAGTCGTGGGATGAGGCAATTTTGCAATGACGTCCACTTTGGCTCTGTCAACCTCAATCCCGTTTTTTGAAATTTTATGGCCGAGGACAATGCCCTCTTTGACCATAAAGTGACTCTTCTCCCAATTTAGACATAACTTTGTGTCTTCACAACGTTTTAGCATGCTGTCTAAATGGGAGAGACATGATTGGAACGAATCTCCAATGACCGAAAAATCGTCCATAAAGACCTCCATAGTTTTTCCGATCATGTCGGAAAAAATGGCCATCATACATCTTTGAAACGTGCCCGGAGCATTACATAAGCCAAATGGCATACGTTTATATGCGAAAGTTCCATAGGGGCACGCAAAAGTGGTCTTTTCTTGGTCTTGCGGGTCAATGGGAATCTGAAAGTAACCCGAGAAACCATCGAGGAAGCAATAGTACTCATTCCCCGCTAATCTCTCGAGCATCTGATCCATAAAAGGGCAGAGGAAAATGATCCTTACGGGTGGCGTCATTCAATTTACGATAATCAATGCAGACGCGCCAACCCGTAACCAAACGAGTTGGAATCAACTCATTCTCCTCATTTGTGACAACAGTAATGCCACCCTTTTTTAGAACACAATGGATTGGGCTGACCCAAGGACTGTCCGAGATAGGGTAAATCAATCCGGCATCAAGAAGTTTTAAAACCTCTTGTTTGATAACCTCGTGAATTTTTGGATTCACCCTTCTTTGTTGTTGGACTGCAGGTTTGAAGTCGTCCTCCATTAAAATCTTGTGAGTACAAAACTCAGGGTTAATGCCCTTGATGTCGGAGAGTCGCCAAGCAATTGCTTGTTTATGAGACTTCAAAACCTTTATAAGAGCAGTCTTTTCCTCATCACTTAAGTCTTTAGCAATTATGACGGGTAATTTATCGTCACCCTCCAGAAATGCATATTCAAGATGAGGCGGCAAGTCCTTTAGTTCAACCTCGGGAAAGTCATCAGTTTTCTCAACATTTTTGACTTCCTCCTTATGAAGTTGTTGTGGTAGAACAGGAAGAGGAGAGGGATCTTCGTTTAACAATTTTTCAAGCATGAGAATATCCCTCTTGAGGTCGATCTCTTGGTTATCGACTCCATCGGGAATCGAGTCACTTTTGAGAAACGCCTCCATTTCTTCTAAGATGAAGTCACTTCCCTCAAACGGAGTGAGGGAAGGAGAAGAATTGGCTATGATGGGATGAGAAGATTGAGTGAGGTTTTCACTCGAAGAATCATCAATGAAACCTAAAATCTC
Organism: Artemisia argyi; assembly: GCA_030686995.1. Lineage (NCBI taxonomy): Eukaryota > Viridiplantae > Streptophyta > Magnoliopsida > Asterales > Asteraceae > Artemisia > Artemisia argyi. Next base: position 85,554,566 of record CM060681.1, on the reverse strand, counting down.
TTGAGCATACTCCTCAGCAGCAACATCGATGACATCAATTTGATTCACCGACTCACAATCATAATTGGAGGAGTATCTCGATGTTTGATTTAGGTTGAAGGTAATAGCTTCCGTCCCAACACGTAATGTGATCTCATGCTCGAATACATCGATAAGAGCGCGCCCAGTTCTAAGGAACCCCCTTCCAAGAATGAGAGGGACCCTAGAATCGGCATCAAAGTCAACAATCACAAAATCTGCCGGAAAATGGAACTTCCTCACTTTAACGAATACGTCCTCGGCAATGCCAATGGGACGAGAAATCGAACGATCGGCAAGCTCTAAAGTCATGCACGTGGGGGTAAGTTCGGGAAGAGAGAGTTTCTTCCACACAGAATATGGCATCAGGTTAATGCTAGCACCTAGATCGGCCAAGGCGAAGCATTCAACCATACCTGGGAAAGTACAAGGAATGAGAAATTTCCCGGGGTCTCCAAGCTTTTCAGGAAGCTTTTTCAAAAGAACTTCTGAACAGTTCTCATTTAGAGGAGTTCTTGCCATCTCAAAGAGTTTCTCTTTATTACTCAACAGATTTTTGATTGTCGATGCAAACTTGGGCATCAAGAGAATAGCGTCCGCGAAGCTGATATCAAAATGCAAATCTTGGAAGATTTGGAAAAATTTATCCATTTGGTGATTAGCTTTTTCGCGGAGCTTTTGTTCACTGAGACGTGATGGATAGGGAATAGAAGTTTTGGATTTAGGGTTGTCCACTGGAGTTTCTGGTGGTTCAAAGACAACTCCAGGCTTACATCTGGTTTCAGGAATAACCTGAGGTTGGACGTGTGCTGTACTTCGTGGGCTAGGAATTTGCACCTTGTCCTTTGTTACCTCAGGTTCACGATTCACTACCTTTGGAGGAGAGGAAGAAGAGGTAGTAGGAATCGCGGGTTCATCATATGAAGCACCACTTCGTGTTGTGATCGCCTTAGCATCGCCCCTCGGGTTAGCGATCGTGTTGCTCGGTAAAGTAGTACCTGAGCCCGAGGGTCGATCATTTAAAGACTTCTTGATGTCAGAAATCTGGCTGACCAGCAACTTGTTCAACTCTTCTTGGGACTTCATGAATTGTTTCAACAACTCATCAGATGAAGGCCCGGTTGGAACAATGGCTTGATTCGGATGAGGAATATTTGGAGCTCGATTGTTCGGATTGGGACCTTGATTTTGAAAATTACCCTGATTAGGGTTGTTGTTCCCATGAAAATATCCCGGATTGAAATTACCCTGACCTTGGTCCCGATTAAAATTTCCTTGATTTTGATGTTGGAAACCTTGATTTTGGAACCCTTGGTTTTGATTGTGAAAACCGTGACCCTGATTGAAGTTACCTTGGTTTTGATAACCTTGGTTCGCTCTATTTTGATTTTGGCCACGGTTTTGGACATTTTGGTTTCGATTAAAACCAGGAGGTCCAGGATAATGATGTTGAGGACGATAGCTAGGGTCCATAGGAGGGCGATATTGATTGCCTCCTTGATTTTGGGACCTAGCTACAGCATGAGCTTCATATGGAGTACCATCAGTAGCTGTGCAATTGTAGTAGGCATGCGGCCCACCACAAGTTACACAGACTTCCACTTTTTTAACATCAGCAGGGGGAGGATTTTGTGGAAATGAAACTTTCTTTGTTTGGGCGAGAACCAAAGCTTGGATCGCTTCAGTGAGCTTGTCAATCTTAGCATCCGTGCTAGATTGACCCACAGAAGATGAAGTAGAAGGTCCCGCATTGATTTGAGAAACAATCGGTTTGCTTCGTGTAGAGCGGACCTTGGACTTGTTTTCTATGATTTGCAAAGCTTCTTTTGTGGTTCTACTCAAGAAATTACCTCTCGCGGAGGCATTGAGAGAATCCTGATCAGCTTGGCTCACGCCATTGTAAAAAGTATCGAGTTGCATCAACTCAGAGAAACCATGATGTGGACACTTGCGAACTAATTCTTTGAAACGATCCCACGCTTCACCTAAAGATTCATCGTATTTTTGAGTGAACTTGGTGATTTCGTTCTTAAGACTCGTGGTCTTGGAAGGTGGGAAGAATTCATTCACAAACTTTTTGACAAGATCTTCCCATGTCTCAATAGATCGTGGAGGTTGTTTTTCAAGCCAAATCCGGGCTTGTCCCTCCAAGGAGAATGGGAAGAGAAGAAGTTTTATTGCTTCACACGGGACATTTTTGTACTTGATGGTCGATGTGATTTTATTGAACCATCGAATATGAGCATGAGGATCGTCCCTCTCAAAACCGTAGAATTGGCTTGAGGTTACTAGATTGAGTAACCCGGTTTTGAGCTCAAAATTATCAGCCACGATGGCTGGAACAACAATGGCATCTCCGTAACCCTCGATGGGTGCTTGGAGAAGCTCACACATGGGGCGGTCTTCCGCCATGGTGACAGTGGGTGTGACAACAGTACGGATCTCAGATCCGACTGTTGGTGCTGAACGTCGACGAGGTCTTCTAGGTTCCGAACAAGCTCACGTAATGGGCTCGTGGACCTTGAAGAACGAGTGCGCATACACTAGAGATAAAAACCAATCAAAACAAAAATCGAGGCAAATCAACAGTGAACTTAAACCAATAATCGCAAGTAAGTGGCTTCTTTAAGAAAGGTACACCACCTACAGGGATACAAAGGCAAGTTTTTATCTTTCGTTTGTGAACTTATTATGTTCACACCCCCAGTTGGTAGGTGTTCTGCCTTGGTTTGCGATGATTGGTTTTTAAGTAATTATTATTATTCACAAGAAAAGACGGATGTTTTTGTGTTTTGTGTATGGGTTTAAAAACTTTTGGAAAATATTTTTGGTATCGTTTCGTTTACCAAAATCGTTTCTCTTTAAGAATCACCTTAAAAGAAAACCGATTCAGAAAACGTTACGATCTGTTTTGTTGTTTTTAATTATTTTTGGTGTTTTAACACTTTAGGAAAACTGTTAATGACTTTTTTGTATTTTGATTTAAAATTTACAAAAGTGGTGATATTTGTACAGTGAATGAGGTGAGATAACACTAATCTCAAATAACGCTATAGAAACGCGCACACCTCCCCGGCAGCGGCGCCAAAAATTGATTGAGGCTAAACCACCAACTTATATTGACCAAAGAATGGTAAAAAAAGTCAAATAGCCTAGATCAATGCTCCGGGTAATATAAGGTATCACCAGGTCGTTAAATCCCGTTGAGGTGTGAATTGTAACTTTAGCGTACTCGTGATCGGGTGATTATTCACAGAAAAGGGTTATGATCAGAATTATTTGGAAATTATTAACAAATATAGCTTAGGAAAGCTACGTGATTGATTACGGGAATTAAGATTACAAAGATTTGAGCTAAAACCTAAAAACGTACGTTTTAATTAAAAACGTACATAGACGAACGAAACGAAAAGTACAACTGATGTACGGAAAGGGTTACAAGTGTAAAATTAATCTTTTTACAATCCTAACAATTAAAGAAAATTTTAAGAAAAATAAAAACTATTTTTACACTATTTAATTATTTATTATTAATTAATTACTAATTATCTATTTATTACTAATTAAACTAATTAGAATTATTAAAAATACTAAAAAGGCTTAGAAAATTAAGAAAAATTTTACAAATCTAATTAACCATTACAGGAATCCTAAAAAATTATAAAAAGTTTATTTTATGTATTTTTAAACTAATTTACTAATTATTAATCTAATTACTAATTAATTTCTAATTAAACTAATTATATTAAAAAACTAGAAAATGAGTAATGTAAATTCTAGAAAAATTTGTAAAAATGTTTTAACTTAAATAAAAGCTAGAAAAATTATAAAAACTAGGTTATACTTTGTAAATTATAATTATGCTATTTAATTACTTAATATTAATTAAAACTTAATTAAACTAAAATTAATTATAAAAACCACTAAAAGACAAAATAAAAATCTGGAAAAGTTTCTAAAATTATTTTAACCTAAAAGAGAATTTATAAAAATATAAAAATGATATATTGCTTATAAATGAGCTAAAAAGAAAATTAAAATGATAAATCCTATTAAATAGAAGCTATCACTATAATTAAAGTTGGTTTTTTTGATTTTTTCTTTTTCCAAACTAATTATACACTAAATATAAACACTTTTTCTGAAAACAATTTTTACATAACCCAAAAATAAGCAGTTGAGAGCTTATTGACCCTAACAGTTGACTTTTGTTGACTGTGGAAGGATTTTAGCTCAAATGGAAGAAGGTGGGGTCCACATTGATGAATTTAGGTTTCTCTGAGTTACATGAACTAGAATAAGCAAGATTAGCACAAATAAGTGGCTTGAATAAGCCACAAAACACAAATAAGCTGTTTGCTTATTGAGATTCTGAGACAGATTGGGACAAGAATTGGGACCAATTTCAGGTGGGGTCCAGAGGTCTAGAGGTCAAACTCTTGGTCAATTTACACTCCCTGGTAGGAGGGGGGTGGAGAGAACCCAAAGGTGAAGTGTGGGATCCACTGGGTTAACCACAAGACACCACCAAAGTTGGTTGGGTGGTTTGGGTCTGCTGAGACAAGGCAGTATCCTTGCCCTGCAGTCAATTTCCAAGGGCAATATTGTCCAATAAAAAAATCACAAAAATGTACAAACTATGAAATTCACAAGTTCAGCTGGTAGGGTTTACACACAACAAATTTCAGATCCCAAATCACAACACAAAATTCATGAAAATTATTGCCATTTTGATGAAAATCTGAGGTTTCAACTTTGACTTTATAGCAAAACTTTGCACTTTGACTTTTATGAGTTTAGATGCTAATTTTCTGAGTTAAGATGCACTAATAAGCTTAAATAAATTTAAACTAATGAGAATCAACCATATACAAACCTATGTAAATGCTTGTTGGATTACAAATCCAACACAGTTAACTGTGTTGGTGGATTTTATATGATTTTGACTTTTGATTGAATAAGACCAAGTTTTTATGTTCTATTAAACCTATATAACACTACTGAGATATAATGGAACCAAAACAAACTTCAAATATCAACAAGAGCTATGCTTAAAAGCTTGTTCCAAACACCCCTGATCCAATTGATTTCAAAGTTTTACAAAGGAAATCACAACTTTTACCAAATCAACTAATGAACAGAGATCAAATATGTTGAAATAAACTTAACTGAGCATACAAATACCATTCATTACAACTAATTCCTCAGAACTAATATCACACTAAAGTTTGGCAGTTTCAAACGTAACAAAGGTTATACTAACTTTTAATGAACAAGAGCTTAAATTCAAACAATATTATAGCTAAACTAACTTAAGTAACTACAAAACACTGAGATTATAGCTGAATACCCAAGATAAAATGAATAGTACAAAAGTTGGATTTTTGCTTACAAAGTGCTCCAAAGCAGAAAACTAAGAACCATGATCCAATGACACTACTATTGCTCTCCACAGAGCTCTAATACCCAATTCAAATCCAAGCTCAGCTCCAAACCATCTCTGCTTTCCTTTCTGCTTTATTTTTTTCTTGATTTATTTTGTCTTTTTAAGAAATTATTATGACACTGAGTTTGAGACAGATTCAAAAGCTTATTAAGCTTTTGAACTCAACTATTGAATCTAAATGAACTTAAAGTGAGCTTATACTACTTTATAACTTGAAATCACAATTTGAGTATCTTAGGTAAATTTTGAAAACTGAAAAAAAGAAGTAATTCAAACTTAAACCTTCATTACTTGATAAAAAGAGTACAATTAAAGGAAAATACACTGAATTAAAAATACATACTAGTCTACATAGCCACATTGGCTTACAAAAGCTTATATATATACTCCATGACCTAAAACTGCCTCTCCCTTCACTTTTCTTTCTGAATTATTGACCTCTTTGACTTGTGGCACTTTCCTGAGCAAATCCCACCCATTGGATTGGGTGGGAATAATCTTAACCGTTCAATCAAATTTTGGCGCCATTTTCTTTTTAACTGCTCCTTTGGTTTCTTGGAGGACTTTGATATCAATAAATGATTCTTGGATGTTAGCTAAGGAGGGGGGGGGGGGAACAAGGAATGGAGAGCATTAATTAGAGGTGAGGTGGGGGGTTGTGTGTTTGGTGAGGTTACAGGCAAGTTGGGGGTGAAGAAGGTCAAGGTTTGACCTTTGTTGACCGAGGGGGGAAAAGGGACGGGGTTTTATTATTTGAGAAGTGGGCTAGGGATTGGTGGGCTGAGGAGGTATAAGGGGGTGGGCTGGATTGTTGGTGTTGGGTTTGGAGTTGGTGTTGGGTTATAATAACTATTAGGGTCCGGTTGGATTAGTTAAAAACATAGGGACCATTCTTGCAATTTAATCAAAACCAAGGGTTGGAAATGTCATTCTCCCAAAGTACTATCAAGGACCTTTGTTGCAAAGTTATTATTCCCACAAACCAATTTTGCAATTTTTTTTATTTTCAAACTTCCTAGGGACTGTTTTTGCAAAATTCCAAACTCCAGGGACCAAATATGTAAATTTTCCAAATTTATCACCCAAAGTCCGTTTTTGATAACTTTTGATTTTTTAGGGACTTGGGTTGACTTTTATTTCAAAATAAATGCATAGGGACTATTTCTGACAAATTTTGAAACTTGGGGGACTAAAACTGCCAATATTGCAAACTTTGATCGTTTTTCATTTGTTTTTCCTCGTTTTGCATTTAAAACACATAAAACACAATCCCTGGGATAATTTAAGTATTTTGATTACTTTTCGATTGTTTTTGTATGTTTTGGCAGTTTAAACACGATAAAAATGATGAGTGTTTATGCACTCATCAGTAGTCCTCTCTTTTGAAACTCAATCGTGTAAACAGCTGCAATGTTAAAAAATACATTATGTAATTAATCAATAAGATTAGGAAGTAAAATATGTGAGACATAAAGTAAAGATGATCAAGATGTATACTGAGGTTACCTCCTTTAACACGTCCAAACGTCCGTCGATCCTTTAAATCATGCATAAGATAGTCCAGCTTAATTTTGAATACGCGTGTAATTACATCCGGTCTGTCGTCTGAATTCAAACCTATCTTAGCCATAAAATGATTGATCTCAGGCCAATTAGGGTTGCATGTAAAGGTTATGAATAAGTCTGGATAGCCATAAAACTTTCAAATAGTCATTGCATCTAAATAGTTCTGCATCATATACCTGGGACTCCCGGTAAATGATGACGGCAACATCACTTTTCTGCCACCCAATTTAACCCCGGACTCTGGATTCTCTGCAAGTTTTGCAAGCTTAGAGTACGTTTCACTTCTAAGTTCCTTATTATTCTTTTTATTAAATGACATCCTTTCAGACTCAATCATTGTGTAACCATCTACAATAAATTGCTGAAATAGACGTCTTCCATTTAGCATCATAGAGAATTCGTTTGGCCTTTCCTGTATGCGATAAGCAAACCATTCTTTCATTGTAACACGTGTTCCTTTGTTTTTTTCATCATAGTCCGTTATGCCGAAATGGAATATATTAGTGCGGTAACCATCCTCGGCATAAGGGAAAAGCAAAGGGTATTGCATTGCGAGATAGGAGGGATGCAGTTCACTGATCCTCTTAAGATCGTCATCTTGTCTATGTAGAATAATACCCCTTTTGTTTTTGGTTTCATCAAAATCTCCAACTATTAACGCAGCCACCTCGGATGCAGTAGGTAGATTATAGTCTCTACCATCTCGCGTCCTCGTACCAATAAGCTTAAGCTTCCAACTTTGATCATCCTTAGTCTTGATACGTTCACCAGCCATACGAAACTCCTTGACCAACGGATTAATTGAATCAAGCATGTCACGTATATCTGTAGTTAGTTTGTGATCCAACTCATTTGTATTTGAAGACGTCGAAGGTCCATTGCTGTAACAAAAAAATTGTATAGTATTTGGTAAGTACAATTTGTTAATGAAAATACAAAGTGTATGTGTTAATGTAAAGAAAAAAAATATAGCTGTAATAAAAATTGCACCTTAAAGCTTGCATTCTGTTTTTAATCTCATTCTCAGTATCGAAGATATATAGTTGGGAAAACTTTGGCTCCTTTCCTTGCTTAGGCAAAAGAGTACCTGCCAAATGGTAATTCTCACCTTGTATGCGATAGCAATACGAACCACGTCCAACATTAACGGAAGTGTCTTGTTTAGCACCCATGGAAGTGAAGGCAAACATTGAGTTATAACGCCTGATATTATCTATGAATGACGCGCTTTTAGGGTGTTGATTCGTAATAAGTTTTTTAAGCAACTCAGGTGGCTGTTTAACATCTTGTCCCAACTTAACCTTGCCTCTACCGCAACATATTGAATACGATTTAGAACTGGTATTTGTTGCACCTCGGATAGCCTCGGCATGCCATACCAGTGCACCACATGATTGACATGAAAATGTTGGATCTCCGTGATCAATGTAATCTGGCATATATGAGTATCGATTATATGGCATTTAATTATAGAAAAGTACATACTTAAAGCGTTACAAATGAGTAATATTATTGAAATTTATGGAGTTTGTATTGTTTACCTTTGGAAATTCCAACAAATGCGTGTCTTTGTCCAGTTTTATCAACATCCTGCTGAGCATCAGTGAAGTTAATACGACGTGCGGATTGCCTGGTAACCGTTTTGGATTTAAGCTTCTGAGAGTTATTTGTAAGTAAAGACGTTTGGCCATGTGACGCAGCATCTGGATTAGAAGTTTTTGAACCTGAGACATAACATACCATTACATCCGTTTGATGTTTTAAAGTTTAAAACCAAATATAATGGCAATCTAAAAAAATAATTAAAATGATACCTAAATTGAATTTGACGGGAGTATGGTTGCGAAACCTTGAACCATTATTGTTCCGTATAAATGTCTCTGTTAACATCTCTAACATATAAGCAATGTAGATATGGAAAATAATTTTATCTTTATATGTATGGAGTGATTTTATGATTATGATAATAAGATAAGTACCATTTGATGTTTTGTCGGTATTTGCAACACCACAAACCGAACCATTAACAATTGGAGGTAATGAGCCAAGAGTCGTAACATCCGAATGGAGTGTACATGATGTAAGTGATATCGTCAAAACATTTATATACACGTAATATAATTTTCATATAAAATTAATGCAAAAAAGATAATTACATCTTGAAACCGAATGTCCCCCACGCCGAATTGTTGAATCCATCAACATTCCAGAAACATCGCAAAGAACTTTATGAGCTTGAGTTGATGCAGGGGATAATGGCGTACATGTTCTTTTTCCTAATACGAAAAAGATTTCCATATTTTTTATTAAAACTAAAAGTATTGACTAAGAATGCGTAAACATTAAATTGTGTTATAACATGATTATGTTTAAAATAAGCCAGTGGGATACATACCTTTAGATACACTCTTTGTATTTTGAGTATACATAATTGGATGATTATGTATTGTAGATTTAGGAGGTAATGAGCCGAGAGGCGCACAATGTTGAAGTGGCGTACCTAATGAAAAAAAAAATGGTATGAATATAACTAACACAAACTAAAATTTTCATAAAATATTTATTAAACTATAAATGAAGTAGGTGTTGAAATATATGTTTTACTCGTACGTCGTTTTGATAAGTCAATTGGTGTTGCAGAAACAGAACAAACAACTTTATGATGTTGACTTAATTCCGGGGATAATGGTGTAGATGTTCTTTTTCCTAATATACAAAATAACTTAGTGAGTATAAAAACAGTAATTACTTAAAATGTAATTTCAAATTATTTATAAATAGTTCATGATGAAAAGTAAACACTAAATTGAATACCTTTAGCTCTTGTTTCAATGTGGCCATTACTAAGTACTGAATTACGTGTTTGAATGCTTTTTTCTAACTGTCGTCCAACCGTTTGAACCGGAAGTGCATGTTGATGTGTTTGATTATCAATGTTAGCGACTGAAGTTTGATCTGCAATTTAAATAACGAAACAAAATTCACTTATTGGATAATCAACATAAACTTTATTTTTTTCCAAAAAAATATAAAACGTACTTATTCTAATTTCCTTCAATGGTAGTCTTGGTCTCCCTCTTTTGTTTTTGGAGTTGAGTAACTCATTACGCATACCTAACAAATAAAATAATAAATAAATATAAATGTATAATAAAAGGTGAAAATTAAAAATGCGTGGATTAGTATTTTATAAATTAAAGATTTAAAAACTTGTTTACTTTCTGTCATTGGAACTTTTGTGGCCTTTCTTCCTGGTAATCTTTTGGACGAATCCACTAACGTTTAACCAGATACCGGAAATATTAACAAATGAACATATAAGACTTAAACATGCAAATACAATCATAAAAAATTCAAAATAGCATATCAAATGTATTTGATGATTATGAATAACAAATAAAATACCTTTTGGTGCCAAAATTCCAACGTTTGGATCTCCATGATTAAGTTGATATTGTTTATTTTCTTTCATGAATAAGAAATTTAAGCTCAATTGTTTTGTGATTTTTTTGAGAAGATGTTGATCGATTTTTTTTTTTGGGATTCAGTTTATGTTTTACAAATAAATACAAAGTTTACGTTTCAAATTATACATCTTTTATGTTTTCCAAATATAAAAACACTCAAATGCAATATTAGTGCCTATAATTGTGGGAGATTTTTTATTTTGTATACAAATAAGTTATTTTATACATAAAATAACTAACATATATGTGCCATATTTGTAAAAATTCAAAATTAATTTAATATTATATCCGAAATTATTCACATAATCTATAAATATTTTCACATAACTCTCCTCCTATCTTTTCACTTTGCCTCGAGACGTTAAACTTCATCATTAGACGCCATCTTCTCAACCGGTAATTATTTGTTCATAACTTTTACTCATAAAATATTAGATTTGTTCTTCAATAAATCGTTTAATGATCTAACCAACTTGTGTAAGATTTTTTGTTTTTGTTCTTTGATCATAGTTTAATACATTATTAGGGATGTATATATATCTCTCATAATTTACCAGTTTGGTTTGTATAATCTTGATTATATTGAAACATGATGTACCTGTTATAAATGATTAAGAACCGGTGTTTTATTACATATAGACATATAGTTTGATCATACTATTTTGCATGTGTTTTTGGTAGTAAGTATGAATCAAAAATTGAATAAAGTGTAAATGCGAGTAGGTATGTTTTAAAGATTGTTATGTTTGTTATTGAAACATTGTTTTTAAGATTAAGCCGTGCCATTGTTGGTTATATGATATTTTGATGATTAGTGTATTTAATGGGAAAATGTCGTAAACTTTGTGGTTTTCACGGCCTATTGCCGGTAATCATATATAGATTGTGGTTAAAATGTATGTCAGGCTGTTTTTGTGTTTATAATTAAGATAAGTTGGATAAAAGTAATATATGAGATTGTGATCATATATATATAATTTAATCTTTTAGCCATTGTTAGGTTTGAAATAGCAATCACAATATGTATTGGTTACTTGTTTTATTGTTAGTATGTTTGAATACACACAAACCATAAAAATAGTATGATCAGGTTCCATAGTTAGCAGTTTAAAGTGTGTGAAATATTGGTAGCTAAAACAAATTAATATGTTAATTGATGTTTAACTCCCAACTTCAAGACATCTATATACAATTTGATGCTATTGTTGGCGTTAATGTTTAAATATAAGTGATCTAACTTTGTATTCATTTATAGGAAAACGGGCATCGAATTAGTTATATTGCAAGATAAAACTACCTTTTCGGAATACCAGGTACTTAAAAATTATAAAGTAATTTAGTATTATATAATGTCGACTGAAATTGACTTGATAAGATAACCATTTTTCCAATTTTATTGGAAGGTTTTGCCTAAGGTTTACAATGAAGAGGCATACAATGGTTTCAAAGATATATACATCATAAGCTCAGATGGAATCCGCTACAAAGTATCCTTAAACACTCCGCGATATGGGCTTTGGTATATAGATGGAAAGAAATGGACAAAATTTTGTAACAAAAACCTGCATGAGAATGTTGAAATGTTGCACTTTGTTGAAGAAGGGGAGGATTGTTTTTACGTAACGGGATACAACAGTAATGGAAAGGAAGTGGCAGGTTATGACGGCAACAGGTCTACCTATTCAAGGTTCAGAACTAAAGTGCTACCTGAACCACATTTGACTCAGGTATTGGAAATTAAAATTGTTTAATTTGAAGTTCATAAAGTATATGATATTGGTAGTAATAGTTTGTATCAACAATTTCGTCATGGTTTAATGTTATCATTTTGTACGCAGGCAATTCCTGCAGAACTGCTACCAGGATTCAATGAACTGGATGAAGTAACCATTCAGGCAAATGGAGTGAATTACCATTCGTATGTGCGTCATATAGAGAGCCGTGGTCATAATGTCTATCATTTGTTGGGTGATACGTGGAATACATTGGTTGAGGCTGTTGGTCTTGAAGCTTGGACAACATGTGTGCTGACTAAAGATAGGGGTAACAGTATATGGTTTGATGCCTTTAACGATGACGGGAGAATCATAACAGAAGTTGTTTTTAAAGGAGCAGCTACTTTGAGGAAGACGCAACCAAAACCAGATTTCTTTGAAGAACGTAAGTCATAGTTTATGCTTTTTGACAATTGGTAATTTTATTTGAGTGTGTCATGCTATTGATTGGTAATTTGAAAACATGTTTACCTTTGACTTGTAGAGGATGATAGGATGAAACATATTTGCTTCTGGCCATTCCATATGGATCATTTTGGTGAAAAAACAGGAGCTTCTATAAAAGTTATGCGGCCATAGAGTGCAAGAACAGATTGGTATAGTCCCTGCACCATTTTATTTATATAATTTTAATGACAGAGTGATATTAGGTATAATAATGTTATTTGTAAATTGCAATAATTATAGGGAATACCGGCCGAATTCCTGAAGCGCCACCCTATGCACACATACGACACGGCACTTATCATTCACCAAGAATATAGAGAATTTATGAGTGCCCGTATGGAACCGCACAAAGAAGCTCCTAACAGAACCAATCATGTTAAGGTGCATGGGAAGTGGAAATTGTTAGCAGCAGTATGTAGATTTCCATATACCAAGATGATCAGGTTCAAGTACATGTCTAATGGCGAAAATTTGGATGCTGAAGAAGGAAAGAACCGTTACTTTCCGATATTCCATATATGTTAATCATCTCTATGTTAAATCTTTTGTTCAGTGCTAAACCTTTGTACTTTGATGAAGCAGCCACATAGTTATATGTGTTTGATGTTGGTTTAAAAACCTTTTAGGATAAACATGGTTTGTTTTGTGTTTTGTTTTGTTGGATACAATGGTATGTATCCAGGTCTGTTTAATACAATATTATGATATCGTATGTTGGTTTAGTATGTTCAATTCTTGGTACTTATAGTTGGATGTTTGTGATGCATATGTTAACCATGTGATTAACAAATAACTTATATGGAAGTTTAAATGAATATATTAACAATCAAATTATGTTTTATTCCTTTTGTGTTATATTGGATGTCTTAACGATCAAATATATAGTAATTTTAGCTTCTTAATTATTCTTTCAGAAAATAGAAATTATAATTTAAGTTCGTTTTTTATTGCATTGCGGAATTGAATAGTAATGAATAATAATTATGGATAATTGCGTTTTTATGAATGCAAATACAAAAGGAAAATTTTTTAAACTAATTTGTGTAATGATACGAATATATAAAACATAGTACTATGAAAAATAAAATGATAACATTTCTTTATTTAGCACATGAACATATTATGATAAAAACGACTATCAATTATCACTGTCACCATCGATGTCTTTATTTTCATCGACTAAAGGTCCATCATCAATGAAATCGTCTGTATAATCGTAATCATCGGTAGATTCATCAAGAAAGTCGTCTAAATGTGGTAGATCAGATGTTGATTCACCAAGAACTTCTTCACCATCTACAGCATCGTCATTCGCTTCATCATCAAAAAAATTACCCAAATCTTCATCAGTTGACTCATCAATAACAGTATTAGTTGGTTTTTTTGCCTTCAAACTACCATTTTTTTCTTGGTACGACTAAACCTAATGGGCTACTCATCATCAAATTCCTAACAAAACATACAAAAAAAATAAACATATAAATTAGTATATATGAAAAATATCCGAAATAAATAAAATTAAGGATTTTAATGTTCATACCATTTTTTATCTTTTTCATGTTGCCTTACGAACTGCCCATTTTTGATAAGTCTGCGTGGTTTTTTTGAGGCAGGCACATCCTGCATGTTGTTTATAATATATTAACAAAAAGAAATAATGAAAACAAATTATTATATTATAAAAAAAAACAAAAACAACTCAAATGTTTAAAAAGTAGTGACACTTTTACCAACTCATGATCGGATATTACAATGATCGATACACCTTTTTTGGCTTTTCCAGTTGTGATCTTTGAACGTATTTCTTCTTTTGTAACCTAAAAAACATGTAATAATCATATGTCGTATAAGTTTAAATTGAAAATTATGTAAAGTTAATTGTAACAAATAAAATTTGAGATAAATATTTTAAATAAATATAATTAGTATTAATACTCCACGAAATAAATTTTTTTAATCAACATGGTAGAAAATAATGGTAGATTGACATTACGACAAAAATAGTTGAGTATATTTAAAAATATATATATAATTGCTCAAGCATAGAGTGATGTGTTTGTTTATAAAAAAAAATGTAATAACAACATATTAATTATGAGATAAACCATTTCCTTCTTTGGTACACTATCACCCATGGCTGCATACACTCTGAAAAATGTTTTGTGTTTAGGAGATGAGCAAGGAGTCATTTATATAATCACAAAATCATTTTAATTTTGTAAAAGATATAGTTGAGAATATATGTGAAAGTTTGTTATGTTTTTAATTATGTAAAAGAATTAATAGGAGTGATTTACGTTATATTATTGTTGACATTTGAGTAAATATTTATTTAAAATATATAATTGATTGTGTTAGATTTTATCCTATTTTGAAAGTGGATGAAATGATAGCATGCTATTATTGTTTCAATCATTTTAATTATGTAAAAGATATAGTTGAGAATATATGTGAAAGTTTGTTATGTTTTTAACATAGTTTAAAATAGGAATTGAACTAACGTATAAATAGTTTTGATATGTATAGATATTGAATTTTTTTTTTAAAAGTTTGAATTGTCATAATTTATAGGAAATATTTAATATAATTATTTGTTCATGATGATGATCAACATCCGATCATATTATTTCCTTGGAAAATTAATAAGAGTGATTTACGTTTTATTATTGTTGACATTTGAGTAAATATTTATTACAAATATATAACTGATTGTGTTAGATTTCTGTAAAATACATTTGATTTGAATAAAGATTAAACTTATATACTTAAAAATTTAAAATGAGATAATTGAAAATGAAAAGTTACTGCATTAAAAGATTTTTAAAAGTACTGGATTACAAAATTAAAAGTAATGAAATAGAAAATAAGAACTGGAATACAAAATAACAATTTCTTAGAAGCTAAAAGTCACTGAACTTTGGAGATTTATCCGGGTCAAAAGCCAAGTGTGCTTCTTTGTAATCAAGCCCATCCAAATCATGAAACTTTTCATCATCATCAGTTTGAAGTTTAACAAAACAATTTTGATAGAAGAACAACAAATAAATATGAAATTACTTAGAACAGATTATTCCAATCCATAAAAAGAGAAACAACATCAACATTGTTTAACAAATAACATCAAATAAAAAAAATAAGATAAAAAGTTATAACATTGTTTAACAAATACCATCTCCATGGCTTTCAAAAAAAAATAACAATTATTTCATGAAGGATAAATACATGTAATCCTTCATTAATTATTACAAAAACAACCTTGTTTATTGCAAGACAAATGGAAAACATAAAACTGTAAAAAGATAAACCATGGAGTGTTGAATGAGACTTAATCCTCAGGTACAATCTTGACTTGAGCCAGCTCTTGATTGTATTTGCCTGCTTCATTCTCGGGTTCACTGTCAATATCATCAAGATCAACAACCACACGTCTCTTTTTGTCTGCACTATCTGATGAATCCAAATCAGGTGACTCCAAATCAACCACACGGTTCTTCTTTGAACCGGAACCTGATGAATTTCCAGCTGATTGCAATGTTCTAGAAGGTGACTGCATATCCAAGACACGACTAACACTTGGATCATCCATGTTTATCTTTTTGATAAGAGTAGCAGGTGTGTTGAACTCCTGAGTTGGAACCTAATAAACATAGATGTATACTCAAATGTAAATTGGGATAAAAATCTATAATGGTTCACATAAATTAAAATGATATATATAAAAGATTACCTCATCAGGCACATCTTCCGTAATTTCATCTTCAAAAAAGTCTTTTCTAAAATGGTTGATGAACTCAACATTTTCCGAAAACGCATCACAACGGTAAGTGTGATTGTTGTAGTTGACGTTGTATTCGGAAAAGTATATCTTAAATAGACATTTTTTTCCAACTAATGCATCCAACTCCTGTGGCCAGTACTCATCAGGGTCCATTCCGTGTTGTTCCATCAATGCCCACGCAGTATGGTCGGAAATCTTGCAAAAGTTGTTGTTAAAGAACACCACCGGCGCAGAGCCGGTCTCATCAATTAGCCTTACAATCACCTTAAACCTGTATTCAGAGTGTATGAAATATATGATATAGTTTGTAAAATAAGCAAATGAGTTAACCTTAAGTTCAATGAATGATTTAGATTTTTGGACAAACAATACTTCATGATTGTTACCTGGATGCAACTTGCACACTGCCATGATCCTCACAAACAAATGCAGGCTTCCTATTCCTTCCCTCAACAATGTCAACCCTTTTGTTACACTGTTTACATGCTGTATAAGCCCAACCATGCTCCCTATGGAGTCTATGAATTGTTGCATACACTATACAGTGCGAATCCTACATTTTAAAAATAATAATGCGTATAAAATAGTATCGCAGGAAAATATCCTTTGTCATTAATATACATAAGCGGATTTATGGTAACTAACTTACCGGATCACAATCACAAATGCCACCTATCATCTTCTTCACACTGCCATGAAAAAACTCAGCAACAGTCACCAACTTCTGTTCGGGTGCGAAAAGTTCAATCTTAACCTGGTTGGCATCATAGCCATCACGCTGTTGAACCCTAAAATACAAATACAAATAAGAAATATATAAGTAATGTCACTAAAAATGTTAATTTATCAAGAAGTGTAATAGTACTATATAATCAAATCACATAAAAACCTGGTTCTGAATTCCACAATTTCAGGTATGTCCTGGTTTATATATATCTTTGTGCCAAACAGGGCATTGTGAACGGCGGCATCTCCTGAAAAGTATATTGAACAATATAAAAAAACATATAGTACGTAAAGAATTGGTGTTTAATAAATCATAAAATTAATAATATGAAAACATTGCACTTACCATCCCAATACCTGACCTTCCCAAGCTGAAGTATAACAACCAAATGTCCAATTGAATCTCGCTTGCTTGCATACTGATCCCACATGGTCGCCCATGAATCCCAGAAAGTAAGGTTCAACGGATCACCCCTGTATAATGAAATAGATCACATATTAATGATATGATCTGGGTTGGGAAACTGAGTTTGAGAAAGAGAGAGAAAAAAGTGGCGGATATATTGTGAGTGAGGATAGATACGATATTATTTAGGGCTATTGAAAAATAAAAGATGTAGAATACCTGTAATGCCCTTTTACATTTAATTAGTAATTTTGCATAAATTAAAAACTTAAATGTCACTTGCTCTAATTCTATTGGTTGATTAATGTATCTTATTTTAACAACTTTAAATTTGATCTTATTTGAACTCAACTATATATATATATATATATATATATATATATATATATATATATATATATATATATATATACACACATATACATATATATATATGTACATATATATACATATATATATATATATATATATATATATATATATATATACACATATACATATATATATATGTACATATATATACATATACATATATATATGTATATATATGTACACACACACACACACACACACACACACATATATATATATATATATATATATATATATATATATATATATATATATATATATATATATATATATATATATATGGGGATAACTTGGCTACAATTATTGTAGCCAATTGGCTACAATACCCCATCAAAATACATAAGAAAATAAATCAGGGCCCCACAGAAAGAAGTCAGGGACCCACAGAAAAACTCAGGGACCCACAATTTGTAGCACATATTGTAGGGAATTGGCTACAATGGAATTGTAGCTAATATTTTCCCTATATATATATACCCTCATTCTTTTAACAAGTTCAGTCCTTGGTGGTGGCTTGTTATCGTTACAATGTTTGTTTGATTGTGCGTTCTAACAATTTTTATATGGTAAAAATTGACGCAACGAGGTGTATAACACATTCATAAGTACAACTCCACCTAACTCTCTAAATACGTTAAGAGCACTAAATGCAGTGCAAGTTATAAGGGTGTTCATGTTATGTCAGCTTTTACCTTATAACATTCCTTTAATACAAAATCAAAAAAGGGTTATTAGACTCATAGGTTACTGAACTTTGCAAAATTGTTCGCGTAAGTTACTAAAGTTTTTTTTTGTTCAATCAGGTTACTGAATTTTCGCTACCGGGCAGATAATTTACTGATATATTTTTAAAGCTGTTGTAGCAGGTTGCATTACATGCTGGCAATTAAATATAAGGTTATGATACAAATAAGTTACTGAACTTTATGAATTTGTTCGCCTAAGTTACTAAGTTATTTTGTTTATTTGTTTATTATTTTTTTAATTTTTTTAATCAGGTTAATGAACTACGTGATTTGGTATAGATTTTTGCCTCTCAATACGTCCCTTCCTTCTCTCTAAAATAGTATCACCCAAGAACACCACCATCACTTCCGTCATCCCACCACCACCGACGTCATCCAAATTATATTGTCCCTTCTTATTATTGAAAGTCGATAATATACCATATGGGCTTATTGGTCAATTGCTATGTTTTATCTGACTAACTGATGTGTTATATTACGTCTAATTTTAAATTTATATTTTGCCGACTTTCCTATTAGATTAACACTAACGGGCAGTGTACCCGGTCAATCCTAGGTAGTTGGTTAAGTACGTGTCGTTCGCAAGGAGCAAATGAACTTAATAGCTAACCTAATGAATTTATATAGTTTTATAGGGGCTTTTGATTTGAGAATAATTAAACTACTAAAAACAGTAAAAGTAAATTAAACTACACTATACTACTAGTGTTTTGATCAAATTTAAGAAGTGCTAGCCATATTAATCCTACTACATTTGCATTTATCCGTTTGTTACTACAATCACTTAATGATTCATATTAGTGACGTCAAGATCATGCAGATAACATTTTCCTATATATATTAAACTAGGGCAGAAGGTCACAATACTCTTAGTTCTATGAAAGCAACTTATGTCCCTGAAGCAATTTATAGGTCCACTCAGTCACAGTCACGCATAAAGTGGTGTCAACTAATCTATATAATTTATCTGAGATATCCTGAGGGTTGTAAAGTAATACCTACTCGTCCCAAGGAGAATCCTATGTGGGGGAGCACTTATGTTAACTTACTTGTTTTAATATATAAGGTCTAACCTTAGACAGGTCCGCCACAATTCCTAATGGCACCGAACATGAAGCCAGATCACAAACACCAACCATTAGGATACGGATTACCTACATAGCTAAAGAGCTTCACTATGATAACCTTGAAAATAGACTTTCAATATTTAAAAAAATATATGGAACATACTATTTGAACGATAAACATATAAATTATCTATGCATTAGGTTTTTATAAAAGGAATATAATCAATGTAGCAATCATAACATGGCTAACACCTAAGGGTGTTTGCCCATAATCTCAGTAGCAAACAAAAAAGTAAATACAAATGATTTTCAAACAAATGACATAATGAAATCGACAAGCAAACCGATTGAATATACTTCGTGTGATGATACGAGACCTTCCTCTTTTGATTTCTTCACTTTGGAACTGATTTCTTGGTAATACAAAGTTTCTTTTCACGTTTGGTGGTGGTGGAATGGTGTGAAAACAGGAAGCTAGGGCTTTGTATTTATAGTTTCCCGTTTGACGTCCCGATACGGCGTATTGCCAGAGTTCAATAAACCGTATTCTTCTTATCTTCGATACATGATAAATTCTTCTAAGTGTTTTGATATGGCGTATCTCCGGAGATGGATACGCCGTATGCACTTGTCAGGATTATACAGATTCTTCATTAATGATCCAAGTTCTGTTGTTTTTCATTTCTTTTCCGGTATTGCTCCATGAATAATAAAAGTCATAAACTTAAACAATTAAGTATCAATTCAAATATAAGAATATAATAAATGACCAATCTGTGGAAAACTAGAAGGGGGGTTGAATAGTTTACCGCTTTTTACTATCATATTTAACTTGAATATCTTTTACGTTTGCTTAAAGATATGAACACAACGTTATATGTTTGATTCTTTGAAAAGCTTTTTATGTAAATAACAATTCTAACTTTACTAGTTTCATACATTGAAAAGCTTTGCTTGTGATGATCCTAACTTTGCTTGTTTAGTTATTTGAAAAGCTTTACTTTTGTTTGAAGATACAAACACATCTTTACTTGTTTAGTTCTTTGAAAAACTTTATATGTAACTAGCAATTCTAACTCAAGAACAACATGTAATAAGCAAAGCTAAAGAAAGAAACGATCAAACCACAACACGATTGTTTATCGTGGTTCGGCTACAAGGACTCTTTTTCCTTGCCCTACATCCACGCCCCGAGTTTCCAACTCGAGAGTTATAAGCACTAATCAACAAGCTCCTTTCACCGGCGGAGAAAACCTTTACAACGTCGCTTACACTTTTACCGACACTAAGCTAGATGTCGAGTTCTTTTACACGGGTACAACCACTCCCATCGTCGCTTACACTTTTACCGACACTAAGCTAGATGTCGAGTTCTTTACCAAGGGTACAACCACTCCCGTTAGTTCTTTTACAAGGGTACAACAACTCCCTACACACTACGTATTTTGAGGCCTAAAATACTAACCACTTACTTCTATATACATGACACACATGAAGTATAAACTTCCAAAGCTTATACATGACCAAGCTACCAAGACTTGCAACTTTAGAGTTGAAGCTTGTAACTTCTTGAATGATCTTGTGAAGTCCCTTGCTACATAAGAGAATCACACAAATCAAAAGGTTACTGATTTAGTTGAGAGAGTATGTGAAAATATGTCCTAAAGAGGCGACTCAAAACTAACAAATGGTTTGGTATTTATAGCAAACCATTCTGCAGGTCTGGCGGATACGGCGGACCCCTCAGGAGGGTTCCGCCCGTGTATCCCCAGGGTACCGCCAGGGCTGCAGTTGGTTTTTGCAATAAATCTCCCAAACCAAACAAGGTCACATCTCATTACTCTTGTAAACCAAACAATGTCACATCTCATAATATCAAGTCAAACACTAAACTTGCAAGCAACCACTTAGTAAGTCAAACACACTTCTTACCATAAATGTATATTGACAAAGCTTGCCCTAAATGTGATGTGACCTTACTAAATTAAGAAATAAATGTGATGTGACAAGACACTTTCTAGTTTAAGAAATAAAAACAATGTTTTGTTTAAAAGGAAATTCAAACCTTAGTTAAACAAGACTTAAACACTTAAAGTGATGATTTACTTATAGCTAAACTTCATACTTTGTCATTAACAAAACTTAGCAAATATCGTAAAATATAAATAACGTTTTTAGGCGATATTTGTATTAACAATCTCCCCCTTTTTGTTGATGACAAAACATAAACTTTATTTATAAGTAAGTCACTAGTTTTAGTGTTAAGTCTTATAAAGTTAGGTATAAAAACTTGTTTTTGCTAAGATGATGTGATATATAATTTTTTTTTTGAAACAAGTTTATATCTAAATTCTCCCCCTTTTTGTCGAAACAAAAAGAAGAGTAGCTAAGCGGAAGTAATCACTTGCTCCCCCTTGGACGATACTCCCCCTAAATGGAGTGCCAAGAGAGGAGACATGGATTTTGAACCTACAAGAAAAAGGTTAGTTGTCGCACAAGACAAGTCATGAAAGCATTTCATGTTTAAAACACAACTAAGTGTTTTGAAGTGAAATAGTACAACACACATGCTCCCCCTTGAATATTACTCCCCTAAATGGAGTATCAAGGAAGGAAAACATGGAAAATGATCCTACAAAAAGAAAGGTTAGTTTCAACAACACAAGATATATGTATGGTACCATAGCAAGGTATATTTCACTTATTATACCTAAATGGTCAACAAACAATGAAAACCTTGTAGTGTAATGAAATTCATTTCATTTAAAATTTTGACTCTTTAAAAGTCAAAGACAAGAAATTTGTATTACACCATCATACTTCTAAAAATAAAGAAAAACTACAAATAAACTAAGACCATAAAAAGCTACAAGGAAATCATCATTTTCCTTAGTGAGAAACATTTTCCAAAAACAAGGCTAAGGTTGTTTAAGGATGAAAATGTGGGTTGTGGTTGTAGCGGGCTTTATTTTGAAGGTTGAAAGGATGACACGGTTTTGGTTTGTTGGTTTAAATGGGAAACAGTTTCCAAAAGAAACGGTTTTGTTTCATTTTGGAGACTCTAAGGTTGAGGTGTGTGAGACGAGGATTGTAGAAGATCCAAAATGTGGTTTAGTATAAACCTCATTTCTTCGGATAGCTCACGAATTTCCCTTCGACACCCTTCACTAATGTGAGCGGTTCTTTCGCAATGATTGCAATCATGGCGGGGAAAGTTTGGTGGAAGAGTGGTTTGATATGTTGGTGGTGGATGGTTTGAACTTGAAGGAGCAAAGATGGATGGTTGAGTAGTGTTTTTGCTTCCTTCATTTGTTGATTGAAGTGTTGTTTGTAAAACCATGATATGGTTGATTTGAGAGTCAACCATACGTTTGAAGGCATGAAGGTGGTTTAAATGAGTGTCAATCTCATTATGAAGGTTTGAAGGTTTTTCCCATATGGATGCTTCTATTTTCTTATAAGAAGAAAGTAGAGATTCAAAGTGTTTGGAAGGTTCTTGTGGTGATGGTTGTTGTTGTGGTGGTGGTTGTTGGTTTTGAACAAAATGGCGGAAGCTTGGTTCGCCGGAAGGATTGCCATGAAGGTCTTTGTAAATTGGGTGAAACACAGATGATTGTGAGTGGGTATGACCTTGATCATTTGGAAAAATGGATAGTCTAGCATAACGGTAAGCCAACCGTTCTACTAATGATGGTTGATGGGGTTCATCATCTAGTTGCTCACTAGGTTGTTGTTGGGTTTCTATTTGAGCAATGGTGTCAAAGAGTGACAAGGATGGTTGACTTGATGATTTGGATGATAGGTCTTCTAATGTTTCCAAATAGGGTAGTGGTGATGTTGGAGGTGTATGGAAAAGTTCCATTGGTGTAGGTGTTGGTGATTGAGGTGATGGAGTTTTTGATGGTTGAGCTTGTTGAGAAGGTGATGATGAATCACTTGAAGGTCTAGTTGTTGGAGGAATGGTGGCCATGTTTGTGTAGCAATGTGTTGGAGAGGGTGTTGGAGTATCAAGATTAAGCAATTCTTGAAAGGTAATTACATTGGTATTACAATGTGTTGGGGATTGTGTTGAGGTAGTGAGGTTTAGGAAATCTTGGATAGGTGAAGAAATGTTAAGCGAAGCATCACATG
Source organism: Artemisia argyi (assembly GCA_030686995.1). Classification (NCBI taxonomy): domain Eukaryota; kingdom Viridiplantae; phylum Streptophyta; class Magnoliopsida; order Asterales; family Asteraceae; genus Artemisia; species Artemisia argyi. Next base: position 85,530,621 of record CM060681.1, on the reverse strand, counting down.
AAGAAGATGAGCTTGACTTGACGGTTTTGTTGAAGCAACACGGTTTAACACTAATCCTCGTGGTTTTTGAGAAGGATTTTGATGACTCGGATGATGTGTTGGATTTGGTCATTTTCAAAGGTGTGGTTTTGATGTTTTTTAGAGAAGAAGTTTTAATGGTGATGGTGTGATTTGAATTGTTGCAAAACTTTCAAATTTATAGGATGAAAAAGATGTTGAATAGGGTGTTTGGATTTAATGTTCTACCATTCAAAGATTGAGGTTTCAAATGATTTACAAAATTTTCATGAATATGTCAAATCAATGCATGTCATTCCAATAGAATAAGGTGGAGTGAAAGACCAACATATGCACTCAATGCTTTGTGATCATGGGATGTGATTTGGTTGAAAATGTTTCAATGGTTTTGAAGGATCCTTTAAAAGGGTTCCTTGGGTTGGTTATGTTTGAATTTGAATTTTTGGAGGGAAGTGGCTTCCTAATTGTTTTAGTGAGTGAAAGTTGTTCTAATATGGTTATTGGAGTTAATGGAAGATGTTTCTCACTTAGGATAATGGTTTGACACTTTACAAGTATTGGACTTAAAAAAAATGGAAAAATTTTCTGCAGGTGTCTGGCGGAACCCTCAGAATACACTGGCGGAACCCATTTGAGGGTACCGCCTGGTCCGTTGGGCCATTTCTGGAATTCCCAGAAAATAGACTAGTGGAACCCAATTTTGGGTACCGCCAGATCCGCCAGAGCTAAAAAATTAGGCAGTCCGCGTTTTTGACCCGCGATACGATTTTCAGAATTTTCGAAAACTCCTAAAATAAAAAATATACTACATATCTGGTTAGGAAATGCAAAAAATGAACATGTAAATACTCATATCATATGACTTTGACCGGGGGCTAGCGATATTCACTAAACTTAGTGAAATTTACCATAAGCATAAAAATTGACAAACACCTCAAATATTGTCATTGTGCATAAAAGTTCATACAAACATAATCCAACAAACGTAATAAACCATGAAAGTGAAAAACAAATAATTCACGTAGTTTTAAACACAAAGACGATTCTAAAATATTCATAAGCCAAACACTCCTTAATCTTCTCACAACCGGTCTATCTTCTTGTTGAGCTTTTTTAGGTACCTTCCAAAGCACTTGAACATTCCTTTGGTTTGCTTGAACTCTTCGGAAGCATTGTCAATGATGGGGAGAGCTTGAAGGTATTCTGAAGGGGGTAACTAAGAGTTAGGAAGTTTATCATCCTCGCTCATGCCGGATGATGATGATGATGGTGTAGGTGATCGAGTACGTTTGCCCTTATTTTTGAAAACTCGTTTATCACTTAAAGGAACGAAGATGTGAGGAACGAGAGAGTAGTCAAGGCGTATTCCATTTTCGTTAGGAGAAATGGGCGAGATTGCTCTAAAGAGGCGGGTAAGAAGCATTCCATAGGGAAGAGCGGTTGTTCCAACTAAGGGTATGTCGGCCATTCTTTTGGCTAGGTAGTAGGCTAAGTTGAAGGGTTGACTGGTGGAAATGCTATATAGCATGTAGCATAGGCATGTGTTGATGTGATCTCTATTTCCTATGGTACTTATGACGTTAGCCCTAAGAATTTCTTCCCACTTCTTAAATTGTGGTTTAAGCTCATTAAGCTCCATACCAAAAGGATCCTTATCTACAATATTCCCCGAACGATTCACCCTAGTGGTAGAGGTTCTAACAAAGAGGTGTTCCTTAATAGTTTCCTTACTAGCAAGAGGTGTATCGTATGGATGAAAACGTTCAATAGAATCAAGACTTGAAATGGGCCACTTATCCGTGTAGAGGCAAGTTCCCTCATTTGGTACACCAAGAATGATAGCTAAGTCTTTTAAATCTATGTCATGTGGTATTTGATTGGTTGTGAAGTTTAATGATATCTTACCACCAACACTTGTGGAAAGGTTTACGGTTGCATAAAATTCCAAGATGAACCTAGGACAAATTGTCTCATCTATATCAAGGAGACAATCAAAGTCAATTGCGGCAAAGTTTTGGTGAATAGATATTCCTTCTAGAAAGGATGGATCAATGGTTCTACCTTCGTGAACATAGCGTTTTTCTAATGCCTTAAAGGTTTCTACTTGAACCGGGTTGAGACCTTTGGTCATATGGTGTTTGGGCATGTACTTAAGGGTTTCCTTGTGATCGGATTTGTTTGCGGGAGGCATGTTGATTCAAAGTTAGTTGGATTTGAAGAGATTGGATAACAAGCCCTAAAATTCGTGAGGATATGTGTTTTTTGAGAGGGTGATGGCTGTTTGAAAGTAGATGATTAAGTTAAGAGGATGTTTGGCTTTGAAATTAAAAATAAAACAATCTGAGATTTTGGCGGACCAGGCGGAACCAAAAAATGGGTTCCGCCCGTATGGTCTGAGGGTGCCGTGGGATCTACAGGGAAAAACTCAAAAGGAATTGTCTTGATTTTTGTGGTTTTATCCTAATGTTCAAAACTAAGATTTTAAGTCTTATGAGTCTTTGACTAAGCCTAGGAATTATGAATGCTTCTCATTTAAGAGATTTTGTGAACGCGTTGTTGGAATATTTAACGTGGAACACTTTCTTAGTTAAGATGTTCCTCAATGAACAATCTTATCAAGGCGATGATGAGAGATCACAATGTGTCTATTAAGAACATAATGGAATGAATTGTTGCCTAAGTCGATGCTTCCTTTGTTGAAGAGATAACAATGTTTATGAGATGAATTCCGTTGTCGATATGAGTTAGCTTACTCAAGTGGAGCTTGTTGATGTGCTTCTCCATCCAAAACTAATTTGAGAACCTTACGTGTTTTGGAGACTCATTGGGTAAGTAAGTATAAAAGTGCAAGTACCACTTGTGCTTTTCTTATCAACTTATTACCGTCATAATTCCATATTTCATGTACTATGGTTTCTATTCCCATTCTTTTGGGATCCCATAATCCTAGTTGTGTAGTACCTTATGATGTATCCAAACAAGGCTCAACTAAAGAGTTGTTCGAGGATCTTCTTTAATACGAGCACATAGACAAAAGCTAAACATAATGTTGGATCTAATTGTTATGATAACAAGTGGTCTTCCGAACATTTCTCTACGTTTAGTTTTACCTACGGATTTGCTAATCTCATTCTTGGCAAGTCATCAATAACTTAACTATTGAAAACGAGAGAGTAACTAGGAATGTCTTTAAGTTAAAATCCCTTGCTTTTGAGGCTTGCTTTTATATATCAAAAAGTCTTTCAAATATTGACACTATAATCACTTGATTACTTTTGAAAAATCTATTTTGTTTCACTAGTTGTTTTACTCTAAATTCCAAAAACTGTTTTTGTTGAATTTGTTTAGACACGACTATGATCTATAAATCAAGTTTTATAACATATGTCAATTTTACTTGATTTAATGTTTGACTCAAGGTGAGAAGATGTTACTTTGTACCTTTATCCTTATACTTGTCTTGCCATCATTGGACTTTCGACTAAGTTATCATCTACCAAAGATAATATCTTAGAAGGAGGAGATCACTCGTTAAATGTTATATTCAACGACTCCTCGACTCTTTGGGTTTTCTTACTTAAGACACTATGAACTCTATTTGTTTAGAAAAAGTCCAAGAGGTACAACATCATGAGACTATGTGTCACATTTAATGTGTAAATCCTAGAAGTTGAAAACTCATTTTCATTCACACATCCTAATATATGCTAATGTGATTTATTTCACCTTGTGTGTTTTATGTGAGATTATCATAAAGGAGTGATTGAAGAAAAACACAATTAAAGACTCAAAGTATGGTGTTTGAGAAAATTGTTTAACAAAGGTTTGTTTTGCAAGCATCACAAAAGTGTTAGACATTTTAACACTTAGGAAATTCTTAGTTAGCTCACTTGTAAGCAAGAGTTGAGTGAGACTTACACAAGAGTTTTTCGTGTTTATCTCTTGATGGTTAAAGAACCAAAACACCTTATATCTCCTACTAGTACTAAAGACTAAATTTCTTGTTGCATAGAATCTAATCTTAGTTATTTACAAATAGCAGGTAGACACTCTAGAGTATTACAAATAACACATATTCGAACACAAAATGCTAGAAACAAGAGACAATCAAAGTCAAGTTGAAGTAATGCGTACCTTTTAAATTGCATAGAGATGCTATCAAGCGGATAAGCATTACGCGTAAAATCTTGGTTTGACGACACACTTTGAAACTCAATAACTCATGTATCCGAGAAGGTTAGATAATCATATAAAAGCATATAGAATAATAATCCTAATCCTTTTATCATGAGTTTCTATTAGATATTGAATTATTTCAAAATCTCTCTTCTAGGTTTGACAAATTTTACTTGCTTTGTTTTATTAGTTGATGGTGCTTTTGAGTTAAGTCCTAATCCGGTTTTATCTTTAAATAACCTTTGACTCCTCAACAATCTTTCAAGAGATTTTGAGCTTTCATCAAATTTAACTAATAATTTTTCCTTTCTCATTTTGCATTTTAATCTCATGTTTGTAATCTAGACATAATTTACATTCTAGATCAATTTCAACATTACTCTCAATTCTAGACATTTAATTTTCTAATAAGATTTCCTTTTCAAAGATATTCTTAAAAGATTTTGAAGACTCATTCTTGAAGATAGTTTTTAGGTCCATGTTGCATAAACGTTTAGACTCATTTTCTAGTTTAGAATACTCTAGGATAAATTAATCAAAGCAAAAGTGTTTGGTTACAAAGTGTACCTTGCTTGATGTTTTATCAAGTTAAGAATCACAAACCGGATGATTGACTTCATCTTCATCCGTGTAATTCCATGAATCACAAGCAAGACTACTACGAGCTTGACACGAGTAATCACCTTTACTTACACCTTGCTTGTTGTATCAAAAAATTGACAATTAACTACCGGATCATTGTCTTCGTCAACATCCATTTCATTCCAAGATACGCAAGCAGGTTCATCAAAACACACGTACTCATCTTCACTTGTACCTTCATTTAAAACATTTAAACTAGTAGCACATGTATTAAATTCTATTAAGTGTCTATCAATTAGTTTTTCTAAAACTTCTAATTCATATGTAAGATCAAATTGATCATCTTTGACTTGACATATTCCTTGATGAAAGTTTATTATATTTTTCCAAATATCATTAGTCGTTTGACAAAACTACATTCTTTCATATTTGGTACTAAAGCTTTATACATCATTGCTTTAGCTTTAGTATTTTTATCAAGTTTAAGATAGTTATCTTGGTTTTCAAAAACTTGTTTTTCTTTGGTTTGAAATCAGCAAAAGAAATAATATGCCAAAGATCTTGATCAATTGATTTCACATAGTTTTCAAAATTACTTTTCCATTCAAGTAAGTTTTCTTTTTCAAATAGCGGTGGGTTTTGGATAGGTTGCCCTTCTTTGAGATTTTCAAAATCCATGGATCGATCCAAGTTTTAAAATACATTCTATTTTAAAGATCTTGAGTAACGTAGCTCCTGATGCCAATTGTGGAAAACTAGAAGGGGGTTGAATAGTTTACCGCTTTTTACTATCATATTTAACTTGAATATCTTTTACGTTTGCTTAAAGATATAAACACAACGTTATATGTTTGATTCTTTGAAAAGCTTTTTATGTAAATAACAATTCTAACTTTACTAGTTTCATACATTGAAAAGCTTTGCTTGTGATGATCCTAACTTTGCTTGTTTAGTTATTTGAAAAGCTTTACTTTTGTTTGAAGATACAAACACATCTTTACTTGTTTAGTTCTTTGAAAAGCTTTATATGTAACTAGCAATTCTAACTCAAGAACAACATGTAATAAGCAAAGCTAAAGAAAGAAACGATCAAACCACAACACGATTGTTTATCGTGGTTCGGCTACAAGGACTCTTTTTCCTTGCCCTACATCCACGCCCCGAGTTTCCAACTCGAGAGTTATAAGCACTAATCAACAAGCTCCTTTCACCGGCGGAGAAAACCTTTACAACGTCGCTTACACTTTTACCGACACTAAGCTAGATGTCGAGTTCTTTTACACGGGTACAACCACTCCCATCGTCGCTTACACTTTTACCGACACTAAGCTAGATGTCGAGTTCTTTACCAAGGGTACAACCACTCCCATTAGTTCTTTTACAAGGGTACAACAACTCCCTACACATTACGTATTTTGAGGCCTAAAATACTAACCACTTACTTCTATATACATGACACACATGAAGTATAAACTTCCAAAGCTTATACATGACCAAGCTACCAAGACTTGCAACTTTAGAGTTGAAGCTTGTAACTTCTTGAATGATCTTGTGAAGTCCCTTGCTACATAAGAGAATCACACAAATCAAAAGGTTACTGATTTAGTTGAGAGAGTATGTGAAAATATGTCCTAAAGGGGTAACTCAAAACTAACAAATGGTTTGGTATTTATAGCAAACCATTCTGCAGGTCTGGCGGATACGGCGGACCCCTCAGGAGGGTTCCGCCCGTGTATCCCCAGGGTACCGCCAGGGCTGCAGTTGGTTTTTGCAATAAATCTCCCAAACCAAACAAGGTCACATCTTATTACTCTTGCAAACCAAACAATGTCACATCTCATAATATCAAGTCAAACACTAAACTTGCAAGCAACCACTTAGTAAGTCAAACACACTTCTTACCATAAATGTATATTGACAAAGCTTGCCCTAAATGTGATGTGACCTTACTAAATTAAGAAATAAATGTGATGTGACAAGACACTTTCTAGTTTAAGAAATAAAAACAATGTTTTGTTTAAAAGGAAATTCAAACCTTAGTTAAACAAGACTTAAACACTTAAAGTGATGATTTACTTATAGCTAAACTTCATACTTTGTCATTAACAAAACTTAGCAAAGATCGTAAAATATAAATAACGTTTTTAGGCGATATTTGTATTAACAATCTCCCCCTTTTTGTTGATGACAAAACATAAACTTTATTTATAAGTAAGTCACTAGTTTTAGTGTTAAGTCTTATAAAGTTAGGTATAAAAACTTGTTTTTGCTAAGATGATGTGATATATAATTTTTTTTTTGAAACAAGTTTATATCTAAATTTGCGTAAAATTTAATTTTTATAGGAGATTAAACTTTCAATTTTTACGCGAAATTCAAATTTTGGTATAACAGTGAAAATTTTGGCCTAAAATTCAAATTTTTATGCCAAAATTCAAATTTTTTCGGTAAAATTTGGCGGCAAAATTTTTATAACTCAAATTTTTTCTGTAACCTTAGAATTGCATTTCATAGTGATTTTCAAATTTTGGGAGAGAATTTTTTTTTTTTCAAATTTATTTTGGAGGGAAAACCAGAAATCACTATTTAAACCTTGAGTGTGACATTTTTTGTTTGATTATTTCGATTACGTCGCAACAATCAAGGGGGAGAGAAATGTCATCTACAATGTCTCAATCACCTTCTTCCAACTACCTTCCTCACCAATATTCTCATCAGCAACAGTCATCTGCATCAGTACCTTCTTCCAACTACCTTCCTCACCAATATTCTCATCAGCAACAGTCATCTGCATCAGTACCTTCTTCCAACTACCTTCCTCACCAATATTCTCATCAGCAACAATATCATCAACAACAAAGTCACAGCTCCCTCATTGATCATATTCTGCTCTTTGGCAATGAATCAAGGCCTCCAATGTTGCTACCAGGAACGTATACTTATTGGAAACGAAGATTTCTACAATGGCTCACAGATCGTCCTGTTGCAGATCTTATGCTTAATTCCATTAGAGAAGGTCCATACAAAATGATAATTCTTGCTGACACAACATGGATTATGAGGCTACAAACTACTGCAGACTTGAATGCTACTGAACTCGCTCAGTACGATGCTGACCATCAGGCTGCATGGTTCATGACATTAGCCCTTCCCAATTCAATTTACATGTATATGGACTTTCAAGCCAGTGCTTATGAAATGTGGAAATATCTTGAAGCTTTGCATCGTAAAGAAGAACTTCATCACATCATAATGAAGCATATTCTTGAATCTTGCTTAAGCATGATTCCACTGAAGACCATTCTCCCTGCTCCACCATCTCCAGCTGTTGACCATGGATCATTAATCTACACTCCAAATGGTCTCTTCTTCAATCCTCCGAATGCACCTGAGCCTTTCTTCATTCCTCAGTACCATCTTGCTACACTACATAATAATGTGCAATCTCTTCTGCAAAATCTAGTGAAGCTTAGTCAAGTATCTACAGAGAAAGGCAAAGGCGTAATGATGTCTAGTTCTGAATGGTTAAACACAATGGAAGATGCTAATGATGAAGAAGATCTTATCGAACCAAGCATGGCATTCTTGGCATATACGGAAAATATTGCAGATGTGGAAGATCAAGATTATGATTCAACCTCACTCTCTGACGATAATGTTGAATACAATGCCACACTTAGTCAAATGGAAGTTGAAGGGGGTAATCTCAATGCAGTCTTGCAAAGTGTCAAGGGAGAAATTCCATCTGATGATGAATATGCTGATTTGGAATCCAATACTACAGATGTGATGTTAATGGCAAGCATGCATGTACTTCACATGGATGAAACAGACCCAGTATACGACACAAATGCTTCTGATGATTCTAAAGATCCATTTGAGAAATGCATGACTTCTTTTAGATTACTTCATTCACACCTGAAGCTTCTCTCTAACAAAGACTTAGCAGAAACTCGTTCCGAGATTGGATTCAAATGGGAATTTCCAGGCCTGTTTGGAGAAAAAATTGATATTTTCATTACTTCTATGTTCGACAACGTGAATCAACTTGAAAAGCAACTTGCAACTGAAGAATTTCACGAGTGTGGATCCAATGCCGCCTTCAGAGTGCTCAAGAAACAGTTTCAACATTTCATCAGTCATGACTGTGAAGTGGTAAGCGAGTATTTTTTAGAATACACTCGAATTGAGGCTCAAACCTTCAAAGATATATTGCTCCAACACCTGGATGCTATTGAAAAGTCAATTGTTGAAAGAGTACTTCAGAGACTAGAGTATGACAAAAGGGTTAATAAAAGGAAGTTGCAGATTCAAGAAGAGCATGTTCATAAAATTGATGTATTGGAACCTAATATGGTTTTCATGGATAGCAATGGGACAGAATCAGAAGTGCAGAATGACAACAGCAGATTGGGGAATGATACAGATGCAGACTGTGCAGAGATCAGACCCTTCTATGACTCAGAGCCCAACTTTGACAAAGGACAGATGGATGAGGAAGATGTCATACCCATCTATGACAAAGAACCGAACTTTGACAAAGAGCAAATGGTTGAGGTACAATCTACTGTTGATCATATTATGCCTGCAAATGAGAAACAACAATCTGAGCAACCTAACTTCAATAATGAAGGAGAGGTTGACCAGGATGTCGTACAATGTCTTGACAAACGTTCTGAGTCTGAGTCTTTACATGATAATCTAATGACTGAAACATCAAATCAAACTCTTGAGTCTGAAAACCTTCTTCTCAAAAAGACCATTGCCCAGTGTCATAAAGATTTTTCAAAACTAGAGGCACATTGCATCTCACTTGAACTTCAAATGCAAAATGAATCTCTAAATTCGGGCAACAATGGTCAATATTTAAATGAACAAAGAAAACGTGTGGATACATTAGTTAAATAAAATGAGCTTTTAAAAGGTCAAATTCAAGAAAAGGTGTTTGCACATGCTGCATTACAAAACAAATTAAGAAGACTGACTGGCCAGAGTGTGGATACTAAGTTTGCAAAACCATCAATCTTGGGGAAACCACACTCTCAAACAATCAGAAAATAATCAATGGTTAGACAACCAACTGCATTTAAATCTGAACGACCCAAATTTTCAAAACCTTGGTTTGCCTCCCAAGTTGTTGAGAAAAACAATTTGACAAAACCAGTCACTCCACATTCTTGGCCTAAGGAAAATGCATCTGTGTCTGCTAAATCTCAACACGTGATTATACCTGGCTCATCTAGGATTAGTTCTACCACAGTGTCTAAAATGAGCATTAAAAGTAAAGAGTCTTATGACACATATGACATGTACAAGAACTATGATTTAGAAAAGGCTAGGAAAAAGGCGCTACTTCAAAAGGATGGAATTCTAGGTTCAAAACCTCATATGATGCCTTCCACTGTAACACAGAACACTGCTTGTAGTAGCACTCCAAAACCTAAGAGTAAACAACAAACTAATAGGAATTGGCTAGCTTCTAAGAGTAGTTACGTAAATAATCATGTTGTTTGTGCTTTAAAATATCTTCAAAAGGGAAATTCACTTGAAAAGGCTCAATCGACTAAGACAAACAAACCCGTTGAACCAAGAGTCATAAGTCAGAAACCTAAGAAGTGGATCAATATAGGACGTAGGTTTTCTCAACAAAGTGATGCTCCCACATTTCATTCAACTGCATCTAAAAGGAAAACTTCTCCTAGATCTAACACTAGGTGGGTACCCATAGGTAGAATTCTCAAAGCGATTGGTCTTAGGTGGATTCGTACAGGAAAGATTTTAGACATTTGCACCAAAACTAATGTAATCTCCACAACATCTACCTCTGAGACAAGAATGAAATCCATCGGAATTATGTGTTCGAGTGTCAAAAAGATAATTGACACTACTTCTTTATGCTTCTAACATCTGGAACCCAGTTACTCTTGGGGGTCCATGTTCTCTGTTTTGTCTATTCTTTCTTTTCAGATATAACAGGGATGGCTTCGGAACAAATCAGTTTCGGACATGAGCTTAATGTTATGGCTTCTGAGCAAAACAGCTTAGGACCCGAAACCAACCGTCTTAACTTTCCGGACTCTTCGGCTGAACCATTGCCTCTCAACCGCAAAGAATTGGAAACCTTGTTTGCTCCATTGTTTGATGATACGATTGAAAACCGTCTTTCTGAGGTCTCACCAATTTCCGCTGCACATCTTGATCAACATCAAGTACCTGATATACCTCAACAAACAACAATTACTGTTGAGAGAGACGGTCCTCTAATTGCGTCTTCAACAACAGCAGAACAAACCGTGTCCAACTTACAACAATCAGTTGAAGACTCCATACCTAAATCAGTTCCAAAAACCGCAGATCATGACCCCAGAGGCGTTCTTTAACCCGTTTACATCGGCTCAACTCATTCCTAACATTACTGAGTCGTCTACATGCAAGTTGGATCCTGCTCACCTGCAAGATTATTACCAATATCACCCTTCGACACAACATTGGAATTAAATGGAATTGGAAAAACAAGCTGGATGCAGAAGGCACAATGATTCGCAACAAATCTTGTTTAGTTACAAAGGGATACAGTCCATGAAGCAGGATTGTTCATCACTGTCATCAACAAAAGCTTTGTATATAGCCATGTCTGCTTTCTAATGCTCACGTCAGTTAGATGAGAACTTAGCTCACGGACTACGGCCATGTATCTGACTAGATCTCAATGTACTGAGACTCAAAGTGCGTTCTCTGCAATCTCTTGTAACACCATTCATTATTCCAAAGCCCTACAAATTGCTCTCCGCTACCATTTCATCTCAGAGCATGTCGAGAAGGGTATAATTGAATTAGATTTTGTGGGTACTAAATACCAGTTGGCGGACTTGTTTACAAAGACATTACCTCCATCAAGGTTTGTTGATTTAATTCACCAAAATGGTATGTGATGTTTGACTCCAGATGATTTGCAAAATTTTCTTAAAACCTTAGAAGAGTCAAACATCAAAGTCTTTCTATAAATGCTTTTTGTACAAAAAGAATCTTCTTTCTTTGTGTACAAACATCAAATCTTCAAAACTATGTTCCTCCATTTAAACAAATTTTGCTTTTCTCTGTCAAAATGGAACATGTTTTGAGGGGGAGAAAACTTTTCACAATATCATGAAGTTTGGACACCTCATTTTTTATTCATCAAGGATAAAATGTTTCTTCATAATTCGGATTTAAACTCATTTTCAAAAGGGTTCTACGATCTCTCGAATTAAAAGTGCAAAAAGGTTTCACAAAATATATGCTAATTCGAGGGGGAGAAAAGGAATTTTTTCTGCAACGATCCCAAATTAATCTAGTTTGGACTTCAAATGGAAAAGTAATTAACCTTTTAATGAGTAAAGTTCACAAAAGTCTTAAACTTAGGTAAAAGGACCTTGCAAGGAAAATAAAACAAGCTCTAATCAATGCTTTCACACATGTTCTCAAAAGTTGCACACATGATTAAAACCTCAACGAATATGACTAACGATTTTTTCCTAAATTATCTCCATAATTGTGAGTTTCTAATTTCCTCATTGTTGTTGTCTAATCGTTCCCTAAATGTTTCAAGTGTTTTCAACGGTCAAAAAGGCATAATCAGAAACTAAGGTTAATGTAATTATCGATCGGGGCATTTCTTTTTTATGTGTTTAGTCTAATTTATTATTTCATATAGCTTTAGAGAACACTAAAGTATGCTCGATTGGTGTGTTTGCACGATTAGAAACAACATAGGTTTAAAATCAAGTGATTTAGGGTTTAAGATTTCGATGTCTTTGCTGTTACTAGGATGTTTAATTTGTACAATATTCATGCATTATGATGCTAAAATGCGTGCAATGTCTCTAATCATAACCCCTAACCATTATCATAATTGGAAAATCTCGAGTGATAGGATGAGTTAATCTGTGATCTTGTGTGTTAATTAGAGAATTCTGAGCATTTTGGTAGATTTAGAATGAGTTTCTTGATTCATCTGTATACTTGTTTGTGCCCTATGCATTTTCTCTGTGTGCAAGTACATGTCATCCCATTGAAAGTCAAAATTTTTACATTCGACAAAATGTTTCTTATGGAACATATTTTTGAGGTCAAAGGGCAAAATGTGTTTAAAGGCTAAACTGGTAAATGGATTCAAAATGGTGAGAAACAAATTTTTCCAAACTCTACACTCTTGTTTTACATCGGTAAAAGCAAGTGTGAAGACCAAAGCAAAGTTGTTCAAAACCTTTCAAATTCTCAAAATCTGGAATGCTTTGGCTACAATAAATGAATGTCTCTGATTTAGGCATCCCTAATACCGGAAGTTTTTCCATTCATCACAAAAACAAATTTTCAAAAAGAACCCAAGAGGTTCAACTTTAGATGGAAATCTTCTTCTTCAGATCTTAAAACTCAAAAGAGAGACTCCGGGTCTCAAACAATTTTTTAAAGTAAAAGAGTTTTAAATTTCCATTGATTCGACGAGTGTTTTATCATAATGAAACTAAGATTTTTCAATCCTCGTTGGAATTCAACATCTTTTATTCAGATTGACACAACCTACAAATGGATTTCAAATTTTGGTAAACAAAGATTTTCAGTCTCGAGGTTGTTGTCTAATCTGATTTTCATGCATTCTTTGTTGTACAATACTTGATTGTGTTTTCTAAAACCTTGAGCAGAATCATCTTTCGAATTTTTCACAAAGTATTTCATAAATACGATTCAATATTCTGCTCAAGAAGACTATCTCTCGAATAAACTTCATTATTTGAGGGGGAGTATTTTGTTAAAAGAAAACTAATTTTGTATTAAAACAATGGTTTGTGTACGCATTACAGTGCACAACCCGAACTTGTAAAGAAAGGACCCTGAGGTACGCATCAGTTCCTCAATCCTAATATAAGGAGCGAAGGCTTCTTACTTTTGAGTAGAATTAATCAAATGTTTTATGATTTTCATAATTCTGGTCAAAAGACAAGTATTTCACCTCAATAAGTGTTCTCTTGTTGAGGGGGAGCACTTGAAAACTCATCGTTCTGAAATTCAAAAGTTCTTGTTGATTTCACCCCATAAGACTCAAAAAGCATATTTTAATCAAACGTTTCTCAAAAACAACATCTTATATGCTATTTTTGAGGGGGAGAAAAGTGAAAGTGATTAAAATATGAAAGCTAAATGTTGCTTAAAAGTCAAATCTCATGCGAGCTAGACTCAGATTCACCCAGGAATTGACGAGACAATAAAAGTTAGTAATATCGAAAAGACTTATCCTCGACGGGTAATAACATCAAGTTAGTTACTAGAGCTAGTTGTCACCTAAAAGCTGACAATGGAACTCTTTAACTAACCACGTAAGAGTGTCTCGAAAAGGATGTGTCTTAGTAGAAATGTACCGTCTCGAGAAACTTTCTGTGGACTTGACCAGGCCGGGTAATAACTTCAAGCTAGTCTAACTAGTGATGTAAGCGTGTCTCGAATCGGTCTTGTTCACTGAAAGTGGATCAATTCAAAAATGATTGCTCCTCCTGCATGTGCAAAATTATTTAAAACTTATGAGCACATGTGAAGGGGGAGCCCTTCAAAAGTGTACACAAAAACTCTCAAAGTGTTAACCAAAATATTTGATTATCACAAACACTTTGAGAGATTTTCAATCAAAGGTTTCTTGGCTACTGTCGGAGTTATAAGGTGATTAAGATAGGAATAACCGTCCTATGATCCGCCAGAGCCGGAGGGATCTACCCAAGGACATCTCCCATAGTTAGAATTAGAAGTCCTTAGGTATGATACGATAAAAGGAGAAAAGAATGAAAGGGAAAGAAGGAGTTGAAGAATTAAAAAGAAAAGTAAAGAAAAGGGTGAAAAGAAATAGCCCTCCATATGTTCAACCTTAGGGCAGACACCGGGTTCAATACGTATGCTACTGGTTGTTGCAAAAGACAACACCGGTATTGAAGATAAAGTCGTCATGGACCCAGTGACGCAATGCACTAAACCTTCTTAACCACTCAAGTTCTCTTAAAAGGACTTGTTTCATTCTCACGGGGAACCAGCGTAACCTATCGACCTATCTCTTAGAGATGGTTGATATTGAAGCAGGAGACCCCTCCCTAGTCTCCGCATAGGAAACCTAAGTGTGCACTTATAGAGTCTAGAGCCTTGAGATACATCAAAGATCTCTTAGGAACACTTAGTATTTCTACAACTGGTGTTCTACTTCAATGGACACCAGCTGTAAATTATCGAGTCCTTCGCAGATCTTAGCAATCTGCCGAGAACGTTTATGAGAGAATTAAATAAGTATTTCTCAATGATTGAACGGAAACTCCTGCCAGGGTCAAAATCAAACAGCCCTGACAGCAGGTCACTTCGGTAACCCTTCACAGGTTACGCTTAGTGTTCGCGGTGGTTCCATAGTGGTCTACAGTCATGGAGTGATCCCCAGCGACTCACCCAGTCATTGAGCTACTTAGTAGGTCTCGTAAGCTCCTTCGGGGGTATCTGACTTGGGAATGGCCTTGATAAGGGTTAGAAGGAGTCTTCACACTATGCTGTTGACGATCTCTAATTCCTAATTTGTAAGTACCAGATGTTTTATTGCTAACTGTTTACATGCAGGGACACATCATTTCCATGGAGACGGATTCCACATGCTCATACATGCATCTTGAAGTCATCTAAAAGCTCCCTCAAAGATCTGTGCAACACATAGTTCAAAGAAAGATTCTACGCTAAAAAGAAGAATCTACAGAGTATAAAGACTAAAGATCTTATGTCTAAGAAAGGGAACTACGTGCATGTATAAGTCAAAGTTCAAAGATGTATGAGCATGTTGGAATGGCGGACAACCACCACAGACACGGAAGTGACGAACGGCAGACAACCTCATAACATGATCACTACACTATCACCAAAGAACAAAGACTCAGAGCAAAGTACATTCATCTAAAGACGTCTAAAGTTATACAAGTCAAAAGTCAAAGACAAAGATGAAGACGTCCAACAACCGTGATGACCGACCCTTAGGGGGAGATTGTTGGGAACGTACTTTTATATTTATTCAAGTCTCGGTCATTACATTTTGTAATAAGATGATCACAACTACATCTATTAAGAACAAAGAACGATCAATGATTTAGAAGACGTCTAAAGCATTGAAAGTCAAAGATTAAGACGAAGACGTCAAGCAACCTTGATGACCGACCCTTAGGGGGAGATTGTTGGGAACGTAGTTTTACTATTTATCAAGTCTCGGTCATTTACTTGTAATAGGTTGCTAAGGCTTGTATGTTTATTTTAACTTAAGGCTTATGTAGCAAGCCCATGGGCCTTAAGCCCATTTCATTCACTAGATAGGAAGGAAGGGAGTGTTGCCCTACTCCTTCCCTATATATACTAGTCTTATGTAACTAGTTAAAATGTTGGTTATTTCATTATTCTATGCAAACTCTTTCATTTCTATTTCTAATATTGTCTTAATCAACCATCTCTCCTTCTCATCTTATTTCTATCTTTCTTATACTTGTGTTTACATAAATGGTGACCTAACATAGTAGTTTGAAAACAATGAAGTTTTTATTATAAAGAAGAAATTTAAAGAGGAAGAAGATGAGGTATTTTGGTCCGTTTACTTTTAATAATCAACAATATTAGTGACATGTGGAAACTTAAAAAAAGCATGTTGTTTATTTTTCGGCTTTCACCCACCAATTTATTGATCTTGGTTTTTCTTAAGATGCGTTTTTATAAGATTTGAATTGCAAGCGTTTGTGGTTGTTATTTTCAAATATGAAATTTGTGTGAGTTAGGGGTTTATTTCCAAATCTCAAATTGCATAAGCTCATTAATCTGATCGACAAAAAAAAAAAAAAAAAAAAAAAAAAAGCCTTTTGTATCTTAGGAGAATAATGGGCCTCACTTGCTTAGGTGGATGGATAAAACCAATCATGTCCTGATAACTAGTGAGAGGAGTAACGTGATTGAACATTTTTATTATGTTGAGTAACTTAATTAATGGACTAGTATACTTCAGTAACCTGTTTAATAAAAAAAATGAAAAAAAAAATAAAAATAAAACTTAAGTAACTTAATCGAACAAATTCACAAAGTTCACTAACATATTTGTCTAATATAACACCATCCCCAATAACATTCTTATAACACACAACTAAAAGACTCAATCACTTCACTTTTACACTTAAAAAACCACACACAAAAACTTCAGTTATGCACATGGCGATGGTGCCTATAATGTCTTACCCTGTTGCCGTTATACTGGCACCGTAGGCGCAAAAGAGGCTATAACATGGTGCCTATTAGAGGTGGCAAAACGGGCGGGCCGGGCGGGCACATGCCACGGGTCAAACGGGCTACGGGCTAAATGGGCACGGGCCAAACAGGCGCATGTTATACAAATCGTTTTAGAAAATACCCAAAATGACGAAATAAATTCCTCAAACTTAACACCTTATTTATATTTAAAAAATTAAATATATTATATTTAAAATTTTTTCTTTAAAAACAATTGTAATGTTATCCAAATGAAAGAAAATATGTGCCCATTTATGCCCATTTAAGTTTTAAATGGGCAATATATGCCCATTTCAAAAAAAGAAAGGGGACCGAATGTGCCCAAATCTTTTAAAAGTTTGCTCATTTAGCAAATTTTTTTGATTTTGGGCACAAATTGCCACCTCTAGTGCCTATAACACAAAATCGTGCCCTAATAAAATTGCAAAATACGTGCTAAATTATAGAGCTCGAAATTATTATTATTAAATTGTTATAATTGTCATCTAGAACTAGAGTAAAGATCATTTGAGGACCAAACTTTTTTACATACCAAGGGACTAATCTCCACCCTCCATCTTCCCTCCATCTTTATTTGATCTAATGGATGAGATTAATCTCAACAATTTAAAAAACCCATTTTCATCCTTTTTTTTTCAAATATTAATATATTTCAAACCGTTAATTGTTAAGCGAAAAAAAATATACCGTTACGACGAGCATTTAATTATCTTTCTATAGATAGGCTAATTGATATATTTTTGACAATTTTTTTTTTTCGTTTTTTTCACGTTTTTTTTCGTGGCCGAAAAAATCATATATGATATTAAATATCATATCATATATGATATGTAATATCATATATGATATTACATATAATATCATATATGATATTACATATCATATATGATATGATATGCAATATCATATATGATTTTTTTTCGGTCACGAAAAAAAAACGTGAAAAAAACATTTTTTTTTTCTTTTTTGAAAGTATATCAAAGTGTCTGTCTATAGAAAGATAATTAAATGCCCGTCGAGATGGTGTAATTATTTTCGCTTAACGATTAACGGTTTAAGAGATATTTAAATTATAAAAAATGGGTGAAATAATAAAATGCTTTTAATCTCAACCATTGATTTCTTTTTTAGATGGATGGTGGGGATGAGTCCCTTGATATGTAAGGAATGTTTGGTTTGTAGAATAACTCGACTCCTAGAACTAAGCAAGACATTTGTAACTTCCTACCAAAACTAACCGGAAAAAACAAAATTACTTTTTAATAAAAATTATGACAAATATGCATCTAACAAATGGCACACATTACCAACCAAAACATCTTTTGTAATTTTCCACCAAAATAATCGCAAAAATAAAATTACATTTGTTAATAAAAATTGTAAAGAGTTTATTAAAGCCAAGTGATGCAAATGTTTAGAATACTAAGTGCTAATTATTTGATTTAACATATATAACAGATATATATACCACATGTAAAGCATTTAGGGTGCGTTTGGTATGCGTGATAGAATCACTATATGTATAAATTTGAGAATAGAGTGGAATGAAAATAGGTATGTAGATATCACTTTTCATAGGTATCCACATACCCACTAAATCATACTCCTATAAGGAAACCCACATATCATGGGTATCCTCATTCCATTGTGGTTGACCCCATAACCAACCAAACAATATTAATGACTTTCAAAGTCATAAATTCATTCCTATAGTGGGATACCAAACGCACCTTTAATCTTTGATTTCCTCTTATCTAAAATGTAATTAATGTACTGTTTTAAATAATTGAAAGTGATAACATACAATGTAAAACTTACAAATGCTCTCCTTACTTTTGTTTCAAAACATTTTTGGGTAAAAGGTTTTACACCCGATGAATATATTACCAAAAAAAAAAAAAAAAAAAAAAAAAAAAAAAAAAAAAAAAAACGTTATGTACATAGGATGCGGGTGCATCCCGCATATCAGCCCGTTATACAGACGGTAAAGCTTACATAACAAGACATTACTATTCTAATAAGAAGGAAACATACGATTACCCATTAGAATACATTTGACTTAAGACCAAATATAAACTAACGTCTAATTTGACTACAAATCTTTTTTATAATAAAGGAATTACATTATTTCGGAGTGATTTCGCAAAATCAAACTTAGTGGAAAAAAATTGGATAAATAGGAAAGCTCGATTTTGACACATAGGCGAAATCGAGCAATATGATTGGCCAATAAAAAGTCAAAATTGAATTAATTTTGGTTAAACTTTAATAAATTTGGTGGAGAATTTGATTAAGGAAAAAAACACATAAAAATATAGGTGCCAAATTTATAAAAATAAAAACTTAAAAAAAAGGAGGTAATTAATAAAACATTAATGATTGAATTTTAAATATATTATACGGAGTTAAGTGTAAAATTATAAATCATTATGTTTTTTGATAACTTTAGATAATAAAAAATAACCCCTTACACATTATACCCCATATACTTTATAATATGAACTTTGTTTACAATTACATGAGTATTGGGTGCGTTTGGTTTTCTCCTAAGGGAATCAAACTATCACTATGAAAGAATTAGTTTGTGTTTGTTTAGAATGTCTGGGCCCACAACTATTACTATGAAAGTCTAATATATTCCATACTCCATATACAACTATTGAGGGGGAATGAGTCTTTCATAGTTGAGGGACCCACCACTACTATCAAACTCATACCCATTGTCATTCCTCGCAGCATACCAAACGCACCCTTAGTATTAGCTTGAGACTTCCATCCATTAAATTTACAAATTTTTTATAAATATACAAATTAGTTTTAATATACGTTAAATATCTTTAAAATAAATATTAGTTTTAAACTTTCATCTATTAAAATATTCTTTTTACTATGTACGTTAAATAAGGACTCATGTTATCCTATTTAAAATTTTAATCTATGCGTACACGGATTTGAATATTAAATACGGCTAAATTATTATTAACGGTAATATAAATATCAAATTTTAATTACGAATTACTGTGATATGAAAATAAATATACGTGATTGTACTTATAACAACGACTCATATAATTATTATTTAAAACAAAAACTTAAAATAAGAGGAAGTATTAATAACATTTTGGTGGGTGAATTTTAAATAAATTATATAAAGCTAAGTTTAAAATTACAAGTTTCCATGTTTTTTAATAACTTTAGAGAAAAAAAAAAAAAAAAAAAAAAAAAAAAAAAAAAAAAAAAAAAAACCTTATACTTTATATCCCATATACTTTATAGTTTATAATATTAACATTGTTTAAAATTACATGAGTATTAGTATTAGTTTTTAGAATTTCATCCATTAAAATTGCAAAATTTGGTAAATATGCAAATTAGTTTTAATACACGTTAAATATTTTGTAAATTAATGTTAGTTTTAGACTTTTCTAGAATATTTTTTCAAATAAGGACTCATGTTATTCTATTTAAAAGTTTAATTTAAGCGTACACGAGTTTGAATATTAAATACGGCTAAATTATTAGTAATTGGAATATAAATATCAAATGGTAAGCACGAGTTAGTGTGATATGAAAATAAATATACGCGATTCTACTTATAACGACTCGTGAAATTGTTATTTGAATTTTATATATGAATATCCATAAAAATATTTTAAAAACTTTATGGAGCATATTTTAACTTTATCAACGCTCATTATGTGATACTAAACTCGCACATTTTGTACAACATGATATCAATAGTTAAAGTTAAACAACAACATCAACCTCAACCTCAATATGTCTGTCAGTTAAAAACATTATACAAAGCTTAAAAAAAAATGTGTTAGATAGTCATTGTTTAATTTAGAAGATGTTCTCCTTAAATTCTAAAAATAAAAAATGCACGCATCACAATCCTTATTTGATAACAATCACCTCCTAAATAAAAAAAAAGAAAAACTACATAGGTGATAACCTAACTTTATTCATTGACGTGATGTTTCATTAAAAAAACAAAACAAAACAAAAAAACAAAAAAAAGGCAATAGTTGCCTGTTGTAAAGGAATTAAACGTATGTACATGAGAATTATTAAGCAAGTGTATATATATATATATATATATATATATATATATATATATATATATATATATATATATATATATATATATATATATATATATATATATAATTTTTAATCAGGTTATTGCGTTACTATACTGCGATAATGTTATTGAGTTTGTAATCACGGATGTGAGATACAACCATTCTTCTATACTTATGATTATATGTTAACCTCTTTTTGCTTCTTAATCGAATCCGAAAGAAACCTCGACAGAACTTTGACTTATGCATTATCTAGCTGATAGTTTTAGTAACCTTTTTTTTATTGTTTAACTTTTTTTATATACACATCAACTTTTAGTAATTTTTTTTTAGTGTTTTATTGAAAACTTCTACATTTAATATTTGTGGTTTTACTATAAACATGCTAAGCTATGATAGAATTAGTTTTGAGTTCATGTTTTTTTTTTTTTTTTTTTTTTTTTTTTTTTTTTTTTTTAACTTCTCAAAAAAGCTTATAGCTTTATTATAAACTTATTATGTTATGGTAATTGAATAAGCCAATAAGCACATTTAATAAGCATAACCAAACACCCCTTTAGTTCTAATATGAAGTTTTATGATCTTATCACACACACTAAAATGTAATGCAATTTGTTGTGTGCATTTTAGAGGAGGATGAAGTATCAACACATGATTGTCGTGGAAGGATTTTTTTATGCCTGCTCAAGGTATGAATGTATAATTAAGTTGAGTTGCTGATTTATATGGGGACAGGTGTCTTTGAATGAGTTAGTGAACCTTAGCAAGTGTTTGACGCAATATGCGTGTCAACCAACGGTTTAAAATATGAATGTCTTTTACCTTGATGATTTAGGCCAATTGTGAAGAAAATTGCACTAAAGTGAAAGGTCGGTAAGAATTCAAACAATCATAAAAGACTTGCGAATGTAATTTTTGGCATTTTTTTCATGCATTTATAATTTACTTATACAAGCAATAATAATTTCCATATAAAGTTCGGTCTCAGAGAATAATTATTCTTATACATTATGCATAAACGTATTCTACCATTTCATCTTTTTTTTTTTTTTTTTTTTTTTTTTTTTTTTTTTTCTCTTTATGTAATAAAGAAGCTATAGTGTAAGCATTTATGTTAATTTGGTAAGTTTATGATCAAACATGAGAAGTAAATAGTACAAACTTATGAAAATACAATTTTTCAAACAAAAGGTACATTGGTAAACATGGTATGATGGTTATTCATAATAAAGAAAATGAATCAATCTTCAAAGCTATCTAAATATGCTACATATTTTAACGAAAATATAAGAAAAAGAAATACCACAATTACAAAACACATCGTAAATTGATAGCACGGGTTTGCAAAACTAAAAGCATATATCACTAACATCTTATGCAAGTAAAGTATCATCATGTGATTTTGCTTGAATAATAAAATATTATTTTTAATCGAAAAGCATTCTCCTAAAATAATATGTAGATTATAACACATATACATGTGGTTTTTTATTTTTGGTCCACTAAAAAAACCATTTGAAACATGTTAA
Organism: Artemisia argyi; assembly: GCA_030686995.1. Lineage (NCBI taxonomy): Eukaryota > Viridiplantae > Streptophyta > Magnoliopsida > Asterales > Asteraceae > Artemisia > Artemisia argyi. Next base: position 85,507,919 of record CM060681.1, on the reverse strand, counting down.
GTGATTAATTTCTTAATCGATAATAATACATAATCAAAAAGAAATTTTAAAAATCCTGTGCGTGCACAGGTATTATAACTATAACTATAAAAATCCTGTGCGTGCTACTGTAATATGAAAATAAATATACGTGATTGTACTTATACCAACGACTGATGTAATTATTATTTAAAGTTTACATATGGATATCCTGAAAACATTTTTGAAAAACTTTACGGAGTATATTTTAACTTCATCAGCTTATTATGTGCTATTAAGCACATTTCATACAACATGATACCAATTGTTAAAAGTTAAACAACAACATCAACCTCAACATCTATGTTAGCTAAATAAAAGTTTATATACGGATATATTTTAACTTATAACAACGACAACACTTGTGCTACTAAACTCGCACATTTTGTACAACATGATATCAAATATACGCAATTGTACTTATAACAACGACTTATGTAATTATTATTTAAAGTTTATATATGGATATCAGGAAAAACATTTTTAAAAAACTTTACGGAGTATATTTTGACTTTATCGACGCTCATTAGGTACTGCTAAACTCGCACATTTTGTACAACATGATATCAATAGTTAAAGTTAAACAACAACAAGCACCTCAACCTGAACCTCAACATCTATGTTAGCTAAACAAAGTTAAATCTTTCATCGAATACAATTTTGTACAAAATATTAATAGATATTAATACATAATGACAAACTCATGCATATTTATTAGTTGTACTTATATCACAATTTTCACGGGTAAATTCTTATATGTTCATATAGTAAATCATAATTTTAAAATAAATTTGATTTATGTGTAAACCCGTGCGTGCACAAGACTTATAACTAGTATTTATATCACACGAATAACAGAATACCAGTTATTCTTTAGTTAAATCTTCACGTTCATAGTCATCATATGGATCTCCATCCTAATCCTCTTTTCAACACTCATACATGCTCTTGTTCCCGATACCACTTCTACCTTTTGAAGTTTTTGAAGTCATGAACTTCGAGTTTCATCATACACATCTTCCATGTCACTATCAGTTTCTTCAACAACCTTTTCAATTGATTTCCTACCATTATTAATTACTACTACTAGTCCCTACTCGTTCAACACAAGGGACATCTTTACTAGACGCCTCAGATCAGCCTTCCCCACATTACCCCATTTGCTCCTGCATCTTCATCATTTGCAACAGAATTTAGAGCATCAAAGGGATTCAAAGTAACTACCTTCTTTTTTTTGGGTAAAGGGAATTACCCTGGTAAATATATAACCAAAAAATAATGTTAAGTACAAATGGAATGTGAGAGAGGTACCACATTAACCTTAAGCAAAAAGCTTGATAAACTAGTGCTTATGACATGCCATAAACACCACAAACCTAGCTATATTACAAATCACCTAGCTAGGTATAAAAACAAGAAAAATCTTGAAACAAGAGAACATCCCGCATCCACCAAGAAGCACGAAGGGAGCAAGGCGACCCAGAAAGTTTGCCTCCTTGAAAACCCTTTCCAAGAAAAAACCAGAGGGAAAATCTTGGAGTATGGAAAAAGAGTATAACCCTTACCTGGCACTCCCCTCGTCAATAAGACAAGCACTTGGAATCTTCCATTTATCCAAGAATAGACGAGACCGAGGGGTTATCTTCTTGAACTTGAAGGTAACCAGCTTCAACCGGACGGTATTAGGCCCATTCTTTTTTGGCACAACTTTATATAAATGTTTAGTTGGTTTAAATTTAAATTTTGGGCTAGTATTAACAAGAGGGTCACAAACTGTCTTCTTGGGAGCATATTGAAACCCGCCATTTGATTCCATATTTTGCTTCTTACCTTCATTAACAACGCTTTTTGGACAAGTCATCTCATCATGACCAAACACCATACACGCTCCACATCTTGGTGGTTTCCGCTCATATTACACTCTAACGGTATGAAGCACATCACCATGACCCTCCAAACTCAAAATAGCAATAACCATGGTATCCTTAAGCTCTCGATCAGCTCTAATATTAATCAAAGCACGAACATAATTCAAATGCCCCAATGACTGCATGCACATAGAACTAGTATAAGAGTCAAGCTTAATCCGATTACCGAGTCCAATAGCCATTGCACTCGATCCGTCCTCAGTAAAATAAATAGTAGGAACGTCATGAAGTTTAACCCAAATAGGAATTGAGCACAGGTCTTCTTTCAACAAATTAGCGTTTGCAGTCCACTTCTTCAAAAAAAAAAAAAAAAAAAAAAAAAAACAAACAAAAACAAAAACAAAAACAAAAAAACAAAAATAATTGTCCACTATCCATCAACACTAAAAAGCAACGGTTTGAAAATCGGTTAAGATCTTTCAGTCGTATCGGTTGAAACGGCAACCGGTTGGTCGGCTGTTTTTCGAAGCATTGGTTAACCGAACGTAGTTAAACCGGAGTGAACGGGTCAAAACTTGAACCGGACTAACCGCAAAAAGTCGTGGAATCTGCAACCAGCTAGAAGTGACGCTGGAAACTCGAAAGTTCATTCGAAATCGTAAAAATCTTGATAAAAACTGTCTGATGTCGCTAATAAATATGAATCATTCGCATAAAACATTGAAACCTTAACTAAACCTTGATTTTTTGCCAGAATCCGTCTACACTCGCCAAAACCTTTCCGACCATCGGTCCAACCAGTTAAACCGAAAACCAATTGGTCGTTCGGTTCGACGACCTGTCAGGTTATGAAAACCTTGCCAAAATGCAATAACAAATAGTTAAATGTTAAGATAAAGTAGCAAAGTACAAATCAGTCCCTGTTAGATTTTTAACAAGTTACCGACCAACCCTTATATTTATTATATTTGTTATTTATATTAGTTTATGTGTCATTGTCAGTGACGATTTTATATAAGGTTAGATGGATGATGGTAATCTACAAGTTTAGCATAAAATGTTTGCGAGGTTTTCTTGGTAGGCGGCGTGCTAAGGAGAAATGGTCACTTAAAACGGAGCAATGCTACATCTATACAGAATTTATAAATTTACACTAATAAAATGATTTGACATGGGTAATAATTCAATCATTTTGTACCATAATTTTTTTTCCCAAACCTTCTTTAGTTGGTTGCCAAGTCATCGTGGATATATAATTTTATAAACATTTTGTGAATATATCATTTCTCAAATTATGATATTAGTTTGAATAAAGAAAATCTTTTATATAATAAAACAAAACCCTATTTGGAATTTTTCATTTCAAAAAAATAGATTTATACTTTATTTAGTAATAATTTTATTTAAAAAAAATATTTTTTATTTATCCATAACACAAGTAGAAGATAAATATAAAAAATATAGATAATATACAATTAATAATATGATTAAAAATTTTAAATAATTATCTTTAATAATAAAAAACTATAATTAAACATCATAAATCAAACAAAACAAAAATTAAATTATTTGTTTTTTAATAAATAAAAATATATGATTCAAAAAATTAAAAAAAAACCCGTGCGTGCGCGGATATTATAACTAGTAACATTTACGGTAGAATAAAAATTTGCCAAGCACTTACATTGATTGAATAAAGAAAATAACAATCACATTAGAAAAAAGACTCTAGACTTTTAATATTACTCCTCGCGTCATGCTAGTTATCGTTAAACAAAACATCTGACTAGAATTGAAGTTATTGTATCTTGATTCAAGTTCGTACATATATTGTATTCTTAGTTTGCCCGTATTTAATACAGATATATCATATATGTACAAACTAAATATAAATAAAATCTACCCAAATCTCAGTCTTATTTCATTTTATTATTAGGTATTATAAGAAAATGATACTATACATCAGATCTAGGAACATGCATTATTTAACACATTACGTTGGTTAATACTACTACATGTTTTTGCATGCACTCACTCAAAGTTAATGCGATCTTTTCTTAGAGGCTGATTTAGTGAAGGCTTCCAATTTAAACAGGAGCTAAACCACAAAAAGTAGTGGAACATCTAAGGCTATATATCATAAATAACAAAGCACCTCTAAACAAAAACAGTAGCCTTCACCTCTTTCGGGTTAGATAGACTTCTTGCAACTCCAAGAAATGAAGGGATAACAATCACGGCTGTCCTCGAGGGTGGGAGAAGTGGACGACCCGCTCGGACTCTACATTTTGAGGGCACTAAAAATGATGTCGGATGTATAAAAATATAAAGATGTTATAAATATACATAATAAACAGTTAATTTGAGTTAACAACTTTATACAATAATGCTTAAAGAATGACATTTTACGTAAATAGTTCTTATGTTTTTAAAAAGAATTACAATTTTCATTTATCCTATACACTAGTTTTAGAACCCGGAATTGTCACAATAGTTAACTTCAAAGCAAAATTATTGAAATGTTATTACCCGCTATACTATCAATCTAAACCCTGTGCACTCACGGGCTGGGTTTTGACAAATAGTACAACGACTAATAATATTTCAATAACTTTGTATTTATACATAACATAATTATTTTATTCGCTCAAATTACATAAATTTAAATTGAAGCTAATTTTGACTTTTTTTTTTTTTTTTTTTTTCCAATATAAATGCTTAATTTTGCTATGTATACAAAATGATGCGCTCCTAATGATCCAAATGAATTTCTCAACTTTCCTTTTTCATTTTTTATCCAAAAACAAAGCTGTATATCTCTCTCTCTTTTCATCATCAAAAGCAGGTGTGTCATATATTAAGGAATAAGGAGTTATGACCACAGGAATGCAAGTATGTCTACAAATCATGTGTTATCATCAATTGATCATTTGTTCTTCATTTGGCAAATATTTTAAAAGTGTTAATATTTGGTCAATAAGCTCTAAAAACGTGATGAGTTGCATGAAAACTCGTAAAAGCATATGCTCGTGATCTTAATCGAGCTCCATATATTTGGCTCGGGCTGGAGCTCATTTGTTAAATGAGGTTCATGTTAAACTCGAGCCCGAGTTTTTACCAAACGTGTATCCAGGTTAACGCTTACATAGGAATATCGTATGAGTTATACATCGGACTATCGTATGCAGATGAATTACCAGACTTATACCTTTAAGATCAACCTGCCGGCCTCAAAATACTCAATATAAAGTCAATGGTCGTTTGGAAGGTAATTCTAAATGCTTACCCACCTATAAAATACAAATATACTTTGTTAATATTTATAAACCATCTAAAGAATTAATAATTAATACATATATAGACCTTGACTTCATAACAAATTAATGCAGATACAATTTGCTATATGTGAGCTGTGTTAGCTTGTGTTGTCGTCCAATTTGACATCTCTAAAAATATATATACTCCCATGATACAACAAAGTGTGTACCATTCAACTCCATCTTTCTGTTCTCTTTCTCTTGTCATCCAAACATGACAATGTTAAGAGGTCTATACTTTTTTCTCACAGTGCTTATGATCATCAGCAATGTAAAAGGCAGGTGGCTAGAGACCTCAGATGGTGTTCACGATATCAACAATATGAATCAGAAAAATGACTCATTCCTTATAATGAGTGTTTCTGATTCAAATCCCACAACGTTGTATGCTTCAGAGAAAAGGTGTCAGAGCATTTACGGGTTCTTGCCATGCGCTGACACCGTGCCAGAGGGCATATTCCTGATTCTGATGTACACATATGCGTTGATGCTCGGAGAGGAGTGCTTAAAAAAAGGAAGTGCAGCTTTACTTATACACTTTAGGAATACAGATATAGCCGGTAGTGTCTTCCGTGTGCTCATGGCCTTACCAAGGGTCGTTATGGTCAGTGGTAAGCTTTTCTTTAGCTTCATTGATTCCTATAATCATTAAATTTTCATTTTGGAGCTGTGGTTGTGAAAATAAATGAATGGATTGACATCTATATATAATTGTTTGGTATCTATGTATAGAAATGATAACATGGAATCACTTCTAAAAATCCATTACTCATGAAATTGGTGGGTGTCATATTTTTTAATCCCCCCATATGGCCTCACGATTTTATTTTCTGCTCCACTTGCATGCGTCTTACTTCATTTTATTTATATTTTTTGTGTAAATATTAAACTTGTCAACTTCAAAATTTATCCCACTACAAACTATTTTTAATTTTTGTTAAATTATATATGCAAACCTGATAGTGAAACCAAACAATCATATGACTATTTTATTTATAACTTTTGTATACATATTAAATTTGTCAACTTCAAAATTTACCCCACTATAAACTATTTTAAAATCTTTGTGAAATTATATATCGAAACCTAATAGTCAAACCAAACAATGATATGACTAAGCTATAACCCATTACTATTCCACCTAGAAGTGAAACCAATACCCATTGTCATTCCCGTTAACAAAACAAACGCTACCAAGAGCTACAACTGAAGTTCATTGCTGCTTTAGAGTTTGTCAACTTTTTTATTACTACAAAACTAAACTACTCTAGAAGCTTCAGCCTCCAAAGCGTTCTTAAGTTTTTTTGCCAGGAAAAAGAGTATTCTTAACTTCTAAACTTCATTTGGTTTGAACTTGATTTATAGGCTATGATGCAGTGTTTGTCCTTTTTTTTGGCAGACAATATAAAATGTTGATTGTGGATTTGTGGGTGTTAAGAAAATTCCCATTAATGATACAATTTGAGATAATACATCATGAACAACTGAAACATATATTCTGACTTTGAGCAATGAAACACTTGAACTTAGAATCTTCAGTTCAATTCACTTGAGTTTGCTATCTAGGCCTAAACTTGAATTGTTGACATCATGACTTTCACAATTAGACTAATTATATTTTGGCTTAAACTAGACCATATATATAACAATCCATCTTGAAACATGCTTTTAAAACTTGTTCGATCGGGATCCAACTAACCCATTTAAAGTAGAGGTAGAGGCAGGGGTGACTAGCGGGCGCTAAGCCCCCTTAATAAACCCATGTAATTTGTGTAATTTTTTAGATGTTTAATTATAGTTATAAGGCAACAATTTATTAGTTCACATAATCATAAGTCATAAGCATATAAATTGAGAATTGTTTTTTGTCTCATCTAATTTGTATATTATTTATTTATTTATTGAACAGTATCAGGAGTACTTTCTACCCAGTCAAATGCTCAAAACCAGGTGGCATTTGGATTTGCAATGTATGCTGGATCAACTGTTATATCCTTAACCGGGTTATGGGGAGTGTACGTAATATTGAATACAGAGAAACTTACAAAACCTTCTAACCCGTCATCTTCAAAACTTTCACATTTCAAAGGTTAGAGCTTCTTTGTTTTAGTTAGTTAAACAAGTTTCATTAGTTACTGAGATTCTAACATATCACATTTAAATAAACGATGATGTACAATTGCTTCTATCTCTTCATGTTTGATCAACACTTGCTTTTCACAGATGATGGTGTTAAAATAGACAATGACACTTGTACGATGGCTTCAATCATGGTTCTATCATTGATCCCATTCGCTGTTGTGCTTCTGCTACTAGTGTTTAGTGCTCGTATCATAGTTTTACTTGCACTCATAGTATCAGTGTTATCATTTTGTTCCTACATAGTCTATCAGGTACTTAGAAACCTTGCTCAAACTGTCAGCTTATTGAAGCATGCAGACACTAGTCCTAGTCAATAATATATATTATATGTGCATAATATATATAGATTAAACATCCCCGTATTCAAGCAAAGAGTGTGACATACTTGAAGGAGGAGGAATTTCAACAGAAGTTTTTGCTGAAACTAAAAGGGCCTAAGAATGAAAGCGTCTACACAAATAAAGGCCATCCCGACACAGAAGTCATCAAAAGGTGCATTCTTGCTAATTATTGGAGAATAATTTGAATAGGAGCATAGCTATGTCTTGTTTATTTTATAGTTGCTATTTTAAAAACTAATTTTCCAATTTTATATCTATGTATAGCATATTTAAATCACGAGATGCTGATAACGATGGCTACTTGAAACGGTCAGAATTGGAAAACTTCATAAGAGAAACATTTGATAATGATGACGAACACATATCCAGAGGTTATGCTTTAGATGAGATTTTAAGGCACTTTGACAAGGATAGTACTCAAAGTCTAACAATGATGGAATTTGAAGAGGGATGCACAAGTTGGCTAAACAAATGGAGTGTAGTCAATAAGGGTCTAGGTCTGCAAAAGGCAAGTAAATTTCAACACATTTATGCATATGCTATGCTTACGTACATTTATGTCCCAAATCGATCCCGTTCCATGTTGCTCGACATTATAACTTCTACGTTTCTCAGTTTGTGTATCTGGTCCTGTTCAAACTAACAATCATGTTTCTCAGTTTATGGCTGATAATAAACTTCACGAGCTCGCCATCATACCAAAAGACTTGTACGAACCACTAATCAACAGCTTGACCACGAAAGAAAATGGTGTAATTACAGAAAAATTAGAGAAGTAACATTCTTTGGATCTATCTATATGTACCATTCCCAACCTCTTTCTCATTATTGCTTACATAGAATTATTTATCTGCAGACTCTTTGAACACGATGAAAATAAGGATGACGAGTTGAACCATGAAGAACTAGAAAAGGCAATAGTGGAACTGAATATAACGAATCAAGATCCCCGTGCATTTGCAAAAAGTATGATTGATGCACTTGACACAGACAAGTCAGGTAAACTCAGCAAGGAAGAAGTCAAAACAGGGTTAAAGAAATGGACCGAAATGGCAAATTCGCCTTCATCAGGTCACATTGATCTAGTCACATTATTTCAACGTTATGTTTGTGTAAGATAATTCATTCCCTCTCCCTCTTTTTTTAAACCTTTAATTGTAACATATATAATGAACTTTTATTTATTCACTTTGCCAATTTGTAGGAAATGTTGGGTCTTGTAAACGACAAGGAGGGTTTCGATTGGAACATGTTATATATTCTGCTTGGAGCTGGTACACTTTACTTATTCGCAGGGCCATTCATGCAAAGTGTCATACAATTCTCAAATGCACTTCAAATACCTTTTCTGTTCACTTCATTTGTTGTTGCGCCATTTTTCATGAATGCTAGATCGATGGTAATCCAAGCATTTTCTTTTTCAAGTAAAAAGAACTCCAACAGAAGTGGCTCTTTGAAATTTTTCGAGGTTTGTTTCTTTCACTAGTATATAGTTACATATATTTCCCCCTCGCTTGTATGTAAGTTTTTCCAACTAATATATGGTTTCATTTTCCTCTTTATTCACTTGCAGCTTTATAGTGGATTAGTTATGAATAACTTGATGGGATTAACAACGTTATTGGTCATTGTTTATGCAAAAGATTTGACATGGAGCTATACACCTGAAGTAGTAACAATTATCGCCATTGGTTTGATTATGGGAACTTTTGCTCGTAGCTGCAAGACATATCCTCTTTGGACTAGCGTTCTGTCATTCATATTGTATATAACAACCATTGTCCTATTCTGTGTGTATGCCTGGAACCGGCCCTAAGTCTTAATTATATTTTTAAAATACGTTGTCCACCTTTATTTAGCTTGTTAAGTGGGAAAAGATATGTATGTTTCTTTTTGTAAATTCAATTACTCACAAAATAAATGCTTCAGATTTTTTATCTGTGCCTACAAGATGCCAGATTTAATATATGTCATTGATTATTGATATGTTCCACCACATTGCAAACATTGTAACTCTGGTAAAAGAGATCTGTCAATTCTTAGCTGTATACTTGATCTTTCAAGATTTCCGAATATAATCTGTTTTAAAATCAAATTATTAACTGAAAAAAGCAAAAAAGGTAAAGCTATTTGCAAGATTTTATTGTAATCATCTCATCACTTAGTATATATACAAAGCGAAACAGATTACAGTTAAACTAGTACACTGGGAAAACTAATACAGATCGGATAACTCATACAACTAACCAAACTAAATGACATTCTCACCCTAACAAATGCATACATTGTTAATCCCAACAAAGGATAATTTTCAAACCTTATTAAACCCTTGAGAGCGCAGCTGAGAAACGTCATGGATATGACCTTCATATTTGATTTTTTTTTTCCTAAAGACAAACTCACACACACAACTATAATATTTGCTTTCTCACGCTATCATAACAATGTAACTTTCGTAATTGGCGGGACTGAACCCACAACCTCTTAGTTGGGGGCATAACTATCTCATGCATACCGCTAGGACAGATGCCCTTTGGTAATTTGGTTCATAATTGAATTGTCTATATATCACCAAACATCCCAACCCGTGGAGACATCATCACTAAAAGCATCAAACTGCAAAGGACAGCACAACCTATTTTCTCAACTCCAAGATTGCTAATAAAACCAATTACGTCCTTGACTAGATTGTTGGAATGTGGAAGTTAGAGTACCAATATACAACTAGAAATGTGTGAGCCTATTGGGGGCACACACATTAAACACTTAGAGTAAGTTTAAACTCCACGTAAAGCTTCTAAAATGTAAATCGAAGGATCTAAAATGTCAAGACACGAATCCTATGGACCCCTAGTGATATGGCCGGCCATATGGATTGTAGAATGGTCTTGGGAAGTGTCTAGGTTCATGATGAAGGATAAAAATTAAGAGAGTTGTGATAAGGCTTGGGTTTTGTAGAGTTTAAGACTTATAATACTTTGTTTCTAAGACTTATCATGAGTAGGGATGAGAGGTTTTATAAACCCCCCTCCCTAGCTCATTCCAGATGTGGATAACAACCCTAGAAAAAAAAAACTCTCCCATATTCAATCATCATCATATCGAATCCTTAAGACCTTAATTAGGGTTCATAACATTCAATTGTTCATTTGATCTTCTTGTGAAGATTCGTAGGCTAATCAAAGTGTTTACAAGTTGGTACTAGATCCCATAAGCTTTGTAACACCTTCTAGAACCTTTGTTTACAAGCTGATAAGCCACCGTAAGCTGTAGAAAGCTTTTGGATCTGTTCTGGTCGTTCTCGGATAAAGACTAGAAAGTAGTCTGCCATAGTGTTGCCGATATCAGACAACATAGAGAATTTGTTCTTGGACAGCAGCAGGATATCGGACAACAAAGGGTTTTGTGCTGTTTTGTTTTCGATTCTGTTTTGGGCTATTACACTTGGTGTTTGGGCATACGTGGAGTTACGCTAGCATTCTTAACATACTTGGTTGACGTGTTTGTGTGAGCAACTGTAGAGGTAGTATTTTAACTGCTATTTTTTTTTTCATTTGCGGGTGACTACGAGGGTTAGTTTTCTATTTACTTTTCATGTTTATTTGGGTGTTAATCATATATGCCAAACTAGATCCTTATCCGCTTCGTACTCGTAGTGTTAATGGTTAACATGTTATTTAAATCTTAATAGTGGCATCACGAGCCATCTCTTTTGGTATTTTATGGGTTACACACTAATTAAACACGCTTAGTACATGAAATCTAGCTTTATTTATTTGTTTTATAAATTGATATGACAACTATATGCAATACTTGTCATAATTTAAATAAATATCTAGAAGCAAATGAATAATTACTTGTTAATAAGGTGAATAGAATAATAAATTAAAGGTTAATTAAGCTTGCCATGATTATTCTATTTGTTATTCCGGCCATAAGACCTACGCAATCATTTTTTTGTGATGCATGTGGCTATCTAGGCACTTGATGAAAACCTAGTAAGGGTCTTACGGTTCTCCATTTGGGGAAGACTCGCTAGAGTTCTCGGATCTATATGTTTACTTGTTAATATTAATGTCATATTTTAGTATTATGTTCTTTCGTGAATTTTTGCTTTTAGCCTACATGTTTACACGCCTAAAACTTAAATAAAGGAGGACTAATAACTATAACAAGATGACATCAATATGGTCTTAATTTACACGCCTTAAAATATCATGCTCAATTGTGACCTGCTATTTGATTCGTGAAAAATTGTTTTTGCAAAATTAAGTGACCTAAATAAATTGAAACAAGTTTTTCATGAAATTAAAAACTGGATGCTATGGACACTTGGGAAGTAGGGCTCACCTACTAGAACAAACTATAAGGGGGTTTAAGGCGGTGCGCACAGTCACACCTAAAGGATTTTTGTAAGGAATTATTGAAGTCATCATTTAGATACTGCTGACAGGATTCTGCTGAAGCTTATAGTGATTCTGCTGATGATCTGGATTCTGCTGATATATTAGGTTCTGCGGATATAGTTAATTCGTAAATAAGTGTTAGTTATTTATAGATAAGATATGTAGAATATCTTCTAGAGTTTTATGATTATACGTTTCTTGTATAAGAGATTAGGGTTTCTACTAGTATAAAAGGAACCCAAGGTCATTGCATTATGTACGTGTCAAAAACAATTATTAGTGAATAATAACGATCCATAGAGGATCAAAGTATTTAGTACATCGTTTGTGTTTATATTCCGCAATAGATACAAACTTACAGAGATTGTCTATATAGTCTTGCTAGTGATTACATTAGTAGGCTATCGATCCATTAGCTCAAGATCTATCAAGTTTAGATCCTACAAGTGGTATCAGAGCCACAGGATAATCTCTGTAATTAAACTTACACTCAAACACCTTTTCATTCAGTACCCATGAGAGATATAGATTCTTCTGATGTAACTCAAAACAACGCCAACACTCTCACCCAACAGCTTCAACAGGTTGCTTTCTCTAACAGCAACGCCAAGTTTCCCTATCTCAAGAAAGATGAGTATGAGATTTGGGCCATGAAGATGCAGAACTGGATTGCCAGTGTTGACTTCAATCTATGGAATGTGATCGTGAAGGGAAGGAGTCCTAAAAAGACTTGAAAAGATCCTAATGGTCTTGTTACCATCTTTCCTCCATCATCTGCTAAACAAATCCTTGCTGTACAAAGGGAGAATAAAGCAAGAACTATCTTGCTACAAGCAATCCCTGATTACCACATGGGAGATTTTTACTTTCTTGATGATCCTAGAGACATCTGGATGGCCATAAAAACAAGATTCGGGGGCAATGAGGAATCTAAAAGGATGAGAAAGTCTATGCTTAAGAAGGAATTTCAGGAGTTCAGAATATCTGAAGAGGAGGGCATTCACAAGGGTTATGATAGGTTCCAGAAGATTCTAAGTTAACTGAATCAACTTCAATCCAGGCCTGATAATGAGGAGATTAATTCCAAGTTTCTAAGGGCTTTACCTCCTTCATGGTCTCAGGTTAGCATCTCATTGAAAACTAAAGGTGGCCTTGATTATCTCTCGTTTGATGACTTGTGCAACAAGCTCAGAGCCCTGGAGCTTGATATCAAGGGACACTCCACTTATGCAACACCTCCATCATACTCTGCTTTTGTAAGCATTAATTCTAACAGAGTGTCACATTCTCCAAGTCCAAGTCCTTCCTCTACAACATTGTCTTTCACAACTACTAGTTTAAATAGTTATCCACAGACTAGTAATGTGATGGAAGATGTACTTCATTCGTTTGTTGCTGACTATGATCAAAAGCAACAACTAGCTTATGAAGATTTTGAGCAGATATAGGAGCTTGCATTGGAAGAGTTGGACTTAAAGTGGCAAATGGCAATGCTGTCTCTCAAAGTCAGAAGGTTTGAACAAAAAGCTGGTAGAAAGCTCAATGTTAATGGAAGAGATGCAGCTCGTTTTGACAAGAGAAAAGTGAAGTGCTGTTCATGTAAAGAGATTGGACACTTTTTGTTAGGAATACGTTTATTCCAATGAAGACTCGGTCACCCCGAGTATTGTAATAGCATAGTGTAGCTCGTAGCAATCCTTAGTTTAGTGTAGTATTTGTGGAGTCGGGTCGGGTCTTTACCCACTGTCAGCCCGGTCCACAGCCCGTTTAATAGGGCGTTGAGCATGTAACTATAAATACCCTCTCCCACCCAAGGGAGAGGGTTGGACCTTCATTTGCAATTCAATCTTTCTTTCATTTTTACAAAGGCCCCCATCCACTTTCTCTCACTAACTTTCTCTCACTAGAAATCATCACATTCGATCCATATAAATATATATCTAAGCTTGTTATAATCTTAAGTGTATTACAATTGGTATCAAGAGCCATGGTTCTATCCTAGGATGAGTGGTACACATCAATTCGTGGCTTAGTTTATATGTTCTTGATGGTTCGAATTGTATTAGTGGTTTTTCTCCCATCTTGATCTCGTATAGTGTTTTTCTTGGTGTTTTGTTTGTACTTTCTTTGTTAGAAAGGTCATATACATCTTGTGTTGCTCTTGGTTTGGTTATATCATCACTCTCGTGGAAGATATAATGATTTCGTGGTGGTTTTCATCTTAGCGAGTTGGCATATTCGTGGTAGAGAGTTGGTTGTTGTTATTAGCGAGTTGATAATAGTGATTTGGCGGTTTGCCATTTTTGGATATAGTGTCAAATCGCTAGACAGCGACAGCTTTGTCTTATTAGTTCAGCGAGTTGACTGACCAGCGAGATGACCTTTGCTAGCGAGTTGTGATCTGTGTAGCGAGTTGACTACGTGTAGCGAGTTGTGACGTATCCAGCGATTTGATCTTTATAGCGAGTTGGTGATTGGTAGTGAGTTGAGTCTGGGTAGCGATTTGCTTCTTTCCAGCGAGTTGTCCAAATAGCGAGTTGATTATTTACTAGCGTGTTGTGCACTGCAGCGTGTTGGTGAAGTTAGCGAGTTGTTCCTGTAGCGACTTGGTCCTTTTTAGCGAGTTGTGTAGTATCTCCAGCGAGTTGTGTATTTTGGCGATTTGTCTATTCTAGCGAGTTGGTTAGACTTGATAGAGTGTTGTGCTAGTGTGATTAGCGTGTTGGTTTAGTTTCATTAAAAATTTTCTACAGTTGTGAAACTTGTGCACTATTGCGACTCAAGTTGTTACTACCACTTCCACAGTAACTTGACATTGTGGGACTAATCTTACGGCTTGACTAGTTACTTCTAAAGTAACCTGACGTTGTGAGTCTAATTCTACGATTTGTCTTGGTCCACTGTAGATCGGCTGTAATTTGACTTGTTGCAACAATACACAAAATACACTTCTGTTTAAAATACTTGGTACCTTTCATAACATGGCAAGCACTTCCTCGGATGACATTCAGGCAGCTGGGTCTGATACACGTCCTCCTATGCTGGACAGGACGGACTATGAATCATGGGCACAAAGGATTCGTCTCTATTGCTTAGGAAAGGAAAACGGGGAAAACATCTTGAAGTCCATTGATGAAGGACCTTTTCACCCGGGTTTCACCAGAGACACAATTGAAGCTACTGATGAACTTCCAGCTGTAGTTGGTCCTAACAGACTTCGTATAATGAGCTGACAAATGAAGAAAAGAAACGTTACGATGCTGACATCAGAGCCTCGAACATCATAATTCAAGGACTTCCAAAAGATGTCTACAAACTCATCAACTACAACACAGATGCTAAAGCTGTCTGGGATAATGTGAAAATGCTTCTCGCAGGGTCTGAACTTACAAAAGAAGATCGTGAGTCTCAGTTATATGATGAATTTGAGCACTTTAAAATGAACCCTGGAGAAAGCATCACTGACTACTACGTCAGATTTCACAAGTTAGTCAATGACATGAGAATCATCAAGATGACAATGCCCAATATCCAGCTTAACTCAGAATTTGTGAACAACATGGCACCGGAATGGGATAGATTTGTCACAGCGGTTAAACTCAATAAAGGGCTCAGGGACACAAATCATGAACAACTCTATGCATACCTGCAACAACATGAGAAAATGCTGCATATGATAGGGTATTGAGGGAAAAGCTTAACCCTCCAGCTGCAAATGATTCACTTGCATTTGTCACAAATGTTCAGCAGCTTAACCAGTCTTCACAAGAACAATCTCAACCACAACAGCTCTCGTCCAGATCTACTACAATGTTTAGCCAATCATCTACACCTTCATCATCCACTTCTAACACCCAACTTGATTCTGGGTGCTCTCACACCGACATGATGATTGGCAACCTATCAAACCAAGTCTCTCTTCTTGTTCAACAATTCCGGGCTGTTCTTCCATCAACCAACAACCAACTCCAAAACTCTTCAAACCCTCGAAGTCAGGCAATTATTGAAGATGGTAGGGTTGTAGTGCAGAATGTGCCAGGGAGACAGACAGTGAATCAAAGGAATGCTGGTAGAGGGAATGGGCAGTACAGAGTTGGTAATGCACTTCAAGTCCAGGCTAGGCAGCCAAAGTGCTACAATTGTGGTGGATTGGGCCACATTGCTAGAAACTGCACTCAACCGAAGCGGCCACAAAACTCTGAGTACTTTAAGGACAAAATGTTGCTGATGCAGGCACAAGAGAATGGGACTGCTCTGGATGAAGAAGCACTACTCTTTCTGGCTGGTGATGATGGGAATACGTTTGATGCTGATGTTGATAATCAACCGGTTCAGGATTTGGCACTCAATGATCCGAACATATTCCAAGTGGAGGACTATGATGCATTCGACTCTGATGTGGATGACGAACCTAGCACATAGACAATCTTCATGGCCAATCTGTCTGCTGCTGCTTCTGCTCCACAACGGCCTGGTTCCTCCATCACATCTGCTATCTCTGAGGTACCAACGCTGTCCAATCTTAATGATACCACCACTCCACAGGGGGCATGTAACTCGGTACAACTCAAGGATATTGACAATTCAGATACCACTGATATGGAAAATACTAACAATATCCCATATGAAAGGTATATGGTTGATAATAGCTTGACAGTTGTACCAAGAGATATGCCGTCCATTGAACAAGAGCTGCATGAGCACACTATATACAACCATGATGATTCTTTGATCACTAGATGTAACCTCCTTAAGGACCAGGTGGCTTTATATGAACAACGTGCTAAATTTGAGCTTAATGAATGAGAACAGAAAATGGAACATCAATTGCGTGCGTACATATCTGAAAATAACTCTAAACAAGAAACGTTGAGAAAAGAGTTAACGTCTTTGAAAAAACAATTGGATCAAACTGTTTCACAAAAACAGGAGATTCAAAAGGTTCTGACATCTACCAAATTTGAACACAAAGAAAAAGAAGCAAAACTTCTTAATGATTTCTCAAAACTCAAAAACTTGAAAAACAAATTAGAAGATAAGTTGTACACGCAAAATCAAACCGTTCAATCTGCTCAAATGATGTACAATCATAGGAGGTTTAGAGATGAATTTAGTGTAAAGGATGCCTCTAAACCAAAAGTCAAATGTCTTAGAAATGGTATAGGTGCTCAACCTGCGTTATATGATGCAAACAATATGCTTGAACCTAACCATGCCCCTCCTGATGTGAGATCATATGGCGAGATTAATGAGTGGGAAGATAGAACTAGGGAAAAAATCACAAAGCATTTGAAGGACCCCCAGTGCATTGCGAACAATATTGTATTTCACTATGACTATTCTGTAGATAATCATTCGGCCATTTTTGTTCCCCAAAAGAAAATTCTCCCAGAAAAGGTTTTTTGGAATATAGACATTAAGAAAATGAGGGCTGAAAGGCTTATAGGTAACACACGTACAATTTTTAGGATTGCTGACCCCACTGTATATCCCATAAACACACCTAAGCACCTTGTGCCCTTCACTCTTCCCACGGAGTGTAATACTCTCATTGGTTTGTATGTATTAGGCCAACTGTTTAATGATTTTGAGCTAACTTGTAAAAAGAGAATTACACCAACTGGGATTACGGAAGGGGAAAGGGGTTTTGAGCAAACAAAATGATGTTACCTAACTGAAGTCATGCCATTTTTCAAACTTCTCAAAGAACACTTTGATGGCCTCAAAAAGACGATTAATAATGATGTCACTGAAATGAAAAAAACCTTTAATGAGGTGGAAAATGAGGGTAAACAATTGGCAATTGATCTCAAATATAGTGAAATAGACAGGAAAAACATTCTCATCATGAATGAGAACTTGATTGCTAACTGCATTGCACAAGATGTATTTTACACCGTGACCGATTCTGCCTTATCTGCGAAACAATTTCATGAGATGTCGGTCACGTTGCAAGTATTTCAGAATCGTGTGATTGAGCTTGAGGGGGAGAATTTGAGATTACATACCAAAATTCAAAACAATGACCATGATAACATGGTCAGGAAATTTTTGAAACTAGAAGTTGATCATCTTAAGTTGCAACTAAAATATCAACATCTAGAAGAAAGCACTAAAATTTCAAATGCCAAGACATCCTCGGATGCTCCTGACTTTGACACATGTTTTGAATTAGGCAAAAAGGATGAAACGATTCAAGCTCACTCAAACACGATTCGGAAGTTGAGGGCTCAAATTGCACAATTAAAGTCTAACATGGATGAAAATACTAATCACCAAATGTCTCTAGATTCTCAAAAGTTTCAAAAACATGGCACCATTAATGATCTACAACATGAAAATGTGTGGCTTTGTGATGAATTGTCAAATGCTAAACAACGATACAAAGAATTATTTGAGTCGATTAAAACAACACGTGATCAAAACAATAAAAGGGTTACTTCTTTGTTAAACGAAATTGAGAACCTAAAGACTATGGTGAAAGGGAAAACGCCCGTTGAGTCATGTGACCATGTGAGCAACAATGTTCATGTTTGTTCGAAATATTCGTGTGATGCTGTGGATGTTGCTCTACCCCTTAGGAACAACAAGTTAGTTCATAGCAACTATCTTAGATATCTTAAGGAATGCCTTGTCATACTTAGAGAAACCGTTGAGGAAGATAGGATAACCAAACCGCTTGATGAAGTAGTTATTGATGCATGTTTTCTCACTAATAGAGCTCGGGAATTACTAGAATATGCTATTAGTACATGCCCCAAGAATGACAACAAGCTGCAAAGGTTATATGCAACACAGTTCAATGATAGAAACAAACATGTTGCAAGTGATATCCCTCAGACTTTGCCTCAATCCAACGTCATGATCACTAACAAACAAACTGCAACCAAGTTTACTAATGTTCCAATCATTGCTTCTACAGGAGTAAAAGGTGTGCTCAAAGCTAGCGGGCCACAGCCTAGGTGCAATACAAAGAATGATAGGGCTTTGCTGGCTAAGAGTGGACTTAAGAATAAAGTAGAAGAATCATCTAGGAACAATAAGAAACATCTGGGGAATGAAAAGAATCGTGTTGATTCAAACATTTGTTTAAACAATGATGTAATCGATTCGAATTCTTATGCTATCCATAAAACATGTAATGAATGTTTAACTGTTGGTAATCATGATGTTTGTGTTGTGCCTCTCTTTGAGTCTTCTATACAATCTTCGGTTAAGAATGTTTTGAATGATAATCATGATAGGCAGGTTTGGAAATGTACAGGAAAAGTGTTTACAAATATTAGATATCAATGGAGACCTACTGGTAGGAAGTTCTCTCTAGGAGAAAAGTGCCCTTTAACTAGGCTCACTAACTCCAAGATAGTGCCAATTAAGAAATGGATACCCACTGGTAGAACATTCCCGTTAGAAGCACGTAGATCCACTTCTAGGTCTAGTGCATCACTTAATACGGATACCAACGGCATATCTGTGACTTATGATAATCCTGTATTTGCATGTGCTAACCTAACGGACCCTAATGGCTTGCGGGGCTCCAGCTTTGTCAGTTATCCACCCTCGTCTGGTTTCAAATGCAGGTCGTACAAATCCTCCTCTGGTATTTGGACTCAGGCTGCTCAAAACATATGACCGGAGACCACTCGCGGCTCAAGAATTTCGTGGAAAGGTTTATTGGTACGGTTAGATTCGGGAATGACCATTTTGGCAAAATAATGGGTTATAGTGATTATGTTTTTGGGGACAGTGTGATATCTAGAGTCTACTACGTGGAGGGTCTTGGACACAATCTTTTCTCTGTGGGCCAATTATGTGATTCAGATCTTGAAGTTGCCTTCAGAAAACACACATGTTATGTTAGAGAATTAGATGGTATTGAACTGCTCAAAGGAAGTCGAAGCACCAATCTTTATACCATCTCAATTGAAGACATGATGCGGTCCTCTCCCATTTGCCTACTATCAAGGGCTTCCAAGAAAAATCATGGTTGTGGCACCGTCGTTTAAATCACTTAAATTTCGGTACCATCAATGAACTCACTCGAAAGGACCTTGTTCGAGGCCTGCCAAGACTCAAGTATGAAAAGGATCACCTTTGCTCTGCATGTCAAATGGGTAAGAGCTAGAAACACACCCACAAACCCAAAACCATCAACTCCATCATGGAAGTTCTACATACCCTTCACATGGATCTTTGTGGACCAATGAGGGTTCAAAGTATCAATGGAAAGAAATATGTGCTTGTTATTGTTGATGACTTCTCTCGCTTCACGTGGGTAAAGTTTCTACGATCAAAGGATGAAACTCCAGAGATCATTATCAAACTCATCAAGCAATTGCAAGTTCGACTCAACAAGACTGTTAGGTTCGTTCGCACTGACAATGGAACAGAGTTTGTGAACAAACATCTTAATCAGTTTTATGAAAGCATCGGCATCAGTCACCAGAAGAGCATTCCACGTACTCCACAACAAAATGGAGTTGTAGAAAGACGCAACCGCACATTGGTTGAAGCCGCTAGGACTATGCTCATCTTTTCTAAAGCACCCATGTTTCTCTGGGCCGAGGCGATTGCAACTGCTTGCTATACACAGAATAGATCGTTGATACACCCTCTTCACAGCAAGCCCCCATATGAACTGGTTCATGGCAGAAAACCAGACCTGTCATTTCTAAGGGTATTCGGTGCTCTGTGCTATCCAACAAATGACAGTGAAGATCTGGGGAAACTCAAGGCCAAGGCTGACATTGGTTTTTTTGTGGGGTATGCTCCAGAAAGAAAGGGATACCGAATCTACAACAAGCGTACCAGAGACATTATGGAAACCATCCACATCACTTTCGATGAGCTGACCGAGTAACAGGCTCCTGGACACTCAAGTTCAGGACCCGGATCAAATCTTATATCTCCTGGACCTATTAGCTCCAGGATTGTACAGAGTCCCATTTCAGCTACTTCCTTTGTACCTCCTTCAAGTGAAGATTGGATGAAACTGTTTGACCCTATGTTTGATGAATATTTTGAGCCTCAAAACTTGGCGGCTCCTGAAGCTCCCGTCATTCCACTACCTGCTGGTGGAGGTAATGCACCACATCATGAGGCAGGGCCATCTATGTCTATATCACTGGGCCCAGAAGCTCCATCCATCAGTCATTCAGTCACTACTGCTAATAGTCAATCTTCATCTGCACAACAAGTAGCCTCTGTAAATAACACTTCTGAAGTGAATCTTTTCGCTCCTCCTGAAGACGAACCGTTTGTAAATGTATTTGCTCCTGAATCCTCTGATGATACCACATCCTCAGAAGAAACCTACACAACAACCTCAGTTCACTACCCTTAACCGCATGAGCATCTCAGAAAATGGACAAATGATCACCCGATCGACAACATCATTGGAAATCCTTCACGTCCAGTATCAACCCGTAAGCAATTAGCTACAGATGCCTTATGGTGCTTCTTCAACTCCGTCCTCTCTAGAGTCGAACCCAAAGACTTCAGAGAAGCAATGGCTAAGAACTCATGGTTTACTGCTATGGTAGATGAGATTCACGAGTTTGATCGACTTGAGGTATGAGAATTAGTACCTCCTCCAGAATGTGCTATGATCATTGCTCTCAAATGGATATTCAAAGTCAAGCTTGACGAGCATGGAGATGTCTTGAAGAACAAGGCGAGACTTGTAGCAAAAGGATACCGACAAGAAGAAGGAATAGACTTTGAAGAATCCTTCGCTCCTGTTGTTAGAATAGAAGCTATAAGGATATTTCTTGCTAATGCTGCCAGTCAGAATATGGTAGTATATCAAATGGACGTGAAGACGGATTTCTTAAATGGCAATCTTAAAGAGGAGGTGTATGTTAGCCAACCCGAAGGATTCGTGGATCCCGAACGTCCTAACCATGTGTATCGCTTGAAGAAGGCTCTCTATGGACTTAAGCAAGCTCCTAGAGCATGGTATGACACTCTGTCCAAGTTTCTTTTGGCTAACAAGTTCACCAAGGGAGTTGTCGATCCTACACTCTTCACCAGGAAAACAGGCAAAAACTACCTGCATGTTCAAATATACGTTGATGACATCATATTTGCCTCATCTTATCCTCAGGAGTGTGATCGTTTTTCACAAGAGATGAGCTCTCAATTTCAGATGTCCATGATGGGTCAAATGTCATTCTTTTTGGGTCTACAAGTCTCTCAAAACCCAAATGGAATTTTCATCAATCAATCCAAATATGCTTATGAAATTTTGACGAAATTTGGATATGAATCATGTGACTCTGTTGATACTCCCATGATAGAAAGATCAAAACTTGATGAAGACAGTATCGGAACTCCTATTGACCAAACCAAGTATCGAAGCATGATTGGTTCCTTGATGTATATCACCGCCAGCCGACCAGATCTCCTCTTTGCAGTATGTATGTGTGCTCGGTATCAATCTAAACCAACCAATAAGCACCTAGAAGCAGTTAAGAGGGTCTTTCGGTATCTTAAAGGAACAGTCCACTTGGGTCTATGGTATCCCAAGAACACAGCTATGGCACTCACAGCTTACTCAGATGCTGATCATGCAGGGTGCAAAGATACCCGTCGAAGCACGTCAGGAGCTGCTCAATTCCTGAGGGATAAGTTGGTTAGTTGGTCTTCAAAGAGACAAATGTGTACTTCCATCTCTTCTACTGAGGCAGAGTACATTGCTATGTCTTCATGCTGTGCCCAAATTTTATGGATGATATCACAACTATCAGACTATGGTTTCTCCTACAACAAAGTCCCCATGTATTGTGACAACCGAAGTGCAATTGCTCTCTGCTGCAACAATGTCCAACACTCCAGAACGAAACACATTGACATTCGACATCACTTCATCAGGGAGCAAGTTGAGAAGGGAATTGTGGAACTGTACTTCGTTAGGACCGAGTTCCAGCTGGCTGACATCTTCACCAAAGCACTTTCCAGAGAACGTTTTGAATTCATTCTTCCTCGATTGGGAATGAAGAGTCTCACGCCAGAAGCTCTATTAGGTCTTCAGGAAGAACAGGAGGAGTAAAGGAGGTGCTTCACGTATCCTTGTATATATTAAAAAAAAAAAAAAAAAAAAAATTCTTCCTCTTGCGACATGTCTCTTGTGTAATCAATATTATGTACGTCTCTAGAAATGTCGTTCAACAATGACACGGAGTCATACATATGCTTGAGCAAGAGTTCTTTTATGTGTTAATAATGTTTTCTAAAACATGTCGCTCCCCAAAATGTCTTCAAGATGGTTTGCAGTCACTTCAGGCTGTAACCCGATCTTCAATATGGTTTGCTATTACTTCAGATAGCAACCCAGTCGTCATACTGGGGAAAGTTCGTCGCCAAAAAGACGTCTATTCCTAACAAAAGCATGAATTACTTTATATTCGTGCCTTTCCGATCTGATGTACGCTTAAGTGCATCATTTCTTGAAAAAGAAGAGAAGTCTTCTTTATCAAAAAAATACTTTCCTTTCAAAGATTCTTCGGGAAAGTATTTGATCCAAACTTGGTGGTACCATGGTTTTTGAAGATCAAAATACACTTAAAACAGTGTTTTAAAATATACCACTCAATCGATGCAAAAAGAATTTATCTTTTGTGCAAAATACGATTATTGAAAATGCGTCATCGATTGAGGGGGAGCATGATTTCAAAAACTATATGTCATCAAAACAAGATCTTTGTGCGTAAGGGCGTATTCGACTTGTGATTGTTATGTGTTAGTATATGAATTTTTCATGAGTTTCTCGTTAAACTCTAAATCATTTATAAACTCATCACTTCTAACACATAACATTCTCCCTCAAGGTTTGAGGGGGAGCAAATGTATCATCTCAACAATCAGTAATTCTTAAACATGACACATCTTTCTCCCAAAAATCTTTAAACTTATTTAAATCACTTGGGATCACAAATCTCAATTGGTTTGACATTTTTGATCGGGGGAGAAGATGTGATTTAAGTATGAAAAACTGATTAAAATGTGATGTTTTGAACCCAAACCCAAATATATGCTCTTCCCTATGTGCTAAACTCCTTTGTTATATCAATGCACATTTTGAGGGGGAGCAAATGATTTGTGAAAAAGGATCCTTGCATCTTACGAGATCGAGACTCAGATTTGACTCATGAATTGACGAAACATAAATGTCCTGAATCGAAAGGACTAGTCCTGGACGGGTAATAACTTCAAGCTGGTTCAACCAGTGATGTAAGCGTGTCTCGAAGAGGACTAGTTTAAGTAGAATGTACCATTTCGAGAAACCTTGGGTGAACCTGATCGGGTAATAACTTCAAGCTGGTTCAACCAGTGATGTAAGCGTGTCTCGAAGAGGACTAGTTTAAGTAGAATGTACCATTTCGAGAAACCTTGGGTGAACCTGATCGGGCCGGGTAGTAACTTCAAGCTAGTTTATCTAGTGATGTAAGCGTGTCTCGAATGCCCGGTCATGATCACTAAAGGTGGATCAATTCTAAAGTGCAACTCCTCCCGTCATGTGCAAATTTATCATCAAAACATCGGTGCACATGTTAATGGGGAGCATTTGAAAATGGTAAAACTCTCAGCGTGTTAACAAAATGAATTTTCAATCATAAACACGTTGAGAGAATTTTCAATGATTTAGTGTATGGCAACATAGGATAGTCATGAAGTTATAAGGTGGCTAAGGTTAGGAAAACCGTCCTATGATCCGCCAGAACCGGAGGGATCTACCCATGGACAATACCGAATAGATAGTATTAGAAAGTCCGTAGGTATGATCATGAAAAAAGGAGAAATGTGAGAATGGAGAGAGAAGGGGTTGAAGAATTAAAAAGAAATGAAATGAGAAAGGGTGATAAGAAATAGCCCTCCATTTATTCAACCTTAGGGCAGAAACCGGGTTCAATTCATAATCTACTGATGGTTGCTAAGGCGACATTGGTATTGAAGACAAGACGTCATGGACCCAGTGACGCACTGCACTAAACCTTCTAGCCACTCAAGTTCTCTTAAAAGAACTTGTTTCATTCTCACGGGGAACCGGTGTAATCTATCGACTTATCTCTTAGAGATGGTTGATATTGAAGCAGGAGACCTCTCCCTAATCTCCGCATAGGAAAACCAAATGCACTTATTGAGTCTAGAGCCTCGAGATACATAAAAAGATCTCATAGGAACACGTGCTACTTCTACCCTGGGTGTTCAACATTAAGGACACCAGTGGTAAACTTATGAGTCCTACGCAGATCTTAGCAATCTGCCAGAACATTTATGAGGGATGTTATTTATGTAACTCCCAATGATTGAATGGAAACTCCTGCCAGGGTCAACATCAAGCAGCCCTGAAAGTAGGTCACTTAGGTAATTCCTTGTGGATTACGCTAAGTGGTCCCGATGGTTACAAAAGGTCTACAGTCGTGGAGTGATCTCCATCGACTCACCTAATCGTTGATATACTACGGTATAATCTTAAAAGGCCCTCTGTGGGTTTTCGATTAGGAACGGTCTTGGTGAGGGTTAGAAGGAGTCTTCACACTATGCTGTTGACTATCTCTAATTCTAAACCTATAAGTACCAGAAGATTTGTTGCTAACTGTTTACTTACAGGAATTTCAGATGGTTGCAGAAATAGATTGCTGAAAAGATGTTGATCCATCAACACATGCTCACACTTCATCATCACATCCTTTGAAATCATGATCATTATTTGGGCCTCATTTATGCTTCCACGACTCTGATGCTGAAGATCATGATCCTGAAAAGTGTGAGCATGCCACTACAAAGATGATCATATCACATGAAGAAGTTATTACTCTACGATGTCTTGCAGAAACACATTTTGGATGATGCACTCGAAGTAGTTTTCCAAGATCATCCAACACATTCAACAAGTCATCTAGAGTCAGCTGCCCAAAAGCACAAAGATATCAACTAAGAAGAATCCTTATGCTACGAGCTACAGAGACATCTTCAAAGATTATATGCTACGATTCAGCGCTTATTTTTTGGGGTGACCTCCCTTAGGGGGAGATTGTTAGGAATACGTTTATTCCAATGAAGACTCGGTCACCCCGAGTATTGTAATAGCATAGTGTAGCTCGTAGCAATCATTAGTTTAGTGTAGTATTTGTGGAGTCGGGTCGGGTCTTTACCCACTGTCAGCCCGGTCCACAGCCCGTTTAATAGGGCGTTTAGCATGTAACTATAAATACCCTCTCCCACCCAAGGGAGAGGGTTGGACCTTCATTTGCAATTCAATCTTTCTTTCATTTTTACAAAGGCTCCCATCCACTTTCTCTCACTAACTTTCTCTTACTAGAAATCATCACATTCGATCCATATAAATATATATCTAAGCTTGTTATAATCTTAAGTGTATTACACTTTTCAAGAGAGTGCAAGGCTAAGAAGGCTGAAGACACTACAAGATATTCAGCCTACAAGAAGAAGGAGTTGGAAGCTGGAGATTCCAAGGCTTTGGTGACTAATGTGGATGCTTACATTGATTGGAATGAGCATGATACTGATGATGCTGTAAGCAATACTTCTCAGCAAATCTCCTGCTTGGCTAGTTGTGATGCTGAATATGCCTTCATGGGCATATCTCCTCAGGTATCTGATTGTGTTTTTGGGTGTGATATAAAATATAATGCTCTTAAAGAAGCTTATGATGACATGGAACCAAAATATAAAACCAGTTTTATTGAAGCTCAATCTTATAAAGAAGCTGTTAAAACATTAGACAAACAAAAAGTTTGGTTTCAACAAAATCAATTGGCTTATGAGGAGAAGATTAGAGTATTAAAAAGGGATTTAGAGATGACTAGCAATGAGTTTGTAGAACCGTAGAGGGGGTGAATACGGTTTCTTAGGCTTTTAAGACGTTTAAAAGCTTTAAGCCTCAAAGAAACCAAGTGGTTGTGTAATCAATCCAAACAACCACAAACACAAACAAAGTATATAAAGCGAGTAAAGAAAGACACCACGATATATATTGGTTCGGGATGGGGGGTTTATACCATCCGTACGTCCAGTTGCGAATCCGCGACTCTGATACTATTCACTAGTATAATCCTTTTGGTGGACTATAAACCGTTACAATTCACTCCACCGATATTCACCAATATCGATGCTCACAAAGAAGGAGTTACTCCCCAACGGTATTCCGCCCTCGGAAACCACCCAAAGAATCTCACCATTCGACTTTACCTAAGGATCACAAAGATCACTACCAAGACTTCCACCCGGAAGTATCAAACCCCAACTAGATCCCCAATGATCTAGGCTTGGTCACCAAGACACAAGACTTCCCTTACAAACAATTGAATGAATGAATGAATGTTTGTTCAATCAAGTCCTAACCTAACCAAGAGACTCGATTGTAATAGAAAGGGTATAAGAAAGAAGACCCTCGACACAATCACAAGAGTGGATTAGATTCTTGTGATTCTTCCCTTGCAAAGATACGTGTTCTTCCAAAGATGTTAGTGTGAAAATCAAGAACACAAGATTAGAGATAGAGAGATTGAGAGATTTGAGAGTGTTTAGAGAGAAAGAATCTAGAGAGAAAGAATAATGGCAAGAGGTAGGTAATACAATAGGCAAGGGTGGTATTTATATGCCAAGAACCCAAACTTGGGAAATTTTACCGAGGCTGGCGCGTCACCCGCGCGTCAACGCGCGGGCAGCGCGCCAAGCGTCTGTAACTTTTTCCCAAGTGTTGGGTGTTTGGATCTTACAAATACCTATCCTTGATAAACCCCCAATTGTACTTCACACTAAACCTTAACATTAATCATTCTAAGGTTTACCAACTTAAATAGCCAATTTGGAAATCATTTGTGAAGTGCTTAAAGAGAAACCAAATTACCAAGGGTTTAAAGTGTAGATTGGGTAATTTGGAAGGAGTAGAAGTGTATCTCCTCATATGGCATAGAAAAAAGAGAAAGAATATACCAAGGAATATTCCAATGCTTGGGGGGAAGAATGTGATGGAGGGTTGAGATGAAATGGTTTGAATTGGATGGCTAGGATCAAAGGGAGCCTCCCTTGGTTTTTCAAACAATTTGGCATGTGGAGAATGTGGGTGGATGAGATGATCTCATTAGAAATGGATGGCTAAGATCAAGTATTCCTAGGTTAGGGTTGAAGAAGATATTCCAAGGAATATGCTTTGCTTGGGGGGAAAGGAGAAATGGAGGGTTGAGATAGTTTCATTTGAGATGGATGGATGAGATCAAAGGGAGCCTATTTTGCTTGGGGGGAAAGGTTGGATCAATGGTTAGGATTGTTTTGGTTTGAATTCAATGGCTAAGATTAATCACATGTGGTGGTATAGGGAAGAGGGATTGGATGGATGGTTGAGATGTGTTTGATTTGAATTCAATGGCTAGGATGGAAGAGCCAAATTAGGGTTTCCATCAATTGGCATGTGTTGAAAATGAAGGGTTGGGATGTGTTGTAAGGGAATGGATGGTTAGGATGTAGTGTGTAAGGGAATATGTAAGGGTGTAAGAGAATATTTGATTTGGATATGATTGGTTTTGTCTTATGCATAAATGGGATTAAGAGAGGATTAAGGCATAATCTAATTGTCATTAAGAAGAAAAGGTTTAGACAATTAAGATTATAAGTTGAGAAAATCATAGGTTACTTATAAGTTCAAGTAACACAACGTCGAGAATCCATAGTTTCATATCTCGTGACTTTCCACGACTCGACGTTCTCAACTAATACCTTGGTTCAAACAAGTTAAGTGCTTTGCCTTGATGTAAAGCATAACCCAAGTGGGAAAGGATGCGTTTACGCAAAGTGACCTTTGACTTAGTTTGACCAATAAGGGAGTAAACCCGTTACGTAATTAGAGAAGACGTAAGCACGGGATATGAGCATATGGATGCTTCAACACTATGTTATGTGAAATATAAAAGCTCCCTAAGTTTAGAAAATCCTTGGCTAGAGGCGATAGTTAGAAAACATGAGTTGGTGTTTTCTCGTAAATGGGTGTTTTAAAAGTAGGATCTCTCAAGTCTCAAAACTCGTTTCGAGTGTTCTCAATTAAGCACATAACATATTCATACCTGTTTTGAAAGATCCACATTTGTCGGGTAAGGGGAAAGCCGACTTTCAAAATTCGCCCGGAACCATACAGACTCCTGGCGCGTCACCCGCGCGTTGACGCGAGGGCAGCACGCCAGGAGCAGACATTGGCTCCGGCGATTTTGAGCTAACGTTTGTTATTTTATGTGTTTCGATGGTTCGTTTGTCATCATTAAAACATAAAGAGATCTTGATCATGTTGCCTCAACAATCTCCCCCTTTTTGATAATGACAAACAAAAACCGAAAGCAAATAAAATAACTAAACTTAGCGAAGACAAAGCGCGCCTTTGGTGTAGCTTGCGTCTTGACCTTCGCCTTGTAATTTGGTGAAGCCTTTATCATTAATTGAATGGTCTTCACACTTCTTGCTTTCTTTCTCCCCCTTTTGTCAAATCAAAAAGGTGGAACTTCCATTTGAGATGGGAAAGTAGCTAGTTTCAATAGAACCCGAACGTGTTCCCCGTTGAACATAGCTCCCCCTAGATCGTTGCTCCCCTTGTTTCAAGGAGGGGATCCATGGGTCAAGAGCCTCACCTTTGCTGTGGCTTAGCTACACATAGAAATCACAACATGCAACCAACAAAGAAATCCTCACATGTGAAAGTTCCAAGATGGGTTAGATGACCATTTGGAGACTTGCAACATGGGTTAGTCCACAATATTATGTATATATATGTATTTGTCCCATATTTGTGTCCTAGATGACTCCACTATCCAAATGTGTATGTGTTTGTCCACTTTAATTAGATTTTATAAGATTATCCCTTTATGACGTTTATAGACCGAATGATGAGCAAGAGCAATACTGTATATGTATATATTCATATGAGTATCATTATAACCAAGCATAAGCATTTTATTCCATAGAAGCAATATGGGACATACAACCAACAAGTCAACAACACTTAAAACATTCAAGAACACCTAGGACAAACTACAACAACTTATGAGTAGAACTTAAAACTCAAGAGAGTCCATTGTGAAAGATTCCTCCATTGGGGTCACATCATTGATTGGCTCCAAACGGTCAACCTAAACTGACCAGGAATGGTCAACAAGGTCAAACAGCCTAGAGTCAATCTCCGCGGAAGTATAGTGTTTCCCCGGGTCGTTATGTCCCGACGAGGTGTGATGGTTATTAAACGGCTTCGTGATCGGGAGAATTTGGACAGGAAAGGGGTTTAAGTGAGTTTGAATGATTACGCTAAGGAAAAACGAATGAGAACGATTTAAACACACTATATTAACAATAACGCGAAACCTAATTAACCTAAAACGTAAACTGAAAACTTAAAATCAGAAATTGCTTATACGTAAGCAGAAAAATAAGCCAAACGGCTTAAATAGAAGCTATCACTTTATTTATATTTTTGGTTTTTCTTATTTTACAAACTACTTTTAATAACGTAACCTAAATTTAAAAAACGCAAAAGTTATTTAAATAAAACGCGAGTTAAAATTAAAATAAACGCGAGTGCGCGAAATAAAAAGTGAAATTTACGCTACGCAAACCCTACGGACATGAAAATTACATTTTTACGAACCTAATGATAAAAGAAAATTTTAGAAAAAAGAAAATTATTTTTTTGACTTTTTAATCATTTATTATTAATTAAACACTAATTAAACTAAATATAATTATAAAAAATACTAAACTATTTTTGAAAATTACAAAATTTTTTCTAAAATTACTTTATAATACCAGTTAGCTAGGAAAAATAAGAAAAGCTTGAAGTGCTTAATAATAAGCAGTACAATAAGCAAAGTATACTAATAAGCTAAAATTAACTAAACTACTTTATAAATAAATTTTACAAACTATAACCTGAAAAAGACCCTAGGGCAAATGGTGTTGGTGTGTGGTGCTATGTCTGTGTGGTTTGCCAAGGTCCCAGGTTCGACTCCCATGAAACCCACTTTTTTGCAATTATTTTTTTTTTCAGTTTTCTTTTTGCAACAAATTAAAACAACAAATAATATCCAACTTTCCTAAAACAATTTTTACAGAAAAGCTAAAATCAAGCTAGTGCAAGCTTCAATAACCAACAGTTGGTGTTTTGTGAAGTTTAAATGAAATTTGAAAAAAAAACTTCAAGCTAACTTAAATGAGCATATAAGCTAGAAACATGGTACAAGCCAACAAACATAAGCTTAAACATAAACAAACAACATAACATCAACAATTCAACAACTAGAATCAAATAGTGGACAAAATCAAACATGCTCAGTTGATCAAAATCAAGAACAAGAAGAATTTGCAGCAGCAGACCATCAAGAACAGGCCAAATGATGGCCTCAGAATAAACGCTAGATGAGCAGTTAAGCCTAAACTAAAAGCATTGATGATCACTACACCTAGGGGGCTTTCTAAAACTACAATCACCTAGGCCTAACACCAACTAATGAATATTCCACACCCTACTCAATTTTTTCCAAAACTGAGGATGCAGGGGAAACTTGGGCTTAAAATTAAACAAATGTTCAATAAGCAATTACCACAAAAGCTAATACACTTAAGCACAAACCTTTACAGAACATGTACGCCAAGTATGAACAAATTTGGGACTTATAAGAGCTTATAAGCTTTAACAGTGAAGCAATATGAAAGTCAAAATCAAGCTCAACTGATTTGGGACCAATTAAGCTCAAATAAGCTACAATGAGCTGAACTAAAGGGAAATAAGCTAATCCTAAACCAGCCTAAGCCTAAATAAGCTAAAGGGACAGAATATGCAGTTAAAAGGGCTTAATAAGCAATAAAGCAAATTAATCCTAAGGCTGCAAAAACTAAAATAGTGGGCAAGGGGGGTACTTTGAGCAGGGAAATTAAGCTACAAAAAAAATTATAAAAATAATCTAAAAATACAAGCTTGAAGACAAGCTACTAAATAAACTACAAATCAATTTTCAGACCTAGACTCTAAGTTTTGAGCAAAGTAAAAATACTTGATTGAGGGGAGGTTGGACTAGTCTCCCCTGATGTGCAGTCCTATTAGGTGGGTTGCAGGCTCAAAAAGCCATAACACAAGCAGTGGACAAAACAAAACAAGCTCAAAATCCTACACTCTATACTACTAACAGTAAGTAAAACAAAATTCTAAGCTTAATTCCTACTAGAACCTATCTAAAATCTTGTTCAAAAGGGTGTATCTGGGACAGGTACTGCTGACCCAGCAGTAGTACAAAAGGAATGGGTGAAATGTGTGATTTTTGACCACAAAAGTCAACTAGAGGCTAATGCAGTTGTACGAACCTAATTAGACCAAGAATTACCCAAAGATAACAACACCAAAAGCCTAAAACAGATTTTGCCTAAAGCTAATTATAAAAACAGTTTTACCATAATAAATTCAAGATACTAACTAAAAAGCTTATAAAATATTAGAAATTGCTAGGGATTACTCTTAAACTGTTACTTAATCTAAATTAAAGCTAAAGGAAATTTAAAATTTGACCACAACCAATTTTATCTAGAAAAACCATTCTAGTGCCAAACACCACTTTAGGAACTGAAAAAGGATATTTAAGCTACAAAAGAAAACATATCATGGCAAGTTTAAGTTTCATACAGGGTATATAACCTATAAAAGACACTTTTAACTAGAACTAACAAGCATCAAACACAAGATACTGAGAATTAATGAAAAATGCAAGCATTGGTGGTCGAATTTGAAAACTGAATATCAATAACAAAAGAGTGAAATACAAAACTACATTTGAGAGTACAAGTAAATTAAAAAGCTCGAGTTAAAATTACAAAGAAACTACACTAGTCAAAACTTTTCTAAGACTTGAAAAGTTGGACAAATGTAACTGTGGGAGGACTTCTTATTTATACTAGGGTTCCTTTTCTCTTGTTGTCTTCTTCTTGGCTTCTATTCTTTAAATCCCATCCCTTGATTGAACTAGGCTCCATCTCAGCCATTTATCAGACTTGGCGCCCAAATGGAGGAGGGGGAAAAGATAAATTAGCACATGGGGTTGACATTTGAGGTAGTGAGGAATAGGGTGGCTGGTGTAGGTTATGTTGGGGGGGGGGACAAGATTGTTGGAGTAGACAGTGATGGTGTCTGGGATTGTTTGGGGGCTAGGTGTTTAGGCGGGGAAGACAGGTGGTTGACTATCTTTGACCTAGGGGAAATAATAAACGGGGGGGGGGGGGGGGGGGGTAATTATATTTAGGTTTGGATTTGGTTTTATTTGTTGGGTGGGCTTGGGTAGTAAAATGGGCTTGGTGGGCTGAGGTGGATCAAGGTGTACATGGACCAGGGGTGTTTGGATTGGGTGGTGTTGTTTGGTTTTAATTATCAAAAGGGCCATTTGGTTAAGTTACTAAATCACAAGGACCAAAAGTGTAAACTCTGAAAATTGAGGGCTGCAAATGAAACTTTTCAAAATTTATTATGAGGACCAAATTTGCCACATGTGAATATTACCAAGACCAAAATTGCAATTTTCCAAAATAAAACACCCCGGGGACTAAATGTGTAAATTTCCAAACCTCGGGGACTAAACTTGCAATTTTCTGAAAATTTCACCCAAGGACTATTTGTGACACATTTTGATTTTCCAAGGACAAAAAATGATTTTTCTTTCAAAAATACCCCACCAGGGACCAAATCTGCCAAAATCTGAAACTCTAGGGACCAAACTGTAAATTTCCAAAACTTTTCCAATTTTTCACCAAAGGACAAAATATGACAACTTATGATTGTAAAAGGACCTTTGGTGATAATTTTCCATATTTTGAATGACCAGGGACTAATTCTGTATTTTTATGAAAGTTAGGGGACTGAAACTGCCAATTTTGCAAACTTTGTACGTTTTTCATCTGTTTTTACTCATTTTGCATCTAAAACATATAAAATACAATTTTGAAATATTTTCAGTATTTTGATGCATTTCTGAGTGTTTTTGTATGTTTTGCAGTTCAGATTAGACCAAAAATGATGAGTGTTTGAGCACTCATCAATCCCCCACACTAAACTATTGCTAGTCCCTAGCAATACTGTTTTGAAAACTTGATGGATTTGAAAAACTCTTTACCAAAAGCCATCACTTCTGGAGTAGCCAGGTGTAAGAACTGTGGTACACCTGATAACCGTGTGATTTTGAGCAAACCACCAGCTGTCAACGGATTTGATTTGTCTTTACTAGGAGCCGTTTGCTCCTGGACTAGCCAGCTCTTGATGGAATAGTCAACATCTTGGTGAGCTGATTACCAATTATGGTTTTTCCACTGCCTTTACCACAAGCCATAATCTTGCGGGCTAGCCAACTCATTTGTTTTTGGGGAGTTGAGGAACCATACAATTTTGGGCAAATTGCAAGCCATAAACGAATTTGAGATGTCTTTACCAAGAGCCGTTTGCTCCTGGATTAGCCAATCCCTTTTGTCGGTTAGACAAGGCGGACTGATTACCACAAAAATTTTGAAGCACCAGTGAAAAATTTTTAAAATTTTTGAAATTTTGGCTAAAACGGGGGTATTATATAGTAAAATGTGATAAAATTCGCTAGAATAGCGAAATACCCCCCACACTTAGGATGAATATTGTCCTCAATATTCAAAATCCCGGCTATTATGCCGACATTTTGAACGTAAAAGGGCAACATTACAAGCTAAGCGTGGAAAACACCATTTTGTATTTTCACTTCTGTAATCATAGTATGGGGGACTCCCCCACACTTAGGGTGAAAACCCTATAAGCATGCTACTGTTTTTGTTTACCGAGTCGCTAGCTTGACTCGACCCCTAATTCATTTGTCCTTGGGGAAGCATGATGTGGAAGAAACAATCTCAATCGGACGTTCATTCAAGATGTTTGGACAAACATTTGAAGCACGTGAAAGTTCCACACCGACGAGATAAGTATCCGGCTCAAGATAATGATACATGAAAATGCCGGGATCAAAGATAGTGCCCTCACTCCCGAAGGAGTGAAGAAGAGAAGAAGTCACCTTATAGGTGAAGAAAAGGAAGAAAATCATGATAAAAAGCATGATTTGATCTTCTTCCTCGAGAGCAGGCTCCGTAGCCTGAGTTTGGATTTCTAAGGGTAAGCTCGTAAACAACTCGGGAGGGTGGGTGGGAATTTGTAAATCCTCATGATTGAGTGCATCTCCCCCCGGGCTATCAAACTCTAAAGGAGTTATGATATGATGAGTGAGTTCACCGGAGAACTCCTCATGAAGAGAATTATTCACAAGATGTGAATTTGTGAACTCATGTTCCATTGTGGACTCATCACAATCCTCGTCAAAGATTGGATTGTTAGAAATCATAGTGAATTTAGATTCGAATTCAAATAGAGGATTGGTGAGAGTCGTATTTATTGTTTCGGGAACAAAGAGATTAACATTCTCTATTGGACTGCTGGGATCAGAAGTGAGTGACGGATCATGATATAGGAGACTTTCAATTTCTCCCAGATCGGCTTGGAAATCCAGGAGACCATCATCACTTTCCAATGAAAGTGGATCGATGTGAGCAAGTTCATCAGCGAACTCCTCAAGAAGATGATCAGCATTAGTTTGTGGAACTGATGCCTCAACATACTCGATGTCTCCATAAGATATACAATCATCGCTACAATCGGAGAAGGTCTCAAATTGATCTTTAGGACACTCAATGGGGGAAGGTAGATCACACATATCATCCAAAGTTCCCTGTGACTCTCTCAGGATTGGGACAAGGATCTCAACACTAGACTTTATTAATTCGTCCGATTCCTTATTAGGAACAGTGTTGAGATGCTCATCCCCCATGTTCAGAGAGTGAGTGTGAACTTCGGGTGTGATAACAGACTGAGGGAGTTGAGAAGGACTAGCAGACATGGGTTTTATAAATTTCATTTGTTCTTCTGCTAGTAGTTCTATCATAGTCTTTTCTCCCTGGTTTTCCGAGGAAGGAATCACAATAGATGAACTTGATGAACCCTCACAAATTTGAGAAATATCAAGGGTAACATCATCATCATCATCATCGTCGAGAAGAGCAGCATTGCGAAATATGGCACATGTTTTAGCTGCTTGTTCTAAGTCGAGCAATTCTTCCTTGCTCAATTCGTTTCTAGCATCTCGTTCTTCAGCAAGTAATTTTGCCATGGATTTCTCACGAGAGCTTTGAAATGATGAAGTAGCCAACTCCTCCTTAAGTTCTTTCAATATCTCAAGAGCCTTTAGTGGTCTTGCTCAGTATCATGAGGAGTTGCTTGGGTTATTTGGTACTGTGGAGGTGGGTCTGAAAACGAATAGTCGTAATTGTTACAAGGAAATGGATTCCTTGTTTGACAATCAGAGCTAGTGTGTGGACCTCCACAATACTCACAACAGTAAAACTGATGTGGCTGTGAGTCGTATGTGCTTAAGTCATAATTGTAATAAGGAAACTGCTCATAGACAAGCGTGTTTCCCGATTGACAATCAGAACTGTAGTGTGAACCACCACAGTACTCACAACAGTAAAACTGCTGAGTATCATGGTGTGGTAACAG
Organism: Artemisia argyi; assembly: GCA_030686995.1. Classification (NCBI taxonomy): domain Eukaryota; kingdom Viridiplantae; phylum Streptophyta; class Magnoliopsida; order Asterales; family Asteraceae; genus Artemisia; species Artemisia argyi. Next base: position 85,471,226 of record CM060681.1, on the reverse strand, counting down.
ATGGAATGAATCAGTGGTGTCATGATAGGAATAAGGATCTGGGTTATAGACAGACCCGTTTCCGGACTCTACCATGCCACAGCTGGGGCAATTGCCACCATTATAAGGATTACCACACCATTGGCAAACCAGAAAGTGTGGATGAGACATAGAAAGAATCAAAAGGTTTGGGAGGGGTAGGGATGAAGAATCAAAGATGTGAGAGGGTAAAGGTGAATATTTTTGGGTTTTTGGATAGACATTTTGTACAAATGATAAAGAAAATGTTTTTGTGTTTTTTGTGTTCGTTGAAAACTGAGTTTAAAAAGTTTTCGGGAACGGTTTTGTTTTGAAAATGAGAAAATATGAACAAAGGATGGTAAATATACAATGAATGTATATCCAGATTCACTAATCTGTAAAACCGTTTAGAATAACGCGCACGACCTCCCCGGCAGTGGCGCCAAAAATTGATTGGCTCCAAACGGTCAACCTAAACTGACCAGGAATGGTCAACAAGGTCAAACAGCCTAGAGTCAATCTCCGCGGAAGTATAGTGTTTCCCCGGGTCGTTATGTCCCGACGAGGTGTGATGGTTATTAAACGGCTTCGTGATCGGGTGAATTTGGACAGGAAAGGGGTTTAAGTGAGTTTGAATTATTACGCTAAGGAAAAACGTATGAGAACGATTTAAACACACTATATTAACAATAACGCGAAACCTAATTAACCTAAAACGTAAACTGAAAACTTAAAATCAGAAATTGCTTATATGTAAGCAGAAAAATAAGCCAAACGGCTTAAATAGAAGCTATCACTTTATTTATATTTTTGGTTTTTCTTATTTTACAAACTACTTTTAATAACGTAACCTAAATTTAAAAAACGCAAAAGTTATTTAAATAAAACGCGAGTTAAAATTAAAATAAACGCGAGTGCGCGAAATAAAAAGTAAAATTTACGCTACGCAAACCCTACGGACATGAAAATTACATTTTTACGAACCTAATGATAAAAGAAAATTTTAGAAAAAAGAAAATTATTTTTTTGACTTTTTAATCATTTATTATTAATTAAACACTAATTAAACTAAATATAATTATAAAAAATACTAAACTATTTTTGAAAATTACAAAATTTTTTCTAAAATTACTTTATAATACCAGTTAGCTAGGAAAAATAAGAAAAGCTTGAAGTGCTTAATAATAAGCAGTACAATAAGCAAAGTATACTAATAAGCTAAAATTAACTAAACTACTTTATAAATAAATTTTACAAACTATAACCTGAAAAAGACCCTAGGGCAAATGGTGTTGGTGTGTGGTGCTATGTCTGTGTGGTTTGCCAAGGTCCCAGGTTCGACTCCCATGAAACCCATTTTTTTGCAATTATTTTTTTTTCAGTTTTCTTTTTGCAACAAATTAAAACAACAAATAATATCCAACTTTCCTAAAACAATTTTTACAGAAAAGCTAAAATCAAGCTAGTGCAAGCTTCAATAATCAACAGTTGGTGTTTTGTGAAGTTTAAATGAAATTTGAAAAAAAAACTTCAAGCTAACTTAAATGAGCATATAAGCTAGAAACATGGTACAAGCCAACAAACATAAGCTTAAACATAAACAAACAACATAACATCAACAATTCAACAACTAGAATCAAATAGTGGACAAAATCAAACATGCTTAGTTGATCAAAATCAAGAACAAGAAGAATTTGCAGCAGCAGACCATCAAGAACAAGCCAAATGATGGCCTCAGAATAAACGCTAGACGAGCAGTTAAGCCTAAACTAAAAGCATTGATGATCACTACACCTAGGGGGCTTTCTAAAACTACAATCACCTAGGCCTAACACCAACTAATGAATATTCCACACCCTACTCAATTTTTTCCAAAACTGAGGATGCAGGGGAAACTTGGGCTTAAAATTAAACAAATGTTCAATAACCAATTACCACAAAAGCTAATACACTTAAGCATAAACCTTTACAGAACATGTATGCCAAGTATGAACAAATTTAGGACTTATAAGAGCTTATAAGCTTTAACAGTGAAGCAATATGAAAGTCAAAATCAAGCTCAACTGATTTGGGACCAATTAAGCTCAAATAAGCTACAATGAGCTGAACTAAAGGGAAATAAGCTAATCCTAAACCAGCCTAAGCCTAAATAAGCTAAAGGGACAGAATATGCAGTTAAAAGGGCTTAATAAGCAATAAAGCAAACTAATCCCAAGGCTGCAAAAACTAAAATAGTGGGCAAGGGGGTACTTTGAGCAGGGAAATTAAGCTAAAAAAAAAAATTATAAAAATAATCTAAAAATACAAGCTTGAAGACAAGCTACTAAATAAACTACAAATCAATTTTCAGACCTAGACTCTAAGTTTTGAGCAAAGTAAAAATGCTTGATTGAAGGGAGGTTGGACTAGTCTCCCCTGATGTGCAGTCCTATTAGGTGGGTTGCAGGCTCAAAAAGCCATAACACAAGCAGTGGACAAAACAAAACAAGCTCAAAATCCTACACTCTATACTACTAACAGTAAGTAAAACAAAATTCTAAGCTTAATTCCTACTAGAACCTATCTAAAATCTTGTTCAAAAGGGTGTATCCGGGACAGGTAATGCTGACCCAGTAGTAGTACAAAAGGAATGGGTGAAATGTGTGATTTTTGACCACAAAAGTCAACTAGAGGCTAATGCAGTTGTACGAACCTAATTAGACCAAGAATTACCCAAAGATAACAACACCATCAGCCATTTATCAGACTTGGCGCCCAAATGGAGGAGGGGGAAAAGATAAATTAGCACATGGGGTTGACATTTGAGGTAGTGGGGAATAGGGTGGTTGGTGTAGGTTATGTTGGGGGGGGGGACAAGATTGTTGGAGTAGACAGTGATGGTGTCTGGGATTGTTTGGGGGCTAGGTGTTTAGGCGGGGAAGAAAGGGTAGGGAGGTGGTTGACTATCTTTGACCTAGGGGGGAAATAATAAACGGGGGGTAATTATATTTAGGTTTGGATTTGGTTTTATTTGTTGGGTGGGCGGGCTTGGTGGGCTGAGGTGGATCAAGGTGTACATGGACCAGGGGTGTTTGGATTGGGTGGTGTTGTTTGGTTTTAATTATCAAAAGGGCCATTTGGTTAAGTTACTAAATCACAAGGACCAAAAGTGTAAACCCTGAAAATTGAGGACTGCAAATGAAACTTTTCAAAATTTATTATGAGGACCAAATTTGCCACATGTGAATATTACCAAGACCAAAATTGCAATTTTCCAAAATAAAACACCCCGGGGACTAAATGTGTAAATTTCCAAACCTCGGGGACTAAACTTGCAATTTTCTGAAAATTTCACCCAAGGACTATTTGTGACACATTTTGATTTTCCAAGGACAAAAAATGATTTTTCTTTCAAAAATACCCCACCAGGGACCAAATCTGCCAAAATCTGAAACTCTAGGGACCAAACTGTAAATTTCCAAAACTTTTCCAATTTTTCACCAAAGGACAAAATATGACAACTTATGATTGTAAAAGGACCTTTGGTGATAATTTTCCATATTTTGAATGACCAGGGACTAATTCTGTATTTTTATGAAAGTTAGGGGACTGAAACTGCCAATTTTTAAAACTTTGTACGTTTTTCATCTGTTTTTACTCATTTTGCATCTAAAACATATAAAACATAATTTTAAAATATTTTCAGTATTTTGATGCATTTCTGAGTGTTTTTGTATGGTTTGCAGTTCAGATTAGACAAAAAATGATGAGTGTTTGAGCACTCATCAATCATCAACTTCAATCATTCTCTAATGATCATTTGAGTACTTGCACTTAATGTGGCCAAAGATGTGTGTCAAGAGTCTAGCATGCGGAAGAGGCTCCTTATTGTAGTCCAAGGCTTCCATTCGTTTTGCTATAAAATAGGCAAAGTTGAAAGGAGTCTCGGTCATAATACAATAGAGCATGTACCCAACAATGATGGGTATCTTCTCTTGAGGTTCCACCTCCATAAACACATTCTTCAACAACACCTCCGCCCAAGGCATCAATTTGACATGAAGTTGATATTTGTTCCAATGTTCGAATGGAGTCTTCACACAATGGTAGTCAGGTTGTAGAATAGTATTTTGAATGATGACGGCATGAATTGGGGCAACAAGAGCATATGTGCTTGGATGATAGTGCCTTAAGTCCATGAAGTCCTCCGTCTTAGTGGACCTTGTATAAAACAAGTTCCCTTTAGAGCACACATTCAAAACCTTTCCCAACTTCTTTAAGCTCCATGCATACCCATGCCCATACATACGAAAATTGAGGGTAAGAGAAGGTTGATCAAGATATAACATAGCAAAAAATTCTTGAAGGTGCCTAGGATAAATTTCTATGGGTAGGTCACGAATTAAGGAGAAGGCATTAGCTTTGATGAATGGTTTTCTTATATCGGTGGCACACATGAAATTTTTGTCGCATTCTCGACCTTCATGATATTCACGATACTCAAATGGTTCATACACATTAGTTTCATTTGACACATTAACATGTTTCATGAAAAACTTGGTTGCCATTTTTTGAAGAGAAGATAGGTGTAATTAAGGAAGAAGAACATTGTGATGAAGAAATGTGATACAAAGTCATTCCTTTTATAGCCAATTAGTATGAATTAGGTATGTTTAAGGAAGATCTATAGTCCAAAGGATAATCAATCTTAGTACTAAGATTCTTAGTACAAGATGAGTTGAAAGAAAGTGGTGCATGGGGAAGATAATTATTCTTGTATGACATGAGTGATTAGGATTGAGTTAGTTATGAGTTTGGTTGGATTTGAATGCCCATGTTAGATCCGATGGTAATTACATGCATTCTTTACAAAAGAAATGCATGAATTTATCATAGTTGATGAGTGAAGATCAAGAGGCATCAAATCTTTTGAAAGAGACTTTATCAAACACCATTTTGAACCTACAACTACCCAATACATGAACCAAGTGCAAGTATTTCATGTAGGATATTCAATGAGTGTAGTTATAAGTGTTATGATTATACAGTACATCTTTATTTTAGGTACACAAGCTAGGTCCTATGAACCATCACACATTATATAAAAAGACATTACACTATACATGATATCTCTGGTTCATAGTTCGTTGTGTAGTGTGTTGACATAAATAACCCTTATGTGTTACTTGCATTAACACCGTAAGTTCCTAAGATCTCGGACGAAGAAATTAGCTTATTTAGTCTATTCATTGCAAATTTTAGTTTGTTATGCAATACCATACCGAATTCGATTCATAGGAATTCTCTTTAATTATGTAAATAGTTTGTATGTTTGCATAAAATCCTTTGTTTCTCTTCTTTCCTAAACACAAAGCGTGCCATATACACATAATGGTGAACAAGAAGAATTAGATACAAGATCTTATACACAAGTGTGAATTGTGTTTCGAGATTTTATCTAATCTTGCAAACTTAACATAGTCAAAATTTTCAAGATGAATCAAGATAATTTGTGTCAAGTTTTCTTGTTCAAACACATAGTATAGACATGTAGAATCTTGGATACTATCACTCATAGTTTGAATAATGAATTGATACATATCTTTCCTCTTGGAAGACACTTGTTTTGATCTTCCATCCATGCCTTCACATAAGCCTTAATCACATAAGCTCTAAGAGCACCTAAAGATTGTTCTCCTAAGATGCATGTTTTAGCATCAAAACCTATCCCAAAACAATTTGGACTCTTGAAAAATGTCATGCCAAAACTTAGATTTTTTTATTTTGTGACCTAAGTGTTCTTTTATTCAAGTCACCAATGACTTGTTGTATAAGATGACTCCTCGCTTCTCTCACTTCCTTAGGATTGCCTTCATCTGAAATATTAACTTGTAATGTTGGCGACCTTTCTTGATCTTGAACTAAAGGTTCATTGATCACATCATCTTCTGCCGAAGGAGATGATTTAGGCCCGGGCATGCTCTCATCAAAGGTCACATTGAGAGATTCCTCAATTCTCATTGTTTCCTTGTTAAGCACTATGTATGCTTTACTAGTTTGAGAGAATCCTAGGAACACACCTTCATACGACTTTGGGTCGAATTTGGCGAGATATACTTTGGTGTAAAGTATAAATAATTTGCAACCAAATAATCTAAAATAATCTAGGGATGGTTATCTATTCCTAAGTATTTCATAAGGTGTTTTATTAATTACCTTTCTTATGTAGACTCTATTAAAAATGTAACAAGCGGTATCTAGGGCATGACACCAAAACTTTTGTGGAATGGATTGCTCGTCAAGCATTGCACGACTCATCTTCCTTAACTTACGATGTGTTCTTTCAACAATCTCATGCGATTGAGAAGTGAACGGGCCCGATAAGTTATAAGATATTCCATGTTGTTCACAAAAGATTCCAAATTTCATTTTATCAAATTCGCTACTATGATTTGTTTTAATTGATACAATTGAACAATCAAGTAGGTTTTCCAGTTTGTAGGACCTTAGATATATCAACTTTAACACAAATATAGAAGCTTAGAAGAAGGAAAGATGGTGACTTGATTATATATAAGTGGCGTTAAAACTAGAGAGAAATAAGAGATGAAATAGAGAGCTTTTATAAATAAACACACACACTTACACACACAAGCACACCTTACAAATGAGAGGTAAGGTGCCTTTTATAGTTAGAGAGAAAGGCCACATGGGCTTTCTAATGGACTTGGGCTTGGACTTGGTTTACATGAATTATAAAAGGCTTACTAACATAACTCTTAACATATTAGATTACCAAGTCCAATGCCTAACTATCTTAAATAATTACATACTTAACGACACAAAGACAAAGTTCCTAATATGAGAATGACCATCACTTTTCTATATAATTCTTAATGCTAACAATCTCCCCCTAAGGGGTGGTCATTCGAATGATGCTCCACGTGATTAGGTCTTCCGTGTTCTTTGTCTTGAACTTTGTGTGTTGTTGTAGAATAGTCTTTAGTCTTTGTTCTTTCATGCTTTGTGATCTTTGATAACTGATTTTTCATCATTCTTTGTTCATTTGTGATGTGGAGTTATCCGCCTTTCGTCACTTCTGCGTTTGTGGTGGTTGTTTGCAATTCCAACATGCTCATACATCTTTGGATTTTGATATTCATATGCACGTAGTTCCCTTTCTTTCACTTTGATCTTTAGTCTTTATACTTTGTAGATTCTTCTTTTTGGCGTAGAATATTTCTTTGAACTTTGTGTTGTATAGATCTTTGAGGGAGCTTTCTTTAACTTCCAGATGTATGTATGAGCATGCGGAATCTGTCGCCATGGAGGTGATGTGTAGCTGCATGAAAACAGTTAGCAATAAATCAACCGGTACTTACAGGTTCGAATTAGAGATCGTCAACAACATAGTGTGAAGACTCCTTCTAACCCTTACCAAGGCTGTTCCCATGTCAGATACTCTCGAGAGAGCTTACAAGGCCTACTTAGTAGCTCAATGACTGGGTGAGTCGCTGGGGATCACTCCACGACTGTAGACCGTTTGAAACCACCTCGAACACTAAGCGTAACCCATAAAGAATTACCGAAGTGACCTGCTGTCAGGGCTGTTTGATGTTGACCCTGGCAAGAGTTTCCATTCAATCATTGAGAAACACTTGTGTGAATTCTCTCATAAATGTTCTGGCAGGTTGCTAAGATCTGCGTAGGACTCTTAAGTTTACATCTGGCGTCCTTAATGATGAACAACCAGTGTAGAAATCTCAAGTGTTCCTATGAGATCTTTTGATGAATCTCGGGGCTCTAGACTCGATAAGTGCACATTTGGTTTCCTATGTGGAGATTAGGGAGAGGTCTCCTGCTTCAATATCAACCATCTCTAAGAGACAGGTCGATAAATTACACCAATTCCCCGTGAGAATGAAACAAGCTCTTTTAAGAGATCTTGAGTGGTTAAGAAGGTTTAGTGCAGTGCATCACTGGGTCCATGACGTCTTTGTCTTAAATACCGGTGTCACCTTAGTAACAACCAGTAGCATATGAGTTGAACTCGGTGTCTGCCCTAAGGTTGAACATATGGAAGGCTATTTCTTTTCACCCTTTTTCATAACTTTTCTTTTTAATTCTTCAACCCCTTCTTTCTCCTTTCTCATATTCTCCTTTTTTCAATCATACCTAAGGACTTCTAATTCTAATCTATTGGATTTGTCCTTGGGTAGATCCCTCCGGCTCTGGCGGATCATAGGACGGTTTTTCCTAACCTTAGTCACCTTATAACTCCATGACTATCCTATAATTGATCACATACCAAAAAAAACCTTTTTGTGTAAAATCTCTCAAAGTGTTTATGATAATAAAACACATTGTTGTTGCCACTTTGAGAGTTTTGAATTTCATTTGAAGGACTCCCCCTTCACATGTGCTCATGAATTATTTAAGAAATTTGCACATGCGTGAGGAGTTTGCACTTTTTGAATTGATCCACTTTCAGTGAACATGACCGATTTGAGACACGCTTACATCACTAGTTAGACTAGCTTGAAATTATTATCCATCCTGGTCAAGTCCAAAGAAAGTCTCTCGATATGGTACATTCTACTCAGACAAGTCCTATTCGAGACACGCTTACATCCCTAGTTAGACTAGCTTGAAATTATTACCCGTCCAAGACAAGTCTTTTCGATTACTGACATTTTAAGCTTCGTCAATTCATAGGTACTATCTGAGTCGAGCTCTTTTGAGATTCAGTCACAAACTTTAAACATCTTTAATCACATTTTAATCATGTCTTCTCCCCCTCAAAAATAGCATATTGTGATATTTTTTATATCAACTGAGTAAAAAAAACCTTTTGGAGAGAAAGACAAATTTCATTTTGCATGAATACGGAACATTTTTGTTTTTGTACTCCCCCTTAATGATAGCACATTTTAAATCAATTAAGGGTTTTGAGGGAGTTATCTTGAGCACTCATTTGAAAGATTTTGAGAAATCTTTTGAACAATCTTGAAAAAGTGCTCAAGAATTGTATTTAGAAAAACGAGTTTATGTTTGAAATCCTTTTCGTTTGTTTATACTCGAACTTTTGAAAATGATTTCATCTTTGAACGTACGAGTTCTTGATTTGAAAATAATCAGAAGTCATCATTTTAGTCCGGGTTTCGTACTGAGGTATACGAAAGCCATTGTGAAGAAACTTTTGAGAAACGACATGTTTTAGTAAAACATTAAAAAGAACTCCCGTTCAAGCATCTGTACATGTCCGTATCATTGTTGAATGACATTTCTAGAAACGTACAGAATATTGATTTATACGAGAGACATGTCGTGAGAAGAATATTTTTGGATTTTTTGATTTTATATTGTTTTTGTATTTTTTTTGAAAATTTTATATTTTTGTATTTTGTTTTTGTTGGTTTTTCAAATTTTGTATTTTTTTTTCAAAAATATTTACAGCGAAGCGATTGTGAAAACATTTTTCAAGAAGATTCGAGAAGACGTTCTAGCTCCTCAGGAGTTAGGCTTCGCATGCCAATTCGTCGAACTAAATAGTCAAACCGTTCTTTTGGAAGGGCTTTAGTAAACAGATCGGCGAGTTGGTAATCAGTCTTAACGAAAAATAATTCAACAGTACCCTCTTCCATGTGTTCTTTGATGAAATGGTAGCGGACTTTGATATGCTTCGCCTTAGAGTGGTGTACGGGATTGCACGAGATGGCTATGGCACTTTTTGAGTCACAATACATAGGTATTCTGTCAAAAGTAAAGCCATAATCTGTGAGCTGTGTCCGCATCCAAAGAACTTGGGCACAACACGCAGATAGAGACACATACTCGGCTTCGGCGGTTGATAGTGCAGTACAATCCTGTTTCTTTGACGACCAGCTTACAAGCTTTTCACCCAAAAATTGTGCTCCAACTGATGTACTCTTTGCTGTAACTTGATCACCAGCATGGTCTGCATCTGAAAATGCTGTTAGATGAAACCCTGAATCCTTCGGATACCAAAGTCCCATGTTAATGGTGCTTCGTAGGTACCGAAAGATCCGTTTAACCTCTTTGAGGTGAAGTTCGGTAGGCTTTGCCTGAAACCGTGCTAATAAACAAACAGCAAATTGAATATCGGGTCGGCTAGCAGTTAGGTACATGAGAGAACCGATCATGCTCCGATATTTCTTCGGATCGATAGGTTTCCCAAACAAATCAGCACCTATTTTTGGTGAAGTGACCATTGGTGTACCAACAAAATCACAGTTTTCCATTCCATGTTTTTTCAAAATCTCTATTGTATATTTGGTTTGATTGATAAAAATACCACGAGGGGATTGATGTATTTGTAAACCAAGAAAAAATTTTAGTTCCCCCATCATGGACATTTCAAATTTGCTTTTCATGAGATTTTCAAAATGTTTTGAATGGTTAGGATTGGTTGATCCAAAAATAATGTCGTCCACGTAAATTTGAACGATCAAAATGTCATCTTTGAATTTTTTGATAAACAAGGTGTCATCAACCATTCCTTTTGTGAAATTGTTTTTTAGCAAGAAAGATGATAGTTCATCATACCACGCTCTTGGAGCTTGTTTTAAACCATAAATTGCTTTCTTAAGCTTGTAGACGTAGTCTGGATGATCTTTGTCGATGAATCCCTCTGGCTGACTCACATACACTTCTTCTTTCAGAGTTCCATTCAAGAAAGCTGTCTTAATGTCCATCTGATAGACTGTGATGTTTTTGTGAGCTGCATAGGCTAAGAAAATCCGGACTGCTTCAAGTCTAGCTACAGGCGCGAATGATTCCTCGAAATCTATCCCTTCTTCTTGTGGATAACCTTTAGCCACGAGACGAGCTTTGTTGCGAATAACAGTCATTTCCTCATCCAGTTTGTTCTTCCACAACCACTTGAGATCAAGAACACGTTTATCAAGTGGTCGTTCAACAAGTTCCCAACTATCATGTAACAGGTATTGAAGAAATTCCTCCTGCATCGCTTCAATCCAAGGGTTTTCTGCCATTGCTTCCCGAATGTTCTTTGGTTCTTTGAAGCTGATTGAGCAAATGTAAATGCACAATTCGAGATCGGTGGCAAGTTGTTTCCTTGTCTGAACTGGCTTTGAAGGTTCACCAATAACATGTTCTATTGGATGGTCTTTTGTCCATTTAAACGTAGAAGGGTACCTTGGGTTTAACGAATGTGTGTTAGATGGTTCTTGTAACCTTGAAGAAGATTCAGCAGAATCTGTTGCAAACGGGTTTTCAAATACTTCTTCTTCTTCTTCTAACGTAACATCGTTTGAATTATTTGTTGGTTCTTCTTGAAAATTTGTATTTTGATTTTGCTCATCAACTCTTGGTAGATCAGTTTCAATAACTGGAGTTGCTTGAGTAGATGTAGATGATGTTGATGTAGTTGGTGCTTCAGCTTCGATTGTTGTAGATGCATCTTGTGATGGTGTTGGTGGTTGATGGTTTTGAGCGGGTGCAGCGGAATGTTGTTGGGATGCATTTGTCGAAGTTCCACCATAGTATTCATCAAACATTAACTCAAAGAAATTTTCCAGTTCTTGTTCTAAAGGTTTATCCGTGTTTGTTGACTGAGCTCCTTGAGGCACGAGTCCTGAACTGATGTGTCCAGAAGTCTGCTGGTTTGGTACGGGTCCTAATCCGTTTTGATTAGAAGCCATAGGATTAAGCGCGGGTTCTAGAGCGTATCTCTCAGAAGCCATTTGTGAAATCTCGTCAAACTTCACATTCATCGTCTCCATTATCCTTTTTGTTCTTCTATTATACACCCTGAATGCCCTCGAGTTTTCTGAATATCCAATGAAGATTCCAATATCACCCTTAGCTTTTAACTTCCCTAGATCTTCTCTGTCATTCGTCGGATAGCACAAAGCGCCAAACATGTGAAGGTAAGAGATGTCAGGTTTACGGTTGTTCACTAGCTCATATGGGGTTTTATTGAATCTCGGATGGACTAAGGATCGGTTTTGAGTAAAACAAGCAGTGGCTACAGCATCAGCCCATAAGAATAGTGGTGCACTAGAAAAAATCAGCATTGTGCGAGCAGCTTCCACAAGAGTTCTATTTCTTCTTTCAACTACCCCATTTTGCTGTGGAGTTCTAACAACTGATGTTTGATGTGTGATTCCAACATCTTCAAGGTAAGTTCTTAACTCCTGGTTTGTAAATTCTGTGCCATTGTCTGTTCTTATAATCCTTACTGGAGCTTGAAGTAAAATTTGAATACGCTTCAGAAAGGTGATGATGATGCCTGGTGCTTCGTCTTTTGACCTCAAGAACTTTACCCAAGTATATCTTGAATAATCATCAACAATAACGAGAATATACTTCTTCCCATTAATGCTTTCAACTCTCATTGGGCCTCATAAGTCCATGTGCAACATATGTAACCTTGCTTCCGAACTAGGTACGGTTTTGGGTTTATGTGATGCTCTTTTACTTTTTCCTTGTTCGCATGATGGACATAGGTGTTCCTTGGTGTATTTGAACTTAGGAAGTCCGGTGACGATGTTGTCTTTGGCTAACTTGTTGATCGTGTCGAAATTGAGATAGGATAATCTTCTATGCCACAGCCATGACTTAGTTTCGGTTGCCCTTGTCATAAGACAAATTGGTGATGTAGAAGCCATTTGGCTGATGTCGATAGCGTACAAGTTTGTACCACGATTACCAGTTAAGAGATCATCACCAACCAAATTTCTAATAAAAACTGTGTTTCTCCTGAATGCAACTTCTAAATCTACACAAAACTGCCCAACTGAAAACAAGTTGTGTCCCAACCCTTCGACGTAGTAAACTCGAGTGATTAAAAAATTCTCAAACCGAAGATCTCCATAACCCTGAATAGCTGCTACATGATCATTTCCAAAGCATACAGTTCCCATGAATTCCCAGACGAAATTGATCAGCAGCTTTAAATTCCCGGTCATGTGCTTGGAGCAACCCGAGTCGACGATCCAAAGACATATTTCGATAACCTGCCAAGAACAGAAGAGTTTGTATTTGGAAACCGTTTTAAATTTGGTTCCATGGGGTTAGGAGTAAATTCCGAATCACACACATCAAAGGTTGCTACATGTTTATTTTGAACAACTTCCAATTTGCCATTCTGAAGAATGAACTCTCTACCCGTTGGTATCCACATACAAAACATAAGGTAGTTCCTAGGCATTCGACTACTAGTGGTAGAGCTAAAGCGTGCAACTAATCTTTCTATAGATCTAGATCTAGCACTAGTTCCCTTTGGAACATACTTTTGTTCAGGCGTAACATTCACATTCTTAGAAACACATTCATCATGAACATCATTAATTAAATATTTCTTGCATATTAAACAAACAGAGTCATTACATGCATTAGAAGCAGTACTTTCGACATTACATTCAGATGAATCATGTTTCTTATTACAAAGCGATAAATTCCTAGGGTGTTCTTCTACTTCTTCAACTTTATTCTTGCTACTACTCGTAGAGGCAGACGAGAATCTATTGTTCCTTGTGTTGCTCCTAGGCTTTAGTCTGCTGCTCCTAGAGGTGCTTTCTAATCCTGTAGAAGGTAAGGCACACGCATTAGGATTTATATTGTTGTCCTGTTTAGCATTACTAGACTCTTTAGAATTATCCTTTTTGCACGCATTTGTCTTAGATGTGGAGGCAGACGCATTAGTGGGACTAATCCAAGGCCAGGTGCTATCACTTTTGGTGTATCGACAACTGCTTTTCCTTTATCAACAAACTTTTCATTTTCACTTTTCTTGGGCAAGGGTGTTGGAGTGACTGGTTTTGTCAAATCCTTTTTGTCATCGACTTGTGGAGCAAACCTTGAAATTGACATTTTTGGTTTTTGAACCGTGTTTGAAACATTTGGTTTCTCCGAAGTCAATGGTTTTGCAAACTTGGTTTCCTCACCCTTTCCTTTTTGACTTTCAAGCTGAACCCTCAAAAGATCATTTTGCTCTTTCATGTTCTTTAAGGCACGCTCATACGACAATTTGTCATACTTGCATTCTTCCTTTTTTCGGTCAAGTTGTTTAAAATATGAGACATTTTCTTTTTCAAGCTTTATAAGAGCATTTTCATATTTGGAAACAATGTCGGAGGTCTCAGCTCTCAGTCTTTCATCGTCTTGAACAGAATATGTTTGTAAAATGATGGACATAATGTCAGTAGTCATAACAGCTTCGAAGAGAGAATCATTTAGGTTTTCCAAAACATTCATGTTTTCACGAGTTTCATTAGCTTCGTTTACCAGGGATTTGTGGTCCTTGACAAAGTCGGCCGTTTCTTTTAAGAAAGCTTGTTCAAAATGGATTACCCTCGCACTGATGTTATTCAGTGGGATAATAATTTCGTTTTCAAAAACCTTTTTCTGCTCAATATGAAAACTGGAATGCCAGTTGTTAATACTGATTGTAGTTTTAGAATTAACAATATTTTGAAGTTCTTGAATTCTCTTTTTAACGTCATCCAGAATGTCTCTAGCCTCACTTGTATTAAAAGTGTTGTTAGAAGACATTTGTTCCATTTTTGAAAGAGATTTGGAAACAATTACTTTCTTAGAAAACATCTTTGAGAATGGTCATTTTATGGAAAACACAGATGGTTCTTTTTGTGGAACAAAAGTAATTCCCGAAAGTTTGTTCAATTTGATGTAATCAATGGGTTTCAAATCCTTTTGTTTCATTTTATTTATGCTCTCTTCGACATGTTCTATCGTTTGCACAGAATCCCGAATGACGGGAGGATCATGTTTAGTGTAAATCACATTACCATTATACAAAACATTCTGGTCTTGCTGAGCTTTCTTGAGATTACTGGGGGTGTTGTTACCAAGAGCCACTTTATGTTTCGTATGGTAAATCGGATTAGTTTGATTTGAAATCATTTTCATTGTTTGACTTGACTGACCCGACTTAACCACTAATTCTTCTAAATGTGCAATCATGTGTTCTGACTCTACGATTTTGGCCAAAAGTTTGTCTTCTTTCTTTGCAAAGTCCTTTTTCAACTCATCCCTTTCTTTTTCAAGATTGGTATAAGCTGTTTTTTGTTTAGAAAGTTGGTTTTGTAAATCAGAAATTTCCGCGTTTAAAGCTTTTATCTTCTTGAAAGAATTAACATCAAGTGTATCAAACTTGAGTTGCAATTGTTTTTCCCTTGAAACGGAATTTTGATAACCAGTTTCTAATTCAGACAGTCTTTTGTTATGAAATTCAAAAGCTTTAACGTTTTCTTTGTAACTCTCAAGCTCAGCGGTCAATTTAACATTCGCGGCCTTAACATCGCGATTGACCTTTTTCACATTCTCAATTTCCATACGACAATCATTCAATAATGATTCAAACAAAGAACGTGTTTCCTCATCATTCTCAGCATGCTGTGAAATGAAGCCTCCATTATGATTCACATCTGGAGTTGCTAAAGAAGTATTGCTACTACTTGGCGTGTCCAGGTATGTATCATAAGTGGATGCTTGCTTCTCAAAATGCTGTTCCTCATGAGGAGACATATCAAATATATCATTATTGTGACATGTGTTGAAATTTGATACCTCAGATGGTGCATTGGTGTCATAAACAGGAAGTGTATCAGAATTCGTGTCAAACTTAGCTTCTTGAAGATTCGCCATAAATATGCAGTTCGCATCAATATCCTCTCTATCTTCCATGTCATCCATAAGAGCCATAAAATCATTCTCCTCTGCGTTCAACTGAAACCCTGCCTCATTCTTTTGTGCCAACAGTAATACTTTATGCAAATACGCTGTGTCTTTCTTGTTCGGCTTAGTAGGACAGTTCCTTGCCATATGACCTACACCCTAACAGTTAAAACACTTTACCAGATTACCCTGATTCACATTTCCAAAATTCCTAACTACTGGAGCTGCAACATTTCTATTCTGATTACCCATTGCCTGATTACCAACATTCTGACCCCTCTGATTTCCAACAAACTGACCCAACTGATTCCCTGCATACTGACCATACTGATTCCCTGCATTCTGATTCCCTGCATTCAGCATATTCTGATTCCCCATGTTAATTCCAGTAAACTCCAACCATTTGGCCTCCGTTGCCCATATTGAAACTCGGCTGAGCAATCTGCTTATCGCGAGTGTTCGATGAAATCCTTTGGTTGTTGTTTGTTGGTGTAGAATAACGTCCTTGGAATGCCTTTGACAGAAAAGCAAACGCTTGGGTCAATGCTGCAGTAGCTTCATCATTTTCAGTGAATTCTGGTTCTTGGAATTGTTGGTATTGCTGTTGTGGAATAACATGTTGTTGTTGCTGTGGGTAGAACTATGGTTGGTAGACCGGTGTTGTTTATTGAATGTATGATGGTTGCATGTAGTTGTGAGTGGAAGATGATGATGGTTGTTGTGTGTTCACTGGTAGCGGTGTTGGGGTAGTAGCAATTAATGCAAGAGGATCATGATTCTTTGCCAATCTTTCTTTCCTTACTTCATTAGCGTCATCTTGGTTTTACTTCAAAAAGTCATAGAGTTGATCATAATTCACCTTATGTAAATCCTTTTTGATTGACAATTGTAACATAACGACCCCATTCTTCTGGAAGGTTATTGATGAATTTGATGTTTGTTGCAATTGTTCGAGGTGTCAACTTGTTTCTGATTAACTCATTCATCAAAGTGCAAAACCTTGTGTAGTAGGATTCAATCTGCTCACCTTTAGTGGATGTGAAATTCTCCCATTCAGTAAGAAGTTTGTTCTCAACGTCTTGTTGTTCAATCTATGTTCCATGACATATCCTTCTAACACGTTCCCACATAGCATAAGCAGTTTCACAGCTGTCGACCGCAGCAAAGATCTCCCGTGGTAATCCAAGTTGGATTAAATGCATTGCCATATCATCTGCGGCGATCTGCTTCTTGTCTTCCTCTGTGTAATCTGCTTCTGTTTGTTCACGCACGAATGGTTGAGTAGGAGGTGTTGTATTTGGATTACCTTCAATTTGAACTTGTCTTGGCTTGAATGGACCATTTGTAATGGAGTTGATCATTAATTTACCATCAGGATTTGTTTTGATGTAATGAAGCATGCGGCTTGTCCACGGGAGATATCCACCTTTTTCAAGCATTGGAGGTCGGTTTTCCGCACCGGCTGCATGAATATCTTGCTGAGATGCCATTGATGAAGTGTAGATTGATAAAGTTGATACTTGGATCGATTCAACGAAGTAGGAGTTGTGTTTAGTGTAAGTTGATGCAAGTTTGGATGGTGAAAAATTTGATCTAAAACCTTAAAACCTCAATAACTTCTTCCCGGAGCATTTTTAGGCCTCGAAACTTGGGTTGAATGAATAAATTGATTCAACGTGTCCTTCTTCTTGGTCTGACGGTCGTTTTGACAGCTGATTCGTCGAAAACGGAGTTACGGTTCAAAAGTTATGGCCGTTCGAAGTTTGGTTGTCAAAAGTCAAAAAATCTTATGCGTAAACCCAGATCTTATGCGTAAACAGTAAACTTAAGCGTAGACTGAAACTTATGTGTAAGCCGAATCTTATGCGTAAGTCAAATGTTAGGCGTAAACAAAAAGTTATGCGTAAACAGTAATCTTATGCGTAAGATTAGTAGTTTATGCGTAAGCTTTGTGTTTATGCGTAAGATATATGTTACGCGTAAGGTTTAGCTTATGCGTAAGATTTTTACGCGTAAGGTTTACAAACCAAACAGATCTCTCAAACTTATCCAAGCTTGAAAGATATCCCAAGTCGAAATATTCCACAAACTTATCCAAGTCAGGGAAGTACTGAGTACAACTTCTGCGTAGGATCTTCTGCGTAGAAAAACTTATGCGTAGGATCTCAATCTAACGCGTAGAAAAGGGGTTTTAGGCCAAACTTACGCGTAGAATCTTCACTTATGCGTAGGAAAAGGGTTTTGAGCCTAAACTTACGCGTAGGAAGCTGTTTTACGTGTAGAAAGAGGGTTTTAAGCCAAAACTCACGCGTAAACAGTACTAGAATATGAAAACTTACGCGTAAGATGTCCCAAACAGCTAAAAATCCGATTTTTTCAACCAAAAACACTTTTTCCACTCGTTTCTTTTGATCAAATCTTACCCAAAACACTTAGAATCACTAAAACTTCAATAAAGTTCACAACTTTAACACTAAAACCATGTAAAAATCAAAACTTTTTGAAGAAAAAGTGCACAAATGAATGAAAAATGCAACTTTTTAACAAAAACTTGATAAAGACACTCCTAAATCATTGTTAGGCGATTGATACCACTTGTAGGACCTTAGATATATCAACTTTAACACAAATATAGAAGCTTAGAAGAAGGAAAGATGGTGACTTGATTATATATAAATGGCGTTAAAACTAGAGAGAAATAAGAGATGAAATAGAGAGCTTTTATAAATAAACACACACACTTACACACACAAGCACACCTTACAAATGAGAGGTAATGTGCCTTTTATAGTTAAAGAGAAAGGCCACATGGGCTTTCTAATGGACTTGGGCTTGGACTTGGTTTACATGAATTATAAAAGGCTTACTAACATAACTCTTAACATATTAGATTACCAAGTCCAATGCCCAACTATCTTAAATAATTACATACTTAACGACACAAAGACAAAGTTCCTAATATGAGAATGACCATCACTTTTCTATATAATTCTTAATGCTAACACAGTTTCATTCTCAAAATATTGAATTTATTAAGGACTTCATCCTTATTTTCTAAAAACCATTATTCAAGACAATTTGGATAACTATCTATAATCATTAAGGTGTTGAAGTTTCATTTCTAACATTAAATTGGAGATGAATCATGCAAGCCTAAGTGTATTAATTCCAAATATTTATTTGTTGACTCTTCATACCCATTACTATTGCATGCTTGACCTTGACTCCCTAGAAATGTAACACAATAATGCCTTTCAAAACTTAACAATGGTAAATTGCTTACTAGCTAGACGGCGAGACCTAATTTCCTAAGTCGAGGCGTTGGGTTATTTACCATATGGTAAATTGCTTACTAGCTTGTCGACAAGACCTATTTTCCTAAGCCGAGGTGTTGGGTTATTTACCATGTTTGAAATGCATATCATGTTACACATAATCTAAGATTAACAAGTATACAAGTTGTTTTGCCTATGACCTTTAGCTAGTATGTTACCGTTTTTACTAACAGTGCAATCTACATTGGTGAACATAATACTAAAATCATCATTAAGATTACTTGTACTACAAAACTTAGAGTTTAGATCGCTACCATGCTCATCATTGGTAAATTCAACAAAGTCGTGAAGAGTGTTGTTATGGATATTTACGCAAGAGGTTTGAGGAAAGTATGGTTTAGCGAAAGTGTTTAATAATGAACTATTTTTGCTCAGACATCTGGCGCGTTGATCGCGCGTTGACGCGTCAGTCAGCGCGTCAGAGTCAGTAACTTTTGGTTTGCAACCTTCTTTTATAAAAACAATAGATTTGTCTTGACTTGTAGATGTATTTTTATCATTTTCGGAAAAACCAAGACCTCCCTTGTCATGAAAGGGTTTTTGCTCATGTAACATTTTGTTTAAGTCAATACCACTTTTCTAAAATTTAAGTAATATCAATTTATGTTCAAGTTTATTAATCTCTTTATTGAGCTCATGTTTTTCCGTTTATCAATATCTCTTAATATGTGTTCATTTAATTTGATTAGTTCTTCATTTTCTTTTTGCAATCTACGAATATCTAAAATATTATTAGATGGAGAGGAGTTAGATAATACCTCAAGGGCTTCAAGTGTCTTGAGACAAGTGACATCACAATGCGAGTGATTTTCTTCCTCATAAACATACCGAGTTACACCAACGAGTGCAATCTCTTGATCTCTACAATCATCTTGTTCATCATAACGTCTAGGTTGCATTGTTGACGTAATGACCCCTTTTTCTTCTTTAACTTCGTCTTTAGGAACAAGTGAATCGATCTCTTCAATGGTGATGGCTTTAATATTATCTAGAAAATCTTCATAAGTATGAAGACCATCAATTATCTTTTCAAAAGATAATTGTCCCAAACTTCTTGTTTCTTCAATCTTTGCTTTTTTAAGTTGCCAATTTTTGGAAATAGCATGAACAAATTTTTCGATATGATTTTTGCTACAATAACTTGGATCTAATGAGTTCAAGCTTGTAGTGATAGCATTGAATCTCATTAGACTAATATCAATAGTTTCATCATTTGAGATAGAAAACTCTTCATAGACTAATATCAATAGTTTCATCATTTGAGATAGAAAACTCTTCATATTGTTGAATGAGAGAGTCTATCTTGTCGGCCTTGACTTGTGTAGTATCATGATGAACAAGAAGAAGTAAGTCCCAAATCTCCTTCGCGGTCTTGCACATGCACACCCTCTCAAGCTCCTTTTGAGGTAGGGCATCAAATATCATCATTTTGGCTCGAACATTCTTGTCGGCCATCTTCCTTTCCTTATCATCAAAATCACCATTTTGGAAAATGTACCACAAGTCATAATCCTTAGACCTAACATAGGTCTTAAATAGGATTTTCCAAAAGCAGAATCCTTCGTATTCAAACAAAGGTGGTCTTTCCATAGAATGCCCCTCTCTATAGTTCTCTTGAGCCATGGATCAATACTCTACTTTACCAAAAACCTTAGTTAGGATTTTAGATTTTTGGGAAAGAAGTTTTTGACTAAAACGACTTCTTGGGAAGGCTTTAATGCTCCAAAACTTGAGAATACCGCTCTGATACCAATTGTAGAACCGTAGAGGGGGGTGAATACGGTTTCTTAGACTTTTAAGACGTTTAAAAGCTTTAAGCCTCAAAGAAACCAAGTGGTTGTGTAATCAATCCAAACAACCACAAACACAAACAAAGTATATAAAGCGAGTAAAGAAAGACACCATGATATATACTGGTTCGGGATGGGGGGTTTATACCATCCGTACGTCCAGTTGCGAATCAGCGACTCCGATACTATTCACAAGTATAATCCTTTTGGTGGACTATAAACCGTTACAATTCACTGCACCGATATTCTCCAATATCGATGCTCACAAAGAAGGAGTTACTCCCCAACGGTATTCCGCCCTCGGAAACCACCCAAAGAATCTCACCATTCGACTTTACCTAAGGATCACAAAGATCACTACCAAGACTTCCACCCAGAAGTATCAAACCCCAACTAGATCCCCAATGATCTAGGCTTGGTCACCAAGACACAAGACTTCCCTTACAAACAATTGAATGAATGAATGAATGTTTGTTCAATCAAGTCCTAACCTAACCTAGAGACTCGATTGTAATAGAAAGGGTATAAGAATGAAGACCCTCGACACAATCACAAGAGTGGATTAGATTCTTGTGATTCTTCCCTTGCAAAGATATGTGTTCTTCCAAAGATGTTAGTGTGAAAATCAAGAACACAAGATTAGAGATAGAGAGATTGAGAGATTTGAGAGTGTTTAGAGAGAAAGAATAATGGCAAGAGGTAGCTAATACAATAGGCAAGGATGGTATTTATAGGCCAAGAACCCAAACTTGGGAAATTTTACCGAGGCCGGCGCGTCACCCGCGCGTCAACGCGCGGGCAGCGCGCCAGGCGTCTGTAACTTTTTCCCAAGTGTTGGGTGTTTGGATCTTACAAATACCTATCCTTGCTAAACCCCCAATTGTACTTCACACTAAACCTTAACATTAATCATTCTAAGGTTTACCAACTCAAATAGCCAATTTGGAAATCATTTCTGAAGTGATTAAAGAGAAACCAAATTACCAAGGGTTTAAAGTGTAGATTGGGTAATTTGGAAGGGGTAGAAGTGTATCTCCTCATATGGCATAGAAAAAAAGAGAAAGAATATGCCAAGGAATATTCCAATGCTTGGGGGGGAAGAATGTGATGGAGGGTTGATATGAAATGGTTTGAATTGGATGACTAGGATCAAAGGGAGCCTCCCTTGGTTTTTCAAACAATTTGGCATGTGGAGAATGTGGGTGGATGAGATGATCTCAATAGAAATGGATGGCTAAGATCAAGTATGCCTAGGTTAGGGTTGAAGAGGATATTCCAAGGAATATGCTTTATGATGCGTGGGAATCGCACCTTGCTTTACCTCTCGAGGGATCTCGAGAAGCTTACAACCCCCACCAGGCAGTGTACCTGATCGTTGTAGTATAGTATAGTGACAAGTACCGGGGGATTGATCGTTCAGCTTAGGAATTGTGTCGCTAGGATTAGAAAACCTAATTAATAGTTCTAGAGGTGAGATGATTATTTTTGTATTTTTATATTTTTATGAAAGCAAGTAAAATCTCGGGTTTTGGAAGATAGGGCGGAATTAGTTGCTATTCAACTAACCCAAAACTATTAAAATAATGAAAATGAAATTAAACTAATTAAACTAAGGTTGTGAGCAGTAATTGGAGAAATTGTGTTTACTTAGACTTCATTACTCCCTAGATATCTTTTACATGTTAATTACTTGTTACACTTGTATGAATGACGGATTGTATTCCTTAATACCATTCGTGGGGTGGCATACATAACTCCCCAACTATATGAGCTCTTATCTCCTCCTACACCATGACCTAGCACAACTATAGGGATTGTAAACAATGGCTCATGCATTAAATACAACCAATAAAGACCTAGTACGCCTCGGTTCATGTTTCTTAAGACGTTCAAGCATGTTACCATTTGGAGATCTGCCAGTTTTCTTAAGCCTAACATATAAATCATTCATTCAAAACAAGAATAGACAAGTAATCAACACATAATCAACATCTAGGTTTCATTAGATCTAAGCAAACACAAAAGAGATCTAGCCTAGCATAGTAGAATTGAGACAAGAACAAGAGATAAACAACCAACACATAGACATATTGATTGAATTGAAAGTACACTTATCTCAATTACAATGCAAGGTCTCAAGGGTTTGGAACCCTTGAAAAACCTGTAAAAGAGGCACCAAAATCGTCTTTAGGGTTTCACCAAAACTTCTCTCTTTTTAATGAAAAAACTAGAAAACTATATATAGGAAAAACAGTCTGACGGCGTCAAGAGTAACTTCTGACGCCGTCACCTCGCCGCCATATACTTCCTCGGATGGCCTTGATCCACTTATGACGGCCTATGTGACGCCGTCACCACCCACGGTATATTAATTTTGCCACTTTGACGCCGTCACGAGTCCTTCTGACGCCGTCACCACCTTCGGAGTTTAATTCTTCATGTCTGACACCGTCAAGATGTTGGTCTTGACGCCGTCACCTTGTATTTTCAGCATGCAAATTAGGTACTTAACCGTTTTCTTCACTTTTATGCTCCAAAAACGTCCAAAATAGCTTCTTTTCCAGAATTCACTCTCCAAACACCTAAAATCACAAAAGGAACGATTTAGGGCAATATTTGATCAAATAAAGTCGGATTCGGGCTTAAATGACCCCCTAAAAACGGATCATTTTTCGCCTCATCATATACCCTTACACTTCAGATTTGCTTGTCCTCAAGCAAATGAGCTTTTATTCTACTTAAAAGACAAGTTAGGGGTCATTTAACACTAATATAAAAGTAATTACAACAAATAATCGTTCCACTAAAGACCAATAGACAAGCACGGAGGTCATACACAAGCACCTCACAAATAGTGTTTAGATACTCACATCTCTCGGGTGTAATAAAGTAATATAACATTATGGAAATGGAAGATATCTCTCACTACCTGTCATAGCAAAATAGATTACCATAGGCTTGGGAAAGGATCAAACCTCCACCACATGGCGTAAGCACCTAGGATAAACTATCAAAGAGGTCTTTTAAAGGGTTATAACGTTAGGTGTAGGGATATGAATTACACGGTTTTGTTGGATAAAGGAAGTTTTACTGGTGGCGAGTTAACAATCTTAGTTAATTACATGTACAAGTTGGCGTTGCTAAGCCAAGACTAGACTCGACTTAAGCTAATAAATGAAAAATAACAAAAACATAAAATGAACATAGAATAAAAACGGGATGGTAGTCCGTATGTTTTTTCTCTTTTTCTTTTATATATATTTTTTTTTTTTTTTTTTTTTTTTTTTTTTTGCATACACTCTTACCCTACCATCCGAAATAATACATCATAGGGGTTTGAGTATTCCCCTTACACTTGAATCTTTACATACTTTACAATTAACTATTCTAATGACTCGAATTAAGAAAATCAAAACAATTGGAGCACTTTTAAGATTAACGCACGTATGGGGGTAATAAGTGATGTTCTTCCCCAGTACTCCATAAAATAAGTACTTACCCATGAGTCCCAATCGTCCCAAAACAATATGTACAAGGATATGACTCGACTTAGCAACCATGTAATCAATTAGAAAGTTAACTTAGGGTTTAACAAATAACAATAATGCACTAAAAATGAGCGCATACACGGAAGGCTAAGGCGATTTGGTTGTACATTTAAGTGGGGTGTAACAAATTCTTCCTTTAAGTAAAATGCTTAAAGTTAGAAACGAAAAGATAGGCTCGGAAGGGTGTACTAGGGGTATCGTGTACTAAAAATGAGTACAACGCTAAGGGTGTGAGAAAAATTAGTTGACTTAACTAGCCAAGTAATATGACTTAAATGGTCAAGTAATTGTAATACGGGTTTAACACAAGGGTGATCCTAATGCCTCTTATCATGTAGTAAATCCTACTACACGAATGTAGTCTCACTAGCGGTCTTGGGATGCATCACTAACGCAAGTTCTAGAATCTAAATGCTACCGGTACACTCATAAGCACTAATAATGAATGCTTTTCCTATCAAATCTAAAGGCGAACCTCACATTTTTGGGTGGAAAATTTTTCTGAATATACGGTTATGTGCTAGTCATACAACCTCCTATCCATGAGACGCTTGCTATGGCTAAAGTTTCACTCCTAAATGTTGTAAAAAATTTTAAATTTGGCGCTAAAATTACACTAACAAGTATTTCTCGTAGTTTTATTACTCATCTACTATCAAACAAAACAAACTCAAGCGAAAGTGCATATGTAAGGTATCATCTTTTTACCCTCCCCTTACACTTAAGATGAACATTGTCCCCAATGTTCAAGTAAAGAATGTAAAAGTTAAAAAGTAAAGAGAATGAAATCAAATACTCCCCTGATTCGCTCGGTATGGATTTTAGTTGGCCAGGTTAAATCTTCTTCCAAGAAAACGAACAATCAAAGCTTCCCTTCCAGAATATAAATCATCTTCTTGTCACAAATAACCTGTAAATCCTGACAAAAGTAGACAAGGCAACCTCGCGTAAAATCGGCGGCATCCTATATAAGTTACTAAATCCTAGAAAACAAGGTAAGATATAATGCTTGCGGAATGAAGTTTGCAGATTTCCTGGAGATTATAAAACTTAATAATTCACAAAAACCATAAGACTCCGTTAGAAAAACAAAACCGGTAAAATTTCCAGATTTTACATCCTGACGCCGTCAAGAGCAATACCCTGACGCCGTCAGAATGGACCTGCAGAAATTCTTATGTTAAGTTTCCGGAAAATTTCTGGAAAAACTTTGTCCTACTTCCTGGAAAATCCTGCAAAACTTCATTATGACTCAATACAAGCATTTGACTCTAACAAATACGAATATACGTGTTCATTAAATATTGTGGATAATCATGATCGGTTTGTTTCATAAAAACATATTTGGGGTTTCCCCTTACACTTATCTTTTGCAAAAATACCTTTAGGTTGAAGTTAAGACTAGGCTAAACAACATAATAAAGTATTTCCACATTTTAGTAGAGAAACATGATCAACCAACAATAAAAATAAAACATGCATACGGAAGCAAATAACAATCAAACAAATAAAAATCACACAAAACATGGGTTGCCTCCCAAGAAGCGCTTGTTTTTGTTCGAGTCACGAGCCTGACTCTACCCTTATTTAACGGATAAAAGGGAAGTTTTCCCTACACTTAGGATTAAGTGCGGGTGGAAGTAGCGATACACACCCTTAGGGTGGAAATACGCCTCGTGAGGAAAGAGTGGTGGATGAATTATATGCTCAAACGGGTGTGCTCCTATCATCATAACCTTACCTAATTCAATCGAGTAAATGGGTGGACTAAGATTTTCTCCTAGAAAGGGATCATTTTCTATCATCTTCAAGAGACTACTAGTTGGGGATCCATCTTGACCTAATAAACCCGGTTTAAACCCATAATGTTTCTTGTGATCAATCATAAATGGGTGATGTAAGCATGTAAGGCCATTTTCCACTCCTATATTGGCTTCCTCTCTACAAGGCTTAGAGACCATTACCTTTATCCTAAGACTACCCGGACTACATGGGTTGATGGGTGGGTCGGCTCCTCTTTTGCCTCCTAGATGTATATCTAAGGGTGGAAAGTCGTGTGAAGATTGAGGTTCCGGTTCATCAACACTAGGTAATTCCCTAGAACTAAGAGTAAGGTTATCACTACAAGTATTCAAACCTATATCCTCTAGTGGTGTTTGGTACAAGGGTTCTACCTCTATTGGAGCTCCTATAGTCTCTTCTACTTCTTCCGGGTAAGTCACGGGTGGTGTGTATTCCTCAAGTGATGGTAGGACTTGTGGGGTACTTATTGGGCTTGGGTTTTCTACTATCTCTTCCATTTGTATTGTGGTGAAATCATACCACCCCGTATGCGCAGTTATCTCATCTATAGTTTTATCCCCAAACAGTCTTCTTGCCTGTTCCCTTAAACTTGCTATCAATTGATCCGTAACAACGTTTGTTGGGTTGTCCATTTTTTTGGCAAGTATGGCACAATTCTCTATGGTTTCCCATGCTTCATCAGCACTTAATCCCCAAAGGTCCCCATGTGCGGTATGGTCAATGTCCATTTTGGTATAGTGGTCGACACGATGGTAAAATATTTCAATTTGGGACCACAGATCAAAATTATGATGAGGGACTTTTAGGAGTAAATATTTAAAACGAGCCCATGCATCATAGATAGGTTCATCCTCATGTTGTTTAAACATCAAGATGTCATTTGGAGTGGGTGAATTTCGTGGTTTGTAGTATGGTGGATTCGCGTTCTCCATAATGGCTAACGGAATAGTCAATGGAAAGGTTTTTACTAACAAAGACACAAAGAAAAGATAGACTACAGAAGACCTAAAAATAAAAATAAAATCTTACTAGAAAGGAATCTAGCAAGTATACCTAATAAAAAGAAATCCTAACCTAGACAATAACTATTCCCCGGCAGCGGCGCCAAAAACTTGATGCGTGGGAATCGCACCTTGCTTTACCTCTCGAGGGATCTCGAGAAGCTTACAACCCCCACCAGGCAGTGTACCTAATTGTTGTAGTATAGTATAGTGACAAGTACCGGGGGATTGATCGTTCAGCTTAGGAATAGTGTCGCTAGGATTAGAAAACCTAATTAATAGTTCTAGAGGTGAGAGATGATTATTTTTGTATTTTTATGAAAGCAAGTAAAATCTCGGGTTTTGGAAGATAGGGCGGAATTAGTTGCTATTCAACTAACCCAAAACTATTAAAATAATGAAAATGAAATTAAACTAATTAAACTAAGGTTGTGAGCAGTAATTGGAGAAATTGTGTTTACTTAGACTTCATTACTCCCTAGATATCTTTTACATGTTAATTACTTGTTACACTTGTATGAATGACGGATTGTATTCCTTAATACCATTCGTGGGGTGGCATACATAACTCCCCAACTCTATGAGCTCTTATCTCCTCCTACACCATGACCCAGCACAACTATAGGGATTGTAAACAATGGCTCATGCATTAAATACAACCAATAAAGACCTAGTACGCCTCGGTTCATGTTTCTTAAGACGTTCAAGCATGTTACCATTTGGAGATCTGCCAGTTTTCTTAAGCCTAACATATAAATCATTCATTCAAAACAAGAATAGACAAGTAATCAACACATAATCAACATCTAGGTTTCATTAGATCTAAGCAAACACAAAAGAGATCTAGCCTAGCATAGTAGAATTGAGACAAGAACAAGAGATAAACAACCAACACATAGACATATTGATTGAATTGAAAGTACACTTATCTCAATTACAATGCAAGGTCTCAAGGGTTTGGAACCCTTGAAAAACCTGTAAAAGAGGCACCAAAATCGTCTTTAGGGTTTCACCAAAACTTCTCTCTTTTTAATGAAAAAACTAGAAAACTATATATAGGAAAAACAGTCTGACGGCGTCAAGAGTAACTTCTGACGCCGTCACCTCGCCGCCATATACTTCCTCGGACGGCCTTGATCCACTTATGACGGCCTATGTGACGCCGTCACCACCCACAGTATATTAATTTTGCCACTTTGACGCCGTCACGAGTCCTTCTGACGCCGTCACCACCTTCGGAGTTTAATTCTTCATGTCTGACGCCGTCAAGATGTTGGTCTTGACACCGTCACCTTGTATTTTCAGCATGCAAATTAGGTACTTAGCCGTTTTCTTCACTTTTATGCTCCAAAAACGTCCAAAATAGCTTCTTTTCCAGAATTCACTCTCCAAACACCTAAAATCACAAAAGGAACGATTTAGGGCAATATTTGATCAAATAAAGTCGGATTCGGGCTTAAATGACCCCCTAAAAACGGATCATTTTTCGCCTCATCACTTTACTTGGGTGGAAAGGAGAAATGGAGGGTTGAGATGGTTTCATTTGAGATGGATGGATGAGATCAAAGGGAGCCTCTTTTGCTTGGGGGGAAAGGTTGGATCAATGGTTAGGATTGTTTTGGTTTGAATTCAATGGCTAAGATCAATCACATGTGGTGGTATAGGGAAGAGGGATTGGATGGATGGTTGAGATGTGTTTGATTTGAATTTAATGGCTAGGATAGATGAGCCAAATTAGGGTTTCCATCAATTGGCATGTGTTGAAAATGAAGGGTTGGGATGTGTTGTAAGGGAATGGATGGTTAGGATGTAGTGTGTAAGGGAATATGTAAGGGTGTAAGAGATTGTGTAAGAGAATATTTGATTTGGATATGATTGGTTTTGTCTTATGCATAAATGGGATTAAGAGAGGATTAAGGCATAATCTAATTGTCATTAAGAAGAAAAGGTTTAGACAATTAAGATTATAAGTTGAGAAAATCATAGGTTACTTATAAGTTCAAGTAACACAACATCGAGAATCCATAGTTTCATATCTCGTGACTTTCCACGACTCGACGTTCTCAACTAATACCTTGGTTCAAACAAGTTAAGTGCTTTGCCTTGATGTAAAGCATAACCCAAGTGGGAAAGGATGCGTTTACGCAAAGTGACCTTTGACTTAGTTTGACCAATAAGGGAGTAAACCCGTTACGTAATTAGAGAATACGTAAGCACGGGATATGAGCATATGGATGCTTCACCACAATGTTATGTGAAATATACAAGCACCCTAAGTTTAGAAAAGCCTTGGCTAAAGGTGATAGTTAGAAAACATAAGTTGGTGTTTGATTGGCTCAGAACAGTCAACTTAAATTAACCAAGTATATGGTCAACAAAGTCAAACTACCTTGACCAATGCTTCCGGGTAATATAGAGTATCACCAGGTCGTTATGTCCCGACGAGGTGTGGATTGTGCTTTAACGTGCTTGTGATCGGGTGATTATTCACAGAAAAGGGTTGTAATGAGAATTATTTGAGAATTATGAAATGAAATAGCTTAGGAAAGCTATGTGATTGATTACTGGTATTGAGATTAAGAAGAATCGATTTAAAACCTAAAAACGTACGTTTTAATTAAAAACGTACACTGACGTACGAGAAAGAAAGAACAACTGATGAACGAAAAAGGCTACAAGTGTGAAATTATTATTTTTACAATCCTAACAAATAAACAAAATTTTAAGAAAAAGAAAAATTATTTTTACACTATTTAATTATTTATTATTAATTAATTACTAATTATCTATTTATTAACTAATTATATTAATTTAAATTACTAAAAATTACTAAAAAGATTAAGATAATTAAGAAGATTTTTATAAATCTAATTAACCATCACAGGAATCCTAAAAATTATAAAAAGTTGATTTTATGTATTTTTAAACTAATTTACTAATTATTATTCTAATTATTTATTAATTACCAATTTAACTAATTAAATTATAAAGAATAGAAAATGAATAGTAGAAATTCTAGAAAAATTTATAAATATGTTTTAACTTATATAAAAGCTAGAAAAATTATAAAAACTAGGTGTTACTCAATAAAATCTAATTATGCTATTTAATTATTTAATATTAATTAATAATTAATTAAACTAAAATTAATTCTAAAAACCACTAAAAGACAAAAGAAAAATCTGGAAAAATTTCTAAAATTACTTTAATATAAAAGAGACTTAATAAAAATATAAAAATGCTATATTGCTTATAAATAAGCTAAAAAGAAAATTAAAATGATAATTTATATTAAATAGAAGCTATCACTAAAATTAAAATTGGTTTTTTTTGTGTTTTTTCTTTTTCCAAACTAATTTTACACTAAAAACTAACACTTTTTACAAAAACACTTTTTATGTAGCACAGAAATAAGTACTTTGAGTGCTTATTTGTTCAACAGTTGACTTTGTTTGATTGAGAATGGAATTAAGCTCAAATGGAAGTGTGTGGGGTCCACAATGGTTAAATTTGGTACCTCTGAGTTATATGAACAATTTTGAGCAAGGATCAAACAAATAAGCTGGCTGATTAAGCCACAAGACCACAATAAGCACTTTACTACTTGGATTCTGAGACAGAAATGGGACAACCTTTAAGGGCAATTCCAAGTGGGGTCTACAAGGTCACAGGTCAAACCACTGGTCAACTCTTGAAGCCAGCCAGGAGGGGGGTTGGGAGAACCCAAGATTGGACCATGGGACCCACTGGGGTGGCCACAATCAACCACCAAAGGTGGTGATGCTACTGAGGGTCTGATGTACAGGGGAAGGTCTCTCCCTGCAGGTGTGTTCCAGGGGTAAAAAGGTCCACCAAATAAATTCACAAAAATGCAACAATTATGGAAATCACAAGTTTAGCTGATATATTAAACACCCAAGAAGTTTCAAACCTCAGAACCAAACACAAAAATCAGGAAAATTCTTGCCATATTTGAGATTCTTGACCAAGGAACTTTTTGACTTTTATGGTAAAACTTGAATGTTGACTTAATTGATCTTTGGATCAAACCTACCCACTGATTATGATGTATTAAGTTGAAATGAACTCAAAATAAGCAATCTTACACACAATCTAAGGCTATGGTGTGGATTTGGAACTTAAAAATCCACACAGTGGACTGTTATGAGCAATGAAACCATGTTTTGACTTTTTAACTAACAAGCAATGGACTTTATGCTTGAAATGTTATAATAGAACCTGTTTTGACTTGTGAAAGCTAAATGCAACATAAAATAACAATTGGAAAACAGACAATAATCTTATTCCAAACACTCCTATAAGTAATCTGAAAAAGAGATTTTCAAAGGATTACACTTATCAAGCCTATAAACCTGAATCCTAAAGCTATATTATGATGAAACAAACTTGTTAAAGCACAAATGCATATATAAATACCACAAATACTCATGAACTCTAATAAACTATTTTGATAGTTAAACTAAAAATCTGAGCCACCAATGAACCAGTGAACAAACTATATCAAATAAGCAATATACTAACTCTACTACACTAAATAAGCTTATAAGCAAAAAATTAGAAGAATTTAAGCATCGCTACAGTGTTTTGCAGAAAATGAAAGTGAGAGGCTTACAAGGTAGGCCTGTGAGCACCAAAAACCAAGAACCAAGGATCCTAACTCCTCCCTGAGTATCTAAACCCAAAATCCAAAGCTACTTTGCTTCTAAATCAACTCTGAATCACCAAAAACCACTTCTACACCAATAGTTGACTTTTGTTGACCCTTTTGTAATTTGTGAAATTTTTTAGCTAAATTGAATTTTAAGTTACTAGAAGCTTTTACAAGCTTCCTGGGAGCTTATATGTTCTATTCTAGTCCATGATAACAACATAAACTATCATTACTCATAAATGAAATTTTGAAAGAAAATTGCACAAATTAAAAATCAAACTGAGATACTGAATTTCATTGCTTAAAAAGATTCAACATACACTGAATTCACTGAATTTAATACTAGAAAGGTTAAAAATACAATGACAAACCTAAAGATTATACATACGACCTAATTTTTGCTAAATTATACTATATATCGCTCTTAACTGCTTCCCCTCTCTTTATATGGCATCCATTGACTTCCTTGACCTTTTCTGAGTGAATCCCACCCATTGGATTGGGTGGGAATGATCTTAGCCATTAAAAACGATTTTGGCGCCGTTTTTTCTTTTAACTGTTTGTGGTTGAGTATTAGGTTTAGGGGAGCAATAAATGCCCCTTGGATGTTAGTTGAGGTGGAGGGAACAATGAGTGGGATGTTGAGGTGGAGGAGGGGGGAGATGGAGTATTTGGTAAGCTTTGCAGGTCACGTGGGAGTTGGGGGAGGAAGAGAGGTCAAAGGGTTGACCTTGGGTGGTATTATTTGAAACGGGGGAGAGTATATTTTGGTGGTGGGTTGGGGTGTTGATGTTGGAGTGGGCTGGAGTAATAAGGGTGGGTGATTGGGCCTGGTTGTGTTTATTTTGGGTTTGGTTTGGGGTTTTAGTTTATTAAGGGTCTGGTTGGTATTTGTAGTAAACACAAGGACCAAAAATGAAATTCCACCAAACACAAGGGCCAAAATGTAATTCTGCCAAAGTATCACCAAGGACCATTCATGCAAAGTTTAATAATCCAAAAACCATTTTTGCAATTTTTTTTACTTTTCAAAATTCCCAGGGACTATTTCTGCAAATTTTCAAACTCCAGGGACCAAACATGTAAAATTTCCAAACTTTTCACCCAAAGTCCATTTTTGGTAATTTTTGATTTTTGAAGACTTTTCTTTCAAAATAAATGCATAGGGACTATTTTTGACAAATTTTGAAACTTGGGGGACTGAAACTGCCAATATTGCAAACTTTGATCATTTTTCATTTGTTTTTGCTCATTTTGCATTTAAAACACATAAACCACAATTCCTGGGATAATTTCAGTATTTTGATGACTTTTTGATTGTTTTTGTATGTTTTGGCAGTTTAAATACGATAAAAATGATGAGTGTTTGAGCACTCATCAATCCCCCACACTAAACTATTGCTAGTCCCTAGCAATCTTTTTGGAAAACTTGATGGATTTGAAAACTCTTTACCAAAAGCCATCACTTCTGGAGTAGCCAAATGTTTTGATTCAAATAAGAACTATGGTCCACTTGACAACCATGTGATTTTTAGCAAACCACCAGCTTTCAACGGTTTTGATTTGTCTTTACCAAGAGCCGTTTGCTCCTGGACTAGCCAACTCTTGATGGACCTAGTCAACATCTTGGTGAGCTAATTACCAATTATGGTTTTTCCACGGCCTTTACCACAAGCCATAATCTTGCGGGCTAGCCAACTCATTCACTTTTTGGGATATGGCGAGTTGATTTACCATACAATTTTGGGCAAATTGCAAGCCGTCAACGGATTTGAGTTATCTTTACCAAGAGCCGTTTGCTCCTGGATTAGCCAATCCTTTTGTCGTATAGACATGGCGGACTGATAACCACAAAAATTTTGAAATAAAGTGAAAAAATTTTGAAAATTTTGGCCAAAAACGGGGGTACTAGAAGATATATTTTGATAAAATTCGCTAGAATTTCCCCCCCGACACTTAGAAATGAATATTGTCCTCAATATTCAAAGTCCCGGCTATTATGCCGACTCTTTGAACGTAAAAAGCCAATATTCGAATCTAACTGTGGAAACACCATATTTCACTTTATTTATACATATACACATTTTTTTTTCAAACTTATATACATACATACATTTTTCAAACAGCGAGGGGGGGGGGGGGTTGGCCATTCCCCCACACTAGGGTGGTAGAAAGTAGAAAGAAATCAGAGATACGGGTGAAAACCCGTATTGTGCTATTGTTTTTGTTTATCGAGTCGCTAGCTTGACTCGATCCCCGAATTCAATTGTCCTTGGGGAACGTTTGGAGATCCGGGACAACCATGGATGGTATGTCCTCTCCAAAGTAGTGCTTTAAACGATGTCCATTCACTTTGAAATTTGGACCGTCATTTTGAGATAATTCGATGGTGCCATAAGGATAAACCTTAGCGATAGTGAATGGACCAGTCCATCGGGTCTTAAGCTTTCCCGAGAAGATCTTGAGTCTAGAGTTGAAAAGAAGGACTCGATCACCAACGTTGAAAACGCGGTTCTTGATTTTTGAGTCATGAATCTTCTTTGTCTTTTCTTTGTAGATCAAAGAGTTCTCGTAAGCTTGATCACGAATTTCATTTAATTCATTCAATTGAACTTTCCTATGATCACCCGCAGTTTTCAGGTCAAAATTTGCATGCTTGAGAGCCCAATAGGCTTTGTGCTCAAGCTCGATCGGAAGATGGCACGCTTTCCCGTACACAAGTTTGTAAGGCGTACACCCAATGGGTGTTTTGTAAGCCGTACGGAAAGCCCAAAGTGCATTTTCTAATTTGTCCGACCACGATGCACAATTTTCAGCTACGGTTCTTTTTAAAATCCTCTTAATTCCTCGATTGGAAACTTCTACTTGTCCACTTGTTTGTGGGTGGTACGCAGTAGAAAGACGGTGAGTTACACCATACTTTTGCATGACTTTGTCGAATTTGTCATTGCAAAAATGCATACCACGATCACTGATAATAGCACGTGGAGTTCCAAATCGAGCGAAAAGAGCTTTCATGAATTTTACAACAACTCGGGCATCATTAGTGGGTAAAGCTTTCGCTTCAACCCATTTTGACAAGTAGTCAACAGCCACGAGTATGTATTTGTTGCCATGAGAAGATGGAAATGCCCCATAAAATCGATGCCCCAAACATCAAAGATTTCACAAACTTGAATTGCATTTTGAGGCATTTCATTCTTTTGTGAAATATTTCCGTGACGTTGACAAGCGTCACAGGATTTGACTAATTCCTGGGCATCCTTGTAAATCGAGGGCCAAAAGAAACCGGAGTCAAACACCTTTTTGGCGGTGTAGTTTGGATTGTGGTGGCCCCCCGTAGGACCAGCATGGCAAGCCTTAAGAATTTCAGCGGCTTCTTAGCCATAAACACACCGCCGAATGACTTGATCCGCACAGATTTTGAAAAGATAGGGGTCGTCCCAGAAGTAATGTTTTACATCTTTGAAGAATTTATTTTTTTGTTGGGATGACATCCTTTTCACCACAAAGTTACCCGCAAGGTAGTTTGCAAAGTCGGCAAACCATGGGGTAATAGAGTCTCCACGAAAGGTAACCGCATTGAGTGTCTCGAGAGGGAATGTTTTATTAATTTCTTTCCTCTCGAAGACATCTTGGTGGGGGTTTTCCAGTCGGGAGAGATGATCAACAGCTAGGTTCTCAGCTCCTTTTTTATCACGAATAATGATATCAAATTCCTGCAGGAGGAGAACCCAACGGAGAAGTCTCGGCTTTGCATCTTGTTTTGCAAAAAGGTACTTCAAATCCGAGTGATCCGTATACACTATGCTTTTGGTCAGTATCAAGTATGGCCGGAATTTTTCAAAAGCATACACCACAGCTAATAATTCTTTTTCGGTGGTGGTGTAATGACTTTGAGCCTCGGTCATAGTTTTGCTGGCATAGTATAGGCTGAAAATGTTTTGTTTTGCGTTGCCCCAAGACTGCCCCTATCACATAATCACTAGCATCACACATGTGCTCGAAGGGCAAGTCCCAATCGGGGGCAACAAGAATTGGTGCCTCGGTAAGCTGTTTCTTTAATGTTTCAAAAGCTTCGATGCACTCGGGGGAGAAGATAAAAGGAGCATCCTTTTCGAGGAGATGGGTCATAGGCCGGGCGATTTTGGAAAAATCTTGAATGAACCTACGATAGAAACTGGCATGACCCAAAAAGCTCCTAATACCTTTGACAGTAGTGGGATGAGGTGATTTTGCGATGACATCCACTTTGGCTTTGTCAACCTCAATCCCGTTCTTTGAAATTTTATGGCCGAGGAGAATGCCCTCTTTGACCATAAAGTGACTCTTCTCCTAATTTAGACATAATTTTGTGTCTTCACAATGTTTTAGCATGTCGTCTAAATGGGAGAGGCATGATTGAAACGAATCCCCAATGACCGAAAAATCGTCCATAAAGACCTCCATAGTTTTCCCGATCTTGTCGAAAAATGTGGACATCATACATCTTTGAAACGTGCCCGGAGCATTACATAAACTAAATGACATACGTTTATACGCAAAAGTTCCGTAGGGGCACGTGAAAGTGGTCTTTTCCTGATCTTGCGGATCAATGGGAATCTGAAAGTAACCCGAGAAACCATCGAGGAAGCAATAATACTCATTCCCTGCTAATCTCTCAAGCATCTGATCCATAAAAGGCAGAGGAAAATGATCTTTACGGGTGGCGTCATTTAACTTGCGATAGTCAATGCAGACGCGCCACCCCGTAACTAAACGAGTTGGAATCAACTCATTCTCCTCATTTGTGACAACAGTAATGCCACCCTTTTTTGGAACATAATGAATTGGGCTAACCCAAGGACTGTTCGAGATAGGGTAAATCAATCCGGCATCAAGAAGCTTTAAAACTTCTTGTTTGATTACCTCATGAATTTTTGGATTCACCCTTATTTGTTGTTAGACTGCAGGTTTGAAGTCGTCCTCCATTAAAATCTTGTGAGTACAAAATTCAGGGTCAATGCCCTTGATGTCGGAGAGTCGCCAAGCAATTGCTTGTTTATGTGACTTCAAAACCTTTATGAGAGCAGCCTTTTCCTCGACACTTTAGTCTTTAGCAATTATGACGGGTAATTTATCATCACCCTCCAAAAATGCATATTCAAGATGAGGCGGCAAGTCCTTAAGTTCAACCTCAGGGAAATCATCAGTTTTCTCAACATTTTTGACTTCCTCTTTATGAAGTA
The DNA here is from genome assembly GCA_030686995.1 of Artemisia argyi. Classification (NCBI taxonomy): domain Eukaryota; kingdom Viridiplantae; phylum Streptophyta; class Magnoliopsida; order Asterales; family Asteraceae; genus Artemisia; species Artemisia argyi. Next base: position 85,434,189 of record CM060681.1, on the reverse strand, counting down.
TTTGTGGTAGAACAGGAAGAGGAGAGGGATATTCGTTTAATAATTTCTCAAGTATGAGAATATCCCTCTCGGGGTCAATCTCTTGGTTATCGATTCCATCGAGAATCGAGTCACTTTTTTGAAAGGCCTCAATTTCTTCTAAGATGAAGTCACTTCCCTCAAACGGAGTGAGGGAAGGAGAAGAATTGGCTATGATGGGATGAGAAGATTGAGTGAGGTTTTCACTCGAAGAATCATCAATGAAACCTAAAATCTCTTGAGCATACTCCTCAGCAGCAACATCGATGACATCTATTTGATTCACCGATTCACAGTCATAATTGGAGGAGTATCTCGAAGTTTGATTTAGGTTGAAGGTAATGGCTTCTGTTCCAACACGTAATGTGATCTCATGCTCAAATACATCGATAAGAGCACGCCCAGTTCTAAGAAATCCCCGTCCAAGAATGAGAGGGACCCTAGAATCGGCATCAAAGTCAACAATCACAAAATCTGCCGGAAAATGGAACTTCCCCACTTTAACGATTATGTCCTCGGCAATGCCAAGAGGACGAGAAATCGAACGATCGGCAAGCTCTAAAGTCATGCACGTGGGGGTAAGTTCGGGAAGAGAGAGTTTCTTCCACACAGAATATGGCATTAGGTTAATGCTAGCACCTAGATCGGCCAAGGCAAAGCATTCAACCATACACAGGAAAGTTCAAGGAATGAGGAATTTCCCGGGGTCTCCAAGCTTTTCAGGAAGCTTTTTCAAAAGAACTGCTGAGCAGTTCTCATTCAGAAGAGTTCTTGCCATCTCAAAGAGTTTTTCTTTATTACTTAACAGATTTTTGATTGTCGATGAAAATTTGGGCATCAAGAGAATAGCATCCGCGAAGCTAATGTCAAAGTGCAAATCTTGGAAGATTTGGAAAAACTTATCCATTTGGTGATTAGCGTTTTCGCGGAGCTTTTGTTCACTGAGACGTGATGGATAAGGAATAGAAGTTTTAGATTTAGGGTTGTCCACTGGAGTTTCTGGTGGTTCAAAGACAACTCCAGGCTTACATCTAGTTTCAGGAATAACCTGAGGTGGGACGTGTGTTGTACTTCGTGGGCTAGGAGTTTGCAACTTGTCTTTTGTTACCTCAGGTTCACGTTCCACTACCTTTGGAGGAGAGGAAGAAGGGGTAGTAGGAATCGCGGGATCATCATATGAAGCACCACTTCGTGTTGTGATCGCCTTAGCATCGCCCCTCGGGTTAGCGATCGTGTTGCTCGGTAAAGTAGTACCTGAGCTCGAGGGTCGATCATTTAAAGACTTCTTGATGTCAGAAATCTGGCTGACCAGCAACTTGTTCAACTCTTCTTGGGACTTCATGAATTGTTTCAATAACTCGTCAGATGAAGGCCCAGTTGGAACAATGGCTTGATTCGGATTAGGAATATTTGGAGCTCGATTGTTCGGATTGGGACCTTGATTTTGAAAATTACCCTGATTAGGGTTGTTGTTTCCATGAAAATATCCCGGATTGAAATTACCCTAACCTTGCTTCCGGTTAAAGTTTCCTTGATTTTGATGTTGGAAACTTTGATTTTGGAAACCTTGGTTTTGATTGTGAAAACCATGACCCTAATTGAAGTTACCTTGGTTTTGAAAACCTTGGTTCACTCTATTTTGATTTTGGCCACGGTTTTGGACATTTTGGTTTTGATTAAAACCAGGAGGTCCAGGATAATGATGATGAGGATGATAGCTAGGGTCCATAGGAGGGCGATATTGATTGCCTCCTTGATTTTGGGACCCGGCTACAGCATGAGCTTCATATGGAGTACCATCAGTAGCTATGCAATTGTAGTAGGCATGCGGCCCACCACAAGTCACATAGACTTCCACTTTTTTAACCTCAGCAGGTGGAGGATGTTGTGGAAATGAAACTTTCTTTGTTTGGGCGAGAACCAATGCTTGGATCGCTTCAGTGAGCTTGTCAATCTTAGCATCCATGCTAGATTGACTCACAGAAGATGAAGTAGAAGGACCCGCATTGATTTGAGAAACAATCGGTTTGCTTCGTGTAGAGCGGACCTTGGACTTGTTTTCTATGATTTGCAAAGCTTCTTTTGTGGTTCTACTCAAGAAATTACCTCCCGCGGAGGCATTGAGAGAATCCTGATGAGCTTGGCTCACGCCATTGTAAAAAGTATCGAGTTGCATCAACTCAGAGAAACCATGATGTGGACACTTGCGAAGTAATTCTTTGAAACGATCCCACGCTTCACCAAAAGATTCATCATATTTTTGAGTGAACTTGGTGATTTCGTTCTTAAGACTCGTGGTCTTGGAAGGTGGGAAGAATTCATTCACAAATTTTTTGACAAGATCTTCCCATGTCTCAATAGATCGAGGAGGTTGTTTTTCAAGCCAAATCCGGGCTTGTCCCTCCAAGGAGAATGGGAAGAGAAGAAGTTTTATTGCTTCACAAGGGACATTCTTGTACTTGATGGTTGAAGTGATTTTATTGAACCATCGAATGTGAGCATGAGGATCATCCCTCTCAAAACCGTAGAATTGACTCGAGGTTACAAGATTGAGTAACCCGGTTTTAAGCTCGAAATTATCAGCCACGATGGCTGGAACAACAATGGCATCTCAGTAACCCTCAATGGGTGCTTGGAGAAGCTCACACATGGGGCGGTCTTCCGCCATGGTGACAGTGGGTATGGCAACAGTACGGATCTCAGATCCGACTGTTGGTGCTGAACGTCTACGAGGTCTTCGAGGTTTCTGAACAAGCTCACGTAATGGGCTCGTGGACCTTGAAGAACGAGTGCGCATGCGTTATAGATAAAAACAAATCAAAACAAAATCGAGGAAAATCCACAGTGAACTTAAACCAATAATCACAAGCAAGTGGTTTCTTTAAGAAAGGTACACCACTCACAGGGATACATAGGCAAGTTTTAAATCTTTGGTTTGGGAACTTATTATGTTCACACCCCCAGTTGGTAGGTGTTTTGTCTTGGTTTGTAACGGTTGGTTTTTATGTATTTATTATTATTCACAAGAAAAGACGGATGTTTTTGTGTTTTGTGTATGGGTTTAAAAACTTTTTGACAATATTTTTGGTGTCGTTTCGTTTACCAAAATCGTATTTCTTTAAGAATCACCTTAAAAGAAACACAATATAGAAAACGTAACGATCTTTTTTGTTGTTTTTTTTTTTTATTTTTTTGGTGTTTTAACACTTTAGGAAAAGTGTTAATGACTTTTTTATGTTTTGATTGAAAATTTACAAAAGTGGTGGTTTTTGTACAGTGATTGTAGTGAAATAACATTAATCTCAAATGACGCTATAGAAACGCGCACACCTCCCCGGCAGCGGCGCCAAAAATTGATTGGCTCAGAACAGTCAACTTAAATTAACCAAGTACATGGTCAACAAAGTCAAACTACCTTGACCAATGCTTCCGGGTAATATAGAGTATCACCAGGTCGTTATGTCCCGACGAGGTGTGGATTGTGCTTTAGCGTGCTTGTGATCGGGTGATTATTCACAGAAAAGGGTTGTATTGAGAATTATTTGAGAATTATGAAATGAAATAGCTTAGGAAAGCTATGTGATTGATTACTGGTATTGAGATTAAAAAGAATCGATTTAAAACCTAAAAACGTATGTTTTAATTAAAAACGTACACTGACGTACGAGAAAGAAAGAACAACTTGTGGAAAACTAGAAGGGGGGTTGAATAGTTTTACGTCGTTTTTAAATTGTTATAAAAGTTTGTCTAAAAGTTTTCTTTGTTTTATAAAATATAGATTCGATGCTATATGAAATCAAGTCATGCACAATATGAACAACACAAAGTATGTACGATAAAGCAATAATAACGTAAGTAAATAAATAGATAAGAGTTGGAAAGATCAAACCGAGAGACAAGCGATTTATAGTGGTTTGGCTACAAGGTCACCTTCCTTGTCCTACTCCACTCCCCGAGCACCTAACTCGAGAGTTTTCTTCACTATATCAACAAGCTCCCTTATGGCGGAGAAAACCTTACACACCAATTTACACACCACAATATCTTCACAACTTAATCACAACTTCTACACAACTAGTTCACACCTATTCACTACTTAATCACACCACTTCTTCACACCAATCTTCTACACACCAATCTTCTTCACACCAATTCTTCTACACACCAATTTTCTTCACACCTATTCTTCTACACACCAATCTTCTTCCTAACTTATCTTCTTCACAACTATTCTTCTAACCAATCACACTATATATCAAACTACACTATCTTCTAACAAATATTCACAACTAATAACACAATGAAATAATAACAATGATGATTCACTAACAACTTAGATGTGGAGATCACAACAAGTTGTAATACTTCTTGTCTTGAGGGATAGAAGTATTCTTCTCTTGCACTTGATGGGATGATGTTTGGATCACTTTGAAACAAAGATTTAAGAATGTATGATCAAAGGATTTATAGATTGGAAATGGAGATCTAGAACAGAAAGTTCTGTAGTGCAAAAGGTGAGGAAAAAATCCAGGTTTAAGGTGATATTTATAGGCAACAGATTCTGACAGAGGAGCGTGGCCGGTCCCCTTAAATCATGGCCGGCCCCCTTAAAATTAAGGGGACCGCCCTTTATAATTAAGGGGGCCGCCCAGCTGAAACGGCCAGATTCTTTGTCTTTTAGTGTGGAAAGTTTATTTGGTGAAAAACTAACTGATTTTGGTTAAAAATTTGAATTCATATATTTAGTATGAATAAAATATTTTTCTTTATTACCAAAAGTGTTTTTCAAAAATATATAATATGTTTATATAATTAAATAAACTTTGTATTAGTTAATTAAATACCCCTTTGATCATAAATTGCACTAAACACTTTGTTTATTCATACCTTAAGTGATTTGGATGTAAAGAGAAATATTAATCACTAAATACTTGTTTATGTCACAAGTTTTAGTTCTATGAGTTTATATTTTGTGATAATTAAAACATAGAGATATTGATAACATGTTAATAATGTTTTTAGGCATTATTTATGTCAACAATCTCCCCCTTTTTGATTATTACAAAACCTTAAACTCAATATATCTAAAACTTGTTTTTAGACAAGTATTATAGAGTTTACATTTCTCTTCTCCCCTATTTTGTAAAATTAAAAACGTTAAGCCGAGTAAGCTTCACGAGGGAAGTTTAAACGGGTAGAATGCTCCCCCTTGATGTATGCTCCCCCTCATTTGAGAGCACCAAGGGAACGAGCTATGGAGATCTTTGCTACAAAAATATTTGAAGAGAGCAAGATACACATATATGCAAGGCAACAATTATGCAACTAAACATAGATTCATTCAAGCATTATAGAAATGATAAGCATTACAACATTCAATATGCTTGAAGCATATTGATAAAAATAACACAAAAGAAAAGACATAGTCCTATATTGCCTAAGAGAGCACTTGGACTTGCTTGCAACCCATGGTTGATTGTTTTATTTGCTTGAAGGGAAACATAAGCATAAAGCTTAGATGCTTGATTGAGAGGGATATGGAGTGGAGTATGGAGCGGAAGAAGTGGATCTCACGATGTTGTATCGTGTTAAGGGTGGTATTGGATGATTACGAGTGAGAAGATATTCAATCCAAGAAATATCTTCACTCAAGTAGAGGATTTGTTTTTTAAGGAATATGCAACAAGGGCAAAAGTGAGTGTGGTTTGTAACTGGATCCAAGTTGAGAGAGTGGGGAAGGCAATTTGCATAGGGTGATGATGGAGGTTGCCCTTTGTTGCGTTGTGCAAGGTGCATAGCAAAGAGATCACTAAGATCATGGATTTGGTTTATTTCATCACAGAACTTTTGTTTTTCCGTGGCAATGTGGAGGGGATCATAGGTTTGGTATGGAAGAGTTGGGTGTGTGTAGTTGGAATTGTAGTTTGATGGTTGATCAAACTTGTATGGATCATTATAAGTGGTTGGAGGTTGAGATGTGTAGTTTGGCTTGAAGGAAGATGTTTGGCCAATGTTGTATGGTTTGTAAAGAGGATCAAATGAATGACCTTGTTGGTTTGATGCAAAGTTTGGGAAGTAAGAAGTTGGGGGTGTAGAATGACTTCCAACTTCATTTATGATGATGGATTTGTTTCGAGGGCTTTTTCTTCGCCAAACGGGTTTTTCCGTCATCCTTGCTAGCCTTGAGGCTTTTGATTTTGGTTTGTTTGGAGAGTTCATGATGGGATGAATGGAGAGTTTTGAGGATTGGGGATATTTATAGTGTAAGATTTGTGTGTTTAAGGATGGATAAGGTTTGTTTGGGGGATTAGGACAAAATGTGTTGGTGAAAAATGGGAAATGTAGGTTGAAATGGGCTAAAAAGTAGAAAAGATTCTGTAAACCCGTCCATCAGATGGCCGGTCCCCTTAATTAGGGGCGGTCCCCTTAAAATTAAGGGGGCCGCCTTACATAATTAAGGGGGCCGCCCATCTGGTGATTTTCATATTGCCAGAATTGGGTTTTTGGTAGAAAATTTGCAGAAAGGTTGTGTTTTTGGAATTGGATTCAACCAAGTTCAATTCCTTTAGGCAATATAGCATCTAATCTAATCATTAGATATCATGCATGCAAAAACACATAGGCACAAAAGCAAATAATCAACACATAATAAGCTATAGGAGGTAAGTAAAGGCAAGCACACTTAAGCTTCCTAAGGCACCTATCTTAGATTAAAGGCAAAGGCAATTAGTGAGTGAAAAACTAATGATGGATCAAGATGACACCATTACTAGTGAATTTGTCCTAGTGAGTGTCTATATGCAACAAATGTGGAGTTGTGATTGTTTCGACTTCTAGAAGCAAAAATAAATAACGATCCTAAGAAACAATCCAAATGATCTCCTTGATTGAATTTTTGCTCGATCATGAATGTCAAAGACATATATTAGATTATATACCTTGACGATTTATGTGAGAGTTTATGCATGATTTTGAAATACAATGTTTTTAGAATTAGTCAACAATGCAAGGAAAATGATCTTCATGTGATTCCTAGATTGTGAGAATAATTTTTAGAGAAAATTGATTGAGTTTAAAAAAAAATTATGCAAAGAAAATATATAAATCTTCTCAATCTTTAGTTTTGTGCGAAATAGATTCCTAGACTCAGAAAAGGTGGAATGGAAGAAAAATAAATTTTAATGCAAGTATAAATTTGAATTAATTCAATGTAATTTAGTCAACTTGTTCCATCATTCCTAATCCTAAACGCAAGTGGTTGAATAATTCACGCTTAAGGGGTTTTGTGAATATATCCGCAATATTATCTTCCGATGCAACCTTTTCTATAGATATATTTCCTTTTTGTACATTATCCCTAAGAAAATGGTGACGTATTTCTATGTGTTTAGTCCTAGAGTGTTGCACCGGATTGTTACTTAAATCTATCGCACCTTTGTTATCGCACATAATGGGGACATTTTTTTAACCTAATGCCATAGTCTACGAGAGCTTGTTTCATCCATAGTGCTTGTTGACATGCCTTTCCGGCGCTTACATATTCGGCTTCGGTGGTAGAAATAGCAAGAGCGGTTTGCTTCTTCGAAAACCAAGACGTTAGACAACATCCCATAAACGTGCAAATACCGCTAGTACTCTTTCTATCTACGTAGTCTCCCGCATGATCCGAATCCGCATAGACAATGGTTTCTATGCCGGATTCCTTAGGATACCATAATCCTAAGTGTATAGTGCCTTTAACATATCAGAAGATATGCTTAACCGCTTCTAGGTGAGAGGTTTTGGGATCCTCTTGAAAACGGGCACACAGGCAGACACTAAACATGATATCGGGTCTGTTTGCCGTCAAGTATAGTAAACTACCTATCATTCCTCTATACTTGGTGTTATCTACGGACTCACCTTCATCGTCCTTTGTGAGCTTTACCTCCGTAGACATGGGTGTTTTCATGGGTTTTGAGTCTTCTAGGCCAAATTTCTTAAGAATTTCCTTAATGTACTTAGATTGGTTAAAGAATATTCCATCTTCTAATTGTTTTATTTGTAATCCTAGGAAGAAGTTAAGTTTACCCATCATACTCATCTCAAACTCATCATGCATGATTTTGGCAAATTCATCACACATGTCTTGACAAGTCGATCCAAATATAATGTCATTAACATATATTTGAACAATGATGAGATTTGGGTCTTTCCTTTTAGTGAAAAGAGTGTTATCTACCATTCCCATGGAATAATCATGTTTAATAAGAAAAGCTTTTAATCGATCATACCAAGCTTTGGGAGCTTGTTTGAGTCCATACAAAGCTTTCTTTAACTTATAAACATAATCAGGTTTTGCGAAGTTAATGAATCCTGGAGGTTGTGCCACATATACCTCCTCATTGATAAAACCGTTAAGGAATGCACTTTTCACATCCATTTGGAATAACATAAAATCTAGGGCGCAGACATAGGCAAGTAATATCCTAATTGATTCTAGTCTAGCTACGGGGGCATAAGTTTCGTCATAATCAATTCCTTCTTGTTGATTATAACCTTGAGCAACTAACCTAGATTTATTCCTAGTAACTATTCCATTCTCCTCTAACTTATTCCTATATACCCATTTGGTTCCTATGATGGTCATATCCTTTGGATTTGGTACTAGTTCCCAAACATCATTCGCCTTAAATTGACTTAGTTCTTCTTGCATAGCTATAATCCAACTTTCATCCTTTAAAGCCTCGCTAATATTCTTAGGTTCTATTGCTAAGAGGAAACAAAAGAAATTGTTTTTATCTTGGGCTTGTGATCTAAGGGTTCTTTGGTTAAGATGTCCTATTATATTATCTAATAGATGTGATCTAGATTCTTTAATATTAACAATTTCGTTATTTTCTAAGTGAATGTTTTCATTATCATTTCCTATGGGTTTTGTTTTACTAACCTCAATAGCTTCATCTTCGACTAAATCATCATCTTGTAAAGGTAAAGTTTTAGGAGGTGGTGGTGTTTCATCAAATGTTACATTTAGTGATTCCTCTACTTTCATGGAGTGTTTTTAAGTATTATATATGCTTTCCAATTTTGTGAGTATCCTAAAACTATTCCTTCATATGATTTTGGATCAAACTTAGTGAGATAGTCCTTAGTGTTTAAAATATAGCATTTACTTCCAAATACCCTAAAGTAGCTTAAGTTTGGTTTTCTACCTCTTAATAACTCATAAGGAGTTTTTCCTAGAATTCTTCTAATTGATACCCTACTTAAAATATAAGTTGATGTATCTACGGCGTGACACCAAAATTTTTGTGGGATGGATTGTTCATTTAACATAGTTCTACTCATTTCTTGTAGTGACCTATTTTTCCTTTCTACTACGCCATTTGATTGAGTGAGATATTCTATTTAACTCGCAATATTTTCCGAATTGTACTTCGTTATCAAATTCCCTACCATGGTCCGTCCTAATGGCAACTATAGATCATTCTAATTTATTTTGAATCATTTTACTAAATATTTCGAATTTTTCAAAGGCTTGGGTTTTGTCACTTAAAAAACTAGTCCACGTGTATCGTGAGTAGTCATCTACTATTACTAAGGTATATTTGTTTCCTCCATAGCTCCGCACAGCGGATGGACCAAAAAGATCCATATGTAATAATTCTAGGAACCTAGTAGTGGATACTATATTCTTGGCTTTGTGACTAGCATGAGATTGTTTTCCAATTTTACATGCATCACAAAAATGCTTGTCATATTTTAGATTAGGCAAATTTCTAACTAATTCCTTAGAGGCCAAAGATTGTATTTGTTGCATGTTAGCATGTCCTAATCTCCTATGCCATAGTGTAGAGTTTTCATCTAGGGTCGTTAGGCATATCCTATCCTCAGGTTTGTTTCCTAGTTTCATAACATATATGCCACCTTTTCTAATTCCTCTACCTATAATTTTTCCATTCTTAACTATTTCGCTATCATCTTCGGTAAATGTGACTCTACATTTATTATCACATATTTGTCCTACACTAAGCAAATTATATGTTAATTTATCTACATGCTCTACATTTTCAATAGTAAGTGAGTCTTGAGAGATCGTACCTTTGCCAATGATTTTTCCCCGTAAGTCACTACCGAAAATAACGTTACCTCCATTGTATGCCTTGTATGTAGAGAATAGATTGTGATTCCCCGTCATGTGCCTCGAACATCCGCTATCTTTAATCCATTCGTCAGGTTCCAAGTCAATTCCTAAACATATTTCGTCGGTTTCTTTTGCCATAAAACACTTTTCGTCTCTTGGCTTTTCAACTTCTTCTTTGTCATTATCACTCCATGTTCCACTAACAAAAGCACCTTGATTTTCATAACCCGGTGACATTCGCCAATGAGATGATTTGGACTTCCACATCTAAAGCACTTTCTTTTCCCGTAGTTGTCACTTCTATTCCTTTGGAATGCTCTTCTTTCGTCTCGTGATGATCTAGTGAATCTTCCTCGTCTCTTGAAGAACTTCTTGAATTCTCTTACGGCCATCGCATATTCTTCGTCTTCACTTTCGTCACTTGAATCATCATCATCACTAGATTCCTTTTTGGCTTTTAGAGCAATGGATTTGGTTTGTTCTTTCTTGACTTTGACCGTTTCCGAATCTCTTCTTATGATTTCTTCATGAACCTTCAAGTTGCCAATTAGTTCATCTAGTGATAACGTCATCAAGTTCTTTGATTCTTCGATTGCCGTGACCTTAGCTCGCCATTTTGGATGCAATGCCCTAAGAAATTTCTTAACACAATTTTTACTAGAAAATATCTCATCAAGTGCTTTTAAACTTGTGATGATAGTGTTAAACTTAGCAAAAGCATTATCAATTAATTCCTCTTCCGGAATCGTAAATTGTTCATATTGTTGTACAAGAAGATCTATTTTATTATCTTTGACTTGGCTATTACCTTGGTGAGTAATTAGTAAAGAATCCCAAATTTCTTTGGCGGTTTTACACATAAAAATTCTTTCATATTCTTTGCGTGGTAACGCATTATAAATTACCATTTTAGCCTCATTATTTTTTGCTAATTTCTTTTTCAAATCATCATTTTGTTCTTCAAAAGATACAATTTCATTCATTTTAGTTTCAACATTATATTGAATAGGAGGAAAATCACCAAAGGTAATAATATGCCAAAGATCAAGATCTTTTGATTTCACATAAGTTTCGAATCTATTTTTCCAATATAAAAATCTGTCACTTTCAAATAGTGGTGGTCTTTGCATAGATTGCCCTTCTAAATATTTTAAAGATTCCATAGATCGTTACAAGTTTTAAAATACAATATATTTTAAAGATCTTGTTAGACGTGGCTCTTGATACCAATTGTGGAAAACTAGAAGGGGGTTGAATAGTTTTACGTCGTTTTTAAATTCTTATAAAAGTTTGTCTAAAAGTTTTCTTTGTTTTATAAAATATAGATTCGATGCTATATGAAATCAAGTCATGCACAATATGAACAACACAAAGTATGTACGATAAAGCAATAATAACGTAAGTAAATAAATAGATAAGAGTTGGAAAGATCGAACCGAGAGACAAGCGATTTATAGTGGTTCGGCTACAAGGTCACCTTCCTTGCCCTACTCCACTCCCCGAGCACCTAACTTGAGAGTTTTCTTCACTATATCAACAAGCTCCCTTATGGCAGAGAAAACCTTACACACCAATTTATACACCACAATATCTTCACAACTTAATCACAACTTCTACACAACTAGTTCACACCTATTCATTACTTAATCACACCACTTCTTCACAACAATCTTCTACACACCAATCTTCTTCACACCAATTCTTCTACACACCCATTTTCTTCACACCTATTCTTCTACACACCAATCTTCTTCCTAACTTATCTTCTTCACAACTTTTCTTCTAACCAATCACACTATATATCAAACTACACTATCTTCTAACAAATGTTCACAACTAATCACACAATGAAATAATAACAATGATGATTCACTAACAACTTAGATGTGGAGATCACAACAAGTTGTAATACTTCTTGTCTTGAGGGATAGAAGTATTCTTCTCTTGCACTTGATGGGATGATATTTGGATCACTTTGAAACAAAGATTTAAGAATGTATGATCAAAGGATTTATAGATTGGAAATGGAGATCTAGAACAGAAAGTTCTGTAGTGCAAAAGGTGAGGAAAAAATCCAGGTTTAAGGTGGTATTTATAGCAACAGATTCTGACAGAGGAGCGTGGCCGGTCCCCTTAAATCATGGCCGGCCCCCTTAAAATTAAGGGGACCGCCCTTTATAATTAAGGGGGCCGCCCAGCTGAAACGGCCAGATTCATTGTCTTTTAATGGGGAAAGTTTATTTGGTGAAAAACTAACTGATTTTGGTTAAAAATTTGAATTCATATATTTAGTATGAATAAAACATTTTTCTTTATTACCAAAAGTGTTTTTCAAAAATATATAATATGTTTATATAATTAAATAAACTTTGTATTAGTTAATTAAATACCCCTTTGATCATAAATTGCACTAAACACTTTGTTTATTCATACCTTAAGTGATTTGGATGTAAAGAGAAATATTAATCACTAAATACTTGTTTATGTCACAAGTTTTAGTTCTATGAGTTTATATTTTGTGATAATTAAAATATAGAGATATTGATAACATGTTAATAATGTTTTTAGGCATTATTTATGTCAACACAATTGATGAACGGAAAAGGCAACAAGTGTGAAATTATTATTTTTACAATCCTAACAAATAAAGAAAATTTTAAGAAAAAGAAAAATTATTTTTACACTATTTAATTATTTATTATTAATTAATTACTAATTATCTATTTATTAACTAATTATATTAATTTAAATTACTAAAAAGACTAAGATAATTAAGAAGATTTTTATAAATCTAATTAACCATCACAGGAATCCTAAAAATTATAAAAAGTTGATTTTATGTATTTTTAAACTAATTTACTAATTATTATTCTAATTATTTATTAATTACCAATTTAACTAATTAAATTATAAAAAATAGAAAATGAATAGTAGAAATTCTAGAAAATTTTATAAATATATTTTAACTTATATAAAAGCAAGAAAAATTATAAAAACTAGGTGTTACTCAATAAAATCTAATTATGCTATTTAATTATTTAATATTAATTAATAATTAATTAAACTAAAATTAATTCTAAAAACCACTAAAAGACAAAAGAAAAATCTGGAAAAATTTCTAAAATTACTTTAATATAAAAGAGACTTAATAAAAATATAAAAATGCTATATTGCTTATAAATAAGCTAAAAAGAAAATTAAAATGATAATTTATATTAAATAGAAGCTATCACTAAAATTAAAATTGGTTTTTTTGTGTTTTTTCTTTTTCCAAACTAATTTTACACTAAAAACTAACACTTTTTACAAAAACACTTTTTATGTAGCTCAGAAATAAGCACTTTGATTGCTTATTTGTTCAACAGTTGACTTTGTTTGACTGAGAATGGAATTAAGCTCAAATGGAAGTGTGTGGGGTCCACTGATGAGGCGAAAAATGAACCACTGTTAGGGGGTCATTTAAGCCCAGAATTGAATTTATTTGATCAAATATTGCCCTAAATCGTTCCTTTTGTGATCTTAGGTACTTTGGGAGAGAAATCTAGAAAAGGAAGCAATTCGAACGTTTTCGGAGCATAAAAGTGAAGAAAACGCCAAAGTCTTAATTTTCCTTGCTGGGAACAGTAGGTGACGGCATGAATAAGGAATTTCTGACGGCGTCAAGAGTAATTTCCATGACGACCCAGTACAGAATTGAAGGCGTCACAAGGTAGGGCGTCAAGAGTAAAATGCGTGACGGCCTAAAAAATGCTATAACGTGACGGCGTCAAAAGTAGATCAAGGCAGTCCGAGAAGTATTTTGGCGGCGAGATGACGGCGTCACCAATTTGGTCTTGACGCCGTCAGCCTCAATTTCCTATATATAGTTTTCTAATTTTCATTCATAAAAAGAGAGAAGTTTTGGAGAAACCCTAAGGCCGAACTTAGTACGAATTTTACAGGTTTTTCAAGGGTTCTCAGCCCTTGAACCCTTTCATGTGTAATTGAGATAAGTGTTCTTTTAATTCAATCAATATGTCTATGTGTTGGTTATCTATATCTTGTTCTTGTCTTAATTTCATCATGCTAGGCTAGATCTATCTTGTGTTTGCTTGGATCTAATGAAACCTAGATGTTAATTATGTTTTGATTACTTGTTTATGGTTGTATTGGATGAATGATTTCGATGTTAGGCTTAAGAAAACTAGCAGATCTCCAAATGGTAACATGCTTGAACGTCTTAGGAAACATGAACTGACGTGCACTAGGTTTTATTGGTTGTATTTAATGCATGAGTAAATTCTAATGATCCCATGTTAGGAGCTTCTTAGCCGGCTCGACATAGGAGTGAAGTAGGCACTCATAGGATTGGGAAATTAAGTGCGCCACCCCATGAATGGTATTAAGGAATACAATCCGTCATCCACACAACTATAACAAGTAATTAACGTGTAAAAGATATCTAGGGAGTAGTGAAATCTAAGTAAACACAACTTCTCCACTTATTGCTCACAACTTTAGTTTAATTTAGTTTATTTTCATTTCTAGTATTTTAGTTTGATTGCATCTTTAGTATTGGGTTAGTTGACTAGCAACTAATTCCGCCCAAATCCTTCAAACCCGAGATTTTTACTTGCTTTCTAAAAAATATAAAAATACAAAAATAATCATCTCTCATCTTTAGAACTAGTATTTAGGTTTTCTAATCCTAGCGACACTATTCCTAGCTGAACGATCAATCCCCCGGTATTTGTCACTATACTATACTACAACGATCAGGTACACTACCTGGTGGGGGTTGTAAGCTTCTCAAGATCCCTTGAGAGGTAAAGCCTGGTGCGATTCCCATGTATCAAGTTTTTGGTGCTGCAGCCCGGGGAATAGTTATTGTCTAGGTTAGAATCTCTTTTTATTAGGTCTACTTGCTAGATTCCTTTCTAGTAAGATTTTATTTTTATTTTTAGGTTTCTTTAGTCTATCTTTTTCTTTGTGCCTTTGTTAGTAAATTAAACTCATTGACTATTCCGTTGACCATTATGGAAAACGCGAATCCACCCCTTTCCCCTAGAGAAGTGGCTGTGTTACGTGAACAAATTGAGAGTGAGATTAGGGAGCTTTGAGAGCTTAATAGGTTGATTAAGGTTGAGCTCGAACATGCATTTAGTGACCTAGCGACCGCCTTGTATTCAAATGAGGACCTAGGGCCTAATGACCTTGTGAATGATGTTGAGGGACTAGAAGAGGAGGAAATAGATCCGAAGCTTAATGACTACTTTAATCTATACCCCACTAAGGAGGAGATTGCATATTATAATAATCTTATTGATAACCCGCGATCTCCTTTCACTATAATCGAAGCTAAGATAAAGAGAGGCGATCCTAAGAATGCTAAAATACCATGTATGATTGGGTACAGACACGTTGAAAATGCTTACATTGACTTTAAATCCCCAATCAACATCATGTCCTCAAATGTTTATAATGATATAGTGAAAACAAGACTTGAACCTAGAAGAGATCCCAAATACCCCGGTGGAGTTTGTAACTTTGTCGGGAGAGTCAAAGGTCTACATGTCTTTGTTGGTAATTTCACTTTTGTCACCAACTTTATGATTGTGGAAGATCTTGCTAATGTTATTGATTGTCGATTATCCAATGTTGTGTTTGGCAAACCGTTTGTTGAGGAGTCAAAGTTAGAATATGATGAGATAGAAGGGACAATCCGATTTGCAAGTAACACCGATAGGATCACTTATAGGATGCCTAATAGAATGAAAGAATTTCGCTTTATATCCCGATTTGATAAGGATAACGTTGGTGCCTTTGAGGACATCAATGAAGAGGATAAGAAAAAGGGCATGGATTATGTATGGGAAAAGAGGAGTCTTTTTTACAAAGATTGCTTGGCCTTAGGACCAAGGTATAAAGTCGATAAGGAATTTGCCCAAAGGGTTATGTGGGCGATTGAGAAAAAGGTGATTGGTTTCTACAAAGAATATTTACAATCGGAGAGTGAAACCAACGATGAGGTCACGTAGTAACCCATGACCTTGAGTCTAGCTACAAGACTCGTAAATAAAGAAAAGCGCTTCTTGGGAGGCAACCCATGTTTTTTGTGATTTTATTTTGTTTGTTTGTTATTTGCTTCCGTATGCATGCTTTATTTTTATTGTTGGTAGATCATGTTTCTCAATTAAATAGTGGAAATACTTTACTTTGTTGTTTTGGCCTAGTCTTAACTCCACCTAAAAGTATTTTTGGAAAAGATAAGTGTAAGGGGAAACCCCAAATATGTTTTTAAGAAACAAACCGATCATGATTCTCCACGATATTAAATGAACATGTATATTCGTATTTGTTAGAGTCAAATGCTTGTATTGAGTCATAATGAAGTTTTGCAGGATTTTCCAGGAAGTGAGACCAAGTTTTTCTAGAAATTTTCCGGAAACTTAACATAAGAATTTCTGCAGGTCACTTCTGACGGCGTCACGAGTTAACTCTTGACGGCGTCACGTGTAAAAATCTGGAAATTTTACCGGTTTTGTTTTTCTAACGGAGTCTTATGGTTTTTGTGAATTATTAAGTTTTATAATCTCCAGGAGATCTGCAAACTTCATTCCACAAGCATTATATCTTATTTTGTTTTCTAGGATTTAGTAACTTATATAGGTTGCCGCCGATTTTATGCGAGGTTGTCTTGTCTATTTTCTCAGGTTTTACAGGTTATGTATGACAAGAAGATGATTTATATTCTGGAAGGGAAGCTTTGATTGTTCATTTTCTTGGAGGAAGATTTAACCTGGCCACCTAATTATCCATACCGAGCGAATCGGGGGAGTATTTGATTTCATTCTTTTTACTTATGTCACTTTTACATTCTTTACTTGAACATTGGGGACAATGTTCATCCTAAGTGTAAGGGGAGGGTAAAATGATGATACCTTACATGTACACTTTCGCTTGAGTTTGTTTTATTTAATGGTAGATGTGTAATAAAACTATGATAAATACTTGTTAGTGTAATTTTAGCGCCAAATTTAAAATTTTTTACAACATTTAGGAGTGAAACTTTAGCCATAGCAAGCGTCTCATGGATAGGAGATTGTATGACTAGCACATAACCGTACTTTCAGAAACATTTTCCACCCAAATATTTGAGGTTCGCATTTAGATTTGATAGGAAAAGCATTTATTATTAGTGCTTATGGGTGTACCGGTAGCATTTAGATTCTAGAACTTGCGTTAGTGATGCATCCCGAGACCGCTAGTGAGACTACATTCGTGTGGTAGGATTTACTACATGATAAGAGGCATTAGGATTACCCTTGTGTTAAACCCGTATCATAGTTACTTGACCATTTAAGTCGTATTACTTGGCTAGTTAAGTCAACTAATTTTTCCCACACCCTTAGCGTTGTACTCATTTTTAGTACATGAAACCCCTAGTACACCCCTCCGAGCCTATCTTTTCATTTCTAACTTTAAGCATTTTACTTAAAGGAAGAATTTGTTACACCCCACTTAAATGTACACCCAAATCGCCTTAGCCATCCGTGTATGCGCTCATTTTTAGTGCATTATTGTTATTTGTTAAACCCTAAGTTAACTATCTAATTGATTACATGGTTGCTAAGTCGAGTCATATCCTTGTACATATTGTTTTGGGATGATTGGGACTCATGGGTAAAGTACTTATTTATGGAGTAATGGGGAAGAACATCATATTATTACCCCCATATGAACGTTAATCTTAAAAGTACTCAAAGTGTTTTGATTTTCTTAATTCAAGTCATTAGATTAGCTCATTGTAAAGTTTGTAAAGATTCAAGTGTAAGGGGAATGTTCATTCCCTATGATGTATTATTTTGGATGGTAGGGTAAGAGTGTATGAAATGAAAAAAAAAAAAAAAAAAAAAAAAAAAAAATCGAAAAAACGAGAAAAAGAAAAGAAAAAAAATAGAAAAAGAAAAAGAGAAAAAACATACGGACTACCATCCCTTTTTATTCTATGTTCATTTTTATGTTTTTGTTATTTTTCATTTATTAGCTTAAGTCCAGTCTAGTCTTGGCTTAGCAACACCACATTGTACATGTAATTAACCAAGATTGTTAACTCGCCACCAGTAGAGACTTCCTTTATCCAACAAAACCGTGTATTTCATATCCCTACACCTAACGTTACAACCCTTTAAAAGACCTCTTTGATAGTTTATCCTCGGTGCTTACGCCATGTGGTGGAGGTTTGATCCTTTCCCAAGCCTATGGTAATCTATTTTGCTATGACAGGTAGTGAGAGATATCTTCCGTTTCCATATTGTAATTTATACTTTATTACACCCGAGAGATGTGAGTATCTAAACACTATTTGTGAGGTGCTAGTGTATGACCTCCGTGCTTGTTTATTGGTCTTTAGTGGAACGATTATTTGTTGTAATTACTTTTATATTAGTGTTAAATGACCCCTAACTTGCATTTTGATTAGAATAAAAGCGCAATTGCTTGAGGACAAGCAAATCTCAAGTGTAAGGGTATATGATGAGGCGAAAAATGAACCACTTTTAGGGGGTCATTTAAGCCCGGAATTGAATTTATTTGATCAAATATTGCCCTAAATCGTTCCTTTTGTGATCTTAGGTACTTTGGGAGAGAAATATGGAAAAGGAAGCAATTCGGACGTTTTTGGAGCATAAAAGTGAAGAAAACACCAAAGTATTAATTTTCCTTGCTGGGAACAGTAGGTGACGGCGTCAAGAAGGAATTTCTAACGGCATCAAGAGTAATTTCCATGACGACCCAGTACAGAATTGAAGGCGTCACAAGGTAGGGCGTCAAGAGTAAAATGCGTGACGGCCTGGAAAATGCTATAACGTGACGGTGTCAAAAGTAGATCAAGGCAGTCCGAGAAGTATTTTGGCGGCGAGATGACGGTGTCACCAATTTGGTCTTGACGCCGTCAGCCTCAATTTCCTATATATAGTTTTCTAATTTTCATTCATAAAAAGAGAGAAGTTTTGGAGAAACCCTAAGGCCGAACTTAGTACGAATTTTACAGGTTTTTCAAGGGTTCTCAGCCCTTGAACCCTTTCATGTGTAATTGAGATAAGTTTTCTTTTAATTCAATCAATATGTCTATGTGTTGGTTATCTATATCTTGTTCTTGTCTTAATTTCATCATGCTAGGCTAGATCTATCTTGTGTTTGCTTGGATCTAATGAAACCTAGATGTTAATTATGTGTTGATTACTTGTTTATGGTTGTATTGGATGAATGATTTCGATGTTAGGCTTAAGAAAACTAGCAGATCTCCAAATGGTAACATGCTTGAACGTCTTAGGAAACATGAACTGACGTGCACTAGGTTTTATTGGTTGCATTTAATGCATGAGTAAATTCTAATGATCCCATGTTAGGAGCTTCTTAGCCGGCTTGACATAGGAGTGAAGTAGGCACTCATAGGATTGGGGAATTAAGTGCGCCACCCCATGAATGGTATTAAGGAATACAATCCGTTATCCACGCAACTATAACAAGTAATTAACGTGTAAAAGATATCTAGGGAGTAGTGAAATCTAAGTAAACACAACTTCTCCACTTATTGCTCACAACTTTAGTTTAATTTAGTTTATTTTCATTTCTAGTATTTTAGTTTGATTGCATCTTTAGTATTGGGTTAGTTGACTAGCAACTAATTCCGCCCAAATCCTTCAAACCCGAGATTTTTACTTGCTTTCTAAAAAATATAAAAATACAAAAATAATCATCTCTCATCTTTAGAACTAGTATTTAGGTTTTCTAATCCTAGCGACACTATTCCTAGCTGAACGATCAATCCCCCGGTACTTGTCACTATACTATACTACAAAGATCAGGTACACTGCCTGGTGGGGGTTGTAAGCTTCTCAAGATCCCTTGAGAGGTAAAGCCTGGTGCGATTCCCACGTATCATCCACAATGGTTAAATTTGGTTCCTCTGAGTTATATGAACAATTTTGAGCAAGGATCAAGCAAATAAGCTGGCTGATTAAGCCACAAGACCACAATAAGCACTTTACTACTTGGATTCTGAGACAAAAATGGGACAATCTTTAAGGGCAATTCCAAGTGGGGTCCACAAGGTCACAGGTCAAACCACTGGTCAACTCTTGAAGCCAGCCCGGAGGGGGGTTGGGAGAACCCAAGATTGGACTGTGGGACCCACTGGGGTGGCCACAATCAACCACCAAAGGTGGTGATGCTACTGAGGGTCTGATGCACAGGGGAAGGTCTCTCCCTGCAGGTGTGTTCCTGGGGTAAAAAGGTCCACCAAATAAATTCACAAAAATGCAACAATTATGGAAATCACAAGTTTAGCTGATATATTAAACACCCAAGAAGTTTCAAACCTCAGAACCAAACACAAAAATCAGGAAAATTCTTGCCATATTTGAGATTCTTGACCAAGGAACTTTTTGACTTTTATGGTAAAACTTGAATGTTGACTTAATTGAGCTTTGGATCAAACCTACCCACTGATTATGATGTATTAAGTTGAAATGAACTCAAAATAAGCAATCTTACACACAATCTAAGGCTATGGTGTGGATTTGGAACTTAAAAATCCACACAGTGGACTGTTATGAGCAATGAAACCATGTTTTGACTTTTTAACTAACAAGTAATGGACTTTATGCTTGAAATGTTATAATAGAACCTGTTTTGACTTGTGAAAGCTAAATGCAACATAAACAACAATTGGAACACAGACAATAATCTTATTCCAAACACTCCTATAAGTAATCTGAAAAAGAGATTTTCAAAGGATTACACTTCTCAAGCCTATAAACCTGAATCCTAAAGCTATATTATGATGAAACAAACTTGTTAAAGCACAAATGTATATATAAATACCACAAATACTCATGAACTCTAATAAACTATTTTGATAGTTAAACTGAAAATCTGAGCCACCAATGAACCAGTGAACAAACTATATCAAATAAGCAATATACTAACTCTACTACACTAAATAAGCTTATAAGCAACAAATTAGAAGAATTTAAGCATTGCTACAGTGTTTTGCACAAAATGAAAGTGAGAGGCTTACAAGGTAGGCCTGTGAGCACCAAATACCAAGAACCAAGGATCCTAACTCCTCCCTGAGGATCTAAACCCAAAATCCAAAGCTACTTTGCTTCCAAATCAACTCTGAATCACCAAAAACCACTTCCACACCAACAGTTGAATTTTGTTGACCCTTTTGTAATTTGTGGAATTTTTTAGCTAAATTGAATTTTAAGTTACTAGAAGCTTTTACAAGCTTCCTGGGAGCTTATATGTTCTATTCTAGTCCATGATAACAACATAAACTATCATTACTCATAAATGAAATTTTGAAAGAAAATTGCACAAATTAAAAATCAAACTGAGATACTGAATTTCATTGCTTAAAAAGATTCAACATACACTGAATTCACTGAATTTAATACTAGAAAGCTTAAAAATACAATGACAAACCTAAAGATTATACATACGACCTAATTTTTGCTAAATTATACTATATATCTCGCTCAACTGCTTCCCCTCTCTTTATATGGCATCCATTGACTTCCTTGACCTTTTCTGAGTGAATCCCACCCATTGGATTGGATGGGAATGATCTTAGCCATTAAAAACGATTTTGGCACCTTTTTTTCTTTTAACTGTTTGTGGTTGAGTATTAGGTTTAGGGGAGCAATAAATGCCCCTTGGATGTTAGTTAAGGTGGAGGGAACAAGAAGTGGGCTGCTGAGGTAGAGGAGGGGGGAGATGGAGTATTTGGTGAGCTTTGCAGGTCACGTGGGAGTTGGGGGAGGAAGAGAGGTCAAAGGGTTGACCTTGGGTGGTATTATTTGAAACGGGGGAGAGTATATTTTGGTGGTGGGCTGGGGTGTTAGTGTTGGTGTGGGCTGGAGTAATAAGGGTGGGTGATTGGGCCTGGTTGTGTTTATTTTGGGTTTGGTTTGGGGTTTTAGTTTATTAAGGGTCCGGTTGGTATTTGTAGTAAACACAAGGACCAAAAATGAAATTCCACCAAACACAAAGGCCAAAAATGTAATTCTGCCAAAGTATCACCAAGGACCATTCATGCAAAGTTTAATAATCCAAAAACCATTTTTGCAATTTTTTTTACTTTTCAAAATTCCCAGGGACTATTTCTGCAAATTTTCAAACTCCAGGGACCAAACATGCAAATTTTCCAAACTTTTCACCCAAAGTCCATTTTCGATAATTTTTTTATTTTTGAAGGACTTGGGTTGAATTTTCTTTCAAAATAAATGCATAGGGACTATTTTTGACAACTTTTGAAACTTGGGGGACTGAAACTGCCAATATTGCAAACTTTGATCATTTTTCATTTGTTTTTGCTCATTTTGCATTTAAAACACATAAAACACAATTCCTGGGATAATTGCAGTATTTTGATGACTTTTTGATTGTTTTTGTATGTTTTGGTAGTTTAAATACGATAAAAATGATGAGTGTTTGAGCACTCATCAGCGTTTTCCCGTAAATGGGTGTTTTAAAAGTAGGATCTCTCAAGTCTCAAAACTCGTTTCGAGTGTTCTCAATTAAGAACATAACATATTCATACCTGTTTTGAAAGATCCACATTTTTCGGGTAAGGGGAAAGCCGACTTTCAAAATTCGCCCGGAACTATACAGACTCCTGGCGCGTCACCCGCGCGTTGACGCGCGGGCAGCGCGCCAGGAGCTGACACTGGCTCCGACGATTTTGAGCTAACGTTTGTTATTTTATGTGTTTTGATGGTTCGTTTTTCATCATTAAAACATAAAGAGATCTTGATCATGTTGCCTCAACAGAGTTAAAATTTATTGAAAAAGAAAAGGCTAGAATTGAATCAGAGAAACAAGCTTTGTAAGATAAGTTTGATAAGGAAGTGGCTAGGCATAAAGAATGGATAAATTCAGGTGATAAGTTAGCTAGTTTGCTCTATAGTAGTCAGTCTGTAACATCTGAGATAGGTTTAGGTTTTCAGAAATATGTAGGTGCAGAGGTACACCATAATTTAGATAAGAAAAGTAAGAATAACCCTAAACCCGTAAAAGTCTTAAGAGAAGGTGAGATGCATGCAGTTCCAGGACAAATTAGAGGAGTATTTATGCCCACCACCACTACCTCAGACTTTGATGGTTCACACCATTTGTATGGCAAAAAGTCTGATGACTTGTCTAACCCTATTTGTAAAACTAATAACTCTGACTCTCCCACTACCATAGGAACCTCTATGCACACATCCCACCATTTGGACTTAGCAGAATCACAGATGCAAATTGGCACTAGGACCAATGACTCCCCTGACTCTAGTAGTGTCTCTAGTGATGATTCTAATGAATGTGTCTCTTGTTCTTTCAGGGACAAGACCTCAGAGACCTCTACCTCTAGTTATGCCAGTTGTGATTCCAAGACCAAGTCAGATTCACCCAAGTCCTCATCAAAGCTTTCTGTCAAGTCCTCTTACAAGTCTGCTGACTCTAGAGTTGCTGCTGATGAAGTTATTTCAAAGACAGCTTCTCCTGAAGACTTGTTATTTACTTCTTTTAAAAACAATTCCTTTCAGTCATTACAAAACAATTCTACTTCTGGTGCTTGTTTGAATAATTTTGTGGTTGATAAGACATCTTTTGGTTTAAATAAATCTTCTAGAAAGAAGAAGTGTTTTGTTTGCGGTAGTAAATTGCATTTGATTAAGGATTGTTATTTTTATGAAAAGAGGATGGGTGTTTCTGCTGCTCATAATAGACATAGACCAAAGTGGACCAATGTTCATTCCAAACCCTCATATGTTCCACAGGCAACCCACACCACCAGCAGAACCAACTCAGTTTTTGTTGATAGGTCTGTTCCTGCTGGTAGGTCTGTTTCTGCTGGTAGATATTTTCCTGCTGATAGGAATAGACATGTTGCTAGACCATTTTCTGGATATCATCAAAATTACTTTCAAAATGGTTATTGGCCTGGATGTTATGACCCAATGTTTTTGGGAAGGGCATATTGGGATTCTGCTGTAAAGTCCTCGGCAGATTGTTCTTGGAAATTTAATAGACCATTTATACACAGGGGTTCCAGGAACAATGGTGGATCTAACTCATCTACATGGCTTCATTCTACTGATCCACAAGGCAGACTCAAGTCTTTCATGACTTGAGTCTCTCTATGTACTCATATTGTTGTATATTTTGTTGTTGTAGGGACATCCTCTTTTAAATAAAGATTTAGGTATTGTTGATAGTGGTTGTTCTAGACGCATGTCTGGGAATCAAGAGAAGCTGCATGACTTTGTGCCTTTTAATGGAGGCAAAGTGACATTTGGAAGTGGAGAAGGAAGGATCACTGGTAAAGGAACCATCAGACCCCCAAAGGTGGATTTTAAGAATGTCTATTATGTGAAGGAGCTATAAAATTTTAATTTGTTCTCTGTTTCACAAATCTGTGACAAAAAGATTCCTGTGCTATTCACTGAGGAGGACTGTCTCATTCTTTCACAAGACTTCAAAATACCTGATGAGAGTCATGTATTGCTAAGGGTTCCAAGAAATCATAATCTTTACACATTCAACTTGAATGATGTCAAGCCAGAAGATGATCTAGCATGCTTGGTGGCTAAAGCATCCTTGGATGAATCTACAAAATGGCACAGAAGGATGGCTCATGTAAACTTTAAGGTTATCAACAAGCTTGCTAAATATGGACTGGTTCGTGGACTTCCTTCCAAGATCTTCACTAATGAACACAACTATGTTGCATGCAACAAAGGAAAGCAACACAAGGCTTCTTATAAAGCCATTACTGCTGTGAGCACCATCTCAGAACCTTTGCAGTTACTTCATATGGATCTTTTTGGTCCAACATCCATCAGGAGTATTAACCATAAGTACTTCTGTCTGGTGATTACTGATTCTTATAGTAGGTTTAGTTGGGCATTCTTTTTGGGTACTAAAGACCAAACTTTTCTGACTTTAAAGGAATTTATGGCCCTCATTGAAAACCAACTTAACAAGAAGATCAAAAGTATAAGGTGTGACAGTGGGACATAGTTCAAAAATGCCAATCTCATTGAACTCTGTGGGATAAAGGGTATAAAAAGGGATTATAGCAATCCCAGGACTCCACAACAAAATGGAGTTGCAGAGAGGAAGAATAGAACCCTGATAGAGGCTGCAAGATCCATGCTTGCTGACTCTAAACTTCCCACTATATTTTGGACTGAAGCAGTGGGCACTGCTTGTTATGTACTAAATAGGGTGTTGATAACTAGACCATATAATAAAACACCCTATGAGCTTTTGACTGGGAAGAAACCTACCATTGAGTACTTGAAACCTTTTGGATGTCAAATGACTATTCTGAATACAAGTGATCACTTAGGAAAGTTTGAAGAAAAAGCTGCTGAAGGGTATATAGTTGGTTATTCAGCTCATAGCAAGGCTTACAGGGTATATAATTTGGCTGCAAAGAAGATTGAAGAGACTCTTAACCTGAGATTTTTGGAGGACAATGAAAATGCTCAGGGTAAAGGTCATGAATGGTTCTTTGACCTTGACTATACAAGATTTAAAACTAACCCTTCTGCAGGTACACAAGAGTCACCTACTAACATTGCAGGTACCCTAGAAGATGACTCAGACAGTGATTCAGAATGTGATGAACCCACTATTGTTGTTTCTTCTCTCCCTATTCATGTTGCAGGTCCTACTAACAAAGAAGCCTCTGATTCCAAAGTTGCTGATGATGTGGATAACTCAACTTATGTAGAAGATCTTGCTATACTTAAAAAGAAAGAGCATGCAGCAACTGAAGAAGCTAAAAGGCTTGGTCTTGAGTTTGCTCTGGATACTGAGGCACTCTTGAGACAAGCTGCTCTAGATGCCAGCAGAAACTGTAAGAAATTAGTGAAGTCAGTATTTAGATACTGCTGAAGATTCTGCTGACAGGTTCCTGCCGAAGCACATACTGGTTTCTGTTGAAGTATAGTTCCTGCTGAAGAATAGTGTTACTGCGGATATAGTTAATTCGTGGATAGAAGTTAGTTATTTATAGATAAGATATGTAGAATATCTTTTAGAGTATTATGTTTATACGTTTCTGTATAAGAATTTAGGGTTTCCACTAGTATATAAGGAACCCAAGGATATTGTATTATGTACGAGTTTCAAAAACAATCATTAGTAAATAATATAGATCTATAGAGGATCAGAGTTTAGCATACAAGTTTATATTTATATTCCGCAATAAGTATAAGCTAACAGAGATTGTCTATTTAGTTTGCTGGTGATTACATTAGTAGACTAATGATCTATTGGCTCGAGATCTATCAAGTGTAGATCCTACAAGTGGTATCAGAGCCACAAGATAATCTCTGTAATATAACTCACACTCAAACACCTTTTCCATTCAGAAACAATGGTTGATGGAGATGCTTCTGATGTCAATCTCACAAACACCAACGCTATCACTCAACAACTTCAACAGGTTGCTTTCTCTAACAGCAACACCAAGTTTCCCTATCTCAGGAAGGATGAGTATGAGATTTGGGCCATGAAGATGCAGAACTGGATTGCCAGTGTAGACTTCAACTTATGAAATGTGATCTTAAGAGGGAGCAGTCCTAAAAAGCAGGGAAACGACCCTAATGGTAATGTGACTATTTTTGTTGTTGCTTCTGCTGAAGAGATCATTGCTGAACGAAGGGAGAACAAAGCAAGAACTATCTTGCTTCAAGCAATTCCTGATGATCGCATGGGAGATTTTCATTACCTGACTGATCCTATAGAAATCTGGTTGGCTATTAAGGCAAGATTCGGAGGCAATGAGGAATCAAAGAGGATGAGAAAGTCTATGTTGAAGCAAGAATTTCAGGAATTCAGGATAACTGAAGAGGATGGCACTCACAAAGGCTATGACAGGTTTTAGAAGATTCTAAGTCATTTGAATAAGCTTATGGCCAGACCTGACAATGAGGAGGTTAACTCCAAGTTCTTAAGAGCCTTACCCCCCTCATGGTCACAGGTCAGCATATCTTTGAAAACCAAAGGAGGTTTGGATTATCTCTCGTTTGATGACTTGTACAACAAACTCAGGGCCTTGAAACTTGACATCAAGGGACACTTCTCTTATGCAGCACCTCCTTCACACTCTGCATTCATCAGAACTCATTCAAACTATATGCCACATTCTTCCAGTCCAAGTCCTTGCACTACAACATTGTCTTTCACAAATGCTAGTCCAAAGAATCATCCAAAGGTTAGCAATGTGATAGAAGATGTACTTCACTCATTTGTTGCTGAAGTTGATCAACAACAACAAATAGCTTATGAGGACTTTGAGCAGATTGATGAACTTGCAATGGAAGAATTGGACTTAAAGTGGCAAAAGGCAATGCTGTCTCTTAAAGTCAGAAGATTTGAGCAAAAGGCTGGAAGAAAGCTTCAAGTCAATGGAAGACATGTAGCTCGTTTTGACAGGAGAAAAGTTAAGTGCTATGCTTGTAGAGAGATTAGGCATTTTGCAAGAGAGTGCAAATCCAAGAAGAGTGAAGACAGTACCAGATACTCAGCTTACAAGAAGAAGGAGGTGGAGGCTGGAGAATCAAAGGCTTTGGTAACTGCTGTAGATGCTTGTGTTGACTGGAATGAGCATGAATCTGAAGATGCAACAAGCAGTTCTCCTCAACAAATCTCCTGCGTGGCTAGTTGTGATGCTGACTTCGCCTTCATGGGAATATCTCCTCAGGTATCTAATTGTGTTTTTGGGTGTGATATTAAATATAAAACTCTTAAAGAAGCTTATGATGATATGGAACCAAAATATAATGCTAGCTTTATAGAAGCTCAAACTTACAAAGATGCTGTTAAAACTTTAGAAAAACAGAAAGTGTGGTTTCAACAAAATCAATTGGCTTATGAGGAAAAGATAAGAGTTTTAAAAAGAGATTTAGAGATAACTAGCAATGAATTAAAATTTACTGAAAAGAAAAAGCTAGAATTGAGTCTGAGTAAGTTGGATAAGGAATTTACTAGGCATAAAGAATGTCTAATTTCAGGTGATAAGTTAGCTAGTTTTCTCTATGGAAGTCAGTCTGTTACATCTGAGTTTTGTTTAGGTTTTAAGAAATATGTAGGTGTAGAGGCAAACCATTATTTAGATAAGAAAAGTAAGAATAACTCTGCACCTGTCAAATTCTTAAATGAAGGTGAGATGCATGCTGTACCAAGACCTATTAGAGGTGAATTCATGCCCACCTCCAAAACCTCTGAGTTTAATGGTTCACACCATTTGTATGGCAAAAAGTCTAATGACTTGCCAAACCTTACTTGTAAAACTAACAAACCTGACTCTCCCATAGGAACCCCTAAGCCCACATCCCATAATTTGGACTTACCCATATCACAGACTCCAAATGGCATTAGGATCAATGACTCCTATGACTCTAGAAGTACCTCTAGTAATGATTCTAAAGAATGTGTCTCTTGTTCTTTCAGGGACAAAAGCTCAGAGACCTCTAGTTATGCCAGCTGTGAATCAAAGACCAAGTCAGTCTCACCCAAGTCCTCAACAAAGCTATATGTGAAGTCATCTTACAAGTCTGTGGACTCTGAAGTTGCTGCTGATGAAGTGATTTCTAAGACAGCCTCTTCTGAAGACTTGTTATTTACTTCTTTTAAAAACAATTCCTTTCAGTCAGTACAAAACAATTCTATTTCTGGTGGTTGTTTGAATAATTTTGTGTTTCATAAGACAACTTCTAGTTTTAATAAATCTTCTAGAAAGAAGAAGTGTTTTGTTTGTGGTAGTAAAATTCATTTGATTAAGGATTGTGATTTTCATGACAAGAGGATGGGTGTTTCTGCTGTTCATAATAGACCTAGACCAATGTGGACCAATGTTCCACATATCACTAGCAGAACCAACTCGGTTTCTGCTGAAAGATATGTTCCTGCTGAAAATTCTGTTTATGCTGATTGATATGCTGATAGGAATAGATATGTGTCTAGACCATTTTATGGATTTAATCATACTTATTTTCAAAATGGTAATTGGCCTGGCTATTATGACCCAATGTTTTTGGGAAGGGCAAATTGGGATTCTACTGTAAATTCCTCAGCAGATTGTTCTTGGAAATTTAATAGACCATATGTATACAGGGGTTCCAGGAACAATGGTGGATCTAACTCATCTACATGGCTTCATAATAAAGATCCACAAGGCAGGCTCAAGTCTTTCAAGACTTGAGTCTATCAATGTACTTATTTTGTTGTATAATTTTTTGTTGTTGTAGGGACATCCTCTTTTGAATAAAGACTTAGGTATTGTAGATAGTGGTTGTTCATGAAGCATGTCTGGGAATCAGGAGAAGCTACATAATTTTGTGCCTTTCAATGGAGGCATAGTGAGATTTGGAAGTGGAATAGGAAAAATCACTAGAAAAGGAACCATTAGAACTCCAAAGGTAGATTTTGAGAATGTCTACTATGTGAAGGAACTAGAAGGTTTCAACTTGTTCTCAGTTTCACAAATCTGTGACAAAAAGATTTCTGTACTTTTCACTGATGAGGATTGTCTCATTCTCTCACCTGACTTCAAAATGCCTGATGAAAGTCAGGTATTACTAAAGGTTCCAAGAAATCAAAATCTTTACACATTCAATTTGAATGATCTCAAACCAGAAGGTGATATAGCATGCTTGGTTGCTAAAGCATCCTTGGATGAATCTACAAAATGGCACAGAAGGATGGCACATGTTAACTTCAAAGTGATTAACAAGCTTGCTAAAGATGGACTTGTTCATGGGCTCCCTTCCAAGATTTTTACCAATGAACACAATTGTGTTGCATGTAACAAAGGAAAGCAACGCAAAGCCTCTTATAAAGCTATTACTGCTGTAAGCACAATCTCAGAACCTTTGCAGCTGCTTCATATGGATATTTTTGGTCCAACATCCATCAGGAGTATTGACCATAAGTACGTCTGTTTGGTAATCACTGATGCTTTCAGTAGATTTAGTTGAACATTCTTTCTAGTGACTAAAGATCAAACCTTTCAGACACTTACAGAATTTATGGCCCTCATTGAAAACCAACTTAACAAGAAGATCAAAGGTATAAGGTGTGACAATGGGACAGAGTTCAAGAATGCCAATCTTATTGAACTCTGTGGGTTAAAGGGTATAAAGAGGGACTACAGCAATCCCAGGACTCCACAACAGAATGGAGTTGCAGAAAGGAAGAATAGGACCCTGATAGAGGCTGCAAGATCTATGCTTGCTGACTCTAAACTTCCCACTATGTTTTGGACTGAAGCAGTTGGCACTGCTTGTTATGTGCTTAATAGGGTGTTGATTACTAAACCTCACAATAAGACACCTTATGAGCTCTTGACAGGGAAGAAACCTACCATTGAATACTTGAAACCTTTTGGATGTCAAGTGACTATTTTGAATACAAGTGATCACTTAGGCAATTTTGAAGAAAAAGCTGCTGA
Organism: Artemisia argyi; assembly: GCA_030686995.1. Lineage (NCBI taxonomy): Eukaryota > Viridiplantae > Streptophyta > Magnoliopsida > Asterales > Asteraceae > Artemisia > Artemisia argyi. The sequence continues at coordinate 85,403,548 of CM060681.1, read as the reverse complement.
AGGTTACATTGTTGGTTACTCAGCTCACAACAAGGCTTACAGGGTATATAATTTGGCTGGAAAGAAAATTGAGGAGACTCTTAACCTGAAATTTCTGGAGAGCAATGAAAATACTCAGGGTAAAGGTCATGAATGGTATTTTGACCTTGATTACTTGACAGATCATTTGGGGTAGACAAGATTTAAAACTAACCCTTCTGTAGGTATTGAAGTGTCTCCTACTAACAATGCAGGTACTCTGGAAGATGACTCAGACAGTGATTCAGAATGTGATGAACCCCCTATTGTTGTATCTTCTCTCCCTATTCATGTTGCAGGTCCTACTAGCACAGAAGCCTCTGATGCCAAAAATGCTGATGAAGAGGAAAACTCAACCTATGTAGAAGATCTTGCTAGACTCAAAAAGCAAGAGCATGCAGCTGCTGAAGAAGCTAAAAGGCTTGGTCTTGAAACAAGCTGCTATTGATGTTAGCAGAAAATCAATTTCTGATGATGAATCTGCTGATGCAGCTGCTTCCAATTCTACTGAAGGCATTTATGTTGCAACACCTGTTTCCACTACTACATCAACTAGCTTAGAAGAACCATTTGGCATGTTCCCCAGCCCCTCAGATCTTGGCAACCATGAACAAAGTGCTGGCATTTTTCAATCAGCTTCTTATGATGAAGACTTTGCTCCAACTTTGACTAATCTTGAAACCTCTGTTGATGTCAATCCGATTCCCACTAAGAGGATCAACACCATTCATCCTCAAGAGAATATCCTTGGTGATCTAAATGCTATGGTTCTAACCAGAAGTGCTATAAAGCAGAAACAGTTTGGTCAATGTGCCTTTTTCACATATGTGTCTAATCAAAAGAGAGACAATCACACAGATCAGAAGCATTGTCTGTTTGCTTGTTTCTTGTCACAAGTTGAGCCAACAAGCATTAAACAAGTTTTGAGTGAACCTAGTTGGGTTGTAGCTATGCAGGAAGAGATGCAACAATTCAAGAATCAAGATGTTTGGGTCCTTGTTGATCTACCTGCAGGTAAAATTGTTATTGGAACCAAGTGGATATGAAAATCCAAAAGGGATGCAAGAGGTATAGTGGTAAGAAATAAAGCAAGATTGGTGGCTCAAAGTTTTAGACAAGAAGAAGGGATTGATTATACTGAAGTCTTTGCACTTGTTGCTAGGGTGGAAGCAATTAGGTTATTTTTGGCCTTTGCCTCTTACATGGGATTTGTGGTATATCAGATGGATGTCAAAAGTGCCTTCCACTATGGTAAGATTGAGGAAGAAGTCTATGTTACACAACCACAAGGCTTTGAAGACCCACAAAATCCTAAGAAGGTGTACAAGGTTGTCAAAGCACTCTATGGCCTTCATCAAGCACCAAGAGCCTGGTATGCTAGGCTATCTACCCTCCTTTTGGAACATGGATACAGAAGAGGAGCTATTGACAAGACTCTCTTCATCAAGAAAAACTCCAGGGATATCATTCTAGTACAAGTGTATGTGGATGATATTATTTTTGGCTCCACAAAGGAAGCATGGTGCAGGGAATTTGAAGATTTGATGAAAGGTGAATTTCAGATGAGTGCAATGGGGGAACTAACATGTTTCTTGGGGCTACAAGTCAAACAACAACCTGATGGGATCTTTATCCATCAGGAGAAATATGTGAAAGATATCTTGAAAAAGTTTGACTTTGAACTTTTGCGAACTGCAACTACTCCCTATGAACCTCCCAAGCTGAAAAATCCAAATGAACAAGATGAAGCTGTTAATGTGCATCTATAAAGATCCATGATTGGATCACTCATGTATCTCACAGCTTCAAGACCTGACATCACTTTTGCTGTCAGTGCTTGCTTAAAACATCAGGTCACTCCATTGACTTCCCACCTTAATGTTGTGAAGAAAATTTTCAAGTACCTTAAAGGCCAACCTAAGTTAGGTCCTTGGTATCCAAGGGATTCACCATTTGTGCTGGAAGCATATAGTAATAGTGACTATGCTGGGGCTAATTTGGACAGGAAATCCACAACAGGAGGTTGTCAATTTCTTGGTAGAAGACTCATTTCTTGGCAGTGCAAGAAACAAACCATTGTGGCTACCTCTTCTACTGAAGCAGAATATGCTGCTGCTGCTAACTGTTGTGGTCAGGTACTCTGGATTCAGAATCAAATGTTGGATTATGGGTTCAATTTCATGAACACTAAAATCTATATTGATAATAAAAGTACCATTTCCATTGTTAAAAATCCAGTTTTTCATCAAAGGACTAAACATATTGAAATTAGGCACTATTTTATTAGAGATGCAAATGAAAAACATTTAATTCAGGTGCTTAAGATTCATACTGATGATAATGTAGCCGATTTATTAACAAAATCTTTTGATGGTTAACCCTTGAATGCTATGTTTGAGGGGAGGCATATGCCTTTGAGGAGGATGCTTATTGATGTTGTATATGTTTGTATATTATTATTGCTTATTGCTAACTCTTAACCACTAATGTTTCTGTAAGTTTTGTGTGTTTTGTTTGTTACTCTGTGTCTATTTTGCAGAATGTCCTTACGAGAAGTTGTTGATCTTTAGTTGTTATTCACCAAAGAGCTGTTTTCAAAGGAATGTGGTCATGTTTGCTGAGATTTGTTTCTACTGAAGAGTCATTCATAATGATATACATTGTTTCTACTGAAGTAACACACAAGAATTGACAAATAAGGAAAGATATTCATTCATTAAAGAAACAATTTACAGCTTACAATCAACTCCAAAGTGGAATACATAGATCATTCTTATGCTTAGACTAGCAAATCAATACTAAGCTTCTATCATCTATTACGATGAAGAAGCTGAAGGTGAAAATAGAAAAGAAGAGGAGGAAGAATGATGATGATGACGACAAAGATGCTCAAGTACCTTGTTTTATAACTTCAGTTCAAGGCAAGAAGATGATCAAGAACCTCGTTTTACATCTTTGGTCTTTGGCAACATCCTATCATCATCTACTCCATTTTCCTCTTCCCTTTACCCATCACCTCTGCCTTCTTGCCCTTTCCCTTGTGTCCATGGTAAGAAGCACCAGATCCTGGAGCAGGAAGACCCAACACTACACCACGTGATGTTGGAACAGATGGATTCCTCTTCCTTGGCCTTGGGTGGGATCTCTCTAGTGTGGAAGGAGGAAGGTATGATGGATCTTCGTCTTCATCCTCTGAAGAGTCTTCATCAGAAGTAAAGATGAAGGGAGAGACATATTGTCTCTCAGCAGGAATGGGGGCATTTCTTGGTTCGCCCCTCTCCAGTGCATTCCATCGTCTCTCCAACTCTCTAGCATAATCTGAATCATCTATTTCAGAAGGATAAGGTGGAAGATCTTCTGATTATGAAGAGGAGGAAGAGGAGGAGGTTAGATCAATTATTTCAGGTTTGGAAGAAATTGTTTAGTGATGGATTGAGGTTTATTATGAAATTAGGGTTTGGATATGATTTGGGGGTAATTGATATTTGCAAAGTGTGATTTGGGGGTTATTAAATAGGCGAAATCTAGGCTTTATGATCATTAATGCGAGTTGTGTGGCACAGTAAAAATCAAGATATTCACTGAAGATATTTTTACTCTTGATTGGTTTCTGCAGATTGACCATCCATCAGCAGATTGACTTTCATTTCTACTGAAGGGTAATTTTGAAATTGAATGAAATCACTTTCCACGTCAGATTTGGTCAACGATCAGTTCCGATAATTTTTGACCACGATTGGGGAACTTCCATTTATAACCTACTTTGCATATCTTCGCCAAAACTAAATTATTCTCCCATCCTTTAATTTAAACCCATCATTCCTTTGTATAATTCATAACCGTCTCTTTCAAATCATTCAAATAGCAAGCCTTCAATTCAAGCAAGATCATAATAAGTTTTCTATTCTGAAAAAGGCTAAGGGTCATGAAGAGTAAGATTCAATGGTGGAGTTTCTACAGTGTTCAAAGATTCATTATGCTTTGACACATTCTCCCAATGTGATTTATGAATCAATGGTGAAGCAATTTTGGGCATCTGCTAGGAAGAGATCTGACACAGAGATTGTTGCTGATATTGATGGTAATGAGTATGTGGTGACTGAAAGCTTGATAAGGACTAAGCTTCATTTGGATGATGAGAATGGTGTTTTTCACTCCAACACTGAAGAGATACTTGCTGGTTTGAGGGAAGCTGGTTATCAAAACACTGACACAACTAAGTGGCTGAAGAATCAGTTATGTCCTAAGTGGAGGTATTTGGTGCATTTGTTGCTTCAATGTATCTGCCTAATTGGGTTGTGGTATTGTCTGTCTTTCTAAAGGGTTAACTTATAATTTCTCAAAGTTTATTTTTACTAATATGCTTGAAAATCTTGAGAAACAAATTCATAAGTTTTTAATGTACCCTAGGTTTCTACAAATCATTTTAGACATAACTACTGAAGACAGAATTCATGTGCCCATTAAGAGTCTTGGTTCTAAGTTATTTGCCTCTATGAAAACTAACTATAATGGGGTACATAGCCCTCTGTTAACTACTATGTTGCCACATGGCAATGATGATGCAGTTGAGGGTGATGCTACTGGTCATATGCCCTCTCCAAATGCTGCTGATGATGGTAATCCATCATCTTCTGGTGTTGCTGCTGATGGTAATCCTTCAGTGGTAAATGAGGGAGAGCCATCTACAACTGTTGAACCATTACCTGTTTCTACTGACCAACCTCCACCTTCCCCTTTACCTATGTCACCTAGTCCTGTTCCATCACCATCTCAGGTTGCTCCTGATGAGCTAATTCCTGAGGTTGAAGAGACACTTCAGTCTCTTGGTACACAAGTACCTACACCTCTTAAGCCTGAGATTACTAGATTACCTACACCTAGTCCTGTGAGAGAGCCAAATGATGAAGGCTCTCCCAACGTTGTACATATGTCTGTTTCTCCTGCTAGGTTCAATGAAGCTCCTTTTACCATAGAGCAATCTGTTGGTTGAGCAGAGGACCCTGTTACTCTCACCTCTGTACATGATTTACTTTGTAGGTATATGAAAAAGACTGATGATCTCCAAAAGGAGCTTGCAGATACCGAATCTACTCTTGGTGGTGAGATTGAGATGCTGAAAAGCAAGGTTCTAGATTTGGAGGCACAACTTGTTCAGCAGAAGAAAAGACAGAATGTAACAGATGCTGATGAAGTGCCTCAGGAGGGTAATTTGGATTCCCTTGAGATCTTGGCTGAAGTTGCTAGACAGACACATGCTTCTTCTCCCAAGGTTGCTGAAGTTTCACAACCTAAGCAGACAATTCATTTCAGCAGAAGAAGTAGAAGACAATATTTGGCAAAGAAAGCTGATGAATCTTCTACAGTGTCTGGTGGTGATGATACTCTTATGACAGATGCTGCTGCTAATCTTCAGGGGAATGCACCAACCAGTGATGTTCCTGCTGACATGACCACTGCTGATACTTCTCCATCAGCAAATACATTCTTTGTTGCTGGAAAGGAATATGTGGTCTCATCTGTCAAGGCAACATCAGCTGATCCAATACCAAAGGAAGCTCATGCTGATGAATCAGCAGATTTAGATCCTGATAGTTCTCCAGCAATGGATACTCCTACTCAGCCTTTTGTTCCTCCTAAAGCTATTTCCACTCAGCAAGATGAAGGGAAGTCTGTTGTGGGTGCTCAAGATATTCCTTCCAGAGAGAAAACTAAGCAGGAACTAGCTAATGAGAAACTTAGTGAACTGCTTGCAGCACAATTACAAGCTGAAGAGGAGGCTACAAAGACTAAGAGGGAATTGGATATGAAAGCTTCTGAGGAACTTGCTAGAAAGATACAAGCTGATCTAGATGCAATGGGTGCTCCACTTACTAATATACTACCTGGTGAAAGGAAAAAAGGAGCTAGATGAAATTGCTAAGAGTTTATCTGCTGAGCAATGGGAACAGTTGGCTTGCCAAGTTTCTGCTAAGCCTGATTTGGCAAAATCTCTACTTGGAGTTGATTATCATGAGACTGATTTTGCTAAAAGGATGGTTGAAAGAGCTAAGCTACAGAGGCAAGCTGAGGCAGAGAGGAAAGCTAAAGAGCTAAGGGACAGACCATGGACAAAAGGAGAGATTAGAAAGTATATGAGGAATTTTGTTAAGAATCAAGGGTGTTCTATGTTTGGATCCGGGTGGACTCAAAAGAAAGTTTGGGGATTTTTAGACATTCAGCTCACTTCCTATTATGACAAGATCATATCTAATCTTCATTCCACAGGTATCAATGTTCCAGATGTGTTAGAGATGCGTGGCAGACTTATGGACAAGCCTATTGCTAAGAGGATCAGGCTTGATGATTCTGCTGATCAGCCCAGAGAATCTACTGAGTCTTCATTTGGTGCTCAGGAGCATATTCATTCTCCTTCAGTATTAACTCAGGTAGATGACACAAATGATGTTGATCCTTCACCATCTACTGATATTGCTGCTGATAAAGCTGTGGAGCCTTCTGAACCTACAGATGTTGGTGGCTCTTCTTCTGTTCCTATTGATACTTCAACAGCTGTTCCTGCAGTTCCAGAATCTGTTTCCACTAAAGCTCCTACCACTGACCCTATTCCTACTGAAGATCAATAGGATGTTTCTCCTGATGCTTCAGTAGATGTTTCCAAAGAGTCAGAACCTATTTTTGCTGATGATCCACAACTTGTATCTCCTGCTGCTTTAGAACCAGTTCCCACTGAGGAGACCTCTGGTGATCCTCCACTTGTTACTCCTTCTATTCCTGGTACTAGGAAGAAGACTGTTGCAAAGAAGAGAAAGGCCTCTCAGGGTGACTCACCTAAGGATAGTACTTTCATTGACTTTGATTCTGATGATGACAATCCTGTTGTTTGGGAGAGAATAGTCAAATGGGAACTTATTAATTCCCCAACTGGACAAGGACAAGTCAATGTACTTCACAGACAAGATGGTTCCACCAAAGAATTTACTTTTCTGAGTCAAATTTTGCATATGGTGGATAGGCAAGACATTCTCTCTTTGTATGGATGGGTTGTCACTTAATATAAGTCTCATCAACCTGAAGGGATTGGCATGTTTTTGCTGGGAGATTTACAAGTCCTCTGTGATTCTCAACTTTTTACTGGTATTGGATTTCATGTGTGGAAAGGTCAGAAGAATTGGGTAGCTGATACTTGGGAATACTTTCCTCTACCTGATGTTCATATGATCATCACAACTATTGGCAAGACCTTATATTGTTGGGCAGATGTGACATATCCAATCACCATAGGTGTCATGAACCAATTGCTGGAAGTGAAACTCACAGTTCCTCTGGATTTGATTGGGAATGATATGCATATGGCTGCACAGTTGATTAGAGCTATCAAGAAGAGTATTTTGGTTAAGAAGGAACTGGAAACTCAGCATGGTGTTCATATTGAAACTTATTTGGAATAATTGGGTATTGGTATGGTATCTTGTTGTATATCTCTTTATTTTCTTTCTTCTTTTATTTATATTAAAAAAAATAATAATAATAAAAAATAAACCTAACAGATTTGTATAGTATTGTGTTTGTTGTTTGCAGGATTTGGTGTTAGTTATTTCAACACCTTCTCTGGTTATCAACTTACCTGATGTTGACTATTCTATCAAAAAGTTGGCTAGTCCAAAGGGTACAACTTTGGTAAAGACAAGTCAAATCTGTTGATAGCTGTAATAGTTTGCTAAAAACTATTGGGTACTCAACTCACCCATGCTTAACAGCTGAGAGTTGGATGGTTGTCAATTGACCATGGATTTTTCCTTTTTGGATTCCCAATAATTGGCTAGCCCACAAGAGTATGGCTTGTGGTAAAGGTAGTGAAAAACCATATTTGGTATTCAGTTAACCAAGATGATTTTTCATCAAATAATTGACTAGTCCTGAGCAAACGGCTACAGGTAAAGACATCTCAAATCCGTTTATAGCTGATGATTTGCTAAAAATCATATGGTCATCAGTGTACCATAGTTTGTGAACTGAAACATTTGGCTACTCCAGTAGTAATGGATATTGGTAAAGAGACATGAAATCCATTATTTTCAATGATTCACCTCTCACAGGAGTTTACACACCTAGATGTGATGAGAATAGTATGAAACTAATATGTTTTGATGTACATTTGATCATTTGTTGCTGCAAAGTATGGTGCTTTTCAACTTGTTGCTGATCATTGAGGTCCTGCTGATAAAGATTCTTTGCTGCTGAAGTTCATTCTCAATCCTCTGCTTCTTGCCTTTGAAGATCTATCAAGAATCTTGGAGTTAACCATGTCAACTTCAAGATTAGGGGAGGATTGTAAGGAATTAGTGAAGTCAGTATTTAGATACTGCTGAAGATTCTGCTGAAAGGTTCCTGCCGAAGCACAGACTGGTTTCTGCTGAATTATAGTTCCTGCTGAAGAATAGTGTTACTGCGGATATAGTTAATCCGTGGATAGAAGTTAGTTATTTATAGATAAGATATGTAGAATATCTTTTAGAGTATTATGTTTATACGTTTCTTGTAGAAGAATTTAGGGTTTCCACTAGTATATAAGGAACCCTAGGATATTGTATTACGTACAAGTTTCAAAAACAATTATTAGTAAATAATATAGATCCATAGAGGATCAGAGTTTAGCATACAAGTTTATATTTATATTCCGCAATAAGTATAAGCTAATAGAGATTGTCTATTTAGTTTGCTGGTGATTACATTAGTAGACTAACAATCTATTGGCTCGAGATCTATCAAGTGTAGATCCTATAGAAACCAAGTTTCTGCTGACGGGTCCCCTGTTGCTGCTGATGCCAATTCTCCTGAAGGCATTTCTGCTGTTGTACCTATTTCTACTGCTACATCCACAAGTTTAGATGAACCTTTTACAAGATTTCCCAGCCCCTCAGACCTTGGCAATCATGAACAAAATGCTGGCATTTTTCAATCAGCTTCTTATGATGATGACTTTGCTCCAACTCTGACCAATCTTGATACTTCTGTTGATGTTAATCCTATTCCCACTAAGAGGATAAACACCATTCATCCTCAAACCAATATACTTGGTGATCCCAATGCTATGGTTCTAACCAGAAGTGCAGTGAAATAGACACAGTTTGGACAATGTGCTTTTCTCACTTATGTTTCTAATTAGAAGAGGGACAATCATACAGATCAACAACATTGTCTGTTTGCTTGTTTCTTATCTCAAGTAGAACCAACCAGCATTAAACAAGCTTTGAGTGAACCTAGTTAGGTAGAGGCTATGCACGAAGTGATGCAACAATTCAAGAATCAAGATGTATGGGTACTTGTTGATCTACCTGCAGGTAAATTTGCAATTGGAACCAAGTGGATTTTAAAATGCAAGAGGGATGCAAGAGGAATTGTGGTCAGAAACAAAGCAAGATTGGTAGCTCAGGGTTTTAGACAAGAAGAAGGGATTGATTATGATGAAGTTTTTGCACCTGTTGCTAGAGTTGAGGCTATAACGTTGTTTTTGGCCTTTGCCTCATACATGGGTTTTGTGGTATATCAGATGGATGTAAAGAGTGCCTTTCTCTATGGCAAGATTGAAAAGGAAGTGTACGTCACTCAGCCACAAGGTTTTGAAGACCCACAGAATCCAAAGAAGGTGTACAAGGTTCTCAAGGCACTCTATGGACTTCATCAAGCACCAAGAGCCTGGTATGCAAGATTATCTACATTTCTTTTAGAGCATGGCTACAGAAGAGGAGCTATTGACAAGACTCTCTTCATTAAGAAGAACTCCAGGGATATCATTCTTGTTCAAGTATATGTGGATGATATCATCTTTGGCTCCACAAAGGAAGCTTGGTGCAGAGAATTTGAAGATTTGATGAAAGGTGAATTTCAGATGAGTGCAACGGGGGAACTAACATTTTTCTTGGGGCTACAAGTCAAACAACAACCTAAAGGGATCTTTATCCATCAGGAGAAATATGTTAAAGACATCCTGAAGAAGTTTGACTTTGACCTATTGAGGACTGCAACTACTCCCTATGAACCTCCAAAGCCTAAGAGTCAGAATGAACCAAATGAAGCTGTTAATGTTCATCTATACAGATCCATGATTGGCTCACTCATGTACCTCACAGCTTCAAGACCTGACATCACTTTTGTTGTCAGTGCTTTTTCAAAACACCAAGTCATTCCATTGACTTCCTACCTTAATGCAATGAAGAAGATTTTCAAGTACCTAAAAGGCCAACCTAAGTTAGGTATTTGGTATCCAAGAGACTCACCATTTGTGTTGGAAGCATACAGTGATAGTGACTATGCTGGAGCTAATTTGGACAGGAAATCCACAACAGGAGGTTGTCAATTTCTTGGTAGAAGGCTAATTTCTTGGCAGTGCAAGAAACAAACCATTGTGGCCACCTCCTCTACTGAAGCAGAATATGTTGCTGCTGCTAACTGTTGTGGTCAGGTACTTTGGATTTAAAATCAAATGCTGGATTATGGGTTCAACTTCATGAACACTAAAATCTATATTGATAATCAAAGTACCATTTCCATTGTTAAATATCCAGTCTTTCATCAAAGAACTAAACATATTAAAATTAGGCACCATTTTATTAGAGATGCAAATGAGAAACATTTAATGCAGGTGCTTAAAATTCATACTGATGATAATGTGGCTGAATTATTAACAAAGGCTTTTGATGGACCTAGATTTAACCACTTAGTTGTCCACATTGGGATAGTTAACCCTTGAATGCAATGTTTGAGGGGAGGCATATGCCTTTGGGGAGGATTGTAATTGATGTTGTAAAGTTTGTATATTATTATTGTCACACCCCCATAATCGGGTCCAGCGGAAGCATACGTGTAGCTGGGGTGTAACTCAATTGGTATTACATCACAAGTTCAAAAATGGTTTTCACTTGAATCATTTAGAATAAAATAGCTTAATCAAAAATGTTGAATTTACATTTTTAAAAGTAGTGCGGAAGTAGGCCTTTTAAATACTTTTAAACGGTCCTCAAATGAATATCAGAGTCTTCTATGACCATGCCATGCCCTGCCAAAACCTCTTGTAGCGTGCCATTGCTTAAAACCTGAAAATACATGCTAAAGAGTGTCAACACGAGGTTGGTGAGTTCATAAGTTTGTATTAAAACAATAGTGTTGTGAGTACAATAGAGAGTTTTGTGACCATTGTGTAACTCACAATGTCATAAAAATAAAGTTTACCTTACAGTAAAATCAGGACAGTGGACCATGAGTAGAGTGTGTGATCATTACAACAAATATAATATCACATAGAAAAATAGTCTATTACGCTAGCGCTAAGTTCATGCAACCGAAGCTATAATAGTGTGCATGCTCTAGAAGCATGTTAAATATAAAGGCCCGGCAAGTGTTTATCCCCTTACACTTGTAATTCGACATGTTATACGCTCGCGTTTGCCTATCCGGTCAAACCGAACGGGGGAGTCACCACCAATAGATCTATTTATAACATTCGCGCTTCCCAGCAGGAATTGACGGTTCATGAGTTTGGGCATAGTGGGATTCAAGGGCTTAGGCTAATCCGCGTAATAGTTTAGATAAAACATAAGTTTCAGTATGGTCCATAAAAGTGTTTGCATAAAAGCAATAGTTCATAAAGTGTGTTGCATAAAAGCAAGAGTTCATAAAGTGTGTTGCATAAAAGCAAAAGTTCATAAAGTGTGTTGCATAAAAGCAAGAGTTCATAAAGTGTGTTGCATAAAAGCAAGAGTTCATAAAGTGTGTTGCATAAAAGCAAGAGTTCATAAAGTGTGTTGCATGTTTATCAAGCATTTGTGTATAAGAGGAAATAATCAAGTATGCAACTGATATACACATAGGTGCATTTAGATAATCAATCAAGCCTTCAAGGAAACAGTAGTGTTTAAGTAAACAATTGCGCATTCAAGCATTGAGTTTAGTCAAAAACGAGCATGTATTCTCCCCCAAAACAGTTATAAAAACAGGTAAAAGTAGGGGGTATGAACTCACCTGGTGCGATAGCTATGATGACAAAAGTGGATACACTGAAATGAGGCACGATCTCTAATCGCAACCTAATATGAATGATAGTTTCTAATGTAAGAAACGAAATGATGCTACACATGCAAGTACGTATGTTATCGATACCACTCATTAGTTTTGAAAATAACGTTTATCGTCGAAAATATATTTGACGTCTCGTTAAGTTAATACCCACTTTTCATGTAATTGTGTTGAAAAGGTACTCCACGATCCTCGTTTGGTGTTTTATCAGTAAATATAAGGTTTTCGTCGCAAAAATAACATTTTCATTACTTGACAATATGCCCAAAATGGCCTCGCAAAACTAGTCGCGAAAATATTGTACGTTAAGTGTTAATGGTCAAGCTAGACGTTTTTGAAAACCTTGTAACAATATCTTGAAGTCGTTTCATTTAACTTTTGGCTATACGGGTCTTGATCGATGAGAAAATCGACTCTCATTGTTGTTACTTGAAAGTATTATGTTCAACACTTAGGAAATTTCATTATAGTAAACGCTGTCAAAATATAAAGTTTATCGGGTATATAGATGAGGTCGTAGTTTATTCGTTATAAGTCCAATGCTCAAACGGCCAATTGATTTGAAAAGCTTGCTGGGAGATCTTGATTTCATAAAACTACGGCGCGGACTCAAACTGATCCGATCATAAAGAAAAATAGCCGAGAAAGTGGTGTCTTGCAAAGACAGTTTTGCGGCATAAATAATAATAGAAAAGCTGATGGAAATATATATATATCGTCGGATTTCAAACACTTGTATCTTTTTCGTTATAAGCCCGTTTTCTATGTTCTTTATATCCCCGCGAAGGTAATCAAGCATACCTTAGGTTTCTCAAGGTCTCGGCTAGTCAAGATATCATTAAATCTCAGTTTTCCTAGCTAGAAAATCGGGACAGATTCATATTTTCAGAAAATATAGCTTTCGTCATAAATCTTGAAAATAGCATATCTTTTTCGTCGTAACTCGGATTTTATCCCCGTTTTCGGCCATAGTTTCGTCTCGGAATGTATTTTCTAAATCTTTAGTCCAAAGTTACCCAAAATCCACTGATTTTCCCACGTTTCTTGTTTTTGGACAGAACCTTTATATAGTTTGTAAAAATCAACTTTTCTAGTTCAAGGCTTGTTTAAAACTTAACCAAACTATCTCAAATCAACTCCACAAGTACTCAATCCTACCATACACCTTCTTAGGATGTCATGGAGTCCTAAACATCACCAATCTTGGTGGATCTAATGAGATTGATAATAAAGATTATAGATCTATGTTTATAAACCAAAAATAAACAATAAGTGGTATGGATCATAGTATACTTGCATGTTTTACCAATATATCTTGGAAATACATAAAATATAAAGTAATGAAAGTATGAAAAGATCAAAAGTGTTTTTGAAGCTTACTTGAAGTTTGAGGTGATTTGAAGATGATTATGTATAATAACCTAGGGTTTTTACCACAAAACCCCAACTAGATCATTATTAGAACTTGATAAACACTTGATTCTTGAAAGTTTATTGTTTCTTGCTCTTGTTGTTGTGTGGGTCGATTTATATGGAGAGAAAGAAAGAAACTTGGCTAGCTTTGTTGGTGTAAATGAATGTGGTGTATGTGTATATTGGAAGTATAGTTGTATATATATATATATATATATATATATATATATATATATATATATATATATATATATATAGATCAAAGTCTTGGTCAAAAAGTTGGTCCAAGCAATTAATACATAGGGTGGCTAGGGGGGGGGGGGGTAAAAGGAGGGAAACAAGGAAAAGGTTTTGTGTGCTCATTAATATTTATGTCTAGGTGCAAGTATTGGTGGGTTTTGAGGTGTATTAGGTGTTATCGGGTACCGAGTTATCTTGAAATAAATGTTACCGAGTTAAAATAAAATACGACGAAGTTGTAAAAGTTGTAAAATATTATTCCTTGTAAGAATCGGGTGTTAAAATAATTATCGTGTTGAAATCTCACAAACCGACAGAGTTATAAACTCCGACCGTGAAATATAGTAACTGATTCGAAAACACCGGGTAAATTAATAGTATAATTTTTATATTATTATAATGAGTCTGAAAATATGTTAGGATCAAAGTCGGGAGTATTGGGTATACGTTAGTAGTAAAACTGAGTGGTATCGTTAATTACAAATTAAGCATACGTAAATTGAAATAGTGCATATCCGTGTAGGTTCTCAAGTGATGATGATAATGTGTAGACTATTCCAGTCTATACGAAATGTCATTAATGAATGATGCATGAATTCGCAGCTAAACCTAACTGGTTACGCGAATTTAAAGACTCGTAAACTCAGTTTACGAAAAGACGAACGTTGATCATGAATAGTGATTTCCCTTCGGGAATGAATAGTGTCACATGAATAGTAAAATTTCTGAACGCTTCTCGGAATCACAAACTGACTCCGAAAACGATGAATAGTAAAATGATGAATAGTGACCGGTGAATAGCAAATGATGAATAGTAACCGATGAATAGTGAATAGGAGAAATGTCCCAAAAATGCGGGTTGTTACAGTCTCACCCCCTTAAAAGGAACTTCGTCCCGAAGTTCAGTTTGTGTTGGTCTCTGAAGTTGTATTGGTGAAAAGATGATGATTCTTATCGTGTAAGCTATTGAGCTCTAACAAGGTTCAAGTCTGACGGCCACCAGGCCTACTCTGTCAGAAATGTTGAATGGTCCAGTGTATATCGGGTTCATGAATGCTTATTGGACTAGTGAGTTGGGCTTTTCCAAATTTCAATCCGTCAATGGATGTTGGCACTTCGGCCATGGAGTGTTTCAAATGGTGTAGTCTCTACACTCGTGTGGTAATTAAGGTTGCAACTGAATTTGATTTATGCCAAATGGTTAATCCAACCATTTCTAGTGTCAATCACACCCGATTTGGGCATATCTCCCTATGTTTGAATCAACCTCAAATTCCGACCGTTGGTCTGAAGATAATAGGTGGTGTGGTTCCAAAGGAATCTTAATGAAATCGCTAGGAGTTCGAGGTGAATCAAATTCCTCTATTAGGAATAATTGAAATGGGTATCCTGAATCTTGTGGAAAAACTTACAAGGTTAAGTCCATCAAAGGGTGTTATTAGCAAGATTAGGTTAGGATAAGGTTGTGATCCTCCGCAGGATGTCATGAATCGAGTCTCTTTCCATCTGCGATGCTTAGTCTCCATATATGTCATCAAATCACAAACTCCTAAAGGTATAAGAGATGTAATATAGTGATTGATTTTCAAAGTTGGTTTTGAGATTTTGTGTTTTGTTCATAAACCTTCCCTGAGTAAATAAATTTACAACTTCAAGCAAACGGCTTTCCAAGTAACATTTTTCTCGATGTTTCAAAATTTAGTAGTTATGCAAGATAGGACTATTTTCAACATAAAGTGGATAGTATGGTTTACCAAAGATTGATGTTTAAAATTCCCTAACATTCAATATTTTGGTGAAAGGTTAACCAAAAGGAATTTGCTTGTCAAAATAAGTGCCTCAGAAAAGTATTTCTTACAAGATATATGTTTTGTATAATGGTAGTTTGGAGAAAAATCCATTTAAAAGTAAAAGTATTGAGAGGATAAAATAGTCGGGTAGGTATGTCTGCACAAATGCATAGATGTCTAACATGTTTGAATAATGTCTATTGGCGAGGACATGTTCAATTGAAGGTTCTGTAGTCTTGGTTAGGAGGTTGGATGTATCTCTATAGTGTTGCTTAGTGAGCATTCGCATCGAAACTAATCTTGTAATTCAGTCAAGCCAATATTTTCCCAGATGATGGAATTTTTGGTGATCAGGTCAGTGATAGTGGTTCGAATGGTTTTATGATATCTTGAGATTTCTGTTGAGTTTTGAATGGTTTCAATGTACCAAGGGATCCTCCTTTTAGATGGTATGGAAAGTCTTTCCTAGGGAGGTCATTGATAATATCCACTTATCAATATAGGGAGTAGTGAGGGATGAGTGACATCGGAGTCTATAGAGTGTTAGCTAATTCCTTATATATGGAGATGGGGAAAGGAAGTGATAGTGAGGGTGAGAAGGGAAAAGATTGCGACAACTGCGACAAAATGAGATTGTGATAAAAGAAAATACTGTGATATAAGTGTATCGTGCATAGACGTAAATGTCCATGAGATGAAATGACCAGTTGACGTGTTTCTAATCGGTGGTTCACGAAGTGATGAAAAGTATGAATGTTCTGCCAACGAGTGTTTACACACACGTAAATGAAACATTTGGAAATTGAGTAGAGAATTCAATCCAGACAGAATTTTATTATAACCATTCTCAGTATTGCAAAATTCATTTCTGAGTCAGACATAGGTGGTCAGCCTATATCTCACTATCCCGGGTTGAATATAGATGACCAGTCTATATTCCACCGAGGTTCCATGAATTTTGAAATACTCAGCTCAATTATACTAAGACTATGTCCTTCCCAAATACCAAGACGTTCTGAAAGACAAAAGCAAGTGACCAAACTCGAGGTCAATTGATGAAATTATGCAAAGAGAAACATAGTGCGGTGACATATATGATACGTGAACATGCTTATATGAAAGACAATTATAGTAATCAACTATAATAAGTGAATATAATATATCAGATAATGAGATACAAATCTCATCCTCTATGTCAGCAACTAACCACAAATGAGGCTTCAGCTTGGCAGGCAGGCACGTGGCGGTCATAGGGTTAAGTTTTCTTGAAAGTAGCTATAGTCTAGGTTTTAAAAACACTTAGTTCGCTATAGCCAAAGCTCTGATACCAATCTGTCACACCCTCATAATCGGGTCCAGCAGAAGCATACGTGTAGCTGGGGTGTAACTCAATTGGTATTACATCACAAGTTCAAAAATGGTTTTCACTTGAATCATTTAGAATAAAATAGCTTAATCAAAAATGTTGAATTTACATTTTTAATAGTAGTGCGGAAGTAGGCCTTTTAAATACTTTTAAACGGTCCTCAAATGAATATCAGAGTCTTCTATGACCATGCCATGCCCTGCCAAAACCTCTTGTAGCGTGCCATTGCTTAAAACCTGAAAATACATGCTAAAGAGTGTCAACACGAGGTTGGTGAGTTCATAAGTTTGTATTAAAACAATAGTGTTGTGAGTACAATAGAGAGTTTTGTGACCATTGTGTAACTCACAATGTCATAAAAATAAAGTTTACCTTACGGTAAAATCAGGATTGTGGACCATGAGTAGAGTGTGTGATCATTACAACAAATATAATATCACATAGAAAAATAGTCTATTACGCTAGCGCTAAGTTCATACAACCGAAGCTATAACAGTGTGCATGCTCTAGAAGCATGTTAAATATAAAGGCCCGGCAAGTGTTTATCCCATTACACTTGTAATTCGACATGTTATACGCTCGCGTTTGCCTATCCGGTCAAACCGAACGGGGGAGTCACCACCAATAGATCTATTTATAACATTCGCGCTTCCCAGCAGGAATTGATAGTTCATGAGTTTGGGCATAGTGGGATTCAAGGGCTTAGGCTAATCCGCGTAATAGTTTAGATAAAACATAAGTTTCAGTATGGTCCATAAAAGTGTTTGCATAAAAGCAATAGTTCATAAAGTGTGTTGCATAAAAGCAAGAGTTCATAAAGTGTGTTGCATAAAAGCAAAAGTTCATAAAGTGTGTTGCATAAAAGCAAGAGTTCATAGAGTTCATAAAGTGTGTTGCATAAAAGCAAGAGTTCATAAAGTGTGTTGCATAAAAGCAAGAGTTCATAAAGTGTGTTGCATGTTTATCAAGCATTTGTGTATAAGAGGAAATAATCAAGTATGCAACTGATATACACATAGGTGCATTTAGATAATCAATCAAGCCTTCAAGGAAACAGTAGTGTTTAAGTAAACAATTGCGCATTCAAGCATTGAGTTTAGTCAAAAACGAGCATGTATTCTCCCCCAAAACAGTTATAAAAACAGGTAAAAGTAGGGGGTATGAACTCACCTGGTGCGATAGCTATGATGACAAAAGTGGATACAATGAAATGAGGCACGATCTTTAATCGCAACCTAATATGAATGATAGTTTCTAATGTAAGAAACGAAATGATGCTACACATGCAAGTACGTATGTTATCGATACCACTCATTAGTTTTGAAAATAACGTTTATCGTCGAAAATATATTTGACGTCTCGTTAAGTTAATACCCACTTTTCATGTAATTGTGTTGAAAAGGTACTCCACGATCCTCGTTTGGTGTTTTATCAGTAAATATAAGGTTTTCGTCGCAAAAATAACATTTTCATTACTTGACAATATGCCCAAAATGGCCTCGCAAAACTAGTCGCGAAAATATTGTACGTTAAGTGTTAATGGTCAAGCTCAACGTTTTGGAAAAACCTTGTAACAATATCTTGAAGTCGTTTCATTTAACTTTTGGCTATACGGGTCTTGATCGATAAGAAAATCGACTCTCATTGTTGTTACTTGAAAGTATTATGTTCAACACTTAGGAAATTTCATTATAGTAAAAGCTGTCAAAATATAAAGTTTATCGGGTATATAGATGAGGTCGTAGTTTATTCGTTATAAGTCCAATGCTCAAACGGCCAATTAATTTGAAAAGCTTGCTGGGAGATCTTGATTTTATGAAACTACGGCTCGGACTCAGACTGATCCGATCATAAAGAAAAATAGCCGAGAAAGTGGTGTCTTGCAAAGACAGTTTTGCGGCATAAATAATAATAGAAAAGCTGATGGAAATATATATATATCGTCGGATTTCAAACACTTGTATCTTTTTCGTTATAAGCCCGTTTTCTATGTTCTTTATATCCCCGCGAAGGTAATCAAGTATACTTTAGGTTTCTCAAGGTCTCGGCTAGTCAAGATATCATTAAATCTCAGTTTTCCTAGCTAGAAAATCGGGACAGATTCATATTTTCAGAAAATATAGTTTTCGTCATAAATCTTGAAAGTAGCATATCTTTTTCGTCGTAACTCGGATTTTATCCCCGTTTTCGGCCATAGTTTCGTCTCGGAATGTATTTTCTAAATCTTTGGTCCAAAGTTACCCAAAATCCACTGATTTTCCCACGTTTCTTGTTTTTGGACAGAACCTTTATATAGTTTGTAAAAATCAACTTTTCTAGTTCAAGGCTTGTTTAAAACTTAACCAAACTATCTCAAATCAACTCCACAAGTACTCAATCCTACCATACACCTTCTTAGGATGTCATGGGGTCCTAAACATCACCAATCTTGGTGGATCTAATGAGATTGATAATAAAGATTATAGATCTATGTTTATAAACCAAAAATAAACAATAAGTGGTATGGATCATAGTATACTTGCATGTTTTACCAATATATCTTGGAAATACATAAAATATAAAGTAATAAAAGTATGAAAAGATCAAAAGTGTTTTTGAAGCTTACTTGAAGTTTGAGGTGATTTGAAGATGATTATGTATAATAACCTAGGGTTTTTACCACAAAACCCCAACTAGATCATTATTAGAACTTGATAAACACTTGATTCTTGAAAGTTCATTGTTTCTTGCTCTTGTTGTTGTGTGGGTCGATTTATATGGAGAGAAAGAAAGAAACTTGGCTAGCTTTGTTGGTGTAAATGAATGTGGTGTATGTGTATATTGGAAGTATAGTTGTATATATATATATATATATATATATATATATATATATATATATAGATCAAAGTCTTGGTCAAAAAGTTGGTCCAAGCAATTAATACATAGGGTGGCTAGGGGGGGGGGGGGGCAAAAGGAGGGAAACAAGGAAAAGGTTTTGTGTGCTCATTAATATTTATGTCTAGGTGCAAGTATTGGTGGGTTTTGAGGTGTATTAGGTGTTATCGGGTACCGAGTTATCTTGAAATAAATGTTACCGAGTTAAAATAAAATACGACGAAGTTGTAAAAGTTGTAAAATATTATTCCTTGTAAGAATCGGGTGTTAGAATAATTATCGTGTTGAAATCTCACAAACCGACAGAGTTAAAAACTCCGACCGTGAAATATAGTAACTGATTCGAAAACACCGGGTAAATTAATAATATAATTTTTATATTATTATAATGAGTCTGAAAATATGTTAGGATCATAGTCGGGAGTATTGGGTATACGTTAGTAGTAAAACTGAGTGGTATCGCTAATTACAAATTAAGCATACGTAAATTGAAATAGTGCATTTCCGTGTAGGTTCTCAAGTGATGATGATAATGTGTAGACTATTCCAGTCTATACGAAATGTCATTAATGAATGATGCATGAATTCGCAGCTAAACCTAACTGGTTACGCGAATTTAAAGACTCGTAAACTCAGTTTACGAAAAGACGAACGTTGATCATGAATAGTGATTTCCCTTCGGGAATGAATAGTGTCACATGAATAGTAAAATTTCTGAATGCTTCTCGAAATCACAAACTGACTCCGAAAACGATGAATAGTAAAATGATGAATAGTGACCGGTGAATAGTAAATGATGAAAAGTAACCGATGAATAGTGAATAGGAGAAATGTCCCAAAAATGCGGGTTGTTACAATTATGTTTGCTAACTTTGTTTTGCAGGTTTATTTCTAATTACACTAACAATTATGTATAAGTTTGTCTTCTGTGTTCTGTTTTAGTGTTTGGTTTGCAGGTTCCTGTTTCTGCTGATGAACAAAGATCTATACATCACATATCAGTAGAATAAATGAAAACAGAGAACTTCAAAGTTTATTCATTAATAAGATTTATTACATGGAACACTTCATGATTCAGGATTACAAGGGAGATCAACAAACAACCAAACAACCTAACAACCAACAACCTCAAAAGACAACAACACCACAACCTTCATCTACCTAAACTCCTACTCCATCTTCCTCTTCCCCTTTCCCAGGTCCTTGTGGGTCAGGCATCCTCTTGTGGACCCCTCTGGACTGCATATCTTTGTCCCATAGTTTGGGAGCAGCAAGCCCTAGGAAAACCTTGAGTGGACCCTTGTACCTCTGGGAAGATTGACGCTCCACAGAGAATGAGATCTTGGTCATACTAGCACAAACCCTTTCCATCTCACTAGTGAGAAACTCAGTGACTGGAGTGAAGTCTGGGAGAACAACTGCAAGGGGATTTGGATTCAGAGCTTCCTCTATTTCCTCTGATGAGGAAGGAGATGGATAGACCTCAGAAGGTCCCTCACCAAGATAGTAATATGATCTCTTGATTTGGGGAATATCAAAGGTAGAGTCAGAAGATGAGTCAAAGGAAATTTCAATGACATTGGACTTAGGCTTCATAATTGGTGTGTTTGGTGTTAGTGTGTAATTGATTTGGGTAGCTTGTGACTTGAAGGCCTCTTTATATAGAACTGATTTGGAGTTTAATGAGAGTTAATGTCACTTAATCGGAGGTAGTTGAGTCTGTGATAATTACTAATTTTGCAAGTTGACCATAAAAAGGATTCTACGGATAAATTCTACAAAGTTTGACCAATTGCTTATGATGATACAAGTTGATCATTAAAGATATTTGATATGTGTTCCTGCTGATAGTTCCTACCAAGTATGTTTACATCAGTGGAATGTTTATTCATCAGTAGCAAGACAATCAAGTGAAGATAAACAAAAGCAACAAAGTTTTTATTCATAAGCATCCAAAGTACAAGCAGAATGAAGATTACAAGGTACAAACAAGCAAAACAATCCCAAAACCTAGCCTATTAACCCTAAAATCACTAATCTACTTTCCCTTTACCCTTGCCCTTCACATCAGCAATATTCTCCTTGCCTTTGTTCCTGGTGAAGATTTCTTGCTGTTGGGGACAAGGCAACCCTATCACCACTTCCCTTGCCCTTGGCAGAGGTGGATTTGACCTTCTTGGTCTTGATGGCCGTCTTGGACAGGAGGATTGGGGCCTCTTCGGTGTTGAGGGAGGATTGTAAAGAACATCATTTTCATCTTCATCTTCATCAGAAGAAGTACAGATAAAGGGTGACACGAGTTCACGGGGTGGTGGTTGATATGGGATCCATGGAATGGGATCTTCTGAAGACTCTAAGGACAATGAAGGATTGGGGGCTCTGTTTGCTTCACCCCTCTCTAGTGCATTCCACCTTTTCTCTAGTTCTCTTGCAGCATCTGAATCATCCAAATCAGAAGGAACATTTGCAGGGTCCTCTGATGGTGAGGGACTTGGAGGATTCACATTGTGTTTCTTCTTCTTTGCATGTTCCTTGGTCAGACCTTTTGGGATGGTTGGCAATCTTAATGGTGGTGGAGATGTTAATGATTCAGAAGAATCAGAAGAAATGTTAATGATGCTTTGATTGGATGTCATGGTTGCTTCTTGATTGGTGGTTATGGAATTGTAATTAGGGATTTGGATTGTGAAGTTGATTGGTGAGTTTTGGGGATTTTTACCCCTATTTATAAGTCAAAGTAAACCGTGTGTAGTTATTGCCATTAATGCAAGGCGGTTTACATGTAATTAAGAAAGAAAGTTTGACTAAAGAGATTTTTACTGAATAATGATTACCACTGATGAAGTGTTTCTGCTGTTTGACCATATGGTTGCTGATGGAAGGAATGGTTGACCGTAGTCAACATTAAGTAGGTTTTTGCTGATTGACCAACTGATTCCTGCTGTTTGACTTGGTTTCTGCTCACGAGTCAGTTTTATTTGGGATTTTATAAAAGTCAAATATTGGTCAAAGATTGTTTCCACAATTCTTGCCAATTACACTCCACGTTTGGAAACTTACTTCAATTAACCTAGACGTGCAAATCCCACTCACAAATAACTGATTCCCTCTCCTTATTAAACTCCAAAAAAAACCATTTCAAAATCTCTCAGCATTCAAAACCCTCTCTATCTCTTATCAATCAATGGCAGAACTTTTATTCAAAGGTGATCACAACAAACAAGCTTTCTTAGGTCGTGGTAAAGGATATGCTCACTATGTAGAGATGATGGAGTTTCTTCAAAGACCAAAGATTCATTTTGCTTTAACCCAATACCCTGTCATTATACATGAATCTTTGGTCAAACAATTTTTGGGAACTGCTCGCATAAGGTCTGCTGAAGAAGGACCAACGGAAATTGTGGCTACCATTGATGGGGAAGAATTTGTAATTACTGAGTCATTGGTTAGGACTCAATTATAGTTGGATGATGAAGGTGAGGAGCATGAGTTGCCTAAGGAGGAGATACTTGCAGGTCTTCAGGCTGCTGGATATGGTGGAGATGGGAAGGTCTGGTACAAGAATCAGTTTTGCCCTAAATGAAGATTCTCGACACACACTCTGCTTCAGTGTATGAGCTCTAAGTCTGGAGGATGGGATCAATTCTCCATAGATATTGCTCTTGCCATTGTGTGCTTATCGCAGGGGAGAACTTTTAATTTCTCTAAGTACATATTTGATGAAATGCTTCAAAATATTAAGGATACCAAACTTAAAATTTTTAATGTATCCTAGGTTTCTTCAAATAATTTTAGGTATTCAGACCAATGATACTACCCATCTGCCTGTTAAGGGTTTATCTAGCAAGCTATTTGCTTCTATGAAAACCAACTACAATGGAGACTATAGGCCTTTATTACCTGCTATGTTGCCTACTAACAATGCAGCTGCTGATAGTCAGGATCCTGTTGATGCTCATGCACCAGTGGATTCTACTGAGGGTCCTTCAGTTGCTCCTGATGCAAGTGCATCAGTTGCTGCTGATGCCCAACCACCACCATCTCCAAGGCCATCTACACCTAGGTCTCCCACACCTATACCCTCACCAAGTGTTGCTGCTCCTACTGAGCATGTGCCTCCTGAGGATTTTGGCCCGGAACAACCTGTACAATCTCCACAAATAACAAGACTTACCACACCAAGACCATTGAGACCTACTTCTGAAGATAATGTGGATCTAGATACAGGATTTTATAATTCTCCTGTCAGGACTGATGATGCTCCCAATACCTCAGATATCCCTGAAGGTGGAGCTGAAGGTCCTGTTACTCTCACCTCCTTGTCCCTTTTATTGAACAGGTATGTGCAAAAGGTGGACACCTTGGAAATGGATCTTAAGCACACAAAGAGGATTCTTGGAAAAGCTGTGGTGACTTTGGTAAAAAGGGTCAAGAAATTGGAGAATCAGCTTAAGACACAGAAAAGGAAAGGGGTTGTGGTTGATTCAGATAAAGAAGTTACTGAAGGGTCTGATAAACTTGACTTGGAAGGACTTCATCTTCTTGCTACCACCACTATAGAGAGTGTTCAGGATGATATTCCTGCTGCTAAGGAAGTACCAAATGATCCACATACTGATACATCCTCTCCCAAGGATGTATCAAGGTACTTTATGTCAGAAGAAAGTATTTGGTAGAACATCACAAAAAAGACTGATGCTTCCCATTCTGTTGATGTTGATATGACTGATGTTTCTGCTGAAAAGATTCACGCAAATGCTTCTCAGTCAGGAGATACTTTCTTTGTTGCTGGTAAAGAATATGTGTCCTCGCCTAGCAAGAAGACATCTACTGATCAAATGCCTAAGGTGGTTCCTACTGATGAATCAGTAGATACACATGTTGATAGTCTTGATGATTCTCTTGAAAAGGATTCTACTAATCAGCATTCTATTCCTCCTGAAGCTGCTTCAACTCAGATGGATAAAGGAAAATCTATTGTGGTTGATCATGATATTCCTTCCAGACAGAAATCGAAACAGGAATTAGCTAATGAGAAGCTAAGTGAGCTGGTAGCAGCACAATGGCAAGCTTAAGAGGATGCTGTTAAGGCTAAGAGGGATTTAGACATGAAGGCATCTGAGGCTCTTGCTAGAAAGATACAGGCTAATTTAGATCAAATGGGTGATCCACTTACTCATCTTCTACCTGCTAAAAGACAAAAGGAGCTGGATGAAATTTCTAAGCATCTATCTGCTGAGTAGTGGGATAACTTGGCTACTCAAGTCTCTTCTAGACTTGATTTGGCTAAGTCTGTACTTGGTGCTGCATATCATGAGGATGATTTTGCTCATAGGATGGTTGAAGCTGCTAAACTCAAGAAGAAAGCTGAGGCAGAGAGAATAGCTAAGGAGAGGAGAGAAAAACCATGGACAAAAGCAAAGATCAGAGACTACATGAGAACTTTTGTCAAGAATCAGGGGTGTGCTATGTATTGATTAGGTTGGACCAAGAAGAAAGTTTGGGACTTTTCAGACACTAAGTTATCTACCCAATATGACAAGCTCATTTCTATTCTTCATAAGTCAGGCATTAATGTTCAAGATCCCTTGGAGAAGCATGGGAGACTTATGGGCGAGCCTGCAGCTAAGAGGATGAGACTTGATGATTCTGCTAACATTCCCAAAGATTCTACTGAGTCTTTATTTGCAGATCAGGATCATGATCATTTTCCTTCAGTCTTATCTCAGGTTGATGATATTGCTGGTGTTTCTGCTAAACCATCTGCTGATAAAGATGCTGAGTCTTCTGAACCTAAAGATACTGGTGGATCTACTTCTGTTCCTACTGATAATTCATCTAGTGTTCCAAAAGTTCCAGATTCTGTTTCTACTGAGGTCCCTACCACTGAATCTATTTCTTCTGACGATCTAAAGAGTGTTCCTCCTGATGCTTCAGAATCAGTTCCCACTGAAGAGACTTCTGCTGATACTCCAGTTGCTACTCATACTTCTTCTCCTTCTACTCCTGGTACTAGGAAGAAGAGTGTTGCTAAGAAGAGGAAGGCTCCTAAAGGTCTTGCTAAACCAGCAAAAGATAGCACATTTATTGAGTTTGATTCTGATGATGAAGACCCTGTTGTTTGGGAAAGAGTGGTTAAATGGGAGCTTATTGAGTCTTCAGTAGGTCAAGGACAGGTTAATGTGCTTCACAGACAAGATGGTTCTACCAAACATTTCACTTTTCTTAGTGAGATTCTACATATGGTGCATAGACAGGACATTCTTTCCTTGTATGGATGGGTTATAGATTACTATAAATCTCATCAACCTAAAGGGATTGGTATGTATTTGCTAGGAGATTTATATGTGATGTGTGACTCTCATACTTATAGGGGCACAGGATTTCATGCTTGCAAAGGTCAAAAGGATTGGGTAGTTGATTATTGGAAATATTTTCCTCTTCCTGATGTTCATATGATCTTCACTACCACTGGTAAAACCTTATACTGTTGGGCAGATGTGATATATCCAATCACTATAGAGGTGATGAAGCAAATGCTTGAGGTGAAACTAACTGTTCCTCCTGATATGATTGGGAATGATATGCATCATGCTGAACAACTGATTAGAGCCATCAGAAGAAGTCTTTTGGTTAAAATGGAATTGGAGTCTTAGTATGGTATACATCTTGAACATTCTCTGAGATGATTGAATATTGTATGATATGTTGTTGTATTATTTATTTTCTTTCTTTTAGTAAAAAAAAATATAAAAAAAATTTAAAAAAAAAAAAAAAAAAAAAAAAAAAAAAAAAAACTAACTAACAGATTTGTATAGTGTTTTGTATGTTGTATGCAGGTTTTGGTGCTGGTTCTTTCCACACCTTATCTGGTTATCAACTTACCATGATGTTGACTATTCTATCAAAAAGTTGGCTAGTCCAAAGGGTACAGCTTTGGTAAAGACAAGTCAAATCTGTTGATAGCTGTGATAGTTTGCTAAAAACTATTCGGTTCTCAACTCACCCATGCTTAACAGCTAAGAGTTAAATGGTTGTCAATTGACCATGGATTTTTCCTTATGGATTCCCAATAATTGGATAGCCCACAAGTGTATGGCTTGTGGTAAAGGCAGTGGAAAACCATATTTGGTATTCAATTTACCAAGGTGATTTACTCAACCAAATAATTGACTAGTCCTGAGCAAACGGCTACTGGTAAAGACATCTCAAATCCGTTTATAGCTGATGATTTGCTAAAAATCATATGGTCATCAGTGTACCATAGTTAGTGAACTGAAACATTTGGTTACTCTAGTAGTAATGGCTATTGGTAAAGAGACATCAAATCCATTATTTTCAATGATTCACCTCTCACAGGAGTTAACACACCTGGAAGTGATGAGAATAGTATGAAACTTATGTTTTGATGTACATTTGGTCATTTGTTGCTGCAAAGAATGGTGGTTTCATAGTTTTTGCTGATCATAGAGATGCTGCTGAAAAAGATTCTTTGCTGCTAAAGTTCATGCTCAATCCTCTTCTTCTGGAATTAATGATCTATCAAGAATCTTGGAGTTAACCATGTCAACTGCAAGATTAGGGGAGGATTGTAGGGAATTGTTGAAGTCAGCAATTAGATACTGCTGATGGATACTGCTGATAGGATTCTGCTGAAGCTTATAGTGATTCTGCTGATGATCTGGATTCTGCTGATATATTAGGTTCTGCGGATATAGTTAATTCGTAGATAAGAGTTAGTTATTTATAGATGAGATATGTAGAATATCTTCTAGAGTTTTATGATTATACATTTCTTGTATAAGAGATTAGGGTTTCTACTAGTATAAAAGGAACCCAAGGTCATTGTATTATGTACGTGTCAAAAACAATTATTAGTGAATAATAATGATCCATAGAGGATCAAAGTATTTAGTACATCGTTTGTGTTTATATTCTGCAATAGATACAAACTCACAAAGATTGTCTATATAGTCTTTCTAGTGATTACATTAGTAGGCTATCGATCCATTGGCTCAAGATCTATCAAGTGTAGATCCTACAATTTTTAGTCATAGCTTTACGCTGACCTGGTCCTCCGCCACCTAACGAGTTCGATTGGAGCTATCGTGAACCATGATGATCACTACAGTGTCATAACTAATTTTTTTTAAATAAAGTGCTACAAAGTTGTTTTGCATGCTTCTTTGTACACGATTTTACTACATTTATGTGTATACCCTATATGTAAATTTTAAGTCTATGCCAGCCAACCAAAAACACGTGCATTTGGCTTGACCTTTTTGGTCAGACCTTAGGGCCATCCAATCCATGGCGAATTTTGCTCATTGGTCAAACCTTTGGCGATTTTTGAAAGTTCTTGCTTGGTCGACTTAATTCGAGTATGCTTGGTCAGACCTTGGACCCGAGGCATAAGATGAGACTAAACATGCTCATGACATTATTACTTGTCTATTAATGTCTTGATCAGTCTCATAAGTCTAAGAGTTGCATTTCATGCAATTAACGCTCGCCGCTTACCTCTTGCCCCACTTGTTTACACGCTGGTCAGACCTCCGGTAATAAGTGGGAGGTCAAGATGGATCTTAGTCTTGATTAGTAACTAATTGGGTAGTTAATTCTTTTAAGAACTTAATTATCAAAAATACTAAAATTGAACTTTCTATGTTTAGATTAAAATTGTGTTGTTGCAACATACTTCGTAAACAAGACTGAGACTTATTCCTATTTTTTCTTCTTAGTTGACAAACTAAGATATGATTACAATTGTTAAACTCGCTTATAATCCTTCATTACCCTTTTCTGGTCTTGAAATAATTGAAAGATAAAATATTTTATGTAACTAGAAAACATTTTGTCTGTAGCTACCAAAATGAATGACATCTTGCACTTGTCACGATGTATGAGTTTAAACCGCAAATATTGAAGAAATTACTAGCATATTCGCTAGGTTTTTTCTTGGACTCTCATTATTCCTTAAAGTGCTAAATACCCTTGTGGCTATGTAGACGATAAAGGAGGAATTGCATGCTAAATATTCAAGTTAAATGAAAGCATGAATGGCTAGTCCCTCATCTACATAAGTAGAAATTCATATACTTTGTTCAATACCTAAGTACGTTGCTACTTGTAGGCATTTGAGGAGAATAGGAAAGTGTATTAAATTGCTATATGCTTTCTACTGCAATGTAACACTTAAAATGTTGACAAATCCAGTGGGAGCATTGCGTTTTATTACTGAAATAACATTCCTTTAATGTTGTCAATTTCAGTGAGAGCTACGAGATTTATTTCCTTGTTAGTCAACCATATCATTTCAAACTTGCTTTGAAATAATTTATTACTTTCCGAATATGAGAGACCATTGCTTAAAGGAAAATTGCCTTTTATTTTATTAGATAACACTTTGCCTTTCTGTTGTTGCTTTCTAAAATGTTATCTATAGAATAGTAATCCACAGTTCCCTATTAAACGTTATGGTTCGAAACCTACTTGTAATATCTATGACATTATCATATTGTTTACACAATCAATCATATGTTGTTTCTTTTTCATGATATGATGTTGTGCCTTACACAAGTGGGAGAAATCTCAGTGTGTGCAAGGAACAACATATTATTGGTTTCTCTTGACCGCAAGGTAAGGAAGCTAATAATTCTACTAGGACTTGATGTCACACCCCCAATTTACCTGACTTGCAGCGGAATGGAATACCTGGGGGTGTCTGTCATAGCACCACAGTTACAGTTACATTGAACGACCTAAAGTGTCGTTTGGAAAATACTGCATTTGATCATTGAAATAATTCAGAGTTTACAAAATGAGGTCCCCAAAATGTGTTGCATGTTTATGAAAAACAAGTCGTACTAGATCAAATGTTTACATAAGTGCATGAAATAATGATGAGACGCGTCGACTCCGCGACTCCATGAAGGTCCAAATGCATGTCTCATGAGCTACCTTAATAACCTGAAATACATTGCTAAAACGTCAACACGAATGTTGGTGAATTCCATAGGTTTGTAAAATGTACTGATGTACGGCCACCACAAGTAAAAATGCAAGATAAAAATCTCGTGAAAATTGTACAATAGCCTTAAGCTCATGAAACCGAAGCTATGACTGATGAAACTCTATGCCCCTCCCGAATGTTCTGCCGAAACATTCAAATGTAAAAGATATGACATGCATCCGCTTACTGTTGGTATCCACTACCACGGATGGAGGCGTCACCCTCGATAGATCTATCCACTCACTCTCGCTTAACGGTAAATTAACGGTTCATGATGTTACAGGGGACTTATCACATGGCAAGGTAACTTAAGCTATGTACATGTTTGAATACTTGGGCTCGTACTGAAATAATTGATGCAATGTATTCCCCCCGTGGGATTTGAAAACAATCAAAAACGTTGAATTGAAAACGGGGCTATGAAAACTCACCTTAACTGATGAAACCGTGATGAAATGAAATGAACACCAATGAACAATTTGCTGTCGTAACCCAATATGATGGTACCATGAACATGTACTGAGCTGAAAAACAAGGCGCGCATACTAGCCGCAACCTAATATGAATGATGTACGATCTACTTTAGATCATGAAATGATGTTATGAATGTCCATGCACATGTTTCCTATACCACTCTACTCTTTGAAAAACACTTGTTGTTACCAAAAGTATATATTCCAAGACTTAGGAAAATATTGCTATTAGAAAAATAAACTAGTTGTAATATATATACTTATATATATATATATCGTATGTACCAATGTTTGTGTTGAAATCCTCGGTTTGAAATCCTTGAAATAACGCCTTGTACTAATGAAAATATACTTGAAATCACTAATGCATCATTAGTTATGAAATTGGGTACTTGATTAATATTTCTAGAAATTCTAGAATTTAGTACGTAGAAGTATTATTACTTCTATTAGTGACAAAACAGTCTCGCAAAACTAGTCGTGAAATAGTGAATATTAAGAGTTAGGAAATAAGCTCAGTAGTTTTGAGAAGATTTTCACCACATCTAAAAAGTCACAGAAGTGAAGTTTGTCCATACAAGTCTCGATCATAAAGATAATTAGCCGTCAAGTGAGGTGTTTGGGCTGTTTTGGCAGATTCTGGGCAGTTTTCGGGAAAGTTTGGGAGTCCATAAGTTGCTCGTTATAAATCCTTTTGACAAACGGCTTGATGTTTTGAAAACTAGGCTGGGTGAACTAACTTTTTGTCAATGATGCAAATTTTCCAGAAATGAGTTTGTCAATGAGTAAATTGGCTCTCAACATGATGTCTTACAAAAACTGTTTTTCTATACTTAGAAATATTTGCTAAAAAGCTGATGGAAATAAATAAAGTTTCGCCGATTTTGAAACGTGTATATATCTTGGTCGTTATAAGTCCGTTTTACTTGTTCTTTATATCCACGGTTACGTCTTAACATGTAGTAATATATTTTGGAAAGCTTGACCCCTCCGGGTTACGTCTAAAGTCTCTTTTTGTCCAATGAAAAACGCCCAACAGCATGTATAATTTTCAGAAAATAGATTTCGTCAACAATCTTGCAAAAGTCATAACTCCTTCGTTATAAACTCGTTTTAATCCATTCTTTCGCCCACGGCTTCGTTTTTGAAAGTATTTTCTAAATCTTTAGCCCAAAGTTACCCGGAATTCCCTGATTTTTCTGGATTTACAAAAATGGGACAGCGTGTATATATATTTGTTAGAAATCCATTTTTCATGTCCAAAACTAGTTTCTACTTCAACCAAATCTCTTGTAAACTTCACAAAGCTAATCTAATCCTACCATACACCTTCTTAGGGTGTCATGGACTCCTAACCAAGTTATTAGAGCAAGGGGATTCATAACCAAAAAGTTAGGGTTTGTATGTTTGTTTTTAGCCAAAATAAAGTGTGGTATAGCTACTTGTACATGGTTTCTAGCATGATACTAGTGAAATACATGTAAAAAATAGGATGATCCATGAAAAAAATAAAGATGAAAACTTACTTGATAAAATGAGATGATTAGATGATGATTATGCTTGATGTTCTTGTGTTTTTGTTACTTGATTCTTGATTAGAATGATAAAAGGAACAAGTTTGTAGCTTTAGCTTTTGAAAAACCATGGATGGATCATGGTGCATGGGGTGGGTCGTGGGTTAGAGAGGGGAAAGGGAAGGATGAAAACCTTTTTGTTCTTGAGTTTTATGATGTTATGATTCTTGATTTTGGTTAAGGTGATGTTTTTGAGGTTTATTAGTATAAAACAAATGAATCAATGCACATGGTCAAAGGGTGTGGTCTTGGGGCCGGTTTTGGGTGTGAAAAGGAAGTAGCCAAAACGGTTTTGATCACTTAGAAAATATAGTGTAGCGTTAAGTGTTATTACGCGTTATTCGTTAAAATCGGGTACTGGGTTTAATAGCAATAAACGTTCACGAAATTAACCGGGATGAAATAAAGTCATAATAATGATAAAAACATATTAAAAATATGTTGGGTACATTTACTGAGTGATCGGGTGATTATTGTTTAGTTTTCACGAAAACCGTCGTAATATTCATAAGCTTACGTTATAAATAAAATAAATTTCCAAAATACTGGGTAACTGAATGTTATAACTTTTATGATGTTAAAATGGATATAAAAATATGTCGGGACCATTGTGGGAATATTTAGATATATTCGTCGTGTATAAACCGTGTGTTAACGTTTATTTAGAAATCATAATACGTAAAACGTTAAATATACTGAATATAGAAATTTGAAAATCCTAAGAGTGGTATAACATGTAAATGACCTACTGATGATATGCAGACTATTCCCAGTCCGTATGAAGTGTTATTACTGATAATGCATGAATTCGCACCTGAACCAATACGGTTACGCGAATTTGAATACCCGTAAACTAAATTTACGATGAAATGTGTAATGCATGTGAATGATGAAATCTTTTCCCGTAATGAATAGTGTTTCGTGAATAGTAAATTTCCCAAAAGTTTCTCAGAATATCAAATTGACCTCGAAAACGATGAATAGTAAACTGATGAATAGTGTTTTGATGAATAGTGTTTGATGAATAGTGTTTTTCCAAAGTTCGGGAAATGACCTGAAATGGTGAGTTGTGACAGTCTTCCCCCCTAAAAGGAACTTCGTCCCGAAGTTCAGTTTATGTTGGTCTCTGAGAATGTATTGGTGAAAAGGTGATGATATTCGAGAATTCCAGCGAACTCTAACGATAGGAATTCGACTCTGTTTCAACTGTTTGACCACACGGTCCATGATTTCTGTTGGTTCTCTTACAAGGTCTGAGATTGTCATTTGTGTTGGATCCCTTCTAATGGAATCATGAGTGACTCATCTGAAAGTCATTTCTGGGGATCTGAAAATGTGAAAAATGTTCGTGTAATCCTGTTGTTCTCTGACAATGTTCAAGTCTGACGGCCACTAGGCCTACTCTGTCAAAATATAAATGGTCCAGTGTATATTGGTGTAACTTTCCAAGTTTTCTGAACGATAACATGCCTTTCCTAGGTAGAACTTTTTGTATAACTCTGCAGAACTTGAAGTTTTAATGGTTTACGACTTATTGAACTTGTAACT
Source organism: Artemisia argyi (assembly GCA_030686995.1). Taxonomy (NCBI): domain Eukaryota; kingdom Viridiplantae; phylum Streptophyta; class Magnoliopsida; order Asterales; family Asteraceae; genus Artemisia; species Artemisia argyi. The sequence continues at coordinate 85,370,165 of CM060681.1, read as the reverse complement.
GATTCTTGACTTGTAGAAAATTTCTGGTTATCTCATGAATGCCTACTGAACTAGTGAGTTGAGCTTTTTCCAAGTTTGGCCCATCAATAGATGGTCTGCGCTTCTTGATGTTTTAAATGTGACACGGGTAATATATACTGCTGAATTCTGCCAGAACTCAAGTTTGTATGCTAGTTGGTCGATTCTAAAATGAATCTTAAATAGTCCAATATGCTAAAGGTTCAACCTTTCTTGTTATCCAATTTGTATCGTGCCAATCCAAGGCAATGCTTTTAACTTAGTTTGTTCTCCTACCTGAATCTGGATGGTTTGTTGTTCAGGATATCCAATCCAAATGATGTGTGTTATGTACCAACCTAACTTCTGCCAGTTTCCCGTTGTTGGTGTGATAACTATTGTTGTAGATGAATTTGATTTATGTTGAGTGATTAGTCCAACCATTTACAGGGTCAATCACTCATGCTCTGAGCATACTTCCTATGTTTGAATTGTTATCTCGCTTTGACCATCGTTCTGAGGGTGATAGGTGATGTTCACATCTAAATGGGTTTCTGAAGGAAATCCTGAAATGATTACCTGAAGTCCAAGTTGAATCGGTTTCCTTAACAGGAAATACTGAAATGGGTACAATAAACCTTTGTGACTAATTCCATAACGTTCGGTCCTTCGAACTTGGCGTTATCTGAAGGGATAGAATATAGGTAAGAATTTGATTCCTTGTGTTTTGTTCCAACGGATAATAAGACATATGTTTCTCTTTGTCTATTGGGTTTGGTCTCCACTACTGAAGTTCGTGATTAATTTGTGATGTCCTCCTAATTCCTTCATCACATATACCAATATTCTTTACTGTCAAGTCACAAAATCCTAAATGCATAAGCGATGTTGTAGGGAAATTCGTTCTGGAAATTTGTCTCGCGATTATGAGTTTTAGTTGAAATCCTTTTCTGAATAAACGAATTTAGAAAAAAAACGGAGCAAATGATTTACTGAGTAATATTTTCCTTGATGATTCAAAATCCAGTAGTTATGAAATAGGAACTGTTTTCAAACATGTTGTGATTAAGACTGCTTACCAAAGTTTGATGTTTATGTATATTTCTCATTGTACAATAGTGTTGCTAAAGTTTGACCAAAAAGGATCGTACTTGTTCAAAATAGGAATTTCAGAAATCATTTTTCCACAAGGTATGTGATTTATATAAACGCATCAACTTTATTTAAAAGTGAAAACACTGAAAAGGATAAAATGATAGAATAGGAAATGTTCGCTTAAATGCATATATGTCTAACACTTAGTTCCTGAGGTTGGATAATGTCTATTGATGGTTATCTGGCATAACTACAAGCATAGGTATTTAGACTAACTTAAGTCCTGAAATAGTTTATCGTTGTAATTGGCAAGACGAAGGTATCACTTGATGTTGTGTCGATGAATGTCTATTATGTTTTCCCATGTAGATGAGGAGATATGTTCTGGCTTGATCCCTTGCTTGGTATGAAGGTGAGGTTATCTGAAATTTCTAAACATAATGCCTTAGAGGAATCTACATCGATATACTTGATTCAAACAATTGTCCTTTGTGAAAACTTACTGCAGGAAAGTTCATGTATGGATGAGGTCATGTTTAAATGAAATGCTCTACAGTCTCAATTAGAAGCTTGGTTTATTTCTATCGTGTTGTCATGCGGACATTTATATTGAGCTAAATCCTGTAGCTCAGTATAGCTAGTACCCTTAAATAATGACATTGGACAACTAAGTCAGAGATGGTGATTAGGATGGTCTCGCAGTATCTGAGGATTGTTGTTGAGTTATGAATTCTCTCACTATATGCTTCTAGTCCTGGTTAGTAGTTCTGTAATCCTTTCATTGCTTTTATTGTATTGAGGAATCCTGCATGTAATTGATATGGAATGTCTCTTCTAGGGAAGTCAATGGGAAAATCCAACTTAATGGCTAAGTGAGTGACAGGTAGGGTAAGTATCCAAGGATAGTTCGGCAAAATGGATGTTTATGGATGAGTTCCTTTGTTTACAAAACTTTTGGATGAAGATTGTTATCAACAATCCTTTGAAAAGGTAATTATTTCCTTCATGGCATGACCCTTCCTGAATTTTACATAGGTGATCAGGCTATGTATAATTGAGGACTAATGATGCGATGTTGGATTTTGTCAAAATATCATAACTTTCCTCAAAAGTTTTAGATGGTGTTCAACGCATTGTTATTAAAATGGTATCCTGATGTTTTGTTTCAAGTAACATGAAAATTGCTTCGCGTAATAATAGTAAATACTTGGTGTAATGACAGAAAAATCAATTTATAGGATGGAAATAAAATAGCTTACTTCAGAAACTTTTCTGTAAAACAATTTCCCCATATGATAGTAAAATAGCTTGAATGGTGCATTGGATACGTGAGTGAATCTTGTCGAATGGTAATAGTCTACTAATTCGTCAAAAACGAAATCAACCTAATTCCTGATGGGACAATGCTATAATGTCGTGAAACGATTGAAGTCTGAGCAATTGGGATGGAAAATGGAGTAAACGAAGGTTATTATTACCACCTAGATAACAAAGGATAGATACTACATTGGATAGGAAAGTGCTTAATGCCCCTAGGTCATGTCATCGTACCAACGGTAAGTACAAAAGGAAAGATACAACCCTAAAGGCTCGAACTACGGTTTATATATTGAAACAAAGCTCCTCCTGCTGAAGCATTGTTGTTATCCTTGATGTTGCTAATATCCTGACTGTTCTCTTTCAACAACTCACGCTATTCCTTGAGCGATTCAGTCTTGATTCCAAGTTCCTGATTTTTCCTTGTTCCTTAGTTCCGGGCAGTCATTCTTGAAATGCCCTAACTTTCCACATTTGAAGCAATTCCCTGGAATTTTCTGATTTGTGAGTTCCTACAATTTTCAGTCCGATGACCCTGCTTCTTGCACACTCCACACGTTTTACTGCAATGACCTTGGTGATATTGATTACACAGGTTGTAGTAAGGTAACTTTCCAATATACCTTTTCTTTGTGTGCGGTTCTGCAGCAAAGGTTCTATTCATTTCTTGTCCGTTGGGTGATTGTTGAGCAGCATTGCAACCTAGATTGTTGTTCCACTTCCTTTTATTGTCACTATTGTTTCCTGATGTCTCGGCGTGAACCATGAGTTCCTTTGCCTCGATCGCCATTTTGATAATGTACTTTTCAAGTTTCTTGCTTTCCGGTTCATCCATTGCAGGACCTAGTCGTGTTGATTCATAAAAATGAGTAGTGTACTTGTCAACATCATTTCCTACCATGATAAAGTTTAGTGTTTCCTGTTCCCTTGCTCGTAATTCACTTCCTACACAAAATGTTATACCCATCATCCTTCTTAGTTTCTCCCAAGAGTGTGAGTAGGCAGTATCAACTCCTACCATCTTAATATGTTTGGTCCACCATTCCTGGGCATGATTTTTGAAAGGTGCATGTGGCGAACTTAACCTTGTATTCCTTACGACAGTCGCCACATTGAAATATTGTTTCTATGTCTTCGAACCATTTGAGAAATTCCTTTGTGTTTCTAATTCCGCTAAAGGAGGGAGGATATAAGTCTGGTCCAGGGACTTCCTGGTGTCCCTCTGTGTGAAATCAGGTTTGTGGCATCATAAGGTTGGGATAGTCCTGAAGTGGTATATGAAGTTGTGCATCTATCAAATCTTAGATAATGTAGGTTCTGAACCATTCCTGAAGAATCTGCGGATGTTTCTGTTGAGTCCGTGTTATTGGTATTATCTACTAGATGTCATCTAGTTCATGGCAAGTGGGAATGGAAAAGGAAATGACAATGATGGTACCAGTGAATGAAATACTACCCTCTTTCGCGCTACCTCGCGCCATCCAAAAGGTAAAACTAAAGTACACACTGTGGGAAGGCCAATAGTGTAATAAGTAACTGATGGTGGTGATAGTACCTGAGTAGTAAGTGCCCTACTAGTGATGGAAAGAAAACACACTATCTTCCTTGCAATTAGCATCCTAATAAGTCCATTAAGATTAATTCTGAATACACTATCAAAAGGCATTCTATGTACGGGCTGAATGATAGGAAGACTCTGTTCCTATGGCAAACCAATAGTACTAATGGTGGTGTAAGTGCAACTGATGGTATAATGGTAGTGGAAGATGACAAGGCATCTTCAATGTTGGGATCCGATAAAAGGATGTCAGGGTGAGTATCTGAAGACATGTCACTTGTGAACCAGGTCAATAAAATGATATACATATACGGATATGAGTATAAATAACTCGCACAGGGGATGTATAAAACAACATGTATCATGATTATGCACTTATGATGAAATGATGAGATGCTATGCTGATGTGGTTATAGTCTAGGGTCCAAGATACATCCTAGTTCGCTATAACCTTAGCTCTGATGCCAATCTGTCACACCCCCAATTTACCTGACTTGCAGCGGAATGGAATACCTGGGGGTGTCTGTCATAGCACCACAGTTACAGTTACATTGAACGACCTAAAGTGTCGTTTGGAAAATACTGCATTTGATCATTGAAATAATTCAGAGTTTACAAAATGAGGTCCCCAAAATGTGTTGCATGTTTATGAAAAACAAGTCGTACTAGATCAAATGTTTACATAAGTGCATGAAATAATGATGAGACGCGTCGACTCCGCGACTCCATGAAGGTCCAAATGCATGTCTCATGAGCTACCTTAATAACCTGAAATACATTGCTAAAACGTCAACACGAATGTTGGTGAATTCCATAGGTTTGTAAAATGTACTGATGTACGGCCACCACAAGTAAAAATGCAAGATAAAAATCTCGTGAAAATTGTACAATAGCCTTAAGCTCATGAAACCGAAGCTATGACTGATGAAACTCTATGCCCCTCCCGAATGTTCTGCCGAAACATTCAAATGTAAAAGACATGACATGCATCCGCTTACTGTTGGTATCCACTACCACGGATGGAGGCGTCACCCTCGATAGATCTATCCACTCACTCTCACTTAACGGTAAATTAACGGTTCATGATGTTACAGGGGACTTATCACATGGCAAGGTAACTTAAGCTATGTACATGTTTGAATACTTGGGCTCGTACTGAAATAATTGATGCAATGTATTCCCCCCGTGGGATTTGAAAACAATCAAAAACGTTGAATTGAAAACGGGGCTATGAAAACTCACCTTAACTGATGAAACCGTGATGAAATGAAATGAACACCAATGAACAATTTGCTGTCGTAACCCAATATGATGGTACCATGAACATGTACTGAGCTGAAAAACAAGGCGCGCATACTAGCCGCAACCTAATATGAATGATGTACGATCTACTTTAGATCATGAAATGATGTTATGAATGTCCATGCACATGTTTCCTATACCACTCTACTCTTTGAAAAACACTTGTTGTTACCAAAAGTATATATTCCAAGACTTAGGAAAATATTGCTATTAGAAAAATAAACTAGTTGTAATATATATACTTATATATATATATCGTATGTACCAATGTTTGTGTTGAAATCCTCGGTTTGAAATCCTTGAAATAACGCCTTGTACTAATGAAAATATACTTGAAATCACTAATGCATCATTAGTTATGAAATTGGGTACTTGATTAATATTTCTAGAAATTCTAGAATTTAGTACGTAGAAGTATTATTACTTCTATTAGTGACAAAACAGTCTCGCAAAACTAGTCGTGAAATAGTGAATATTAAGAGTTAGGAAATAAGCTCAGTAGTTTTGAGAAGATTTTCACCACATCTAAAAAGTCACAGAAGTGAAGTTTGTCCATACAAGTCTCGATCATAAAGATAATTAGCCGTCAAGTGAGGTGTTTGGGCTGTTTTGGCAGATTCTGGGCAGTTTTCGGGAAAGTTTGGGAGTCCATAAGTTGCTCGTTATAAATCCTTTTGACAAACGGCTTGATGTTTTGAAAACTAGGCTGGGTGAACTAACTTTTTGTCAATGATGCAAATTTTCCAGAAATGAGTTTGTCAATGAGTAAATTGGCTCTCAACATGATGTCTTACAAAAACTGTTTTTCTATACTTAGAAATATTTGCTAAAAAGCTGATGGAAATAAATAAAGTTTCGCCGATTTTGAAACGTGTATATATCTTGGTCGTTATAAGTCCGTTTTACTTGTTCTTTATATCCACGGTTACGTCTTAACATGTAGTAATATATTTTGGAAAGCTTGACCCCTCCGGGTTACGTCTAAAGTCTCTTTTTGTCCAATGAAAAACGCCCAACAGCATGTATAATTTTCAGAAAATAGATTTCGTCAACAATCTTGCAAAAGTCATAACTCCTTCGTTATAAACTCGTTTTAATCCATTCTTTCGCCCACGGCTTCGTTTTTGAAAGTATTTTCTAAATCTTTAGCCCAAAGTTACCCGGAATTCCCTGATTTTTCTGGATTTACAAAAATGGGACAGCGTGTATATATATTTGTTAGAAATCCATTTTTCATGTCCAAAACTAGTTTCTACTTCAACCAAATCTCTTGTAAACTTCACAAAGCTAATCTAATCCTACCATACACCTTCTTAGGGTGTCATGGACTCCTAACCAAGTTATTAGAGCAAGGGGATTCATAACCAAAAAGTTAGGGTTTGTATGTTTGTTTTTAGCCAAAATAAAGTGTGGTATAGCTACTTGTACATGGTTTCTAGCATGATACTAGTGAAATACATGTAAAAAATAGGATGATCCATGAAAAAAATAAAGATGAAAACTTACTTGATAAAATGAGATGATTAGATGATGATTATGCTTGATGTTCTTGTGTTTTTGTTACTTGATTCTTGATTAGAATGATAAAAGGAACAAGTTTGTAGCTTTAGCTTTTGAAAAACCATGGATGGATCATGGTGCATGGGGTGGGTCGTGGGTTAGAGAGGGGAAAGGGAAGGATGAAAACCTTTTTGTTCTTGAGTTTTATGATGTTATGATTCTTGATTTTGGTTAAGGTGATGTTTTTGAGGTTTATTAGTATAAAACAAATGAATCAATGCACATGGTCAAAGGGTGTGGTCTTGGGGCCGGTTTTGGGTGTGAAAAGGAAGTAGCCAAAACGGTTTTGATCACTTAGAAAATATAGTGTAGCGTTAAGTGTTATTACGCGTTATTCGTTAAAATCGGGTACTGGGTTTAATAGCAATAAACGTTCACGAAATTAACCGGGATGAAATAAAGTCATAATAATGATAAAAACATATTAAAAATATGTTGGGTACATTTACTGAGTGATCGGGTGATTATTGTTTAGTTTTCACGAAAACCGTCGTAATATTCATAAGCTTACGTTATAAATAAAATAAATTTCCAAAATACTGGGTAACTGAATGTTATAACTTTTATGATGTTAAAATGGATATAAAAATATGTCGGGACCATTGTGGGAATATTTAGATATATTCGTCGTGTATAAACCGTGTGTTAACGTTTATTTAGAAATCATAATACGTAAAACGTTAAATATACTGAATATAGAAATTTGAAAATTCTAAGAGTGGTATAACATGTAAATGACCTACTGATGATATGCAGACTATTCCCAGTCCGTATGAAGTGTTATTACTGATAATGCATGAATTCGCACCTGAACCAATACGGTTACGCGAATTTGAATACCCGTAAACTAAATTTACGATGAAATGTGTAATGCATGTGAATGATGAAATCTTTTCCCGCAATGAATAGTGTTTCGTGAATAGTAAATTTCCCAAAAGTTTCTCAGAATATCAAATTGACCTCGAAAACGATGAATAGTAAACTGATGAATAGTGTTTTGATGAATAGTGTTTGATGAATAGTGTTTTTTCAAAGTTCGGGAAATGACCTGAAATGACCTGAAATGGTGAGTTGTGACACTTGAACACACAAGATGTTTGTTGCCCTACTACGTTCAAATGTGAGGATATAGTGTAAAGATACTTCAACATTTTGACTACATGTTTTAGTCAATATAATTATGGTTAAATTATAATAATCATAATTCTGAAGCATAAAATTAACTTGAAATTACTACAGAACTCAAGAGTTTGCGTTCATGATTACTTTTGTTAGTATAATTATGTTTACATGTTAAGACATAATTATAAAGTCCTTGAATTAGTCAATGACTTATAACATAAAGTATATAGTAAAATTGTTATGTCTTCTAGTTAACGAATAAACATGAGGTCTTTGAATTATTCAAAAACGTATAATGTATTATTGACATGTTCTGTTTTCTTGTAAACACATGACCATATAATTCTTGAACAGTTTTTTCTTCTTGTGAACACATGAACATAAGGTTCTTGTATTAATCAAGAAATATACATTATAGCATGCACTTGGTTTGAAAATACTTAATATGCAATTTGGATCGACTGATGCGTGGGAATCGCACCTTGCTTTACCTCTCGAGGGATCTCGAGAAGCTTACAACCCCCACCAGGCAGTGTACCTGATCGTTGTAGTATAGTATAGTGACAAGTACCGGGGGATTGATCGTTCAGCTTAGGAATAGTGTCGCTAGGATTAGAAAACCTAATTAATAGTTCTAGAGGTGAGAGATGATTATTTTTATATTTTTATATTTTTATGAAAGCAAGTAAAATCTCGGGTTTTGGAAGATAGGGCGGAATTAGTTGCTATTCAACTAACCCAAAGCTATTATATAATTAAAATAAAATAATGAAAATGAAAATAAACTAATTATACTAAAGTTGTGAGCAGTAATTGGAGAAATTGTGTTTACTTAGACTTCATTACTCCCTAGATATCTTTTACATGTTAATTACTTGTTACACTTGTATGAATGACGGATTGTATTCCTTAATACCATTCGTGAGGTGGCATACATAACTCCCCAACTCTATGAGCTCTTATCTCCTCCTACACCATGACCTAGCACAACTATAGGGATTGTAAACAGTGGCTCATGCATTAAATACAACCAATAAAGACCTAGTACGCCTCGGTTCATGTTTCTTAAGACGTTCAAGCATGTTACCATTTGGAGATCTGCCAGTTTTCTTAAGCCTAACATATAAATCATTCATTCAAAACAAGAATAGACAAGTAATCAACACATAATCAACATCTAGGTTTCATTAGATCTAAGCAAACACAAGAGAGATCTAGCCTAGCATAATGGAATTGAGACAAGAACAAGAGATAAACAACCAACACATAGACATATTGATTGAATTGAAAGTACACTTATCTCAATTACAATGCAAGGTCTCAAGGGTTTGGAACCCTTGAAAAACCTGTAAAAGAGGCACCAAAATCGTCTTTAGGGTTTCACCAAAACTTCTCTCCCCCCTTTTAATGAAAAAACTAGAAAACTATATATAGGAAAAACAGTCTGACGGCGTCAAGAGTAACCTCTGACGCCGTCACCTCGCCGCCATATACTTCCTCGGACGGCCTTGATCCACTTATGACGGCCTATGTGACGCCGTCACCACCCACGGTATATTAATTTTGCCACTTTGACGCCGTCACGAGTCCTTCTGACGCCGTCACCACCTTCGGAGTTTAATTCTTCATGTCTGACGCCGTCAAGATGTTGGTCTTGACGCCGTCACCTTGTATTTTCAGCATGCAAATTAGGTACTCAGCCGTTTTCTTCACTTTTATGCTCCAAAAACGTCCAAAATAGCTTCTTTTCCAGAATTCACTCTCCAAACACCTAAAATCACAAAAGGAACGATTTAGGGCAATATTTGATCAAATAAAGTCGGATTCGAGCTTAAATGACCCCCTAAAAACGGATCATTTTTCGCCTCATCATATACCCTTACACTTGAGATTTGCTTGTCCTCAAGCAAATGAGCTTTTATTCTACTCAAAAGACAAGTTAGGGGTCATTTAACACTAATATAAAAGTAATTACAACAAATAATCGTTCCACTAAAGACCAATAGACAAGCACGGAGGTCATACACAAGCACCTCACAAATAGTGTTTAGATACTCACATCTCTCGGGTGTAATTAAGTAATATAACATTATGGAAATGGAAGATATCTCTCACTACCTGTCATAGCAAAATAGATTACCATAGGCTTGGGAAAGGATCAAACCTCCACCACATGGCGTAAGCACCTAGGATAAACTATCAAAGAGGTCTTTTAAAGGGTTATAACGTTAGGTGTAGGGATATGAATTACACGGTTTTGTTGGATAAAGGAAGTTTTACTGGTGGCGAGTTAACAATCTTAGTTAATTACATGTACAAGTTGGCGTTGCTAAGCCAAGACTAGACTCGACTTAAGCTAATAAATGAAAAATAACAAAAATATAAAATAAACATACAATGAAAACGGGATGGTAGTCCGTATGTTTTTTTCTCTTTTTCTTTTTTTTTTCTATTTCTTGATTTTTTTTTCGATTTTTTTTTTTTTTTTTTTTTTTTTTTTTTTTTTTGCATACACTCTTACCCTACCATCCAAAACAATACATCATAGGGGTTTGAGCATTCCCCTTACACTTGAATCTTTACATACTTTACAATTAACTAATCTAATGACTCGAATTAAGAAAATCAAAACACTTGGAGCACTTTTAAGATTAACGTACATATGGGGGTAATAAGTGATGTTCTTCCCCATTACTCCATAAATTAAGTACTTACCCATGAGTCCCAATCGTCCCGAAACAATATGTACAAGGATATGACTCGACTTAGCAACCATGTAATCAATTAGAAAGTTAACTTAGGGTTTAACAAATAACAATAATGCACTAAAAATGAGCGCATACACGGAAGGCTAAGGCGATTTGGGTGTACGTTTAAGTGGGGTGTAACAAATTCTTCCTTTAAGTAAAATGCTTAAAGTTAGAAACGAAAAGATAGGCTCGGAAGGGTGTACTAGGGGTATCGTGTACTAAAAATGAGTACAACGCTAAGGGTGTGGGAAAAATTAGTTGACTTAACTAGCCAAGTAATATGACTTAAATGGTCAAGTAATTGTAATACGGGTTTAACACAAGGGTGATCCTAATGCCTCTTATCATGTAGTAAATCCTACCACACGAATGTAGTCTCACTAGCGGTCTCGGGATGCATCACTAACGCAAGTTCTAGAATCTAAATGCTACCGGTACACTCATAAGCACTAATAATGAATGCTTTTCCTATCAAATCTAAAGGCGAACCTCACATTTTTGGGTGGAAAATTTTTCTGAATATACGGTTATGTGCTAGTCATACAATCTCCTATCCATGAGACGCTTGCTATGGCTAAAGTTTCACTCCTAAATGTTGTAAAAAATTTTAAATTTGGCGCTAAAATTACACTAACAAGTATTTCTCATAGTTTTATTACTCATCTACTATCAAACAAAACAAACTCAAGCGAAAGTGCATATGTAAGGTATCATCTTTTTACCCTCCCCTTACACTTAAGATGAACATTGTCCCCAATGTTCAAGTAAAGAATGTAAAAGTTAAAAAGTAAAGAGAATGAAATCAAATACTCCCCTGATTTGCTCGGTATGGATTTTAGTTGGCCAGGTTAAATCTTCTTCCAAGAAAATGAACAATCAAAGCTTCCCTTCCAGAATATAAATCATCTTCTTGTCACAAATAACCTGTAAATCCTGACAAAAGTAGACAAGGCAACCTCGCGTAAAATCGGCGGCATCCTATATAAGTTACTAAATCCTAGAAAACAAAGTAAGATATAATGCTTGTGGAATGAAGTTTGCAGATTTCCTGGAGATTATAGAACTTAATAATTCACAAAAACCATAAGACTCCGTTAGAAAAACAAAACCGGTAAAATTTCCAGATTTTAACTCCTGACGCCGTCAAGAGCAATACCCTGACGCCGTCAGAATGGACCTGCAGAAATTCTTATGTTAAGTTTCCGGAAAATTTCTGGAAAAACTTTGTCCTACTTCCTGGAAAATCCTGCAAAACATCATTATGACTCGATACAAGCATTTGACTCTAACAAGTACTAATACACATGTCCATTTAATATTGTTTTTTTTTTTACTTAAAGGTAAATTTATTAAGTAAAGGAAGCCAAACGGCCGAACAAGACAAAACAAGCGCAAAGTGTTAATAAAAGACTAGGACACATCCCTAGCTTCCACACTTATGCACCACAAAACAAGATGGCATAGGACATATCCCTAGCTCAATACCAAAATAAATAACATCAACTAATACTAAAAATCCATACAAATAGCAGAAATAGCAAGATGAAAGTAATGAGTCAAAATTCAAACTAGAAACCCAAGTATACTTCTGCATCATCAGAGATCAAAGGGACCAACCAATGACCTCCAAACCAGCACAATACACATAGGCTACTAGAAATCTAAGACTCACCACTCATCAAAGCCAAAAACAGAAAACCAGCCCATGCCATCTAATATATCAGAAACCACCCAGCATCCAACCAATAGAAACTCCACCAGAAATCCAGCAATTCAACCAAAGACCAATTACTTCAACATCAAATAAGCAAGGAAGTGCCAGAAAAGCTGTTTAGAAGAATTTTCCTCCTTAAAAACCTTATAATGTAAAACCCAAAGGGTAAAACCATTAATAAGGACAAAAAGAGTAAAACATTCTCCCAAACCTTCCCAAATATACCATCAATCTCCCACAAATTCCATACCCTGTTACACTCCCAAAAACCAGTTCCAGCATGAAACCAGTTAACCCAAGCACCATCCATAGCATTAATCATTATCATAATTATGCTTCGAGATCTCTTCCACCATTCTTCTATAGTATTCATCTTTAATAATCTTTAAATCCCAAATATTAGCAGCTTCAATCGAGTTAGGAGAATACCTAATATTAAGACCCAGAAGCTTTAATCTCACAGTCCCAACCACAGTCTTGAGTAAATTGTCCACATCTCTAAACTCCTTCCTGAAACATCTGAAGTTTCTTTCCTGCCAAACAAAATAAACACAAGCACCCAACACTAACCTCTGGATCACACTCCAGATAGAATTAGTAGCAGGTTTATTAGAGATAAAAGAAATTATACTAGCCCAATCATTTGAGATATCCTCAAGTTTCGCCATAAGCTTACACTTTTCCCAAAGTCTCTTCGAAAACGGGCATGAGAAGAACAGATGAGTGTGAGATTCAAGTTCATGATTACATAGATGACACATCATACTCTGAACATCCACCCACTTAGAAATTCTATCAAGAGTTTTCAACCTGCCCTTAATAGCAACCCAAAGAATAAACGCGTGCCTTGGGATACATTGTGAATACCAAACATGTCTATACCACATCACTTTTGGGCCATCCTCTCTAACAGCTTTCCATACCTCTTTAACAGAAAATTCTTTATCCTTTCCATTTTTATCAACCCAAATAACTTTATCATCCAACTCATTAATCAACTTAGGAACCGGAACATTAGTAACTTCACTAAACCTATCACTCCAATCAATAGGCCAATCCCACTCATTCTCCTTCACCATATCCCTGACTTTAGCTTTTAAACTCAAATTAGCTTCAACAATAATACTATGATTAATAAATCTAATAAGCGGACCAGAATGATGCCACTTATCAAACCATAAGTTACAATCCCTCCCACAACTCATGTTTTGTTGTGGTTCATGCTCAATTTCGTTCTTATAAACAAATTTGGATCTCCCTTACACTTATCTTTTGCAAAATACCTTTATATGCAATTAAGACGAAGTTAAAAACAAAATAAAGCATTTTCACAATTTACTTTGAAACATGAGCCACAAACAATAAAAATAAAACATGCATACGGAAACAAATAAAAAATCAAACAAACAAACAAACAAATAAAAACACACAAAACATGAGTTGCCTCCCAAGAAGCGCTTGTTTTTGTTCGAGTCACGAGCCTGACTCTACCCTTATTTAACGGAAATAGGTGAGGTTATCCCTACACTTAGGATTAAGTGCTGGTGGAAGTAGCGATACACACCCTTAGGATGGGAATATGCCTCGTGAGGAAAGAGTGGTGGATGAATTATATGCTCCAAGGGGTGTGCTCCTATCATCATAACCTTACCTAATTCAATTGGGTTAATGGGTGGATTGAGATTTCCTCCTAGAAAGGGATCATTTTCTATCAACTTCGAGAGATTCCTAGTTGGGAACCCATCTTGACCTAATAAACCCGGTTTAAACCCATAATGTTGCTTGTGATCAGTCACGAATGAGTGATGTAAGTACGTAAGGTCATTCTCCACTTCTATAGTAGCTTCCTCTCTACAAGGCTTAGAGTCCACTACCTTCATCCTAAGACTTCCCGAACTACATGGGTTGATGGGTGGGTCGGCTCCTCTTTTGTCTCCTAGATGTATATCTGAGGATGGAAAGTTGTGTGAAGATTGAGGTCCCGGTTCATCAACACTAGGTAATTCCCTAGAACTAAGAGTAAGGTTAGCACTACAAGTATTCAAACCTATATCCTCTAGTGGTGTTTGGTACAAGGGTTCTACCTCTATTGGGGTTCCTATAGTCTCTTCTACTTCTTCCGGGTAAGTCACGGGTGGTGTGTGTTCCTCAAGTGATGGTGGGAGTTGTGGGGTACTTTGTAGGTTTGTGTTATTTACCTCATCCTTCCTTTTCTCAACATCACCTATATGCTCATCACGTGTTTTAGTAGAATCTAACCTAAACATGTTGCTAAGTATCTCAAATCCTTCTCTAGCCATTTCAAGTTCTAAGTCTGATTCATAAGAACCTTCCTCAATAACTTGATTACAATGTTCAATTTGCCTAAAGGATTCATCTTTTTGCTCAATATGATCATGTTTGGCTAAATCCTCCTTAATTGTTTCCTCAAGTTGTGATGCATACAAACCCATCAATTCATTGAACTCATGGTTCACGGTTAGAAGGCTTTCCTCAAATTTTTCCCAAAGGGTCTTACTAAAAGGGATTGATCCTAACAATGATAGTTTAATATAGGCCACACATGCGCATAACTCATCAAACCTATCAAACTTTACACCCATCTCCTCTTGTATATAGTTAAGATCACTTAAAAATTCATTGGAACAACAGGAAGCAAATCTATCTGAGTAAACTAATTGTTCCTCTATTGTTAATGATCTAAATGGAATCTCATCCGCCATAAAGACAAATGAAAATGGTTTTACAAACAAAGGGCACAAAGAAAAAGATAGACTAAAGAGAACCTAAAAATAAAAATAAAATCTTACTAGAAAGGAATCTAGCAAGTAGACCTAATAAAAAGAAATTCTAACCTAGACAATAACTATTCCCCGGGCTGCGGCGCCAAAAACTTGATGCGTGGGAATCGCACCTTGCTTTACCTCTCGAGGGATCTCGAGAAGCTTACAACCCCCACCAGGCAGTGTACCTGATCGTTGTAGTATAGTATAGTGACAAGTACCGGGGGATTGATCGTTCAGCTTAGGAATAGTGTCGCTAGGATTAGAAAACCTAATTAATAGTTCTAGAAGTGAGAGATGATTATTTTTGTATTTTTATATTTTTATGAAAGCAAGTAAAATCTCGGGTTTTGGAAGATAGGGCGGAATTAGTTGCTATTCAACTAACCCAAAGCTATTATATAATTAAAATAAAATAATGAAAATGAAAATAAACTAATTATACTAAAGTTGTGAGCAGTAATTGGAGAAATTGTGTTTACTTAGACTTCATTACTCCCTAGATATCTTTTACATGTTAATTACTTGTTACACTTGTATGAATGACGGATTGTATTCCTTAATACCATTCGTGGGGTGGCATACATAACTCCCCAACTCTATGAGCTCTTATCTCCTCTTACACCATGACCCAGCACAACTATAGGGATTGTAAACAGTGGCTCATGCATTAAATACAACCAATAAAGACCTAGTACGCCTCGGTTCATGTTTCTTAAGACGTTCAAGCATGTTACCATTTGGAGATCTGCCAGTTTTCTTAAGCCTAACATATAAATCATTCATTCAAAACAAGAATAGACAAGTAATCAACACATAATCAACATCTAGGTTTCATTAGATCTAAGCAAACACAAGAGAGATCTAGCCTAGCATAATGGAATTGAGACAAGAACAAGAGATAAACAACCAACACATAGACATATTGATTGAATTGAAAGTACACTTATCTCAACTACAATGCAAGGTCTCAAGGGTTTGGAACCCTTGAAAAACCTGTAAAAGAGGCACCAAAATCGTCTTTAGGGTTTCACCAAAACTTCTCTCCCCCCTTTTAATGAAAAAACTAGAAAACTATATATAGGAAAAACAGTCTGACGGCGTCAAGAGTAACTTCTGACGCCGTCACCTCGCCGCCATATACTTCCTCGGACGGCCTTGATCCACTTATGACGGCCTATGTGACGCCGTCACCACCCACGGTATAATAATTTTGCCACTTTGACGCCGTCACGAGTCCTTCTGATGCCGTCACCACCTTCAGAGTTTAATTCTTCATGTCTGACGCCGTCAAGATGTTGGTCTTGACGCCGTCACCTTGTATTTTCAGCATGCAAATTAGGTACTCAGCCGTTTTCTTCACTTTTATGCTCCAAAAACGTCCAAAATAGCTTCTTTTCCAGAATTCACTCGCCAAACACTTAAAATCACAAAAGGAACGATTTAGGGCAATATTTGATCAAATAAAGTCGGATTCGGGCTTAAATGACCCCCTAAAAACGGATCATTTTTCGCCTCATCATCGACCCAATTGAGAAGTATTTGATCCAAAGAGAATTAAGTTTTCTATAGAATTATGATATAGTCTCACAATTCAAATACTTAGAGAATACCACATTATTATGGTATGTCTAATAGGTTGAAACAAACAATATTCATATTGTTTGATTCTTGATAGTTCTAATTGCTCTACCTCCAAAATCTATCAAGGTTAGAAAATTGTGTGTGTCATGGATACACTCAATGTAGTTCAAACCTAGAAGGTATTCAAGATAACCCATGACCGAAACTTCTAAACCCTTATGGATTTTTGGTTTTTCCAATCAAACCAATCGAATCCTAAACCCTTTTGGGTTTTTGATTTTTCTACACTTCTTAGCTTGAAAGATTGAAGTTTTGGTGTTCCTCCTAGCTCGACGAAACACAAAAATTTCTCTAAGATTTTTGGTTAAAGAGTGATACAAGATTTAGGGTTTTACCATAAACCCTAATTAGAGTTATTAGAAGGAATTCCATTATGTCTTCATTTAAATTCTGAATTTGTTAAAGCCTTATGAAACATTTTATTAACAATCGAGAGATGAGAATTTAAAATGTATTTTGTGGTTCCCAAATAAAGAACAATGTATTTTTTCTTAAATACTTATTATTTAGAGAATTGTCTCTACTTACAAAAGTAAGTGGGAGAATCAACAAATCTTGAAGATATTCAAGAACAAATACATAACCTCAAATCCACTAATTAATGTCATACTAAGGTTAAACAAGTAAATGTCGAAATAAGTATAATGTTACTCACGTTCATAAATCTGCAAGGATGCCTCATCACATGATTGATATTTTGATATCAATGTTGAGGAATATCAGTTAACGGATCATTGTAAATCTGCTAACTGCTAAAATATATTATCACTCTTGAATCTGATAAATGTCTAAAATATGAATGATAAGATACAGTCCTTAAAAGGCAAATCAAAGTTTTGAGCTTGATTGTTATTTCGCCTAACAGTTAACCTATGAGGTTGGAATTAGTTTCTTTTGAAGAAATACTTACAAGGACAAAATTGTATACATGTTAATGCATGACTTATAATAAGAATTTTTTTAATCCTACTCAAGCTATTGACTGTGATTAGATTTTCTTATATATAC
Organism: Artemisia argyi; assembly: GCA_030686995.1. Taxonomy (NCBI): domain Eukaryota; kingdom Viridiplantae; phylum Streptophyta; class Magnoliopsida; order Asterales; family Asteraceae; genus Artemisia; species Artemisia argyi. The sequence continues at coordinate 85,352,315 of CM060681.1, read as the reverse complement.
TCGCATTAATTAAATAAAGATGATTAATTGGCATACATGTTTCCTTGAATGAGGAATATGGCAATTAAGTTTTATCACTCTTTCCTTTATGATTACTTTTTGCGAGGACAGTGTGTAATTAAAATGGTTGTGATTCTATATAATCTTTATGTACTATACAAGTTTAAGCAATCCAAGTTTGGATCGGATCATGCATCTAGGAGCTGAGATCTTGAATTTAATTACAATATGATTTTGATTAAATTAAGATAACTCCTTAGTACATCTGACATTAAGTGGGATTACTGTGTTTTTCCTTTAAATTCATATGTTGTGTAACATATAGAAGATATCATTCCATTTAAGCTAGATATTAATCCTTAAGCTTGGAATGAAACTTCACTTGGGATTTAGGGAACAGAACAAACAAACTTGGAATAGATGTTTATCCGGAATAAACATATGCGGAAGTTGAGTCCAACACAAATGCAATATATCATTCAAGCAAGTCTTAAATGGTATATTTCACTTGGAATAATTTATTACATGGATGAAAACCTCATGGTTTTTAACTAAGGATTTGTCATGTATATATTATATTGTGTATAAGACTGGTTGTTACTTTTGCATAAGAGTAAGATGAGCTGAAAAAAACAATATCTAATTGAGAGTATTTAGATTATTGTTAATACATATGTTTATGAATTATAAAGCATGGTGTTGTATACGTACAATGATGCTAGAGGATTTTATCATTTATGATAAATCTTCTAACTAGATATGCTCAACGAAGAGCTTTGTTGCATTACACATTAAGGAATAAGAATACTTTTTTTTGGTAACCATGATTTCCGACCTTATATCCGACTATCCACGGGGTTTAAACCCACCGCCACACAGACTCAAGCTAGGTAAAGCCCTCCATTTTCAGGAGGTTGGCGTGGCCACTTAAGATTGTTTGCACCTAGCAGGAATTGAACTTAAGACCTCACACATTTTAATACTTTACATTTTAAGAAACTGTAAAGATGATTTTTAGTATGTTGTTGACTTCTAATACCTTATGCAAGGTAGGGTGACATCTCCATACTGTGACTCTTGCAATAGTATGAGCATATGAGATAAGACACTAATCATATATTTCAAATCCCCCACTATATGTGAAATTTGAAACTAGTATTCGGAAAGTTTACTCAGATGACTATTTAGTTTTCTTGTAAATAAAAGTTGGGAATGTTGGAAACATTAGACTTCAACTTACAAATTAGTCTCATGCATATCTGTTTTTAGTATTTGGATAATTGGGGTTATAAAACAATTTTTTTCTATATGATGAATAAAGATGCTATTTATTATTCATTCATATAATAATTGTTATCATATATTTGCATGTTTAATCCTTGAATGATTTTATCATTCTAAATATGTCCATTGTCATTTAACGATATGGGAATATTATTATGCAAGGCAAATGTGAGTGTTGATTATATTCTATGAGAATGTGGATTGTTCCCGCCAAACTCATATGTATTCACAATGGATGCATATTGGACACCCCAACTTTCAAACATTTACTTTTGGATCCTTGTCATAAGTAAGATGTTGAGAATGGTTTATAAAGTAATCCTTAGACTTGAGATACAAGCAAGTTCTATTAGGTGTGGATATCACTTGTGTAATTATATGCCAAACACTGTCCTGAATAAGGTAGTTATAAAGGCTATTTTTCGGAGTGATGTGAAGCAACATCCATAACACTTGTAGTCAACAAAGGATTTGTTACTCCACTTGATATGTGCAGAAAGATACCATGGGCCTTCTCCAGAACTAATTAGATAATTGTTTAGTCAAACCCAAAGGGTAATGCAAGATGATTCTTGATTACATTTGGTATATCAGAATTGAATTCTATAACGAGAATCTAAATAGTTAAACTATATGGAATGAGTTAGGATCCATATCCATGGTTTAACGGTATCTACAACAAGGGATGATTATAGCAAGACATAAATAACCATGCTACTGAGAATATTTTTATTGAAACTTAAATCTCAGACATTTCTAGTTTAATAAAGAATGTGAGTGTTGCTAGACATTTTCGTCATTGGTATATGGGCTATCTACTACTCCAACTCCAAAGTGGGAGTTGTTGGAATGTGGAAGTTAGAGTACCAATATATAGCTAGAAATGTGTGAGCCTATTGGGGGCACGCACGTTAAACACTTAGAGTATGTTTAAACTCTACAAAAAGCTTCTAAAATGTAAATCGAAGTATCTAAAATGTCAAGACACGAATCCTATGGACCCCTAGTGATATGGTCAGCCATATGGATTGTAGAATGGTCTTGGGAAGTGTCTAGGTTCATGATGAAGGATAAAAATTAAGAGAGTTGTGATAAGGCTTGGGTTATGTAGAGTTTAAGACTTATAATACTTTGTTTCTAAGGCTTATCATGAGTATGGATGAGAGACTTTATAAATCCCCCTCCCTAGCTCATTCCAGACGTAGATAAAAACCCTAGAAAAACAGAAACTCTCCCATATTCAATCATCATCATATCAAAACCTTAAGACCTTAATTAGGGTTCATAACATTCAGTTGTTCATTTGATCTTCTTATGAAGATTCGTAGGCTAATCAAAGTGTTTACAAGTTGGTACTAGATCCCATAAGCTTTGTAACACCTTCTGAAACCTTTGTTTACAAGCTGATAAGCCACCGTAAGCTGTAGAAAGCTTTTGGATCTGTTTTGGTCGTTCTCGGATAAAGACTGGAAAGTAGTCTGCCATAGTGTTGTCCGATATCGGACAACACAGAGAATTGGTTCTTTAACAGCAGTAGGATATCAGACAACAAAGGGTTTTGTGCTGTTTTGTTTTCGATTCGGTTTTGGGCTATTACACTTGGTGTTTGGACATACGTGGAGTTAGGCTAGCATTCCTAACATACTTGGTTGACGTGTTTGTGTGAGAAACCATAGAGGTAGTATTTGTCACAACTCGTAATTTTTGGTCATTTTCCAAACCTCGACAATTTACTATTCACAAGTTACTATTCATCGTTTTCGAGGTCAATTTGATATTTTGAGAAGCGTTCAGAAATTTTACTATTCACTTGACACTATTCATTTCCGGAAGAAATAACACTATTCACGTGCATTGCTCATGTCATCGTAAATTTAGTTTACGAGTATTTAAATTCGCGTAACCGTATTGGTTCTAGAGCGAATTCATACATTATCATTTGGGACATTTCATTCAGACTAGAAATAGTCTGCATATCATCATTATGGCACTTGCATACTATTCCACTCGTAGAATAATTAAATTAATACTTTTGGTATAATTAACTTTTACGTATAATTATTTCTATATAAACGTTAACAAACGATCAATAATGTGACTAACACGACCGACACTCCCGACTATGATCCCAATATATTTTTATATTCATTTTTATAATATAAAAATTATAATATTAATTTACCCGGTATTTTGGAAATTTATTTATTTCATATCGTACGCCTAAATTAATTACGACGGTTTTCATAGAAATTAAACGACGATTAACCAAACACTCAATAATTTTATCCAACCTATTTTTATAATTTTTATAACTTTATTATGACCCGGTTAACTCTGTTAAAATTTATTTTTAGTTAACCCGGTACCCGGTACACTTTAAAACTACAAAATAACACATAATAATACACAAAGTCACAAAAGTCTTACATTCATCCCCCCCCCCCCTCCATTTATTGCCGCCCCCCCCCCCCCCCTCCATTCCAATCCCTTACACCATTTGACAAAGTTCACTAACTCTAATTAATGTATGCACTTTTTGTTTATAATAAGAATATACAAAATATACATAACATATACTAGTTATTTTCTTCTCATTTCACAAGATCCAACAACAACTCATTCTCTCTTTTTCTCTCTTCTATGAACCGGCCACCACAAGACCACAAGGAGGAACCAAAAAGTTTTCAAGATCAAGTGTTTTTCAAGTTCCATTAGTTACCTATTTTAAGGTTTTGAAATAAAAACCTTTAGGTTAATTAGGTTTTCATCTCCAAACTTCCTTAATCTTCCAAGTAAGTTAACAAAACTCATTTCATAATTTTTACAAGTATTTACTATGGCTATATATTTTTTTTATACAAGATCTCATGCATGTATTAACTTGTACCACTCCATTTTGTATATATTTAACTTACAAGCCCTAGAAGTGATTTTTGGTTAGATCCTTGTTAGATCTACTTGGTTATGCTGTTTAGGAACCCATGACACCCTAAGAAGGTGTATGGTAGGATTAGACTAGTTTTGTGGTGATTGAAAGTGGTTTGATTGAAGTAGAACTAGTTTAGAGACTTGAAAATAGTTTTTGAAACTACATATTGACCTACTGTCCCTATTTTTGAAACGTGGGAAAATCAGTGAATGATGGGTGATTTTTGATCAAAGATTTAGAAAATACTTTCAAAAACGAAACTTTAGGCGAAAGAACGGATTAAAACAAGCTTATAACGAAGGAGATATGATTTTTGTAAATTTAACGACGAAAACTATTTTTTCTAAAAACTGCATGCTGTTTGGCAGTTTTCGACGGGTAAATAGAGGCATTAAACGTAATCTAGAGGAACCGAACTATCGAAAATATATTAATACATACTAAAACGAATCCGTGGATATAAAGAACGAGGAAAATGAACTTAAATCGACCAAGTTATACCCGTTTTAACATCGTCAAAACTATATATATATATATATATATATATATATATATATATATATATATATATATATATATATATATATATATATATATATATATATATACTCACTACTAGAAAATAATATAACTACGTACTAATGGCATATTTTCTAGATTTCTTATTCAAGGGATTTATTTTTAATAAACGAAATACGTACGACCCAAGGTTTATTTACGCAACTACTAGACGTGATTTTAAGGTTTTCAAGACGAGAAATATAACACTAACATTTTTATACGATATATTACGACAAGTTTTTATAACTCTATTTGGACTTATTTTTCCTAAGTATGGAAAGTATTTTATTTGACAATAACTAGTATTTCCAAGTCACGAGTGGTATAGGTATCATGTGCATGTGCATTCATTACATCATTTCATGATCTAAATTAGATCATTATCATTCATCTTAGGTTGCGGCTAGTGTTCGCGCCTTGTTGTCCCGATCATTCCATCACTTTGTACTAGCATTTCGAGGTGAGTCATAGCCCCACTTTTACTTGTTTAATTACTTTATAAACTCTTTGGGGGAGATACATGCTTAAATACTTGTTTTATACTTTTATACGATTTGAATTACTTTTTGAAGGAGAATACGCTGCTTTAATTATTTTTGTACAATGCCAAAGTATTAAATTCCTTACATTGCTTAAGTTTCCTTATTACCACGTCTTGACAAGTCCCCTTTATTATCATGGACCATTAATTAAGTTCCAAGCGAGAGTGAGTGAATAGATCTATTGAGGGTGACTCCTCCATCTGTGTTTGGGTTGCTCCAACAGAATTACAGATGCATTTCATATCTTTATTATTAGAGTGTCTGGTAAACACTCATTTGGGGCCAAGTAACGTCTAGCTTCGGTTTCATGAGCTTAAGAGACAATGTAGTTTTATGACTGAAAAACTTATTACTTTACGTTATACTTGGGCTATTGTATATACGATTAAAGTTAAATACTGATGGTTTTTTTTTATAAATCTTATTTCTGATTTCTTATTACGGATTTCTTATTTCTGATTTCTTATTTTGGATTTCTTATTTCTGATTTCTTATTACGGATTTCTTATTTCTGATTTCTTATTTCGGATTTCTTATTTCTGATTTCTTATTACGGATTTTCTTATTTCTGATATCTTATTTCTGATTTCTTATTTCTAATTTACAATGTCTTTGCATCAACCTTATTTCGGATTTATGATGTTTTTACTGGGAAATTTACTCTCCAAATGTTTTACCATACTTACTTGTTCTCTAAAATCTATGAACTCACCAACCTCGTGTTGACACTTTAGTATGTATTTTTAGGTTATTAAGGTAGCTCATGTTGCATTCATTTGGGCATTCATGGAGTCGTGGAGACGACGCGTCTGACTATATTTTCTACACCTATGAACGTTTGATCTTGTTGAACTTATTTTAACTAAAATGGTAACATCTTTTGGGACCTATGTTTGTAAACTCTGAATGTTTTAAATGATCAAACGCTGTATTTTCTAAACGACACTTTAGGTCGTTCAATATAACTGTAACTATGGTGCTATGACAGTCACCCCCAGGTATTCCATTCCGCTGCCATTCAGGTAAATTGGGGGTGTGACAAATTGGTACCAGAGCTAAGGTTATAGCAAACTAGGATGTATCTTGGACCCTAGACTATAACCACATCATCATAGCATCTCATCATTTCATCATAGGTGCATATTCACTATACATGTTGCTTTACGCACACACTGTACGAGTTATTCATACCCATACTCATATATATATAGATATATGATTATATTGACCTGGTTCACAAGTGACATGTCTTCAGATACCCACGCTGTTATCCTTTCGTCAGATTCCGACATTGAAGATGCCTTGTCATCTTCCACTACCATTATACCACCAGTTGCACGTATACCACCGTTAGCACTATTGAATTGTTATAGGAATAAGGTTTTCCTATCATTCAGCCTATACATAGAATTCCGTTTGGTAGAGTATTCAGACTTGATTTTAATGGACTTATTAGGATGCTTATTACAAGGGAGATAGCATGTTTTCTTTCCTTCACTAGTAGGACGCTTACTACTTAGGTACTACCACCACCGTTGGTTACTTATTACACTATTGGTCGTCCCATAGTGCGTACTTCAGCTTTACCTCTTAGATGTCGCGAGATAGCGCGAAAGAGGGTAGTAGCCCATTCACTATTATCACCATTATCTTCTAACTCATCACTAGGATCTCATTTTCATCAATATTATTCTCATCCTTTAGAATACCACCATTGTCATTTCCCTTTTCCATTTCCACTTGCCACGAATTAGATAACACCTTATGGATAATACCAAGATTACGGACTCAACAGGAACATCTACAGGTTCCTCAAGAATGGCTTAGAATCTACACTATCTAGGACTTGATCGATGCACAACTTCAGACACTGCTTTAGGACTATCCCGATCTTATGATGTCGTAAAACCTGATTTCACCTAGAAGGACTACAGGAAGTCTTTAGACTAGACTTATATCTTTACTAGCTTTTACTATTATCCTAGCCACGAGAGGTGCGGCATAGTTCGAAGAAACTTGTAGTATTTTGATTGATGAACAAACGGAATCACCAAGTATTGACTCTACTATGGGGGAATGGTTGTGCTATCTATGATATGGGTTCATATAGACCGAAACTTTCATGTATTATATTCATGTGTTATGAATATGATGATTTTTATTACCTATAGATTCTCATGGACTCTTATGATTTGATGGAAATAGATTTAAGCAAACCACTCCAAGCATGACGCAAGCTGCTGTTGGACAAGTCATTGCCAAGAACATGGCCACTACCTTCACCAAGGAACTTACTCACGTGGAATTTATGGGTTGTAATCCCTCTTCCTTTAGCGGAAATATAGACACAAAGGAATTTCTCAAATGGTTCGAAGAATTAGAAACAATCTTTCAATGTGGTGACTGCTGTAAGGAAGACAAAGTTAAGTTCGCCACTTGCACTTTTCAAGAGCATGCCCAGAAATGGTGGACTAAGTATGTCCAGGTAGTAGGAGTTGATGCTGCTTACTCACACTCTTGGGAGAAACTAAAAAGGATGATGAGTTTGAAGTTCTGTGTGAAAAGCGAATTACAAGCAATTGAACAGGAAACACTAAACCTTACCATGGTAGGAGATGATGTTGTTAAGTATACTGCTTCTTTTTATGATTTAGCCCGACTAGGCTCTGCAATGGATGAGCCAGAAAGCAAGAAACTTGAAAGGTACATAGGAGGACTTTCTCCTGAAATTCGTATGTTGGTCAACTCATTTGAACCCGATACCATGCCTAAAGCTATCAGAATGGAGATCGAAGCAAAGGACGCATAGCTCACACCAAGATTTTAGGAGGCAATAGTAGCAACAAGAGAAAGTGGGTCGGTAATCTGGATGCTAATGCTTCTCAACAACCGTTTAAGATACAACAAGTGGTGGAGACCTGTGCTGTGGGGTCAAGCCAAAAGAAAAGGTATGTTGGTAATTTACCCGAGTGCAACAAGTGTCAGTTTCATCACAAAGGATCTTGCCCCTCTCAATGTAAAAACTGCCAAAAGCTTGGACATGAAACCAAGGATTGCAAGGCTCCCACCCTCGCAAAGCATCAGAAACTCTCGGTAACCTGCCGCGAGTGTGGAGTAGTGGGACACTTCAGGAGTGAATGCCCGGAGTTGGGAAACCAGAATTGGAAGAAGAAGTTTATGTTTTAATTATATAAACCTTAGTTTGAGCCCTCTAGAGTTGTACTTTCTTTTGGTACTTTCCATAAGTACGTTGATGTAACCTAGTTGTATTAAGCACTTTCCTATCTAATGTAATGACTATCTTTTGTTATCTATGTGATAATCGTAACCTTCGTTTATTTCATCTCCTATTGCAATTGTGCAATTTTCAATCGTTACGTAACATTATACCATTGTCTTATTTAGGGATAGGCCGATTTCGTATTTGACGGATTAGTAGATTATTACCATTCCATAGTATTTACCCATGTATCCAATAAACCATTCAACGAGTTTTATTTCAAACTAATTTACTACCTTATGGGGAAATTGTTTTACCGAATTTCTAAAATAAACCGTTTTGTTACCGTACTATAAACTGATTTTTCCGATATTACGCCAAATATTTACTATTACTACGCGAATCAATTTTTATATTGCTTTGAAAGGAAATATCAGGATACCATTTTTAATAAGAATGCGTTGAACACCATCTAAAACTTTTGAGAAAAGTAATATTATTTTGACTAAATCAAGCATCGCATCATTAGTCCTCAACTATACATAGCCTGATCACCTATGTATAATTCAGGAAGGATTATGCCATGAAGGAAATAGTTACTTTTTAAAGTATTGCTAATAACAATCTTCATTTAAAAGCGTTTTAGACAAGTAAACTCTTTTATAAGTGTCTTTTCTGACAAACTCTCCCTGGATACTTACCTCACCTGTCACCCATTTAGCCATTAAGTTGGATTGTTCCATTTACTTCTCTAGGAGAGACTTTCCATATCAATTACTAGTAGGATTCCTCAATACCAGAAAAGCAATGAAAGGATTACAGAACTACTAACCTAGACTAGAAGTATACACCAAGACAATTTATAGCTCAACAACAGTTCTAAGATGCCACGAGACCATCCGAACCACCATCTCTGACCGGGTTGTCCAATTCTATTATTTAAAGGTACTAGCAAGACTGAACTACAGGATCGAACACATTGTGAAGGTACGCTAAACAACACTATAGAAATAAACCAAGCCTCTTAACCGATACAGTAAAGTAATTCATTTAAACATGGCCTCGTCTAAATGCAAACTTCCCTGCAGTGAGTTACGCCGAGAATAATTGATTTAAATTAAGGATATCGATATAGGATTTTCCTAAGGAGTTATGTTCTCCAGATATTTCAGATAACCTCATTACCATATCAAGAAAGGAATCAGACCCGAATATACATTTTGCCAACATGATGACAATTTCACGATAAACTATCTCAAGACTTAAGTTGGTTGAATACCTAGGCTTGTAGTTTGCCTGACAACCACCAATAGGCAAGGAAAGACATATGTCTTATCATCCGTTAGACCAAGAGACAAGGAATCAAAATTGCTACCCATATTCTATCTCATTCAGATAACGCCAAGTTCGAAAGACGTAATGTTAAGGAATTAGTCACAAGATTTATTGTACCCATTTCAATTGTTCCTGATAAAGGTGATCGAATCACCTCAGACTTCTAACAATCATTTTAAGGCTTCCTTCGGAACCTCACTAAGATATAAACACCACCTATCATCCTCAGACCGATGGTCACAACGAGAGAACGATTCAAACATAGGAAAGTTATACTCAGAGTATGAATGATTGACTCTAGAAATGGTTCGACTAACCATTTACCATAAATCAGATTCGGTTGCAACGATAGTTATCGCGCGAGCATGGAGACTACATCAATTGAGGCACTTTATGATCGAAGTACCAATTACCCATTTACAGACCGAAATCGGAAAGTTAAATACACTGGTCTAGAACGAAGCTATGGAACAACAAAGGAAATTTCATAAGTCAAGAACCAGTTACAAGCAACGAGGGACTGATAGAAGTTAGGTTGGTGCATGACGCACATCATGCGGATTGAGTATCCCTGAACAACAAACCATCTAGATTCAAGTGGGAGAACGAACTAAGTTGAAAGCTTTGCCTTGGAAAGGCATGATACAATTTTGGTAACACGAGAGATTGAACCTCTAGTATATTGGACCGTTTAAGATTCATTTTAGAATCGACCAGCTGACATATAAGATTTGGGTTCTGACATAGTTCAGCAACGTATATTACCCATATTACATTATAAACCTGAAGAAGCACTGATCATCTATTGACGAACCAAACTCGGAAAAAGCAAAACTCACTATTCCAATAGGCATTCATGATATAACCAGAAATTTCCTACAAGTTAAGAATCAATTACAAATTCTACAAGTTGTAAACCATTAAAACTTCAAGTTGGTAGCCAGATCATGTTGAAAGTTCTGCCTAGGAAAGGCATGATATTATTCGGAAAAATTTGGAAAGTTAAACCTGATATACACTGGACCACGTAATATTTCAGACAGAGTAGGCCTAGTGGTCATCTGACTTGAGCCTTGTTAGAGAACAGCCGGATTACACAACTATGTTTCACCTATTCAAATCCCAGGAAATGACTTTCAGATTAGTCACTCATAATCCCATTTGGAAAGAATTCCAACCCAAAGACAAACGTAAACCTGGTAAGAGGATCAATAGAAATCATGGACTGTTAGGTCGAACGATTGAAGCAAAGTCAAATTCCTATCGTGAAAGTTCGCTGGAATTCTCGAAGAGGACCCGAATTTACTTGGGAACGGGAAGACCAAATGCAACTCAAGTATCCACGTCTTTTTACCAAATATACTTCAGAGACCAACCAAAACTGAACTTCGGGACGAAGTTCCTGTTAGTGGGGAAGACTGTCACAACTCGTAATTTCCGGTCATTTTCCAAACCTCGACAATTTACTATTCACAAGTTACTATTCATCGTTTTCGAGATCAATTTGATATTCTGAGAAGCGTTCAGAAATTTTACTATTCACTTGAAACTATTCATTTCCGGAAGAAATAACACTATTCACGTGCATTGCTCATGTCATCGTAAATTTAGTTTACGAGTATTTAAATTCGCGTAACCGTATTGGTTCAAGAGCGAATTCATACATTATCATTTGGGACATTTCATTCAGACTAGAAATAGTCTGCATATCATTATTATGGCACTTGCATACTATTCCACTCGTAGAATAATTAAATTAATACTTTTGGTATAATTAACTTTTACGTATAATTATTTCTATATAAACGTTAACAAACGATCAATAATGTGACTAACACGACCGACACTCCCGACTATGATCCCAATATATTTTTATATTCATTTTTATAATATAAAAATTATAATATTAATTTACCCGGTATTTTGGAAATTTATTTATTTCATATCGTACGCCTAAATTAATTACGACGGTTTTCATAGAAATTAAACGACGATTAACCAAACACTCAATAATTTTATCCAACCTATTTTTATAATTTTTATAACTTTATTATGACCCGTTTAACTCTGTTAAAATTTATTTTTAGTTAACCCGGTACCCGGTACACTTTAAAACTACAAAATAACACATAATAATACACAAAGTCACAAAAGTCTTACATTCATCCCCCCCCCCTCCATTTATTGCCGCCCCCCCCCCCCCCTCCATTCCAATCCCTTACACCATTTGACAAAGTTCACTAACTCTAATTAATGTATGCACTTTTTGTCTATAATAAGAATATACAAAATATACATAACATATACTAGTTATTTTCTTCTCATTTCACAAGATCCAACAACAACTCATTCTCTCTTTTTCTCTCTTCTATGAACCGGCCACCACAAGACCACAAGGAGGAACCAAAAAGTTTTCAAGATCAAGTGTTTTTCAAGTTCCATTAGTTACCTATTTTAAGGTTTTGAAATAAAAACCTTTAGGTTAATTAGGTTTTCATCTCCAAACTTCCTTAATCTTCCAAGTAAGTTAACAAAACTCATTTCATAATTTTTACAAGTATTTACTATGGCTATATATTTTTTTTATACAAGATCTCATGCATGTATTAACTTGTACCACTCCATTTTGTATATATTTAACTTACAAGCCCTAGAAGTGATTTTTGGTTAAATCCTTGTTAGATCTACTTGGTTATGATGTTTAGGAACCCATGACACCCTAAGAAGGTGTATGGTAGGATTAGACTAGTTTTGTGGTGATTGAAAGTGGTTTGATTGAAGTAGAACTAGTTTAGAGACTTGAAAATAGTTTTTGAAACTACATATTGACCTACTGTCCCTATTTTTGAAACGTGGGAAAATCAGTGAATGATGGGTGATTTTTGATCAAAGATTTAGAAAATACTTTCAAAAACGAAACTTTAGGCGAAAGAACGGATTAAAACGAGCTTATAACGAAGGAGATATGATTTTTGTAAATTTAACGACGAAAACTATTTTTTCTAAAAACTGCATGCTGTTTGGCAGTTTTCGACGGGTAAATAGAGGCATTAAACGTAGTCTAGAGGAACCGAGCTATCGAAAATATATTAATACATACTAAAACGAATCCGTGGATATAAAGAATGAGGAAAATGAACTTAAAACGACCAAGTTATACCCGTTTTAACATCGTCAAAACTATATATATATATATATATATATATATATATATATATATATATATATATATATATATAGTCACTACTAGAAAATAATATAACTACGTACTAATGACATATTTTCTAGATTTCTTATTCAAGGGATTTATTTTTAATAAACGAAATACGTACGACCCAAGGTTTATTTACGCAACTACTAGACGTGATTTTAAGGTTTTCAAGACGAGGAATATAACACTAACATTTTTATACGATATATTACGACAAGTTTTTATAACTCTATTTGGACTTATTTTTCCTAAGTATGGAAAGTATTTTATTTGACAATAACTAGTATTTCCAAGTCACGAGTGGTATAGGTATCATGTGCATGTGCATTCATTACATCATTTCATGATCTAAATTAGATCATTATCATTCATCTTAGGTTGCGGCTAGTGTTCGCGCCTTGTTTTCCCGATCATTCCATCACTTTGTGCTAGCATTTCGAGGTGAGTCATAGCCCCACTTTTACTTGTTTAATTACTTTATAAACTCTTTGGGGGAGATACATGCTTAAATACTTGTTTTATACTTTTATACGATTTGAATTACTTTTTGAAGGAGAATACGCTGCTTTAATTATTTTTGTACAATGCCAAAGTATTAAATTCCTTACATTGCTTAAGTTTCCTTATTACCACGTCTTGACAAGTCCCCTTTATTATCATGGACCGTTAATTAAGTTCCAAGCGAGAGTGAGTGAATAGATCTATTGAGGGTGACTCCTCCATCTGTGTTTGGGTTGCTCCAACAGAATTACAGATGCATTTCATGTCTTTATTATTAGAGTGTCTGGTAAACACTCATTTGGGACCAAGTAACGTCTAGCTTCGGTTTTATGAGCTTAAGAGACAATGTAGTTTTATGACTGAAAAACTTATTACTTTACATTATACTTGGGCTATTGTATATACGATTAAAGTTAAATACTGATGGTTTTTTTTTTATAAATCTTATTTCTGATTTCTTATTACGGATTTCTTATTTCTGATTTCTTATTTCGGATTTCTTATTTCTGATTTCTTATTACGGATTTCTTATTTCTGATTTCTTATTTCGGATTTCTTATTTCTGATTTCTTATTACGGATTTTCTTATTTCTGATATCTTATTTCTGATTTCTTATTTCTAATTTACAATGTCTTTGCATCAACCTTATTTCGGATTTATGATGTTTTTACTGGGAAATTTACTCTCCAAATGTTTTACCATACTTACTTGTTCTCTAAAATCTATGAACTCACCAACCTCGTGTTGACACTTTAGTATGTATTTTCAGGTTATTAAGGTAGCTCATGTTGCATGCATTTGGGCATTCATGGAGTCGTGGAGACGACGCGTCTGACTATATTTTCTACACCTATGAACGTTTGATCTTGTTGAACTTATTTTAACTAAAATGGTAACATCTTTTGGGACCTATGTTTGTAAACTCTGAATGTTTTAAATGATCAAACGCTGTATTTTCTAAACGACACTTTAGGTCGTTCAATATAACTGTAACTATGGTGCTATGACAGTCACCCCCAGGTATTCCATTCCGCTGCCATTCAGGTAAATTGGGGGTGTGACAGTATTTTAACCGCTATTTGTTTCATTTGCAGGTGATTACGAAGGTTAGTTTTCTATTTACTTTTCATGTTTATTTGTGTGTTAATCATATTTGCCAAACTAGATCCTTATCCGCTGCGTACTCGTAGTGTTAATTGTTAACATGTTGTTTAAATCTCAACATAGATGATTTTTATGTAATGATAGACAAGCCCCATAATTTAAATAGAATCAGACCAATGACAACTAACCATTATTATTCCTGAGATTTAAGCTCTGAGTTACAAATGGGACATCATATTGAATGTGGATTGATGTTTCTTGTTTACATGTTCACACTAGATGCAATCCTGTACCAATCTGCTTTCCATATAATAATGCTAACTATTCTTGTAACCAATATCTTCCACCTGGTATTTGATTCCTCCAGATGAATGAATGTTGCAACTGTCCAAAAGACCCAACACATTTCTAAATAAAGTATTGTGAACTAAGGGATATTTGGGATTGAGTTAAGCTTATAACTTTATAAGCATTTATGAGATTAGAACTAGGGTATACATAGTCGATTATGGTAATGTGTTGAGCTTCCTTATGTAAGTTACTTGCCTTGCAAGGAAAGTAGTATATTGATAGGTGTTAGCTTTGCTATTTTGTGAAGATAACGTCTTACACGTCAATTGGACTAGATACGTAATAAAATTGCACCCGCCGGGACTAATATACATAGTCGATATACAAGACCAGTTAGGATATACATAGTCGATTAGGGTAATGTGTTGAGTTTCCTTATGTAATTTACTTGCCTTGAAAGGTAAGTAGTATATTGATAGGTGTTAGCTTTGCTATTTTGTGAAGATAACGTCTTACACGTCAATTGGACTAGATACGTAATATAGTTGTACCCGCTGGGACTAATATTGTACATGGGGAAAACTAGTGTTGTAAAATGCCTATAAATACCCCCCATGAATCTCCATGAGGGGTGTGGGAAATTAGTGTAGGTTATTCATTTACTCATATTGATAAAACACTTTTCTTTTACCTTTCTTTCTCTACTTTCTCTCTTTTGAACTATAATGTATTTTGATCAATCTAGACCTCCCGAAGGTGTTTCTTCATGTTTACAATAAGTTTTTGAGTCAATTAGGTATTATCCAAGAGTTTCCTATGTTGGTTAGGACTAGGATATGATGTCAACCCTTTAATCTCTATAACTAGAAGTGAGAGGGCGTGAAGCTCATAGCACACATTCTTCATTGTTCTTTTCCTTTAACCAATTGAATATTAAAAAGACATGAATCGTTCCATTAAACTTGTAGTATATTGATAGTGTATCAATATTAGTGGCCCAAGCCCACTAATCACACGCTCGAATCAAACCCATCAACACTTGGTGGAAGCCCGGCTTAAATCCTAAGCCAAGCATGGCCTTGGTAAAACCTTTCAGGCCTGACTGAGTAAGACAGTACTACTGCTCCCCAATTGTCACTAGCGGTTAATATGTACCATCTGACACCGTATAGTGGGGAGGCAAGACAAGCACCACTATGTACGAGCTAAAGGACGAATGACGCCTCTCCTTGTCTGCTCTCGGATGATCAACGCCTGGCTCTCTAGCTGCTGTTGATCATCCCCAAAAGGTTTATCTCTAAACCCTATAAGCCTCTCTAAAAAAGGAGAGCACAAAATAAAAAAAAATAATAAAAAAAAAAAAACAAAACAAGTTATGAACCACACTTAAAAAATGTCAGGATGACGCCGTCTACAGTCTCAAATGCAATAAAGACTCATCAAATTAATCCCAAAGATAGCGAATAAACTCAAAGCAGGATATTCCTACAATTCTCCATGAGAACATCAAGTACACACCTTTCCCAACTCAGCTTACAACCCTGATTGAGATAAAAAAAATTACATAAAGTCACCATCACAAAGGAAAAATCTGATCGAGACCTGGAAACAAAAGGCCTGAGAAAGAACCCGGTAGCGCTGTATGTATTGGGGGGACTTAGTTACAAAGTCTAGAATCATATAAGTGCATGATCTAATATTAGACTGGGGGGCTGATAGTGTAACAATAATAGTGGCCCAAGCCCACTAATTAAACACTCTAATTAAGCCCATTACCAAAGCCCATAAACACTTGATGGAAGCCCGGTTTAAATCCCAGCCCATGCCTGGCCTGGTAAAACCTCTCAGGCCCGACTGAGTAAGACAATCCTACTGCTCACTAGCGGTTAAGATGTACCATCTGACACTGTATAGTGGGGACGCGCGATAAGCACCACTATGTATGAGGCTAAGGACAAATGACACATGTCTTCCTTGTCTGATCTAGGATGATCAACACCTTGCTCGGTAGTAGCCGTTGATCATCCCCAAATATCTTATCTCTAAACCCTAGAAGCCTCTCTATAAAAGGAGAGCAACACACACAACTTCACAAGTTTCACACACTTGGGCAAAACCTGCCTCACAATAGTTTAGTATGGTTCTTTTTTTAGTGTTACTCGAGCTTCTTGATCTATATCAATCTTATCGGGTCCTTGCCGTTCAACACGGAAAGCCAAACAACAAACCATTTCCATCCCATCTCTAAACTAATTTTACATACCATACATAAACATATATTGTCTTCTTTTCATTCGTCCAAAATATTGAAGTTCTAGTTTCTGTGTTTTGGTTTTCGAGTATAAACAACTTATGCAAATCAAAAGTAACATTATAACTTGAAAACAACTAATCCTATCCAAAATAAGCATTAACATCTGTTCTTCATTCAAAAACTCATAAATGAATACATTAATACAAATAAACCATAAAAACATTTATTAATATTTCTTGATCTTTTGAAAGTTTTGTCGATAACAACCATAAAATTATATTAAGTACAAGTCTAAGTTTACATGTTACCAAAAACCCATAACCCATGACATCATATACATTTGTCTAGATTATATTTTTGTTACTTAGCATATACATTTGTCTAGATTATATTTTTGTTGTAAAAGAAATGTAAGTAAATACATTGGTTTATCTTTGACCCATAACCTATGACCCATGACCAAAAACCCATGGCCAATGTGCATTCATCATGCATGACATCAAGTTGGGTTAAGTCCATGACCTAAAGACCATGACCCATGACCTAAAGTCCATAACCCATAACCCAAAGTATGCTTTGCATCATGCATGACATCACATTGGGTACCAATGACCCATAGTCCATAACCCATAACCCAAAACCCGGAATTGTAACCCAAAATCTGGACTAGACTGACCCAGTTGCCGGATCCCTAGGTTTACACTGGCCAGATCTCTTTTCCAAGGTATCCGTCGGATCCGGGTGAACAATGAACTATTTTCTTATAAATAGTGAGCCATTTCTTCTTGATTCCTCACCCATTCATATAGATATCTTCTATCATTCTAAAATCTCTCTGACCTCAGATCTAAGGATCATTCTTTTAGTTATTCTCTTATGTTTCTCAAGGTTCTTTTTCAAAGATGAGATCACGCTTCTTTGCATACAAGTTTTCCAATCTTCGAGAGATGAGTTACTAGACTTCATCATCACTACAAGATAACTGAGTTGCTTCTTGTATTTGATACATCACATTGTACTTGTTAAGTTGGTGTGTTAGTTGTAATAGTTGTGTTGGATTGGTTCTTGCATGTAAAGAACCCTGTATTTAGCTTTGTACCAGAAAAGTGTAAGCGACGTTGTGAGGCTTCTCTGCCGGTTAAAAGAGCTTATTGACAGAGTGCTTAAGAACTCTCGAGTTGGGACTCAGAGAGTGGAGTAGGGAAGGGTGTCCTTGTTGCCAAGCCACTATAAATCATTGTGTCACGGTTTTATCTCTTCCTTTCTTTACTTTGTTGTGTTTTCTTATTTATTTGCATTATCTATATTTCATTATCCAAAGGTTTCACATACAATCGATCTAAAGTTTTTGTAAACTAAATTTAGATCTGTATAAAAAAGACAAAATTGTTTAACCCCCCTTCTAGTTTTCTACAATTGGTATCAAAAGAAAGGTTTTCTAAAAGAAGTTTTTTAAGTATATTGTATTTTAAAACTTTTTTGATTTAATGGATTTCGAAAACTAGAAAGAAGGGCAATATATGCAAAGACCGCCACTCTTTAAAGCAAATGGTTTTATATATTGGAAATATATATTTGAAACATATGTGAAATATAAAGATATTGATCTTTGGAATATTATTGTTGATGGGGATTATGTGCCGGTATTTGAGAGTATCTCTACCGACAAAAGAAAATACTTTCCAAAAGTAACGAGGCAAAAATTGTTTTATACAACAGTTTACCTAAAAAGGAATACAAAAGAATTTTCATGCACAAAACCGCTAAAGATATTTGGAATTGTTTGGTAATCACTGATCAAGGAAACAAACAAGTGCAAAATAATAAAATTGATTTATTTGTCCAACAATATGAACAATATTCTGTAGAAACGTAGAGGGGGTGAATAGGTTCCTGTTTAAAATCTTAAATGTTTCGTATCAAATTTCTGATCAAGTGTGATAAATATGAATAGTGGTTATGTCACTCATAACAAACATATATGTCACTTAATAATAAGTATACAAGCAATCAATTAAACATAAGCATAACACGAGGTTTAAAAGTATTTAGCTACTTCTTATTGCACTAGGGACGGTCCCTAAAATGTATGGACGGTCCCGTATATATGTGGGACCGCCTGTCGCTTTGTAGGACCGTCTCCAGTGTCATTTCTGAGACATGTGATTAATTATGTATATGCATTTTTTAGTTGTTTTAGTTTATATCTCAAGCAGAATCACAATCTAAGTAACAAGCTACACAAACACAACCTAAATGCAAAAAAGATAAATGTGAGAAAGGATATTAAAGAGAAGATAAGAGAAGATGCAAACCAGACACAGTGATTTATAGTGGTTCGGCATGAAGCACCTCTTCGTCCTACTCCCCTCCCCGAGTACCCAACTCGAGAGTTGCTTCACTAGTCAACACGCTCCCTTTAGGCATAACAAACCATACATAAAGCTTACACCAATTTAATGACACTAAGCGGAATTTCGAGTCCTAATCCAAGCTAAAACCAATCTACACACAAGTCCACGTGGCTACACGAACAACCACTCTTGTTCACTTAGATCGACACACAATCCAAGTCTTCACACGGACGATCACCCCTCTTCACACGAACAAGCACTCCCGTTCACTTGAGTCTTCACCTGATCCAAGTCTTTACGGACCTTCAACCGGTCCTACTCTTCACACACGAACTTCACTAAGTCCTAATCTTCACACACGAACGTACACACCGTCCTAGTCCACACATGGACGTTCACCCCATCCTATTCAACACATAATCACCTACAGACGTACACACCGTCCTAATCTACACAATCATCCACGGACTTACACATTGTCCGGATTTACACTTACACTCCTAGTCATGACTCACACACAAGAAGGATACACTAATATACAAGAATAGAGTTGAGAGGGAGAAGAGATTCGTAATACTAGTTATGTTTGTGTGTGGACTCAATAACACTTCGATTCTTGACGACTTTGAGTGTTCTTCTCTTGCACTTGAGATAGAGGATGAAAGGATCACTTATAAACACATACCAAAGAGTTATAGTGATCAAAGAAGGAGGAAGAAAGAAAAAGAATATTTTGTGCAAAGAGGTCTGGTTTTCTGAATGAAACAGTTAAGTATTTATAGGCACCAAGAGGAGCGGGGTGACGGCCCCTTTAACCTTAGACGGTCCCTTAAACCTTGGACGGTCCCTTATATTTTAGGGATCGTCCCGACAAACGCTCCTCTGTTTATCTGATTTAGGTGGGAAAATAGCTGTTGAAAATTTGAAATTCAGATTTATTTTTCTTTAAAACATTTCTTTATAAATACAAAAATAATTTGTCTAACTTATTTTTGTAAAAATATTTTGTCACATTTATAAAAATGAGAGGTTTAAGGACAAAAATATTTTCTTTGATCATTTAACAAAGTTGGTATGGTGTTTGTTCATACCTGAAGTGATTCAGACTTAAGCCATCGAGAGATGTTGATGCGTTCCGGTATTGATGATTTGTGTAAAAGAGTAACTTGTGCACTTTACATTATGTATTATAAGTTACATATTTATCATCATTAAAACATAAAGACATTGTATAGATTAAACGTCGTAACGTTTGCACTAACATATTCAATATCGAATGATGAAAGTATTGATATTGCATTTGCTAAATTTAATACTATTTTTACTTCATTACAAGCACTTGATGAAACTTTTTCCAAGCGTGATCATGTTAGGAGGTTCTTAAGAGCACTTCTGGCAAAATGGAGACTAAAGGTAACGGCTATAGAAGAATCAAAGGATTTGACAATCCTTTCTCTCGACGAGCTCGTTGGAAACCTAAAGGTCTATGAACTAGTGTTAGCAAAAGACTCCGAGGCCATAAAAGAAAAGAAAGAAAAGTAAAAGCCACTAGCTCTAAAGGCCAAGAAGGAGTCAAGTGTCGAAGAAACTTCATGCTCGGATAATGAAGATGAAGAGTATGCTATGGCGGTAAGGGACTTCTAGAAGTTCTTTAGAAGAAGAGGAATGTTTGTGAAACACCTTATGATGACAAGAAAGGCTTCTAAAAGTTCAAGGAAGATAAAAGGGGAATGGATGATCAAAAGTGTTTCAAGTGCAGTGATCCAAATCACTTCATTAGTAATTGTCCCAAACACTCAAGTAATGAGCAAAAAGCGTTTGTTAGCGAGTCATGGTGTCCAAGTAAAGAGGATAAAGATGAGATTTTTCTCATTGCTAAAGACTCTAACGAGGTTTGTCTAAAGGTTGATCTAGAACCTAATTAATGGATAAAAGACAGCGGATGCACAAGACATGTGACAGGTAATAAAAGCCTATTCTCATCTTACAAGGCTTGTGATGAGGGTAACGTAGTGTTTGGTAATGGCAAAAGCAATATCATTGGCAAAGTTACGATCTCGCATAACACTCTAACCATTAATGATGTTTGTCACGTAGATAACCTAAGATTTAACTTACTGAGTATTAGTCAAATAGTAGATAAAAAGTATTAAGTTTTTTAGTGAAACCGAGAGTAAAATACTTAAAGAAGACATTACCATAGGAAAAGGGGTAAGGAAAATGTTATTTTTGTAATGAAAATTAGTAACTCTCCTAAAGACAAACTTTGTCTAACTTTGATAGATGATAATTCGAACCTATGGCATCGAAGATTGGGTCACGCCTATGGCATCGAAGATTCGGTCACACCAATATGTGATGTATTCAATCGCTATCATCTAAAGAGCTTCTTAGAAACTTACCAAAACTAAAATATGAGCAACATTTTTGTGATGCTTGTAACATAGGAAAACAAGTCCATGAAAGTCATAAAGCTAAAAACATTGTTTCAACTACTAAGTGTCTAGAACTTTTACACATGGATTTATTTGGTCCATTAGCTATTCAAAGTAAGAGTAAACTTCTATACTTTGGTAATACTTGATGACTACTCAAGGTATACATGGACTAGATTTTTGAAAAACAAAACCAAAGATTTTGATGATTTTGAAATCTTAAGAAAATTAAAAAATGACAAGGTTCTCTAATAGTGTCGATCCGCTGATAAGGATTTAAAATGTGCATTTTTGGGGGTCATTTAGTCTCTAAACCCGTACATATTTGATCAATTATTTCCCTAAATCGTTTCTTTTCACATTTTAGGTACTTGGGACACAAAAGATGTAAATCAACGTGTTTTTGGCTATTTTAGACAAAGAAACAAAGAAAATGACCAAGTCACGAATTTGTCATGAAAAGTAAACCTGATGGCGTCACAAGATACAACATGACACTGTCACTTGTATTTCAACGAGAAGATTCAGAGTAAATTTTACATGCGACAGTTTAGACTTTTTATGATGGTCTAGAAGTTGGCAGCGTCATAGTTCGCGACGGCGTCACAACGGCGACACAGCTAAAGATGTAACCCTAATGACGGCGGGCTGACGGCATCACAACCATAAAGTGACACCATCACCAGTTTAAACCTATATATTTTTTGTATGTTTTCCATTATTCTTGTAACATCTTGGAGGATCACATTGTGCATGATTTTCAGAGCTTTTGTAAGGGTTTTTTAGCCCCCAAACCCTATGTTTAATTGAAGTTAAGTAATTCCTCTTTATTCATTCAATATGTCTAGGTGTTGTTTGATTATATGTTTTTTTTCTTCTCTTTGGCATGCTCGCCTAAACTAATTAGTGTTTGCTTAGATTTGAATGAAACCAAGTTATTAATTATTAATTGTCGTGTCTTATTTAATTGGTTGCCTCGCGTTAGGAGTAAGAAAATTGGCTTCATTTTTATATGTATTAGCTTGAACGTTCGACTAAGTGTAACACCAAAGTGCACTAGTTGTTTTTCTCGTTGTATTTATCGCATGAATTGCGCCTTGTTGATAGTAAGAGTTTTAATGATCTTAAGATTTTTAAAAGAGACATATACATTCATAGAGTTAGGGCATATGGCACCTCCCTACGACCAATATTAAGGAATACAACAGCCAATTAAAACAAGGACATGACAATTCGACTAATCAATAAGATATAACTAGGGAATAAGGATAATTTAAGTGAACACCTTAAACTATCATAAGAGATACCAATTTACTTTTCCTCGTGATTAGTTTAATTTAGTTTAATTATTAGATTTAAAAACCCACTCTTCAAACCTCGAGATATTTTAATTTACTTTACAAAAAATATAGAAATACAAAAAGAATCATCCCTCACCTTTAGACCTATCTCGTCATACACTTCGGCCTTCACAACACTATTTCCTTAGAGAACAATCAATCCCCCGTGTCTTACCTATACTACACTACAACGGTTAGGTACACTGCCTAGGAGGATTCTAAAATTTCTTGAGGTTTACAATATCCGTATCAAGTTTTTGTGCCGCTTCCGGGGTATAGTTTAGGTTTTGATTTCTATCTCATTTAGGTCTACTCACAGATTCCTGTCAAGTAAGATTTTTGTTTTTCTGTTATTAGTTTTCTCGTAGTCTATCTTTTTCTTCATTCCCTTTGTTCGTAACTCATATGATTTGCCATCATAGTGGATGATAATATCTTTGAACCCTTACACCTAGCACAACCAAATAACCGAGACCCAATCGAACCACCTCGAGCCTGTACTCTAGGTAAGTACTCAAATAAGCTACCAAGGATGTCGAAACACCATTGAGCTCCCATAAAGAGATAATGTGTCTCCCTTGCGATCTGGCACCATCCGGTTGGTGCAAAATGGATGTGCATTCCATGGACTTCGTTCTGAAGATTGAAATCAACATCTCAAGGATTTTCTTAAAATTGTTCATTCTATTGACCTTGATGTTGACACTTAGGAAACGACGCGCTTGCATCTCTTCTAATTCTCTCTACGTGACCAAGCCAGCAATTGGCTTGAGCGTCTACCCGAGGGAACCATCTCAACTTGGTATGACCTTACTTCTCATTTTCTCGCACAATTTTTCCCGCCGAGGAGAACTACTAAGTTGAGGAATGACATTTTGATGTTCTAATAATGTCAAGGTGAAACTCTTTACGAAGCATGGACTCGTTTCAAGGACTTACTCCAAAACGTTTCTCATCATGGCATTGATCTTTGGCTCCAAGTCCAAATCTTTTATGACCGTGTCAATCACTCCACAAGGCAAACAATTGACCAAGCGGCCGGTGGTAAGCTTTATGACAAGAATACAGAAGAATCGTGGAGTATCATAGAGGATCTCGCCCTCTATGACAACGAATGTTGGAATGACCCTCGCGAGTTGAGCAAAACCATCAAGGCAATATCCTTGTCTTCTAATAACTCAAGCATTCCTGATCATAGGATCATTGGACTTGAAGATTAAGTCAAGTTTCTAATGAGTTCCTATGAACCTCCTAAATCTTCACATCAAGTGAATAAAATCACTTGTTCATGTGAATTATGTAGTGGTCCCCATGGCACTCGTGATTGCATGGAACTCCCCGAACAAGCTTTTGCGAACTATGCATAACCGCGTATCGACGGAGCAAGACATAAGTGGTACACTTTTAAACCCCGAGCAAAATACTCATGGTGATTCTTATAACCCCTCTTGGAAAAATACCTGAACTTTAGGTGGAAACAAAATCAAAATTCATCTCACAATAATTTTTCAAACCCACCTAATCATTTTCAACCAAGCGGTTCGTCCTCAAATCGTCCCTTTAATAATCCTTCCATTTCCAACAATTCAAACAATCTTGAAGGATTGGTATCTAATTTTATGTCATCTCAAGAAGCTCACTTGTCTAAGTTTGAATCCGATTTCAAACAACAACAAAGCAAGATGAAAAATAAAATTGATACTCTTTTAAAGGTTCTTAACGACCGAGTAATGGGAGCACTCCCAAGTGACACCTTAAAGAACCCAAAACTAAGTGTTAACTCTATTTTATCGGTTTCACTCCTGATTCTTGTCCTCTAGAAGAAGGTACATCTTCATGCCCTTCACATTAATTTAATCTGTCAATGCAATTAAAACGTGTTTCAGACAAACTCAAACCTTTCCAAAAGATCAAAAACATAAAATTAACAAACCAAGTGCAGTGTCAATTGAAAAAATTAATGAAACACCAACCAAACAAGAACCCAAACCTAATCTTTGTGATGAATTCAAGGATCTTTACCATGAACGTCTGGCCATTGATGTCTTGACTCATGCCCCGTACTATAATTCTCTATTGGAAAAATATATGAGAAAGTTAAGATGGGTAAAAACAGGTCTGCTTTTGTTCAAAACAAATTACCCAAGAAGTTAGATGATCTAGTATAATTCCTTTTACCTTGTAGTATTGCGAATTTCAAAGCCTATGATACCTTAGCCGACCTAGGATCATGCATTAACATACTTCCATTGTTCCTTTATAGGAATCTCAACTTAGAACAAGTAGAAGAAACGGAAGCGGTTATAGGATTGGTGGATGGAATTTTGCTTATCCCATTGGGATACTAAAGGACATGGTGGTACATATAGATAAATTAACTATTTTCGCGGATTCCCATGTCTTAGATATTCCAAGTGACCTTAAGTGCCCATTGCTTGTTGGAAGACGATTCTTAGCAACCGCTGGTGCAATAATAGATTGTAAGATGTCTAAGATATCGGTAGGAGAAGGATATACTAGGTCGATTAATGATGTCCAAAAGCATAACTGAGGCAATGATAAGGAGAAAGAACCTCATTGGATAGTTACGGATAGGAGACCAGCAAGATATGGCCCACGGTTTGATGGAGATTTTTTAGAACCTCAACACCCATTTTATTTGGAAGATGAATTTGTGAAGACATGGAACAACAATTAGCTAGGGGAAACCAAGATTAACCAATTTAAGGATCCTCTAATTTATAGGAAGATGATTGAATTCCTTGGAATGTTGCCAATTAATCTTAGGAGAAATAAATGGGATGTAGAGGATCCAAAGAGTAAATTGTAAAAACCGTGGTTTTAACAGGTTAGTAAGACTAACAGTCTCGATCTATTTAACTTTGTTTGGTGTGAATTAGGTGATTATATGATGGCACAGGAAGTGGAGGGGGTGGCAACAATGGGTGTACCTACAAGGAGTTTGTGGCTTGTAAGCCCAAGGAATTTGATGGAAAGGGTGGTGCAATTGCGCTCACTCGATTGATAGAGAAAATGGAATCGGTAATGGATATAAGTGGTTGTACTGAGGGCCAAAAAGTTAAGTACGCGGTTAGTTCTTTGGTTAACAAAGCGTTGACTTGGTGGAATACGCAACTCAAAGCTAGGGGTAGAGTTGCGGCATTGGGGATGACTTGGGAGGACTTCAAAGCCTTGATGGTGGAGGAGTTCTGTCCAAGCAATGAAATGCAGAAACTAGAGGAGGAATTTTGGAACCATGTGATGGTAAGAGCTAATCACATGGGGTACACTGACATGTTCCACGAGTTCACTAGAATGGTCCCCCACATGGTAACTCCTGAAACGAATCGTATAGATAAATATATCCATGGGTTGGTTCCACAAATTCGGAGCATGGTTAGGGCTACAGAGCCGACGACACTCCTAAGTGCCATTCAAAAGGCTGGGGCATTGACTGATGAAGCAGTTAGGAGTGGAACACTCGCAAAGACAAGCGAGAAGAAGAGAGAGGAGACTGAAACTGGTAAGTCGGCTGGTTATAGTGTTGACAACAAGAGAGCGAGAAATGGGAAGGGATTCGTAGCAACGAATCCAGTGATGGCAATAGACTATATGGGAACAGCTTCTACGGCTGTGGCTGGAAACAATAATAGGAGGGGATATGCTGGTAGTACCCCTAGATGTGATAAGTGTACTGGTGGTCATCCCGAGCACGTTGCGTGTCGTGTGTGTTTCAGGTGTAACAAACCTGGACACTTTGCTAGAGAGTGTCGTGTGGTGATTACTCAAGCGGCTCCAATCAACTAAGTTGGCGCAGGGTTTAATCGTAAGGCATGCTATGAGTGTGGTAGTACGCATCATCTCCGTAACTTGTGTCCCAAGCTTAATAGGGCACCTGGACAGTCGGGAAATCAGTTGGCCATTGAAGGAAGTCAAGGTCAAGGGTTTAACAGAAATGCACCTAAAGGAAAGGTGTTTACTATGAATGCAAATGAGGTGCGCCAAGACCCGAACGTCGTCACTGGTACATTTTCTCTCAATGGTCATTTTGCTACTACTTTATTTGATACAGGTGCGGATTATTGTTTTGTGTCAATTGAATTTGCTAGAATATTGGGTGTTGAGTCTAGTGAACTTAGACCTAGTATTGTGATGGAAATAGCTAGTGGTAGAGAGGTAGAAGTTGATAAGGTTATTCGTGACTGTGTTATCGTGTTGTAGGGTGTTTCGTTCAACATTGACTTAATACCTTTCGGACATGGAAGTTTTGATGTGGTAATAGGAATGAATTGGTTGGCTAGGCATAAGGCTGAGGTAGTATGCCATGAAAAGGTAGTTCATATCCCTTTGGAGAATGGCAATGTACTACGGGTACAAGGGGAAAGTGTGGAAAAGGATTCGAAGTCTCTTATGAGTGTGAAGTCCAAAGAACTTAAAATAGGAGATATTCCCGTAGTGCGTGAGTTTTCGGGCGTTTTTCTTGAGGATTTTTCCGGATTACCACTGATACGTCAAGTTGAGTTTCGTATTGAATTAATTCCTGGAGTGACACCTGTGGCGAAATCTCCGTATCGTTTAGCACCCTCGGAGATGCAGGAGCTGTCTGCGCAATTGCAAGAGCTTCAAGATAAGGGGTTTATCCGACCTAGTCATTCCCTGTGGGGAGCACCTGCATTGTTCGTTAAGAAGAAGGATGGTTCGTTCCGGATGTGTATTGATTATCGGGAGTTGAATATGTTAACGATTAAGAATCAGTATCCTTTTCCTAGAATTGATGATCTTTTTGATCAGTTGAAGGGTGCCCGATTTTTCTCAAAGATAGATCTGCGTTCTGGTTATCATCAGCTAAGAGTGTATGAGGAGGATATTCCAAATACAGCTTTTAGAACTCGTTATGGACACTTTGAGTTCACGGTTATGCCATTTGGGTTGACAAATGCACCCGCGGTGTTCACGGTTTTGATGAATCGCGTATGTAAACCCTATCTGGATAAGTTCGTGATTGTGTTCATTGAAGATATCTTAATCTATTCTAAGACGAAGGAAGAGCATGGGGAACATCTGAAGAGGATACTTGGTTTGTTGGAGAATGAGTGATTGTACGCCAAGTTCTCAAAATGTGAGTTTTGGTTACAGGAGGTGCATTTTCTTGGACATGTAGTGAATAGTGAAGGTATGCATGTGGATCCTATTAAGATAGAAGCGGCCAAGAATTGGAAGGCTCCTATGACACCTTCTGAGATACGCTCTTTCTTAGGATTGGTTGGGTACGACAGGAGATTTATAGCGAATTTTTCAAAGATTGCCAAGCCTCTCACTATGTTGACTCAGAAGAATAAGAAGTATGTTTGGTTGGGTACTACAGGAGATTTATAGCGAATTTTTCAAAGATTGCCAAGCCTCTCACTATGTTTACTCAGAAGAATAAGAAGTATGTTTGGGGAGATGAGCAAGAGATGGCCTTTCAGTCATTAAAGGATAATTTGTGTAATGCACCTGTTCTGGCGTTACCTGACGGGCCAGATGATTTTGTGGTGCATTATGATGCGTCAAATCAGGGATTTGGGTGTGTGTTAATGCAGAGGGGGAAAGTGATAGCCTATGCATCTCGACAACTCAAGATCCATGAGAAGAATTATACCACTCATGATCTAGAGCTTGGTGCGGTGTATTCGCTCTCAAGAATTGGAGACATTATTTGTATGGCACGAAGAGTATTGTTTACACTGATCATAAGAGCCTTCAGCATATTTTTACTCAGAAGGAGCTGAATATGCGCCAAAGAAGGTGGATTGAACTGTTTAGCGATTATGATTGCGAGATTCGCTACCATCCTGGAAAAGCGAATGTGGTGGCTGATGCGTTGAGTAGGAAGGAAAGGATTAAGCTTAAACGTGTGCGA
Source organism: Artemisia argyi (assembly GCA_030686995.1). NCBI lineage: Eukaryota > Viridiplantae > Streptophyta > Magnoliopsida > Asterales > Asteraceae > Artemisia > Artemisia argyi. The sequence continues at coordinate 85,323,051 of CM060681.1, read as the reverse complement.
GCTATGAGCATGACGCTGCAGTTAGGAATTAAAAGTAGGATATTGGCGGCGCAAGAGGAAGCTCTCAAGGATGAGAACGCTACAGCTGAAATGTTTCGTGAGTTAGATCAACAAATGGAGAGAAAGGAGGATGGTGGACTATATTTCTTGGATCGAATATGGGTTCCACTAGTAGGAGATGTGAGAAGGTTGATCATGGATGAGGCTCATAAGACGAGATACTCGATTCATCCAGTATCTGACAAGATGTATTATGATCTTAGAGATGCTTATTGGTGGCCAGGAATGAAGAGGGAAATAGCTGAGTATGTTAGTAAATGTCTGACTTACTTGAAAGTTAACGCTGAAGATCAGAAACCCTCTGGATTGTTACAGCAGCCGCCGATTCCTGAATGAAAGTGGGATAATATAACTATGGAATTTATTACCAAATTGCCTCGTAAAAGTAATGGGCATGACACGATATGGGTCATTGTGGATAGACTGACGAAGTCTGCACATTTTCTGGCCATTCGTGAGGATTATAAGATGGAGAAGCTGGCAAGGATTTATATTAATGAGATTGTGGTAAAGCATGGTGTGCCTGTATCTGTTATTTCTGATCGTGATAGTAGGTTTACCTCGCGGTTCTGGCAATCGTTGCAAAAGGCTTTGGATACACGGTTGGATATGAGCACTGCTTATCATCTACAGACTGATGGGCAAAGTGAGCGAACGATTCAGACTTTAGAAGATTTGCTTCGGGCATGTGCTATTGATTTTGGAGGAAGCTGGGATACTCATCTACCTTTAGTTGAGTTTTTCGATAATAACAACTATCATTCAAGTATTAGGTGTGCACCGTTTGAGATGTTGTATGGAAGGAAGTGTAGATCACCTGTTTTATGGGCAGAGGTTGGGACAAGCCAACTAATTGGTCTTGAACTGGTACAAGAGACTACGGATATGGTCTTTTAGATTAAGGAAAGACTTAAGGCCGCAAGAGATAGACAAAAGAGTTATGCGGATAATCGCCGTAAACCTCTAGAGTTTAATGTTGGAGATTTTGTGATGTTGAAAGTTTCTCCTTGGAAAGGTGTTGTGCGTTTCGGTAAGAAAGGCAAGTTAGCACCTAGATATGTAGGGCCGTTTGAGATCACGAAAAGGATTGGACTTGTGGCATATCGGTTGAAATTTCCTGAGGAACTAAGTGGTATGCATGATACATTTCACGTATCTAATTTGAAGAAATGTTTGGCGGATGCTAGTTTGCATGTGCCATTAGAAGAGATTAAGGTTAACAGGACCCTTCATTTCGTTGAGGAGCCTGTTGAGATTATGGACCGAGAGGTCAAGAGTATGAAGCAAGGTAAGATTGCATCAGTGAAAGTACGATGGAATTCCAAGCGTGGTCCTGAGTTTACTTGGAAGCGTGAGGATCAGATGAGATCTAAGTATCCTAAGTTGTTTGATGTGGAGGTTGATGAGACGAGCTGTTAAATCTTAGGGCGCAATTTCCTTAAGTGGGGGATGATGTAACAACCGTGGTTTTAACAGGTTAGTTAGACTAATAGTCTCGATCTATTTAACTTTGTTTGGTGTGAATTAGGTGATTATATGATATATATATATATATATATATATATATATATATATATATATATATATATATATATATATATATATATATATATGTGTGTATGTGTGTGTGTGTGTGTGTGTGTATGTGTGTGTGTGTATGTGTGTGTGTGTGTGCGCGTGATATTGTGAGATTAATAAGTTCAGTGACACTAAATCCCTTTGCGTGAAAGGTTGTTATTATGATTTGGGAAGTATTGAATTTAGGAAAGTTCATTTTGATCGCCTTTGTGGTTTAGAAATGACTTGTGTAGTTTTGGTGTTTTTGTGTTTTTGCGTAACAAGTCTTCGTTCAAGTTTTTGAGCGTTAGCAAGTTACGAGGAGTTTGTTTTTATGTGTTATACTTTTAAAGGGTGTGAAAATCTATTTTTGAAAACTTTATTTTGAAAATGATAATTTTCTGAGTCGTCGTAAAAACTAAGGCTTATCGCGTAAGACGTTAGGATTCGTCATGGGTACTTATAAAATATCAAAAGTATGAGGTTTTAAGTGTAATAATTTAATTTAATTAAAAAATAAAAATAATATAGGGAGGAGGGGGATCGGCTGAGTATGGGTCCAAGGGGGAAGGGGAAACCCAATTGTAGTCCAATTACAATTCTAAGATAAGGAAATTATCCCTAAATATTATAAATACAAAATTAAGACTTCCCAACCCATTTTTTTGGATGTGCGGTCGATCAAGGAGAAGAGAAGAAGAAAAAAATTAGGGTTTATAATTTTGAAGTAATAATCAAAAATCAAGGTAAAATTCTTAAAACATATGTTCAATTGTTTGATTAATTATTCAAATTCATGTAATATTAAGTATGATGGATCTAGGGTTTGTAAACTTCTATAAATTAATGATTTTAAACATGTTAGGATCATTAGTTAATAATAGTAAGATGATTAGAATTGAGCATAAAACGCGTTAGTTTACAAGTTAGTGTTTGGACAGAATATTAGGGCTCTAAAAATACGAAGATATTTAATAAATGGAGATGAGTTAGATCACGAATTTTTAGTCTAAATTGAAGTTCAGTGAAACAGATTTCCAAAAAGTTCGGCCACGAACGATTTCGAGGTCCGAAAGTTAGTCTTTTGATTTTTCTTAGTTAAGGTGTCAAAGCTGTAAAACCGGGACAGAATTAGGTCATAAGTTTGGTAGTGAAATGTGGATGAAAAAGTGAGATTCAGGTTAGCTCTTCTAGAGGATTTGAGTTTCATATGTACTTAGACTACCACGCCAAGGATTTGCGATAAAAAGTTGTACAAGTGGGTTTGTTTGATCAAAACTTTTTGGTGTGTGTTCAGATCCGAATCTTGATAGTTTTTATGTTTGATTTTTCAAAGGATACTTGTGTGTGTTTTTAGACCATGGTCTTCTGGGATTAGCTTGTATGCTTATGAGATACTATGGAAAATTTTTGGTGTGAGTTGTTGAGCTTTTAATGTTATTATTTTACATGGGCGAATGTACCCTATAATTCTGTGTTTTCTGAGTTTTTAAGTGCAAGGGATTCAGTGAGTATTAGTATTTGGTGACGGTTAGTATGGAGTCTAGGAGATCTATGGTGGGTCATATGAACCATAGACATCCATCATATGCGGATTACATGGTTTATTGATTATAGCTTGGCATGTGTAACGTGGACTTATTTTTGTTATATAGATTTGTGATTGTGTTTGTGGAAGCTGCAAAGTTTGAGGTGAGTTCATAGTCCCATTTTTACTTTGTTTTAAACTTGGGATGGGAATGATGCTTGTGATAAATATTTTGAGTTACTACGATTATGTGTGTTTAAATGCATGGACTTATAAATTTTATCGTGTGAATGTTAATGTGATGTTAATGCGGTGTGAATAAAATGTGGGATTCAATTGGGGGGATGCTTATCTCGTTGCTCGTACATACGACCCAATTGATGATACATTTGTGGTGAACTTGGATCGGTGGACACGTTTTGCCCTAACTAATTAATGGTGGAAATGGAAATTGGATCGGTGGGCGCGTTCCATCCCAATGGTTGCCTTATGTGCGTTAGTTGGTTTGTGATAACATGTTAGCTTATATGATAACTATATTTATTCGTCCAGCTATATTTTATAATCACAGTGAACTGGTGGCCTATTGTATGTGTATCTTAAACCTATGAATCTCACCAACATTATGTTGATGTTTTAAGCATCATTTTCAGGTGAGCATTCTAAGGCTAAAGTTGAGAGCAGTAATTAGGCGAGACTTACTTGAATTTTAGGAGAACTTACTTATATGATTGAATTGGATTGCTATACTTTTATGTTTTTCTTTTGGTACTTTCATATCTATTAAAGATACCTTTGGATTATGTTTTGATTATTTTATTTTGGGGTATTGTTACAACACTTCATGTTTGTACTTTGCTCTATTTATTTGCATGTAATTATTCTCTATATAGACACCATGTGTTGTGATGATATCCATGAAGTTACACCCTCGCGTTTCCGCCTTGGCGAGGTGTGACATAAATTGAATTGGGATAAGCAGTTAAAAGAAGGAGATGGATTATGGCAAATTAAGATGATGGCGATAGATCCCGATGGAGAGAAGTTTGAAAAGTCATACCAAACAAAACCTACTAATAAGAAACTACAAGGTAAATTTGATCCGATGATATCCTCGACGAGGAACTTATCTATATGACGTAGTGCATGACTTTGAGTCTAGCTACAATACTTGTAAATAAATAAAAAAACGCTTATTGGGAGGCAACCTAAGTTTTTAATTGTTTGTTTTTCTTTTATTTGTTTGTGTCATATATATGTTTCATCACTATTGTTTGTATGTTTCGAATAAATTTGTGAAAATGCATTATTTTGTTTTTAACCTCGTCTTAATTACATATAAAAGTATTTTACAAAAAGATAAGTGTAGGGAAGCTCAAATTTGTTTTAAGAGAACGAAATTTGAACATGAGAATTTACAATTTATGATGAGCATATATATTTTATCGTATTTGTGTGTTTGTTTGAGTCAAATGCTTTTATCGAGTCACAATAAAGGTTTTACAAAAAATTACAGTTTTTAATAATTATATTTTTCCAGAAATTTTCCAGGAAATAAAACATAATAATTTATCAGGTCCATCCTGATGGTGTCAGGATTAACACCTGACGACGTCAGGCACTGTAGCAACAGTTTTCCAGATTTTTGTTTTTCTGTCGAAACTTAATTTTTGAAAATTTCAAGAATCTTTGATGCGTGGTTTTGCAACCTTGCAAAAGGTTTTACCTCTCAAGGGATCTTGAGAAGCTTGCAATCCTCACCAGGCAGTGTACCTGACCGTTGTAGTATAGTATATTGGCAAGTACCGGGGGATTGATCGTTCAACTCAAAGAATAGTGTTCGGTAGGGTTAAAACTCAATTAAACTAGGTCTAGAGGTGAGGGATGATTCTTTTTGTATTTTTATATTTTAAGGAAAGCAAGTAAAATCTTGGGTTTTGGAAGGATGGGCGGAATTAGTTGCTAGTCAACTAACCCAAATAACTACAAATGCAAATAAAATAAAATGACACTAAAGTAAATGTGGAGAAAAACAATAATAAGAGAAAATGTGTTTACTTAGATTTCACTACTCCCTAGCTATCTTTTACTGGTTGATTAGTTTGTTACAATTGCATGGATGATGGGTTATATTCCTTAATACCATTCGTAGGGCCGTGTACGATCTTCCCTAACTCTATAAGCTTCTACCTCTTCCAATGTCGAGCCGACTACTAGCTCCTGACATGGCCTCCTTAGTAGTTACTTATGCATTATATATAACCAATTAATCGTAGTACACATCCGATCATGTTTCTTAAGACGTTCAAGCAAGTTACCAATTGGAAGTCTGCCAGTTTTCTTAAGCCTAACATCGAAATCATTCAACCACAACAATTATAAACAAACAACCAACCAATAATCAATAACTGAGTTTCCTTACATCTAAGCAAACACAAAGAAAGCCTAGCCTAGCATGTTAAAGTAAATACAAGCATAAGATAGAATCAAACAACACATAGACATATTGAATGATTATTGGAAAACTTATCTTCAATTAAACATGCATGAAACAAAGGTTTGGAACCCTTAAAAATAAGGTAAAATTCGTGCTAGGATTTCTCCAAAGTTCTCCTATCAAAGTTGCACTCTAATTAATGAAAAATCAAAAACTATATATAAAGTTTTGAGTCTGACAGCGTCACATGTAAATCCTGACGCCGTCAACTCGCCGCCATAAAAACTCTCGTATTGCCTAGATCCAAATCTGACGCCGTCATGTGTAAACTATCTCTTGGCCGTCACTTGTATTTTGTACGTGACGGGCTTGGTGACGCCGTCACGTGTAAATCCTCCAAAAACATTCTGGCGCGTCACGTGTAACTTGATTATCCACCTCTTTTTCAATGAGTGACGGCGTCACAAGCAAATCCTGACGCCGTCAGGTACTATTTTCAGCATGATTTGGAGACTTTGTCGTTTTCTTCACTTTTTCACTCCAAAAACGTCCAAAATGCTTCCTTTTCCAGATTTCTTCTCAAAAGTACCTAAAATGACAAAAGGAACGATTTAGGGCAATATTTGATCAAATAATCTCGACTTTAGGCTTAAATGACCCCCTAAAAGCGGTACACTTTTCGTCTCATCAATATTTAAATTTCTAGATTTCTGTAAACATTTATTTTTCAAGCATTATATCTTATTTGCTTTCTAAGATTTAATTTTATTATATATAATGTTTACCGCCATTTTTATGCGACATTATCCTTTCTTAGAAATTTACAGGTTATATTGGACAAGAAGAAAGTAGTGTACGTGATAAGCACTTGGATCTTCTTGGAGGATGATTTAACTGTATTTTTATTCCGTCCATACCGAGCTAATCAAGGGAGTATTAGTTTCTTTGATCTCTTTCATTTTCCCGTTATCATATCTTTGGTACTATTTAAGAACATTGGGAACATGTTCAATTTAAGTGTAGAGAGGGTAAAAAGGGACACCTTAGAAACTAGAACTCATATCACGCCCCAAGCTTTCCAATTTATTAGTTATTAGGGCGATTCCATCCGAACTTCCAAAAGTGCTTCTTCCACTTCCCACATCATGTCACTTCTGAGAGTGGTCAGCCATATCTTCGATAGCTTTTAAGGCTTCAGCAGGTGTCATTCCAGGGATCGGCCCCTGAGAATCAAGCATTTGTCGGTTAGAAATATTGATTCCCTTATAAAAAATGTTCACCATTTGTTGCTTGTTGAGATCATGAGTCAGACACTTGAAAAGAAGGTCATTGTACCTATCCCAAGGTTGGTATAGTGATTCGTCACCTTCTTGTTTGAAATTATGGATCTCTTCGAGTTTTTGTGTCGTCTTTGAAGGAGGGCAACACCTTTGGATGAACTTCTTTTTCAATAACGCCCAAGTATCAATGGTTCCAGCAGGCAACCTATCAATCCATCTTTTAGCAGCACCGGTAAGAGTTATAGGAAAGACTCTAAGCATTATTAAATCATGAGACACTCCAGGTATGTTGAACAGACTGACAATGTAGAGAACATTCTCAATGTGATCGTGAGCATCTTCGGTCTTTGCTCCTGAAAAGGGGCCTTTCCGTAACTTCCTTATGAACTGGTTCTTGATTTCAACCTGAACCTCCGCTCCAATAACTGGCCTAACCAAACCAGGCCCTTGTTCCTCTCACGTAAGAGCTAGGTACTCTTCGAGAGTAAAAGTGTCGATGTCAACGTCACCCATATTACCTGAAACTAAAAGAGAAATCGTGAGTACTAAAAATAAAACTAAAATGCAAAACTTAAATAAAATCCTAATAGCTCCACTGCAGCGGCGCCAAAAACTTGATGCAGGTTTACCGACCAGGTTTTAAATTTATAAAGTCTCGTCTACCTAAGGTCTACTTAATGCACTAACGGGCAGTGTACCCGGTCGTGTGAGGTATAGCTAGATGGTAAAGCCGAGATCATCCCAAGAGCTAAGGTGCGGACAATATCCAAGTTTAAATATCACTAAATAAAAGGGGTGTTTTAATGATTTAATTAAACTAAAGAAATAACGAAACAAATAAACAAAGCAAATAACAAGTAAGAGGAGATCAGATGGAGAAAGTAGTGTTAACCTAATTACTACTCTTGTTATTAACATGACAAGTTTTCTATATATGCGTCTATCGTTTTATCTGGGGGTTCAATTCAATAGGCTCAGTTGGTCAAATCGCCTATCCTATTTCCCATAATCCCCTACTCCGATATCTAAGGATTTTAACCTTAGTGATGACAAAGGTCGCCGGTTGACTATGTTGAGTCATTAAGTGCCTCTACTAACTTAGACTGGCCTAACAGGAAATGTTGTCACTTACACCTCCCCTCTAACTTCTTAAGTAAATCTATTAGGTAGGTTGATGCGTGGGATTGCACCAGGCTTTACCTCTCGAGGGATCTCGAGAAGCTTTCAACCCCCACCAGGCAGGGTACATGATCGTCGTAGTATAGTATAGTGACAAGTACCGGGGGATTGATTGTTCAACTCAGGAATAGTGTCGCTAGGATTAGAAAGCCTAAAAACAAGGTCTAGAGGTGAGGGATGATTCTTTTTGTATTTTTTTTTATATTTTATAAAAGCAATTAAAATCTCTGGTTTTGGAAGAGTGGGCGGAATTAGTTGCTAATCAACTAACCCAATAACTAAAGATGCAATCAAAATAAAATAACAAAAATGTAAATTAAGCTAATTAAACTAGTGGTGTGAACAGTAAATGGGAGAATTGTGTTTACTTAGATTTCATTACTCCCTAGATATCTTTTACATGTTAATTGTTTGTCATAGTTGCATGGATGACGGGTTATATTCCTTAATACCAATCGTGGGGTGGCGTACGTACTTCCCCGACTTTATAAGCTCCTACTTCACTCCTATGTCGAGCCTGCAAGAAGCTCCTAACATGGGATTACTAGAATTCGCTCATGCATTAAATACAATCATAAAAACCTAGTACGCATTGGTTCATGCTTCTTAAGACGTTCAAGCAAGTTACACTATGGAAGTCTGCCAGTTTTCTTAAGCCTAACATCGAAATCATTCATCCATTACAAGTATAAATAAGCAATCAACCTATAATCAGCATCTAGGTTTCATTACATCTAAGCAAACAAACAAGAGATCTAGCCTAGCATGTTAAAATCAAGACAAGCGTAAGATATATTCAAACAACACATAGACATATTGAATGAATTGAAAGGATATTTATCTTAATTGAACATGAAAGGTTTTAAGGGGTGAAAACCCTTGAAAATACTATTAAAATTGTGCTAGGGTTTATTCAAGTCGTCCCTAAAATTCTCCTCTCTAATGAATGAAAATTACAAAAGTATATATAGAATTTCCAAGGTGACGGCGTCAAGAACAAAATTCTGACGCCGTCAACCCGCCGCCCATAATAAAATCGGATTGCCTAGATCTTGATCTGATGCCGTCAAGAGTGTTTTTCTTCTGGTCCGTCATGGACTCTATCCTCTTCACCTCTTGTTTTTCCTCTTGACGCCGTCATTAAGGAATTGGTGACGCCGTCAGGTACTGTTCCCAGCAAGGAAAATTAAGACTTTGCCGTTTTCTTCACTTTTATGCTCCAAAAACGTCCGAAATGCTTCCTTTTCCAGAATTCACTCCAAAAGTACCTAAAATCACAAAAGAAACAATTTAGGGCAATATTTGATCAAATAAATTCAATTCCGGGCTTAAATGACCCCCTAAAAACGGATTATTTTTTGCCTCATCATATACCCTTACACTTGAGATTTGCTTGTCCTCAAGCAAATGCGCTTTTATTCTAATCAAAATACAAGTTAGGGGTCATTTAACACTAATATAAAAGTAATTATAACAAATAATCGTTCCACTAAAGACCAAAGACAAGCACGGAGGTCGTACACTAGCACCTCACAAATAGTGTTTAGAAACTCACATCTCTCGGGTGTAATAAAGTATATATCACAATATGGAAATGGAAAACATCTCTCACTACCTGTCATAACAAAAATAGATTACCATAGGCTTGGGAAAGGATCAAACCTCCACCACATGCGTAAGCACCTAGGATAAACTATCAAAGAGGTCTTTTAAAGGGTTATAACGTTAGGTGTAGGGATATGGAAAACACGGTTTTGTTGGATAAAGGCAATATTTAATGGTGGCGAGTTAATAATCTTGGTTAATTACATGTACAATATGGCGTTACTAAGCCAAGACTAGACTCGACTTAAGCTAATAAATGAAAATTAACAAAAACATAAAACAAACATAGAATGAAACGGGATGGTAGTCCGTATGTTTTTTTCTCTTTTTTTTTTTTTTTTTTTTTTTTTTTTTGCATACACTCTTGCCCTACCATCCAAAATAATACGTCATAGGGAATGTACATTCCCCTTACACTTGAATTTTTACATACTTTACAATAAACTAATCTAATGACTCGAATTAAGATAATTAAAACACTTGGAGTACTTTTAAGATTAACGCACATATGGGGGTAATAATAGATGTTCTTCTCCATTACTCCATAACACAAGTACTTTACCCATGAGTCCCAATTGTCCCAAAACAATGTGTACAAGGATATGACTCGACTTATGATTGGCTCAAAAGCAGTCAACCTAAATTGACCAAGTGATTGGTCAACAAAGTCAAAATACCTAAAAAAATGCTTCCGGGTAATATAGGGTATCACCAGGTCGTTATGTCCCGACGAGGTGTGAATTGTGCTTTAGCGTGCTTGTGATCGGGTGATTTTCACAGGAAAGGGGTAGGATGATTATATTACTGATTTCTCACTAAAAATGACACAAATACTTAATATGGACAAAAACTGAAAAACCAGATAAGTGAAAACGTTTCAAAACCTAAAAGGTACGTTTAAGTTTAAATAAACGTCAACAAACCAAATAAAAAGTGAAAACTGAAATCTGAAAAACACTCAGGGGGTGAAAATGACTTTTTTACAAACCTAAGGATGAAAGAAAATTTTTAGAAAAAGAAAATGAATTTTTACACTAATTAATTATTTAATATTAATTAAATACTAATTAATACTAATTATTAATATTTAAATAACTTAAATACAATATAATATTATTTTAATACTTGAAAAATGAAAATTAAATTTCTAAAATTATAAAATAACTAAAAACAAATTTTAAAACGAAAAATATGTCTTTTTGTCTTTTTGTGATTTTTTATATTAATTAATTACTAATTATATTAAATTAAACTAATTAACTAATTTTAAATTACTAATAATACTTAAATGACTTAGAAAATTATGGAAAAATTTATAAATCTAATTAACCATCACATGAATCCTAAAAAATAATAAAAAGTTGGTTTTATATATTTTTAAACTATTTTACTAATTATTATTCTAATTATTAATTAATTACCAATTAAACTAATTAAATTCTAAAATATAGAAAATGAAGAGTAGAAATTCTAGAAAAATTCCTAAAAATGTTTTATCTTATATAAAAGCTAGGAAAATTATAAAAACTAGGTATTACTTAATGAAATCTAATTATGCCATTTAATACTTAATTATTAATTAATTATTACTAAAACTATTATTAAATCTAATAAATACCAAAAGACAATATCAAATTCTGGAAAAGTTTCTAAAAATACTTTAATATAAAAGAAAATTAATAAAAATATAAAAATACAAAGTACTTAATAAAATTACTGAAAATGAAAATTAAAAAGCTAAATTAGATTAAATTGAAACTATCACTTATTTTTAAATTGGCTTTTTCAGGTTTTTCTTTTAAAAATCTATTTTATACCTGAAAACATGAAACTTTTGTGAAGGCAACTTTTTTCTAGCTTAAAAATAAGCAATTTGGACACTAAAAGCTTGGACAGTTGACTTTTGTTGACTTTTTGATGGAAATCAGCCTTGGTGGGGTCCACAGGGGTGGATTATGGTTCATGTAAGTGCCTTGAACATGAATAAGCTAGAAACTAGAAAATAAGCCTCTTGTATAAGCCAATAAGCCAGATTTAAGCTCTTGGTTTCCTACTTGTACACTGAAAATGGGACAGAGATTATGGGAGAATTAAGGTGGGTCCCAGGGAGCTTAAGCTCAAAGGCTTGCTAAAAATAGGAAGGTGGCCAGGAGGGGGTTGAAAGAACCCAAGGTGGGGTTGTGGGACCCACTGTGGTGGCCAGAAAGAACCACCAAAGTGGTGGTGGTGGTGGTGGCCTGGTCAGCTGCAACAGGGGAGGTGATGCCCCCTGCTGTGTTTCTTGGCTTGTGGGGACCACACAAAAAATGGAAAAATTACAAGAAAGGTGGGATTACAAAGATTAGCTGGGGGGCTGTAAGTAGAAACAAGTTTCAAGTCCTAACTCCTATCACAAAATTCTACAAAATTCATGCCATTTTTGAACAATTGAAATTTGACTTTTTTAGTAAAACCTAATATTTGACTTTGGTGGATTTCCAAGCTATTTTACTGACTGATAGTGACAATATAAGCTAAATACAACTGATTCAAGTGATCTTAACAAGTTCTAAAGCTACAGTGATGATTTGGCTATCCTAACTCTAAACAGTTAATCAACAAGTGAGATGGAAGGTGATTTTTGACTTTTTGTTACTAACCTATCATTTTTATTACATAAATGATCTACCTTAACCTATAAGAGACTAGATATGCAGATGAGATATCAAAACAACAACTAGAACATCATGATTTAAGCAGATCCAAACACCCCTATTGAAACTGTTTTTGCAAATTTTCAAGGGAAGTAACTGATTAAACTTGGAAAAGTGAGTGACAACTACTAAACTAGCTACAATAAGAGTTGGAAAATAGTATGGAACAGATAATGAGCAATCTACTAAGCAAATTACAATAACCTATATTGAGCTAATAATGACAGTTAAGCAACTAAACTAAAAACCACCACTATCTATGTGGAAAACTAGAAGGGGGTTGAATAGTTTACCGCTTTTTAAATCCTTTTTAACTTGAATATTCTTTAAAAAAACTTTACGTTTGCTTAAAGATATAAACACAACGTTATATGTTTGATTCTTTGAAAAGCTTTTCATGTGAATAACAATTCTAACTTTACTTGTTTCATACTTTGAAAAGCTTTGCTTGTGATGATCCTAACTTTGCTTGTTTAGTTCTTTGAAAAGCTTTACTTTTGTTTGAAGATATAAACACAACTTTACTTGTTTAATTCTTTGAAAAGCTTTATTTGTGACTAGCAATTCTAACTAAAAGACAACATGTAATAAGCAAAGATAAAGAAAGAAACGATCAAACCACAACACGATTGTTTATCGTGGTTCGGCTACAAGGACTCTTTTTCCTTGCCCTACATCCACGCCCCGAGTTTCCAACTCGAGAGTTATAAGCACTAATCAACAAGCTCCTTTCACCGGCGGAGAAAACCTTTACAACGTCGCTTATACTTTTACCGACACTAAGCTAGATGTCGAGTTCTTTTACACGGGTACAACCACTCCCATCGTCGCTTACACTTTTACCGACACTAAGCTAGATGTCGAGTTCTTTACCAAGGGTACAACCACTCCCGTTAGTTCTTTTACAAGGGTACAACAACTCCCGACACACTACGTATTTTGAGGCCTAAAATACTAACCGATCACTTCTATACAAGATACACATGAAGTATAAACTACCAAAGTCTATACACAACAAAGCTAATAAGTCTTGCAACTTAGAGTTGAAACTTGTAACTTCTTAGATGAATATGTGAACTCCTTTGGTACATAAGAGAATCACACAAGTTAGTAGCTACTGAGTATATTGAGAGAATATGTGTAAAATATGACTCTAAGTGATAAGCCAAAAATCAACTTGTGGCTTGGTATTTATAGCAAAGCCTTCTGCAGGCCTGGCGGATACGGCGGACCCCTCAGAAGGGATCCGCCCGTGTATCCCCAGGGGTCCGTCAGGGCTGCAGTTGGTTTTGCAATAAATCTTCCAAACCAAACAAGGTCACATCACATAAACACTAGTCAAACACAACTTGCACAAGAAAACTTATGGTTAGTCAAACACACTTTCTTTCCATAAATGTATAATGACAAACTTACCATAAATGTGATGTGATATTTCTATTTAAAGAAATAAATGTGATGTGACAAGACACTTTCTAATTTAAGAAATAAAAACAATGTTTTGTTTAAAAGGAAATGTAAATCTTAGTTAAACAAGACTTAAACACTTAAAGAAATGATTTAGTTTTAGCTAAAGTTCATAATTTGTCATTAACAAAACTTAGCAAAGATCGTAAAATATAAATAACGTTTTTAGGCAATATTTGTATTAACAATCTCCCCCTTTTTGTTGATGACAAAACATAAACTTTATTTATAAGTAAGTCACTAGTTTTAGTGTTAAGTCTTATAAAGTTAGTATAAAAACTTGTTATTGCTAAGATGATGTGATATGCAAAAAAAAAAATTTGAAACAAGTTTACATATAAATTCTCCCCCTTTTTGTCGAAACAAAAAGAAGAGTAGCGAAGCGGAAGTAAGCACTTGCTCCCCCTTGGATAATACTCCCCCTAAATGGAGTGCCAAGAGAGGAGACATGGATTTTGAACCTACAAGAAAAAGGTTAGTTGCCGCACAAGACAAGTCATGAAAGCATTTCATGTCTAGAACACAATTAAGAGTTGTGAAGTGGAATAATGCAACACTCATGCTCCCCCTTGAATATTACTCCCCTAAATGGAGTATCAAGGAAGGAAAACATGGATAATGATCCTACAAAAAGAAATGTTAGTTTCTAAAACACAAGATATATGTATGCTACCATAGCAAGGTATAGTTCACTTATTATACCTAAATGGTCAACAAACAATGCACACCTTGTAGTAGAATGAAATTCATTCCATTTAAAACTTTGACTCTTAAAGAGTCAAAGACAAGAAATTTGGATGACACCATTCTACTTCTAAAAATAAAGGAAAACTAAAAAAAAAATAAGAACATAAAAAGCTACAAGGAAATCATCATTTTCCTTAATGAGAAACATTTTCCAAAAACAAGGCTAAGGTTGTTTAAGGATGAAAATGTGTGTTGGAGGGTGTAGCGGGTTTTGTTTTGAATGTTGTGGAGGTGACACGGTTTTGGTTTGTTGCTTTAAATGGTGAAACATTTTCCAAAAGAAACGGTTTAGTTTCATTTTGGAGACTCTAAACTTGAGGTGGTGTTGGTGCTCTAAACTTGGTTTGTTGGTTTTAATGAGCAACATTTTCCAAAAGAAACAGTTTTGTTTCATTTTGGAAACTCTAAACTTGAGACGTTCCACAATGTGGTTTAGGATAAACCTTATTTCATTGTTTAGAGGATCATGGATGTCTTTTTAGATAAGGTGAGACAACAATGGTTTTTGGTGGTGATATTCTTGTTGTGGTGTTTGGTTGTGGTCAAAAGACTCATTTTGGTCAAGCAATGACCTTGGTTATTCATTTGTGAAAGGTGGTGGTTTTGTTGGCCTTGGTGAAAGATCATTGAGATGCTTCTATTTTCTTATACGAAGAAAATAGAGATTCAAAGTGTTGGGAAGGTTCTTGTGGTTGTTGTCGTTGAACAAAGTGATGGAAGCTTGGTTCTTCAGAAGGATTACCATGAAGGTTTTTGTAAATGGGGTGAAACACAAATGATTGTAGGTGTATATGACCTTGATCAAAAAAAAGTTTAGGGTCTAGCATAATGGTAAGCCAAACTCTCAACCAATGACGGTGGATGAGGTGCATCAACCAATGACTCATTTTGTTGAAATATTGGTTGTTGTTGGATTTCCGTTTCGGCAATGGTGTCAAAAAGTGACAAATGATGGAGGGCTAGATGGTTTAGGTGATAGGTTTTCAAAAGTTTCCAATAGTGGATGTGGTGATGTTGGTGGTGTATGGAAAAGTTCCATTGGTGTAAGTGTTGGTGATCGATGGTTGAAAAAGTTTTTTATGGTTGAAAAGTGTATATGTTTGTATTGCCATGTTTGGGAGAGGATGTTGGAGTAGCAAGATTGAGGAAATCTTGAATAGTGGTCATGTTGATGTTGCAAGGTATTGAATATGATGTTGAGGTAGTAAGGTTAAGGAAGTTTTGGATAGGTGAAGAAATGTCAAGTGATGAGCTTGATTTGATGGTTTTGTTGAAGCAACAAGGTTTAACACTAATCCTAGTGGTTTTAGCTTGATGATTCGGATGAGGTGTTTGATTAAGTCATCTCAAATCTTTGGTTTGCAAGAGTTTTGAGATTGAGAGAAGTAATGGTGTTGGTGTGAGTTTTGGGGTATTCTAAAGTGATCAAACTTAAAAAGAATTGTGGGAAGGGGTGTTTGGATTTGATGTTCTACCATTTACAGATTGAGGTATCAAATGATTTTCATGAACTTGTCACATCATTTGATGTCAATTCAATGGAATAGGGTGGAGTGAAAGACCAACATATGCACTCAATGCTTTGTGATCATGGGATGTGATTTGGTTGAAAACGTTCCAATGGTTTGAAGGATCCTTTAAAAGGGTTCCTTGGGTTAGTTATGTTTGAATTTGAACTTTTGGCGGGAAGTGACTTCCTAATTGTTTTAGAGAGTGAGAGTTGTCCTAATATGGTTATTGGAGGTAAGGGAAGATGTTTCTCACTAAAGAAAATGGTTTGACACTTTACAAGTTTTGAACTTAAGAAAAATGACAAAAAATTTCTGCAGGTGACTGGCGGAACCCTCGCGATACACAGGCGGAACCCTGTTTTGGGTTCCTTCTGGTCCGTTGGGCCATTTCTGGGTTGCCTAGAAATTTCACTGGCGGAACCCAATCTAGGGTGCCGCCAGATCCGCCAGTCCTGAAAAACTTGGCAGTCCGTATTTTTGACCCGCGAGACGTTTTTCAAATTTTTCGAAAACTCCTAAAATCAAAAAGACAATGCATATCTAGTTAGGTAATGCAAAAATTGGACATGTAAACACACATACCATAGGACTTTGACCGGGGGGTTGAGAATTTCACTATACTTAGTGAAAATTTCATAAATATGAAAATTTGACAACTTGCCAAATGTTGTCTTCCTGCATCATTGTTAGTTCCTACAAGTTCCAAATAGTACCAAATATCTTACCAACACACAAATACATAACACGTAATGTTTAAACGACCAAATTGTTCAAATAGCACCTAGTGCCAAACACTCCTACACACCCGCTCTCATAGACGGTCAATCTTCTTCTTGAGCTTTCTAAGAAATCTATCGATGTTTTTTTTAAACATCCCCTTTGTTTGCTTGAACTCCGCCGACTCATTTGAAATATCCGAAAGTTGGGAAATGTATTCTAGAGGTGGGAGCCTAGAGTTGGCCAAAGCCTAAAGTTGGAAAATGTTTACCTTGGGCTTTGTAAATTCTCCTATCACTTAGTGGGACAAAAGCGTGTGGAATGAGAGAGTAGTCTAGGTGAAGACCTCTAGGAGTTGATGGAATGGGAGAGATGAACCTATAGAGACGGGTCAAGAGCATTCCATACGGCATAGACGTTCTGCCTTGCATGGAAATGTCGGTCATTCTCTTGGTCATGTAGTAGGCAAGGTTGAAGGGTTGCCTAACGGACAAGGAGCAGAGCATGTAGCAAAGGCAAATATTGATGTGATCCCGGTTTCCTATGGTGCTAATTATGTTGGCTCTAAAGAGTTCTTCCCATTTCTTGAATTGGGGCTTGTGTTCATTGAATCCCATTCCATATGGGTCCTTAATGACCTCATTTCCGGTTCTAGTTCTCCTAGTGTTGGTGGTCCTAATGAAGAGGTGGTCACGAAGTTCATCTTTGGACACAAGAGGGGTATCATAGGGATAGATGTGGTCAAAGAGTGTGTTAAGAGTTGAGAGGGAGTGCAAGTCGGAGTAGATGCAAGTACCATGGTTTGGGACACCTAGGATTTGAGCAAACTCCTCGAGAGTGAAGGAGTATTGATGACTACTAGCCCTAAAGTTTATAGACATGCGACCATACTCATCCTTGGAGAGGGTGACGGAGGCATAGAATTCTAAAATGAACCTAGAACAAATAGGCTCGCCGATTTCTAAGAGACACTCAAAGTTGATTGTGGCAAATTCCGTGTAGAGGTTTGTACCTTCTAAGAAGGATGGATCAATGGTTCTACCCTTATGGACATATCATTTTTCTAAGGCTTTGAAAACAACGATTTGAGTTTGAGTAAGACCTTTGGTTTTGTGGTGTTTGGATAGGTACTTGATGGTGTCCTTGTGGCCGTAGTGAGTTAGAGGAGGCATGATGATTCCTAGAAATTCAAAATTTCTCATTTTAGTCTAAGTAAATGACTATTGTAATGTGTATGTTCTAGTGTGTACCTATATGAAAACAATGTGGAGGTGCGGTTAATCTTGACTCATTTTGATGCTTAAAAATGTTTTATAATGCAAGTGATGTTTTAATGACATTTTTCATTTGTTTTAACAATGTGGTGAACGGTGGTAAAGTATGGTTGACGACCGAGAGTGGATATGTGAAATGAGGTGGTGATTGCTTGACAACACTTAAAGCTTGGATATCTTCTTTGTGTTCTTCACTTGATAGAAAGTGGAAGAGACGCATTTCATAATGAAATTCACTTGACTTTTGATGACATAGACAAATATGTTAATGAGAGTATGGATATGAAAATTGCCCTTTGTTTCAAAGAGCGACACAAGGGTGAACATAGGTTTATGTATCATGAAAGGTGGTTTAATCTTAATAGGTTAGGTTATAGTGGGGATGACACACTTGTTTGGTTACATTGTGGAATCTTCTTGTGAAGATGACTCGGTGGAGTTATTGGTGAAGATGATATTAACTCTTGGTTTCTTTGAGGGCATGGAAATGGTGGATGACTCGATATTGATAGGACAAAGGTTAACTCGGTTTCTCATTTCACATTGGTTGTTTGAGGTTTGAGTGATGAAAGGTTATGAGGAAGATGCTTGAAGTTTTGCTCATTTTATGAATCTTATGGGCTGATGGTAAGTTATTGGAGTTGTTAGTAAAGAGGTGTTTGGTTTTGAAATTAAAAATAAAACATCCTGTAGATTTGGCGGACCAGGCGGAACCAAAGGTAGGGTTCCGCCCGTATGGTCTGACGGTACCGTGGGAGCTGCAGGGAAAATTCAAAAGGGATTGTCTTGATTTTTGTGGTTTTATCCTAATGTTCAAAACTAAGGTTTTAGGTCTTATGAGTCTTTGACTAAGCCTAGGGATGATGAATGCTTCTCATTCAAGAGGTTTTGTGAAAACGTTGATAGAATGGTTAACGTTGTAGACTTTCTTAGTTAAGACGTTCCTCAATGAACGTTTTTACCAAGACGTTGATGATGGATCACAATATGTCAATTAAGAACATAATGGATTGAATTTTCGCTGAAGTCGATGCTTCCTTTGTTGAAGAGATAACAATGTTGATAAAAGAATTTCGTTGTTGACGCGTATATGCTTGTTCAAGCGGAGCTTGTTGATGTGCTTCTCCATTCGAAACTAATTTGAGAACCTTACGTGTTTTGGAGAATCATTTGGTAAGTAAGTATAAAAGTGCAAGTACCACTTGTGCTTTTCTTATCAAATTATTACCGCCATAATTCCATTTGGCATACACTATGGTTTCTATTCCCGTTCTTTTGGGATACCATAATCTTAGTTGTGTAGTACCTTACGATGTATCCAAACAAGCTTAACTAAAGAGTTGTTTAAGGATCTTCTTTAAAACGAGCACATAGACAAACACTAAACATAATGTTGGATCTAATTGTTATGATAACAAGTAGTCTTCCGAACATTTCTCTATGTTTAGTTTTACCTACGGATTTACTAATCTCATTCTTGATAAGTCATCAATAACTTAACCATTGAGAACAAGAAAGTAACTAGGAATGTCTTTAAGTTAAAATCCCTTGCTTTTGAAGTTTGCTTTTATTATCAAAAAGACTTTCAAATATTGACACTTATAATCACATGATTACTTCGAAACATATATTTTGTTTCACTAGTTGTTTTACTCTAAATTCCAAAAATTGTTTTTGTTGAATTTGTTTAGACACAACTATGACCTATAAATCAAGTTTTATAACTATTGTCAATTTTGCTTGATTCAATGTTTGACTCAAGGTGAGAAGATGTTATTTTGTACTTTTATTCTTAATGTTTTACATAACATACTTTTCTTGCCATCATTAGACTTTCGACTAAGTCATCATCTACCAAAGATGATATCTTAGAAGGAGAAGATCACTCGTTAAATGTTATATTCAACGACTCCTCGACTCTTTGGGTTTTCTTACTTAAGACACTATGAACTCTACTTGTTTTGAAAAAGTCCAAGAGGTACAACATCATAAAACTAAGTGTCATATTTCATGTGTAAATTCTAGATGTTGAAAACTCATTTTCTTCCACACATTCTAATGTATGCTAATGTGATTTATTTCACCTTGTGTGTTTTATGTGAGATTATCATAAAAGAGTGATCGAAGAAAAACAAAGGTTTGTTTTGCAAGCATCTCAAAAGTGTTAGACATTTTAACACTTAGGAAATTCTTAGTTAGCTTACTTGTAAGCAAGAGTTGAGTGAGACTCACTCAAGAGTTTCTCGTGTTTATCTCTTGATGGTTAAAGAACCAAAGCACCTTATATCTCCTACTAGTACTAATGACGAAATTCCTTGTTGCATAGAATCTAATCTTAGTTTTTACTAATAGCAAGTAAACACTTTTAGAGTATTACTAATAACACATATTCCAACACATAATGCTAGAAACAAGAGACAATCAAAGTCAAGTTGAAGTAATGCGTACCTTTTAAATTACATAGAGATACTATCAAGAGGATAAACACAACGCGTAAAATCTTGGTTTGACGACACGTTTTGAAACTCAATTACTCATATATCCAAGAAGGTTAGACAATCATATAAAAGCATAGATCATGATAATCTTAATTCTTTTATCATGAGTTTCTATTAGAGATTGAATTATCTCTAAATCTCTCTTCTAGGTTTGACAAGTTTTACTTGCTTTGTTTTATTAGTTAATGGTGCTTTTGAGTTAAATCCTAATCCGGTTTTATCTTTAAACAACCTTTGACTCCTCAACAATCTTTCAAGAGATTTTGAGCTTTCATCAAATTTAACTTATATTTTTCCTTTCTCATATTGTTTTTTAATCTCATGTTTGTAATTTAGACATAATTAACATTCTAGATCAATTTCAACATTACTCACAATTCTAGACATTTTATCTTCTAACAAGATTTCCTTTTCAAAAATATTCTTAAAAGATTTTGAAGACTCATTGTTAAAGATAGTTTTCAGGTCCATGTTGCATAAACGTTTAGACTCATTTTCAAGTTTAGAAAACTCTAGGATAAATTTGTCAAAGCAAAAGTGTTTGGTTATAAAATGTACCTTGCTTGATGTTTTATCTAGTTGAGAATCACAAACCGGATGGTTGGCTTCATCTTCATCCGTGTTATTCCATGAATCGTAAGCAAGACCACAAAGAGCTAGACATGAGTAATCATCTTCACTTACACCTTCATTTAAAACATTTAAACTAGTAGCACATGTATTCATCACAACTAAATGTCTATTTATTAATATTTCTAAGACTTCTAATTCATATGTGAGATCAAAATGATCATCTTTGACTTGACATATTTCTTGATGAAAGTTTAACATATTTTTCCAAATGTCATTAGCCGTTTGACAAAAATACATTCTTTCATATTCGGTACTAAAGCTTTATAAATCATTGTTTTAAATTTAGTATTTTTATCAAGTTTAAGATAGTTATCTTGGTTTTCAAAAACTTGTTTTCTTTGATTTGAAATCACCAAAAGAAATAATGTGCCAAAGATCTTGATCAATTGATTTCACATAGTTTTCAAAATTACTTTTCCATTTAAGTAAGTTTTCTTTTTCAAATAGCGGTGGGTTTTGAATAGGTTGCCCTTCTTTGAGATTTTCAAAATCCATGGATCGATCCATGTTTTAAAATACATTCTATTTTAAAGATCTTGAGTAACGTAGCTCCTGATGCCAATTGTGGAAAACTAGAAGGGGGTTGAATAGTTTACCGCTTTTTAAATCCTTTTTAACTTGAATATCCTTTAAAAAACTTTACGTTTGCTTAAAGATATAAACACAACCTTATATGTTTGATTCTTTGAAAAGCTTTTCATGTGAATAACAATTCTAACTTTACTTGTTTCATACTTTGAAAAGCTTTGCTTGTGATGATCCTAACTTTGCTTGTTTAGTTCTTTGAAAAGCTTTACTTTTGTTTGAAGATATAAACACAACTTTACTTGTTTAATTCTTTGAAAAGCTTTATTTGTGACTAGCAATTCTAACTAAAAGACAACATGTAATAAGCAAAGATAAAGAAAGAAACGATCAAACCACAACACGATTGTTTATCGTGGTTCGGCTACAAGGACTCTTTTTCCTTGCCCTACATTCACGCCCCGAGTTTCCAACTCGAAAGTTATAAGCACTAATCAACAAGCTCCTTTCACCGGCGGAGAAAACCTTTACAACGTCGCTTATACTTTTACCGACACTAAGCAAGATGTCGAGTTCTTTTACACGGGTACAACCACTCCTATCGTCGCTTACACTTTTACCGACACTAAGCTAGATTTCGAGTTCTTTACCAAGGGTACAACCACTCCCGTTAGTTCTTTTACAAGGGTACAACAACTCCCGACACACAACGTATTTTGAGGCCTAAAATACTAACCGATCACTTCTATACAAGATACACATGAAGTATAAACTACCAAAGTCTATACACAACAAAGCTAACAAGTCTTGCAACTTAGAGTTGAAACTTGTAACTTCTTAGATGAATATGTGAACTCCTTTGCTACATAAGAGAATCACACAAGTTAGTAGCTACTGAGTATATTGAGAGAATATGTGTAAAATATGACTCTAAGTGATAAGCCAAAAATCAACTTGTGGCTTGGTATTTATAGCAAAGCCTTCTGCAGGCCTGGTGGATACGGCGGACCCCTCAGAAGGGATCCGCCCGTGTATCCCCAGGGGTCCGTCAGGGCTGCAGTTGGTTTTGCAATAAATCTTCCAAACCAAACAAGGTCATATCACATAAACACTAGTCAAACACAACTTGCACAAGAAAACTTATGGTTAGTCAAACACACTTTCTTTCCATAAATGTATAATGACAAACTTACCATAAATGTGATGTGATATTTCTATTTAAAGAAATAAATGTGATGTGACAAGACACTTTCTAATTTAAGAAATAAAAACAATGTTTTGTTTAAAAGGAAATGTAAATCTTAGTTAAACAAGACTTAAACACTTAAAGTGATGATTTACTCTTAGCTAAAGTTCATACTTTGTCATTAACAAAACTTAGCAAAGATCGTAAAATATAAATAACGTTTTTAGGCGATATTTGTATTAACAATCTAGGCTACAAATTAAGCATAAACAGTAACAACAAACATACATAAGCATTTAGAAACATGAAACAACCTCAAAAATAGGCTAATAAGAAAATGAACAGCAACTTGAGAAAATGGGGCTTACAATGTCCATGTGCTCAACTCCAGGGGTATTCTTAACACCCAAAATAAGTTTCTATCTATCCTAATGCTCCTCCTGGAGCTCTAAACCTCAGCATCCATCTTCTTCTTCTCTTCTTCTTGAATATCTTTTTTTTTATTATTTTTTTATTTATTTCCCCTTTTTTTGTATTTTTGAGAATTTTTGCTAAAGCTTGAATTACTTATTTCTAATCTCAAAAAAAAAGCTTATAAAATACTTAAATGAACTTAGATAAACAGGAAAACAACAATATTAACACTTATGTAGACAACTGAGATTTTCACTCCAAAACACCAAATTTGAATTTCACTGGAAACAAAGATTTTTTACTAGATAAATTCAAAAGTACATTGGATTTTAACTAAGAAGTACACTGGAATTAACTATTATACTGGAAAACAAAGTTAAAATAAATTCGACATTACAAGAAATAAGCTAAAAACTACACATTCCTTCTCTCTGCATCTCTCCGCTTTTATATTGAGCCTTTAGGGTTTGTGGGCCCCTCTGATCATTTCCCCCTTCACTTGATAGTCCTTGGATGAGTCAAAATGATCCCAGCCTTTGAATCACTTTTAGCGCCAAAATGGGATATAGCCAAATTGCTCTAATTGCTTGCAAAGGGGGGTGTAGCATTTATTGTGGTTGTTTTGTTAGGTGCAAATGGTGGGGATGTGATGGTGTTGCAGGCAAGTGGGGGTGGTGGAGTTTGGCAGGTTGTGAGGAAGGGAGTTGGGACGGAAGGAGAATGTGGGTTTGACTTGTGGGTTTGACCACAGGTCTGATTATTTAAAACGGAGTGAGTAAATATATTAGGGGTGGGCTGGTTGGTTGGGCCATGGTGGGAGTGTTGGGCCTTGGGTGGTTGTTTTGTGTTTGGTTTGGACTAAATATAACAAAGGGGTCCGTTTGGTATATAACTAGTAAACAACAAGGACCACAAATGTAACTTTTGGATTTTGTAGGGACTGAAACTGAAATTTCTCAATAGTTATCACAAGGACCAATTGTGCCATGTATGAATAGTACAAGGTTTAATTTTGATATTTTTCCAATTTTAAAACCCAGGGACCATTTTTGACATTTTTCAAACTTGAGGGACCAAAGTTGTCATTTTGCAATTTTTGATTTTAAAGGATTTCTTTTGACAACTTGTGAATCCCAAAGGACCTTTGATGATAAATTCCATGTTTTGATTTACCAGGGACTAGTTTTGACACAATCCATGGATATTTTATGTATTTTAAGGCATTCCTGTGTGTTTTCAGATGTTTTTGCAGTCTAAATGTGACAGAAATGATGAGTATTTACACACTCATCAACTTAGCAACCATGTAATCAATTAGATAATTAACTAAGGGTTTAAACAAATAACAATAATGCACTAAAGATGAGTGCATACACTGAAGGCTAAGGCGATTTGGGTGTACATTTAAGTGGGTTGTAACAAATTCTTCCTTTAAGTAAAATGCTTAAAGTTAGAAACGAAAAGATAGGCTCGGAGGGGTGTACTAGGGGTTTCGTGTACTAAAAATGAGTACAATGCTAAGGTGTGGGAAAAATTAATTGACTTAACTAGCCAAGTTATATGACTAAAATGGTCAAATAATTATGATACGGGTTTAACACAAGGGTGATCCTAATGCCTCTTATCATGTAGTAAATCCTACTACACGAATGTAGTCTCACTAGCGGTCTCGGGATGCATCACTAACGCAAGTTCTAGAATCTAGATGCTACTGGTACACTCATAAGCACTAATAGTAAATGCTTTTCCTATCAAATCTAAAGGCGAACCTCACATATTTGGGTGGGAAATTTTTCTGAATAGTACGGTTTTGTGCTAGTCATACAACTCCTATCCATGAGACGCTTGTTAAGGCTAAAGTTTCACTCCTAAATGTTGTAAAAAAAATAAATTTGGCGTTAAAATTACACTAACAAGTATTTCTCTTAGTTTTATTACACACCTACCATCAAACAAACAAACTCAAGTGAAAGTGTATCCTATAAGGTATCATCATTTACCATCCCCTTACACTTAGGATGAACATTGTCCCCAATGTTCAATTAAAGAATGTAAAAGTAAAATAGGTAAAAGAATGAAATCAAATACTCCCCTGATTCGCTCGGTATGGATAGTGCAGTAACAAGTTTAGATCTTCCTCCAAGAAAATGAACAATCAAAGCTTCCCTTCCAGAATATAAATCATCTTCTTGTCATACATAACCTGTTAAACCTGAGAAAACAAACAAGGCAACTTCGCGTAAAATCGGCGGCAATCTATATATGCTAACAAATCCTAGAAAGCAATGTAAGATATAATGCTTGTGGAATGAATGTTTGCAGATTTCCTGGAGTTTATAAAACTAAAGAATTAACAAAAACTTTAAGACTCCGTTAGAAAACAAAACTAGCAAAATTTCCAGATTTTTACACATGACGCCGTCAGGAATTTCTTCCTGACGCCGTCAGAAGTGATCTACAGAAATCCTTACGTTAAGTTTCCGGAAAATTTCTGGAAAACTTATGTCCTACTTCCTGGAAAATCCTGCAAAACATCATTATGACTCGATACAAGCATTTGACTCTAACAAATACGAATATACATGTCCATTTAATATTGCGGAGAATCATGATCAATTTTGTTTCTTAAAAACATATTTGGGGTTTCCCCTTACACTTATCTTTTGCGAAATACCTTTGGATGAAGTTAAGACTAAGCCAAACGACAAAATAAAGTATTTTCAACATTTTAGTTTTGAAACATGATCTACCAACAATAAAAATAAAGCATGCATACGGAAACAAATAACAATCAAACAAATAAAAATCACACAAAGCATGGGTTGTCTCCCAAGAAGCGCTTTTCTTTATTTACGAGTCTTGTAGCTAGACTCATGGTCATGGGCAATTACGTGATATCGGTGAGTTCCACTTAGAGTACATCTTTGGGATCAAACTTAGGTTTCAACTTCCTATCGGGTTTCTTAGTACGGTATGACCTTTCAAACTTTTCTCCATCTGGATCATACAAAATCATCTTCATATGCCATGATCCGTCACCTTCCTTAGGTGGCTTGTCCCACCTCCATTTACACTTATCCCCCTCTCTTTTCCATTTGTTCATCTCTATGTTAATAGGCATTACACTTAAGAACTCAATCATTTTCCTAAAGACAAGGGCCTCAAAAGGTTCTAGCTCTTCATCTCTAGCTATGAGTTGTTCCACCGAATGTGTTTTATCGATGAAATCTTTTTCTAGATAGAATGGGCATTGAGGTCCTATAAAGTTTCTTTCTATCCAAGGTCCATATCTAGATGGTCTCCTATTCATCTCTACACAATGTGGTGTCGGTTCATCCTCACAATCGTAGCTATGTTTCTTAACATCATGTACCGACCAAGTATCGCCTTCACCTACTGCTATCTTAGACTCCTTACAATCTATCATGGCGCTAGCGGTTGCTAAAAATCCTCTTCCTACTAACAATGGGCATGTAGTATCACTAACCATATCTAGGACGTGAAAATCCGCTAAAATAGTTAACTTCTCTATGTGAACAACTACATCCTTGATCATTCCAACCAGGTGGGCAATACTCCCATCCGCTAGACCAATTAATACCTCCGTCTCCTCTAACTTTCCTAGCTTGAGAGTGGTGAAAAGGGATAAGGGAATCAAGTTGAGGCTTGACCCTAAATCGGCTAGTGTGTCGAAGGCTTCGGATCTTCCTATCTTACAAGGCAAAACAAATATACCCGGATCATCAAGCTTTTTAGGCAACTTGTTTTGAACGAAGGCGATCCCATTTTTACCTAGTTTAAATTTTTCATATTTTTCTAGAAGGGCACTATAGTAGGGAGCATGGGCTAAGACATCAATAACGGGACGTTCAAGATGAAGCTCCTTGAATTCATCGTCAAGGTCTTGTGTAGGAGGTGTTTCAACTATGTTTTTGACCGGTTTGATATCGGGTGTTTCATTTGATTGGTCCTTTTGAAGAATTTGGTTTTGCTTGAAACACGTGCTCATTGATTTAACCGAGTAGTATTGCGGACAAGAAGTGGGCGACGAAACTGATGATATGGAATTAACGTTTAGTTTTGGGTTCTTGACCGTGTCGCTTGGGAGTACTCCCATTTCTCGGTCATTGAGAACATTCAACAGTGTGTCAATTTTGGTGGTCATCTCGCTTTGCTTTTGTTTGAAATCGGCTTCAAACTTAGATATGCGAGCTTCTTGAGATGCCATAAACTTGGACATTAACCCGTCAAGATTGTTGGTACTACCATAGTTATTAGAAGGATTGTTGTTGAAAGTACGGTTGGAGGGTGGACCGTTTGGTTGGTAACGATTAGACGGATTGGAAGAATTATTTTGGTTTTGTTTCCACCTAAGGTTCGGGTGATTTTTCCAAGAAGGGTTGTAGGAATCACCGTAAGGGTTTTGCTCGGGCTTGAAAGTGTACCACTTATCTCCCGGTTCTTCGGTACGCGAGGATGCGTAGTCCGCAAAAGCTGTTCTGGGGAGTTCCACGCAATCACGAGTGTCATGGGGACCACTACATAATTCGCATGAAGAAGTGATTCTGTTCACTTGTCTTGAAGGCTTAGGAGCTTCGTAAGATTTCATGAGAAACTTGACTTGGTCCTCAAGTTCCATGATCCTACGGTCGGGAGTGCTAGAATTGTTCGAAGGCAAAGATATTGCCTTGACCGTTTTGTTCAAATCACGGGGATCGTTCCAACTTTCGTTGTCATATAGAGCAAGATCTTCTATGAGTTCCCATAATTCTTCTGCACTTAGATCACGTAGCTTGCCACCGGCCGATTGGTCAATGGTTCGCCTCGTGGAGAGATCGATATGGTCATAAAAGATTTGGACTTGGAGCCAAAGATCTATGCCATGATGAGGGACTTTTTGGAGTAAGTCCTTGAAACGAGTCCATGCTTCGTATAGAGTTTCATCTTGACGTTGTTGGAACATCAAGATATCATTTCTAAGCTTGGTAGTTCTCCCCGGTGGGAAGAATTGAGCAAGGAAACGAGTGGTGAGATCATCCCATGAGGTGATGGATCCCGCGAGTAAACGTTCAAGCCATTGACTAGCTTGATCACGTAGAGAGAATTGGAATAGGTGTAATCAGGTCGACTCTCTAGTTGTAACATCAAGGTCTATAGAATCTACGATTTTAAGGAAGTCCTTGAGATGTTGATTAGGATCTTCGAAACAAAGTCCATGGAATGCACATCCACTTTGCACCAACCGGATGGTGGCGGATTGCAAGGGGGACACATTGGCTCCTTGGGTGAGCTTAATAGTGTTTTGGTAGCCTTGGTGGCTAGGTCGGGAATACTCTCCTAGGGTTCGGGGCCTAAGAGGTTGGTTTGCTAGTGGTGGGTTTTGTTGGTGGTCTTGTTGTGGTGGGTTGATGGGTTCAAAGATGTCACCACCTTCCATGATGTCGGATGGTAAAGATTACGAACAAAGGCACGAAGAAATAAGATAGACTAAAGAAAACCTAAAAATAAAAATAAAATCTTACTAAAAAGGAATCTAGCAAGTAGACCTAATAAAAAGGAATCCTAACCTAGATAATAACTATTCCCCGGGCTGCGGCGCCAAAAACTTGATGCGTGGGAATTGCACCAGGCTTTACCTCTTGAGGGATCTCGAGAAGCTTACAACCCCCACTAGGCAGTGTACCTGATCGTTGTAGTATAGTATAGTGACAAGTACCGGGGGATTGATCGTTCAACTCAGGAATAGTGTCGCTAGGATTAGAAAGCCTAAAAACTAGGTCCAGTGGTGAGGGATGATTTTTTTTGTATTTTTTTTATATTTTATAAAAGCAATTAAAATCTCGGGTTTTGGAAGAGTGGGCGGAATTAGTTGCTAATCAACTAACCCAATAACTAAAGATGCAATCAAAATAAAATAACAAAAATGTAAATAAAGCTAATTAAACTAGTGGTGTGAACAATAAATGGGAGAATTGTGTTTACTTAGATTTCATTACTCCCTAGATATCTTTTACAGGTTAATTGTTTGATACAGCTGCGTGGATGACGGGTTATATTCCTTAATACCAATCGTGGGGTGGTGTACGTACTTCCCCAACTCTATAAGCTCCTACTTCACTCCTATGTCGAGCCTGCAAGAAGCTCCTAACATGGGATCACTAAAATTCGCTCATGCAATAAATACAACCATAAAAACCTAGTACGCATTGATTCATGCTTCTTAAGATGTTCAAGCAAGTTACACTATGGAAGTCTGCCAGTTTTCTTAAGCCTAACATCAAAATCATTCATCCATTACAACTATAAACAAGCAATCAACCTATAATCAACATCTAGGTTTTATTACATCTAAGCAAACACACAAGAGATCTAGCCTAGCATGTTAAAATCAAGACAAGCGTAAGATATATTCAAACAACACATAGACATATTGAATGAATTGAAAGGATACTTATCTTAATTGAACATGAAAGGTTTCAAGGGGTGAAAACCCTTGAAAATACTGTTAAAATCGTGCTAGGGTTTATTCAAGTCGTCCCTAAAATTCTCCTCTCTAATGAATGAAAATTACAAAAGTATATATAGAATTTCCAAGGTGACGGCGTCAAGAAGAAAATTCTGACGCCGTCAACCCGCCGCCCATAATAAAATCGAATTGCCTAGATCCTGATCTGACGCCGTCAAGAGTGTTTTTCTTCTGGGCCGTCATGGACTCTATCTTCTTCACCTCTTGTTTTTCCTCTTGATGCCGTCATTAAGGAATTGGTGACGCCGTCAGGTACTGTTCCCAGCAAGGAAAATTAAGACTTTGCCGTTTTCTTCACTTTTATGCTCCAAAAACGTCCGAAATGCTTACTTTTACAGAATTCACTCCAAAAGTACCTAAAATCACAAAAGGAACGATTTAGGGCAATATTTGATCAAATAAATTCAATTCCGGGCTTAAATGACCCCCTAAAAACGGATCATTTTTCGCCTCATCATAGGTGATCCATTGGTCAATTCGCACGTGTATGGTGATGGAAGCGTCTACGGTTCGTCTTAAACATCACCAAGTCACAACCTTCTAATGAAATGCAGGCACCGTCACATCGTACATTCCCCTCAAAGGACTACCCAATAGCAAAACCCTTAAAGCTAAAGTGTCCAAAGACAAGCTAAGAAAGTATACAAATAAAACGCCTAAAGATGCGGGAAAACTAAATCATATTAATAAAAATTTCATAATCGGGCTAACACCAAGAGGTGTTTAGCCACTCATGTTCAATAATGCAGAAAAACAAGTGTTTAACATAACAAATGTAAACATTGAATTAATACAAATCAAATGAATGAATAAACTTATGGTTATGGTGTGAATTCTCCTTTGAAATGGACTTGTATGCTTGATAGAACTTCTCCCTTTTGCTCCCTGAATTCCTTCTGACTTATGTGTGGAGAAAAGTGAATTGTAAAACTCGGAATTAGGGCTGGTATTTATAGGCCTGACATTGCTACGGCGTAGCCCTATGGATGGATATGCCGTAGCCTTTGATAATAACAACTACGTCGTAGCTTGATCAAGAGCTACAATCGTAGTTTCCTCAATTGGCACATCTATGGCGTAGTTATGATGAGACTACGCCGTAATTTCATCTTTATCCTCGAAAGTTCTCTTCTGCTTGATTTTAAGGTCTACGTCGTAGGTGGAGATAGGCTACTCCGTAAAACCCTTTGATGTGCTACTACGCCATAGTTGAGGAGGTGGCTACGCCGTAGTCTTCGTAAATAATTGCTACGACGTAGGTAGAAGGAGCATCTACGCCGTAGTTACTACAGAATCCGCATACTTCAATGATTTTCATCTAAAACTTTTCAAATCCACGACTTTTCGTTTCTTTGTTCATCTTTGCCCTGAAAACAGAATATAAACAAATAAGAGTATATATTCTAACATATTAACATAAAAGATGAACAATCTAGGGGGAAATTAACACTAAAAACCGGGTACTATTAGATGTTATCATTTTGCATTTGGAATTCTTATTCCAACATATTGTCTCTTCGACACTCTTTTTTTTTTTTTTTTTTTTTTTTTTGACAAAAAGGGAGAGAACAGAGTAAAAATTATACATTTTTCAAAACCTTCAAACATCTAATTCTTAAGTTTTACCCACTATAATTTTAAGGGAGATTGTTAATACAAATACTCCCTCTGTCCCATATTAAATGTCCAGTTTTGACTTTTCACGTCTTTCTTTTTCAACTTTATCTTAAATATTTTTACTTGTGTTATATAGTATTTGAAAATACATTTAAAACTCAATCCATTTATATATTTTGTATCAAGTATTATATAACACAAACAAAAATATTTAAAGTCAAAGTTGATAAAAAAAAAGACTTCAAAAAGTCAAACAGGACATTTAATATGGGACGAGGGAGTAAACCGTAAAAACGTTTATTAATATTTCTCGATCTCTTTAAAGTTTTGTTGATAACAACCATAAAATTATATTAAGTACAAGTCTAAGTTTACATGTTACCATATTTATCTTTACTTAGCATATACATTTGTCAAGATTAAATTTTTGTTGTAAAAGAAATGTAAGTAAATATGTTCGTTTATCTTTTACACATAACCCATGACCCAAAACCTATGGCTCATGTGCAATGCATCATGCATGACATCAAGTTCGGAAAAGTTCATGACCCGTGACCCAAAGTTCATGACCCGTGACCCAAAGTCCATAACCTATAACCCAAAGTATGCTTTGCATCATGCATTATCATGTTGGGTACACATGACCCATAGTCCATAACCCATAACCCAAAACCCGGAATTGTAACCCAAAATACGGACTGGACTGACCCAGTTGCCGGATCCCTTTTCCAAGGGATCCGCCGAATCCGAGCGAACAGTGAACTATTTTCTTATAAATAGTGAGCCATTTCTTCTTGATTCCTCACCCATTCATATAGATATCTTCTCTCATTCTAATGTCGCTCTAACCTCAGATCTAAGGATCATTCTTGTATTTATTCTCTTGTGTTTCTCAAGGTTCTTCTTCAAAGACGAGATCGTGCTTCTTTGCATACAAGTCTTCCAATCTTCAAGAGAAGAGTTGATAAACTTCATCATCACTATAAGATCACTAAGTTGCTTCTTGTATTTGATACATCACATTGTACTTGTTAAGTTGGTGTGTTAGTTGTGTTTGTTGTGATAGTTGTGTTAGTAGTGTTGAATTGGTTCTTTCGTGTAAAGAACCTGGAATTTAGCTTTGTACAAAAAAAATTGTAAACGACGTTATGAGGCTTATTTTCCAGTTAAAGGAGCTTGTTGACATAGTGTTTAATAACTCTCGAGTTGGGTACTCGGGGAGTAGAGTAGGGCAAGTAAGTTGTCCTTGTAGCCGAACCACTACAAATCATTGTGACACGGTTTTATCTCTTCTCTTTTTACTTTGTTGTGTTTTCTTATTTATTTGCATTATCTATATTTCATTATCCAAAGGTTTCACATACAATCGATGTAAAGTTTTTGTAAACTAAATTTAAATCGGTAAATAAAAATAAAATAGAAAAAGAAACAAACTATTCAATCCCCCTTCTAGTTTTCTACAGAATACTTGCTTCTGATAAAAAGGGATACCCTTTTTTAATAACCAATACCAAACAACCTAACAACCATTTCCAACCCTCAGAATCGTCCGAAACTAAAAGACCATACCTTGAATAGTATAGTTTATCTTCTTCACACAAGAGCTTGATGTCTCTTTATTTTGAACTAATAGCTGATGACATAATCTACAAGATTTTGTAAATTCCAAAGAGAACTTGCCTGGATGTATATTTATCAACCAATTACAAAAGATCCAGTTACTTTATCATCTAGAATTCTAAAGTTTAACTCCAACCTACATAACTAACAACAGATAGTAATAAAACAAATAGTGGAACAAGATATTTGGATCTATTGCCTCGCGTTCAAGTTATTTGGATCTCTTGCCCAACGTATAAGATATTTGGATCTCTTGCCTCGCGTTTAAGATCTTTCCCTAACTTCCGTTAGGATTCAAATAGTCCTACGATAATTTCCCTCGTCCCATGTTTACATACCATTTCCTTTCATTGCATTTTGTGGAAAACTAGAAGGGAGGGTTGAATAGTTTTGTGTCTTTTTCGTTTAATAAAAGTTCGCTTTCAAAGAATTGATGGTAATTGTAAAAACCTTTGAAGCTAAAGTATAGATACAAATTAATTCACATATATCACATAGACACTACTTATTTAAAGTGTTGAATAGAAATTATAATTTCATATATTCTCACTTAATTATAAGTTTATATTTATATATGTATATGTGTTTTAATAGTTGTATATACTTATATTTTACTAATGTATAATTAATGTTTTAAATGGAACCTAGTTTGATCTTTATATGAAATCAATATATGCACAACACACAATTATAACAATGTACGAGAAACTAGTAAGTAACCAAGCAAAGAGTGAGAGATGGAAAGATCAAACCGAGAGACAAAGGATTTATAGTGGTTCAGCTACAAGTACACCTTCCTTGCCCTACTCCACTCCCCGAGCACCGAACTCGAGAGTTTTCTTCACTAAGTCAATAACCTCCCTTATGGCGGAGAAAACAGTACACACCAAAAGCTTACACCAATTTACGACACAAAGCAAGATGTCGAGTTCTAATCGTAGCTAGAACCAATCTCACACCAAATATCACACCACGCCTTCTTCACACCTTTATACTTCTTCTATGCTTCTTCACACCATAAGTATCTTTACGCCTTCACAAATACTTCACAACTTCAATGTCTTACAACTTAACAACTTCAAGGCACTAGCGTCTTCACAACTTCAAGTTACTAATGTCTTCACACCTTCAAGCCTCTAATGTCTTCACAACTTCAATCTACTAATGTCTTCTAGTCTTCTCCACTTGGAAGCTTCAATTTCTTCACTACTAGTCACTATTGCTACTATCTCCTATCACCACTACTATCCAACACTACTTCTTCACTTTAAGTTCCACTTCACACTTACAACAATTCTAGATTCTACAACTAAATCTAGCTAACTAATACATACACCTTATTCACCAAAATATGAGAGATTTACAAGAAGATATAAACAAGAAACTTAGATAGCAAGATGATACTAAGTTGTAATACTTCTAATAGAAGTATTCTTCTCTTTGCACTTGAGTATTGAGGCTTGAATCACTTTGAAACAAAGATCAAAGTATATAAGATCAAAGGATTTTTAGAGAAAGTTTCTAGTGCAAAAAGGTGAGAAAAATATGTGGAATGATCCAGTATTTAAAGGGCAAGAAAATACTGTTCTGGAGCGTGCCGGTCCCCTTAATTAGGGGGCGGTCCCCTAAATGATTAAGGGGGCCGCCTAGTATAATTAAGGGGGCCGCCCTCCTGAACGTTGGATTTTCTTGTCCTTTTGTGAGGGAAATTTTTCTGGATTAAATTTGCCATTTTTGGTTGAAAATTTGAATTCATAAATTTGTAATGAATTAAACATATTCTTTTAATACCAAAAATGTTTTATAAAAGATATAAAATGTTTTGTGACATTTTATAAATATCTAGTGATTAACAAAAGTGATCCTTTGATCTTATAATGCATTAGATACTTTGTTTATTCGTACCTTAAGTGATTAGATGGTAGAGGTGAGTATTTACTACTAAATACTTGTTTATGTCATGATCTTTGGTTTGATGAGTTTTCGTTTTGTGATTATCAAAACATAGAGATATCGAAAGATATGAATAACGTTTTTAGACAATTATTTATATCAACAATCTCCCCCTTTTTGATGATTACAAAACCTACACTCATTAAATCCAAAAATTAATTTTTAGACAAAGTATTTAGTGAGTTTATATTCACTTCTCCCCCTTTTTGTAGAATCAAAAAGGTTTAAGCCAATATGAAGGAAGCTCCCCCTTGATGTATGCTCCCCCTCGTTTGAGGGCACCAAGGGTTCGAGTATTGGAATTCTTGCAAGAAAAATATTAGAAGCACAAGCATGGCACAAGCAAACACATATATCATAATACCAACAAATAATAAGCATGGCAAAAGATAATTAGAAACACATATTAAGTCATTCATTACTAGAAAATGATTATGTCAACCCATAATCATTGTTTCAAAGGCCATAAATATAGAATACTAAACTAAGTATTGCATCCTATTGTGCTAACAAGGAGTATCACCAAACTTTCTTGAATCCCAAAATGGTTGAAGAATTTTATTTGAAAATGAGAAACATAAGCATATAAAATGCTTGGTTGTTTAGTGGAGATAAACTTTTGGTTGCATGGAAGTTGGTGAGTTTGTAGATGTGGAAGTTGTAGGTGGTGGATTTGAAGTAGGGTTTGTTGATTGAGGGTTTTGATGTTGTTCAAGTGATGGTGTTTGTTGAGATCTTGTAAGAAGATACTCAATCCAAGTGAAGTGCTCATTCAAAGCAATGGTTTGTTGTTGAAGGAAGATGCAACAAGGACAATTGTTAACATGCTTCTCAATTTGGTTGATGTTGTGTGGTGATGATGGTGAGCTTGATTGCAGTGGATCTAAATTGCGTTGAGCAAGATGTAATGTTAAAAGAGAACTAAGCTCATGAGCCTCTTTTAGCTCCTCAACGAACTTCAAGTGTTCGGATGAAGGTGATGATGGTGGAACATGATGGTTGTCTTGGGTGAAGGTTTGAACATGCAACATAGGAATGGCATGTGAAGTTGTAGGATGTGGTGGTGGTACTCTTGGTGGTGGAGACATGGTTGAGCTTGGGTAGTCATGAAAACATGAAATGGGTGGAAGAGGTTCTCCAAGAGTTAGTGGCATTTTTGTTGAATGAGCAACATGTGAAGTATTGATTGAGAGATTGGGATTGTTGTTTTGGGATTGAGCATGCTCATCATAAGAAGAAGCATTAATTAGGGAATGAGTGGGTGATAGGTTAGTGTGGGTTTGAGGTTTAGTAGTTTGTTGACTTGGAACAACATCACTTGAGTTATGACAAGAATCAAGTTTCCTCCTCCAAACGGGTTTGACATGTTTGGGTGTGATGGCATTAATGATGGGAAGAGGGTATTTATAGTGTATGAGAAATATGGTTTAGGAAGGTAAATTTTGAGGGATAGTATGGGACAAAATATGTTTGTGAATTTTGGGAAGTATATGGTGAAATGGGTCAAAAAGTGATAAAGAAAACAGTATCCCCGACCATCAGATGGCTGGTCCCCTTAATTAGGGGCCGGTCCCCTTAATCATTAAAGGGGGCGCCTTATATAATTAAGGGGGGCGCCCATCTGGTGATTCCCAGAATGCCAAAAATGGGTTTTTGGCAGAAATTTTTCAAAAAGGTTGTGTTTTTGGATTTGGATTCAAGTTCAACTCTTTGAGGCAATATAGGGCATACTATTCATGAACGTAGAGAGTGATATAGAAATAATTAAACTAGACAATTTATTTCTAATAATCATGCTATCTACTAATTTACCAATTATGATATGCAATCAAGGAAGCAATAAAGCAAATTAGTTAAATATTCAACTATATGAAGATGATAAAATATAGGCTAGTACAAATATATTGTGAGTTGCTTACAAGTAACAAGTAGGAAGATATGATTATATGGACATCAAGACTTGTTACAAACAAGATCCATATGGGCAAGCCATGATTCTCATGAAATGATTTGATTAAATTGTGAATGTCATTTCCATAGAAGTGTATGACACATGTGAGATAATCAAATGTGTTTTAAGCAAAACGTTTTTAGTTTTATTCAACAATGTTTTGAAATAAATTCAAGTGTGAATTAATAAAATAAATTGAATTTTGTTTCATAACATGAAAAAAATATTCCGTCTTGTTTTTGATTAAAATAAGGTTATGAAAAATTATAGTTAAGCAAATTGTTTGAAGAAAAATAATATAGATATTGAAAGATTTTTATTCAAAGAGAGAGAGACGTTTTAAACATGATGTTTTGATCATGATAACAAGAAATTGCAAGTGAAGGAATTGAAATGGAAACTTATCATGCTCAGGAGAATCAATTAAGCCCATTGTCACACATAATCATCTCTAATGACAACTAAAGATATGAAAGAGAGATGGTAGATATTTATGATCTAAATGCAATGAGATAGAAAGGGACAAAGTAAATTATTTATGGATACAAGATAGACATGTGTGTATATATATATATATATATATATATATATATATATATATATATATATATATATATATATATATATATATATATATATCCAAAGAACATCATAATATCAAGTTACTAACAACTCTCAATTATAATATCTCTATTAATGCAACTAGTAAGATCATATAGCTTAAGTGGAAAGTATTCTACTATAGATCATAGAAGATCTTCAATATAGATGAAGACTAAGAAAAATGATAATAGACTAAACAACAAGAGGGTTAATAATCCTAATATCATATATGCATATATTAGTATTAATGATCTAAGAGCATGGCAACTAATAAATTAAATCATATTCACATACTAATTAAAGCATTCTTAAATATAATGTAATATTGGCAAGTTTTGAAAAGAAAACTTATCTCAGGTCCAGCTTTCCTTTAAGAGTGGGCATAAGAGAAATGGAAGACATCTTAAAAGTTTGTCCAAAACATGTTGAAGTAGCAAAGTGACATTCCAACGCAATAGAAATCAAGGGAGCTTGATCCGAAAAGCTTAAACGATCACACCAATCATCACAAGTCGTGAAGACTAAGAATAATTGTGCTTTGGAGCCTTCATCTTGAAATAGTAACGAACACACCATGAAACCAATACTCCAAGAGTGAAGAACCAAATGCCGAGATAATAAATGACCGCAACAACGTCATAGGTAAATCATTTGCTGAATGTGAAATAAAGTGATAGGAACCAATAGCCGTCAAAGGTAATTGAGCAAGGAGAGCAATCCACAACTTAAAAGTCTCTTAGTTCGTTAATTACCTAAACATGATGAAGAGCTTGGTACCCAGATTCTCATGGGTCCGGATTGGTTAGTTGAGAACATCCATTGCATTTAAATGCACATGATCAGGATGTCATCGAGAAGTACAAGAATTCATCAATAGTTTGTTTTAATCAACAAACAATGACTTTCTTGACTAGAGAGATAAATAGTGAGCTTAAGTAACATTAGTTCTAAATTTCTCCACTAGGTTTAACAAATTTTATTTGTTTTGATGCATTTTTTGAAGGATCATTTACGGTAAATCCTAAGCCGCTTTTATCATAAAATAACTTTTGAATGTTAAGTAAATATTTTAAAGATCTAGAGCTATTTTCAAATTTTGCTAATATTTTTGCTTTTTCATTTTCTATTTTAATTTCATGTTTATAGTCTTGACAATATTTACATTTAAGATCAATTTTAATATTGCTTTCAAGTCTAGACATTTTATCTTCTAAAATTATTTCCTTTTCAAAATCATTTTCAATGAATATTGAAGATTTATTTTTAGGAATCATTTTTGAGTCAATGTTGCAAAAATGTTTGAAGTTGTTTTCCAATTTTAAAAATTTTAATATAAATTGATCATAGCAAAAATGTTCGGTTTCGGATAGTACCTTATTAGTAGTTGTGTAATCTTCACATGCTATATGTTGATCAATTCCATCGTCCATGTCGCTCCATGTTTTACTAATAGTTTCGCTTAGATCGAGAGGCATGTAGTCCTTGCCATCAATACTTACATTCCCATTTGTTTGAATATTCTCACAAGCCGTATTATCATCGTCTTCTTCGTACTTGTTGCACCATGATTTATTAACATTCTTTCTTCGAATTTGGCTCATGTATTCTTCATTATCGATACCTTCAATGATCACATTTGAACTAGTAGTACATGTATTTATTTCAACTAAATATTTATCTATTAAATTTTCTAGAGTAACTATTTCTTGTGCAATATCAAGTTTATCATCTTTGGTTTTACATTTCTCTTGGTGAAACTTTAAAATACATTTCCAAATATCATTTGCCATTTTACAAAGAAATAATCTTTCATATTCAACTCTTGGTAGAGTTTTGAAGATAAGTAATTTGGCTTTAGCATTTTTATCAATTTTGATTTGAAGATTATTATATTCATTTTCAAAATCCATTTTGGTTGGTTTAAGATCACCAATTGAAATGATATGCCAAAGATCAAGATCTATTGATTTCACATAATTTTCAAATTTATTTTTTCATTCAAGAAAATGATCATTTTCAAATAATGGTGGTTTTTGTGTAAATTCCCCTTCTAGATATTTTTCGAATTCCATAGATCGTTACAAGTTTTAAAATACAATATATTTTAAAAATCTTGCTAGACGTGGCTCGGATACCAATTGTGGAAAACTAGAAGGGGGGGTTGAATAGTTTTGCGTCTTTTTCGTTTAATAAAAGTTCGCTTTCAAAGAATTGATGGTAATTGTAAAAACCTTTGAAGCTAAAGTATAGATACAAATTAATTCACATATATCACATAGACACTACTTATTTAAAGTGTTGAATAGAAATTATAATTTCATATATTCTCACTTAATTATAAGTTTGTATTTATATATGTATATGTGTTTTAATAATTGTATATACTTATATTTTACTAATGTATAATTAATGTTTTAAATGGAACCTAGTTTGATCTTTATGTGAAATCAATATATGCACAACACACAATTATAACAATGTACGAGAAACTAGTAAGTAACCAAGCAAAGAGTGAGATATGGAAAGACCAAACCGAGAGACAAAGGATTTATAGTGGTTCGGCTACAAGGACACTTTCCTTGCCCAACTCCACTCCCCGAGCACCGAACTCGAGAGTTTTCTTCACTAAGTCAATAACCTCCCTTATGGCGGAGAAAACCGTACACACCAAAAGTTTACACCAATTTACGACACAAAGCAAGATGTCGAGTTCTAATCGTAGCTAGAACCAATCTCACACCAAATATCACACCACGCCTTCTTCACACCTTTATACTTCTTCTATACTTCTTCACACCACAAGTATCTTCACGCCTTCACAAATACTTCACAACTTCAATGTCTTACAACTTAACAACTTCAAGGCACTAGCGTCTTCACAACTTCAAGTTACTAATGTCTTCATACATTCAAGCCTCTAATGTCTTCACAACTTCAATCTACTAATGTCTTCTAGTCTTCTCCACTTGGTAACTTCAATTTCTTCACTACTAGTCACTATTGCTACTATCTCCTATCACCGCTACTATCCAACACTACTTCTTCACTTCAAGTTCCGCTTCACACTTGCAACAATTCTAGATTCTGCAACTAAATCTAGCTAACTAATACATACACCTTATTCACCAAAATATGAGAGATTTACAAGAAGATATAAACAAGCAACTTAGATAGCAAGATGATACTAAGTTGTAATACTTCTAATAGAAGTATTCTTCTCTTTGCACTTGAGTGTTGAGGCTTGAATCACTTTGAAACAAAGATCAAAGTATATAAGATCAAAGGATTTTTAGAGAAAGTAAATGGATTTTTAGATCAGAAAGTTTCTAGTGCAAAAAGGTGAGAAAAATATGTGGAATGATCCAGTATTTAAAGGGCAAGAAAATATTGTTCTGGAGCGTGCCGGTCCCCTTAATTAGGGGGCGGTCCCCTTAATGATTAAGGGGGCCGCCTAGTATAATTAAGGGGGCCGCCCTCCTGAACGTTGGATTTTCTTGTCCTTTTGTGAGGGAAATTTTTCTGGATTAGATTTGCCATTTTTTGTTGAAAATTTGAATTCATAAATTTGTAATGAATTAAACATATTCTTTTAATACCAAAAATGTTTTATAAAAGATATAAAATGTTTTGTGACATTTTATAAATATCTAGTGATTAACAAAAGTGTTCCTTTGATCTTATAATGCATTAGACACTTTGTTTATTCATACCTTAAGTGATTAGATGGTAGAGGTGAGTATTTACTACTAAATACTTGTTTATGTCATGATCTTTGGTTTGATGAGTTTTCGTTTTGTGATTATCAAAACATAGAGATATCGAAAGATATGAATAACGTTTTTAGACAATTATTTATATCAACACATTTTTCTTCATTTTGTATATCAAATCTACCTTACATTTCATCAAAAAGTGGGATTATAACTTATAAGACTTTAAAGACCCTCACCTAAGACTGCTAGATTTCATGATGTCATAACCTTTATTCCAAGCTACACGTCCATGTCAAAAAACAATTTGTCATACACGCTACCATCAAAATTTGTTCAAAATGCTCTCTTGAGTTCAAATGTTTTGCATTTGGATATAGATGGGAGAGTAGCACTATGCCACTTAATATAAACAAGTACATTTGTTCCCCAAAAAAATTTGATAACACTATACAAAAACACAAAATTTGCTCCCATAACTAGTTGCCCCATCACGCCAACTTGACCCCATAGTTCATTGGTTCATCCTTAGGTAATTGCCTTGGAGAAACCCTCGCCAATTCTTGTAATAGCGTGCTTCATATATAACCCACGATGTGAAAGGAAACCCGGGCCACATCACCATCTGTATACGGATGGATATATAGAGGATTGTAAGACTTAATAACACTGTCGTAATACTATCATATCCAGAAACCAGCAATTCAAAAATTCATACTATGTTAAATTTTAGTTTAAACCAAATGGGACCTACACCTACGGGTATTGTGACGGGCACACATGTGGGTATTTTTAAATGGGTGTCACGGGTTTACTCGTGACGGGTATGCATTACCCGCCACCCACCCATGAGTGCAAATTTTCACCAACGACCCACCCACGGGTGAAAATTAATAGGGTTACCCATCAATACACGTATGGGTACCCACGGGTTATAAGTTTTTCTTTCCCATTGCCATCCCTACCTGAACAACTGTTTTATGGTCATTACAAACCAATTAATCAGTTGTTCATGTTTTACTTAATAGGATCTGTCATATATAACAAGATAAATGAATAGTATGTGGACCCACTAATATTTAAAATAAATGACCCACTAATATTTGTGTGAGACAACATAACTAGTCATGTTAAACGCAAGATTAGAGGATCTCAATCTTACAAATAAGATAATTATACTGTTTAATACAAATGAGCGGGACTGCCCGCGCGTGCCCGCGCGTTGCTGCGGACCTTTTTTCATTATATTGTTTGTTAGTGTAAATATTACGATATTTAAACTAAACAGTTTCTTCTGTTTTAATAATTACAAACATGTAACTTGTAATGTATAACGTAAAATTCACAAGTTACTTGTAAACACAAATCATCAATGCATACTTATATCAACATCTCTCGACATCTAAAGTATGCCTCAACAGAATCGTAGATTTCCATCCCGACATAAATCACTCAAGGTATGAACAAACAAATTTAAAACTTGACGGGTGATCAAAGAAATAAATTTTTTGTTTTAAACTTCACATTTTTATGAATGTGACAAAACATTTTTCACAAATACATTTTACAAATTATTTTTGAACTAAAAAGAAATATTTTATTTTGAAAAATTAGTTTAAATATCCCAACAGCTATTTTCCCCCCAAAACAGCTCCAAACATCCCCAAATAAACCTTCACCACTAAAAACAAAAAGGTGAGCGTCTTTGGTACGGATGGTACCACTAGATACCCGATGGCACCATTAAATTTAGTGGTGCCGTATGACAATTAGTGGTACCGTCTGTCTGTAACGGATAGTTTTTTCTTTCTCTATAAATAGTGGACCATTTTATACATTTTGGCAAGGTTTTTCACACAGAACTTTTTGTATTAAATCCACCCAATACAATCCACTTTCTTAGATCATGTAGTTAGTTTATTTTTGTTTAAGAGTGATCCAATCATCGATTCACATGATCACCTTCATTCCTCTACTAGTGCAAGAGAAGAACACATCATATCATAAAGATACAAATTGTTGTAGTCATAGTTTAGTGCACTCGTAATACTTGTTACGTACTTCTTGTATGTCATCGTACATCAAGTTCTTGTCACCATATTTAGGTTGATCATGTGAAGATCATGTAGATCGTGTAGATTGAGTTGATCGTGTATAGGTCGGGTAGATCATGTGAAGATTGGGTAGATCGTGTCGATCTTCTTAATCGGGTAGATCGTGAGTAGATCGGGTAGATTGTGAGTAGATCGAGTGTAGATCATGTAGATCTTGTAGCTTTTGTGATTTGTAAGGATCGGGTAGATCATGAGTGAGATTGTTACTAGCTAGATTAGTACTCGACATTTAGCTTAATATCGAAAAATAATGTAAGCGACGCGG
Source organism: Artemisia argyi (assembly GCA_030686995.1). Classification (NCBI taxonomy): domain Eukaryota; kingdom Viridiplantae; phylum Streptophyta; class Magnoliopsida; order Asterales; family Asteraceae; genus Artemisia; species Artemisia argyi. The sequence goes on along the minus strand of CM060681.1, from coordinate 85,279,381 downwards.
TTTATGTGTTTAGGCTTCAAAACACAAGGTTTGTTATGTTGGGCCATAAAACATAACAAGTTTAGTTGTACCGAAGAAGAACTCGATATCTAGCTTGGTGTCGGAAAATATTGTAAGCGACTTTGTATGGTTTTCTCCACCAAGAAATGAGCTTGTTGATTAGTTAAGTAACTCTCGAGTTGGGTACTCAAGGAGTGGAGTAGGGCAAAGAGGATCTTCGTGACTGAACCACTATAAATCACCGTGTCCGGTTTGCGCTTTCTTTATTTACCTCTTTACATTTATTTTTGCAATAATCGCTTTACTTTTATATTTTGCATTGCACTTATATTTGTGTGGTTTGTTGCTTATATTATGTTTGTTTTGTTTGTGTCATGGCATGTTATTTCTAATATGTCTAAGTTTGTGTTATTTTAAATTGCCTTACTTGTTGCTTTATATTATCTCTAGTTTTTGTAAGACTAGTGTTAACACTTTTCATATTATGTCACACTTGATCGGGTGTTTGATACAAACGGTTTAAGTTTTTAAATGGAAACGTATTCACTCCCCCACCCTGGTTTTCACATTGTTAGATCACATACTAAAAGTACATAGTAGTTATCCTAATTTTTTTTTAAGTAGTTTTTAAAGTTATTAGGTAGGTTAAGAGTGTGATTTGAAAGTTTCTTTTTCTTTCAAAAATATATATTAAACTTCAAGATTTTTTATAAAATAATATGCATGTCAAAAGCAAACCAATATTGCGCTCATTTTGTTCCTAATCCGGAGACCTTCTTGTCGGTGTATTTGTATTAAAGAAATCGTTAGATGTTTGATAGATAAAGTTTGCTAAATAAAAAGTCGTAAATAGCAAGAAGTTTAGAGTATTTTTGTAATTCGTTAGATACTTTGAGGAGCCACGTCGAAAATATTTTTTTAACACGTAAATAAGCGCTTAAGCCGGCTCCACACGTCGACTTATGAACAGTAGAAAAACTGTTTTTTTAACATCTAAAATGCACTCATTTGAATATAGTAAATGTAAAGTTCCAATATATATATATATATATATATATATATATATATATATATATATATATATATATATATATATATATAGTAAGGATTTTGCTACATCCACATAAAATTCTCACAAAAAACTCTCACTCGCTGACGTGTCAGCGGGTGATTGGTTTTTTGTGGGTTTCACATCCCACTAAAAACCAATCACTCGTTGACACGTCAGCGAGTGGGAGTTTTTTGTGAGGATTTTTTGTAGATGTAGCATACCTCATATCGTAAATGTATATGTAGATAATAACCCTCTTTCAATCATTGACAAAGACACCAAAAAGACGCTTTCGACCAACCTACCAAGCACAATCATAATTTTGCTGCTTCTTGTTCCTATCCTCCAAATTTGTCTACCAGTCTTTTCGTTTTACATGTATATTATTATATGCTATACGATTAACCGTTTATAGTTACGAAATTTTATAACAGCAAATAGTTATAATTGTGATATTTGGATTGAAATACAGATCAAGATTTAGAGCAAGAACAAGATGAAACTATAAAATACAAAAATTAAAATGAATATAATTGGTTCAAACAAAAAACGCAATAAATAAAATGTCACAATACTAACCTCATTTTGGTTTGAAACTTGTTCAACAATTGCATCAACATTCTTATATTTATAATTTTCAGTTGGAACATTGTTAAAGCAATTATTTCATTAAAACAACATAGTTTAAATTTTAATGTAATAAAGTAAATAAAAAATTCAAATTTAAGTTTTAAAATGATATTTGAGTATTGAACATTACTTATTTTTAACTTTTAAACAAAAACATTAATTTTTGCTTTATATATAAAAGAGAGATGTCACGCGTAGTATCCCTTTCTACTAATCGCTACATTTGTTTCAATGTTATTTTTATCATTTTTTTTCTTGCCATATTATCGTACATCTATAGCTTAATTAGCAAATATGTTTTATCATGATCGTATACTTGTTGAGGTGGCAAAACGGGCGGGCCGGGCGGGCACGGGCTACGGGCTAAACGGGCTACGGGCCAAACGGCGTGGGCTAAACGGGCGCATGTTATACGAATCGCTTTAGAAACGACCTAAAATAACAAAAAAAATTCCTCAAACGTAACACATCATTTAAATTTAAGTAACTAAATATACTATATTTATAAGTTTTTCAATTTAATGTTCTCTAATTGAGAGAAAAACATGTGCCCATTATGCCCATTTAACTTCTTAATAGGCAATATATGTCTATTTCAAAAAAAAAAAAAAAGAGGTCCAAATGTACCAAAATCTTTTAAAAATTTGCCCATTTAGCCATTTTTCTGATTTTGGGCACAAATTGCCACCTCTACTTATTCTTGAGATAAAATTGATCAATATTGCTAACGATAATCAGTTTCGCTAATATCATGTAATCGTGCTAAGTTATAAATATTTAAGCTTATAACAACTTAGGGGGTGTTTCTTTTTTCCCCTTAACTAAGGGATGTAATTTAATATTATTATTATTTTTATGGGCTCATAAAATTTCCTTGTTTCATCTATATCCACAAGGCTTAATTTATCAACCCCTTCCTATTAAGATTCTTATATAATAGTAGGACCCTCATACACCCTTACCTAAACACACCCTGTTTAGGAGGAGGAGGAGGGAGGGAAAAAAAAAAAAAAAAAAAAAAAAAAAAAAAAGTTGTGACCATTTTTAGATAACCATAAACAAAATATAATATTATATCTTTTTAGCAACCAATTAATTTGTTTTCATGCAAAGTTCTTTTATTGAAAAGTAAGTGCGCTGGTCACCAAATAATCATAATCAAGATTCGTTGCATAGTTCTTTTGATTAGCTAAAGAAAACCATCACAATCATTGTCAATCATTTGGTGTTGGTGTAACCTCTCTAATTTCATTTTTCGGGGGTTCATGCCATCGCTCTTTTTTTACTTATATCTTTTTATATCCGCCCTGTCTTTTTATTAAATATTTTAACTAAATGATTATCTAATAAAAGCAAAGGTAGGAAAATTTGAAGATTGAATTGAACTCGGCAACACTTAATCATAACCTTTCATCTTTACCTGAAGTTGACGCATCATAAGTGAAACTGTGAAAGACCAAGATGAACCATAAAAACACATGCACTTACATATTACCCTCTCTTCTCTTTTTATATATGAAGAGACAAAACATGTATACCATCTAAAAAACGACTACCAACACCAAAACCTTTTTCGTGCCTCTGTATTGGGTGAGTGTCTTACTAGTAACTTTTAACAGACTACATTTAGTCCGGGCCGAGGAACCGTTATTGCCAACTGACCTTCTTGAACAATGAAATTGTTAAAAACAATATATATCTACACCATATTACTATAATAAACGACAATATGTAAATGACATATCAAGCAACAATGTGTAAACTCAAGGCTCGGTTGATATATTACGTCTAATTATTGGCTTCTAAAAAAATTTTAGCTTCCCAAATAACGAGCTTATTAAAAATTCGGTAATTTCAAAGACTTATTTTTGTATTTATTTTATAGGATTGTCTAACAAGTATCTTTGGGGCATTGTTTTATACGTTTAAACAAGGAAACTTTATGTTCATTAAATTAAAAATAACATTTCATTAAGGTAATTTTTCAGTTTGATTAATGTGTATTAAATGCATTTCTAATCGAAAAGGAAAATTTGTGTTCGTTTAATATATTCTAACCAGTGCCATGAGGGCACTCATTAAACAAACCTTATTTTATTATACTAACATGGTACCCCCAGAAAGCAGCGGGTTTGAAGACGAATGTCGTTTAACAATTTGATTATAGGTATTCATCGCCGAATGTTGTTTAACGAATGTTTCTCGAAGGCGAATTGAATTGAGTGTTAGTTTTGCTTTTTGAATGAGTAAGATTAAAACGCTATCAGAAAAACATGTTCTTGATGTTGGGTTGCTTATTAGAAGAACCAATAGGAAAAAAATCAAATAAACAACAAACTTGTAAGGCTCGTGTAAACAATCACAAAAGTTATATATGTATTATATGTATTTGGTTGTACAATAAATGTTGTATATGTATATATATTTAGTTATGCAATAAATGAACAGAAGTTTATTGTATTCTAGTTGTTGGAATATTTTATTTTCACTCGGGAGATTTGGGTTCAAATTAAATCAAGTAATCAACAATACAATCCTATCAAAATTATGCTCAACACATAAACCAGTAGATAAAATGATAAACATGCCACATTTACATTTAAAACCCTCCATATCATTTTTCACCTACAACACCCCTATTTATTTACGTATTAAATTCCAAATCTTATGAACAATCCATAAAATACCATAAAAAAGAAATCACAAAATTTAATGAGACAAAGAAAGGACATGTCGTGTAATACCAAATTTAAACAGATGTGGGTCATACCAAAAAGATATCCAACACACCAACCTTTTTGTTTTTTTTCACCTTAATTTCCTTTTATAAGTACAGGTACTTCAGTTCTTCTTTCAACAACACACACTTTTTCAGTTTGCTTTGAAAGGTGAATCATTATCGAAGTTTGAAGCTTTATTATTTCTGGTAACTTACTTTCATCACTACCCATATCATAGTTTTCTGTTTTGTTTCTGATATGTATCATTTCATAGACTGAAATTTTTTGTCAACGTTGACTTTTTAGTAGTTTGACTATGGTTTAGTTACATTTGTATGGTTTTTCAATGATTGCTTTTGGGGTTTCTATTGAGTGACTATGCAAGTAAAACAGTTTATGCTAAATTATTGGTTGACTTTTTGGTAAAAAATTCGTTTTGACCACATAAGGAATTTTCACTTATAATTTGGTCGTTTGGTTAGCATGATTTCAGTTGCAAATTGTTTTAGTCGTTGTAAAGTTAAATGAAACTAAGCTAAAAATCATCATATACTTTGTTTTGATATCTGTGATAAATGGACATATAATCTAAGTTATATTAGTGTGCAGTGCAAGTGTGTTAAATGTTGAAGATAGGGGGATTTTAATGACCAAATCTAATAGTATCAATTATTTGCTGTGGTGATTATGAGAAATGGGTTTTGCTAATGTGTGCCCACTGGCCACACGACTGAGCTCAGTTAATGAATACAAAATTTGCTCTTAAATCAAAAAATGCTTTTAATGAAGACAAAACATTAATTAACTCTATCATTCCTTGTATATACAGCTAAATAAGTGACCAGTGGGTACAAGTTAGCAAAACCCTTTATACAATTATACATTTTTTGGTTTTGCAGTATACACAAAGTGTAGCATCAAAAATGGGATCTGGTGACTGGTTGAAGAATATTGTCAGCTTAAATAAAGCGCGGAAACAAAAAATAAACAAAACTAAGGTATGCAATTTATGGTTTTACCTACTTTGTCCATTCGTTTTAGTTATACGTTTCTAAGCTACATAGCCACAACAGAAAATTTCATACCTGACTTTGTGCCATTTTATTCATATCCTTTTAACCTCGGAACCAAAAAAACCTATAATTTCAGGGTCCTTTTATGTTGGCTCGTTTGTATATTTGTTTATTTTTACACTAACACTGCATAAAAATGGACTCAGAAATTTTAAGCTTCTCTCAATTTTTAACTGTATATTTTTCATTGGCTCTCGACCATAATATATATTTTCAAACACTGCAACTTTTCAGGATTTGTCATTACCAGAAACAAATGGATATATTGTAAAACCCCGTTTTACAGAGAAACCAGCAAAGTTTGTTTATAATGCTAATAAGCATCGTATGGCTGCTGGTCTGCTTAATGAAGATACGGCTGCAATAAGGATTCAAACTGCATTCAGGGCGTTTAAGGTATATGACATTGAGCGATTATTGTTATAAAATTTTACCAAATTTTGCCCTTTTGATTTAATGCTTAGTTAAGCAGAGCTATTTGACTGTAGCGTAGTAGAAGTCTATAAAACCTTTTAGAGGCAATCCTGCCATGATGATAATAGGAATTTGGTCAATTTTGCGCTAATGTTCAAAGTTTTCTCTTTTTGTGAAGATAGGGAATCCTACAATTTTCATATCCTGTATGTTTGGATGATTTGCGCTGATGTTTGACTTTTTTTGTGTGATTTTTTCAGGCAAGAAAATTCTTCTGCATTTCGAAACGAGTGGCAAAACTGCAGATGGTTATGAAAGGCGATTATGGCAAAAGGCAAACCTCAAATACATTAACAAATCTTCAATCATGGAGCAAGATACAAACACAGATAAGAACTCGCAGGCTTGCTATGGTGGAAGAAAGGGGGATCAAGCAGAAGAAGCTTGAGAATCAACTGAAGCATGATGCTAAAGTCCGTGATCTAGAGGTAATTCAATTTCTGACTTACAATAAAATCAAGTTTTTCACATGCTCAATAATTTGATCAGTAAGCATAAAAAGATTTGAAAAGTAGAACATTCAAAGTGTTTGTATTTTCAAAGAAGATTGAAAATTTAACTTTATTTGTTATTCTGAATCAATAAAGACTGTAAAAGTTTAATATAGTTATTAGTTAAACCTAGGGAGAATTGATTATACTCTGTTAATCAAGTCAAGATTTGAACTCTTTTACATTTTCAACTTGTTGTTCAGGCATACGAAGTAAGGAGTAAAAGATTAGGGATACATGTATCATTAGTCGGATAATGTGGCACGGCTTACCTAATTATTGGTCAAAATTGATTGCAGGTGGAGTGGAGTGGAAGCTCTCATACAATGGTTGAGGCTCTTGCACGGATAAAACAAAGAGAAGAAGCGTCTGTCAAGCGTGAACGAGCAATGGCATACGCCTTCTCTCATCAGGTTGACTCAAATCACATTTGCTTAGCCATTTACTATCGACTTTCTTCTAAGTAATTATTAATTTGTTGGCTTTTCATAAATGTGCAGTGGAGGGCACATTCTAAATCTAATCTAGGCCCAAATGATTCTGCTCTCGTCACATCTAATTGGGGTTGGAGTTGGATGGAGAGATGGGTTGCAGCTCGACCATGGGAAACCCGAGCTCTAGTTGCATCAACTCCAAAGAAAGTCAACAGTCCACCAAACAAGAAATCACCATCAGCGAAAAAGTCAAAGTCACTTAAAACTTCACCTACCGCTAAGAAAACATTAAGTAACCGACGGTTGTCGCTTGGGTCAGCTGTTAGGCCCGAAGAAGTAAAAACAAAGCCGGAAAAGCAGTTAATAAAGTAACAAGAATTGGTTGAGTTATGGTTCAAAAAAGTTAGGAAAAATGTTTGTAACTTGACATTCTTTTGGTGTGGTGTGATTTGGTTTGACAGAGCAGTGTTGTTGCAAGTTAATAGATAATGAGAGCACTCTCAAGGTTTTATGATTTACTTATGTATTTATTGAATAATTTGTAACTTATGGTGTAAATAAATGTAATAATGGCTTTTGCGTTGAAAGTGAAGGTGCATTGTGTGTGTGGCTTTTGAGGAGTTGTAAAACTATTTGGGTGACCGCTCCATGCCAAACATACCGATGTTTCAACCGTTGACCCATTTTAAATGGGTGGGTTTAACAGGAAGGGTAACTAAACAAAATGGGTAAGTGATAATGTGGGTTATGATGTTATGGGGGTCAGGGGTGGGAAACAATTTATAACTGATCCATACAAGCTTACTACGTAAGTATGGTAAGACTTTAGTTACCCATAAGTGGTTCGTCATTATATCATTTTTTTTTAACGGCGATTTTATTAAGGAAGCTAGCAAGAAGCTAGAAATTACAACGACACTAAGTAAAGATTTTTTAACCAATCCACCCAAATAAAAAACACTTTACTTCTATACCGACACCAATAAAAGGAATACAACACAACATCATCATAAAAGTTCGCCTTAGAAGGAGACATCACGCCGAAGATTTTCTTGTTCCGAAACGTCCAAATGAACCACCACAAAGCATAACGCACTCCTTCCAAAATGTTCTTATGTTTAGAAGAAATCCTTAAATTTAGAATCCAAGACGCCCAACCATCAAAAGAAGAAAACTCCATGACATTTACGTTCCACCAAATACAAATCTTCCGAAAAATATCTTTCACGACACAACACTCAAAAAACAAATGAGCCGATGTTTCCACCGCCCCTTCACATAGAGGACAAGACAAAGAGGGAATATTCATACCTCTATTAGATAATCTCCAACGAGTTGGAAGATAATCCAATCTCACCTTCTAAGCTAGAATATTAACTTTAATGGGTACCTCCTTAATCCATTTAGTTTTAGAAGAAACTACCGGTAAAGTATTATTATCGATAAAATTGCGAACCGAAGCAACGGAGAAATCCCCCGAACCCGTTAAATTCCAAGACCATCTATCTTTGGCTGAGTTAAGTAAGATTCCCTCCAAGATTTTTAACAACTCCAGCCATTGCTCTTTCTCTACACCATCGCGAGGGGGACGCCGAAAAGAATAACGAAATTCGACCTGCCTAAATTTTGACGCAACAGAAATAGATTTATCCAACTCCAATGCATACATGCGAGGATAAGTTTCCATCAGCTTCAAGTCCCCCTCCAACGATCCTGCCAAAAAAGAGTCTGCTCCCCATTGCCAATCTTTTTTTTCAGAAATCCGAATAAATCTATACCTTGAGTCGATAAGTTTTCCATTTCCTTGATAATGTTACACCAAATAGAACCGTGACCGAAAGTTTTCCCACTACCGATTCTACCACTTCTCCCATGAATCGCACTAATAACTCTAACCCACAACGATTCCTTTTGAGTAAAAAACCGCCATACCCATTTGAATAACAAAGCTCTATTAAGCGCGAACAAACTAGAAACTCCAAGGTCGCCTTTATCTTTAGACGTCAAAACATTGTTCCATCTAACCCATATCGACTTCTTACTATTGAGATCAATCCCATTAAAGAAATGACAACGAATGGATTCCATACGTTTTAGAATAGCCATAGGAACCTTGAATATAGACATATTATAAATCGGCATCGACCCTAACACTGCCTTAAGAAGCGTTAAACGACCTCCAATCGATAAAGTTTTCATCTTCTATTTCGAAAGATGATTCACCATTTTATCCACAACCTCATTCCAAGGTTGAATCCTAGACATATTGCCCCCTACTTTCGAGCCTAAATAAGAAAAAGGAGTTTTGAGCACCCCACAACCAATCCTATTAACGGCCTCCTCCACCTTATTATTCGAAACCCAATACCCATCAGATTACTTTTACTTAGATTTATGCCAAGACCCGAAGCACGATGAAAGCACTTCAAGATATACATTAAAGTGTCAATGTTCTTATTACCCCACTGATCCATGAAAATCGCATCATCCGCATAAAACATATGAGATAATTGCATAGAACCATTTAACACAATACTGTGAAACATATTCGCGTCCAGCACTCTTTGGAAAGACAAGTGAAGCCTTTCCATGACAAGGATGAATAAAAAAGGAGAGAGCGGATCACCTTGTTTCAAACCCTTGTAAAATTGAAATTCCTCCGTAGGGCTACCATTAACTAACACCGAACCCCGAGATGATCGAAGACATTCTTGAATCCAACCACACCATCTTGCTCCAAAACCGAATCTCCTCAACACATCATCTAAAAAATCCCAACGAACAGAGTCCTACGCTTTCTCAAAATCTATCTTGAAAATAAAGGATTGCTTTTTTCTTCACTTTAGACCATTGTAAGACCTCATTGAGAATAAAAGGACCATCAAGAATTTGTCTATTCACCACAAAAGCCGTTTGAACCTCACTAACAATATCGCTCAACACCATCACAATACGATTAGCCAATATTTTTGCAATGATTTTATATAAACACCCAATAAGACTTATTGGTCTAAAATCCTTTACCATTTTAGCGTCCGGAACTTTTGGAATTAAGGCAATAAAAGAAGCATTACAACCTTTAGGAAAAATCCCGGATATAAAGAAGTACTTAACTGCCGCCACTACCTCTTTTTCGACTATAAGCCAATATCGTCTAAAGAAACCAACGTAAAACCATCCGGCCACGGGGATTTATCAATCCCACAATCCCAAATCGCCTTTTTAATCTCATCATACGAAACTTCCATTTCCAATTCGAGCTGCTGATCCGAAGTTAGATGGCGAGGAAACTCCATATCAATAATCGGACGAACATTTGAAGGTCTTTCAAAACGTTTTTTAAAGTGTGTAACAAATCCATGTTTAACCAATTTCGTTCATCAACCCAAGACCCATCCTTCAAAACACCTCGAATAGCAAGTTGACTTCTTTCCTTATTAAGAATCCCATGAAAATATTTCATGTTTTCGTCTCCTTCAATTGCCCATTTTATCTTAACTTTTTGAGCCACCTCCATAGAATCCAATTTATCCAACTCTTGTAAAGCTTTGCATAACTCCATTCTTTTGAACAAAATATCATCCGTGACATTACCTTTATCTATTAATAAATCCAAATCATGCAGCTCTTTTCTGAAAGTATTTCTACTATTCTTGTTACTTCGTCTCGTACCATTCCACTCCCTAATATTCTTTTTAAGGATCTTTAACTTATACATCATCTTCAACATAGGATTATCTTCCTCTACTAGAGTATCACACCAACTTTTCTTAACAATATCATCAAAACCATCAATCTCAAACCAATAATGAAATATTCTAAAAGGAGTAGGCCCATAATCATGAGAAATTCCCGAAGCAAAATGGGTCTATGATCCGATAAAAATCTATCCAAAGTAGTGGCTGAAAAATTAGGATTCTCACTCAACAAGCCTTCCGACAAAAGGAAGCGATCAAGCTTACTCATCTTAGAAGCAGATCTATGACACCAAGTGAAAGCACACTCGCCAAGAGGAACCTTTTCCAAATTAGCTTTCGAAATGAATTTATTAAACACATCTACACCTTGAACGTGAAAAACCGACCCAAACCTTTCATTCTTATTCCTAACCTCATTAAAATTTCCCATAACAATCGTCTCACCATTACAATTTACAATTACCTGACCCAAGTAGTCCCAAAGAATTTTCTTTTCAGAAAACTCTTGAGGAGCATTGATGAGTGTGTAAATACTCATCATTTTTATCCAATCTGTACTGCAAAAACGTTTAAAAACCCTCAGAAATGCATCAAAATACAGAAAATATCCCAAAATTGTGTTTTATATATTTCAGATGCAAAATGAGTGAAAACAAATGAAAAATGAACAAAGTTTTGCATAATTGGCAGTTTCAGTCCCTCAGCTTTCAAAAGTTGTCAAAACTAGTCCCTGAGCGTTTATTTTGAAAGGAAACTCAACCCAAGTCCTTTAAAAGTAAAAAGTTATCAAAAATGGTCCTTGGGTAAAAAGTTTGGAAAATTTACAATTTTGGCCCCTCAAGTTTGAGTTTTGGTAGTTTTGGTCCCTGGGCATTTTTAAATGGGAAATTTACAATTCAAATCCTTGGGAAAGTAAAAAAATGGCATTTTTGGTCCTTGAAGTAACTTTGTAAATGTGGCTAGAATGGTCCCTCAAAATCAGAAAATTACATGAATGGTCCTTGTACTTATTTTGTTACTTATACCAAATGGACCTTTAATTACTACCAATCCACTAACCCACCCATTCCCTTAAATACATAATCCAATCCACTTCCAGCCCAAATCCCTCCTAAGCCCACCCAAACCATATTACGTTTTTTAATAAAAACGTATACTTCTCCTTTGACCAGTCAACACCCAGGGTCAATCTTACCTTTCTTCTCCCCCCCCCCCCCCCCCCCCCCCCGTTTTACCCAGAAGATAAACCACCACCATCACCACTGTCACACACCACCTCCCCTCAAAAGCTCCCCAGCTCCAATTCCCCATCCCACTAACATCCCCCCTCCTCACATCCCCTACCTAACACCCTTTTCCAGGTCAGCAATCCATAAGACTTCTTTTGGGCGCCAAAACAAATAGAAGGCTGTAATGATTTGGTACCAATTCAATGGTTGGGATTAGATCCCAAGAAGCACAAAGTGAGTCCCCAGGCAGTTTCCTCTCACAGAAGTAACACAACACATGAAGACAAAGAGGAAACAAGAAGAAACCCTAGCTCAAAGTAGTATAAATAGCTTTGATGTAAGCCTCTCATGGCAGTCATTAATTAGGTTTTAGTAGTTTTTATTTTCTAGTTTAAGTTTTTAATTAATCTCAGTTTTTTAAGGCTTATTGTATTTCTAGTGTACTCAATGTTTTCTCAGTTTAATAAAAAGTTCAAGTTACTCTAATTTTTTTTAGTTTTAGCTTATTTGCTCCTACAATTTGCTTATTTCTCTCTTCAGTTATGCTTATGTAGGTAGATGTAGCCTTTACAAATCATCTTATTATAAGTGTCAGTTCAACAACAAGTTGTTTCCATTTTAAAATTCTAACAGAAGCCTCATATAGGGTGTTTGGCACATGCCTTGGTCTTTAGTTTGAATTAGTTTTTACCAATTCTCAAACTCCCATCAGCTTTGTCTTGTTGAATTTAGTAGTCTTGAATTGAATATTGGCATTTCCATTTGGAATTAAGAACATTTGAGTTGGTTTTCTATCTAATGTTAGTAGCACTGTGTTGGAAGAAAAGACTAAGAAGAATCTGATCCAGGGAATTTTTTTGGTTAGAATTGCTTCACAATACTTCATTAAAGGGTGGTACTGATGGTGGTTTACTTTGTGAGTTAAAACTCACTCATTTGAGCCACTTTGAAACCCACTGCAGCCCCATTGTGAGTATTTCTGTTTAGGCTTATTACCAATTTCTGTGCTTATTTGATTTATATAGCTTCTCAATATTTTCAGAATAGATTGTTAGGTTAGTATTAAGTTACTTGTTAGCTTACTAGACAGTTGTCGCTTATTATTTAGCTACTTTTATCATGCTACATCAGGAGACCACAGCCCCCTGATATGCATTTTTAGTTTCTTCCATTATAATTAGATTTCTCTAAAATTTGTCATTGTAGTACTTTGTAGCTTGTTCACATAAGGATATTTTTAAATTAATTTTTATAATTTTTTATTGCACCCTTTTAGTATCCCCAAGTTCCCCCTGAAGTTGCAGGCCTGCTTTGGGTCAGTTGGTTGTTTTGGCTTATTTGGGCTCCTAGTGTTTATCTGGTTCTCTCTTTAGTAGTTTCTAGTTTGATTGAGCTTTATGAACTGTGTTAGTTAGTTGATAACAAGTTAGGATTCAGAATAGCTTGTTTGAATTTGGTATATTTCAAAAGTTGGGTGAGATATTTTTGGTTCAAAGTTTTTCTTTCCTAAACTCTTAAGCCTAAATAAGTTTTTTTTTTCACAGCTTATTGACCTAGAGTTTGGTTTGTGGACCATTGGCCAGCTTGTGGTTCTAAAAACATTTTTTTTTTTTTTTATAATTTTATAAATTTTTTTTATAAGCTTTTTGACAGTCCAAAGTGGCCAAGTTGAGCCTTGTTTCTGCCCTGCACCCATAGACCCAGTTCTGACCCATTTTGTGTTGCCCATATATTGGTCCATATTTGACTTTAGTGCTTGATTCTTGGCGATTTAGGAAACCCTTAGTACTGAGTTGTTGGTTGCATCATTTGTTTGCACTTAATTGTTTGTTAGCCCATTTGGTTTAGACCTCCTTTTTGCCCATTTGAACCCAGGTCTGTTGATGCATCAGTTTCATAACTGATGTTTGTTTGATTGTTCTTGATTGATCATAGTTTGTTGATTGGTTGTTACAAGTTTGAAGGGTTTTGTATAAGTTGTGTTTGTTATGTGGGTTGGAGTTTGCTTATAAGCTGATTTGGTCGACTTTCTTGTTTCACTTTGCAACTCACTTTGGCTTATACACCTTAAACATCACCACTGCACTTTTTTTTTTTTTTTTTTTTTTTTTTGCTTGTATAAGCTTAATTTAAGCTTCTCAGTAAAAGTTCTTTTTTAAAAGTTGCTTAAATTTGTTATTTAAAGGTGTTGCAAAAAGAAAAACAATAATAATAATAATAATAATAATAATAATAATAATAATAATAATAATAATAATAATAATAATAATAATTTGCAAAAAGGTCTGGGTGAGGTTCGAACCCCAGACCTCTTGGTTATCACAGAACACAACCACACACACCACTACCAACTGCCCTAGGGTCTTATTTCAGTAATTGTTTACAACTTTTATCCTTTTGACCTTGTTTGCTTATTTAGCTTAATTAAACTCATCAGTTGTAGCTTGCTTAAATACTGCTTATTTTGAATTGCTTATTCCTCTTTCTTATTTTTCCTAGCTTAGGTACAGTATAAGAAACTTTCCCAAAAATTTTCATATTTTTCCATAATAGTTTAGTATTTTTAAATAATTAATTTAGTTTAATTAGTAATTAATTCGTATTAATTAATTTAAAAAAGCAAAAAATATTTTTCTTTTTTTAAAAATTTTCTTTTATTATTAGGATCATAGAAAAATCATTTTTACACCCGTAGGATTAGCGTAGCATTAAATTCACGTTTCCTTTTGCGCACTCGTGTTTTATTTAAATCATTTTTACGTTTTTAGTTTAGCTTACGTTTTAGGATTTCCCGAATTTCCTATCATGTTTCCCGTAGTATTTTAGGTAGATTTAGGATTTCCCTAATATTTCCTTGCTTATTTTCCCTTTTAGGTTGCGTTATTTCAATTTTCGTTCATTAATTAAGTTTTAACGTACCACAATACCAAATAACTCTCACAATCGAACTTACAAGCATTTTAATCTCCAAATCTCACACGATATCGCCCATTCACACCTCGTTGGGACACGACCCGGGTAATCACTTACTCAGTATCACATATATATATTGTATTCACGAGTTTTTGCAAGTTAAATTTTTCCTAAAGGTTAATTTGTAAATTCCACTCACGTCTACATTGTATTTATTTTGATACACATTTCACACGCGAATCAAGCATACACCGAAATAATCAAAATGTTCTTACCACTAGCGACCCAAGTCCCTCTAATCATAACAAAGTAATCAGAAACCGTCGTATTGCTTTTCTTAAACGAAGACTTCTCCCACACACATAAAATCCCTCCCGAATTACCAACCACTGGACTAAAAACATATTCAAAAGCGAAGTTTCCCCAACATCTCTTCACATCGAACGCACTAATATCTTCCATTTTAGTTTCTTGTATAGTAAGAAAATTTACCTTATTAGAAACACAAATCTCCTTAACCCAATCTTTTTTGGCCTTAGGGTTTAGGCCTTGAATATTAAGAGACATCATATTCATTGGAAAACGTCTTTCACTCCTTGTAATTCAATAATTTCTTCAATATTTTTCAAACATCCCTCCATATTATAACTGATGAGGCGAAAAATGAACCGTTTTTAAGGGGTCATTTAAGCCCGGATTCGAATTTATTTGATCAAATATTGCCCTAAATCGTTCATTTTGTCATTTTAGGTACTTTTGGAGTGAAATCTGGAAAAGGAAGCATTTTGGACGTTTTTGGAGCATAAAAGTGAAGAAAACGGCAAAGTCTTAATTTTCCTTGCTGGGAACAGTACCTAACGGCGTCACAAGATCCTTAATGACGGCGTCAAGAGTAATACAAGATGTGGAAGTAGATGGTGCACATGACGATCTAGAAAGTTTTGTACTAAGGACATGACGACGTCACCCAAGGTCGTCATGGTCCAAATGTTAGTGACGGCCCAAAGCAACTTTACACATGACGGCTTCAAAAGTGGATCTAGGCAATCCGATTTCATTATGGGCGGTGAGTTGACGGCGTCACAGATTTCTTCTTGACGCCGTCACCATGTAAAATTTAAATATAGTTTTCCAATTTTCATTCATTGGAGGGTAACTTTTAGGGTGTAACTTTGGAGAAAAACCCTAGTCCGATTTTCACAGCTTTTTCAAGGGTTTTTACCCTTTGAAACCTCTTATGTTCAATTGAGATAAGTACTCTTTCAATTCAATCAATATGTCTATGTGTTGCTTGAATATATCTTACGCTTGTCTTCAATTTAACATGTTTCGCTAGATCTCTCTTGTGTTTGCTTAGATGTAATGAAACCTAGATGTTAATTATGGGTTGATTGTTTGTTTATAGTTGTTACGGATGATTGTATTCGATGATAGGCTTAAGAAAACTGGCAGACTTCCATTGGTAACATGCTTGAACGTCTTAAGAAACATGATCAGTGGTGTACTATGATTTTTGGTTGTATTTAATGCGTACGAGAATTCTAATGATCCCATGTTAGGAGCTTCTAACGGCTCGACATAGGAGTGAAGCAGGATCCTATAGAGTTAGGGAATATTGTACATGGCCCTACGACTAGTATTACGGAATACGACCCGTCATCCATGCAATTGTAACAAGCTATCAACCTATAAAAGATATCTAGGGAGTAATGAAACCTAAGTAAACACAACTTCACCCATTATTGTTACACCACATTAGTATAATTAGTTTCATTTCATTTTTATTATTTTATTTTGATTGCATCTTTAGTTATTGGGTTAGTTAGCTAGCAACTAATTCCGCCCACTCTTCCAAAAACCGAGATTTTATTTGCTTTCATAAAACATAAAAAATACAAAAAGAATCATCCCTCACCTTTAGATTTAGTTTAGGATACTTTCTAATCCTAGCGACACTATTCCTGAGTCGAACGATCAATCCCCCGGTACTTGTCACTATACTATACTACAACGATCAGGTACACTGCCTGGTGGGGGTTGTAAGCTTCTCGAGATCCCTCGAGAGGTAAAGCCTGGTGCGATTCCCACGTATCAAGTTTTTGGCGCCGCAGCCCGGGGAATAGTTATTGTCTAGGTTAGGATTTCTTTTTATTAGGTCTACTTGCTAGATTCCTTTCTAGCAATATTTTATTTTAATTTTTAGGTTCTCTTTAGTCCATCTTATTTCTTCGTTCCTTTGTTCGTAACCTTCACCATCCGCCATCATGGCAAATGAAGATCTTTCTAACCTTAGAGTCACTAGGAGTCGTAGTTCCGTTAGAAACCTCGTTTTGCCTTATGCAGAACATGAAAGGAAAATGCGTAGGCTAAGGCAATCTCTCTCAACACCCGAACCATCCAGCATAGCTATCAACTTTGATGAGGCCCTTTCTGAAGAAGATTCAGATAATCACCTCACACCCTCTAGCCTCCAATCCAACAACGATATGAGCACCCCTGAAACTCCCACTCCTAAGCGCCTTAAGGACTACTCCTTCCCAAATCCTCGTGGCTTCTCAAATGCCATTGTCTTCCCAAACGAACACACCAATGAGGTCTTGCGTGCAAGCGATGTTTGGCTTGTCCAAAGTGTGTGCAAGTTTCTCGGATTACATAATGATGACCCGATTCAACACATCAGGGACTTCTTGAAAATAGTGGACACCCTCCATACGGATGGGGCCACTAGAAACACGTCCCGATTACGATTCTTCCATTTCACTCTTTATGAAAAAGCCAAAGAGTGGTATGATAGACTTCCCTCCGAGTCTATCTTTACATGGGAGCAACTTATATCCAAGTTTTATGAGAAGTTCTTCCCAGCAGAGCAAACCTCAGTATTTAGGGATAGGATCCTCCGCTTCCGAAAGGGAAAGGACGAACACATCCATAAATCATGGATTAGATTCAAGGATTTAATAAGACAAGTTCCCCATCATGGCATCAAACTTTGGCTTCTGGTCCAAATCTCCTACGACAATGTCTCCTCAAACGACCAAAATGGAATCAATAATTCTAGAGAAGGGAAAATAGCTAATCTTAGCGCCGAGGAAGGGTGGAATAGGATTGAGGAATATGCTCAAGACCAGGACGATACTTGGGATGAACCTGAATCGACTATGAGCATGTCTGAAATTACACAAACACCCTCAGATCGGCTTAGGAAAATTCACGAAAGGGTGGAATACCTTGCGGGGTCGCGAACAACTAAACAACTTTCAAATCCTTACTTGATCTGCGACTACTGTGGGGGCCCGCACGAGGTAGAGGTATGCGAAGGAGAAACCACGACCGAATATGCGTGTTTGTCAGGATATGACATCTACGCTGACCCCTCCCTTTTGCCTTTTTACCAAAACGATGATTATACCCTTTGGGGAAATCTGGTAAAAAGAAAAGAAGGGGAGAAAGGCCCTGAATACAAAATCAGGAGCACTTTCGAAGATGACCTTGGTCACTTTACTCAAGAAAAAGGCTTACAATTGAAGGCTCTTGACGAGCTCATTTCCGAGCAACAGAATGACAAGGAAAAATGGTTCAACAAGCTTAATGCCACCCTTGATGACCAAGACAGGCCATCAGTAAGCCAAAAAGATCCCCTGCTCGCGGTAACTACTCGAGCTGGAACAACAACCAAGGACCCTCCTTATCCGAGCTCACACCCTGTCACCATTGATCCAAACGAGCCTCACGAGGAGGAAGGTAATCTGAGCAACGAGGCTCCTGAACAACCTCCCCTGGTGACCCCGTCCCCATCAACTCCACCTAACCAACCTGTGAGAATCCCATTCCCATCCCGCCTAAAAAACTAGAAAATTGAGAACGATCATAAGAGATTCTTGTCATATCTAAAAGATTCAGTGGTCACCATACCTCTCCTTGATGCTTGCTATCACATGCCAAAGTATAGCTCATACTTCAAAAGATTACTTGCCAACCGAAAGAAACTCGAGGGTCTTGTGACTCTGGGGGAAGAATGTTCGGTGGTGACCCAACGAGGGCTACCAAAAAAGGTAGACGATCCAGGCAGCTTCACCTTGCCCTGTTCCATAGGATCTCTATCAATAAAGAATGCTCTTGCCGATTTAGGGGTGAGCATCAACCTCATGCCCCACTCCATGTTCATCAAACTAGAATACTCCGAACTAAAGCCTACCCGTATGAACATCCAACTAGCCGATAGATCGGTCAAATATCCCCTAGGGATATGCGAGAATGTGCTAGTCAAAGTTGGGAAGTTCAAATTTCCGGTTGACTTCGTGATCTTGGAGATGGAGGAGGATGACTTGGTGCCCATCATCTTAGGGAGATCATTTCTTGCTACCGCTCGTGCAGTCATTGATGTTCATGACGGCAAGTTAACCTTACGAGTAGGAACCGATAGCTTAACCTTCGACATTAAAGACACTATGAATCTGCCTCTCGAAGCAGCTAACCGGCTCTATTTAATCGGAGAGGTCGATGAACTAACGGATGTCATTAACAATTGTGTTGATGAACAAATCGAAGAAGGCTGGTTACGGGATGAGAGTTTCTTCCCCATATTGGAGGAGGAGAAAACGGAGGGCGCTAGCGCAGTCTCCTTCTATCCCAGACAAGAGACCACTGAACAGCTCGAGCTCCGAAAACAAGCTTAAGCCCTCTATTATCGAACCACCTAAGCTAGAGCTTAAAGAACTCCCTAACCACCTAGAGTATGCCTTCCTTCAGGGAGAGGATCAACTGCCAGTAATCATAAACTCTTCCCTTGAACATGAATAAAAAGATAGGCTCTTAGGAGTCCTAAAGAAATATAAGGGAGTCCTTGCATGGAGTGTAGCCAACATTAAGGGGATCGACTCAACTTTCTGCATGCATAAGATTCTTATGGAAGAAAACTATAAACCAGCCGTACAACCCCAGAGGCGGGTGAATCTCAACATTAAGGAGGTGGTGAAGAAAGAAGTTGTTAGCATTAAAAGTGACGATCATTATTGAGTCGACAAGTATTGTAATAGTTAAGTATATTGGGCTATGGACTTGGTACTTATTAAGTATATCATGTAAGCCTTATTAGAACATGTAAACCAAGTCCAAGCCCAAGCCCATAGAAAGCCTATGTATGGAACTATAAAAGGCACCTTACCTCTCATTTGTAAGGTGTGTGCTTGTGTGTGTATTTGTGTGTGTTTCTCTCTTGAATAAAAGTTCCATATTTCTTATCTCTCTCTCTCTCTAGTATACGAAATACATAAACACCATACAAGTCACCATCTTTCTATCTCTTCTTCATCTTTGCTTCTATAGTATTGTGATAAAGTTGTTATTTAAGGTCCTACAAGTGGTATCAAGAGCCTAACAATGATTTAGGAGTGATTTGAGTTTATGTGTTTCGTTGTTTTAAGCTTTATACACGTTTTTTTTGAAAAAGTTCATCACTTTTCTTGTTTTTCTTGGCTTTTAACACTTTTTTGATTACAAACTAGTGTTATAAACCTTTTCCAACAAGAAAGTTTCAATCTTTTTGAAGTTTCAAAGCTTAAAAATTCGATTTTGGTTATTGTACTTGTTTTCTAGAACACAAAAAACTTTCATAAAAATCATCAAGTTTGCAACTTTCTTTAAGTTTTGGTGTTTTTATAACTAGAAGTACAAGAATCTTGAAATACAAACTTCATTTGGATGAGCTTTTTGCAAAATCAAAATTCTAGCAAACTTTCTAGAACACACTTGTACCATCTTTCTAAATCACAAAGTTTCTAAATCACAACGTTTCGAGAACACACTTGCTCCCGTTGCTTACTCGGTGTTTCCCTTGCTTGTATAAGTGAGAAAACACTTTGACTCGTGGTATAGTCTCTAAATTGTATAATTTAGAAAGTTTTGGTGCTAAGTTTCTAGAACACTGAAAAGTTTCTAAAACACTGAAAAGTTTCTAAAACACTGAAAAGTTTCTAAAACACTGAAAAGTTTCTAGAACACTGAAAAGTTTCTAAAACGCTGAAAATTTTCGAGAACACTGAAAAGTTTCTAAAACACTGAAAAGTTTCTAAAATACTGAAAAGTTTCTAAAATACTGAAAAGTTTCTAGAACACTGAAAAGTTTCTAAAACACTGAAAAGTTTCTAAATCACTGAAATTTTTTCTAGAACACCTTTTAGAAATTTTTTTTCTAGAACACTTTTAGAAATTTATTTCTAGTACTCTTTTAGAAAATCTTTTGGTGGTCAATGTTTCGAAAATTGTTAGTGTATTAAAAGTTCGTTGACCAAGGAATGTAACCTTCACCAAACTCAACTCCTATTTCGTTGAGCCGATCCAAGATCAACTTTATCACACATCGTTTACACAATGGAAATGAAAATGCAAATCCAAGAGAGAGATTCAAAGAAAGTGTTTACAGTGTTCAAGTCATATGTAGAGAAGGTCATCAATATTTATGGTTTAGAAATAAGGTTCGATGAGGCATTTGAATACTACGTTAGAGTCCAATTTCATCATTTCCAAGAAGAACTCATCCAAAACCTGAATCAACTTGAAAAGCTACTTAATGAAGAAGAACTTCATACGCATAACTGCAAAGAATCTCTTAAAGTCATCCAAACTCAGTTTCAGAGAATATTTAACCCTTGGATAATGAACCAGACAGAGTTTATCGATGCGTTTTATAAAAGATTTTGGGCAAGCTATTCTACCTTCAGAACACAATGCATAAATCAAATGGATGAACTCGAAAAGATACTTGAAACTGAGGAAGCTAAGTTAAATGAGATTGAGAAGCTGAAACGGGAAAAAGAGCAGAATGAAAGTGAGATGCAGTTAATGGAAACTGAGGTGATTGCAAGAGAAGAGACAGAGAAAGATTTTCAAATAGAAGTGGAAACCGTCAACGTGGGTGATGCATTAGATGATAGTTTGGTTTTCACGGGAAGTGATTCATCTTCAGAACAGCAGGTTGAAAGCAGCAGTCCTAGCTATGATTCAGATACTGATGGTACACAAAGGAATGAAGCTGTTTGGGACACCGAAGATGATCATATCAGACATTCATCAGATACAGAGATATTGGCTACAATACAAAATTCACATGCTCATGATAATGGTAATATCTTTGATAATGTGTTTACTCTTGATCAGACACATCTTACGCATCCTGAGTCTATTAGTGACACTTATGTGGTGGAACAAAATGATAGTAATATCACTTTTGCTACTCCAGATATGGATCCTAATAGAGGTGAGCCTGCCCAGGATGGATCTACTTATGAACAAGATCGTGCCTTATTTGCTTCATTAATCAATAATTTCAAACATGAACTTGAAAAGTGCAAAAACGACAATCGCGAAGCTAAGCAAACGAATGTTTTTTTGAACAAAGAGATTGAGAGATTTAAGGAAATGGAAAAACGTTTTGAAAATGCAACAACAAGAAATGCTAAACTTGAAATTGAAATCTCAAACCTTAAATCTCACGCTCAAAAGTTTGAAATGTATGGAGAGTCTGTCAAACCACTTTTAAAACAAAAAGAAGCACTTGAAGTTGGTTATAGAGAAGCTGTTCTTCGTGAAAAATGTTCCATTCAAAAATTGGGTGAACAAATGGTCCTTAACAGCAGAAAGGTTGAACCACTTTTAAAAGAGAACTGTGATTTAAAAAGTGAAAATTCAAGGCTTCAAAAAACCACTTCAAATTTTGAGATTGTTAACACAAAACTTGAGAATGAAAAACAAGAGTTTTTGAAACGAGCAAACAATCTTGAAAACAAACTTCAAAAATTGGGACAGACTTCTCAGACTATTAACATGCTGCCTACTAAAGATGAGGAAGTTTATAAACAAACATCTGGAATTGGTTTTGAAAATAGTGCTCAGTTGGAAAAAGGAAAACCGTGTTTTTTAAACAAAGTGAAAAAGCTGACACCTATTTTGTACAACGCTGAAGATATGGGAAAAGAATTGTCAGATGATCTTTTGTTTGAGTCTCAAGATATTTTAAAATCTGAAGAGGAAAAACGCTTGAAAGTAAAACAAACAAAAAACCCACTCTCGTACAACGGCTTTGTGTATGGTTGTACACAATTGACAAATATACCAAAAGAACCTTTCAAAAGAAAAGACACAAATGTGAAAAGATTTTTCAAAGAAGCTCAACTTGCTACCTATGATGCTAAGTTATGGCAAAATAGAGCAAGGAAACAATTTTGTAATCTTAAACATCACATTGAGCAAACGTTAAAGGTCATTTGGTTTAAGCAAGAAAACATCACAAACAACGTTTTCTCTAATCCTCTTTCATCAGATGTACGCCTTAAGTTAGAAGTCAAAAAGATTTTGAAAGAGGAAATTGAACCTCGTGTGAAAGATATCAACTTATGTTTTGAGTACTTTGAAAAACATCTTGTAACTGAAATGAGAGAAGATCTAAAGTACGTTCACTCTCTTGAAGACGAATTTGATGAAAAATGCTTAATTCTAGACATTCAAAAAGAATTTTTCACAAATCAAATAGAGTCGTTCAAGTCAGCATCTGTCAGTCATGAGTATGAGAATGTGCATTTTGAACAAACATCTTCCTTGAAATCTGAAAATCTTTGTCTCAAAAAGAAAATCATCGAGCTTTCAAAAGAAGCAGCTGATGTCAAAGAAGAACTGTCAAAAAGAATTGCTCAGTTTGAGAAACATCTTGCAAAACTCGAAGCACAAAGTATCTCTTTCCAACTAAAACTGCAAGAGCAGAATGAGAAAATGTCTTCTAAAAACTCTTTGACATCAGTGCTTAAAGAAAAAGAAAAGATTTTTGAAGAAAATTGTGATGATACCAATATCAAGTTTGATTTCGACGAACTTGATACAAAAAATCTTGAATTGGAACATGCTGTGGCATCATTACAAAAAGAAAATGAGCATTTGAAACTGACTTACAAAAACTTGTTTGATTCAATCAAGCGGTCCAGAGTTCAGAATCAAACTTCAAACAAATCTGACTCTCAGATCACACAAAATCATCTTTTTGATAAAGAAAATTTTGTGCTTCAAAAGAAAATTGTTGAATTGGAAAAATCAATTGCACAACAAACCAAGGATTTTGGTGATGCCAAAAATAATTTTTCGATCGAAACAGACAAATATGAAAAATATTTTGCACATCTTGAAAATCAAAATGCTTCTTTGCAAGAACAACTGGCATCATCAGATCATCTTTCTCTTCAAAAAGAATACAATGATTTGAGAACGTCATACAATGCTTTAAAAGCAAAGTTTGATGTTCTTAACCGGTCAAAAGGAAAATCTCAAGTTTCAAACGAGTCTAAACCACAAGTAAGTGTTTCGGAGAAGGTTTACACGGGTGAATCTTCCAAACCGTTTTCAAAAAAGGTTTCTCAGTTTACAACCTATTCTTTGCAAAAAGGAAGGAAATTTTCAAAGAGACCTAATTTTTCTGAAACATTTACTCCCCAAAAGGTTTCAAATGCAAGTGCTCATAAAGAAAAGAATCAATGTTTTCAAACTCCATACTCTCGTTTTACTACGGTAAAGCCAGTATGGAAACCAAAGCAATGCCATTCAAAACATTTGAAATATTCATACTCTGAAATGCTTCCGCTACAAAAAAGGAATGGCTATGCTTGGAAAAATCCTAATTCTGGAAGGTTTCCATTCATCTCAAAAATGAATTTTCGAAATGAAACACCGAGTTTCAACAATGGATGGAAAACTTCTTCTTCAAGTTTTAAAACTCCAAGAGAAACACCGAGTTTCTCAAACAAGTTTCACAAGCAAAAGAGTTTTAAATCACCGTTGATTCCACGAGCTTTATTTCAAAATGAAACACCGGTTTTCAGTCCTCGTTGGAATTCAACTTCTTTGTCTCGGATTGACACAACTTACAAATGGATTTCAAAATATGGTAACCCAGTTGGCGTCGTGCTTAAATGGGTATGTGTTTATGATTATGGCTGAATCTCGTGCGACCTCGACTCAGAAATGACCCAAGAATTGACGAAACAACAAAAGTTTGTAATCGAAAAGACTTATCCTCGACGGGTAATAACATCAAGTTAGTTACTAGAGCTAGTTGTCACCTAAAAGCTGACAATGGAACTATTTAACTAGCCATGTAAGCGTGTCTCGAAAAGGATTTGTCTTAGTAGAAATGTACCGTTTCGAGAAACTTTCTTTGAATTTGACCAGGACGGGTAATAACTTCAAGCTAGTCTAACTAGTGATGTAAGCGTGTCTCGAATCGGTCATGTTCACTGAAAGTGGATCAATTCAAAAAGTGCAAACTCCTCGCGCATGTGCCAATTTCTTAATAAATCCATGAGCACATGTGAAGGGGGAGTCCTTCAAATGAAATGCAAAACTCTCGAAGTGTTAACAAAGTATGTTTTATTATCATAAACACTTTGAGAGATTTTCACAAATGGTTTAATGGCAACAATAGGATAGTCATGAAGTTATAAGGTGACTAAGGTTAGGAAAAACCATCCTATGATCCGCCAGAACCGGAGGGATCTACCCAAGGATAAATCCAATAGATTAGAATTAGAAGTCCTTAGGTATGATTGAAAAAAGGGGAAAATGAGAAAGAAGAAGGGGTTGAAGAATTAAAAAGAAAAGCAAATGAAAGGGTGAAAAGAAATAGCCCTCCATATGTTCAACCTTAGGGCAGACACCGGATTCAACTCATATGCTACTGGTTGTTACTAAGGTGACACCGGTATTGAAGACAAGACGTCATGGACCCAGTGACGCATTGTACTAAACCTTCTAGCCACTCAGGTATCTCTTAAAAGATATTTGTTTCATTCTCACGGGGAACCGGTGTAAACTATCAACGTATCTCTTAGAGATGGTTGATATTGAAGCAGGAGACCCATCCCTATTCTCCACATAGGAAAACTAAATGTGCACTTATCGAGTCTAGAGCCATGAGATTCATCAAAAGATCTCTTAGGATACACTTTCCTATGAATACACTTGTGTTCGCCAAAAAGGACACAAGTTGTAAGAGTCTTTATGAGATCTACGGATCTTGCCTTATCTATCATGATGGTTACTATGTCTCAAACGGTCTACAGTTGTGGGGTGATCTCCAGCAACTCACCTGAATCATTGATGTACTTCGGTGGATCTAGTAAGCCCTTTTCAGGGGTATCTGGTTCAAGAACGGCCTTGGCAAGGGTTAGAGAGAGTTTTCACACTATGCTGTTGACGATCTCTAATTCCGAACCTGTAAGTACCGGATATTTTATTGCTAACTGTTTTATGCAGCTACTAATGAATGCTCCTTGGAGAAAGACCGTTACTGATGAGTGTGTAAATACTCATCATTTCTGTTACATTTAAACTGCAAAAACATATGAAAACACACAGGAATGCCTTAAAATACATAAAATATCCCTGGATTGTGTTTTTATGCAAAAGGATTGAAAACTAATGAAAAACAAAATATTTCACATAATTTACAGTTTCAGTCCCTGAACTTTGAAAAATTGGCAAAACTAGTCCCTGGTAAATCAAAACATGAAAAATATCATCAAAGGTCCTTAGGGATTTATAAGTTGTCAAGTATAGTCCTTTAAAGTTAAAAATTACAAAATGACAACTTTAGTCCCTCAAGTTTGAAAAATGTCAAAAATAGTCCCTAAGGTTTTGTAAATACAAAAATATGAAAAATAAGCCTTGTACTATTCCTAATTGACAAAAATGGACTTTATGATAACTTTTGAGAAGTTACAAGTTAAACCCTTCAAAATTCAAAAAATTACAAGTTAGGTCCCTGGAGTTTGTGGAATTGGCAGAAAAGGTCCCTGGTATTTGAAAAATGAAAAATCATACTTTTGGTCCTTGGGTTATTCAATAATGACAAAAATAGTCCTTATAAATATTTGGGAAAGTTGCAAATCCAGTCCCTATATTTTGTCAAAATTACATAATTGGTCCTTGTTCACTAATAACCAAACCGGACCCTTTTGTTTATTATAAACCCCAAACTAAGCCTAGTCCAAAACTCCCTAGCCCACCCCTTTTTATTTTCCTTGGGCCTAGCCTTTTTCCCAGCCCACCAAAGCAAACCCAACACCATTTTAATAAAACGGGGGGTTTGACCCCTCGTTGACCCGTCTTCCCCAAACCACCCTAACTGTACAACCCTCTCACCCCCCTCTGCAACCCAATACCACCATGGTTTTCATCCACCTCAACCCCCAGCTGGCTACTACCCTCATCATTTCAACCCACATCACATTAAATGCAATTCCCACCCTTTTTCCACCATCTTCACCACTGTAGCACCCAGCTTATTAGTTTTTCTTCCATACTTCCCCAAGTTGGTCAGAAATATCTCAAATATCCCCCCTTAGTCACCACTAAACTCCAAAGTTCCTTAATTGTTCTCAATCTGCTCCAATGCCACGTATGAGGATTTGGCGCCAAAATTGATTTAAACGGCCATGATGAGTTTGACTCATCCAATGGCTAATTTGAGAAGTGGGAAAGTGTGAGAAGACTACAAGGAACATAGATGATCAATATATATCAAGTGGGAAGCATTGTGGAAGCCTATCTAGTTTAATTTTAAATAATGTATGTCGATTAGTAAAAATTCTCAAGTTTCTTTGTATCTTTAAGCTTTTCAAGTTGTAATACCTGACTATCAGTGTGTTTTTAATCTTTGGTAATAATAAATTTCAAGTTTCATGTATAATTCTCAAGTATGCATTTTTTCTTTTTTGCTCAAAAATATCACATAGCTTAGTAGTTGATTACAGTGGAACACAAGGATCAAATAAGCTCACATAAGCTCCCAGGAAGTTCATAAGGGCTTCTAGATACCTTAAAACTTAGTTTAATTACCTAAAATCACAAATCACAAATTGGTCAACAAAAGTCAAACTGAGAGTTTGAGGTTTGGATTTTGATTCAGAAGCTATTTGGAAAAGGAAGCAGCTTTGGAAAGAGGGTTAGTGGCTTATGGAAGCCTTAGGATTGATCTTGGTACTATGTTCTGTGGTTTGAGCAGGATTGCATAAAGTGAGTATTAGTTCCAATTTTTTTTTCATTTTCTTTTATATAGTTGCTAAGCTGTTTGTTGTTGTTGTTTTGTTAAAGTTTATTTTAAGTTAACTAGTGATAATTTAGACTAAATATTAGTTGGTGATAATTAGTTTAACTTATGTTTAAAAATTTGTATATGGCTGCCTATTATAAGCATAAGCTATTTGAATAGGTATTTGGTATTATGATTATAGTTTATAAGTTCCTTTCAGTCTATTATGTTATTTCATGAAATTATCAATCAACATCATAGTTTATTTCAGTCTCTTGTGGTGAAAATCAAATTTTCATATTTGTTAAGGGGTGTTTGGCTTATGCTCATTCAAGTTTCACCAGGGCAGTATTGGTGTTGTTTTTGGTTGTATCAAATCATATTAGGTCTAAATAGGTTTAGTAAGCAATAAAAATAGTACCTTAATCAAGTAAAAGTCAAAATCCCACTAATAAGCATTCAACTGACCAACTGTTGGGACAGTTGGTTCTTAACCTACTCAAATCTTCTCATTAATAGTTGTTTAAGCTTCATTTCATGTTAGAATAGCCCAACATATCATTTTTAGTTAGATTAGACCAATTAAAACTCATAAAAGTCTAAGTGCAAGATTATTAGAAAAAGTCAAAAAGTACTTGTGCAGAAAATCACCAAAATGGCATGAATTAATCTGATTTTTGTGCTTGGAATTAGAGTTTGAAATTTGTTGTGTGTAAACTCTACCAGCTGAACCTTTGATTTTCATAAGTTTCATAATTTTGAGAATTTTTTAAGTGGACCAAAATGCCCTTGGAAGTGACCTGCAGGGCAAGTTAGTTGCCCTGTCTCAGCAGACCCCAGCTCACCCACCACCTTTGGTGGTGTTTTGTGGTTAACCCAGTGGGTCCCACACCCCATAATTAGGCTCTTACAAACCCCCTCCTACCAGGCTTGAACCCTTGACCCTTGGTCTGACCATTTGACCACTGGGCCCCACCTGAAATCAGCTTGGAAGTCTGTCCCATTTCTGACCCAGAACTTCAATAAGCAATTGCTTATTTCAGCTTTTTAGCTTATTCATTGAGCTTATATCAGCAAATCTAGCTTATTTAAGTCAAAAAAAACTTATTTGTACCAGGTTTCATCCTTGTGGACCCTACATAAGTCCATTTGTTCTTAATTCCTTCTTTCGTCAAACTTGGTCAACTGTTTTGATAATAAGCACTCATAGTGCTTATTCTGAGTTCATAAATTATTTTCCTTTACAAAAGTTTCTTATTTTAAGTATTTTATTAGTTTTATAAAAGAAAAACCAGAAAAGAACAAACTTAATTATAGTGATAGCTTCTATTTAATAGAAATTATCTATTTAATTTTCTTTTTAGCTTATTTATAAGCACTTCTGCTATTTAATATTTTTATTAAATCTCTTATATATTAAAGTAATTTTATAAATTTTTCCAGAATTTTCCTTTGCCATTTGGTATTATTTAGAATTAATATTAGTTAAATTAACAATTAATTAATAAATAAGAATTAAATAGCATAATTATATTTTATAAAGTACCACAAAGTTTTTATAATTTTTATAGCTTTTATATAAGGTAAAATAATTTTATAAATTTTTCTAGGATTTATACTGTTCATTTTCTATTTTTAATAATATAATTAGTTTAATTGATAAATAATTAATAAATAGAATAATAATTAGTAAATTAGATTAAAAATACATAATATAAACTTTTTATAATTTTTTAGGATTCCTGTAATGGTTAATTAGATATATAAAATTTTTCATAATTATCTAAGTCTTTTTAGTATTTATAATAATTTAAATCAATATAATTAGTTAAATAATAATTAAATAATAATTAATTAATAATAAATAGATAAATAGTGTAAAAAGATATAATTTTAATTTTAAAATAAGTTTTATAATATTTTAGACTTTTAGAAATTTTAATTTTGTATTTCTAGACTTATTTTATATTTTTCTATTTATTAGTGAATTATTAACTAATTAAAAATAGTTATTAAATAATAATAATTAATTAAATAGTTGTAAAAATAATTTTAATTTTCTAATAAGTTTAGGATTCCAAAAATATTATTTTCATATTTATGGAAGTTATATTTTACAGAATTCACATTTAAATTTCATACGTTTAAGTTTACTTAAATATAAACGTATACTTTATATCTTTTTACATTTTTTAGGTTTTATTAAATTTTAAATAAATTAGTAATATTAAAATAAATATTTCAAAGTTTATTTAATTTGCATTTAAGCCCCTAAGGCTTGCAAACTCCTACTATAGTTAAAGTTGTTTTTGTTTACGTTTAATTATTAAACGTTTACGGTTTTCAGTCCCTTTTTCACTTGTACTTATCTGATTTCACGTATTAGTTGATATAGCTTATTAAAGCTATTCACTCTTATATTTCAGTAGTCCAATTACTTAAACCCTTTTCCTGTTCAATTCACCTGATCTCGAAGTCGTTTTATTTCAGATTTCACGCCTCGTTGGGATCTAACGATCCGGGGAAACACTAAACTCACCGGAGTATTGGCCTAAGCTGTTTGACTTATTGACCATTACTTGGTTGATATTATCTGACTGTTTCAGACCAATCAAAATTTGGTGCCGCTGCCGGGGAGGTGTGTTGCGTATTACGACTTTTTGAAATATCTGTGAGTTTGAATTATCACACTTTGTTATATAGCATCTTTTTGTCTATATTTCTTTTCTATTTCTATTTTTAGTTTCCCGTCACTCTAAGTATTCTTAGAGTCGTCTCTAGTGCATGTGCACTCGTTCTTCTAGGTCAACAAGCCCTTTACGTGAGCTTGTCAGAATTCCTCGAAGACGCCGTAGACGTTCTGCCCCAACATCCGTATCTGAGGTACGTGCTGTTTCCCCAAAGAAAGTTATCATGGCAGAAGACCGTCCGATGAATGAGCTTCTCCAAGCACCCATTGAGGGTTACGGAGACGCTATTGTTGTCCCAGCCATTGTGGCTGAATACTTTGAGCTCAAAACCGGGTTACTAAATCTAGTAACCTCAAGCCAATTTTATGGTTTTGAGAGGGATGATCCCCATGCTCATATTCGATGGTTTAATAAAATTACCTCTACCATCAAATACAAAAACTGTTGGACCTTAAATATCACAACTTTATCACAAATATAGAAGATTAGAAGAAGAAAGATGGTGACTTGGTGAGAGTATATGGATCTTATATGTGTAACTAGAGAGATGGAAATATGAGAGAATATTATTAAGAAACACACACACACTTACACACACAAGCACACACCTCAAATGAGCCTTTGAGGTGTTTATATAGTAAGATACATGAGATGCCCTAAGGCTTTCTATGGGCTTGGGCTTGGACTTGGTTACATGGTTGGATAACTAGGCTTATGAAACATAGCACATAACATATTAGCTTGCCAAGTCCAAGGCCCAATGACTAAACTATTACTAATCTTAACAAACGACACAAAGTTACAATATGAGAATGACCATCACTTCATAATACATATTTTTAATGCTAACAATCTCCCCCTAAGGGGTGGTCATTCGAATGATGCTCCACATGAGTGGATCTTCCGTGTTCTTTGTCTTTAACTTTGTGTGTCGTTGTAGAATAGTCTTTAGTCTTTGTTCCTTCATGCTTTGTGATCTTTGATAACTGATTTTTCATCGTTCTTTGTTCCTTTGTGATGTGGAGTTATCTGCCATTCGTCACTTCTGCGTCTGTAGTGGTTGTTTGCCATTCCAACATGCTCATACATCTTTGGATTTTGATATTTATATGCACGTAGTTCCCTTTCTTTCACTTTGATCTTTAGTCTTTATACTTTGTAGATTCTTCTTTTTGGCGTAGAATCTTTCTTTGAACTTTGTGTTGTATAGATCTTTGAGGGAGCTTTCTTTAAATTCCAGATGTATGTATGAGCACGTGGAATCTGTCGCCATGGAGATGAAGTGTCCCTGCATATAAACAGTTAGCAATAAAACATCCGGTACTTACAGATAAGGAACTAGAGATCGTCAACAGCATAGTGTGAAGACTCCTTCTAATCCTTACCAAGGCCGTTCCCATGTCAGATACTCTCGAGAGAGCTTACGAGACCTACTAAGTAGCTCAATGACTGGGTGAGTCGCTGGGGATCACTCTACGACTATAGACCATTTGAAACCACCGTGAACACTAAGCGTAACCCTTAAAGAATTACCGAAGTGACCTGCTGTCAGGGCTGTTTGATGTTGACCCTGGCAGGAATTTCCATTCAATCATTGAGAATCAAAAAAGTGAATCCTCTCATAAATGTTCTGGCAGATTGCTAGGATCTGCGTAGGACTCTAAAGTTTACATCTGGCGTCCTTAATGATGAACAACCAGTGTAGAAATATCATGTGTTCCTATGAGATCTTTTTGATGAATCTCGGGGCTCTAGACTCGATAAGTGCACATTAGGTTTCCTATGCGGAGATTAGGGAGAGGTCTCCTGCTTCAATATCAACCATCTCTAAGAGACAGATCGATAGATTACACCGGTTCCCCGTGAGAATGAAACAAGCTCTTTTAAGAGAACTTGAGTGGTTAAGAAGGTTTTAGTGCAGTGCGTCACTGGGTCCATGACGTCTTTGTCTTCAATACCGGTGTCACCTTAGTAACAACCAGTAGCATATGAGTTGAACCCGGTGTCTGCCCTAAGGTTGAACATTTGGAGGGCTATTTCTTTTCACCCTTTTTCACATCATTTCTTTTTAATTCTTCAACCCCTTCTTTCTCCATTCTCATTTTCTCCTTTTTTCAATCATACCTAAGGACTTCTAATACTGCTCTATTGGATTTGTCCTTGGGTAGATCCCTCCGGCTCTGGTGGATCATAGGACGGTTTTTCCTAACCTTAGTCACCTTATAACTCCATGACTATCCTATAATTGATCACATGCCATAAAACCTTTTGTGAAAATCTCTCAAAGTGTTTATGATAATAAAACACATTTTGTTGACACTTCGAGAGTTTTGCATTTCTTTTGAAGGACTCCCCCTTCACATGTGCTCATGTAATTTTTAAGAAATTTGCACATGCGGGAGGAGTTTGCACTTTTTGAATTGATCCACTTTCAGTGAACATGACCGATTCGAGACACGCTTACATCACTAGTTAGACTAGCTTGAAATTATTACCCGTCCTGGTCAAGTCCAAAGAAAGTCTCTCGATATGGTACATTCTACTCAGACAAGTCCTATTCGAGACACGCTTACATCACTAGTTAGACTAGCTTGAAATTATTACCCGTCCAGGACAAGTCTTTTCGATTAATGACATTTTAAGCTTCGTCAATTCAGTGGTACTTACTGAGTCGAGCTCTTTTGAGATTCAGCCACAATCTTTAAACATCTTTGATCACATTTTAATCATGTCTTCTCCCCCTCAAAAATAGCATAATGTGATATTTTTGATATCAACTGATTAAGAAAAAGCTTTTGGAGAGAAAGACAGATTTTGCATGAATTTGGAACATTTTAGTTTTTTTATACTCCCCCTTAATGATAGCATATTTAAAATCAATTTTAAGGGTTTAGAGGGAGTTTTCTTTAGCACAAATTTTGAGAGATTTTGAGAAATCTTTTGAACAATCTTGAAAAAGTGCTAAAGAATTTTGTTGGAAAACGAGTTTATGCTTGAAATCTTTTTCGTTTGTTTAGACTCGAACTTTTTGAAAAAGAGTTCGTCATTGAACGTACGAGTCATTGATTTGAAAATAATCAGAAGTCATTGTTCGGGTCCGGGTTTCGTACTGATGTATACGAAAGCCATAGTGAAGAAACTTTTGAGAAACGACATGTTTTAGAAAAACATTTAAAAGAACTCCCGCTCAAGCATCTGTACATATCCGTGTCATTGTTGAATAACATTTCTAGAAACGTACAGAATATTGATTTATACGAGAGACATGTCGTGAGAAGAATATTTTTGGATTTTTTGATTTTATATTTTTTTTGAATGATTTTATATTTTTGTATTTTGTTTTTGTTGGTTTTTCAAATTTTGTATTTTCTTTTTTCAAAAATATTTACAGCGAAGCAATTTTGAAAACATTTTTCAAGAAGATTCGAGAAGACGTTCTAGCTCCTCAGGAGTTAGGCTTCGCATGCCAATTCGTCGAACTAAATAGTCAAACCTTTCTTTTGGAAGGGCTTTAGTAAATAGATCGGCGAATTGATAATCAGTCTTAACGAAAAATAATTCAACAGTACCCTCTTCCACGTGTTCTTTGATGAAATGGTAGCGGACTTTGATATGCTTCGTCTTAGAGTGATGTACGGGATTGCACGAGATGGCTATGGCACTTTTTGAGTCACAATACATAGGTATTCTATCAAAAGTAAAGCCATAATCTGTGAGCTGTGTCCGTATCCAAAGAACTTGGGCACAACACGCAGATAGAGACACATACTCGGCTTCGACGGTTGATAGTGCAGTACAATCCTGTTTCTTTGAAGACCAGCTTACAAGCTTTTCACCCAAAAATTGTGCTCCACCTGATGTACTCTTTGCTGTAACTTGATCACCAGCATGGTCTGCATCTGAAAATGTTGTTAGATTAAACTCCGAATCCTTCGGACACCAAAGTCCCATGTTAATGGTGCTTCGTAGGTACCGAAAGATCCGTTTAACCTCTTTGAGGTGAAGTTCGGTAGGCTTTGCCTGAAACCGTGCTAATAAACATACAGCAAATTGAATATCTGGTCGGCTAGCAGTTAGGTACATGAGAGAACCGATCATGCTCCGATATTTCTTCGGGTCAATGGGTTTCCCAAACAAATCAGCACCTATTTTTGGTGAAGTGACCATTGGTGTACCAACAGAATCACAATTTTCCATTCCATGTTTTTTCAAAATCTCTATCGTATATTTAGCTTGATTGATAAAAATACCACGAGGGGATTGATGGATTTTTAAACCAAGAAAGAATTTTAGTTCCCCCATCATGGACATTTCAAATTTTCTTTTCATGAGATTTTCAAAATGTTTTGAATGGTTAGAATTGGTTGATCCAAAAATAATGTCGTCCACGTAAATTTGAACGATCAAAATGTCATCTTTGAACTTTTTGATAAACAAGGTGTCATCAACCGTTCCTTTTGTGAAATTGTTTTTAAGCAAGAAAGATGATAGTTCGTCATACCACGCTCTTGGAGCTTGTTTTAAACCATAAATTGCTTTCTTAAGCTTGTAGACGTAGTCTGGATGATCTTTGTCGATGAATCCATCTGGCTGACTCACATACACTTCTTCTTTCAGAGTTCCATTCAAGAAAGCTGTCTTAATGTCCATCTGATAGACTGTGATGTTTTTGTGAGCTGCATAGGCTAAGAAAATCCGGACTGCTTCAAGTCTAGCTACAGGCGCGAATGATTCTTCGAAATCTATCCCTTCTTCTTGTGGATAACCTTTAGCCACGAGACGAGCTTTGTTGCGAATAACAGTCATTTCCTCATCCAATTTGTTCTTCCACAACCACTTGAGATCAAGAACACGTTTATCAAGTGATCGTTCAACAAGTTCCCAACTATCTTGTAACAGGTATTGAAGAAATTCCTCCTGCATCGCTTCAATCCATGGGTTTTCTGCCATTGCTTCCCAAATGTTCTTAGGTACTTTGGTGCTTATTGAGCAAATGTAAATGCACAATTCGAGATCGGTGGCAAGTTGTCTCCTCGTCTGAACTGGCTTTGAAGGTTCACCAATAACTTGTTCTATTGGATGGTCTTTTGTCCATTGAAACGTAGAAGGGTACCTTGGGTTTAACGAGTGTGTGTTAGATGGTTCTTGTAACCTTGAAGAAGATTCAGCAGAGTCTGATGCAAACGGGCTTTCAAATACTTCTTCTTCTTCTTCTTCTAACGCAACGTCGTTTGAATTATTTGTAGGTTCTTCTTGAAAGTTTGTATTTTGATTTTGCTCATCAACTCTTGGTAGAACAGATTCAATAACTGGAGTTGCTTGAGTAGATGTTGATGATGTTGATGTAGTTGGTGCTTCAGCTTCGATTGTAGTAGATGCATCTTGTGATGGTGGTGGTTGATGGTTTTGAGCGGGTGCAGCGGAATGTTGTTGAGATGCATTTGTCGAAGGTCCACCATAATATTCATCAAACATTAACTCAAAGAAATTTTCCAGTTCTTGTTCTGAAGGTTTATCCGTGTTTGTTGACTGAGCTCCTTGAGGCTTGAGTCCTGAACTGATGTGTCCAGAAGTCTGCATGTTTGGTGCGGGTCCTAATCCGTTTTGATTAGAAGCCATCAGATTAAGTGCGGGTTCTAGAGCGTATCTCTCAGAAGCCATTTGTGAAATCTCGTCAAACTTCACATTCATCGTCTCCATAATTCTTTTTGTTCGTCTATTATACACCCTGAATGCCCTCGAGTTTTCTGAATATCCAATATCACCCTTAGCTTTTAACTTCCCTAGATCTTCTCTGTCATTCGTCGGATAGCACAAAGCGCCAAATACGTGAAGATAAGAGATGTCAGGTTTACGGTTGTTCACTAGCTCATATGGGGTTTTATTGAATCTCGGATGGACTAGGGATCGGTTTTGAGTAAAACAAGCAGTGGCTACAGCATCAGCCCATAAGAATAGTGGTGCACTAGAGAAAATCAGCATTGTGCGAGCAGCTTCCACAAGAGTTCGGTTTCTTCTTTCAACTACCCCATTCTGCTGTGGAGTTCTAACAACTGATGTTTGATGTGTAATTCCAACATCTTCGAGGTAAGTTCTTAACTCCTGGTTTGTAAATTCTGTGCCATTGTCTGTTCTTATAATCCTTACTGGAGCTTGAAGTAGAACTTGAATACGCTTCAGAAAGGTGATGATGATGCCTGGTGCTTCGTCTTTTGATCTCAAAAACTTTACCCAAGTGTATCTTGAATAATCATCAACAATAACAAGAATATACTTCTTCCCATTAATGCTTTCAACTCTCATTGGGCCACATAAGTCCATGTGCAACATATGTAACCTTGCTTCCGAACTAGGTATGGTTTTAGGTTTATATGATGCTCTTTTACTTTTTCCTTGTTCGCATGATGGACATAGGTGTTCCTTGGTGTATTTGAACTTAGGAAGTCCGGTGACGATGTTGTCTTTGGCTAACTTGTTGATCGTGTCGAAATTGAGATGGGATAATCTTCTATGCCACAACCAGGACTTAGTTTTGGTTGCCCTTGTCATAAGACAAATTGGTGATGTAGAAGCCATTTGGTTGATGTCGATAGCATACAAGTTTGTACCACGATTACCGGTTAAAAGATCATCACCAACCAAATTTTTAATAAAAACCGTGTTTCTCCTGAATGCAACTTCTAAATCTGCATCACAAAACTGCCCGACTGAAAACAAGTTGAGTCCCAACCCTTCGACGTAGTAAACTCGAGTGATTAAAAAATTCTCAAACCGAAGATCTCCATAACCCTGAATAGCTACTACATGATCATTTCCAAAGCGTACAGTTCCCATGAATTTCTAGACGAAATTGATCAGCAGCTTTAAATTCCCGGTCATGTGCTTGGAGCAACCCGAGTCGACGATCCAAAGACATATTTCGATAACCTGCCAAGAACAGAAGAGTTTGTATTTGGAAACCATTTTGAATTTGGTTCCATGGGGTTAGGAGTAAAAACTGAATCACACTCATCAAAGATAGCAGTATTTTTATTTGTAACAACTTCTAATTTGCCATCCTGAAAAGTGAACTCTCTACCCGTCAGAATCCACATACAATACTTAAGGTAGTTCCTAGGCATTCGACTAATAGTGGTAGACCTAAAGCGTGCAATTAATCTTTCTAAAGATCTAGATCTGGCACTAGGTCTAGTTGGAACATACTTCTGTTCAGGCTTAACATTCACATTCTTAGAAACACATTCATCATGAACATCATTGATTAAACTTTTCTTACATATTAAACAAACAGAGTCATTACATGCATTAGAACCAATACTTTCGACATTACATTCAGATGAATCATGTTTCTTATTACAAAGCGATAAATTCCTACGGTGTTCTTCTACTTCTTCAACTTTATTCTTGCTACTACTCTTAGAGGCAGGCGAGACTCTATTGTTCCTTGTATTGTTCTTAGGCGTTAGTCTGCTGCTCCTAGAGGTGCTTTCTAATCCTGTAGAAGGTAAGGCACACACATTAGGATTTATATTGTTGTCATTTTTAGCATCCCTAGATTTTTTAGAATTATCCATAATGCACTTGTCAATTGTCTTAGATGTTGAGGCAGACGCACTAGTGGGACTAATCCTAAAAAGGCTAGGTGCTATCACTTTTGGTGTTTCGACAACCGCTTTTCCTTTATCAACAATCTTTTCATTTTCATTTTTCTTGGGCAAGGGTGTTGGAGTGACTGGTTTTGTCAAATCCTTTTTCTCATCGACTTTTGGAGCAAATCGTGAAATCGACATTTTTGGTTTTTGAACCGTGTTTGAAACATTTGGTTTCTCCGAAGTCAATGGTTTTGCAAACTTAGTTTCCTCACCCTTTCCTTTTTGACTTTCAAGCTGAGCCCTCAAAAGATCATTTTGCTCTTTCATTTTCTTTAAGTCACGCTCATACGACAATTTGTCATACTTGCATTCTTCCTTTTTCCGATCAAGTTGTTTAAAATATGACACATTTTCTTTTTCAAGCTTTATAAGAGCATTTTCATATTTTGAAACAATTGCGGAGGTCTCAGCTCTTAGTCGTTCATCGTCTTGAACAGAATATGTTTGTAAAATGATGGACATAATGTCAGTGGTCATAACAGCTTCGAAGAGAGAATCATTTAGGTTTTCCAAAACATTGATTTGCTCAAAAGATTCATTAGCCTTCTTTATCAGGGATTTGTGATCCGTGACGAAGTCAGCTGTTTCTTTCAAAAATGCTTGTTCAAAGTGAATTACACGAGCATGAATGTTATTGATTTGAGGAGCAAATTCATTTTCAAGAATCTTTTTAAGCTGTAAATGAACCGTGGAATTCCAGTTAATCTCATTAAGTCTCGTTTTAGATTCTAAAGTCGTTTTAAGTTGCCCAACTCTTGTTTTAAGATCATCAAGATATCCTCTGGCAGCACTTGAGTTAAAAGTGTTGTTTGAAGACATCTGTTCCATGTTTGAAAGCGATTTTGAAGCAACTACTTTCTTAGAAAACATTTTCGAGAATGGTCTTTTTATGGAAAACACAGATGGTTCTTTTTGTGGAACAAAAGTAATACCCGAAAGTTTGTTCAATTTGTTATAATCAATGGGTTTCAAATCCTTTTGTTTCATTTTAAGAATGCTCTCTTCGACATGTTCTATCGTTTGCACAGAATCCCGAACGACGGGAGGATCATGTTTGGTGTAAAAAACACTACCATTATACAAAACATTCTGTTCATCATGAGCTTTCTTGAGATTACAAGGATTGTTGTTACCGAGAGCCATTTTGTGTTTCGTATGGTAAATCGGATTACTTTGGTTTGAAATCATTTTCATAGTTTGACTTGACTGACCCGACTTAACCACCAATTCTTCTAGATGTGCAATCTTGTGTTCTGACTCTACGATTTCTTCCAAAAGTTTATCTTCTTTCTTTGCAAAGTCCTTTTTCAACTCATCCCGTTCTTTTTCAAGATCGGTATAAGCTGTTTTTTGTTTTGAAAGTTGGTTTGTTAATTCAGAAATTTCTTGTTTTAAAGAGTTAATGGTTTTTGTTGAACTTATTTCAAGATTAGCAAACTTGTTTTTCCATTCCCTATCTTTAACAAGTAATTTCTTATAACCAATTTCAAATTCTGACTCGCATTCTTTGTGAATTTGAAAACTTTTTGCATTTTCCTTGTATCTCTCAAGCTCAGTGGTCAATTTCTCATTCGCGGCCTTAACATCGCGATTGACCTTTTTCACTTTCTCAATTTCAATACCACAATTATTTAATAATGATTCAAATAAAGCACGTGTTTCCTCATCATTCTCAGCATGCTGTGAAACAAAGCCTCCATTATGATTCACATCTGGAGTTGCTGAAGGAGTATTGCTACTACTTGGCGTGTCCAGGTATGTATCATAAGTGGGTGCTAGCTTCTCAGAATGCTGTTCCTCATGAGGAGACATATCAAATATATCATTATTGTGACATGTGTTGAAATTTGATACCTCAGATGGTGCATTGATGTCATAAACAGGAAGTGTGTCAGAATCAGTGTCATACTTAGCTTCCTGAAGATTAGCCATGAATATGCAGTTCGCATCGATATCCTCTCTATCTTCCATGTCATCCATAAGAGCCATAAAATCATTCTCCTCTGCGTTCAACTGAAACCCTGCCTTAGCCTTTTGTGCCAACATCACTGCTTTCTGCAAGTACTCTAGATCTTTCTTGTTCGGCTTAGTAGGACAGTTCCTTGCCATATGACCTACTCCTTGGCAGTTGAAACACTTTACTGGATTACCCTGATTCACATTTCCATAATTCCCAACAACTGGAGCTGCCACATTCCTATTCTGATTACCCATTGCCTGATTACCAACATTCTGACCCCTCTGATTTCCAACATGCTGACCCATCTGATTCCCTGCATACTGACCATACTGATTCCCTGCATACTGACCTGTATTCTGCATATTCTGATTACCCATGTTAATTCCAGTAGCATATCCTTGCTGATTCCCATAAACTCCAACCATTTGGCCTCCATTGCCCATATTGAAATTCGGCTGAGCGATCTGCCTGTTGCGAGTATTCGATGAAATCCTTTGGTTGTTGTTTGTTAGGGTAGAATAGCGTCCTTGGAATGCTTTTGTCAGAAAAGCAAACGCTTGTGTCAAGGCTGCAGTAGCTTCATCATTGTCAGTGAATTCTGGTTCTTGGAAATGTGGGTATTGCTGTTGTGGAATAAGATGTTGTTGTTGCTGTGGGTAAAACTGTTGTTGGTAGACCGGTGTTGGTTGTTGAATGTAGGATGGTTGCAAGTAGTTATGAGTGGAAGATGATGATGGTTGTTGTTGTGTGTTCACTGGCATAGGTGTTGGTGTATCAGCCATTAATGCTAGAGGATCATGTTTTTTAGCTAGTAATTCAACTCTTACTTCATTAGCTTCATCCTGATTTTGCTTCAAGAAATCATACACCTGATCATAAGTCACTTCATGCAAATTCTTTGTCTGATAAACAATAGTGACATATCTTCCCCATTCTGGTTGTAACTCATTCAGAAAAATGGTGTTGTTAGCAATATTTGTCTGACTGAGGTTGTGTCTCGATAAATCATTCATGATCTTACAGAATCTGTGGTAGTACGTCTCTATGGATTCACCAGGAATTGAAGTAAACTTGCGAAGTTCCTTAAGCAATTGTGTTTCCATTTCCTGTTTCCCGATGTCTGTCCCATACATTAACCTCTTGACTCTTTCCCAGACTGCATGAGCACTTACTTCACTGTCAACAGTAGCATAGATGGTTTCAGGTAAACCAAGAACGACGTAATGAAATGCCTGATCATCAGCTTCAATCTGTTTTCTGTCTTCCACAGTGTATTCAGTCTCATTCTGATCTCTGTAGTATGGTTGTACTGGGGGGTACCATTTGGATCACCAGGGTATAGTACTTGTGATGGTTTGAAGGGTCCATCCATAATGGATTTGATGAGAAGAGTTCCATTTGTTTTGCTCTTAAGATAGCGCATCATACGACTAGCCCACTGTGAGTATCCACCCTTTGACAGCATGGGAGGTCGGTTTTCGGCACCGGCTGCATGAATGTCTTGCTGAGTTGCCATAGATGAAGTGTAGATGGATAAAGTTGATTCTTGGATCGTTCCAACGAAATAGGAGTAGAGTTTAGAGTGAGTTGATGCAAGTTTTTATGGTGAAAATTTTGACTGAAAACCTTAAAACCTCAATAACTTCTTCTCGGAGCGTTTTTAGGCCTCGAAACTTCGCCTAAATCGATAAATCATTTAGTGTGTCGTTCTCCTCTGTCTGACGGTCGTTTTGACAGCTGATTCGTCGAAAACGGAGTTACGGTTCAAAAGTTATGGCCGTTTGAAGTTTGGTCGTCAAAAACCTCACTTTTGTCAAAATTCTCGAAACTTTGCAGTGTTCTCGAAACTTTTGAGAGATTGCGAAAATTTCAGGATTGCGAAACTTCTGATTGCGAGACTTTGGTTTGCGAAACTTAGGTTCTCGAAACTTTAGTGACTGCGAAAACTTTGGTGATTGCGAAAGTTTCCTGATTGGCCTGATTGCGAAATTTTCTTGATTGCGAAACTTGGTTTTGCGAAACTTCTGGTTTGCGAAACTTCAGGATTGCGAAATGATGTGTTCTCGAAAATATTCAAATTTTCGAAAAGGGTGATCTCGAAAATATTCAAGTTTTCGAAAAAACCAATTTCACACAGAAATTTCGAAATTATACAATTTCGAAATGTAGCCAAAAGTCGAAGTAATTTCTTTCTTATACAAGAGAGAAAATACCGAGTATCCAACGGTGAGCACGAACGGAACCTTTGCTAGTGTTCTCGAAAAGCAGTCAATGTATGATCTCGAAACTATGACAGTTTTTAGATTTACCAAAAAGCATTCCCAAATGAAGTTTGTAATCCAAGATTCTTGTACTTCTAGGCTTAAAAACACCAAAACTTGAAGAAAGTTCAAAACTTGATGATTTTTATGAAACTTTTTTGAGATCTAGAAAACAAGTACAAAAACCAAATTCGAATTTTTAAGCTAGAAATTTTCAAAAAGATTAAAACTTTTTTGTTGGGAAAGGTTTATAACACTAGTTTGTAATCAAAAAAGTGTTAAAAACACAAAACAAACAAGAAAAGTAATGATTTTTTTTGAAAAAAAAACGTGAATAAAGCTTAAAAAATACGAAACAAACAACCCCTCAACCCTCCTAAATCATTGTTAGGCGATTGATACCACTTGTAGGACCTTAGATATCACAACTTTATCACACCAATAGAAGCTTAGAGGAAGTAGAGAAGAAAAGATGGTGACTTGATATGTATAAATATGTATTTCGAATTTAGAGAGAGAGAGATGAAAGATGAGAGCTTTTATTCAAAGAAACACACACACAAGCACACACCTCAAATGAGCCTTTGAGGTGTTTATATAGTAAGATACATGAGATGCCCTAAGGCTTTCTATGGGCTTGGGCTTGGACTTGGTTACATGGTTGGATAACTAGGCTTATGAAACATAGCACATAACATATTAGCTTGCCAAGTCCAGGGCCCAATGACTAAACTATTACTAATCTTAACAAACGACACAAAGTTACAATATGAGAATGACCATCACTTCATAATACATATTTTTAATGCTAACAAAAACGTCCTTTCCGAAGCAGTCAAACTTCTTCTTTTCCCATTTTCTCTCGAGGGAGCAGCCCGGATTTGGCTGGAAAAACAACCTCCTCGCTCAATAACGTCATGGGAAGATTTAGTTACCAAATTTGTAAACGAATTTTTTCCCCCGTCCAGAACGACAAGTCTTAAAAATGAAATCATCAAATTTACTCAAAGGTTTGATGAATTGTTTGGTGACGCATGGGATCGTTTCAAAGAATTGCTTCGTCGATGTCCTCATCATGGTTTCACTGAATTGATGCAAATTGACACGTTTTATAATGGTGTGAGTCAATCTGACCAAGATTCTCTCAATGCCTCCGCGGGAGGTAATTTTTTGAGCAAAACCACAAAAGAAGCTTTAGAAATCATTGAAAATAAGTCCAAGGTCCGCACTACACGCACAAAACCATATCACTCCCAAGTGAGTGCTGGTCCTTCTTCTTCATCACCCGTGAGTACTTCTAGCACCGATGCTAAGATAGATAAACTCACGGATGCCATTCAAGCTTTGGTTCTCTCAAACCAGAAAAAAGTCACTTTCACACAAAACCCTTCACATGCTGAAGTAAAAAAGG
The DNA here is from genome assembly GCA_030686995.1 of Artemisia argyi. NCBI lineage: Eukaryota > Viridiplantae > Streptophyta > Magnoliopsida > Asterales > Asteraceae > Artemisia > Artemisia argyi. The sequence continues at coordinate 85,235,625 of CM060681.1, read as the reverse complement.
TGGAAGTTTGTGTCACTTGTGGTGGCCCACATACTTACTACAATTGTACTGCCACCGATGGTAGTCCTTTTGAAGCCAATGCCTTAGCCGGTACTACAAATCAGGGGGTAATCAATACCATCCTCAAATGGAACCAAGTTACCGTGCTAACACACATATGGGACCACCCGAGTTTAACCAAAACCCAAATTTGCAAAACAGAAATCAGAACCAACCCCGAATGAACCAAGGTTATCAAAACCAAGGGAATTTCAATCCTGGACAGAATCAAAGTTTCCACAATCAAGGAAACTTTAACAGAAACAATTTCAACCCCGGAAATCATTTTCAGGAAAATGGTAATCCAAATCAGGGAAATTTTCAGCCACAACAAGGTTATAATCAAAATAACCGTGTCCAAAATTTCCCCAACCAAACACAAGCCATTCTCCCAGCTCCACAATCATCATCTGATGAGTTGTTGAAGCAGTTCATGAAAACTCAAGAAGAGACTAACAGGTTGTTGGTCAGCCAGATTTCTGAAATTAAGAAATCTTTAAATGAACGACCCTCGGGCTCTGGTAAACTTCCGAGCAACACGATCGCAAACCCGAGGGGCGATGCAAAGGCGATCACGACCAGGAGTGGAGTTTCATATGATGGACCCACTGTTCCCACTACCCCTTCTTCTTCTTCTCCCAAGGTAGTGGAAAATAACGCTGAGGTAAATAAGGACGAAGTACTTCCTACTAATAAGGGAGGTACCCAAGACGTTCCACCTCATGTTGTCCCGAAACCCAAACCAAAACCTAGAGTTGTTTTTGAACCAAATGATATTCCAGTTGAAACACCTCAGTCCAAACCTTCTACCTCCTCTATTCCTTACCCCTCACGCTTAAGTGAGCAAAAGCTCCGTGAAAAAGCTAGTCACCAGATGGATAAATTCTTTCAAATCTTCCAAGATTTGCATTTTGACATTAGCTTTGCGGATGCTATTATTCTGATGCCCAAATTTGCATCGACAATCAAACACTTATTAAGCAACAAGGAGAAACTGTTTGAAATGGCAAAGACTCCCTTGAATGAGAACTGCTCAGCAGTTCTTTTAAAGAATCTTCCCGAGAAGCTGGGAGATCCTGGAAAATTTCTAATACCATGTGTATTTCCGGGAATGGTTGATTGCTATGCCTTGGCCGATCTTGGTGCAAGTATCAACCTAATGCCATATTCAGTTTGGAAGAAACTTTCTCTTCCTGATCTTACTCCTACCTGCATGACTTTAGAGCTTGCAGACCGATCGATATATCGTCCTCTCGGCATTGCCAAGGACGTGTTTGTGAAGGTAGGAGAATTTCATCTCCCCGCTGACTTTGTAGTGGTTGATTTCGATGCTGATCAAAGGGTCCCTCTCATTGTTGGGAGGGGTTTCCTTAGAACGGGCCGTGCTCTTATCGATGTATTTGAGCAAGAAATCACTCTGCGTGTGGGTAATGAAGCTGTTACATTTAACCTCGATCAAACCTCGAGGTACTCCTCCAATTATGATTCTGAAGCAGTTAATCAAATAGATATCATAGACATTGCTTCGGAGGAGTATTCTCAAGAGTTTCTTGGTTATTCTCATAATTCTGTGAGTGGGGATGCCACTCCATCATCTGAACCTATCATTTCCGACTCTTCCCCTTCTCTCACTCCGTTTGAGGGAAGTGATTTCCTTTTGGAAGAGGTCGAGGCTTTTCTCAAAAGTGATTCAGTTCCATCGGGAATTGAAAACACTGAGATTGATCTGGAGGGAGATATTCTTATCCTTGAGAGATTGCTAAATCAAGACAATTCTCCTCCACTCCCTCCCGTACAACTTCATAATCTGGAAATCAAATATGTTGAGAAAACTGATGATTTTCCTGAGGTCGAGCTCAAGGACTTACCTCCTCATCTTGAATACGCATTCTTGGAGGGTGATGATAAATTACCCGTCATTATTGCTAAAGGTTTAAGTGTTGAGGAGAAGATTGCTCTCATAAAGGTCTTGAAGTCAAACAAGCAAGCAATTGCTTGGAAACTCTCCGATATTAAAGGTATTAACCCAGATTTTTGTACACACAAAATCTTGATGGAGGACGACTTCAAGCCTGCAGTGCAACATCAAAGAAGGGTGAATCCAAAAATCCATGATGTGATTAAACAAGAGGTTCTTAAACTTCTTGATGCAGGATTGATTTACCCTATCTCTGACAGTCCATAGGTTAGTCCCATTCATTGCGTCCCAAAAAAGGGTAGCATTACTGTTGTCACTAATGAGGAAAATGAGTTGATTCCAACTCGGCTGGTTACCGGAAGGCGTGTTTGCATTGACTATCGTAAGTTAAATGATGCCACCCGCAAAGACCACTTTCCGCTACCCTTTATGGACCAGATGCTTGAGAGATTAGCAGGAAACGAGTACTATTGTTTCCTTGATGGTTTCTCAGGATACTTCCAAATCCCCATTGATCCATCAGATCAAGAAAAGACTACCTTTACATGCCCTTATGGAACCTTTGCTTATAAACGTATGCCTTTTGGCTTATGTAATGCTCTAGGTACGTTTTAGAGGTGCATGATGGCCATATTTACTGACATGATCGGTAAAACCATGGAGGTCTTTATGGATGACTTTTCGGTCATTGGGGATTCATTCCAAACATGTCTCACCAATTTAGAAAAAATGTTGAAAAGGTGTAAAGACATCAATCTATGTCTAAATTGGGAAAAGAGTCACTTTATGGTCAAAGAGGGCATTGTCCTCGGCCATAAGATTTCCAAGAATGGGATTGAGGTTGACAGAGCTAAGGTTGATGTCATTGCAAAACTGCCTCACCCTACTACTGTCAAAGGTATTAGGAGTTTCTTGGGTCATGCCGGTTTCTATCATCGATTTATACAAGATTTTTCTAAAATCTCACGGCCTATGACTCATCTCCTTGAAAAGGATACTCCTTTTATCTTCTCACCAGAGTGCATCGAAGCTTTTGAAACATTAAAGAAAAAGCTTACTGAGGCACCCATTCTTATTGCCCCCGACTGGGATTTACCCTTCGAGCTTATGTGCAATGCAAGTGATTTTGCTATCGGTGCAGTCTTGGGGCAACGCAAAACGAAACACTTTCAGCCTATCCACTACGCAAGCAAAACTATGAACGAAGCTCAAACTCATTACACCACTACAGAAAAAGAATTATTAGCTGTGGTGTATGCTTTTGAGAGATTTCGGACATACTTAATCTTGACTAAAAGCGTAGTGTATACGGATCATTCGGCTCTAAAATATCTATTTGCAAAACAAGATGCAAAGCCGAGATTGCTCCGTTGGGTTCTCCTCCTCCAGGAATTTGATATCATTATTCGTGATAAAAAAGGAGCTGAGAACCTGGCTGCTGATCATTTGTCCCGATTAGAGAACCCTCATCAAGATGTGTATGAGAAAAAGGAAATAAATGAAACATTTCCTCTCGAAATACTCAATGCGGTTGCTTTTCATGGAGATTCTACTACCCCATGGTTTGCCGACTTCGCAAATTATCATGCGGGTAACTTTGTTGTGAAAGGGATGTCAACCCAACAGAAGAATAAATTCTTTAAGGATGTAAATCATTACTTCTGGGATGACCCCTACTTATTCAAAATCTGTGCGGATCAAGTCATCCGACGGTGTGTATATGGACAAGAAGCCACTGAAATTCTTAAGGCTTGCCATGCTAGACCCACTGGGGGACATCATTGTCCCAATTACACCGCCAAAAAGGTGTTTGATTCCGAATTCTTTTGGCCCACAATTTATAAAGATACCCAGGATCTCATTAAAACCTGTGACGCTTGTCAGCGTCATGGAAACATTTCACAAAGAAATGAGATGCCACAAAATGCTATTCAAGAATGTGATATATTTGATATCTAGGGCATTGACTTTATGGGGCCATTTCCATCATCTAGAGGAAACAAGTACATACTTGTGGCTGTTGATTATTTATCAAAGTGGGTTGAAGCGAAAGCTTTACCCACAAATGATGCCCGAGTTGTAGTGAAATTCCTTAAATCTCTTTTTGCCCGTTTTGGAACTCCACGTGCTATCATAAGTGATCGTGGTACGCATTTCTGCAATGACAAATTTGACAAAGTCATGCAAAAGTATGGTGTAACCCACCGTCTTTCTACCGCGTATCACCCACAAACAAGTGGGCAAGTTGAGGTTTCAAATCATGGTATCAAAAGGATACTTGAGAGGACTGTTGGTGAAAACCGTGCTGCCTGGTCGGATAAATTAGATGACGCACTATGGGCCTTTCGTACAGCTTATAAAACACCTATTGGGTGTACACCTTATAAGCTTGTGTACGGAAAGACATGTCATCTACCGATGGAACTTGAGCACAAAGCCTACTAGGCTTTGAAACATGCCAACTTTGACCTCAAAACTGCGGGTGATCACAGAAAAGTTCAAATGAATGAATTAAATGAATTATGTGATCAGGCTTACGAGAACTCTTTAATCTATAAAGAAAAAACAAAGAGAATACATGACTCAAAAATAAAGAACCGCGTTTTTAACGTTGGTGATCGAGTACTTCTCTTTAATTCTAGATTAAAGATCTTCTCGGGTAAATTAAAAACCCGTTGGACTGGTCCATTTACTATCACTAAGGTTTATCCATATGGTACCGTTGAGTTATCTCAAAATGACGGTCATGTTTTAAAGTAAATTGCCATCGTGTGAAACACTACTTTGGAGAGGACGTACCAAATATGGTTGTCCCGGATCTCCAAACTTTCCACAAGGACAATTAAATTCAGGGTCGAGTCAAGCTAGCGACTCGGTTAACAAAAACAGTAGCTTCCTCATGGACAAATCAATTCGAGGTCGAGTCAAGCTAGCGACTCGGTAATCAAAAACAGTAGCAATATGGGTTTTCACTCATATTTCTGATTTCTTTCTCTTTTCTACCACCCTAGTGTGGGGGAGATGCCCCACATGTTGTATATATGTATATATCTTGAAAAAAAAAAAAAAAAAAAAAAGATGTAAATAGCCTAAAATAAAGGTTATTAATATTTCCTTCTTACGTTCTAAGTATCGGTTTAACACCCGGTGTTTTGAATATTGAGGGCAATATTCATTTCTAAGTGTGGGGGGGGGGGGGGGGGGGGGATTCTCACGAATTCAAACACATGTTCCATCAAGCACCCTCATTTGATCAAAATTTAAAGTTTTTTCACACTTAGAAATGCAATAAATGGTTATCAGTCCACCATGTCTAACCCACATAAGGATTGGCTAATCCAGGAGCAAACGGCTCTTGGTAAAGATATCTCAAAACCGTTGATGGCTTGCAATTTGCCAAAAATTGTATGGTTCCTCAACTCCCCATATCCCATAAAGCGAATGAGTTGGCTAGCCCGCAAGATTATGGCTTGTGGTAAAGGCCGTGGAAAAACCATAATTGGTAATCAGCTCACCAAGATGTTGACTATTCCATCAAGAGTTGGCTAGTCCAGAAGCAAACGGCTTTTGGTAAAGACAAATCAAATCCGTTGACAGCTGGTGGTTTGCTAAAAATCACACGGTTATCAGGTGTGCCACAGTTCTTACACCTGGCTACTCCAGAAGTGATGGCTTTTGGTAAAAAGTAAAAATCCATTAAATTTTTCTCAAAAAGATTGCTAGGGACTAGCAATAGTTTAGTGTAGGGGATTGATGAGTGTGTAAATACTCATCATTTCTGTTACATTTAAACTGCAAAAACATATGAAAACACACAGGAATGCCTTAAATTACATAAAATATCCCTGGATTGTGTTTTTATGCAAAAGGATTGAAAACTGATGAAAAACAAAACATTTCACATAATTTACAGTTTCTGTCCCTGAACTTTGAAAAATTGGCAAAACTAGTCCCTGGTAAATCAAAACATGAAAAATATCATCAAAGGTCCTTAGGGATTTATAAGTTGTCAAGTATAGTCCTTTAAAGTTAAAAATTACAAAATGACAACTTTAGTCCCTCAAGTTTGAAAAATGTCAAAAATAGTCCCTAAAGTTTTGTAAATACAAAAATATGAAAAATAAGCCTTGTACTATTCCTAATTGACAAAAATGGACTTTATAATAACTTATGAGAAGTTACAAGTTAAACCCTTCAAAATTCAGAAAATTACAAGTTAGGTCCCTGGAGTTTGTGGAATTGGCAGAAAAGGTCCCTAGTATTTGAAAAATGAAAAATCATACTTTTGGTCCTTGGGTTATTCAATAATGACAAAAATAGTCCTTATAAATAATTGGGAAAGTTGCAAATCCAGTCCCTATATTTTGTCAAAATTACATAATCGGTCCTTGTTCACTAATAACCAAACCGAACCCTTTTGTTTATTATAAACCCCAAACTAAGCCTAGTCCAAAACTCCCTAGCCCACCCCTTTTATTTTCCTTGGGCATAGCCTTTTTCCCAGCCCACCAAAGCAAACCCAACACCATTTTAATAAAACGGGGGGTTTGACCCCTCGTTGACCCGTCTTCCCCAAACCACCCTAACTGTACAACCCTCTCACCCCCCTCTGCAACCCAATACCACCATGGTTTTCATCCACCTCAACCCCCAGCTGGCTACTACCCTCATCATTTCAACCCACATCACATTAAATGCAATTCCCACCCTTTTTCCACCATCTTCACCACTGTAGCACCCAGCTTATTAGTTTTTCTTCCATACTTCCCCAAGTTGGTCAGAAATATCTCAAATGTCCCCCCTTAGTCACCACTAAACCCCAAAGTTCCTTAATTGTTCTCAATCTGCTCCAATGCCACGTATGAGGATTTGGCGCCAAAATTGATTTAAACGGCCATGATGAGTTTGACTCATCCAATGGCTAATTTGAGAAGTGGGAAAGTGTGAGAAGACTACAAGGAACACAGATGATCAATGTATATCAAGTGGGAAGCATTGTGGAATCCTATCTAGTTTAATTTTAAATAATGTATGTCGATTAGTAAAAATTCTCAAGTTTCTTTGTATCTTTAAGCTTTTCAAGTTGTAATACCTGACTATCAGTGTGTTTTTAATCTTTGGTAATAATAAATTTCAAGTTTCATGTATAATTCTCAAGTATGCATTTTTTCTTTTTTGCTCAAAAATATCACATAGCTTAGTAGTTGATTACAGTGGAACACAAGGATCAAATAAGCTCACATAAGCTCCCAGGAAGTTCATAAGGGCTTCTAGATACCTTAAAACTTAGTTTAATTACCTAAAATCACAAATCACAAATTGGTCAACAAAAGTCAAACTGAGAGTTTGAGGTTTGGATTTTGATTCAGAAGCTATTTGGAAAAGGAAGCAGCTTTGGAAAGAGGGTTAGTGGCTTATGGAAGCCTTAGGATTGATCTTGGTACTAGGTTTTGTGGTTTGAGCAGGATTGCATAAAGTGAGTATTAGTTCCAATTTTTTTTCATTTTCTTTTATATAGTTGCTAAGCTGTTTGTTGTTGTTGTTTTGTTAAAGTTTATTTTAAGTTAACTAGTGATAATTTAGACTAAATATTAGTTGGTGATAATTAGTTTAACTTATGTTTAAAAATTTGTATATGGCTGCCTATTATAAGCATAAGCTATTTGAATAGGTATTTGGTATTATGATTATAGTTTATAAGTTCCTTTCAGTCTATTATGTTATTTCATGAAATTATCAATCAACATCATAGTTTATTTCAGTCTCTTGTGGTGAAAATCAAAATTTCATATTTGTTAAGGGGTGTTTGGCTTATGCTCATTCAAGTTTCACCAGGGCAATATTGGTGTTGTTTTTGGTTGTATCAAATCATATTAGGTCTAAATAGGTTTAGTAAGCAATAAAAATAGTACCTTAATCAAGTAAAAGTCAAAATCCCACTAATAAGCATTCAACTGACCAACTGTTGGGACAGTTGGTTCTTAACCTACTCAAATCTTCTCATTAATAGTTGTTTAAGCTTCATTTCATGTTAGAATAGCCCAACATATCATTTTTAGTTAGATTAGACCAATTAAAACTCATAAAAGTCAAAGTGCAAGATTATTAGAAAAAGTCAAAAAGTACTTGTGCAGAAAATCACCAAAATGGCATGAATTAATCTGATTTTTGTGCTTGGAATTAGAGTTTGAAATTTGTTGTGTGTAAACTCTACCAGCTGAACCTTTGATTTTCATAAGTTTCATAATTTTGAGAATTTTTTAAGTGGACCAAAATGCCCTTGGAAGTGACCTGCAGGGCAAGTTAGTTGCCCTGTCTCAGCAGACCCCAGCTCACCCACCACCTTTGGTGGTGTTTTGTGGTTAACCCAGCGGGTCCCACACCCCATAATTAGGCTCTTACAAACCCCCTCCTACCAGGCTTGAACCCTTGACCCTTGGTCTGACCATTTGACCACTGGGCCCCACTTGAAATCAGCTTGGAAGTCTGTCCCATTTCTGACCCAGAACTTCAATAAGCAATTCCTTATTTCAGCTTTTTAGCTTATTCATTGAGCTTATATCAGCAAATCTAGCTTATTTAAGTCAAAACAACTTATTTGTACCAGGTTTCATCCTTGTGGACCCCACATAAGTCCATTTGTTCTTAATTCCTTCTTTGATCAAACTTGGTCAACTGTTTTGATAATAAGCACTCATAGTGCTTATTCTGAGTTCATAAATTATTTTCCTTTATAAAAGTTTCTTATTTTAAGTATTTTATTAGTTTTATAAAAGAAAAACCAGAAAAGAACAAACTTAATTATAGTGATAGCTTCTATTTAATAGAAATTATCTATTTAATTTTCTTTTTAGCTTATTTATAAGCACTTCTGCTATTTTATATTTTTATTAAATCTCTTGTATATATTAAAGTAATTTTATAAATTTTTCTAGAATTTTCCTTTGTCATTTGGTATTATTTAGAATTAATATTAGTTAAATTAACAATTCATTAATAAATAAGAATTAAATAGCATAATTATATTTTATAAAGTACCACATAGTTTTTATAATTTTTATAGATTTTATATAAGGTAAAATAATTTTATAAATTTTTCTAGGATTTATACTGTTTATTTTCTATTTTTAATAATATAATTAGTTTAATTGATAAATAATTAATAAATAGAATAATAATTAGTAAATTAGATTAAAAATACATAATATAAACTTTTTATAATTTTTTAGGATTCCTGTAATGGTTAATTAGATATATAAAATTTTTCATAATTATCTAAGTCTTTTTTAGTATTTATAATAATTTAAATCAATATAATTAGTTAAGTAATAATTAAATAATAATTAATTATTAGTGAATTATTTATTAGACTTATTTTATATTTTTCTATTTATTAGTGAATTATTAACTATTTAAAAATAGTTATTAAATAATAATAATTAATTATATAGTTGTAAAAATAATTTTAATTTTCTAATAATTTTCTAATAAGTTTAGGATTCCAAAAATATTATTTTCATATTTATGGAAGTTATATTTAACAGAATTCACATTTAAATTTCATACGTTTACGTTTAATTAAATATAAACGTATACTTTATATCTTTTTACATTTTTTAGGTTTTATTAAGTTTTAAATAAATTAGTAATATTAAAATAAATATTTCAAAGTTTATTTAATTTGCATTTAAGCCCCTAAGGCTTGCAAACTCCTACTATAGTTAAAGTTGTTTTTGTTTACGTTTAATTATTAAACGTTTACGGTTTTCAGTCCCTTTTTCACTTGTACTTATCTGATTTCACGTATTAGTTGATATAGCTTATTAAAGCTATTCACTCTTATATTTCAGTAGTACAATTACTTAAACCTTTTTCCTGTTCAATTCACCTGATCTCGAAGTCGTTTTATTTCAGATTTCATGCCTCGTTGGGATCTAACGATCCGGGGAAACACTAAACTCACCGGAGTATTGGCCTAAGCTGTTTGACTTATTGACCATTACTTAGTTGATATTATCTAACTGTTTCAGACCAATCAGTTACCATCACTCAAAGATCCACATGCTCATACCCTGCAAAGCTCTCTTCAAAGATCAAAGTAAAGCAAAGTTCAGAACGTTTCTTAGTCAAAGTTAAAGAATCTACAAACTAAAGAAACAAAGATTAAAGTCAAAGAAAAGAGAACTTCACAAAGATTCAATGTCAAACAAAGTATGAGCATGTTGGAAAAGACGTAAAGACAACAGTGTAAAGATGTTGATCAAAGGCAAATACGACCAATCGACATTATTTAGAGATCACAAAGCATGATTGGAACATAGGAACTATCAAAGCTATTACACAAAGACTCAAAGTTCAAAAAGAACAAGCTTTAAAGATCAAAGATCAAGGTCACAAAAGAGAGATCTCAATGATCACCCTTAGGGGGAGATTGTTAGCATTAGAAGTGTTGATCATTTATGTAATCAAAGGGAGATCTCAATGATCGTCCCTTAGGGGGAGATTGTTAGCATTAAAAGTGACGATCATTATTGAGTCGACAAGTATTGTAATAGTTAAGTATATTGGGCTATGGACTTGGTACTTATTAAGTATATCATGTAAGCCTTATTAGAACATGTAAACCAAGTCCAAGCCCAAGCCCATAGAAAGCCTATGTATGGAACTATAAAAGGCACCTTACCTCTCATTTGTAAGGTGTGTGCTTGTGTGTGTATTTGTGTGTGTTTCTCTCTTAAATAAAAGTTCCATATTTCTTATCTCTCTCTCTCTCTAGTATACGAAATACATAAACACCATACAAGTCACCATCTTTCTATCTCTTCTTCATCTTTGCTTCTATAGTATTATGATAAAGTTGTTATTTAAGGTCCTATAGAAGTCATCAAACTTTTGGATGCAGGACTGATTTACCCAATTTCGGATAGCCCGTGGGTCAGTCCTATACAGGTTGTACCAAAGAAAGGAGGGATGACTGTGGTGAAAAATGACAACGGTGAGATGGTACCCCAGAGAATGGTTAATGGCTGGCGGTTATGCATCGATTATAGAAAGCTAAATGATGCCACCAGGAAGGATCACTTTCCCATACCATTCATTGACCAAATGTTGGAAAGATTATCCGGGCACGAGTACTACTATTTCTTGGATGGATTCTCAGGATATCTCCAAATCCCCATAGCACCTGAGGACCAAGAAAAAACCACGTTTACTTGCCCTTATGGAACATTCGCCTATAAAAGGATGCCTTTTGGGCTGTGTAACACTCCCGCCACTTTTCAGCGATGCATGACCGCAATCTTTCACGAATTAATGGAAGACAGCATGGAAGTTTTCATGGATGACTTTTCAGTCTTTGGGAACTCTTTCGACCGCTGTCTTGCTAACCTCGAAAAAATGCTCAAACGTTGTGAGGAAACTAACTTGGTCTTAAATTGGGAGAAATGCCATTTTATGGTAAAAGAAGGGATTGTACTAGGACATAAGGTCTCAGGGAATGGGATTAAGGTGGACCAAGCAAAGGTTGAAGCTATATCTAAATTACCTTATCCCACGACTGTCAAGGCAATACGCAGCTTCTTAAGAAACATGATCAGAGGTGTACTATGATTTTTGTTGTATTTAATGCGTAGGAGAATTCTAATGATCCCATGTTAGGAGCTTCTAACGGCTCGACATAGGAGTGAAGCAAGATCCTATAGAGTTAGGGAATATTGTACACGACCCTACGACTAGTATTAAGGAATACGACCCATCATCCATGCAATTGTAACAAGCTATCAACCTGTAAAAGATATCTAGGGAGTAATGAAACCTAAGTAAACACAACTTTCCCCATTATTGTTACACCACATTAGTATAATTAGTTTCATTTCATTTTTGTTATTTTATTTTGATTGCATCTTTAGTTATTGGGTTAGTTGGCTAGCAACTAATTCCGCCCACTCTTCCAAAAACCGAGATTTTATTTGCTTTCATAAAACATAAAAAATACTAAAAGAATCATCCCTCACCTTTAGACTTAGTTTAGGAGACTTTCTAATCCTAGCGACACTATTCCTGAGTTGAACGATCAATCCCCCGGTACTTGTCACTATACTATACTACAACGATCAGGTACACTGCCTGGTGGGGGTTGTAAGTTTCTCGAGATCCCTCGAGAGGTAAATCCTGGTGCGATTCCCACGTATCAATAACCCATAGTCCGACCCACTTTTATCAATTCCTCCATAATCGTTAATAAAGATCCCCCGGTCTGCGGAATTTCTACCTTCTTTAAATGGTCTGATCCCATTGTATCCGAATGACACTTCTTTGTGATGTCCTCCCTGGGATTCGACTTAACAACCTCAGGCGTATTCTTTTCTCCTTCACTTACATTACATTCGTGTATCTCCATTTTTTTTTTTCATGCTCACAAACAGATTCCAAACCAGGTGTAAAACCTGGAGGGAAAGGTATGCTATCTGAAACATTAAACCTGGAGGGAAAGGTATTCTTATATCATTTTTTGGGGTTACCTGTGTTTTTGACTCGACATTGCGAGCCGACTAATCGCAGGGCTACTACCCTTTTGGATAGCCTAGAGTCGGCGAAGGTGAACCTCTGTGGCCACAAGAGGATTAATTTTCTCCCATTGGATTCGAACCCTTGAACTCCTTTTGAAAGGCTAGTATTCTTACCGCTAGGTCACCCTTGTAGTTATATAATGTTTTTATGTACCGACACTTAGCATTGATATTGACAATGACAAAAATGGTGTTGGAGATAGCCGATTGGTGTTCATTTTGATTAGCAAAAAGCTAACTGTTTTAGCCTGGTTGAGTGATTGAGGATGATATTGCATAGCAAGAACCTACTTATACATTTATACCAACAGAATATGTTTTTAATTGTGCAGATCTACTTGGCTACGTAAATTGCAATGGAAGTCACACAAATGAAAATGACAAGGGAATGAGCAGAAACCTATAGCGGCATTGACTTTGGAAAGAATTTTAATGTACAGGAAAGTGGAAGTTTATCGGGCTTACAAGTGTTGAACACATCTATACTTACTACATATAAAGCATTGATGATTCTTTCTTCAAAATTTTAAGACTTACAAGTAATTAAGCATGGTTTACAACACTTTAATGCACAAAATTTTCAGACTTACAATAAAATAAACATAGTGTACAACAAAATAAGCATAGTGTAATTTTCAGACTTACAACATTAATGCTATTAAAGTGGTCAATGTTATTAATTACTATAATGACTACTACTTACAAGAAAAGAAACATTGGGGTACAACACTTTAATGCATATAATTTTCAGACGTACAAGACAAGAAGCATAATTTACCACAAAACACCATATTAATGCTATTTAATTTAGTCAATTAATTAACTGGTCAATAAATACAATTAATACATTTAGTAAAACACCCCTTACATAAGAAATACAAATTATTAAGTATATTGTACAACCAAATTAAACACAATTCCTGCATTAAATTTTACTATTACAAATAATAAAGCACATTATACAAATATTCAAAACCGAATGGACAACATGCCAAATAGGCTTGAGCCCGAACGGGCGTGAGACAAACGAGAAGAGAGACTTTATCCATCAAAATATGTAACCAAAAAAATGTAGTTATATTCAAGTTTTAAAGGATTTCTTACCCAATTTAGTATAACACCCGTATAACATCGTAATTAAATTTATTTCATTTTATTCAATTGTTAGTTATACCCTGATCATTTTGTTCTTATCAAAATGGCATTCATGTAACAAACCGGAATTTTTCCAGACTAATTTTAATAATAAATATTTATTTAATTATAACTAATTTGCGCATTTCTATGCATAAATGGATATTTTTGAACATTTTTGGGAGCTGTCCTGCACGCGGTTGCTTACAGTCAACATTATAATGGTCTATTTTTGTCAGTAAATGTCACACCCACGCCGAAGGCGGAAACACAAGGTGCAACGAAATCGATATACATCACCAAAGAGAAATAAGACAATACCATAAATTACATTAAGGAAAAGTATAACATTACAACATTGTTATTGCCGACATTGGCAATTTAAGACATAAGTTTAGTTTCCAAAAGATGGTATTCTAGTACATAATGAATAGTAGTGACATGTGAAAACTTCATTATGCAAGACCTTGACGACAAGCTTACTGACGATCACCTGAAATGCATGAGAGAAAACGGGTCAACTATGAAAATAGTTGGTGAGTACAAACGTTTTATATAATAAGAAAACCATTTGAAAAAGTTCGCCAGGCAAAGGCATTGTAAATCCACTCAGTTCCAAGTCCCGCCATAAGAGACTTGTAACCTGTGTGTTTACAACCCACTGCCAAAAGTTATATGTCTGATAGTCAAGCACATGTGGTCAATATAATTCACAATATGGGTACATAGTATATAATAAAGTATGTGGCAAGGCTCCTAAAATAAATAATATGCGTTCCGTAGACAGGGGAACGAGAGGTTGGCCGACCTCTAATAGCGCTATCCATACTACCTAGAGCTGGCATAACAGGTCCGACACGACACGATACGACACGAACACGATAAGACACGGATCTGTTAAGCCCTGACACGAACACGACACGATAAGCTAATCGTGTCAGATCTTAAAACACGAACACGAAAATTAACAGGTCACACGAACACGACACGATAAGAGGTCTTAACAGGTCTTGACACGCTAAAACACGAAATCTTAACAGGTCTTTAACATGTCTTAACAGGTCTTTAACGGGTTTTAACAGGTCTTAACAAGTCTTATCGTGTCTTAACAGGTTACACGAGGTCTTGACACGAACACGACACGTTATCTTATCGTGTCATCTTACACAAACACGAACACGACATGAAACACGATAAGCCTAAACACAAAACCTGTTAACTTCGTGTCGTGTCGTGTCGTGTTTTCATGTTTCGTGTCGAAATTGCCAGCTCTAATACTACCAACTGCTCCACACAAGGAAGCCGTACGAACAGTACATCATTCACAAGCTATTATATATTATTAAGTCAAAGCTACTCCGTAGACAGGGGAGATTTTATATTGTTGCTCCGTAGACAGGGGAGACTTTAGGTCATAGTACGTACGATACATTAAGTTCAAAAGTTTGAGTCAAGTTCAAGAGTTCAAACAAGTTATAAGGTCGAAACAAGTTAAAAGAGTTCATAATAGTCAAAATGGTTCAAAGTATATATCTTACGGTTCAAAACAAAGTTCAAAGAGTTCAATTAATAATTCATGCATCCACCCCAAAATGATTAAAATAGTTAGAAAAAGGGGTTCGTGAATACTCACCTGATATAAGCGATATGATAACAAAAGGTATGAAATAAAGTAAGGCGCGCACTCTATCCGCAACCTAAATGAATGATATGATCTACTTTAGATCATGAAATGAAGAAAGGAATGTACATGCACATGTTTCCTATACCACTCTTAACTTGAAAAATACTAGTTGATAACAAAATTATACATTTTCCAAGACTTGGGAAAATAAGGCAAACTGGAAAATAAAACTAGTCGAAATATATATATCGTATATATAAGTCTTAGTGTTGAAATCCTCGATTTGAAATCCTTGAAATAACGTCTTGTAGCCATAAAAATATACTTGAAATCACTAATACTTCATTAGTTATGAAATTGGGCACTTGGTTATTATTTTTAGAAATCTAGAGTTAGTACGTAGTAGTAATATTATTATTATTTTTCTAGTTAAAAGCTGTCAATTTGTATAAGGTTTTGCCGATATTGAAACGTGAATATCTTTGTCGTTATAAGTCCGTTTTTCTCGTTCTTTATATCCA
Source organism: Artemisia argyi (assembly GCA_030686995.1). Classification (NCBI taxonomy): domain Eukaryota; kingdom Viridiplantae; phylum Streptophyta; class Magnoliopsida; order Asterales; family Asteraceae; genus Artemisia; species Artemisia argyi. The sequence goes on along the minus strand of CM060681.1, from coordinate 85,219,821 downwards.
TGGTTACGTCTTAGTATGTAGTAATATATTTTGGAAAGCTCGGCTCCTCCGAGTTATGTCTAAAGCCTCGTTTTGCCCGTTGAAAAACGTCCAACAGCATGTATTTTCAGAAAAATAGTTTTCGGAGTTAAACTTTGTAAAAATCATATCTCCTTTGATATAAGCTTGTTTTAATCGATTCTTTCGCCTACGGCTTCGTTTTTGAAAGTATTTTCTAAAAATTTTGTCAAAGTGGACCTTTAATACCCTGATTTTCCTGGGTTTGCCAAATAGGGACAGTAGGTTTATATATATGTTCCAAATCCATTTCCTAGGCTCTAAACTAGTTTCTAACATCACCAGATCTCTTGCAAACACCACAAAGCTATTCTAATCTTACCATACACCTTCTTAGGGTGTCATGGGTTCCTAATCATCACTAATCATGTTAATCTAACAAGGAAATAAAAATAAATATTTCTAGGGTTTCAAAGTTTAAAAGTTTACAAAATAAAGTGGTAAAAGCTAGCATATGTATGAAAAATAACATGAAAACCATATGATCATGATAAATACTTGAAGAAATGATGAAAATAAATTTTTGTAAACTTACTTGGATGATTGGGATGATTAGATGATGAAAACCTTGTAATTCTTGTGTTTATATTACTAAACCCCAACAATAATCACAATATAAACTTGACATAAACTTGTACTTTGAAAAAAAATGGATATTGGTGTGGTTTGGTTTGTTGCCGTGGGTTTTGGAGAAGAAAGGAGGAAGAGAAGTCAATTTTTGCTTCTTAGAAATATATGAGGTGTGTTAGGGAAGTTTTATTAGATATTTTGTAGTGTTTAATTAGTTTAGTTATAATCGGGTACCGGGTTTGCTAGAAATAAATATTAACGAAGTTAATCGGGACAAAATAAAGTTATAAAAATGATAAAAATATGTTGGGTACAATTATTTAGTGTTTGGATAATTATCGTTTAGTTTTCACGAAAACCGCCGTAATATTAATAAACTTACTATATAAATAAAATAAATTTCCAAAATACTGGGTAAATGAATTTTATAACTTTTAAGATGTTATAAGGGATATAAAAATATGCCGGGACCATGGTGGGAATATTTATATATATTCGTTATATTTATTAATCGTGTGTTAACGTTTAATTATAAATACTTATACGTAAAACGTTAAATATACTAAATATATTAATTTGAAAATTCTAAGAGTGGTATAACATGTAAATGACATTATGATGATATGCAGACTATTCTAGTCCGTATGAGAGGTCCTTACTGATAATGCACGTGAATAGTGGAAATTCTTCCGGAATGAATAGTGTTCTGTGAATAGTAAAATTTTCAAATATTTCTCAGAATATCAAACGGACATCAAAAACAATGAATAGTAAAATGATGAATAGTGTTTTGATGAATAGTAATCGATGAATAGTGAATTCCCAAAGTTTGGGAATAAACGTAGACGTGGAAAATATCGGGTTGTTACATTCTACCAACCTTAAAAGGAATCTCGTCCTCGAGATTCAATTCGTCCATTCTATAGGTGTATGTGCTCGCGGTTAAATTTGATGAAGCAACTAAGGTCGAAAACGCTAGGTCTCGGATTATATCAATGTCGTGAACTTGGTAAGAAATAAAAATAAGTTATGCACTCAAGATTAAGAAGTAAGGAGGTTGTTCAAAAGAATGTACCCGGTATGTTGTCATGATTCTGTGGGGTTAAGTGATTCCCTAGGAAGTAAGCTCGGCCACGTGCAGGGGGAATTTCAATATTCTGATCTTGGGGGCCTTCAGTTGCCGCCGCCAGGTTTGGACAATTCTGTCCTTGGTTGGGAGTTCCTTTCAACTTTGGACAGGTATTCCGAAGATGATCCAAGCTTCCACACTCGTAACATGCTAATCTTTGTCCTTGGTTTCCATTTCCATTTCGGCAATTCCGACTAAGATGACCTGTCCGTTTGCAGTTGATGCACCTTGGGCATTCTCCTGAGTGTTGAAGGTTACATCGGGTACATTTAGGATGTGAGCCTACATATCCTCTGTGCTCCTGATTTGTTGCTCCATAGTTTCCAACTACCCGCTGCCTCTTGTCCTGTTGGTTTTGATCACGGTTTCTTTGCTGATCTTCCTGTCTCTTTCGTCCTCCATCGTTTCCTTTTGTTAGTTCACCAGACCTGATCACATCATTTGTTAAGCTATATGCCATGCCCACAGCAGCTTGCAGAGTGGTTGGTTTTGACGAAGTGACATCCCTCCTGATTTCAGGGATCAATCCCCAAACATATCGATCGACCGGCTTCTCCACAGTGGAGACCATATGAGGAACCATCCCAGTCAGCTCGTGGAAACGGGCCGTGTATTTGTTAACATCTACTCCTACCATCAAGTGGTTCCAAAATTCTGCTTCTAGCTTCTCCACTTCATCCTTTCTGCGGTACTCGTCAGTTAGTAATTTCTTGAATGTTTCCCAAGATAATCCATTTGCAGCTTCCGTTCCTCTGGTCTGTAGCTGGTTGTTCCACCAAGTCAATGCTCGACCCTGGAGTAGACCCGCAGAGAATTCAACCTTATCCCCTTCAGCACATTTCATGATACTGAGTTTTGACTCCACATTCTCGAACCATGATAGCAGTCCAATGGCACCCTCAGTGCCATAAAATTCCATTGGCTTGCACGTCATAAAAGTCTTATAGTTGCATCCCTGACCGTTGTTCGAGGTACCTGCTCCATTATTAGTCCGTCCAGCATCAATGTGCGCAACAATCTGAGTGAGGAGGTCTGCTAATCCAGCAGCAGTGTCATTCGGAGTGTTCATTACGGCCATGTCTCTGCGATAGACCAAAAATAGTTGGTTGAGTGAGCGACTCATGAATGATGACGGAGGATGTACGGTACAATAACAGTCGTGACATGGAGATCGCAAAATGATGGAAACAAAGGCATGCTTAATCTAATGGGGCGTAAGGTAGCAAGGAGAAAGTATATACATGAAGGCATATATAAGGTACGGTAACAGAAACTTAAACATATAAACAGGTTATGCATACCCACCCGACCAATGCAACTTCAGGTGACTAGACTCTCTAGACCCGACCAAACGTGATCTTTGACTACTACTCCCTTCATCGCATGATTCTTCCTGAATTATACATAGGTGATCAGGCTATGCATACTTGAGGATTAATAATGCAATGCTAAGACTAGTCGACTCGTATCATTTTTGGTATTTAAGAAAAATGTTACTTTGGTTATAGTTGCGATTTTTATTTTAGAAAAATCGGCATTCTCTATAACCTCTGGCTCTGATACCAATCTGTCACACCCTCGCCGAAGGCGAAAACACAAGGTGCAACGAAATCGATATACATCACCAAAGAGAAATAAGACAATACCATAAATTACATTAAGAAAAAGTATAACATTACAACATTGTTATTGCCAACATTGGCAATTTAAGACATAAGTTTAGTTTCCAAAAGATGGTATTTTAGTACATAATGAACAGTAGTGACATGTGAAAACTTCATTATGCAAGACCTTGACGACAAGCTTACTGACGATCACCTGAAATGCATGAGAGAAAACGGGTCAACTATGAAAATAGTTGGTGAGTACAAACATTTTATATAATAAGAAAACCATTTGAAAAAGTTCGCCAGGCAAAGGCATTGTAAATCCACTCAGTTCCAAGTCCCGCCATAAGAGACTTGTAACCTGTGTGTTTACAACCCACTGCCAAAAGTTATATGTCTGATAGTCAAGCACATGTGGTCAATATAGTTCACAATATGGGTACATAGTATATAATAAAGTATGTGGCAAGGCTCCTAAAATAAATAATATGCGTTTCGTAGACAGAGGAACGAGAGGTTGGCCGACCTCTAATAGTCCGATATAAGTTACGATATATATATCGTTATATGTCAAAATTAATTTAATACGTCCGATAATAATTTTTGGTCAAAAAATCAAAGTTGGGAAAACGTGTGTTGGGCTCGGCCTAACTGCCACCGAACACCATTTGGGCCCAAAACATTAACCTTGGCCCAAAAATCCATTTTAGTGTTATAATTTCGGCTTATATATAAGGATATATATATAAACTTTACCTAATATATATATATATATATATATATATATATATACATAAGTTATATATGTATATATTACTTATGAATTGTAACGACAAGTACGACGCACGGATGTTCCGTCATACAATCTCTCACCATACACTTTCACCACGAGCCATCACCAAGAGCCTTTCTAATAAACTACTTTTTGAAACGTACGTACCACACAACAAGCAAGAAATACACGAGCACATGCTCACACATAAAACCTTTTTCAAAGGAGTCAAAACATTTAAAACACGAATAGTACGCTGAGACTTACCATACTGAATTAGGCCGCATGTCGGAGCGGTTGCATTATATTGTTTGTTGTCTAGCAGATTGCTATTATTGAGGTGAGTTCATGCCCCCCCCCCCCACTGTTTTACTCGTTTTAAGACTGTTTTGGGGGAGAATACATGCTTGTTTTACTAAACCCAGTATTTGCATTACTTAAAACAATAAATTGTTTACTCGAAAACTTTATGTGCTTTGCTATATTACTTGATCGGTTGTTTAACCGCATGACTTGATTTATCCTTACAAACTGGGTTATTTTACTATGGACACAAGTGCTTGATATTTATATGTGAGTTTATAGCCCCATTTTCTTATAAGTACTGTTTCATAAACTTTGGGGTGAGAAACATGCAAAACTGTTTTCATGGACCAAAACTGAACTTGTTTTTACACACTGGTATGCGGAAACATAAGTTGTTTGAATCCCACTTTGCCCACTATCGACAACCGTCAATTTTCGTTGGAAAACGCGTATGATATAAATAGATCTATTGTGGGTGACTCCCCCGTTCGGTTTGACCTGGTAGGCAAACGCGAACATATACCATGACGACCTTTTGCCGTGTGACTGGGGATTATCACTCGCAGGCACCTTTATTGTACTTATGCCTTTGGCATGCTTTTGTCTAGTTCGGTTGTTGAGCTTAGTGTTGCATACGGAATTAGTGTGTGTTTGCTGAATTATTTGCTATGGTCCATTTGTGTTGATTTACTGTTAAGCTGAATTTGACTGATTTTCTCCTGTCACTGCAAGTGAAGCGGAGGTCACTAGAACTGAATTTGATTTGTATGTGAACGATTTTTCACACGCGAAAACCTTGTGGTCTACATTTCTTTTACACTGAATTGCTATTTATATAAACTTATAAACTCACCAACCTCGTGTTGACATTTAGCATGTATTTTCATGTATAAAGTGTTAACTTTCTGTGGGAGGCTTTGGCAGGGCATGACATGGTCATAGATGACTCTGATGTATTTGGGACCGCTTTATTTCTTTTATGGGCTTATATTTCCACACTGTTTTGGGAATGCTGTAAACAAATTCCTTTTGAATATGAAATTTCTATTAAACGGTTGCGGTAAAACCGTTCTTTGTACTTTGTGTTGTGATACCATTTTAGTAGCACCCAAACATGTATGCTTCCACTAAACCAGATTTTGGGGGTGTTACAATTCACGGCCAAGTTGTTGTTAGAGTTTAACAATCAAAGTACACATATGCGGAAGCTAGGATCAAGTATAACACATAAGATTAACTAAAACATAAATAGGAACGTACCGTGATGATTCTAGCCCGAACAAGAATCAAAATAGCAAATCTTGAATTAATTGATTAACCCTAATTAGGGTTTATGAATCAATGATCAATCCCTTACCGTTTTATTGAACGATTCCTTAATAACAACTATAGTGAGTTGTTACCTCGTTCTTGTACACACAAACTAATACCGAATCAAATTAATTGCAAGATTAAAACACAAGTTATGTTTTGTTATTAAAATTTTCGATCCAACCCTAAGGGTTTAGGGATTCGATTGGCCAAGGAAGAAAACAAGGAGAAGAGAAAACTTTAGGGTATTGTGTGTGCACAAAAGGTGTGAATGAATGACCCTAAGGTTTGCTTATATACTAGAGTAATCTTGGAGAGCAAGCAAGGCATGGGTCGACCCCCTTGGGCCTTGGATCGACCGGCCATACACCCACAAGGGTGTTCCGGATCCTTCTTGTCTTCCAAATTACATTTTAGTCCTCTCCGTTTCCTTTTAACGATAATTAGTCCATACGTTTAATAACTAACGATCATTAATCCTTTAACTTGTGTTATTAATAAATATAATTAACAATTAATATTTATTAATCTTTGACTCTCGTTTGTATTGTGTGCAATCCCGAGGTCTCGGGTTCGATACTAGTCATTTACATATTAATATTTATACGTAACTTTTAACAGCTCCCACTCGTATATCAATTAATAGTAAAATGACATTGGTTGGCGTCTTGTAACACTCCAATGCCCCTAGCACGACCCGAGCTAGGTTTCCTGGAAAACCTTTAATGATTCATCATTATAATTATCCTTTTGTTTCTAATACTACTTTAATAAAGATGTGAGCTTCTTTATTAACATTCTGTTTCTCGTCTCTATATGATTGAACAAAATTACCAAAATATCTGAACGTATTTCAGATAGACTTTGGGCGTGGCCACGCAAACATTTTGTCAACCCTACGAGGGGCCCAGCAGTATTAAACTTCTAAACAAATCAGAAGGAACAAATTCTCCCTTGACTATAAGAATAACCCATGAATTTTGCAACACTTCTGAAAACAACCCTTATAACTTCCAATTATGGTAAGTGGTAGATTGCTTCACAAAAATGCACTACATCCATGACACTTATCTGGTATCTCAAGTCTGAGGATAACTTTAAATATGATTCTCACATTAAATATTAAATCATATTGTTGGGATAAGTCCAATACTCAATTCATTGAATATCATGTGAAATTGGTATGACTACGCATCAATATACTTTCAAGTATATCCTGAACCAATACTCAAAATTGTCTTAGTTTAATGATATTCCCATACCATTAATCGACAACGGGCAATTTAGAATAATAATTTATTCACGGATTTAAACATGCAAATATATGATATATTATTAAGACAATGAATAAATAAACATAACCAATATTTTATTTCATTAAAATAATAATTGTACATTACATCCCTTATCCAAATACTAATCACAAATGGGCATGAAACTTTCAGCTAATTTAAGTCCTATTCCTTCAGCATGCTTGTAAAGCTTAGTGCCAGGTAAAGGCTTCGTAAACTGATCTGCTAAGTTTTCATCTGTGTGAACTTTGAGCATTTCGATTTCACCTATTTTGACTTGTTCTCAAACATAGTGATGCTTAATCGGGAAATGTCTGGTGCCTTTCATGATTCCAGGTTCATTGGCAAATGTAATTGCAGCTGAATTGTTACAATACATTTTTATAGGTAGTTGAATCGAAGGCATAACCCCAAGCCCTGAAACAAACTTCCTAATCCAAACAGCATCCATTGCAGCTTCTGAAGCAGCTATATACTCACTTTCTGTAGCTGACATTGCCAGTACACTCTGCTTTCTGCTCCTCCATTAATGACAAAGACATATCCCGTCTGAGACTTCGTATCATCTTTATCACCTTTCCAAGAAGCATCGCAGTAACCTGTAACATCAAGTTCTGCAGATGGAGTACCCCCATAAACTAAGAACATCTCTTTAGTAGCCCTAAGGTACTTAAGAATATTCTTAACAGTAGTCCAGTGTTTTTCACCTGGATTTTGCTAATATCGACTGGTTAAGTTCTGAGCAAATGCCACGTCAGGCCTTGTGCTTTTCACCGCATACATAAAAGATCCCACAGCCGAAGCATAAGGGACTCTCTTCATGCGTTGTACCTCTTCAGGTGTTGAAGCACAAACTTTCTCGCTCAAGCCATGTTACTCTTGCATCAGCAAATATCCCTTCTTGGAATTTTGCATATTGAACCTCTTCAATATTTTATCAATGTAAGCACTCTGGCTTAATCCAATTAATCGCTGAGATCTATCTCTATATATCTTGATTCCCAGAATAAATGCAGTTTCCCCTAAATCTTTCATAGAAAAGCAACTTTCAAGATATGCCTTAACCTTTTGCAAACTTGGAATGTCATTTCTCATGATCAATATGTCATCAACATATAAAATAAGGAAAATTACATTACTCCCACTAGCTTTGTGATATACACATGGCTCATCGAGATTTTGAGTGAATCCATGCTTTTTAATCTCACTGTCAAATCTCTTATTCCATTGTCGTGATGCTTGCTTCAATCCATAAATGGATCTTTTAAGCTTGCATACACGATTTGGGAATTCTGGATTCACAAACCCCTCAGGCTGCGCCATATAGATGTCCTCATCTAGGCGACCATTTAAGAAGGCAGTTTTGACATCCATTTGCCAAATCTCATAGTCATAGTAAGCGGCTATGGCTATAAGAATCCTAATAGCCCTAATGTCAGCTACAGGAGAAAAGGTCTCCTCATAGTCAACACCAAAAGTTTGAGTATAGCCTTTAGCTACCAAACGGGCCTTATAGGTGTGTGCAATGCCATCTATATCAGTCTTTTTCTTGTAGAGCCATTTACTCCCAACTAACTTGGCACCCGGAGGTAGGTCTACTTCTTCCCAGACTTCATTGTCTTTCATGGATTGCATTTCTCCATTCATAGCTCCCTGCCATTTTTCCTTTTCAGGGCTATTCATGGCAGCTTTATAACTTGTAGGTTCATCAAGATCCCTTATCAAGTTGTCATCACACTCCATGTTAAGACATAGACGTACTGGAGCCTTCACAGGTCTAGATGACCTACGAACGGGAACCACTTCAACTTCAGGTGGAGAACCTAAACTTTCAGGTTCCACAGGAAGTTGGCTAGTGTTTTCAGAAGGTGCTACATCTTCATGATCGTCTTCCAGATCATATACTCTCCCACTGAATTCTTGAGATATGAGCTCCTTTTCCAAGAAGTCTCCATACCTTGCAACAAAAACTTTGTTTTCAGTTGGGTAATAAAAGTAGTAACCCATAGTTTTCTTAGGGTATCCTACGAAGATTCACTTCACAGATCTTTGTTGGAGTTTGTCTGCTGAGTCACGTTTAACATACGCCTCACAACCCCAAACCTTAAGATAAGACAAGTTAGGAGCTTTTCTAGTCCATAACTCATATGGTGTCTTATCAACCTTCTTTGTTGGAACCATATTAAGAATGCGAACCGCAAATTCCAAGGCATAATCCCAAAACGAGTAAGGAAGAGTTGTTAGATTAAACATAGATCATATCATGTCTTGCAATGTACGATTCCTTCTCTCAGATACACCATTTTGTTGTGGAGTATATGGAGAAGTAAGGTGCTGGACAATTCCCTCCTTAGCTAAGTAATTTATAAACTCCTGACTCAGGTATTCACCACCTCTATCGGATCGAAGAGCTTTAATCTTCTTTCCAAGTTGCAACTCTACTTCTGCTTTAAACACTTTGAATGTTTCAAACACCTCATGTTTATGTTTAAGTAAATAAACATAACCATAATGGCTGTAATCATCCGTAAATGTTAAGAAGTAACTAGCACCCCTCCTTGACACATGTCTAAGTGGTCCACACACATCTGTGTGAATTAGACCAAGTAGATCATTAGCCCTTTCAATCCTATTTTTAAAGGGTTTCTTTGTCATCTTCCCAGCAATGCAAGATTCGCACTTATCAAATGATTCATCATTGATCTTTTCTAAAAGCTCATCATGTTGAAGCTTTTTCATGCGATCATTGCCGATGTGAGCAAGTCGACAATGCCAAAGATAAGACAAATCCAGACCTTTCTTGATTCTCTTATTATTGATGCTATACATTGAATTATTTTTAACAAAAGCATTAACATTATCATTCATATCAATTTCAAACACACCATTCATAGCAATAACATTAAAATAAAAAACACCATTTAAAGAAACTGAAATTCCATTGCTTGAAATAGTATGATCAAAACCAAGGTTCAACAAACATGAAAATGAAATTACACCTCTAACAATTGACGGTGCATAATGACAATTATTTAAAGATAGTACTAAGCCCAAAGGCAACACTAAATTAAAAACTCCTATAGCTTCAACTCCTGCATGCGCTCCGTTACCCACGTGCAGGAATTATTGTCCATAGGCCAGCTTTCTCTCAACTCTAAACCCCTGCAAGGTATTGCAAATATGAATGCCACATCCCGTATCATATACCCATGAATTCAATTTAGGAGTAAGAGTGAATAATTCAATCATAAAGAACGCACCTGATGAACTGGGGTTACCAACTTTATTCCCCTGCTTCTTGAGTCACAAGTCATGAATGTAGAGAGGACAATTGTACTTCCAATGGCCCTTTTCATGACAATGGTGACAAGCCTGATCCTTCTTGCTTGGCGGATTCACCTTGTTCTGCTTAGGCTGATGCTTCTTCACCTTGGGTTGAGGTTGATAGGCCATGACCTGCTTGCCTTTATCACCTTTCCCCTTGCCTTTGTTCACATGCGATTTCTTCTGGATTCTCCCCCCATGAATTGCCAACACTTGCGGGGTAGGAGCCTTGACCTTGGCTGGTAGACTTTTCTCATAATCAACAAGCAGTGCGAGTAATTCTGAGACTATCTTCCCCGAGCAGTGCATGTTGAAATTCTGCACAAAACCAGCAAAGTCCTTGTTAAGGGCCCTATTGATCAAGTGCACTTGCACATTCTCGGGGTAACCAAATCCAATTCTGTGTAGCTGATCAAAAGATTCTTTCATCTCAGTCACATAATCTTCAACTGGTTTACCATCACCATGCTTGCAGTTGTGTAGCTTGTTAAGTTCATCATACAATTCAACTGCGGGAGATTTCTCATAAGACTGCTGATGTACTTCAAGCATATCTTTTGGGAAAAAATACTCAAACTTCTTTTGTAATGGAGCACTCATGCTAGTGAGCATTAAACAAGCAACCTCATTAAACTTAGCATGTTTCTCCCTCCACTCCGCCTTAGCTGCTTCTGTTGCATTAGCAGCAGGCTCAGCTGGACATTCTTCGGTCAAGTAATTGAGCTTACCGACCTCCCTCAAGACAATTCTGAGCAAACGGTGCCAATCATTGAAATTCTTTCCTGTTAATTTTTCTCTCTCAAGATGACTCTTGAACGTAGAAATCACAGTTGGGTTATCGGGTTGAGCCATATCTACAGATAAAAGTTCAAACATTAGTATTTTCGATAATAACTATCTTCAAGAAAATAAAATACCCATAGGCTATATTCATATAACCACCAAAATTCTCTTGAAAATCTAGGATCCAACTTTACATAGTTCCACCACATCAGTTGATCTGCTAGTGGTGAAAGTACAAAAGATGGTAATCTGTCAAACAATAATTGGCAAACAAGATTTCCAATTCCTAGACCATTATGGGATTTACATCAAATTGATTCATCAATTTGCCTTGTAAGCATGTTTCATCCCATCTCATGCCTTAAGTTCTAGGTCTCACGCACAACTTAATTAAGTCGTCTAACTTAGAAACTATAAAATTACAATTATGGTCTCACGCACTAAAAGAATTTTACCTTGTTATAATAATTTAGCCTAGGTCTCACGTTTACTAAATTAAAATTCCAAATGTTCCTTATAGATAGATGGCATGTAAATTAAATTTTAAGGGTATTCAATTTTGATATTTTAATCAAAATATGTATAAAGATGCATGCACTCATCTTTATAGCATAATTTTCAAAACCTTTTTATTACCAATTCGCGAAATTAATACACAAAGTTTTACTTGAGGTTTAAAAAACCCTAAGATGACTTTCTACAAGCATGATTTTAAAATAAATTCGTTTAAGACGTATTCAAGGTTGTGATAACCAATGCAGACTCTAAGGCTCTTTTCTAAGCCTTCAAATCACGGTTATGAATTTTGTCTTAAAAGAGTTACTTTTAAAAGCACGTTTGTACAAAACATCAATGAAGCAAAAGTTTATGGATTCAATCTCAAAACATGTAATAAAGTATGAATCTTGCTAGTCTCGCCTTGGAGCGAATTACCATGCAAAGCGAACCGTTGTTGGCACATAAGACTCCGCAAGATTCAATCTTTATCACTTAGGGTTTCACCATTATTAGTCCGTATTATTTTCTTCATGAAAAATCACCCTTTTTATTGCTTACAACAAGTCAAACAATTAAGAAACAATAAAAACAAGTAATTCAAAAAAAAAACAAGCAATTAATAATAATAAAGTGAAACAATTAGCCACATGCAAACCTTATTAAAAAGATCCTAATAAAATAAATTCTAGGTATAAATATGCATGTAATCAACTAAGGTCTTCTCCTCTTAATGGAAGAGAGCCACATGCATTGACGAATCAATTGCGTAGACCAACGCTAATATACACACCACATAGCATATAAATTGATTTTAATATATATATATATATATATATATATATATATATATATATATATATATATATATATATATATATATATATTGGAGTCTTCTCCAATTTTAGATCTATCTAAAACATGTGACATAAAAAAAACACAACAAGATCCATGACTAACATGCATGTTTCGTCACGGATATAACCTAACAATTAGCACATAGGTCACAAGATACGTTCACATAACCGGTTAAAGACCTAGGGTTTCTAGTGATTACAATTAATCAATTAAACCACAAACCCTAATTAGGGTTTTATGTGGAAAATCGACCCCCCCTTTAAATTAGGGTTAGGGTTTCAAGTTTTATAAAAAAAAAATTTAAAGAAAAACCCTAGATCAAAACATGTATCTAAAACAATTAAAGATCCGATTTTTATTACGTTTTAGTAATCAATTACATGTTATACATGGCTCTGATACCACTGTTAGTGTTTAACAATCAAAGTACACATATGCGGAAGCTAGGATCAAGTATAACACATAAGATTAACTAAAACATAAATAGGAACGTACCGTGATGATTCTAGCCTGAACAAGAATCAAAATAGCAAATCTTGAATTAATTGATGAACCGTAATTAGGGTTTATGAATCAATGATCAATCCCTTACCGTTTTATTGATCGATTCCTTGATAACAACTATAGTGAGTTGTTACCTCGTTCTTGTACACACAAACTAATACCGAATCAAATTAATTGCAAGATTAAAACACAAGTTATGTTTTGTTATTAAAATTTTCGATCCAACCCTAAGGGTTTAGGGATTCGATCGGCCAAGGAAGAAAACAAGGAGAAGAGAAAACTTTAGGGTATTGTGTGTGCACAAAAGGTGTGAATGAATGACCCTAAGGTTTGCTTATATACTAGAGTAATCTTGGAGAGCAAGCAAGGCATGGGTCGACCCCCTTGGGCCTTGGATCGACCGGCCATACACCCACAAGGGTGTTCCGGATCCTTCTTGTCTTCCAAATTACATTCTAGTCCTCTCCGTTTCCTTTTAACGATAATTAGTCCATACGTTTAATAACTAATGATCATTAATCCTTTAACTTGTGTTATTAATAAATATAACTAACAATTAATATTTATTAATCTTTGACTCTCGTTTGGATTGTGTGCAATCCCGAGGTCTCGGGTTCGATACTAGTCATTTACATATTAATATTTATACGTAACTTTTAACAGTTGTTTCCATTTTCCGTACACACAAACATTATTCTTAACATCCTATGATCATATTTTATGTCTTTAGTATCGTTTTTAAACTTTATTTTATTCTTATGTAACATGACTATTATCTATTCATACATTTAACATATCATTTATTGATGTCACAGACACAAATCAATCAATTATATAAACATATATTTTTTTTTAAATAATAACAAAACTACTAGTTCATAGTTTTCAATTTAATCCCGTAAATTTAACAGATCATAAACTAGCACTATAATAACAATCACTTTATATGCTAACAAAGTGGTAGTAATTTTTTCCATTTTCTTTTTCATTACAACATACCATACACTAGCCAAGTAGTAGTAGGAAAGTATAAAGATTCAAAAGTAGGATCTTGATACCGACAAGCAATTGAATAAACCACCAACCACCCTTCTTTTGTTTTCTTAAGCTGAGCTAGTCCTTATACGTGTGCGTTTATCCTTTGAGATGTTTATTTGTTTTTTGGATACCATTTTTTGTCAACGATGGTTTATCAATAATCTGATTACCAAGTTTAAAAATTATATCAAGTTAATGGATAGACATTAGACTTTAGATACAAATCTTTCGTAAGTGAATTCAAAAGTATATTTTTACATCATAATACAAATACACAATTGTTTTATGAGTGACTGTATACGCATACATGCACACGTGCCCGTAAAAGAGGAATTTAAAACTCACTGCGATCGGCTTCTGTACAACTAACGGTTTCTTGTATGTTTTTGCTTGAATATATATCTTATGCATCATTTTATTTATTGCTTTGTACACATCACAAAATTCGAATTATTCAACTTAATAAGGTTGTTTATCTAGTAAAACTACTTTATAAACCACCTAAATTTACATTTGATCCCACCGTTCTTCACTTTTTAAAGAAATATACATTTGTTTCTGTTTATATCGATTACGATTTAGTTTTTTCTTAGCTTCATTAATGACATGAATTGCTAACTTTTACATATCAAACAATAGCGATATGACTTTGAATTATACATTTCTAAATTGATTTTGTTTAAATAAGTATTGGGGTTATTCATGTGAGAAATCTAATTTTTGTGAGAACGCGAAAACTAATCCTAGCCACTCATTTTATCCTCCTTAAACTTTGATCTAATGGCTAATATTAGCTAACTATTTTTTTTGAAAAATTTCAAAAAAATTTCAAAATTTTTTTTGAAAAATTTTTAAAAAATTTTAAAAAATTTTTTTGAAAAATTTTCAAAAAATTTTCGAAAATTTTTTTGAAATATTTTTTTCACATGTGACGAAATTTTTTTTTCACATGTGACGGAATTTTTTTCACATTTGACGGAAAAAAAAAATTCACATGCGACGAATTTTTTCACATGTGACGAATTTTTTTTCACACGTGACAAAAAATTTCGGGAAATTTTCCAATTTTTTTTTCACATGTGCCGAAAATAAATTTCAGGAAAAAAAAATTTCGAAAAATTTTTTTTCGAAAATAAATTCGGGAAAAAAAATTAGGAATTTTTTTTTTTTCGAAAATAAACATTTTTCAAAAAAAAAATTCGAAATTTTTTTTTTCGAAAAAAAAATTTCGATAAATTTTTTTTCGAAAAAAAAAGTTCGAAATTTTTTTTTTAAATTTATAACAAATGAAATAACTGATAATTTTACACTTACATTCAAAACATTGATAGTAAATTTTATTAAACAATCAAAACATAACGTATTTTGATTTTAAGCCCCACAATTCCTAAATTGCCTTTCTTTAAGTGTCTTTTATAATTTAACCAACGTTTTTATATCCTTTTTGAGACTAATTTAAACCACTTTTGACTAATAAAGTACTCAATTTTGACTTTAATTTGTTAAGTGACTCAAAACGCGACATGCTCAAATTGAGTTCTTTTATTAGACTAGGTGTATTGGTGCATTTTTTATCGTCAACTGAGCGTCATATCATGTTCTCTCTTTACCATTAACTCCACCACCAAACATGTATAATAAGTCCATAAACTTCATCAAATACCTCACTTTAACACAAACATTTCCAACGATACCACTCACAAACACACAAACAAATAAAAAAAAAAACTCAATCGTCTGCACGACCAAGTTGTTTGCAAAATTGGTTGACGATAGAATTGTGGGGCGATCGTGTAATAAGGAATGACCGAGCCGCGGGTGAGGGGATGGGGACGCGTTGTGTAACCTCCACTACACTCGATATTAGTCTAGTTTTGCTTTCCGCTAATATTGAGTTTTCTTAAATAGCTCTGAAACAACGTTTTCAATCTAAACATATAAAGTAGAAGTTTTTTTTTTTTTTTTTTTTTTTTTTTTAATGATTGTAATGATGACTCTCAAATGTGGCGTGGCAAGAATGCATGACATGACATGCCAAGGTGAAAATAATGGATACATTGAATGCGGACATAATTAAAAAAAATAATAATAATAATAATAAAAAATTATTTACATTCTAAAAATAGTTCACAATTTTTTATTATTTTTTTTTTCTTTTACACCATTTCACAAACTTTTAATGCTATAATATTTAAAGTATAATAACAATCGACGTAAACATTTACGAATATGCAAAATTATGTTCATTATATTCGCATTTTTTTCACGATTAATACGAACTTAAATATATAATTTTTATCATATTTAAAACAATCATTATTTATATAAAACCATGTAAGAGATATAATATTGTTTAAAAGATTTTAACTTTCAATTTCAATATTACTAAATATAAATATTGATAATGTAATTAATTATATAATGTATGAATTAATCAACATGAAAATCAAATGTTTTTGAAAATAAAATATCTTGCAAAAGGGTAAATCGTAATGCGACAAAAAATACACAATTGCGACGAGAATTATTTTATTTTTCGATAGACGAGTACTTCAATATACTTTGGTCTTTTTTCGAGTTTTGTTTTCATTTTAAAATTTTGGTATAAAAAAAAAATCACATATGATTTGTATGTTAGAAATCACATGTGACTTTAAAATTACAAATCATCATATTTCTTCATATGTAAATTTCAACACTTACAAAACAAATTGAAAAAAAAGTTCGTAGAAAGTATATAGAAGTACCTTTTATGAAAAGATAATTTAATTCTCGTGAAGAGGGTGTCATTTTTTTTCACGTAACAATTAACGATTTGTGAGATACTATATTTATTTTTTTTAAATGATAAAATTAAGAGTGTTGATACTCACACAACAACTTTTTATACTTTCACCACAATCCGTGCATTACAGTGTTGTACAGTGTATTGTACAGTTTGTACAAAGTGGTGTAACTATCAAATAAAATGGTGTGAGTATCAACACCCTAAAATTAAAATCAGTTTTTTTTTTTTTTTTTTTTTTTTTTTAATGATTAAAAAATGAAAAATTGTGATCGATTCTTTTGAAAGAATCTCTATATACATAATGTTATTTATTTTATATTTGATGCTTTTAAAATATGTCAATAGTAATTTCTATCTTAAAATATAAGGCATCCCGATGTTTATTATGTAAAAAATTGTTTGGAACTATGTCGGTCGACATGTTTATTATTATGTAAAACAATTTGAGTAAACTTTTTTACTACGTAATAAGTACTAAAGAAATCTGTATACGTGTAGAAACCAATCTTATAACGAAACCTGAGTTGCACGTGGTCACAAGTTTCGCATATCACCACCACCACAACCTTCACCATCACCACCGTCGACATTTAATTCTCCGCCCGCCGGAAGAAAAAATTCCACCATCACCAAAACACACACGCACAATACATACAAATAAACCAAATCAATTGAATCTTGATGGGTGATTCAACAGCAGCAACAACAACAACAACGGGGGTTGATAAAGATAAAGATAGTGACAGGGACGTGTGTTCAGAAGTGAATAGAATAATAGAAGAAAGTAAAGAGTTACAAGAATCAGCGTCGAATTTAATTTCTAAAAATTCAATTGAAGAAGCTTCTTTAAGACAACGAGCTTTAGCTCTTGATTCTAATATCAAGATTATCAAGTCTTTTATTAGCTCTGAAGTTAAGAAAGGGGCTTTGGATTCTAAACATGCAGATAAAGTATAAAAAAATATTCTTTTTTTACTTTTTTTTTTATACGCAAACAGTATTTTTTTATTTTTTATTTTTTATATATTGATTGTTGTTTTGTATACAGTTGGGTGAAGATTTAAGTAGAGCTAGTTATACATTAAGTGAAGGAGATGCTGCTACTTTTCTTCCTTGTAAATCACATGGTATTAATTTTTTGTATTTTTTTTTTCTTTTCTGCATGTTTATTAAGTAATAGTTTTGAGCAGACTGTTTAGAGATTGTGTAGATGGTTGCGACTTCTGAGCCCGTAGTTGAGTTTAGAATGTACTGCAGAGGCGGAGGCAGGAGGGGCGCAGGGTGGGCATGCAGGGGCGAAGCTTGGAAATTTCGAGTGGGGGGTCGGGATCTAAATTTTTTTTTTCCTAACACTATGGGGGGTCGAAACCGAATTAAATTGGGGGGGCGAAACCGAAAATACCGAAATTTTTCTACACGAAAACTATATACCCCTACATCGCAAAAAAAATTTCGGGGGGTCGGCCGCCCCCCCGGCCCCTTAGAAGCTGCGCCCCTGTGGGCATGTGCCCCCTAGCGAAAAAAGTTTAGTGTTAAACTTTTAAAATATCTGGCTATTTTTGTAATTTGCCCCCTAGCGAACCGATTTGTAGCGTAGTTTCTAAAAATTATCAAAGTTTGCCCCCTTGACTATAACATTATGGCTCCGCACACGATGTACTGTATGATTTTTTTTTTTTTCTCCTAAAGCCAAGTGGAATAGACGAGTAGTTTTGAGTTATGATGATATTTAGGGGGTGTTTGAGATTTGGTTATCAAAACTGCTTATTTGCTAGTAATAGAATTTTAATATCGGTTTTTGGATTACTAATCCAAAGTGTATATCTGATTATTTTGTTATTGTGGATAAGCGGCTTAAAACTGCTTACTCAAAGCATCTTTTTTGAAACACGATAAGCAGATAAACAGTTTTAGTTAGCAATTCCAAACATCCCTTTATTTACATGACACCTTTTTCAGCTTTCACATAGAAGTTAAATTTAAGTGTTTATGTATTCGAAATGGAGAGGATTATTCTGTTTTGGTTGTTGATTGAGTATTGTTGGTTTATATAAGCAATCACAGACATCCCCTTAATTATTGATACCATGCGTAGAAGAAATCTGACTTAACATTGTATCTGTTAGATGATGGAAGTTAGATTTAAGTGCATCACTTTATTTTATAAACTTTAGTTTGTTGATGGAGTGTTGTTGTTGGGTTACAGGAAGGTTTTTGAGAATGTTTCTTGGTCCAATAAATGTCCGTGCTAACAGAAAGGATATTCAATTGAAAGTGAAGGAGGAATACTATAGTTTCAGAGTAAGAAATTTTCCGTTTTGCTTCTATGTTATTATGTATGTTTTTCATGTTGTGGACCCATTATGAGTAGACATTATCTGCTGCTTAATCACTAGTGAGTGAGTTATACAAATTCGACAGCGTGCTTCAGGAATTAACATAGACCTTATCATCTTCCATCTGACATTGTCTATATTCTGAAGTCTGAACAGTTTATAAATTACATTACCTACTAGTGTGGATCTTCTTTCACTATTAACATCCCTTATCCTAATGCATCATTGGTTTGTTGAACAATCTGATAATCTCGATGTTTATGCCTTATATCTATTGTGGAATGGGGTTTAATTGAGAAAAACTAGCTCTTACCTCCCATAAAACTAGTAGTATATTCTTTATCGAAGTCATGTGATTGATATATTACTTCCAACAGCAGCAGACCTTCTCGCTAAGCCAACCTTTAAAATTCGTAGAAAGATATCTTTTAGTCTTTAAAAGAACAGTATATTTAGTTGTACAAGAATGTTTATACGGTAGTAATAATCTTCACCTGACCAATGAGGACATCATTGATATCATCAAATGCTCCAAACTGGTGAACGGGGCTACCTGGGTGTTAATTTCTTATGGTATAACTCATCACTCTCACTCGGGATCCTTTCAGTATACCACATTTCCCTTTACACCACATCCTCTCTTCCCGAGCTGAGTTCTGTGGCATCGTGGTGTGTTTGGTATCTAGTGTAGGGTTGCAGTTAAAAGTTAGCGTAGATCTTTGTGATCGATAGGGTGTATAAGACCTCTCTTTGCAGGCCTCCATATTCTTTCCATTCATGCAAGCTGCTTCTAGTTGTCTAGTTATTGCTCAAAAGCATGTATAAGATGCCTTTTTCTTGTTTAGTTAAATCTGACCACTTAAAAGGATTTTCTATGGACTATTCGCAGGATAGAACTGCATATCTGTTTCTGATTTTTCCATCACTTCTACTGGGGTTAAGATCGTGGCTTTGGGATGGATGTTTCCCTGCATTACCTGTCCAGCTTTACCAGGTAGACATATTGTTACTTCTCAGTAATTACTATGTCCTGTTAAGACCTATCAATGAATAAACATGCTACAAGAGCATAATCAGTGTGTCCTTTCCAGGCGTGGTTGCTCTTTCTCTACACAGGGTTAGCTTTAAGAGAGAATATTTTGAGAGTTAATGGAAGTGATATACGTCCATGGTAATTCTACATATTTTGTGAATTTATCACATTTTTATGCAATGTTGTATGCTTTGAAAGTTTAACCTAATCAAGTTCATCCATGCGTTATAAATGTATGATTGATTTGAGAGTAAGTGATGTATTAAGAATTGTGATGGTGCAGGTGGATATACCATCATTATTGTGCTATGGCTATGGCACTTATCAGCCTCACTTGGGAAATAGAAAGGCAACCTGACTGTGCCCAGAAGCAGGTTAGAATATTGTTTATATCCAGGGGTGGCAATGGGAATCGATTTTGGTCTGATTCTGGCTGTTTATTACTCTCATACATGTCAAGTGGATAAAATTATAGAGGTTAGCTTAAAGGGAAACAGGTCAAATGGGTTGAATGAGTTGTAAATCGCCTAATGTCTGTTTTTGATTCATACAGCCACCTGAAACCCTCTATTTGAAGATTTGGATTGTTATTGTAATCATAACTAACACATCCACTATTTATAAAAAAAAAATGGACTTAAAGTGTTTGTGGATCAACTCAAACCTAACTGGCCAATCCAACTGATACTAAAAAAGTTAAAATTGGTACATTTTATTCCAAAAAATATGCTGTAACGTGATACCAAACCCATCAATTTGCCACCTCTATATATTTTTGTTAAATTCTAAGATTTGTGAGCCAACTCTTGATGTGTGTAATTACCCCATTTGCAGAAAGGTATACAATTATTTTTGAGATGGGCAATCATGCAAGGAGTTGCAATGCTTCTCCAAAATCGATACCAACGGCAGAGACTCTATACACGCATTGCACTAGGAAAGGTGCGGTTACTGAAATGCCTCATTACTTTTTGAGCATATTGTCATGCTGAGTCTTCCAATTTAACGTACCGACAGAAGAACATAAAAAATACTTCAAAATATATAGACGCCTTTTTACTTATGGGAACTAATTTTTAAGGATTACTCAATAAAACCATTATACATACTTTCTCTGTTGTATACCCTATTCTAATAAGCGAGTATGATCAGTTGTGAGATCCTTGAGGACTCTTATTCAGGAAACATATATCAATAGTCTGTTTTGATTTTAGGCTAGAAGAATGGACGTTGTGTGGGGTGAAACTGCTGGAGTAAAAGGTCAACTATGGTTGTTATTGCCCATACTCTTCGTCTTGCAGGTGAGTTGCTCATAGCCATTTTGTTGAGTGATGCTAGTGTAAGGAACTAAGGAAGCATCTAGTGGCTTCCATCATAATGGAAACTTTAATTTGAAAAATTTATTTAAAACTATTACAATAGCATTGCATACACTGATGATCCAGTACGTAGAATTGCAGAGTGGTTGGAGAAAAACCTTCAGCATCTCAAATAATTTTAGTCTGCATTTTTCTTCTTTTAAACTTTATTACTTTGGATTTTACAAACATATGAATTCAAAATACACGTATGCAACATGTGACAGAGTTGGGGTCATAACTGCCTTGGGGTCATATTTGCACTTTCACATCTTTATGCACATTTTTTATCTCGTATCATATAACTGAAGAGACCAGAAGCTAGATGATACTTGTAAAGAGGCACCATTGAAAAACCGTGGCACTTCCTGGTAGTTGTAAATGAGGCAAATTTATGGCAACCACCAGTTTACTTGAATAAATGAATCTCCATTTCACTGTCGTTTTACTGGTGTAACCACAATTCTTCTAAGTTAACATATTTTGAGTTTACATTTTTAGTCCCTTTTCTTGATATTAAATCAGCTTGAAGATTTAGAGAATTTGAAGACATGTTTAAAATTTATACACCCACTGTTTATTTTCTCATTACAGGCTTTTGAAGCATACGTGGGTGTGCTATTGCTACAAACTGCAGTGGCGGGTGTTATCTCTGAATGGCAGGTAAGAAACTTTACAATACTTGTGAGATACAAGTTCATTTTGTTTTAGCAAAAAAGGAATGATTCAAATTGGTTAAAAGTCACCCAAGGTGTATATTAAATGCATACAGCCTCCTAATCATGTCACCCAACTTGTTGTTTTTACCCGAACCGTATCTACCCATTACCCAACCTGCGTGGCTCACCATCATGCCACAGTAAAATTTCATTCTGATCATGCTTAAGTTGAATGATATTGTGTTTGGCAGGTAATTACGTGTGGGATCCTTCTGATAATTATGGCTGTCGGGAATTTTGCAAACACAGTGCAGACTCTTGTACTGAAGTCTCAGTTTAAAGCAAAAATGAAGAAAGGGAAAAGCAGGAATGACTTGACACAAGTTTCCCCCACACTAAAGGATCAATGATTCAAACAATCATCTCAATAACTAAACAACATCAAGATGGGATAGGAGGATTCTTTGTCAAGTTTACGACCCATCAGTTACTGTTCTTTATTTGCAAGTGTGAGCTTTTTTGATTTCATAAACGGGTAGCTTAGCGCCAGTTTGTTATAGCTGTACACAAAATTAATAAAACACCTGGTTTTGTTACTCGTCTTTTTGGCATATTGCGTATCTTCAGGACTAGAAAATCCTTGTTTAAAGACAATGGCTTTAAGGGAGATATATTAATATTTTGCTCTGGTACATCCATGATTCCCTTAGAATGTCAAAGTGTTTGAAGTTTGAACTATCATATGTGGAAAGCTCCAGTTGTTTCAGAATGACGACAAAATTTCTTCCAAGAATTAAGCCAATTATCTCTCATAAGCTCTTTTTTTTTTTTTTTTTTTTTTTTTTTTTTTTTTTTTTTTGGTTGCTTATTGTGTTTGAAACTGAAATAAGAGAATATGTGCCCTAAATAAGTTGATACAAACACCCCTTACTTTTTAACAAAGCATCTTATATAGGATTTTTGGATATCAGGTAATTATCTGATTTCAAGTCCGATTACAATCAGGGTATTTGTTTAGGCATGCATAAATAATTACTTGCAAGATGCTGCATATGTCGTTTTTTACGATTAATTTATCAACCAACATAACCGAGCTACATTTGGTCTGATCATCTACGAGGAGGCAGTAATATCATTCCATCAGTATCATCACCCAGTGGGAAGGAGGGTAACAAAAGATAACATGTCAGTCAAAGATATCTGAAAGTGTGATCACAGTGATTTTATATCAGCTTTCAACAATTTGATTGAAAATGCTTAGTTTTGGCGGTTGCTATAGCAACACCCCAATAGTACAAAAGGTACAAAAAAAAAGTATAAAAAATACACTGGTGATGCACACTGTACAACACCACTAATGCATAAAGGGGTGTGTGTGTATAGAATAACCCGTTTTTTGTCATTACGTACTATGACATTTAAAAGGTTTTTCTAATATACGTTTTTACAAATTCTTTTGGGAACCAATTCGGAGAATTAGCTTTATCACCTAACAGAAAGGTTGACGTTCGATCTGATGGAGGCATACCTATTGTTAGGGGAAGTACAAGTTCATGTGAAGGGGAACTGGAAGTGCAAACTCGGCCCGGTTATCAAGGAAAGATAACAAAAGTTGATATTGAACAGCTTATGTGCTGAGTTGTTCGTAATAGTTGATAATTTTAGGTTTTTATTAAAATGATTTAATTAAACTTATAATTAGTTATAAGCTATTTACTTTTGTTATTTTTCCCTCCAAAACTTAGAGGAAAGTTTTATACACAAAACCTTAAAAGATCTTCCTTTCTAGTTCCCTTCTGTTTAACAACTTATTAGGCTGAACTCTCACGAGGCCGAAACAATAACTTACTCGGTCATATATTACTGTTTGAGCATTGATTAAAATGCCTAACTCACATATATGATAATACGCCTAAACATATGTGTTAGCATTCTATTGGGAACAGCAGGGAGACTCACTTCTTCACAAATCAATAATTTATTGCCACATTTATTAGGCACACAATTAGTCACATATTTTAGGTCTCCCAATCATTTTCCTTACTGTTTTTCTGCACCTTAATTTTATGGTCCACCCTTTCTCTCCAACGAACTTCAGGCGATTGGGTGCCCCAGTAACGGCGACCTTCATCAATTTTTTTTTTTTTTTTTTTTTAACATAAACTCAAATTTTATTAATAGTTAAAACGTTACATAATAATTCAAATAAATTTAAAACATTACAACACTTATTAAAAACTAATAATATAAGTTATGGCGTGCCTTGATCGAATCTTTGATTTCCTGCATTTTTTGTCGTTGTAGTGCAGGCAAAGATGGGTCGATTGGTGTGATATAGAATATGATGTCTTTTTGATATTTATTTTCTCGCTCAAATTCAAGTTTTTGTTGTTCTAGTGCAAATCTTTTGTCCACCATTTTCGCTGCTTTCTGATCTCTTTTTGCTTGCAACTCCAACTCCATTTGCTTTTGCTCCAACTCTTTTTTCTTCTCGTAGTATTTGTCTGCCAGCTCCTTCTTCTTTCCCAATGCCATGGACTTAATGGTTTTCCATTTGTCGGCTACCCCTTCCATATACGAAGACTTGGAACTCTCCGATGATTTCTTCTTATTTTTCTTAGCTTGGTCACAACCAATTGGTCGCTCATTTCGAGTCTCTTCATTAGTAGGCACATTCGAGCCGGTTTCAGACATCCTTGCTTTTTTTCGACTCACATCTTGGCTTAAAAAAGCCGGCATCTCAGTATCCTTCCAAACCTCATGGTCCTTCAAAATTTCCCAACAATGCTCCAATACAAACGGATGCTCATATACTATTTGATATTCTTCACACGCTCGTCTGTAAACTGTGAGATCATTCCCACCACTTCCATAATTCTTAAAAGTATTGTCGTAAATGACACAAAACTGACCAACTCTAGGACGAATCCTATTTTTCCACTTGGTAATAATCGAGTTGTACATCCTGTTTGCACCAACCTCTTTTTAAAGTAAGTAATAACTTTCTTCCAAAATCCCTTAGCCTGTTGGTTGTTTCCCATCACGCTATTCTCGGACATATCACACAAAGCTCGGCACAACACGATCTCTTCATTGCGTGTCCAAATCGATGAATCATTCTTGGTTTCTTTCTCAACGGTCTTTTTTTTTAGCTTTGTAGCTCGTTTCTTAGGTTTGACCAGTGACATCTCTTCCGAAAGAGTGTTGTCGTCATCATCATCAACAAATCATCTTTTGGAACCGAATCATGATACGATCCGTGAGCCGAACCTTGAGCCATAGAATACTCTTGACTCGGATAACCTTCAGCCGAATAACCCGAACCAGTTCCCACATAAAAATATAGATTGTTGTATAATTGATCAACAAAATCACAAGCATCAAGATTCATGTGGTTAACCAAAGAATAATGTTGATAATTTGAAAGGGAAGATGTTGATGAATTCATTGTTGGACGATACACCGATTCTGGTGAGCCATACATAGATTGTTGGGATAAGCTTCGACAGGAGTGGCTTTGTTGTTGTTGTTGGTTGTTTTGATACGGTGGAACAAATAGACGATTGATAGGACTATTTATAAAAAATGGATTGTGAGTTTGTTGTTGTGGAGGTTGTTGCGATTGATAATCTAAAGTACCGGGTCGAAAATTGACGTTTGGTGAAACACTGGTTAACCGGAAATTCGGATCCGGTGTTAATTGCGAAGTGTTTTGTGGCAATCGGGATTTTCGGCCTTTTGGTTGTGGTGTTTTCTTAGACATTTTGAATAGAGAGAAGTGTGAGATTTGTCGATTGAAGTGAGTTAATATATTGTGTATTTCTAAGTTAGTATAAAAGTTTTTTTTTTCTTTATTTTTTCAAACCGTTACAATCCAAACGGCTACTTTGATTTTTTTTTTCTTTTATTTACTTTGCAAACCGTTGTGTAACGGTTAAAATATTAAATACACAAGGAAATCAATTGATCTCTCCAACGACCATGATTAAAAAAAGGGAGGGGGCGATCGACTAGTCACAATAAGCCGATCGAGTAGGAATCAATTGACTCAATCGATCACAAACCCTTACTAGGGGCAGCCTAAGTCCATAAATTATTCGTCAGATACTTATACTAGTATGGTACTTTTGTCCGAAAGTTCTTAATGAGCCACAATTATAAGAATAAATGCCAAAATACGAGAAGCAAAAGGCAAAGCTTTTACACAATACATAAAAAGAAGAGAAAATTACTTATATGAACTCTTTATTACCTTATTATGAAAATAAACCATGATTTTTTCTTTTTACCAAAATAAACTTTTAGCGTGCAAAGCAAAACAAGTTTCCGCGCATCTTCAATAATATCCAATGCACATCAAACACATGCGCAAGTCTACAAGAGCACGCTTCAAAAAGGATATAAACCACATTCAAGGACGGAACTTGAACACTGTTTGTGTTGGGGGAGGGGGGGGGGGGGGGGGGAGGGGAGGGGCAACTTGAAAATATTTATTTTATGGGGCCCGATTTACACTATGCTAAAATATTTGTATTAAAAATGATTAAAATCATATATAAGGGTATAAAATGTAATAGGGTCAAAAATTTTAGAGGGAGCCGCAGCCCATCTTAATCCTTTCTAAATTCCGTCCATGACCACATTAATAGTAGTAAAATTAAACCTTCTGCATACAAAACTAAACTTTGGAAATAGTAAAAACCTAGTAATAGTATCAAAATTCTTGAAAAGTACTATGACATCAATAATCCTTTTACATTTTGGATCACCATTCTTTACACTTTTTTCCTCATTTCGTTTCATGAACCCATGTTCAGTATTCATTATTCTTCAATAAAGCTACCACTCAAAATAAGAAGAAAAATGTAAAAGATGACGAAATGGATGAAACTAGAACATGAGGACATGGGCTAAAGTTACACACGCTAGAAAAACGTCGCTGAAGATGAAGTAAATGAAAAGCTCGATCCCCATAATTCTAAGCGCGCAACGCGCATAAACATGAAGTGCGCGGGGTACATGTGTCCATCATGAATTGGATATTGTGGGAGGTGCTCACGAGCATGGCACATGAAGCGTGCGGTTCATTTTTGTAAAATATTGAAATTTGGTTTGTTTTCATAAAATGAGTATGTTATTGGTCTTATTTGGTAATTTCTTTTAAAAAGAAAGTGTATGAACCTCAAACTCCTAAGCTAAGTTGGCATTAGAGCAACGGGTATACTGGCTTGAGTCGTTTCATCACCTCAACGCCATCTCAAGATTTTACTTTTCACATTCACATTTCAAAATACCTTTTCACTAATAACGCAAGTCATTTTTACTTTTTAAAAGCCGCATTATTTTCTTTTCCATTTTTTCAAACCAACTAATTTCAAATTAAATATTATATTTATACAAAAATATTAAATATTTTATCCAAAAATATAAAACTTACATTACATTTACAATTTTCCAGTGAAACTTACATTTACAATTGACCTGTTTAATGCTTACTCAACCAAAATACGACTTGTTTATTAAACATTTTTTACTCAAACAAGTTTATCTTCAATCAAAAATCATATAACTTCATTTTATGTTCGTGTCATTTAGTGTATCGTGATGAGGATTTCCACCTTAATGCCAACCCTCTTTTGACATTTGATCGATTAGTACCACGTTAAAGTTGATCATGTAAATGGATGAGGTTTTCTCTTGAAATTATTTGAAGAAGACGACTACAAATTATTATTATTATTATTATTTTTATTTTTTTTATTATTATTTTTTTTAACATAAAGACGAGTAATTCAGATGTCTACGGACTTTATCATTTCGGATTTTATTTTTATTTTTTTAACCGAAATTGACCATTAAACAAAAAAACTAAACTTTAAAACACTCAACAACCTTATTAACACTTACAGCAATTCAGTTGAATCTTGTTCATGGATTCCAACACCATCACAAGATCCAACCAACTACTTCAACTATCTCAACGGTTTCATCACTCAAAACCAATAATATCCCCTCCTCACCCCATACAAACTGAATCTAACTCATCTCACATATCCAAAAAACCCAACAGAGCTGCAGTTTTAATTTGTTTATTTGAGGAAAATGATGTTATTTATGTCATTTTGACTAAAAGATCACCCAAATTGTCCACTTATTCTGGTATACAAAGTAGTGCAGTTTTTATGTTTGATGAAATGTGTGAATTTAGGGGGTGTTTGGGAGTGGTTTCAATGTAGTATACTTACCCATTTTTCTTGTGTGTAGCATTTTTTTTTTTTTTTTTTTTTTTTTTTTTTTTTTTTATCCCAAGAATTTTGATATATATGTGTATATTTACGATGGTTTCAAAAGGCTCGCGAAGGCGTGAGGCTTGGTCATGTCATGCGTTATACCGACTTATTCACGTCTTTTTGTAAACTAGATATATATGAAATATAACATAAATATATAAATATTTTCATATTTTGTGCGGTTTTATTGCACGGTTTATAAACGCAAAAGCTTCAGTTTAGCCGTTAAGGCGTTGGTCACGCCGTCACGCGAGCCTCGCCTTGCGTTATTTATATCCTTGATATTTACTCATATAAAATTATCATTTTACCATTTTACCCTTGTATTTTGTAATCACTCTTATTGACAACATAAGGCAAAATAGTCATTTTACATAACAAAACACACACAAAAGTCGAAATCAAAAAGTTTAAGGCCGATAATAGCAAAAAAAAAAAAAAAAGATGCACCACTAGAAAATGGGTACTGCATTTTTAGGTGATTATAAAATGTTTAACGTCAAATATGTTACGTACTAAATTATTTTAAGACCTGCATAGAAACTGCGTATTTGATCACACAAATATAAAATGGTTTCTGCTTAAAAATAAGCAGATAAGCAGTAAAAGTAAGCAATCCCATACACCCCTGAAGTTGAAATTTATGTTCCGTTTGTTTTGGTTTTTTCAGGAGAAGTGTCGTTGCCGGGAGGTAGGAAGGATGAAGCGGATACGGATGATATTCGGACTGCGTTAAGGGAAGCTGAAGAGGAGATTGGTTTGGATCCTGGTCTTGTTGATGTTGTTACTGTTCTCGAACCGTTTACAACTAAGGTAAAAAGTGGGTGAAATGTTTTTTTTGGGAAGTTTCGAGAAAATGTCGTGTAATAACGATGTAGTTGTTTGTCGGTCTGATCCAACAAAGTCAGAAAGTTATAAATATGTGAACAGAGTAGTGAAAAGTGTTATGTTAAACTTGTGTAATGGATCACACCCTAAAATTGTGTATAGCGTGCGTAGCATTCATTGTATGCATCCTAAGATGTTAAGAGGTAGTGTGTGCTTATTTATAGAACCGTACTAGACTCGTTAGATATTGAAGTAAAGATGTTTTGCTATATGTTTGTCATTTATGGACTAAACAAGATACTAAGAACCTTAATTATTTGAAATGGGCGCATATGTGATATTGTGATGCATACAGTGCAGTTCTGTAGAGTAAGGAACACCGAGATAACGTGTTAAGATTTTATAATCTATTACAAAGTACAAACTTACAACATACTTATATTGAGTTGTGCTAAAGATAATGTTTCAAAGTCGCTTAATTTTAAAGGATCTTAATTTCTTATATGGATCTTTAGACTTAACTAAGAGGTCTCTTGATAAAAGCAAGTACAAATTTGATTTGGCCTTAGTAATATCTTTACTGCTTGAGACCTGAAAGTAGATTTATAGTTGTTCTGCTTTAAGATTGAAAGATTGACGTTCAACTCAACAATTCTCTTCTTTTCACATGAAGTCAAGTATTTGGTTTTGATGGCAGGAGAAAGTTACTGTAGTTCCAGTGATGGGTATACTATGGGATAAGCAAGCATTCAATCCAGTTCCAAATGTTGATGAAGTAGAATCAATTTTCTACGCCCCTTTAGAAATGTTCAACTCAACAATTCTCTTCTTTTCACATGAAGTCAAGTATTTGGTTTTGATGGCAGGAGAAAGTTACTGTAGTTCCAGTGATGGGTATACTATGGGATAAGCAAGCATTCAATCCAGTTCCAAATGTTGATGAAGTAGAATCAATTTTCTACGCCCCTTTAGAAATGTTTCTCAAGGTTCCTTTCCTTGTTCTTCTTAACCTTCTTTAGCTGCTCTTTTAGACTTCAGAATCATATTATAGTCTTGAAAATGGGATTTGCTGATTCAGGATGAAAACAGACGGCATGTGGAAAAAGAGTTTGAAGGAGACACATATTTGCTTCAGTATTTTGATCTCGAAACAGATAAGAAAACATATGTAATATGGGCTCTAACAGCAGGGATGCTGATAGCAGCTGCGTCTCTTGTTTACCAGCGGAAACCAGATTTTCAACCAAGGATGCCTAAATTCTGGTTCAAAAACCATCATAGCAAATATTAAAGCTCAAGAAAATATGATGTCAAATTGAATATTTCTGATAAAGAAGCAATGTAAGAATTCATTATCAGTGTGTATTGATACAAGCAGAATCATCGTATTGCATTATGGTCCGGCTGCGAGGCCTTTATTGTTATCTTTGTATGTATTTATTAGGATTAGATTGTAATACATATTGTCTGGACTCCAGAATGTATGTTTTAGATCCAAACTCCAGATGTATCATTTATTATGAAACGTGGTTATAGGACATACCCTATCATTATTAATTTATTATCATTGATCGTTAATCCATAATTATTCCGGTCAACGGCGGCGGGGTCTCTCTTTTTCTATCACTCGCACTTTTGCACTTGCCGGAGGTCTCCTGGAAGCAGTCTCTCTACTCCCAGTTTTGCTGGGGTAGGGGTAGGATCTGCCTACATTCTACCTCCCCCATACCTCGCTTCCGCGGGATTGGGTATTGTTGTTGTTGTTGTTGTTGTGATCGTTAATCCATAATTGAGGCACTATGGGATTACCGTGTCATTAAACATGTGATTAGGGAGCTGGAGATATGTTATTACCATTTTTATTTGATTGTTTAATTGTTTTTAATGGTCCCTTGTCATTTTTGATTGACTAATGCTAACCATCAGAGCATACAAACTTAGGAGCAAACACCTACAGAAGATCAAGTTCAGTATATGTGTCAATTTAACCAAATCTCAAAGATTCAAAAGACCCAACAGAGCTGCCGTTCTCATATGGATGTGCATATGTTATCAGTTGTCCCAATGATAATAGAAACTTCCGTCTTTGTTCTGGTAAGGAAAGCTGTACATTTTTGGTTTTTTGATAAAATGTCTAAATGAATATGAAGTGACTTCATTAGGTTTTGGTTTGCAGGAGAAGTGTCTTAGCCCACAGATAGAGGCGAAGAGGATGCGGATGGTATCCCAACCTGGTTGACGGAGGATGAGAAGTAAATTGGTATGGATCCTTCCTTCTTAGTTCATGAACCGTTTCTAAACACGGTAAAAGTATATGGAGTAAATACTATACTTATATGTGTTCGTGATTGTGCTGCTCTTCTTTCCACATGTTATTAACTATTACTGTAAAATGTAATGGCATGGGAACATTAATGCAGTTCCAGTGATTGGTATTCTACGGAATAACAAGCATGCAATTCAATTCTCAAGGTCCCATTTTCTTGCTGCTTCAGATCAATTTATATTCTTAAAATCGTATCAGGACCAAACTGACTGGCAGGAGGAAAAAGCATTTCAATATGATATATAATTGCTACAGCATTTGATCCCGAAACTAGTTACAAAATGTATGTAATATAGGCTCTAACCGCAGGGATCTTGATAGCAGTCTTTACTGTTTACACGAACAGAATTGTGGCTTGTCATATTCCAAATATACTTGATAGCTTTAACAAGCGATGGTCCTGCAGTGAGACTCAATTGAAACGGTAAATGTATTAATCGAGTATACTCAATCTTCTAAATAGATTCATGGAAAACTACATCTGCAGGGTGAAAACTTTGTCCCTAGTACTTGATCGAGTATATGTGTTTTGTAGACGTTTCAAACTAGCTCCCTTACTTTGCAACCTTGGAGTGCTGATTTAACTATAGTTACAGCCAAGGGATTGTCTGGTAGCTTAGGTGAGAGGACAAAAGCGAACAGTTCATGCCCTCCCCCGCCTTCCGCAATCGTGTGTTTGAAAATGGTACATCATGTGTCTAACGTGCCATCTTCGAAATGAAATGATAGGCATGAGTCCAACTCGAATCACTATCTTTTACCCGGCATTCTATGCGTACGAAGACGCTATAGCTAAAATTGAAACTGATTTTAAGGATTTAATAGATGTTACTGTATGTATTGTGTGGATGACGTGTGAACGAAGGCTATAAATGAATGTTTTTATACCGAAGGGGCAAAGGACATTCTAAAAATAAATATAACTTGGAATTAGGGCTGAGCAAATGACCTGGACCACATTCAGTCCGGTCCTCGGTCTTTGCTTTTTGGCTAATTCGATTTTTGGTCAGGTCGGTCTGGTCCGGTCCGGACCACAAACCGATTATTTGGCCTTGTTGGACCGGACAGACCGACGGACCAACCGAGACCAGACCGACCACATTCGGTCCGGTCCTCAGACTTGGCTTTTTGGCTAATTCGGTCCTCGGTCTTGTTGGTCTGGTCCGGTCCTGGACCGATGCTCACCCCTACTTGGAATCAAGATACAAAGATTGCATGTCCAAACATATCAACAGTACAATAACTAAAAAAAATTGTATTGTCATGTCAATAACGTGGGTAAAAGAGGTGGGAATAATATAACCGTTTATAAAATACTCTCGCCGTTTTAAAATATAATTTATTTTGATTTTTTTTTTTTGTATGATTATGATGCCTAAACTTATACTGTAACTAATTTTATGCCTAAAAGTATGTGGCGTTAACTCATTGTTTTATGATATTTGGTCCCTCGGTTACAACCAATAAAAAAGTGACATCCAAGTTTAGGTACAAAATTAGGCATGTGTTTAGGCCTCCCAATCATTCTCTTAATTATTATTTTTTTATGTTATATAATCTTTGATGCAAAATATATAAATGAATTATGTTTTAAATGTATTTTCATTTGTATATTTTTTTATCTACTACTCTATTATATTAAAAAAAAAAAAAAAAAAAAAAAAAGAAAAAAAAAAATTTGAAGTCAAAGTTTGAAAAAGAAAAAATCAAAATAAACTTGTATTTTAGGATGGAGGGAGAAATGTTGTACAACTACAAACTACTTGTCAACATTACTAAGGGTGGTGGCAGTGGTGCCGGTTTCACCAACGGTGAACCCAAACCGGCGGTGAACACCATTGCCACCTCGCCGGTTTGGCTCGGAGGTTACATTCGCAGGCAAAGTTCACCGGGGCGGGGAAGGGAGAAAGTATACGTTGGCAATTAATTTTCGAACGTTGGGATATATACGTTGGCTGGGAGCGTGGGTAAAACAAAAACAAAAAAAAAAAAAAAAAAAAAAAAAAAAAAAAAAAAAAAAATCTCTATAAAATCCACACTTTACCAATTCAAACAACACACTTCCATTTCTTCTTATCTAATTCATTCTTTAAAAAAAAAAAGTGTACCATGGATGCAAGAAAATCTAGAGGTGGTTCAAGTTCCAAATCAACACGAGGTCGAGGTCGAGGTCGGGGTCGGGGTTTTCGTCCGCAAGTTCCAAATCAACAACAACAATACCCTCAACAACGTCCCTACTATCCCCAACCTCCGCCACCCATGAATCCACAACAACAACAATACCTTCAACAACAATATTATACACAACCTCCACCTCCACCCCCGATGAATCCAAACGAATATAACATATCAATGACAAGTGAGTTCGACCCGTTTGGTGACTACCGTGATGGTCCTTCACGACGTGATGTTGATGTTGAGCGGGAATTACCTTTATATGATGATGATGAAGATGAGGAAGTTGAGTTTGTTCCCGAAACGCAACCACAAACTCAAACCGGTATTAATTTATATTTATACGTTTGTTAATTTTTATTTTTATACGTTTGTTAACATTTTATACATATATTAATTTTGTACGTTATAATTTTATACTAGATGATGAAGTCCAATTCGTGAAACAAAAAACGAAGGCGGATAGACTTCCTTGGACGACGGCCCAAGAGATTGCTTTGGCAAAAGCGTGGGTTTATGTCTCGACATGTCGAAGAGTCGGGAATGCACAACGTAGAGATAAGTTTTGGGAGAGAATTGCCGAACATTACAATGAAAATATGAAAAGTGCTAACCGAACTCATCATGCATTGAACACGAAGTGGGGAGGGATGAATGCCGCCATGGGTGTCTTTAACGGGCTATACATCCAACAAGTAATTTTTTTGACTATATACTTTGTTAATTTATATACGTTTGTTAATTTATATTTGTTTCTTAATTGTATACTTGTAGAAGCGTATTCGGGAGAGTGGATGTGGCGATGTGGATGAATTGAAAAATGCTTTGGCCGATTTTAATAAAAAAAATCATGGCAAGTCGTTTACTCATCTTGCGGCATGGGAGGTTGTTAGGGGAGAAGCGAAATGGTTGGAACAACCTTGTTTTGTTCAAACATCTTCGGCATCTAATTCCGACAAACGAAGAAAGTCGTCGGAATCTACCTACTATGAGTCGGGAAGCAATGAGAATGTCGACACTGTTCTTCCCGATCTAAATGACGACACAACTCCCACAAGGAAAAGAAAAGGGAAAAAGGCGGTTAGCGAGGCATCGACAAAGAATAGTGTTGTTCAACAATTCGAGAACTACATTTCGGACAAGGTCAAAGTCCATGAGAAGTCGATGGAAGAAAAAAGAGAAGAGCGTGCATTGACCAAACAGTTGATGGCGGCACAACTCGCAAGTGTTCAAGAAAAGGATATGTATCGGGCCTTTAAGTTCTTTAACGAACCACATGATAAAATAACCAATCCGGCTATGCGAGACTTCACTCTCAAAAAAAAAACGTGAGTTGGCGGAGAAGTATGGATGGCCTGCTGAAGGTTTAGAATAATTATGTTTTTTTTTTCAAGTATTGTGTAATTTTCGTTTTAAGTATTATATATTTTTATTTTAATTATTAATGAAATGTTATGTTTTTATTAAATTATTTAATTATGAAAAAAAAAAAAAAAAAAAAAAAAAAAAAAAATTGGTAGTTTGGGAGGTTTAAAAAGGTATGGTTGCCACTAAAAATGGTTGGGAGGTTTGAAAAAGTTGTAAGTAAGGTGGAGTGATATTATTGGTTGGTTGGGAGGTTAAGTATGTTTTCGGAGGCACCACTGCCACCACCCTAATTGTTTGTCTTTATTATTAGTACATGGATGTTGACCACAAAAAACATGAGAACCAACAGCAATTGAAGATCAAATCTAGTCCTGTATTTGTTTAAATCTTATTCATGGATACTAATAACTTTACAAGATCACAAAAACTACTAGACTTGTCTCTAGAGTTTCGTCAATGGAAGTCTCTTTCACCTCTTTCGAATACTCAAAGGTCTGAAAGAAAAAACCGGGCTGCAGTTCTAGTATGCTTATTCGAGGAAGAAGATGTTATATATGTTATTCTAACCAAACGATCACCAAAACTGTCATCTTTCTCTGGTAAAGAAAGTGGTTCTGTTTAAATGTTTGAATGAAGTTAAACTGAGTTTTGTTTGTTTTGCAGGACAAGTGGCTTTACCCGGAGGTAGAACTGATGAAGGGGATACAAATGATATTCGAACCGCGTTGAGGGAGGCTGAGGAGGAAATTGGGTTGGATCCTGCCCTGGTGGATGTTGTTACTGTTCTTGAACCGTTTGTTAACAAGGTAAAATATTTTGTTCCAATACGAAATACTAGTTAAGATGTCCTTATATCGTGTTCTAGGGCCGTTTGGGTTGCTTATCAGAACTGCTTATCTGTCCATTGCGCTTTTATACACCAAATATTTTAGTTAGACTACTTGAAACTGATTATCGCCCCCTTAATTGTTCTGCACTCATTTTCACATGTTAACTATTTGATTGTAATGGCAGGGGTATGTAACTGTGGTTCCGGTGATTGGCATACTATGGAATAAGAAAGCATTTAATCCAGTTCCAAATGCTGATGAAGTAGAATCAATTTTCTATGCTCCTTTTGACATGTTTCTCAAGGTTCTTTTCTTATTTTTATCAGCCTTCTTCAGTTGCCATTTTTAACTCCGAATATATTCATGAAAATGGTATTTTGCCGATTCAGGACGAAAACAGACGACAGGAGGAAAGACAATTTTATGGAGATAAATGTTTGTTTCACTATTTTGATCATGAAACAAATAACCAGGTGTATGTGATATGGGCTGTGACTGCTGCTATCTTGATAACGGCTGCATCAATCGGTTACCAACGACCGCCAGAATTTCAACCAAGGATGCCTAAAGCATGGAACAAAAACCATAGCAGACTCTAAAGTTCCAGGATATAATATTTTCGTTGTGGACCATTATTTAGGAATGAATTGTAACTTTATTTGTATCTTGTATTCGCAATAGATGAAAACCATATGTTGAAGTATAGAACATTTCACATTATTGGCTTCTTTTTTTTAGAAAACGTCAAGCGGAAACAAATCCCATCGTCATGACAAGTGATTTTATAGTTCCAGGGTCAACATAAAACGAAAGTTATAAACGCCATGGAACAAAGACATGCAATTTTATATATCAAAAGTAACATATGCCTCTTGTTGAACAAATCTACATTTGTCAAAACGTATCATATAGACCATAAGTTGCATGTAAACCAGCATATGGACCATAATATTGTCGAAAGAATGACAAAGACAAACACAAAATTTATATTATTCAACTAAAAACCTCATAAAACTTCTCGATAACTAGTGAACCCGAATCAATCGACTCCAAAGGATCCTTCCTTAACCTGTGTCTCAAACAATTCGGGATCACAACAGCAATATCTTCAGGTGTCACTTGATCTCTTCCTTTCAAAGCAGCCAAAGCTTTTGCAGCCCTGTTTGTCACAATATCACCTCTTAATCCATCCACATTCAATTCAGCGCAAACCTTCGAGATCTTAACACGAAGATCATGATCAATATTTACAGCAGACAGACAACTCCTAGCTGCCGTGATTTGATCTTGAAGTTTTTCTTGATCTGTTTTGTAAGTTTCACGGAACTCTTTTGGGTTTTTATCAAAACGAGCTCTTTCTTCCACAATTTTGACTCTAAGTTCAGCATCACGTACAGTACCCACTTGAGCATGCATCCCGAATCTATCAAGCAATTGTGGCCTGAGTTCACCTTCTTCCGGGTTTCCAGACCCAATGAGGATAAACCGAGCTGGATGTGATATAGAAATACCTTCTCTTTCAACTGTGTTCCATCCTGATGCAGCTGAGTCAAGAAGAACATCAACTAAATGATCATCCAAAAGATTTACTTCATCAACATACAAAATCCCTCTATTGGCTTTAGCAAGAAGACCAGGTTCAAATGCTTTAACACCCTCCGTGAGAGCCTTTTCAATGTCGATTGTTCCACATACTCTATCTTCTGTGGCTCCTAATGGAAGGTCAACCATGTTGATTTTGGTTTTTATGGTTGGAAGTTGTTCACCTCTAATTAATTTTTCTCTTACTTCCATGCCCATTGATTCTGGATCTTCTGGGTCTGAGTTGAACGGGTCGGCAGCGACCACTGTAATTTCCGGAAGCAAATCTACCAGTGATCGAACGGTGGTGGATTTACCTGTACCTCTGTCCCCCATGATCATAACCCCACCAATTTTTGGGTCAATGACGTTTAGTAGAAGGCATAGCTTCATCTCATCTTGCCCGACTATTGCAGCAAATGGATAAACTGGTCTCTGGTTTTCCTTCGACAATTTCTGAGCCTGGAATTCATTAACAATAAAATAGTCAATATTTTACCGTGATTTATTTATGAAGATAGATGGGTCAGGTGGGTTGGGTAACAGGTCAAAACAAATTACACGTTGAAATGGGTCTCACTTTTAGTATGGGTGGAAACAGACCCGGTCGGGTTGATCCAGTGACACTTATTCCAATTTTGTTCTTTTATAAATAGTGAATGTGGTAGTTACGACCTGAGTTAAACAACTCATAAGTAAATGGTCTAAATTTGGCTGGTTTCACTGTAAGCTAAACTTTATTTGACCCATTTGAGATGAAACACAACCTGAGTTGACCAACTAGTAAGTAAATGTCTAAATTGCTGCCTCTAGTTATATCTTTTAAGTGGAACAAAGTTATGCCGAATTAGCTTGTCTAGTTTTATTTTTTACAAAGTGTAACAAAGTTACTTATATTTGAGCATTTTAACATGTGTCGGCTCGAGTATTGAAATCTTAAAATGTTTGAATGATTAGATTCATACTAATTCAAGGCTTATAACTAGGAAGAAAGCCTACCAATGCCAGTAGCATAGAATGGTCATTTCGTATAATAATCTTTGGGATAAAATGGATGCACAAAACAAATGTACCTGTTCTTGGGCAGGACTGATTTCAGTCGCAACATTTGAGATTGTCAAGTGGGACCTTCCTTTCCTCAATGGAACTCCAATACCTCCATAAAACCTCCTACCTTGGCTATGAACTGCAATAAAATCAGCACTCAAGTATAAGTTTTCATTCATTTACACCATTTGTGTACATACTTTATTTCACACACAAAGACAACAACAATACCCAATCCTGCCGGAGCGGGGTATGGGGGAGGTAGGATGTGAGCAGTCATACCCCTAGCCGAGGGTAAACCCGAAGGTGAACCCCAGGGTACGTTGACCTCACGCAAGTATTTATAGCTCCTATACACACTTTATTTATAGCTTCTATATCACAATGTCAGCAATAACATCAACGCTTCTATATTTGATTTATCAAATAGCTCCTACATCTGTTTGTGTTTTGCTCCATTGATATTCTATTATTGTAGGATAAGGGTGGTGGCACAAATGAACATCCAAAGAAAACAGGTGAATAGGTGATTTTCTTATCAACGTGAAAGAGTTAACGGTGATCGTAAGTTGAAGAAATTTGGTGGTCAACATCAAATACATTTAATAAAGGCAATACTCGCTAACAGATGCTTCGAAAAAGACTTAGCGGAAGGAGAAACATAAGATGGCCAAAATGAAGAAGAAGAAGACTATGATTGATGGAGCTGAAATTGAAGGGAGTTGGCTGACTTGGCTCATATTGAAGTCACAAAGTTTGCATTGAAGATTAGGCGACCTAAATTGAAGCAAAGGTGGATAAACCGGAGGTGATGAAGCTAAAACTAAATGTGAAGAAGCTCTGACAATATAGATGAGAAAGAAGAATTCATTGATCATGTTACACAGATGCATGTAGAAGTTGAAGGTGAAACTAAGAGGAAGTGCTTTGGTTCTCAAAATCATATCACATCGAACCTGCCCACCTCCGCCGGCCAACTGAGGAACGTCCTATTGATATAACTATTGCCAAGTTTTTCTTCTTAGCATCCATTTGCGCAAACTCAACCCATAATATCATGATTGGATGTTCCTCAATAGCTCGTAACGGTAGTGGAGGGGTCAATGAGATTTCAATTGAGAACCAACTCTCTTCAACTTTATTTCAAATTCACCTTCAACATGAATTTATCTTCCTCATCTTCAATTTCACCCTCATCACATTCAATTTGAGCTTACCACTTTCATTTTTTTCTAACTTACCTTCAACTCAAGCTACCCTGGCTTCAATTCAATTTCCTGACCTTCAAATTGAGATGCCTACCCTTCAATTCCAGCCTCATCAATCACAAAATTCTCCTCCCTCTTGTTGTTTTTCTTATTCTTCACATCAATAAGTAAGCATGAACTATCTCCCAAAGTTAAAAACCCTTCTCCCAATTCCACTGAAATACTATATCTGTAACCTAACAAGGTACATCTAGGGGGGGGGGGGGGGGGGGGGGGGGGGGGGGGGGTGGAAAGGATCATATGATTCTACATTCTTAGCTCAGACTTTTGTTTATTTGTAAAACTAAAACAGGTACATCACATCCCCTAATAACAAAACCTTAAAGTGACACAAACACATAACCTAGCTTCACTAAAAAAACAAAAATGCATAAAAAGTAATGAAATGCAACACAACAATGAGATTGAAATAAAGAAAAGAAGACAAAAGATAAACATATAAAAAAACCTGGGTTAAAAGATAAAGCGCGAATAGAGGGCTTTGAAGAAGAAGAAATTGGTCGAGAGCTGAGTAATGCTGTAGTTGAAGAAGTTGTTCCGAGTAATCCAGCCATCGTTGGTTAGTGGTTACTCAGAAAATTGAAGTTGAGTGTGTTTGTTAATAGTACTAGTTAAGTTAGTGGGTGTTTTTAGTGTGTGTGTGTGTGGATAAGAAGTAGGATAGGTTTGATTTGATTGGCTCAGGGGCACTTCATGGTGATTTTTGGTCGCGTGGCTCCATACTCTTCTTGTAGCCATTCATTGTTAAACAGAACAAAATAAAAAATACAAACAGCTTTGCTAAGACTTTTTACTAAATTATTCTACAAAATTTTTTTGCACTTGACTTAACAATATTAAATTGGTTTTTACTGATTTTTTTTTCATTCAAATCATCAGTTCTGCCACTTAGCAGAACCCTATGAGTAGGTAGTTTTGTGAAATGATTTAATAGGAAAATTTAGCATTTTTGAAAATACAAATACTACTCCCTCGTTCTCGTATTATTTTTCGACTCTTTTTTTTCACTACTTCTCTGAAAGTTTATCATATCGCCATTATTTGAAAAATAATTATTTTTCGACTCTTTTTTTTCACTACTTCTCTGAAAGTTTATCATATCGCCATTATTTGAAAAATATTATTATTACTATAAAATTAAACAAAAAAATGATAATGATAGCGTACGGTGATTTTAGTATAATAGTTAAAGTACGTAAAACCAAAATATGCTCAAAAGGCCAAAGCCGCAACATATTTTGCCTGGAGAACCGATCTTCTGACAACTATTAACTAAAGACACGGTAGGCTTCGCCTGAAAAACCAATCTCCAGGCAACAATATGCATAACAGTCTGTCCTTAAACCGTTATTGTAAGAGGTAGTACATCATGCTTTTCACTATAACATATAGACTGTACCTCGTACAAAGATTCTCATAACATCAAAGCCAAGAATATCAAGCCACGTGTCATTCTTTTCTTATGTATGGGATGACTCCCACGTGGGTCTCCCAAGAACGTTGGATCACATCCACGGATCTCATACTACCCTATATGCATCCCTATAAGTACACATGAATTTCATGAGAACAACCAAGTTCATCTTCTTCATTTTCACACACACTAACTCCTAGTTGTATGTGAGTGTTACCCCAACTTTAGATAACACTTTTATCTTATGGTTCTTACCACTTAAGGGAAACCGAACATACGACTAGCCTAATCCCAGACCATAAACTTATCTTAATCCCTTCTTTACGTAAACATGGTGCCATTCGTGGGACCATGACATAAACAAAGCCATCGGTTTTCATTTTTCCGCCACCGGAAATCCTAAATTTCACTTTGTTGTTTCAAACACGAACAAAACCTTTATCTAGCCTCTTATTGTCATAACTAAAAACATTGTTTTAAAAACATGACGAATGAACAAAACCAAATTTATCTAAAAAAAACAAACCAAAGCTTGATTAACTACCTCACATACGCATGATTCAAACCTCGATGCCATGCAAAAAGTGAAAAATGTGAGGTACTTGAGAAATGGGTTCCAACCTGGGTTTTGAAAAGCGCGAAGTGCTCCGTTGCGGTAAGGGTCAAAAAACTTAAGCGTGTGGCAATGAGGCGAAAGCGCACGCCTTTCGTAGGCGAGGCACATACTTTGTACAAAATGGTTCCAACTGTGTTAGAATGCATAATTCATATATAAAAGCACATCAATAAGACATTTAACAACAATAACAACGATTCATTCCCCATTCATCCTCAAAGTTTGTGATTCCATATCGCTAAAATGCTAGATATTACAAGAAAAATATCATAAGCTTGTCAAATTCCTACTTGAGAATAACCAAAGGACCACAAAGGCATGCATGTGAACAAAAACCATGCAAAGCATAAGAATGAATGGGGATTTATGCAAATCAGAAGAAAGCATACATTCGCCATTCATTCTCAAAGTTTGGATTCCCTATCTCTAAAATACTAAATATTACAACCCATAGATCATAAGTTTATCACAAAGCATGGATGTGAATAAAAACCATGCAATGCATAGGATTGAATGGGAATCTATGCAAATCAGAAGCACCTCATGATCATCATGAATTTGTAGCACCTCATTCACCCCATGATCTAAGGAAAGTCCAATATCCATTTCCATTTCGTTGTCTTCATCAAACAACTGATCTTTTCCTTTGGAACCAAAAGTAGAAACATGAGCAACACTCCTACTTTTTTGACTTCTTGCCTTTCTTGGTTGAACATGCGCAGGACTTGTTGATGTTGATGCTCCATCTCTAGTAGAGTAAGCTGGCTCAGATGCCCGCATCTCTATTAACATCAGCCTATGTTAACTCATCATCTTCATAAACAAATTCAGTTGCACCTTCTTCCCCATCCATTTGACCAATTACCCATTCGTTACTTTTATCGATATCGTCCAAAATAATAGGATCAGTGGTATCCGCTCTCTTATATCAACGTTCCAAAGCATGATTATATTTGACATAGACTATGTCATTTAATCGGCTTTATGTCAATCTTTTTATTTTCTTGGTATAGATCTGTTAAAAATAAGTATTAACTCAATAATTCAATTGGCATAGATATTGATGTGTATAGATATATGTTAGAATGACGTCCTAATTTACGACTTAGTGAACTTACATGTTGAAAAACACTCCAGTTCCTCTCACAGCCAGTGGCACTACACGTGAGGCTAAGAACACGTCTAGCAAACTTTTGTAAGTTTAGAGTTGATGATTTGTATGAAATCCACCAATCCGCTAAAAAAGATATGTGGTCAGTTTCGTATGTTAATTGTTACAGAGATGTTGATACGGGGGATTGCTCCCTCGCAACAGGTTTTACCTCTCAAGGGATCTTGAGAAGCTTGCAACCCCCACCAGGCAGTGTACCTGATCGTTGTAGTATAGTATAGTGACAAGTACCGGGGGATTGATCGTTCAACTCAGGAATAGTGTCGCTAGGATTAGAAAGCCTACTAAACTAGGTCTAGAGGTGAGAGATAATTCTTTTTGTATTTTTTTTTATATTTTATGAAAGCAAGTAAAATCTCGGGTTTTGAAGAAGTGGGCGGAATTAGTTGCTAGCCAACTAACCCAATTATCTAAAGATGCAATCAAAATAAAATAATAGAAATGAAAATTAAACTAATGTACTAATTTGGTGGAAACAATAATGAGAAAAGTTGTGTTTACTTAGATTTCATTACTCCCTAGATATCTTTTACCGGTTGATTAGCTTGTTACAATTGCATGGATGACGGGTTATATTCCTTAATACCATTCGTAGGGCCGTGTACAATATTCCCTAACTCTATAAGATCCTACTTCACTCCTATGTCGAGCCGACTAAAAGCTCCTAACATGGGATCATTAGAATTCACTTATGCATTAAATACAACCAAAAATCGTAGTATACCTCCGATCATGTTTCTTAAGACGTTCAAGCAAGTTACCAATGGAAGTCTGCCAGTTTTCTTAAGCCTAACATCGAATACAATCATCCGTAACAATTATAAACAAACAATCAACCAATAATCAACATCTAGGTTTCACTACATCTAAGCAAACACAATAAAAACCTAGCCTAACATGTTAAAAGAAAGATAAACATAAGATAGATTCAAACAATACATAGACATATTGAATTATTATTGGAAAACTTATCTTTATTCAAACATGGAAGAAAGAAGGGTTTGAAACCCCTTCAATATGCAGGAAATTCGACCTAGGGTTTGTGTTTTGTATTCCACAACTTGTTCCCACTTTACAATGAAAATTTGGAAAAATATATATAGACTAAGCATCCTGACGGCGTCATGTATTAGCCTCTGACGCCGTCAACTCGCCGCCAAGTTGAAATTCGTATTGCCTAGATCCACTTCTGACGCCGTCATGTAGAAATAAGCTCTGGGCCGTCACTAGTATTTGGACCTTGACGGCCTTGGTGACGCCGTCAGGCCAATAACACTGGAAACACTCTGGGCCGTCACGTTATCATTTTCACATCCACCTCTTTTGTCACTCTTGATGCCGTCATGTGTTGTGGCTTGACGTCGTCAGGTACTGTTCCAGCAAGGAATTTTGAGACTTTGCCGTTTCTTCACTTTTATGCTCCAAAAACGTCCAAAA
Source organism: Artemisia argyi (assembly GCA_030686995.1). Classification (NCBI taxonomy): domain Eukaryota; kingdom Viridiplantae; phylum Streptophyta; class Magnoliopsida; order Asterales; family Asteraceae; genus Artemisia; species Artemisia argyi. The sequence goes on along the minus strand of CM060681.1, from coordinate 85,175,250 downwards.
TGCTTCCTTTCTAGATTTCTTCTCAAAAGTACCTAAAATGACAAAAGGAACGATTTAGGGCAATATTTGATCAAATAATTATGAATTCGGGATTAAATGACCCCTTAAAAGCGGTATATTTTTCGCCTCATCAAATACCCTTACACTTGAGATTTGCTTGTCCTCAAGCAAATGCGCTTTTATTCTAATAAAAATACAAGTTAGGGGTCATTTAACACTAATATAAAAGTAATTACAACAAATAATCGTTCCACTAAAAACCAAAAACAAGCACGGAGGTCATACACTAGCACCTCACAAATAGTGTTTAGATACTCACATCTCTCGGGTGTAATAAAGTATATATCACAATAAGGAAATGGAAAACATCTCTCACTATCTGTCATAATAAATAGATTACCATAGGCTTGGGAAAGGATCAAACCTCCACCACTTGGCGTAAGCACCTAGGATAAACTATCAAAGAGGTCTTTTAAAGGGTTATAACGTTAGGTGTAGGGATATGGAAAACATGGTTTTGTTGGATAAAAGCAATATTTACTAGTGGCGAGTTAATCATCTTGGTTAATTACATGTACAATATGGCGTTGCTAAGCTAAGACTCGACTCGACTTAAGCTAATTAATCAAAAATAACAAAAACATAAAACAAACGTAGAATGAAACGGGATGGTAGTCCGTATGTTTTTTTCTCTTTTCTTTTTTCTATTTTTTTTTCTTTCTTTTTTCGATTTTTTTTTTTTTTTTGCATACACTTTTACCCTACCATCCAAAATAATACATCATAGGGGATGTACATTCCCCTTACACTTGAATTTTTACATAGTTTACAATCAACTATTCTAATGACTCGAATCAAGATAATCAAAACACTTTGAGTACTTTTTAAGATTAATGCACATATGGGGGTAATAATTTGATGTTCTTCCCCATTACTCCAAAACACTAGTACTTTACCCATGAGTCCCAATCATCCCAAAACAATATTTACAAGATATGACTTGACTTATCAACCATGTAATCAATTAGATAATTAACTAAGGGTTTAAAACATGTAACAATAATGCACTAAAGATGAGTGCATATACGGAAGGCTAAGGCGATTTGGTTGCACATTTGGGTTGGTTGTAACAAATTCTTCCTTTAAGTAAAATGCTTAAAGTTATAAACGAAAAGATAGGCTCAGAGGGGTGTACTAGAGGTATCGTGTACTAAAAATGAGTACAACGCAAAGGTGTGGGAAAAATTAATTGACTTCGTTAGTCAAGTAATATGACTTAAATGGTCAAGTAATTATGATACGGGTTTAAACACAAGGGTGATCCTAATGCCTCTTATCATGTAGTAAATCCTACTACACGAATGAAGTCTCACTAGCGGTCTCGGGATGCATCACTAACGCAAGTTCTAGAATTTAAATGCTACCGGTACACTCATAAGCACTAATATTGAATGCTTTTCCTATCAAATCTAAAGGCGAACCTCACATATTTGGGTGGAAAAATTTTCTGAATGGTACGGTTTTGTGCTAGTCATACAACTCCTATCCATGAGACGCTTGTTAAGGCTAAAGTTTCACTCCTAAATCTTGTAAAAAAAATTAAATTTGGCTTATTTCCGGAAAATTTCTGGAAAAACTTATGCCTTATTTCCTGGAAAATCCTACAAAACATCATTATGACTCGATACAAGCATTATGACTCGATAAAATTGCACTAACAAGTATTTCTCTTAGTTTTATTACACACCTACCATCAAATAAACAAACTCAAGTGCAATAGTATCCTATAAGGTATCATCATTTACCCTCCCCTTACACTTAGGATGAACATTGTCCCCAATGTTCAATTAAAAGATGTAAAAATAAAATAGGTAAAAGAATGAAAACAAATACTCCCCTGATTCGTTCGGTGTGGATAGTGTGTCAACAAGGTTAGATCTTCCTCCAAGAAAATGAACGTTGAAATCTTCCCTCCAGAAATATAAATCATCTTCTTGTCATATATAACATGTTAAACCTGAGAAAACAATCAAGGCAACCTCGCGTAAAATCGGCAGCAATCTATATATACACTAACAAATCCTAGAAAAAATAGCATATATATCTTAATGTTGCTTTCTAGGATTTAAAAGGATATAATGCTTGTGGAATGAATGTTTGCGATTTCCTGGAGTTTATAAAACTAAAGAATCAACAAAAACTTTAAGACTCCGATTTAAACAAAACTCGCAAAATTTTCCAGAATTTTGGTACCTGACGTCGTCAGGTTGTAACTCCTGACGCCGTCAGAATGTTCCTGGAAAAATCTTATGTTAAGTTTCCGGAAAATTTCTGAAAAAACTTATGTCTTATTTCCTGGAAAATTCTGCAAAACATCATTATGACTCGATACAAGCATTTGACTCAAACAAATACTAATATACATGCTCATTTAATATTGTGGCGAATCATGATCATTTTTGTTCTTATAAACAAGTTTGGATTTCCCTTACACTTAGCTTTTGCAAAATACCTTTATATGCAATTAAGACGAAGTTAAAAACAAAATAAAGCATTTTCGCAATTTAGTTTGAAACATGATCTACCAACAATAAAAACAAAACATGCATACGGAAACAAATAACATCAAACAAATGAAAACACACAAAACATGGGTTGCCTCCCAAGAAGCGCTTTTCTTTATTAACGAGTCTTGTAGCTAGACTTAAGGTCTTGGGCAATTACGTGACCTCGTCATTGGTCACATTCTCTAGGTCATCCTCAATCTTAGTTTTGTATTCCGGACCCAGTTGCAAACATTCCTTGTAGAAACCGAGTATTCTACTCATGACATAATCTACTCCTCTACGTCTATCCTCATCATTCCTATAGTAGACCGCTTGCTTGTGTTCCTTTTCAAGGTTTGATAGAAGACGGAATTGGTCAATCTTATGGGGCATTTGGTAAGCAATTTCATCGTTCTCATCCTTGAATCTAACTATCCCTAGGGACGGGTCATAACTCATCTTAGAGGCCTCAACAAACGGTTTTCCTAACACTACTTGACTTAGGCAACCATCTATTACCGGACGAATATCCTTTACAATCACAAAGTCAGTAACATAAGTGAAGTTTCCTACAAAGACATGTAATCCTTTCACTCTTCCTACAAAGTTGCTCATCCAATTCATGTTGGGCATCATCCTATATCCAAGTTGCTTCTTCATTACCCAATTATAATAGGTCTTAGTCATAATGTTTATGGGAGACCTAAGATCGATTTAAGCTTTCCACACATGCATATGCCCAATATTGCATGGCATGTTGATGTTAGAAGGATCACCCGTTTTGATGAGTGGTGAACCAAGGACGTATGGTGTCTCGGGGTCATCGAATAGATCCTTATGGTATTCCATTCTTCCTTGGTGGGTAACTTATCAAAGTATTCCTCTACATTTTCTACTTCCTCTAACTTTTCTTCCTTAATATCCTCAACTTCCTTAGTCTCATCCTTAGGTTCAGTTTCTATTCCAACTTCATCCTTGTCACTTTCTTCTATATGCTTATCTATTGGTTTAATGGTGACAACATTGACAAAGTGGACGTGTTTGGATGATGAGGGGTCCTTAATTTAGATTCCGCTACTAGTGTCCCTAGTGTCCTTTCTAGGTGTAGTTAGCACTTGGTTGTTGAGGGCTTTCAACAAGTTGTCAATTTTATTGGTCATCTCCGTTTGTTGTTGATTGAATTCGGTTTCAAACTTGGCTATGCGAGCTTCTTGAGATGCCATAAACTTGGACATCAATCCTTCAAGATTATTGGTGTTACCATAGTTATTGGAAGGATTGTTGTTGAAAGTACGGTTAGAGGGTGGACCGTTTGGTTGGTTACGATTAGGTGGATTGGAAGAATTGTTTTGGGGCATGTTTTGGTTTTGTTTCCACCTAAGGTTCGGGTGATTTTTCCAAGAAGGGTTGTAGGAATCACCGTAAGGGTTTGGCTCGGGTTTGAAAGTGTACCACTTGTCTCCCGCTTCTTCGGGACACGAGGATGCGTAATCCGCAAAAGCTTGTCCGGGGAGTTCCATGCAATCACGAGTGTCATGGGGACCACTACATAATTCGCATGAAGAAGTGATTTTGTTCACTTGGCTTGAAGGCTTAGGAGCTTCGTAGGATTTCATGAGAAACTTGACTTGGTCCTCAAGTTCCATGATCCTACGGTCGGGAGTGCTAGAATTGTTCGAAGGCAAAGATATTGCCTTGATCGTTTTGTTCAAATCACGGGGATCATTCCAACTTTCGTTGTCATAGAGACCAAGATCTTCTATGAGTTCCCATGATTCTTCCACACTTAGATCACGTAGCTTGCCACCGGCTGATTGGTCAATGGTTCACCTTGTGGAGAGATCGATATGGTCATAGAAGATTTGGACTTGGAGCCAAAGATCTATGCCATGATGAGGGACTTTTTGGAGTAAGTCCTTGAAACGAGTCTATGCTTCATATAGAGTTTCTCCTTGACGTTGTTGGAACATCAAGATATCCTTTCTAAGCTTGGTAGTTCTCCCCAGTAGGAAAAATTGAGCAAGGAAACGAGAAGTGAGATAATCCTATGAGGTGATGGATCCCGCGGGTAAACGTTCAAGCCATTGACTAGCTTGGTCACGTAGAGAGAATTGGAATAGACGTAATCGGGTCGTCTCTCTAGTTGCAACATCAAGGTCTATGGAATCTACGATTTTTAGGAAATCCTTGAGATGTTGATTAGGATCTTCGGAACGAAGTCCATGGAATGCACATCCGCTTTGCACCAACCGGATGGTGTCGGATCGCAAGGGGGACACATTGGCTCATTGAGTGAGCTCAATGGTGTTTCGATAGCCTTGGTGGCTAGGACGGGAATACTCTCCTAAAGTTCGGGGTCTAGGAGGTTGGTTTGCTAGTGGTGGGTTTTGTGGGTGGTTTTGTTGTGGTGGGTTGATGAGTTCAAAGATATTACCACCTTCCATGACGGTGGATGGTAATGGTTACGAACAAAAGAACAAAGAAATGAGATAGACTAAAGAAAACCTAAAAATAAAAATAAAAATCTTACTAGAAAGGAATCTAGCAAGTAGACTTAAAGAAGTTCTAACCTAGACAATAACTATTCCCCAGGCTGCGGTGCCAAAAACTTGATACGGGGGATTGCGCCCTCGCAACAGGTTTTACTTCTCAAGGGATCTTGAGAAGCTTGCAACCCCCACCAGGCAGTGTACCTGATCGTTGTGGTATAGTATAGTGACAAGTACCGGGGGATTGATCGTTCAACTCAGGAATAGTGTCGCTAGGATTAGAAAGCCTACTAAACTAGGTCTAGAGGTGAGGGATAATTTTTTTTGTATTTTTTTATATTTTATGAAAGCAAGTAAAATCTCGGGTTTTGAAGAAGTGGGCGGAATTAGTTGCTAGCCAACTAACCCAATTATCTAAAGATGCAATCAAAATAAAATAATAGAAATGAAAATTAAACTAATGTACTAATTTGGTGGAAACAATAATGAGAAAAGTTGTGTTTACTTAGATTTCATTACTCCCTAGATATCTTTTACCGGTTGATTAGCTTGTTACAATTGCATGGATGATGGGTTATATTCCTTAATACCATTCGTAGGGCCGTGTACAATATTCCCTAACTCTATAAGATCCTACTTCACTCCTATGTCGAGCCGACTAAAAGCTCCTAACATGGGATCATTAGAATTCACTTATGCATTAAATACAACCAAAAATCGTAGTATACCTTCGATCATGTTTCTTAAGACGTTCAAGCAAGTTACCAATGGAAGTCTGCCAGTTTTCTTAAGCCTAACATCGAATACAATCATCCGTAACAATTATAAACAAACAATCAACCAATAATCAACATCTAGGTTTCACTACATCTAAGCAAACACAATAAAAACCTAGCCTAACATGTTAAAAGAAAGATAAACATGAGATATAATCAAACAATACATAGACATATTGAATGATTATTGGAGAACTTATCTTTATTCAAACATGGAAGAAAGAAGGGTTTGAAACCCCTTCAATATGTAGGAAATTCGACCTAGGGTTTGTGTTTTGTATTCCACAACTTGTTCCCCACTTTACAATGAAAAATTGGAAAAAAAATATATATAGACTAAGCATCCTGACGGCATCATGTATTAGCCTCTGATGCCGTCAACTCGCCGCCAAGTTGAAATTCGTATTGCCTAGATCTACTTCTGACGTCGTCATGTAGAAATAAGCTCTGGTCCGTCACTAGTATTTGGACCCTGACGGCCTTGGTGATGCCGTCAGGCCAATAACACTGGAAACACTCTGGGCCGTCACGTTATAATTTCCACATCCACCTATTTTGCCACTCTTGACGCCGTCATGTGTTGTGGCTTGACGTCGTCAGGTACTGTTCCAGCAAGGAATTTTGAGACTTTGCCGTTTTTTTCACTTTTGTGCTCCAAAAACGTCCAAAATGCTTCATTTTCCAGATTTCTCCTCAAAAGTACCTAAAATGACAAAAGGAACGATTTAGGGCAATATTTGATCAAATAATTACGAATTCGGGCTTAAATGACCCCTTAAAAGCGGTACACTTTTCGCCTCATCAGATGTTATGAGTTTGATATGTTATGGAGATGTAACATTATACGTGGAGATTTTGTCTTCCTACGTTGTATTGCCATAGGATCTCCAAACAACTTTAAGGCATTCTGATATACATCAAGCTCCTTAGAAATAAGGTCTTGAATTCTAATATCAGGTGTCAACCTCCGAATTCAAGCATATATGCCAATTGTAACCTCTTCACAAGTAGGTTTCTTTTCCTCGCCGTAAACCATCTCCGAATTTAGAAAATGTCCAGCAGCATGCAAAGTTCTATGAAGTTGGGTAGTCCATATTTTTTTTCTTTAAGGTAAATATTATTAAGAAAAGGGCCAAAAAAGGCAATAAGTACAACAACAAGAAAACCAAAGCTTGAAAACTATTAGGACACACCCCTAATTAGTTAACTTTGGCATCAAAAAGGCATAATAGCCAACAACAAGATAGCATGTTCAAATACAAACAAACTACTAAACAACATACATCAAATGCAGAAAATATCAAAAACAAGTAACCCCAAAAAACAGCTTTGGCAGGAAATAGGCCTAAGCTAAGATCATCATCATACTTTGAATACATGGGCCAATGCAAAGGGACCAACTAATGCACCTCCAAACATCACCATATGATGACAACACTTAGTAAGCAAGCTGCCAAGATTGATTAATGAAGGTTAACAAAAACAGAAAGAGATAACATAGCAGCAGCAGGATATAAGAGACTCCATCAAAAAGCTATCTTGGTCAACAATGTGGAAATCAAAACAGCAGCCCAGCCAATCCAATAATAACAGATCCAAAAAGAACATCAATCAAACCAAATCAGTAAAGCCATACACAGCAACCAGGAGAGTGCCAGAGTAGCAAGATTAGAGGAAATTACCTCCTTAAAAACCTACCCATAGTAAAACCCAAAGGGAAAAACCACAGGGTAGTAAAAGAGTGCAACTTTCCCCTAATCCTCTCCAATCTCAAAGTTATCAATAACCAGCAACATCCCTGCACATATGAAAAAGAAGCGCAACTGCTAGCCAAAGAAACTAAGTAAGGTAGCTTATCTCAATAAAAAACCATATTACAACTCCAAAAACCAGTACCCTCATTGTACCAGTTCACCCATTTCAAACCAGAGAACATGAAGCTAGCCATGATCACAGTTATGATCCACACTTTCCATCATCTGAACATCCACTTCCACATCCTCATTAATATTCATATAATCCTCAATAACTCTTCTATACATATAGTTCTTATCAATAGGAAAATTCCAAGTACTAGAAGCAATAATAACATCAGTAGTCATCTTCATCCATAATCCCATTAATCTAAGTCTAACAGATTCAACAAAGATCTTAAATAACTCCATGTCAGACCTATAAGAATTACTAGCAATCCTAGCATTCCTTTCTTGCCATATGAAATACACAACAGCACCAAAAACCAACCTTTGAATAATACTCCATATAGCAGTTTTAGCAGGTATATTAGCTATACTAGAAATAACTTCAGCCCAGTTATTAGAAACACTATCTAGCTTAGCCATACCTTTTAACCTCTCCCACACTCTTTTAGAATAACAACATATAAAAAATAAGTGTGAGTGAGAATCTTTACCTTGACTACACAGAGGACATCTCATATCTTGAATATTAAACCACTTGGAGATTCTATCTTGAGTCTTGAGTCTACCCTTGATGGCCTTCCATAAGACAAAAGAGTGCCTTGGAACACACATGGAGAACCAAACATGGTTGTGCCAGATAACCTTTGGAACATTAGGTTTCATTTCCTTCCAAACTTCTTTAACCGCAAACTTCTTTTCAATACCCTTCTTATTGACCCAAACAACTTTATCATCAAAATCCACATTAATGATAGGAACATGAATGTTAGAAATAAAATTGAACTTATCAATCCATCCCCTTGGCCATTTCCAATTACCATTCCTAATCAAATAAGCAACCTTCACTTTTAAATCAACTCTGACATTACTCAACTCAACCTGATCAACCATTTCATATAAAGAACTATTTCTATTCCATTTATCAAGCCAAAAATTACAACTATTCCCATTACCAATCTTAACCTTGATGAAATTTCTAATTTTGCTTCGAAGCCTCAAAATTTGTTTCCAAATCCAAGAGAAGTTAGATTGAACCATAATATCCCAAATACTTTTACCCTTAAGCCAATGAGTTTTAACCCATTTGACCCAAATGGAATCTTTATTAGTAATAATGTTCCAAAGGTGTTTGGAAATAATAGCTTCATTCCAAATCTTCAAAGGTCTAATACCAAGGCCACCTTGACTTTTTGCAAACAAACATCCTTCCAAGCCACACTGCATTTACCCCTACTATACCTTCAGTCCTCCATAGAAACCCCTTAAACAGCTTATCAATATCATATACATTATGAGGAAGTATGAAAATAGAAGCCCAAAAAACATGTAAGGAACTAAGATATATCATGGGAGAAACCCCTTAAGCAGCTTATCAATATCATTGCATCCATATTTGATCAATGATCTCAAAAGCTTTCTCGTAAAGGTGTTCATCATGGGAGAAAGTTACAGCAATGGCCTCTTTGAGCCTATCCATAGCCTCATAGATATATCCCATTGCCAGCTTTTTATCACCATCAATCATTCTAAGAACCTTTACAAATGGTCCCGTTAACTTAAGAACATAAGCAACATTTCTCCAAAATGAATCATTTAGAATGATTTTTGCCACTTGCTTCCCAGCCACCTCCTTTGACCATTTGATATTATTCTAGTGATTGCAGGCCTATGTAAGTTTCTTTGATTTTTGAACCTTCTCATCATGTTCACAAGGCCAACATGGTTATATATATAACCATTCTGAACATAGGCTTTTTCAAAGAACTCTTCACTTTTTCAAGATTTCTGATGTCCTATAATACAATAAGCAGCACACAGTGTCCAATAGAGATTCGGTCTTATGGCTTCTAGCAACGCGCATGTTAATCAGCAGCAAAACATTAGCCAATCAGCACCAAAGCATCAACAAAACCGTAGCAAAAAAGTGTAAAAAGTTATATTTTTCTTACCCGCTTTAACATAGTTTGATGCATTATCAATAACAACTTGAATCCGTTCTCCTCTCCTACTTCTTCCACCATTTTGTCAAGCATTTGATACAATGTGTTGCCATCCTTCTTAATTTCAGAGACATCTATGGATTTTATAAACATCGAACCTTTTGGAGAGTTCACTAAGAAGTTCACTATATCCTTTTGAACCGTGAATCACGCCATCCATCGGATATTATAAAGTAACCCTTCACAGCCCATTCCTTCTTGTAGTTTATCATATTGTTATCAGTTTCTTCCACTTATTTTTTTAGTACAGGAACTCTAAGCTTGTACATGCTAGGTGGTTTAAATCCCGGACCAAATTGAGTTACCGCTTCCCTTACAACTTGAAAGCTGTCATAGTTAGCCGCATTGAAAGGAAACCCCGCATCATAAAACCACTTAGCTATCTCTCTACAAGCATGAAATCTTAGATCCTTTTTACACACTTCATTTATCGTTTACTGTCTTCCACATTTTCTACCCGGATTACGAGCAAAGAACATATCCATTGGACCCTTATGTCTTGGCTTTTTAGGAAGACCTTTGCTACTTCCTTCTCCCAAGCCACTTCCTCTCTTCATAGATGTGATAACACAATCCTTTTCATCCTCCTCACTGTGTTCATCTACTTCATTTATCCTTGGGAGCATTTGATTAGTTCGCTTCATTATTTGCTTATTTATCATATACTCGCGAACTATTGCTTTAACATGCTTTGGACAACTAGGACAATCAGTAACATCCCTAAAACCTTCAACTAAATGCTTCTTTAGACGAAATGCTACATTCTTGGTTACTTTGAAGCAAAAGTTACATTTAAAATTGTTTTTGTTCTTAGGATATTGGACTGAATATCTCCTTGCTGGATCCTTAGGTTTGCGTGGGTTAGTGTTGCTTGGGTTGGTCGTGTCCATTTTAATGTGAAATTTCAGAAATTAAACAAATTACAAATGAGCAAATCATCAAATTAGCAAAACAAAATTTTGTAAGAAACTAGTAGCATAAGAAGTATTTTTTTTTTTTTTAAATTCGAGCCATAAATTGCTCTTAAAATAGCAGGAAACATACAAGAATGAGAAGAGGAATTAAAAAAAATAAGAAGAGGAGTCAATAGAATAAGATTAAACACATAAGCTGATCTTAAAAACACAAAAGTATGAACATAATAGCTTTAAAAAAGAAAATAAGAAGAGGAATGATGAGTGTCTAAATACTCATCATTTTATACCAATCTGAACTGCCAAAACATCCAAAAACACTCAAATATGCATCAAAATACTTAAAATATCTTAGAAGTGTGTTTTATATGTTTCAAAAGTAAAATATTCAAAAACAGACGAAAAACGTATAAAGTATGCATAATTGGCAGTTTCAGTCCCTCAAGTTTCAAAAGTTGTCAAAACTAGTCCCTGGTAATCCAAAACATATAAAATATCATCAAAGGTCCTTGGGGATTCACAAGTTTTCAAAATAAGTCCTTTAATGTAAAAATTGCAAAATTACAACTTTAGTCCCCAAAGTTTCAAAAATATCAAAATTAGTCCTCGGGTTTTAAAAATTGGAGAATATCAAATATTACCCTTGTACTATTCTTAAATGACAAAATTGGTCCTTTTGATAAACTTTTGGGGAATTACATAATTAGTCCCTTAAAAATCCAAATATGACATAAATGGTCCCCGGGTGATTTAAAATGGGAAAATTACAATTTTTGGTCCTTGGTTTATTCTAACATGGCAGGAATGGTCCCTTGATTAACTTTGGAAAAATACCATATCAGGCCCCTCAAGTTTCTGCAATTTACATTTTTGGTCCCTATGGTTTTCATTTCTACAAATACAAACGGACCCTTAATTAAAATACCCAAAACCAAATCAAATCCAAAACATAAACAACCACCAGCCCACTCCCTTGGCCCAACCTATCACCCAGTCCAATCCACCCCTTGGTCAAATACCGGTCAAACCCACCAATACTACTCCCCTTCTTCCTTTTTCCCTCCCAACACACTGCAACCAAACCACCCTTCACCACCTCACTGGTTTCACCCCCAACTTGCTACCAGCTGTCTACCCACTCTCCTCCACCTCCACAACAAACCAAGCCCCATTAATTACCCTAAAAACCTCTCCACGCAAACTACAGTGTCCTAAGACTTTTTGGCGCGAAAAGCCATTTTGAACGGCTAGGATCAATCAGACAAAATAAAGGTTCAGATGTGTTGGGAAAGTGTCAGAGGGTCCCACTTAACCCTAAATATCATCTACATAAGGAAAAAGAAGCAGGGAAAAAGATAATTAATGTAGCTTTAGTTAATTGTAATTGTAGGTAGTGTATTTTCTCATTTAGTTGTAATTTTTAGTTTAAATCACTTGTACTCAGTTCAATTAATGTAATATAAGCTATCTTTATCATTAATTTCAAGTTCCTTGTCCTAAAATCAGTTTTGACAATTTCAATTGAATTTGACAAATTCACTTGAGATTTGTTAATTGTTATTATTTCAAGTTCTTTTAAGCATTTATAAGTTCGCATAAGCCCTGACAAAGCTTGTGAAGCTTTTAGAAACTTAAAATCAGCAATACTCATTTAAAACAGAAAAATATATAAAAAATCAAATAAATAGGAAATAAATAAAAAATTGGTAGAGATGAAGATTGAATCACTAAGCAGGGTGTGATTTGGATTGTTCATGGTATTAGTGACTTGTGGAAGTCAATAGGGTGTGATTTGGTTCACTAGTTCATTCAGTTCTCAGCTTGGACTCATTTGTAAGTCAAAATTGTAATTTTTGTTTTTTATTAAATATAGCTTGTAATCTGTTTTAGATATATTCAATTAAGTTTATTTAACCTTAATAAATAGATAAAAAGTAATTTCATAATCATAAACAACCATTGGCTTTGTAAATCTCAAAACAGTGCTACAAAAGGGGTGTTTGGCTCATATGGTTGCAGTGTAATATGGCCTGTTTCAGATATTGTGGTTGGTTGTAATATGTTTCATTAGTTCATATTTAGGTAGTCTAAGTATAAAATCCAGGGGTATTTTGATAGAAAGTCAAATTCACATAGAAAATCAACCACACAGTTAACTGTGTGGCCTTTGATGGTCATAAAGCTTTGTATCAATGTATACCTTGTTGCTTTAACATAAAATGGTTTTCATTTAGCTTAATGTTATGTTCTTAGTCAATTAGAAGCAGCCAATTCTCAAAAAAGTCAACATAAGTAGTTTTCATTGAAAAGTCAATTTAGCTTTGACAGAAAAAACCAAAAATAGTAGGATTTGTTTAGAATTTTCTGTGGTGATTTAGACATTGTGCTTTTTAGGATTTGTAGTCTAATAGCTCATCTATAAGATTCCAGAGTTACCTTATTTTTAAGATTTTTGTTGTGGGCTCAGCAGGCCTCCAAACTCACTTGCAGGGAAGATACACTCCCCTGCACCAGCAGAACACAGCCAACACCACCACTTGGTGGTGTTTTTCTGGCCACCACAGTGGGCCCCACACCTCCAACTTAGTTACTCCCAACACCCCTCCTACCAGGATTGAAACATTGACCAATTGTTTGACCTAGGACTCAGTGGACCCCACCTGAAATAAGCAATCAAACCTGTCCCATTTTCAGTTGTGTAACAAGAAGCCAAGTGCTTATTTTGAGATTGTTAGCTTATTTAGTGAACACTTATTGCTTTTTCTTGCTTAAACAGGTTTGCTTAACTTATTTGAACCTGATTAATCCATAGTGGGTCCCACACAAGCTCAATTGAGCTTATTTGCTTCTTTGGTCAACCAAAGTCAACTGTGAAGCTATTAAGCTTCCACAGTGCTTATTATTAGCTTCTAAATTATTTGTTTTTACAAAAGTTAGTTATTTTTAGATATAAAATAGGTTGGTAAAAGAAAAATCCAGAAAAACAAATATAAAAATAAGTGATAGTTTCTATTTAATATAATTTAATTTTAATTTTCATTTTTAGATTTTTATTAAGTAAGTTGTATTTTTATATTTTTATTAATTTCCTTTTATATTAAAGTATTTTTAGTAATTTTATTAGATTTTTATATTATCATTTAGTATTTATTAGAATTAAAAATAGTTTTATTAATAATTAATCAATAACTAAGTTTTAAATAGCATAGTTAGTTTTTATAAAGCAACACCTATTTTTTATATTTTTTTATATCTTTTATATGTTGTAAAACAATTTTAGAAATTTTCTTATAATTTTTACTGTTCATTTACTAGTTTTTATAATTTAAATAGTTTAATTGGTAATTAATTAATAATTAGTAAACTAGTTTAAAAATAAATAAAATAAACCTTTTATAATTTTTTAGGATTCCTGTGATGGTTAGTTAGATTTATAAAAATCTTATTAATTATCTAAGTCTTTTTAGTATTTATAATAATTTAAATCATATAAATAGTTAAATAATAATTAAATAGTTATTAATTAATAATAATTAGATAAATAGTAAGAAAAATATAATTTTATTTTTAAAATAAGTTTTATGATATTTTAGACTTTTAGAAATTTTAATTTTATATTTCTAGACTTATTTAACATTTTCCTATTTATTAGTTAATTATTAAATAATTAATAATAGTTATTAAATAATAATAATTAATTAAATAATTAGTAATTATAAAATAAATATTTTAAATTTATTTAATTTGCATTTAAGCCCCTAAGGTATGCAAATTACTACTTTAGTTAAAATTGTTTTTGTTTCGTACGTTTACGTAGAATTAAATTAAACGTACGCGTTTTTAGTTATTAAAAGTTTTTAAATATCTGGCTTTTACGTAATCGTTAAAATAGTTTATCTAAGTTATTTTGTTTTATAAAACCCTAGTGTAATCACTCACACACACACTTATACCCTTTCCTGTTCATAATCACTCGATCACAAACTCGTTTTTTATACCATCACAACCTCGTTGGGACATTACGACCCGGGGAAACACTGTATTCCACGGAAGCATTCTCCCAGGCTGTTTGAATTTTACTATTGACCATTCATAAGTGGTTGAGAAATAAAATATAACTAGTTTGGGAGCAATCAAAATTTGGTGCCGCTGCCGGGGAGGTTGTGCGCTTATTCTAAACGATTTTGCGTATTAGTGAATCTGAATACACGCTCATTGTGTAGTTATCCATCCTTGTTCATATTATTATCATATAAAACCAAAACAGTTCCCAAAAACATTTTAAAATCAGTTTTCAACGAACACAAAAACCCAAAAATATTTTCCTTATTATTATTACTACAAAAATTTTCAAAAATAACAAAAATATTCACCTTTACCCTCCTACCTTTTTGATTCTTCAATTCTTACCCTCTATAACCTTTTGATTCTTTCTATGTCTTATTCTCACCCTCTTGTTTGTCAATGGTGTGGTAGTCCTTATAATGGTGGTAATTGCCCTAGTTGTGGCATGGTAGAGTCGGGAAACGGGCCTGTCTATAACCAGAATCCCTACTCCTACCCTGGCATGACTGATTCATTCCATCAACTTCCACACCATGAGACTCAGCAGTTTAACTGTTGTGAGTATTGTGGTGGTTCACACTACAGTTCTGATTGTCAATCAGGAAGCACGCTTGTCTATGAGCAGATTCCTGATAACAATTATGACTCAAACACATACGACTCACAGCCACATAAGTTCAACTGTTGTGAGTACTGTGGAGGTCCTCACTTTAGTTTGGATTGTCAACTAGGGAATCCATTTCCTTGCAACAATTACGACTATTCGTTTCAAGACCCACCTCCACAGTACCAAATGATCCAAGCAACTCCTCAATACCCGCAAGACCTTTGTCTAGAGGTTCTTGAAAAACTTAAAGACCTTAAGGAGGAGTTGGCTAATATTTCGTTTCACAATGTGCCAAGTTTTTCTTGTGTACATTGTTGGGGTCCTCTTGATGATTTCAAATGTCAACCGTATTATAAACCTGAACATTGTTCTAGTTCTGATACATCCGGTTTTGACACATCCACACCCCCACAGTCTCCACTCATTCCATATTCTCGTGATAAATCTATCGCGGAATTACTTGCAGAAGAACATGCAGCTAGAGACGAAAGAAGCATGGAAGAATTACTAGTCTTAGAACAAGCAGCTATAACACGTGCCAAATTTCAAAATGCTGCTCTTCTCGATGAAGGTGATGAAAGTGATGATACCTCATCAAGTTCATCAGTTGAGAATCCTTCCATGGAAATACAGGGAGAAAAGGATATGGCTGAATCACTAGCAGTAGAAATTATGGAACTTGTAGAAACCATAACTGCTAGACCTTCTCAACTCCTTGAGTCTACTGTTATCACACCCGAGGTTCCCACTCACTCTCTGAGCATGGGGGACAAGCATCTTGACACTGTTCCTAAAAAGGAATCGTACGAATTCATAAAGTCTAGTGTTGAGAACCTTGTCTCAATCCCAAGTGAGTCACAGGGAATTCTTGATCATATGTGTGATATCCCTTCCCCTCTTGTCTTCCCAAATGATCATATTGAGATGTTCTCTGATTCTGATGAGGACTATTCTTTATCTTGTGGAGACATAAGTTACGTGGGGGAATTACCTTCTGAGCTTGTCAACTCAGAAGAAGAGAATGATGAAGAAATAATCCAAGACGAAGCTCTTCGTCTTACATTATTAAATGCTAATCTTCTCATTTCTAGAATCGAGGCTTTTAATGAAAAGCCTATTTCATCTCCTATCCCCGTCAAGGATAGTGAGGTTTTGATCAATGATTCTATTCCGGATTTGCAAACGTTCCATTTTGATCATACGAGAGAGAAGATAAGTGGTATCACCACTTCTCATTCTTATAATTCTCTTCCTATATATGAATCATTTACTTCTGAGGAGTTCCCCAGTGAAGTCACTCAAATCAATCCCGAATACGAATCATTCACCTTTGAGGAGTTCTCCGGTGAACTCACTCATATCATATCTCCACCGGAGTATGATAATTTCTATTTTGATCTAGACATACCCATAATATGTCTTGATCAAACGAGCTTAAAAGAGGAGATTCATGAAACAATGAATTCTCCTATTGAAGATGAGGAGTTAGTTATGATTTTCATCATGACTTTCTTTCTTTTCTTCATATATCTCGTGGCTTATCCTGTTCTTCACTCTTTCGGGAGTGAGGACATTATCTTTGACCCCGGCATTCTCATTTATAAATTTTGAGCCGGGTGTCTCTATATATCATCGGTGTGGAACTTTCACGTGCTTCAAATGTTTATCCAAATATCTTGAATGAAAGTCCGATGCAGATTGTCTCTTCTACATCATGCTTCCCCATGGACAAATGAATTCGGGGTCGAGTCAAGCTAGCGACTCGGTAAACAAAAACAGTAGCATGCATACGGGGTTTTCACCCTAAGTGTGGGGGCGTGCCCCTGCTATTGTTACTATGTATATATCCTTAAAAAAAATGTGTGTACATAAACTTAAATAAAGGCTATGTAGTATTTTCCTTCTTACGTTCTAAGTGTTGGTTTAACACCCGGTACTTTGAATATTGAGGACAATATTCAGTTCTAAGTGTGGGGGGAGATTCGTTATTCTAACGAATTTAAACACATGTTCCATCAAGAACCCCCATTTTAGCCCAAAATTTAAAATTTTTTCTCACTTAGAACGCAATAAATGGTTATCAGTCCGCCATGTCTAACCCACATAAGGATTGGCTAATCCAGGAGCAAACGATTCTTGGTAAAGATAACTCAAATCCGTTTATGGCTTGCAATTTGCCAAAAATTGTATGGTACCTCAACTCGCCATATCCCATAAAGCGAATGAGTTGGCTAGCCCGCAAGATTATGGCTTGTGGTAAAGGCAGTGGAAAAACCATAATTGGTAATCAGCTCACCAAGATGTTGACTATTCCATCAAGAGTTGGCTAGTCCAGAAGCAAACGGCTTTTGGTAAAGACAAATCAAAGCCGTTGACAGCTGGTGGTTTGCTCAAAATCACACGGTTATCAGATGTACCACAGTTCTTAAATCTGGCTACTCCAGAAGTGATGGCTTTTGTTAAAGAGTTTTTCAAATCCATTAAGTTTTTCTCAAAAGATTGCTAGGGACTAGCAATGTTTTAGTGTGAGGTATTGATGAGTGTCTAAATACTCATCATTTTATACCAATCTGAACTGCCAAAACATCCAAAAATACTCAAATATGCATCAAAATACTTAAAATATCTTAGAAGTGTGTTTTATATGTTTCAAATGCAAAATATTCAAAAACAGATGAAAAACGTACAAAGTTTGCATAATTGGCAGTTTCAGTCCCTCAAGTTTCAAAAGTTGTCAAAACTAGTCCCTGGTAATCCAAAACATATAAAATATCATCAAAGGTCCTTGGGGATTCACAAGTTGTCAAAATAAGTCCTTTAATGTAAAAATTGCAATATTACAACTTTAGTCCCCAAAGTTTCAAAAATGTCAAAATTAGTCCTCGGGTTTTAAAAATTGGAGAATATCAAATATTACCCTTGTACTATTCTTAAATGACAAAATTGGTCCTTTTGATAAACTTTTGGGGAATTACATAATTAGTCCCTCAAAAATCCAAATGTGACATAAATGGTCCCCGGGTGATTTAAAATGGGAAAATTACAATTTTTGGTCCTTGGTTTATTCTAACATGGCAGGAATGGTCCCTTGATTAACTTTGGAAAAATACCATATCAGGCCCCTCAAGTTTCTGCAATTTACATTTTTGGTCCCTATGGTTTTCATTTCTACAAATACAAACGGACCCTTAATTAAAATACCCAAAACCAAATCAAATCCAAAACATAAACAACCACCAGCCCACTCCCTTGGCCCAACCTATCACCCAGCCCAATCCACCCCTTGGTCAAATACCGGTCAAACCCACCAATACTACTCCCCTTCTTCCTTTTTCCCTCCCAACACACTGTAACCAAACCACCCTTCACCACCTCACTGGTTTCACCCCCAACTTGCTACCAGCTGTCTACCCACTCTCCTCCACCTCCACAACAAACCAAGCCCCATTAATTACCCTAAAAACCTCTCCACGCAAACTACAGTGTCCTAAGACTTTTTGGCGCGAAAAGCCATTTTGAACGGCTAGGATCAATCAGACAAAATCAAAGGTTCAGATGTGTTGGGAAAGTGTCATAGGGTCCCACTTAACCCTAAATATCATCTACATAAGGAAAAAGAAGCAGGGAAAAAGATAATTAATGTAGCTTTAGTTAATTGTAATCGTAGGTAGTGTATTTTCTCATTTAGTTGTAATTTTTAGTTTAAATCACTTGTACTCAGTTCAATTAATGTAATATAAGCTATCTTTAACATTAATTTCAAGTTCCTTGTCCTAAAATCAGTTTTGACAATTTCAATTGAATTTGACAAATTCACTTGAGATTTGTTAATTGTTATTATTTCATGTTCTTTTAAGCATTTATAAGTTCGCATAAGCCCAGACAAAGCTTGTGAAGCTTTTAGAAACTTAAAATCAGCAATACTCATTTAAAACAGAAAACTATATAAAAAATCAAATAAATAGGAAATAAATAAAAAATTAGTAGAGATGAAGATTGAATCACTGAGCAGGGTGTGATTTGGATTGTTCATGGTATTAGTGACTTGTGGAAGTCAATAGGGTGTGATTTGGTTCACTCGTTCATTCAGTTCTCAGCGTGGACTCATTTGCAAGTCATAATTGTAATTTTTGTTTTTTATTAAATATAGCTTGTAATCTGTTTTAGATATATTCAATTAAGTTTATTTAACCTTAATAAATAGATAAAAAGTAATTTCATAATCATAAACAACCATTGGCTTTGTAAATCTCAAAATAGTGCTACAAAAGGGGTGTTTGGCTCATATGGTTGCAGTGTAATATGGCCTGTTTCAGATATTGTGGTTGATTGTAATATGTTTCATTAGTTCATATTTAGGTAGTCTAAGTATAAAATCCAGGGGTATTTTGATAGAAAGTCAAATTCACATAGAAAATCAACCACACAGTTAACTGTGTGGCCTTTGATGGTCATAAAGCTTTGTATCAATGTATACCTTGTTGCTTTAACATAAAATGGTTTTCATTTAGCTTAATGTTGTGTTCTTTGTCAATTAGAAGCAGCCAATTCTCAAAAAAGTCAACATAAGTAGTTTTCATTGAAAAGTCAATTTAGCTTTGACAGAAAAAACCAAAAATAGTAGGATTTGTTTAGAATTTTCTGTGGTGATTTAGACATTGTGCTTTTTAGAATTTGTAGTCTAATAGCTCATCTATAAGATTCCAGAGTTACCTTATTTTTAAGATTTTTGTTGTGGGCTCAGCAGGCCTCCAAACTCACTTGCAGGGAAGATACACTCCCCTGCACCAGCAGAACACAGCCAACACCACCACTTGGTGGTGTTTTTCTGGCCACCACAGTGGGCCCCACACCTCCAACTTAGTTACTCCCAACCCCCCTCCTACCAGGATTGAAACATTGACCAATTGTTTGACCTAGGACTCAGTGGACCCCACCTGAAATAAGCAATCAAACCTGTCCCATTTTCAGTTGTGTAACAAGACGCCAAGTGCTTATTTTGAGATTGTTAGCTTATTTAGTGAACACTTATTGCTTTTTCTTGCTTAAACAGGTTTGCTTAACTTATTTGAACCTGATTAATCCATAGTGGGTCCCATACAAGCTCAATTGAGCTTATTTGCTTCTTTGGTCAACCAAAGTCAACTGTGAAGCTATTAAGCTTCCACAGTGCTTATTATTAGCTTCTAAATTATTTGTTTTTACAAAAGTTAGTTATTTTTAGATATAAAATAGGTTGGTAAAAGAAAAATCCAGAAAAACCAATATAAAAATAAGTGATAGTTTCTATTTAATATAATTTAATTTTAATTTTCATTTTTAGATTTTTATTAAGTAAGTTGTATTTTTATATTTTTATTAATTTCCTTTTATATTAAAGTATTTTTAGTAATTTTATTAGATTTTTATATTATCATTTAGTATTTATTAGAATTAAAAATAGTTTTATTAATAATTAATCAATAACTAAGTTTTAAATAGCATAATTAGTTTTTATAAAGCAACACCTATTTTTTATATTTTTTATATCTTTTATATGTTGTAAAACAATTTTAGAAATTTTCTTATAATTTTTACTGTTCATTTACTAGTTTTTATAATTTAAATAGTTTAATTGGTAATTAATTAATAATTAGTAAACTAGTTTAAAAATAAATAAAATAAACTTTTTATAATTTTTTAGGATTCCTGTGATGGTTAATTAGATTTATAAAAATCTTCTTAATTATCTAAGTCTTTTTAGTATTTATAATAATTTAAATCATATAAATAGTTAAATAATAATTAAATAGTTATTAATTAATAATAATTAGATAAATAGTAAGAAAAATATAATTTTATTTTTAAAATAAGTTTTATAATATTTTAGACTTTTAGAAATTTTAATTTTATATTTCTTGACTTATTTTACATTTTCCTATTTATTAGTTAATTATTAAATAATTAATAATAGTTATTAAATAATAATAATTAATTAAATAATTAGTAATTATAAAATAAATATTTTAAGTTTATTTAATTTGCATTTAAGCCCCTAAGGTATGCAAATTACTACTTTAGTTAAAATTGTTTTTGTTTCGTACGTTTACGTAGAATTAAATTAAACGTACGCGTTTTTAGTTATTAAAAGTTTTTAAATATCTGGCTTTTACGTAATCGTTAAAATAGTTTATCTAAGTTATTTTGTTTTATAAAACCCTAGTGTAATCACTCACACACACACACTTATACCCTTTCCTGTTCATAATCACTCGATCACAAACTCGTTTTTAATACCATCACAACCTCGTTGGGACATTACGACCCGGGGAAACACTGTATTCCACGGAAGCATTCTCCCAGGCTGTTTGACTTTTACTATTGACCATTCATAAGTGGTTGAGAAATAAAATATAACTAGTTTGGGAGCAATCAAGGAATTAAGAAGTAAAGTAACTGATGATGATATATCATAAAAAAAGAAGGTTGGATGAGAGAAAAACGGATGAGAGAGAAAGTTACTTGTGAGTGAGTAGTTGTTTTAGGTTTTTATCTCATAAAAACCTAAATTACTTTAAGTTGGGCTTTATCGGAGGCTTTTTTAAAGCCCAATACCCAACTAGAAATGACTAATAAAGGTCCACTTAAACACATGGGCATTAAAAAAGCGCTCTTAAAAGGCGCCAAAAAGCATCGCCTTTTATCGTGTTATGCAATGGCTGCACATCAAGGGTCGATGACCTCACTGCCTCGGGTGTAAAAAGGTGCACCTTTTTAAACACAGGTTTCAACAACTAAGGAACACTTCCCGTGGGAAGGATTCATACCTTTAGCAGACCCAGTAGTCATCACAGTCGTGATTCATCACATAAGATAGCATGATCTATATGAATGGAGGGGTAGCTTAGTCAACATCATATATGATCATTATTTCAAAAAACTGTTTGAGAAATCAAGAAAATGATACGTCTTCCAACTACTCCTCTCATTCGATTCTCGTCTGAAAGATCCATGCCTGAAGAAGTACTCCAACTGGAAACTATGGTGGGAACTCACCCACTGTCAAGAACAATCATAATGGAATTTCACGTTGTCAAGTCAAATTCCAAGTATAACATATTGTTCGGTAGAACAACCATTCAACAGGTATGTGCAGAAGTTGGTGCACCGGTTGCAACACCGAAGTTTTAAACCCCCTAGGCAGTGTACTTAACCGTTGTAGTGTAGTATATGTAAGACCGAGGCTAAATGACCCTTAAACAAATAAGCATAATTTAGACAAAAATACAATTTATGGGGCATTTAGCACTAGTATAAAACTAGTCCACGGCAAAACCCGTTTCACAATTTTTTCTGAACAATTTCAAACACGAAAATACAAGACTAGCACCTCACATAATCTATACTACATATAATAGACAAAGGACTCTCTCTCCAAAAAATTCAAATGTACAAAAAATTATGCAATGTTTACAACACTTTAAAGCAAGGATTTTTCATAATTACAACAAGCAAAGCATTGTGTACAATGAAAACAAGCATAACTCGAAATTCAGACCAAAATCTTACAATTATACATTAAATAGCATTTAAAACACCCCTGGACCTATTATTACAATTACTTAAACATAATGTACAACCCTCTATATAATTCCCAGCCATAAATGCAAACTTTTCCCTCCAAAACCTGAAAATAAGCCAAATGATGATATTTAGACTAAAGATCTGGGAATTTAAAACCTGAGTCAAGGCGAGTCGCGACCAAAGGGGCCCACAAGAGTGATATTTAACAAGTTTTAACAAGTTTTATAAAAGAAAAGTTTAGAAAATCGGATTAAATAAAAATATAAAAATTAAGGTTTTGAAAATGTTTATTAAAAATGAAGATAAGGGCGCGTGGGGACGCATGTTACCATCGGAAACAAGGGGGAGGGGTGGCGGCGTCTCGGTGGTACACGGCAGTGGGTGGTGGTGGCGCTTGGCGGCGTTTGGTGGCGAGTGGGGGTGAGTGAGTGGTACGGGGGTTGCCCGATCTACAAGTTGAGATAATAAAAAGTGGTGGCCGGAAAATATTTTTGGCGGCCGAAAACTGCTTGTGTTGTCTGTTGAGGGAACATGATCAAGATCTCTTTATGTTTTAATGATGACAAATAAACCATCGAAACACATAAAATAACAAACCTTAGCTAAAAATCGCCGGAGCCAATGTCTGCTCCTGGCGCGCTGCCCGCGCGTCAACGCGCGGGTTACGCGCCAGGAGTCTGTATGGTTCCGGGCGAATTTTGAAAGCCGGCTTTCCCCTTACCGACAAATGTGGATCTTTCAATACATGTATGAATATGTTATGTGCTTAATTGAGAACACTCAAAACGAGTTTTGAGTCTTGAGAGATCATACTTTTAAAACACCCATTTACGGGAAAATGCCAACTCATGTTTTCTAACTATCGCCTCTAGCCAAGGCTTTTCTAAACTTAGGGAGCTTGTATATTTCATGTATCATCGTGTTAAAGCATCCATATGCTCATATCCCGTGCTTACGTCTTCTCTAATTACGTAACGGGTTTACTCCCTTATTGGTTAAACTAAGTCAAAGGTCACTTTGCATAAACGCATCCTTTCCCACTTGGGTTATGCTTTACATCAAGGCAAAGCACTTAACTTGTTTGAACCAAGGTATTGGTTGAGAACGTCGAGTCGTGGAAAGTCACGAGATATGAACCTATGGATTCTCGACATTGTGTTACTTGAACCTATAAGTAACCTATGATTTTCTCAACTTATAATCTTAATTGTCTAAACCTTTTCTTCTTAATGACAATTAGATTATGTCTTAATCATCTTCTTAATCTCATCTTTACTAAAGACAAATCCAATCATATCCAAATCAAATATTCTCTTACACAATCTCTTACACGATCTCTTACACTCTTACATATTCCCTTACACACTACATCTAAACCACCCATTCCCTTACAACACATCTAAACCCTCCATATTTCCCACATGGGAATTGTTTGAATCCCAAAAGAGGCTCCTTTGATCTCAACAATTGAATTCAAATTTCAACACATCTCAACCATCCATCCAACCCCTCCTCTCTATATCATCACATGTGTTTAATCCAAGCCTTCCATTTCAAACCAAAACCATCTCAACCATTGATCTCTCCTTTCCCCCCAAGCAAAGCATATTCCTTGGAATATCCCTTCTCAACCTCAACCAAGGCATCTTTGATCCTAGCCATCTATTTCAAATGAACTCATCTCAACCATCCACATTCAACACATGCCAAATTATTTGAAAACCAAGGGAGGCTCCCTTTGATCTCCACCATCCAATTCAAACCATTTCATCTCAACCCTTCATCTCATTCTTCCCCCCAAGCATTGAAATATTCTTTGGCATATTCTTTATCTCTTTTATATGCCATGTGAGGAGATACACTTCTACCTCTTCCAAATTACCCTATCTATACCTTATACCCTTGGTAATTTGTTTTCTCATAAACACTTCACAAAACATTTTCCAAATTGGCTATTTGAGTTGGCAAACATTAGAATGATTAATGTTAAGGTTTAGTGCGAAGTACAATTGTGGGTTTAGCAAGGATAGGTATTTATAAGATCCAAACACCCAACACTTGGGAAACATTTACAAATGCCTGGTGCGCTGCCCGAGCGTTGATGCGCGGGTGACGCGCCAGCCTTGGTAAAATTTCCCAAGTTTGGGTTCTTGGCCTATAAATACCACCCTTGCCTCTTGTATTCCTCACCCCTTGCCATTACTCTTTCTCTCTAGATTCTTTCTCTCCAAACACTCTCAAATCTCTATCTCTATCTCTAATCTTGTGTTCTTGATTTTCACTTTAACATCTTTGAAAGAACACATCTACTTTGCAAGGGAAGAATCACAAGAACCTAATTCACTCTTGTGATTGTATCGAGGGTCTTCTTTATTATACCATTTCTATTACAATCGAGTCTCTAGGTTAGGTTAGGGCTTGATTAAACAAACACTTAATCATTCATTCAATTGTTTGTAAGGGAATTCTTGTGTCTTGGTGACCAAGCCTAGATCATTGGGGATCTAGTTGGGGTTTGATACTTCCGGTGGGAAGTCTTGGTAGTGGTCTTGGTGACCCTTAGGTTAAGTCAAATCGTGAGATTCTTTTGGGTGGTTTCCGAGGGCGGAATACCGTTGGGGAGCAACTCCTTCTTTGTGAGCATCAATATTGTTGAATATTGGTGGAGTGAATTGTAACGGTTTTTAGTCCACCAAAAGGATTATACTAGTGAATAGTATCAGAGTCGCGGATTCGCAACTGGACGTACGGATGGTATAAACCCCCCATCCCGAACCAGTATATATCGTGGTGTCTTTCTTTACTCGCTCTATATACTTTGATTGTGTTTGTGGTTGTTTGGATTGATTATACAACCACTTGGTTTTCCTTGAGGCTTAAAGTTTTTAAACGTCTTAAAAGCCTAAGAAACCGTATTCACACCCCTCTACGGTTCTACATCGTCGAAAAAGGCGGCCGACAGTGGGTTAGAGAGAGAGAGAAAAGAGAGAATGAGTGTGTGTGTTTATTTGTGTGAAATGAATAAATAAAATAAATGGTTTACATATTAAAGGCTCAGGGGTGAAAATGAAAATGTGAGATGTGGGGTTGGGAAGTGAAAAATTCGGGTGGAGGAGCTATTCTTGCCATTCTAGCTAAACTTTTCACAAAACGATTCGGGGCTCATTCGACATAGCAAACGGACTCAAAAAATTACGAAACTTGCGTCATTGTTCACGAAATCATTTTTTCAATCAAATCAAGTATAAACTTCAAAGTTTTTCTCAAACTCAATATAATTCAATAAATTTGGCAAATGCAATATTCATCTGAAATACAAATTATCAATCATATTGTACAACCAAATTAAACACAATTTCTGCATTAAATTTCACTACTACAAATAAGAAAGCACATTACACAAATATTCAAGCCCGAACGGGCAACTGGCCAAATGGGCTTGAGCCCGACGGGCGTGGACCAAACGGGCTCGAGCACGAACAGACACGGGCCAACGGGTTCGAGCCTGAAAGGGGCACGGGCTATACGAAATTCTTGATATTTGTAAATTTATTGTCAAAAAGAACATAATAAATTAAAATACATTATTATCGAAAATTTTTATTTCAGGATACCCGCCGCTGCAACGCGCGGGTACCCAGCTATAGTATTTGAATACTCATAACTCCTAGGTGTATACAAGTGATATAACAATAAGAAAATGAAAAATCACTCAACTTATCATATCATAATGCATAAATTAACCAAATACTAAAATATCCACCAAATCAATTTTTTAAAAAACCCAAACCCCTTACACTAATTGAAAAAATATTCACAAGTCACGAAGAATATGAAAAAATATTCACAAGTCATGAAAATACGAGACTTAATAGTATAATTTTTACGATTTTGTGATCGAGTATATTTGTTAAACCCGACAACTAAATGTACACTTAGGTGCAGTTTGATTTATGGGTTTTGATAGGTTTAGGCTGAAAGCAATCTTAGTCAAACGTTTAGTACCATTTTTTTTACTCTGACACAAGGGTTTGAACCCCACATATAACATTTTTTTTGAAAATCCATCTAAAATATGTCTTTACATATGTTTTCTGACATTTTTAGCCCAATTTGCATAACCACCACTCTTATTCATTTATTACTTGTAAAAATAAAAATAATCAAATTTAAATAACATGTTTTATTCAATATTTATTATAAAAAATATATATCTATACTCCTTTATAAAGCATGCATATCAAATGCCTAAAACCAAACCACCCTCCGAACCTAAACTTTAAGATTCAACACCCGAACCTAGATTATATCTATACTCCCTTATAAAGCATCAATATCTCAACCAAAACCCAACCCTCCATCTTTAAGATTCAGACACCCACACCTACATCTAAACTTAAATTTACTCACACCAAACGAATATTCAACCCAAAAAAACTCCCAAACCAACAAATCAAACCTAAACTCTCTTAAACACATAAAAACCAAACAAACAAATACCTATACAAACCCACCAACCCACTTTTGCTATAAAAAACACACACAGTAGCAAAAACTCTCACCCACCAACATAATGTTATCTCATCTTTTCACACAAACAAAAGAATCAAATGAGAAACCACCACAACATACCATCCATCCATAGTTCGACGACCACCATACGCATGAGCCGACCACCACCAGGAGCGAACCACAAACATACCACCATAAACGTTTTTTAAGGTTCTTTTTTTTCTTTCTTTTTTTTATTAAAAAAAAAAAAAAATCTCTTATAGATCTACATGATTTACCAAGTTTTGAGGATTTTTTACAAACTTTGTGTTGGTAGTATTTGTTTTGATATTTTATTCATCTAGATCTACATGACTTTCGAAGGTCTTTTTTTTAAACAAATATTTATATTAAACAAATTTGGATAGTGTTTTAATAGATCTCTACATTTTATTTTATTATTATTATTTTTTTTTGTAGATCTTAGTTGCCGGAGTTATTTCACTGCAGTTGAAATTACCAGGATTTCTCTGCCGCCACAGCTGCCTCGCAACCGCCACCGGAAATAGTTACTGTCGCCGCTGCTGGTGTTGCCGGAATATGTATGCTTTTTTGTTAAAATTGTTAAGATTTGTTATAACGGTTATTGTGTAACTTTTGTTATAAAGTTTCTAGATCTATAAATTTTTTGAGTGTTGAATTTTTTTGTATGGTTATATATATTTGTTTACAGATATGAATTTATTTATAATCTTTTTAACATTTCTTTTACAGATTTGCCGTTGTTCCTTCACTGGAATTCTTCGCTGCCGCCAACGGGATATGTTGTTGCCGCCGGATTAGTAAAGTAAATATTTTGTAAATCTATTTGTAGTTGTGTAAATTTGTTTGTAACTTATTTGTGAGTATTATTATTTAATGTCATTGCAACTTTGTTATAATTTATTGGTAATTTTAATTATATTTGTTTTTTTTTTTGTTTTTTTTACAAATCTGATTTGTAATAACATATTGTCTAATTGCTCTTCTATATTTGCTGTCGTTGTGCTGTCGTTGTAAAACCCTAAAATCTGAAATCGTAAATTTGGGTCTAATTTGAAAATTTCTTAAAGTGTTAGAATAATCTAAAACCTTATATCATATGAAAAAAAAAATACAAGCATAACTTTACCTAAAGTATTTAAAATACACAATATGTCACAACACTTCAAGAAAATTGGGCTAGCATGCAGTCTATGTATTTTTTTACGCCTAATTAAAAGTGGGATAAACACAAAACAAATATAAGATCACACCATATCAATCTTAATATTGATTTCCCCTATTTCCTAAATTAGTTACACGTTTTCTTAGTCTAAAACACGGCTCATAATCATCCCCATATCTTCTACCCCGACTCAATATTCTATCCTATAACTATTCTATGCAAAAGTCGACCCTAAACCTAAAATCACAGACACAAACTGGCGGCTGGTACTTTTCCTCTCTTCTTTCTGTTCGAATCAAGTGTTACAGGGAGGTTGTTTGTAACTTGTGTTGGAGGTCTGATCGTGGTGTGTTCTGGTTCGCGAATATTTATACGCTTGGTGGGATCACGAGAGTGAACGTGATAACTTGGTGTGATCCTGGGGTTCGAGAAGGGTTTTGATAGTGATAACCTTAAAGTTCGAAGGGTATTCTAATTCGTGGGCTTGGTTCGTTTGTGATACGTCTCCCGTTCTTGTCTCATATGTAAAACCGATTCTGAGATAATAATATATCCGCTTTAATGTTTTTCTGATTCTACCACTTTGATGTCGTACAAATATTATGAACACCTGGTCCTTTGTTTCGATAATAATAAAATCATACGAGGATAAATCTAAAGCTAAAATATGTTATACGATCATGATCTTGTATAAGTGCTAACGTTTGTCTAATTAATCTGTAATACGAATGACATATATCAACGCAACATTGAATCATAAAATCATGGAATGAAAACCTAAACTAATCTAATTATGTCTCATTAATACTTGAGTTGGTCCCGCGAGGAGTCGTGGTTTAAATCCGGTCTCGCGATGACTCGTTTGTCTCGTTAGCAAGGTGAGAATAAGAATGAATGCTTATATTGTCACATGAAATCAGGAAAACGAGATACTATACATGTCGATTTTTGCTTTCGAATCAGCTGTGATATACATTGTTAATCTGGTCTTCATAACACTCATTTTGATCTCTTTATCGACATAAAATGGTCTATCTTTTCATTTGACCCAAACCTGATTTACTATAATCCTTTTCGAACTAAAGGAGAAAGAAGAAGGCATGCATGTTAGTTTGGTTTTATATTCGAACTGATAAAAAGAATAAAAGGGTGCTTGCATGTTAACGTGGAGGGTGTGTAACAAGAGTTGCATGTATGTCTGTGATAATCTGAAATAAGCAACGGATATGCATTAGGTTTGTTTTAGTTTTTCTTATTTTCATGTGGGGCTCGTTAGGCTTGTGGTTGGGTTTTTTTGTATTGCGTGCGTGAGTTTAAATGGGTAAAAGATCAGTTGTGGTTTTGAACGTGCATGGGTAAGATTGGGAGTTTATGTCGATCGTGTCTCGCGGAGCGTGTGTCTTGTGTCGAATCATGTCTATAACTTGTTTTGATATTCTTTATAATTCGTATGAGCATATGTCACGTTAGCATGTTACGAAATCAGTTTTGGAAGAGATTTTGTTGTGTCGTATGTTTTTAAAAGAGGGTATATGTCTTGAACTTCAAAGGCACGCATGGTTGTAAAAATAATGCATGAGACCTTCATTTACTTATATATATATATAAAAGAGTGTGATGTATTTAATTGTTAATTGTAGTACATGAAACATGAAAACTAGTTCTACCAATACATGCAACAGATTTAATAAATTTAAAAAGGGGTTGCTACATGTGTAACATGTTCGTATATATACAAGAAATCATAAGTTGTGAATCACTGTGGTGAGGAATGAATGACATTTATATTTATAACATATTTTGGCCGTCGCGGTCTAAGATTAATGTCAAGGATACGTTAATAAATTATGAACGACGTGGTCCAAAATTATCATCTTAATATAAAATTAGAGTATAAACTTTAATATAATTTTATTTGACATTTTTAATAGTTGATTTTGATAATTTACTTTTGACCATAAACTTTACAAAATTGACATAATTAACTCTAAACTACTATGATTGTCATTTTAACCCTTAAATATTATTAATCGTCAATTATAACCTTAAAGCATTGAATTAATATTTCGGAGAACTTAATAAATTTGGAAACTTACTAATTCGGGAAACCTACTTAAAAAGGAAATTTACTATTTTGGAAAGTATATACAAAGGGAAAGTTTCTAAAAATAGAAAGAAACCTAAAATAGTTTCTAAAAATAGAAAAAAAACCTAAAATGAGTAATTTGAGAAGCTTATAAATAATAAGACGATCATTAATTCGTGTAGATTCGCTGAAGAAGGAGTAACTTCCGATCTTTATGAAGTGTGTGACGTGCGGTTTGAGGTACAGATATTCTGCCTTTTTAGTAAAGGCCTTCTTTCTCTCATGACTCTTTACTTTTGATGTATGATTCTATCCTTTAAGCCATTGCTATGTTTCCCTTTGTCTGATTCGTATTTGAGTGACCCAGTTTTGCTATGATTTGCTTGATATTGTTGCATGCTATAGTTCTTAATTATTCTTATAGCATTCATATGCCCTATTTGTTGCCCATTATTTAATTAATTTGTAGCCAGTCATGGGGAGTAGGGGTGTCATATGGGTCGACCCGACCCGACCCGAACCCGACCCGAACCTGATAAGGCCTTATAGGGTCGGGTTGATTCGGGTCCAATATACCTTATCGGGTTATCGGGTCAACCCGATAAACCCGATAGCCTTATAGGGTCGGGTTGCGGGTCTTAATTATTTCGTTATCGGGTTGACCCGATAACCCGATAAGCTATAATAACCCATTAAAAGTTTTATAATTTTTGAACTTGACCCGATAACCCGATAACCCGAACCCGATAGACCCGATAACCCGATAGACCCGAACCCGATAACCCGATTCCTTATCGGATCGGGTTGCGGGTTAATTTTTATTTGTCGAAAACCCGATAGACCCGACCCGATAGAGGCTTATCGGGTCGGGTTGACCCGAATGACACCCCTAATGGGGAGTCCATGGCCTTGCCACTGATGCACCAGTGGTATTGACACTATCTGTGGAGGTGGGTTTTTATCCACAACGTTCCCTATTATGCTATATCTATTCAGGCCTATATTTATTATTATTGTATATGTTTACTTAGCCTAGAGCTTTGTGCATATATATCTTTTTTGCAGGGAGCGTATGGATGCATCCTAGGTACTTTGTTTAGTATGATTTGGTGAATGTTTTGGTGTGTGTGCAATACACCCCTTTCACATAGTACATTTGGAGATGATCACTCCTATGTGCGCATTTGTATTTGTTGGACATTTCTATTAGTTCTATTTTTATATGATCCTTAACTTGTCTTTCTATTTGTGATTAACTTACGCTTGTCTTGTTTCAATTGCTTATACTTATGATTTGTTCCATTGTCCTTTGATTCGTTTGATATTCCTTATTCATATTTCCTTTGATCTTATTCTGTTGACCCTACTATATGTTCCATATTCTCTGATCTGTATCTCAACAGGTTTGATTGGATTCATCTTGCATTCATTTTTTTCTCTTGTGTTATTTAGCTTTCTTTTGTTTATATCTGTTCACTGGGCTTTTTAAGCTCAGCCGCATTTCTTTTCCTGCGGCAGGTTTTTAGGAGGAAGCTGGGTTTGGGGTGAAGAGTGCTTAGGAGCTCTTAGTGGACTACACGGTTGATAGCTCCCCATGGATTAGAGATAGACTTAGACATTTTCTTTGGTTCTTAGTTTGTAAATAGTTTCGAAGTTGAAATGTTTAGAGTTAGTCCTTTATTCTTTTCTTAGTACTGTTTTGTAACCTTGGTATTAGTAATGAATTTTCGTTTACTTGTGTTCTGATTTGACTCCAAAATGTTACACTTTAGCCCTTTTCGGGTTGGGGTGTAACAGTCGTTGCCGGAAACCACCGTTGCTGCCACCGGGTCTGCTCCGCCGTTGCTTTCACCGGAATTTTTTTTCTGCCGCCGGTAATAGACGGTTTGATTTTCACCGTAGCTGGTAAATATTGTTATACTGTAATAGTTATTGTTATTTTTTTAAGTTCATGTAAGTTTTTTTTTTATAAAAGATAGTCATTTTGTGAGACTATTTTACCTTTTTGTTTGTATTTGGTTGTTCAACTCAGTTCTGATATGTGTTGTGTTGTAATGAGGTGAGATATAAAGGAATAAAATTTGCTTTTCTTGGCAACGATTTTTTTTATGTTTGATATGTCTCTCGAAACCCAGTTTTATTTTAAACGTTATGTTGATAAAGGTGTTACACAAGAGCAACAAGAGATGAATGTCAAAAGCTCCATTCATTTTCAATCAACGTTTGTTAAGATCTTTGTTAAATATGAAACTTTAATTAGAAAAAGAAAGAGATCTAATTTGGGAAGTGAATTTTTGAAAATTGTATTTGTTTGGATGTGAAACTGGATATCTTTTTTGGTTGGTAGTTTTGTTTAGTGGTTTGGTTGGTTTTGTTTAGTGGTTTCTTAGTAAATCATGAACAACAAACGGAAAAGTCACGGGTCTACAATTTTGAATTGGAATCTCTATGCAGTTTTTGAGATACTGTTGATAAAGTGAGGCTAGGTAAGAAGCTAACTTTGAAAGCTAACATCACATGGACACATGGTACAACTTTAGGAAAAGGATGAATCATGTGAGTGAGTACATAATTGAATTAAATATTCCAAGTTTTATCAAAATGATTTATTTTCAAAAAAATGCAATGGATGTTTTCCTTTTCTTTTACAAGCTGTATATTATAGAAAACATTGTAGGTGATTAATAAATGTACTACTGAGTTCTAAATGAAGGGGAAAAAAAAGAGTTTGCCCTTCTGTTTTTACTTGCCCTATGTGCTTGAGAATACGTTTGAATATTTTGAATTCAAAATTCGAATTTTAAAGAAAAGTTTAGAAGGTTAATGATAGTACATGATTTTTTGGAAGTGAAAGCATGACAAAGACTACTAAAGAACAACAATAACTGAACAAGAGTATAATTTGTCGAGAACAGTTCATCATCATGTGATGCGTGAGTCTTTACTAAAAATAAAATATAACTATCGATAATATGCTCGAGTGGTGAAATTGTTATCTTTAAACGATAGATAGATACAAAAAAAAAAAAAAAAAAAAAAAAAAAAAAAAAAAAAAAAAAAATCGACGTTAAGTGAATTTTGTCTAAAACTATACAATTCCTAGGCGCGGGTAATCGATTATTAAACAACGCTTAAACCTATTATTATTATAGATTTTATTGACTAACTTAAAATGATGCTAAGAGAAAAACAATGCAACCATGCCATAAAAAAAACATTGCAACTTAAAACAATATTACCGGAGAATGATTCCCTTACGCTACAAAAACAATATGTTGAAAACATTATTCGTAATTGAAATTTGGTCAAAAAAAGATATCCCGCTGTTGGCAGGCACGAGTACTCGGCTAGATACCGCTGCCGCTAGACGCAGGTACTCGGCTAGTAAATAAATATACTTTAATTTATCTCTCCTAAACTTACCGTAAATTCAAGTCTTATACCAAATCCAAATCTTAATTTAACCCACTTATAAACCAAACGGCCCAGTAGAAAGTGTTTGGTTTATTGAAAAGGGTTTAAGAAACCGGTAACTATATTAAATCCAAGCCAACAAACCAAACAACTCTTTTAGATTTTGTCACATAACTTCCCTCCCCCATTTCACTCGGTTTGAACCACAGCACCAATTCCAGCATCTACTATTTCCTTCCTTCCGGTAAGTAAATTTGTCCAGTACACTCAACTGATTTTCGTCTTAGTTTTAATTGAAGCGATCTGTTATGTCTTCAAAATAGCTAATTTTGATCTAACTATATGGAAAATTCTACATAAATTTTATAACCCCATAAAAGTAAATTACAAATATGTTGATGTTGTAATTTTTGACTAGTCATATGATTTGTTCTAGATTATAATTGAACATTCAAAGTTATGTCAATTGATTTTTATGTTACTTAGTTTAAGGATAGTCCATTTAGGGGGTGTTTGTCTTAGCTTATTTTATGGGCTTTTGAGCTTTTCGAGATTTTAATAAGCTCGTAAGCTCATTATTAATAACTTACAAGCTTATCCACCTGAGCTTATAATGAGCTTATAAGCTATAATTAATAATGACCTTATGAGCTTATTAAAATCTCAACAAGCTCGAAAGCCCATCAAATAAGCTAAAACAAACACCCCCTTAATAACAGCGTACTTCCCCAGATGTACCCTCCCTGCCCATCTCGATATCATACTTATGCGATATGTCATACCCTAAAGTATTTACCAAATTCCTTTAGACACGTCAACATTAGTATGATATCGAGAAGAAATATTAAAGTACTTGGGGTATATTGGAATTTATTTGGGTTCATGTATCTTTACAGAAAACGTTACATTTGGAAAACTACGCTGTTATTAAATGGACTGAACTCATTAGTTTATGAAGTTATCATGATTTTATATATTTAAATGTTAATATTCACAGACTGCGATTGCCATCGTTGGTTGATGAGGGATGAATAACTCATGGAGGCAGAAAGAGCTAGTGCTTTTAGTTATTTACGCGGTTATCTTCTACATTATTGTTATTCGTTCTTCTCTCCAGCTGTCCAATGGTACAAACTCTTTAGTTTAAATTGATATGTTATTAGAGACTCAGAGTACGAAAGAAATTTTCGACGATGGTTTTTTTTATTACTAATATGTATTTGATTTTATATAACAGATCATTACAAGAAGCTGTATGGTTTACGGCCTGGATTGATCTCAAGTCAGTTCAATGTATGTTTTCTTTGTTTCGATAGTTGTTTATAACGATTGAGTTAACAGAAGTATTGGTTACAAGCATAGTAAATTGTAAATTCACATAAAAGCTTAAGTCTTTGAAGTATCTTTAGGTATTTTAGCTAGGTATGTATGCGTCTCAGATGATCGTGAGTTACCCGTGGCTCAAAAACTGCTTATAAGCTGTTGGGATCTGAATGAATTTAGAAAAAAGGAAGAGCGGTTAAGGTTTTAGAGGCTCCCAATGCTGAGTATATAACTTCATCCTACCTAGTTTTAACATTCGATTTAAATAATGTGATGGAAGTATGCAACTATAATATTTTGAGGTGTTTCCATTGCTGTCTATTAACACATGAGCCTAGTTGGTGGATACTTTCATATCGAGAACCGACCATTGTAGATCTCCCTCCCGCACACATTGCCGTATGGACAATGCGTTTCATATAAATCCCTTATCCCCTGTTATACATATTTCTGTCTGATTAGTGATTAGAATTATTCAGAATATAGGCTTTATGTTAGGATTTTGTTTGGCGTTAATTAGTCTATGCTTACCCTGTGTTCGCAAATCACAACCCCCTAAAAAAGAAAAAAAAAAGGAGATCAGACTGACGTTTATGCTTTTGTTGAGCAATTTTGACCCGCTAGTTTACCGCTATTGCTCTGACTTTAATGATACTTGTACCCTATATGATGAAAAGTGAATCAGTGGTTTATGATCTTGGTTAACACACACATATAGGCTGAAGATTCAGCTGTTGGTTTCCTTTAAGGAGTTATTCTTGTATAAAACCAGTTGTATCAGAATTAAAAAAAGGCATCTGACTTAGCAATGGTTTGGAAATAGTGAACCCTTTTCTTTTTTCAAAATAAAGACAACAAGCTAAACTAAAAGGTTTGCTATGGCATATTTCTCATGAGACTTTAATTTGAATAAGAGTAATCACTTATCACCCTGACGTTCTGGGAAGCTGTGTGACTGCTGATGTCTGATGGTGAATTTGTTATATAAATTAAGTGGTTATGTAATATTGTTAAGTATTTTACTCCATTTAAAGTACTCATTTTATGTTTACTCGATCTCTTTTCAGCATGCCCATGACAGATTTTAAATAATCCAAGTGCCTATGGCAGGGCCTGTTCAGGCACATTTGCATTTGCAATTGCAAGAAAACAGTTTAATTGAGGCCACTTTAATAACTAATACGGTCTCTTCTATTCCTCCCCTTTTCTTTTATTTGCAGGATGTCTCTGATGCACAATGGAGAAATTTTCGCAGCAATCTACCCATTCTTACCTTTGTCTTTGGACTTTTCATATTGATCGCTAACACACTAAGGGCATTCTATAATTTAAAGGCAGAGGGGATGTCTGTTGTTTGGCTTTCAATTTCATTGGCATATCTGGCATATCTACATGGAGCATTGTATGTCCTCTATTAAATTTATTTCTTTTTAAATTTAAACCAGACATAAATGCCTATTCTTTTGTATATTTTTAGAATTATAGGACTGCAATAGTGCCCTAATTTAGTGTAAGAATAACAATAGTCTACGACACATTTATCTTATTTCTGCTCACTTAAAAGTCAAATGTGGAACTTTTTTGGCTGTAGGTTTTATGTATGATATTTGGCACACAGATTTTGCTGTAGTGGTTTTGGTCTAACATATTTCATCCAAATGCAGCATCTTTTTTATCCTCTCAATCGCATCAGCCAATTATTTTTTGGTTAAGGTACAATCAGATAACATCGCTTAATGGTTTTACTAATTTAGAAGTTCGTGCCTCCGTTTCATATCAACAAATAATCTGCAATGCTTTATTGGTTTTTGTGATGCAGATACTTGGACGAACAAAATACTTCCCATTTGTACTTTGGGTGTTCAACCTATCTTTTCTTCTTTGTAACCGTGTTTATGAGGGATACTCATTCGCTGGTTTTGGGTTAGTTTCTCATCATAGTGATATCTATAATTTCTTGTCACTCAGTTTTTTAATGCATAGGTTTAATTTGAAAATGCAGAGACCGTTGGGCTTACTTGGATAAGTTTAGGGGTACCTTCAGATGGCATATCTGCTTTAACTTCGGTATTCCCTATGCCTCTTTCTAGGTCTTGGTATCGCTCTATCTCTATGCTTGCATAGTTATTGTTTCATATGATTTAAATATGCACATATATAGCTACCTCTGTTTGTTGAGGGCATATGTGAATCTTTCTGCAATACAGAGCACCTCGAAGGGTTCTCACTGTCAAGCTTAATTATATTATTGGACTACTGTACTTAAATCTCGATAGATAACACACACATGGATTTAGGAACAGAGTGCTCTATGAAGTTTCACACGTTTCACATGTCTGCTTATTGGTGCTTCTCATAATAAAGAACGTATGAATTTCTCCACATTTAGCATAAATTGCACATGCTTCCTTAGCTGGACCTAGTGGATATGCATTTTATGATTTAAGCTAAACTATACAGCTCTATTCAGATTGTTGAGTAACACTCTCTTCACGTTATATAGCCCCATGCCACTATTTGGGTGTCTTTTAACGCATCTTATTAAAATCAAATATTTCTCTACTTCTTTATATTGCTCACAGAATTCTCTTTTATATTTCAATGGCAGTTGTTTTGCGCATGATTAGCTTTGGGTATGACTACCACTGGTCAGATTATAATTCTTCTGTTGACCAAGAGGTATATTGCCGAAGACCCCTATAATATCTATTTCTGTCTTTGAGTGATGTCTCCATGCTTTCTAGCTGACTGTATTCCTTGTAACCTGGGATTATTTTTTAAAATCTGGTTTTTTTGGTGATTGTAGAAGCACATTCAGCACTGCACCACCTGTTCTTCAGGAAAAATATGTTACAGAATGTTACAGGCAAGTAGTTAATTGTTACTAGGGTTAGTGATTTATTTCGTCAGTACTTATTTCAAAATACATTTTTTTTCTTTTGGCAGGAGAGAAGTGTGGGGATCGAAAAATTCTCGTATACTACATACCTATGTTATTTGCTATACGCACCTCTCTATATTGCTGGACCCATTATAAGCTTCAACGCATTTGCCTCCCAGGTTTTGTGACCTACTGTTCTTGATTAGCTTTGCAATTTACATGCTATGACATATAACATACAACCTTTAGGGAATCATATCATCTAGTACATTAAATTTGCGTATTGTTACAAATTAATGTAATTTGGGTTGAAATTCATCAATATAATTTTGACAAACATTAGTTATTACAGCAAAGTTAAGTTGGATCTGTAACAGCCATGAAGGCTCAACTAGTTTCTTGTCGTTTGGCATTTTCATATTGTGGATTCCATGTATATGATGTTAGAACAAATGAAGATGTAACAACTGGTACAATTTATTTAATAATTGGTACAGTTTATAAAATGTGATTCCTTTTCTGGCAGTTGGATACACCTCAAAAGAATTATACACTGAAACAAGTAGCATGGTATGGTATTCGTTGGGTCCTTAGCCTTATCCTTATGGAAATCATGACACACTTCTTCTATTACAATGCATTTGCCATCAGGTAAGTCTATGAATAAAAATATATCCCTATATTGTATTTAACTTTTTTTTTTTTTTTTTTTTTTTTTTTTTTTTTTTTTTTTTTTTTTTTAATTTGTATCGTCTTTGATTGATTGTCTATATTGTGTGCATTTAGCGGAATCTGGAAACAGTTGTCACCTATGGAGGTCTTCATTGTTGGATATGGGGTGAGAGCTGATGGTACTTGATTTCACTGTCTCACTTGATATGCTAATATTTATATAGCATGTATGACATACTGCATTTATAACAACCCCTTTTTAAATGCGATGTATCGTGGAAGAATGCGTTCTCTGTGTCTGGAATGCGTGTTAATTTTTTCTTGTAGTTGATCCGAATATAAATGCCCCTTTTCGAAAAGATTTTATCCCAGATGTTCAGTACTACCTGACATTTCCCAAAAATATGTGTATATGTCGTGAAACCTTCAGTGGTCAACCAATGGGGCAACTGAGTTGTTCTATACAAGAGTTAGCAAGATTGGTAGTTGGGTAATGGGTCAAAACTGGCCTGGTTGAGTCCTTTCTAATTGTTTTGT
The DNA here is from genome assembly GCA_030686995.1 of Artemisia argyi. Classification (NCBI taxonomy): domain Eukaryota; kingdom Viridiplantae; phylum Streptophyta; class Magnoliopsida; order Asterales; family Asteraceae; genus Artemisia; species Artemisia argyi. The sequence goes on along the minus strand of CM060681.1, from coordinate 85,135,757 downwards.
TTGTAAATAATAAATGCATTAGCTATGCTTAGATAAACATATAACTAAATAATAGTCTAAATCTTTGAACAAAAAGATCTAGGTGGTTGCATGCAGTAAAAAGGGAATTTGGATGACTTTCAACAATTTAGCTTGTTTGACCTGTTCCAGGTTTAGCTAAATTCTACGATTTAACCCATCTGACTTATTTGAGATAAAACACATCTTAACTCAACCAATTCATAAGTAATAACATCTCTGTTCTATACTGTATGCCATCTTGTAGAACGGCAATGAAGAGTTCCATGCTTCAGGAATTTTGTTCTTGAATTTAGTATATTCTATCTCGGGGTCGGGGGGGGGGGGGGGGGGGGGGGGGGGGGGTCTCTTGGAACACATTTCATTATATTGTGTCTATTACAATATCTCAGTAGTTATGTGGAATAGCTCGAGACTTTAAATGCCATTATTGCTGTTACAGGTCCTAAATTTCATGTGGCTCAAGTTTTTCCTCATCTGGCGCTACTTCCGGTTTTGGGCACTGGTAGATCTATTTAAGACGCACATTTATTTAACTTCTAGCTATGTAGTTTGAGGATGCAGCATTTCCATCTGGAATAACTTAAAATAACTTTTGGTTATATGCAATTATAGGTAAGTGGTATTGAAGCCCCTGAAAATATGCCAAGCTGTATCAATAACTGCTACAACCTGGAAAGCTTTTGGAAAACTTGGCATGCTTCCTTTAACAAATGGCTTGTGAGGTACATGTTTTCAATGTTATTTTTTATTTTAAGATCTAGAACATATACAATGATTATTTTCTTACGAATGAGTATAGGTACATGTACATTCCCCTTGGGGGATCTAGGAGGAAGCTTTTGAATGTGTGGGTTGTCTTCACATTCGTTGCCATATGGCATGATCTTGAATGGTACATTTTATTCTGTCCCAATTAATTTTATCTCTCTTTTCAGGTTTCCACATCTGAATATCTATTAATTTTACAGGAAACTTCTTTCATGGGCATGGTTGACATGCATATTCTTTATTCCGGAAATGCTTGTGAAATCAGCAGCAACTTCTGTTAAGGTGATCATATGCTTGTTGAGTGTTTATCAAAATTATTTTCGGGATACTCTTAATTCTTAAATAACTAGGAAGTCAAGAAATCTTGGGCCATATCACTTGGTTACTTAAAATGATGATAATGGAAAAATAGCTAAAACTTAACCTGGAGTTTATTTTCCGTACAAGAGAATAGCTGCCCTTTTCTAAAGCTAAAGGAAGTAGCAATCTCAGTCTCTCCATCACAAGTAGATAAGTTCCTGTTCATCTCATCTAACTTCATCATTTGCAGGTTGATAATGCTTTTAAGGAGTTTATTTTCCGTGAGCTTAGTGCAGTTGCTGGTGCAATCACAATCACGTGTCTCATGGTTTGTATATGTTCTTATATTCCCTGCAAATTAATTGATGAAACTGATCGACTGATCAGCTTATAGTCTACTAAGTAGTTTTGTCTGACCCAAAATGCAAAAATGTATGCATATATCTGTCCATTAGTTTTGAAACATTCCTAATGAAGCCTAAAGTTACATTTTGTTCTTTTGGGCAGGTGGCGAACCTTGTTGGCTTTGTCATTGGACCATCAGGCATAAGTTGGCTAAAATCTGTATTTCTTCAGGCAGAAGGTTCTTTCTTCTCACCCTTCTAATTTTCCATGTTAGGTACTTGCATTGAAAAGTACTGTAGGCGACTTTTTTTACTTTAGGTAACGAACTTTGTTTTCACTTGTAAAAACTATTTAACTTTCCAAGATTTGGAGTTAGAGTGGCCAAAGTTACTGATGTAACAGCTGCAGCATCATCAACTGGGATTTAGATTTATTTTTCTTGCAAGTTTGTTACCTTCAATCAAAGTTTAGTGGTTTCTAAGGTTGAAAACAAACTGCGTTGCCTGATATCGAAATTCGCCTGTAGGATGTTAACTTTATATGCATTTCCCCCTCCCAAATCATGTACACATTCTGTTATTGGAAAGTGATGATATTTTCTTCCTTTTTCAGGACTGCCTACTCTTTTTGGCTTGCTTGTAACATTTTATGTTGGCACAAAGGTACATAACTATTAATATCCTATACCCTCCATTCCATAAGAACATTTCAACCTTCTCGCATTTGGGATTTTCTAAAATAATCCTCAAATTATACTTAATTGAATAGAAAGCTTCATTCCATTGCAGCTTATGTTCCATATATCTGATTCTAAGCAACGGACACATCAGAGTTAAAGTACATGTGGGGTGTCGATAATGGTAGAACTGTTTTCGTATGATGAGTGTCACTAATTGCTGAATGGTTAGCTGCTGTATACCTTGATGGTGGTTTCAGGTAAACCAATGTTGGCCTCCAAAGTTTCACCTGTTATTCTGTTTTTATGAATGTGCAAGGAAGAGATTTGGGTGCTTAAATAGACTTGATTGGTTGAGGCAACGAGATGCTATTACATAGATGCTACTGTGTGACAGTCAAATGAGATACAATTTGACATTAAATAGACTTGATTTGTTGAGGCAACGAGATGCTATTACATAGAGGCTATTGTTTGACAGTCAAATGCTATTACATAGAACAATAACTAATTTATTTTTCTAGAAGTTTGTACTCTTCGTCACAACATTCATATTTAGCTCTAAAGCATATTTTGCGTAGCCGGGCTCTTTTTTTGGAGTATGATGCAGTTCTCTAACATATGTAGCCTTAACGCTCACTTGTCAAACGGATCGGTTATTGAGCTTCTCAGTCCTAAGTCCTAACCACTTTATGCTCTTTGGTAACACGTAATTGACACAAGTAATCGTTAGAGCCATCTCATGACATTTGAATAGGAGTTGTTTTTGATGATTATAATTTATAACTTGAAAATTTACAGCCAATTTAAAGGTGGTTTTACTGGGAAGATTGTAGTAAGAAAGTGTAAAAGGTATAATCTAATGTGTATTGTAAGTGTTACATGTAATGTATTTAGATATTTCTTTGTACATTTCAAATTGCCTAAATAAAGTCATTTGCAACGCTCATATTTGTGTTGTGAGTTTTTGATCCAGTAAAATAAACTCGATTTATGAAACAAATTTATCTAATAAAACACCTTTGTAAAATTTTAATAAAAATTACAACAAAAAAGAGGTTGGAGAATAAGTCACTGAAACTATTTTTAGCAAAAAGTTAATGCTATCTGTTTTGGTAAAACGAAAAAAGTAATTGAACAAAAAATTTAATTAACAAACTAAATTTGATAAGCTTAAAAAGTGATTGATAGAACAAAAATGTTACATATTTCTTTGTTTGTCAAGAGAAGAAAGACAATTTTTTTTTCGAGATTTCTTATTATTTTCAACATGCATGTCATTAATTTTTCATTTTAGCAATAAATTATGCGATTATTGATAAAAGAATGATATGTATCAGTTGGTTCTTCCGTAAATCAGAATTGAAATGAAGAAGAACACATTCAAATAACAGGAAATTCAAGAATTAAGAAGTGAATTTCGAATTAGATGAACAAATGATTTATTATTAGGATAAAGAGTTGTTCACAAGTGAAAGAAGAGGAAAAGTTTACAACTGAATAGCTAACTACAAATGAGCACTAATGCTGTATTTATACAGGGAATAGGGAATGGGTAAAATGGGTTTTGACGGGAAAAGCCGTTGTTTGACTTTTCTTGTTTGACCTTCCTTAGTTGACTTTCGTTGACTTTCTTATTTAGACACATAACAAAGAACATGAGTGTTTGAGATTGTATTTGAAAAAATAGATCTTAATCAGCTTTTTCAAAACTGCATTTTGTATTCTAAAAAACACATATAACCGCTTTTTCATAATAATTTGTCATCTGGAGCATTTATGAGCGATTAGCTTTTTATCATGCAACATTCTTGATAAAAAGTTTTGTTGCGATTAAATCAAGCATTAAAATTCCAAAGCTATTTTTTTTAACACGGGTAAAACAAGCTTTAAAATTCTAAAACTACTTTTAATTCATTTTATATTAAAGATACAATGTATCTAAAAAGGAATCACGCAACTTAGACAAGTTGGCAAATAAACCTAAAAGTTGTACACGCATGATGCTATTCTCTTTGCCTATAAAAAGCAGTGAATTCTTCTCTCATTTGCATCTCATCCCATTCCAACAAAACACAAAGTGTTCTTGGTTTCTTTCTTTCTCACAAGTACTACAAGAGAAACCTTGCTATGGGTTTTAGAAAGATGGAATGGAATGCAATGGAAGCTTGGATGCATTGCCTTTTATAGGCAAAGTTCTTGCCATATGACATCATGAATGAGAAATTAAGATCCAAATTGCAGCCCACTTGTATCCAACTTGCAAGATTCTCTCATCTAGATACACTATATCTTTAACATTTTACACCTAAAAATTTAACTACATTTACATTATCAAACACTTTTATAAAAATAAAACAACTACTGCTAACTGCCATAATACGGAACTAATTTCATTATTTGACTTTTCAACACCCCACTCAAAACTCAAACCAGCTTACTTTCAAAACAAAATAAGAAGAGAGGTGATTTATACATCATTTTTTTTTTTGCCATCCATCATTAAATTATGCATAATGGTGTTGTACTGTGATTTAGTAGTGTATAGTAAAAAATAAATGGTGAACAATCATTTCCTAAATAAGAAACGAATAAACGGTTACAACAAACATTTCCCAAACACCCCCAATTCTTCAAACCTATAAATACCCTACCACTTCAATCACTTTACCGCTCAAATCAAACAATCACACACACTCCAGGTATCTTCTCTCTCACTCCATCTCCATCATTTCAATCTCTCGTTAATATGTTAGTTATTTCCATTAATCGCTAATTAAATCTGTTATAATCTTCCGTTTAAGTTCGTCGAATCGCGAAAACTGTATATCGTAGATCAGATCGTGAATTTAACGGCAAATTGAAGCCCTAGAATGTTTACGGTGAATTATTTGTGGTGCGTAAGAGATTTAGGTATCGTTAAACTCGTATAATGTGTATGAAGTGTAATTGAAGTCGAATTATGCGTATTCGCAATTGTTACTGGTTTTTAAGTAATCTGTTGTAATAATGTAGTATTTATGATGATTTGTTTGTGAATAACTTTTGCGTAAGAGATATAGGTACTATTTGCAAGCGTTAGACTAGACTGATGCATATGTACCTTATTTGAAGCCATATAGCTATATGTTTATGATGAATTGTTTTTGATCGGCTTTACAGGAAGAGATTTAGGTACCTTTTGCGAGCGTTGTATGTAGTTTTTATTTTAGGCCTAGAAGTTATTGTTTATGTTGATCTGCTGTAATGTAATGTAATCTTTGTGGTATAGGTACTATTCGCAATCGTTAAAGTCGACTTATGCATGTGTAGTTTATTTGAGCTCTAGAATTTACTGTTTTTGATGATCTGCTTTTGCATAAGCGATATAGGCAGTATTTGCAATCGTTAAGGTCCACTTATGGATGTGTAGTTTAATTGAAGCCATAGAAAATTATTCTTTCTTTAGAAAATTATTATAATGTAGTGTTTATGATGATTTGTTTGTGATCTACTTTTGCGTTAGAGATATAGGTACTATTTGCGAGCGTTAAACTAGATTGATGCATATGTACCTTATTTGAAGCCCTATAACTAATGTTTATGATGAACTGTTTTGATCGGCTTTATAGGAAGAGATTTAGTTACCTTTTGCGAGTGTTGCATTTGATTGCTGCGTATGTAGTTTTTATTTTAGGCCTAGAAGTTATTGTGATATAGGTACTATTCACAATCGTTAAAGTCGACTTATGCATGTGTAGTTTATTTGAGCCGTAGAATTTACTGTTTTTGATGATCTGCTTTTACGTAAGTGATATAGGCAGTATTTGCAAAAGTTAAGCTCGACTTATGGATGTGGAGTTTATTGAAGCCATAGAATTATTCTTTTTTTAGTAAATTATTATAATGTAGTGTTTATGATGAGTTGTTTGTGATCGGTTTTATAGCGAGAGATTTAGGTACTATTCGAAATCGTGAAACTCGACTGCTGCATGTGTAGTTTATTTGAGCCCTAGAAATTAAAGGTTAATAGAACATTGTTGTAATGTAGTGTTTATGATGATTTGTTTGTGATCTACTTTTGCGTTAGAGATATAGGTACTATTTGCGAGCGTTAAACTAGATTGATGCATATGTACCTTATTTGAAGCCCTATAACTAATGTTTATGATGAACTGTTTTTGATCGGCTTTATAGGAAGAGATTTAGTTACCTTTTGCGAGTGTTGCATTTGATTGCTGCGTATGTAGTTTTTATTTTAGGCCTAGAAGTTATTGTGATATAGGTACTATTCACAATCGTTAAAGTCGACTTATGCATGTGCAGTTTATTTGAGCTCTAGAATTTACTGTTTTTGATGTTCTGCTTTTGCATAAGCGATATAGGCAGTATTTGCAATCATTAAGCTCGACTTATGGATGTGGAGTTTATTGAAGCCATAGAATTATTCTTTTTTTAGTAAATTATTATAATGTAGTGTTTATGATGAGTTGTTTGTGATCGGTTTTATAGCGAGAGATTTAGGTACTATTCGAAATCGTGAAACTCGACTGCTACATGTGTAGTTTATTTGAGCCCTAGAAATTAAAGGTTAATAGAACATTGTTGTAATGTAGTGTTTAAGATGAATTGTTTGTGATTATTTAGAAGTAAGAGATTTAGGTACTATTCGTAAGCGTTAAACTCGATGATGAGCATTTAGGTTGATCGAAACCCTAGAGTTACTGGTGTTTTACTAGTCTGTTGTAATGTAGTGTTTACTATGAATTATCTGTGATCTACTTTTGCGTAAGAGAATTAGGTACTAGTCGCATTTGATAAACTCGGCGGCTGCATTTGTAATCTATTTGAGCCCTAGAAGTTACAGGTTTTATTACTAATATGCTGTAATGTAGTGTTTAGTTGATCTGTTGTAATGTATTGTTTATGGTGAAAATGTATGTGATCTAGGTATTGCAATCGCTAAAGTCGACTTATGCATGTGTAGTTTATTCATGACTTAGAAGTTACTATTTATGTTTATCTGTTGTAATGTAGTGTTTATGATGTATGGTGTGTGATGTGCTTTTGCGTAAGTGATATAGGCAATATTCGCAATCGAGCTTATGGATGTGCAGTGTGATTGGAACCCTAGATTTACTGTTTCTTTGATAATCTATTATAATGTAGTGTTAACAGTGAGTTGTTCGTGATGGGATGTATAGTAAGAGATATGTAGGTGCTATCTGTAATCATGAAAGTTGGAACTTGACTGTAGCGTATGTAGTGTAACTGAAAGACGAATTACTGGTTTCTGTTAGTCTGTTGTAATGTAGTGTTTATGACGAATTGTTTTTGACCCTTTTTTTTAGAAAGAGATTTTGGTACTATGCGATTGTTAAACTCGATTGCTGCAGTTTAATTGAAGCGTTTGTGATAGGGTTTATAGTAAAGAGATTTAGGTACTATTCGCAACGGTTAAACTTAACTTATGCACGTGCATTTTATTTGAGCCCTAAAACTTGCAGGTTTTTTAGTAATCTGTTGTTATCTAGTATTTACGATTATATTTTTGAGATCGGCTTATTAGTAGAGATATAAATTCTGTTCGAAAAAGATTGTTGAAATCGACTGCTGCTTATGCAGGTTAAATGAAACTCTAGAGTTATCTGGTTTTTTGCTGATCTTTAGTAATGTGATGTTTAGGATGAATTGTTTGTGATCAGCTTTATAGTTACTATTCGCATTCATTAAAATCAACCACTATGTATGGTTCATTAAAATCAACCACTACATATGTAGGTTAATTGAAACATTAGAGTTATTGTTTTTTAGTCATCTGTTGTGATGTAGTGTTTACGGTGAATTTTCTGTGATCAGCTTTATAGTGAGAGATTTAGGTACTATTCAAAATCATTGAACTCGACTGCTGCATATGTAGTTTATTTGAGTCCTAGAACTTACAGGTTAATAGTAACGTTATTGTAATGTAGTGTTACTAGTAACTAGGTTTCTTCTGAATTCCCCCAAAAATGGAACATGGAGACATCTTGAATTTAATGTTGCTCGTCAAAATGTGCAAGTTAGATCTTTATATATGTATTGTTACTTTTTATCAGTGTCGTTTTGTGCTCAAGGTAATAACATATCATCACTCTGCTATGCAGATGGCAGAATCACAGAAAACAGCTGCTCCATCGGTCAAATCGAAAGAAAAAAATTCACTGCTAGGTAAATTTCCAAGGAAGTGCTTGACCTTTGTTTTAAGAATCAGCTAAAATAATCAGAGGTTTCAGATGAATTTGTTAGATATATCTGCACCATGATCTCTTGCTAAGCACCTGTAATGATCGTGCAACTTGTTGACATAAATGAGAGATTTAGTAATGTATCTTGTCAAATAGCAGATATAGACATGGATAAAGACTTATTTGGCTCTTGGAAGTCTGCTGACAATGGAATGGATTTTGACTTTGGACCACCCACGACCACTGGTGGCAAGAAAACGGCTTTCAAGTTTGACAAAATGTAAGCATTGCAAAACCACAAAGTTGCATATCTAGTTATCTACTATTATTTTAGCTTTGAAATTACTTCTTTATGCTAATGTGTAGAAACAGCTCAAACTTTGTATCTCGATTTAAGATATACTTACTGGTCTATCTAAGAGATACATAATCAGATTCTTAATAGCCTCCTGCAGCCGAGTCATTCTAGAATTCTATACTGTATAATATTTTCCATTAAAATTCATGATATAACTTTGTTTCCAGGGATATGGATTTCTCTTTTGATGCTGACTTTGGCAAGTCATTCAAGCTGGACATGCCTGGTTTTGATCTATCTTCCCAGGAATCTGAAAAATCAAAGGAAAAATCAACGGAAAAATCAAAGGAAAAATCTAAAGAAAAACCTTCTGGTGGAGAGCAACGAGCAAAAAGAGATAGCTTCCAATTCGATTTTGATTTTAATGAGTTAGTGAAAGTCATATTGGATTATTCTCTTTATCTATCTATCATGCCAACATTTTTCATTTCAACTCACTTGGTTTATGTATTTGTAGGTTTGGAAATTTAGATTTTGAGCCGAAGAAGACAAAGGTAGATGGAAAGTCTAACAAATCTAAAGATAAGGAAGAATGCGCAAACGTAAGTGGCAGTGAAGGTTCTGGAGACCTTTTCACTAAGAATTTTGATACATCACAGGATAGTGATCCTACTTCACGGGGTCCTTCCGATTTTGAGTCGAATAAGACAAAGGTAGATGGAAAGTCTAACAAATCTAAAGATAAGGAAGAATGCTCAAACGTAAGTGGCAGTGAAGGTTCTGGAGACCTTTTCACTAAGAATTTTGATACATCACAGGATTGTGATATCTCATTTAAGCCTCCTGCTTCACGGGGTCCTTCCGATTTAGAGGTTGATATTCAAATGGATCACGATAAGGATCCCGATCCCAGAAATGAAGAAAACAACCTGAAAACTGTAATAGATGAAAGCTGTCATCTAAAACCTGCAAATGCTGAAGAACAAGAAATACAGACAGCACTTTCTTCTGAAAAGATAATTTCTAGCAGTCTTCAGGAGCCTATACAAGAATCTCAATCACCGGAGAGATCTTCTCCTGAGCATCATGCTCAGCCAGTTGCACAAGATGTGTATGGTCACGCTTTAGCTGATAATGTTTCTACTGATGAAACGTTTTCAGACGTGCAAGAAGAGGAAACTAGCACTATGGATAGAATGGCGAGCCCGAGTTCAGGGGATGCGCAAAATGACAATGTGTGGCCTGTGGCCCAATCAGTTCCTAGAAGTTTATCAGTGGAAAACTCATCGGCACATATGAATTTACGAATTCAAAAGGATGAAATGAGTGAAATGAGGGATGATAATCCAGTTATTAGCCATATTGATGGTGATGATACTAGGAAGGCTGATTCACATCCTGAAAATTCTGAGACACCCGGGATAGAGAATTCGGCTCTTGGGGAAACTGTTAAGAGGAATGCAGATTCATTTTCCAAACCTCATGTGGACTCGCTGGATGGGTGAGATTATACATATTTTCTATGTGCTGATCTTAGTACAGATGCATATAACGGTTGTAGTATGGTAATGGCAGTCAGATTTAAATACACAATATAAGCTGGAGGGTATGAGTCAAATATAGTTAATGCATACTTTATAGAGGATTACAATAAGAATTCTGGGAGAAAAGCATTTTATTGATCTGATAGACAAATTCCTTTACCTCTATTTTAGGCATAGGTGTAACTATGCTTCTGATCTATGCAGTGGAAACAAAATTGATAAGTTGGTGTCAGCGAAAGAAAGAGGGAGTATTCCTATCAGGTCAAAATATTTCAAGAAACAAGATGGCAGTGATTCTGAACTGCAGCAGGCATCAGTCTCTTCAACAAAACTCATCCCCAATGGCAACAAAAGAATGAGCACCTTACCAAATAATCCCGCACTTGAAAAAAGGTGTGACATTCTATCAATGCAAGTAACTTTATGATAATATTATGAAGAAGTGCTCATTATGATGTTCACATGGAGTTTGGTTTTAGAAGTGGAGAAGCTGGTAGCAAAGTTACTGCTATATCAAGGCCACTACCCAAAGTGCTAAGCAGAGACATACCTAAACAAACCGAAAACGCCGAGAGAGGCCAGGTTAAAGGACGTGAAACTACTCGGTGAGGCATTGTTATCTTGAACTGAAGATCATTTATTAGTATCATAGGTCTTGGAAGAAATTTTTAACTTATTATTGAATGACAGGGAGGGCTTAAATGCTAATAATGCAAAGCCCAGAAATGAACGAATGAAGACCACGGTGACACATGATACTGGTCCAATGATGGAGGAATCTGTTTCAAGGGGAAATGACCAAAAGAGTGAACATATTAATGCAATCAGGTTCGGTATCTACACATGAACTTGCTCTAAATATTTATCCAAATCAATTATGTATAATGAAACCCTAGACATGCTGGAAATGTGCTTTTTGTCTACCAAAACCCACCACCATCGTGTCTGTTGTGGAGAATTATGAGACCACCTTCCTTGAAAAAATTCCATGAGCAAATAGCTTGCTATTAAGATAATACGTTATGATGTATTTTGCTAAAGAACGTCAATTACTTTGAAATCATTGCTGTAAATTGGAAAACAACCCACCTATGTTAATATCTTGGGACCCTTTTCTTCAGGTCTGATGTCCATGCAGCCAATTCAATTGAACAGTCCAAAAAAATTCTCCCACAGATTAGCCTAAATACTGCGCTGCAAGCTACAAACATGACATCTACTCGTAATGTAAGGAAAATTGTTGTAGAGAAGAATCGGATTCCCCCAACTACAGTTGAGATGAAGAAATCTGAAGTTTCTAGTCTAAGAGTCTCTAGGTTTCATGAACAATTCTATCTCTTAATTGCTCCTATATCCCCTGTTTGTCTATCAAAAAACTTTGAAGAAATTGTACCGATTTCCATCTGTATTCTTGTGTAGAGTTACAGAACCAAAGTCAAACCCACTTAGTTCCTTGTTACCCAAGAATTTGACATCCATGAGAAACAAGGAGCAAGGCACGGATTTGCAAGCAAACTTGATGTTGAAGAGGAACCCTTCTGCTGACACAGAGAAGCAAACACCGTCCCCTACTAGTCTGAAGCGTAAAGCATCCGAGGTCTCTTTTCCCTCTCTTCTAGACCTTTCATCTAAGAAAGGAATATGAAACTTAAGCTAACATTTAGTTGATTTTTATAATGATTAATGCAGGAATCTGCTGCAATACGAAGATTAGCTCCACTAAAACGTCCCTCTGCATCACCCAGGTGCCATCATGACAATACTTTATCTAAGTGTACTTTCGTTTATGCTTCTATAATATCTAAATGGTGTTGTTCATCAAAATCAGCAGCAGTATTAGAGCATTACCACAAAAAGTTGTTGAAGAACAGGTACTTTTCCTAGAAACATGTGTAGAACACTTGCAAGATTTAGTTAATAACTAATTTACACTTTTTGGTTTCCGGATTGTAGGTTTGCAACCATGCGAGCGTGGCACATGATAAATCTCCTAGGATCAATGCTCCACAAACAGAAATGGACATATCCATGGCACATGACAAGTCCCCTAGGTCTGATGTTTCACAAATAGAAATGGACATATCTTCGTCTGTAGATGATGACAGCATTGCTGAAAAGGCTGAGGCATGCTCAAAGGAACTTGAAGATGTAAGCATGCATTTTTTTAAGGCTAATCATCTTTAAAATTCATATTTTGAAACACATGTCATGAGCGTAGAAGTTAATGAGATACATTTTCTTAATACAGATCTGTAACATGCTGAAAGAGAAACACGAGGAGGCAAAGGATTTACTTGTCAGAGCTATCGTCAACAACAATAATATCGCGATGCTCAACCATCCAGTCTTCCAAGATAAAATATCCTTTTTAATGTATTTTACTGCTTATTCATCTTATTTGTATTGATCTGCAAGTTTTCTGAATGTTTGGAACAAGGGAGGGTATTGGATTATGAACGTTTAAATCCTTAATATATTTGGCACATCCGGATGGTTCAGAAATTCGCTGAGTTGCTGATATCGAAGTAGTTTCCAACCGCAATTTTTTAGCCAGAACCAAAATATGTCATATAAGGTACTTTCTTCAACCCATCCACTCTGCATAGTACCAAAGCAGATGCAAAAAGGTGGTTCTGTTGTTTTTGTTACTTCTAAAGTCTAGTGTTATACAGCAGAGTGTCTGCTTGCTTTTGGTAGAAGATATGTTACACTATGAAGATTTCAGCTACACATACTGGTGTTTGGTAGAAGATATTTCACGCAGTGAAGATTTCAGCTACTCGTACTGGCGGTTAGTAGAAGATATTTCACACAGTGAAGATTTCAGGTACATGTACTCACATTCACATCCTGTAAAGGAAATTTAACTACACAATCATCATAAATGTTGACAAAAGCATATTGTGGTAGACGACTTGTCATTCATTAAACTTCTGTAAAATACCTAAAGATTGATTTTCCATGAATGTATATGACTTGAGCCTTTTTGTTCCTGCCTTGTTTTTCCTTTATAGTATAATATTGCAAAGTAAATTTGAGAGAACACGTCAAAGTATGTTATAATTTTTTAAAAAACTTTATAACTTAGGAAACATAAATGCGATAGCTTCTCAAACTATCTACCTTACTGAAATAGGATGTAGAAATAATTGCGCCTTGTAACCACTCTACTGTTGATCCTAACCGCCCCTTATTTTGGGATTTTAGTACTTTTAGTCAGTCCTAGAACAAGCTTCACCGGGAGATAGGGTCTCTGTAGCTAAGTGGTCAAAGATTCTGTTTGGGTGGCTCCTCTAAATATTTGGAGTAAATCTAGCAGTTCTAAGCCATTTTAAAGAAATCGGAGCAATTTAGGCTGTATTTTAACGGTAACAAATCACACACGATAGAAAACTTAGCTTATAGGAAGAAAACGTGTCAAATGGGATAAACATGCTCTAAATTGTTTTTTTATACAAAATTTAGATTATTGTTTGAATAATATAGTCTGTAATCATACCAGTACATTAGTTATCTACAACATTCACACAAAACATTGCTAACCCAACCCGTTCTGACATTTCCATAGTGACCTGAGCGTGTTACCCAACTCTGGCATAGACTTAGAAGTATATAAAATTGCAAAGATGCACAACTTAAATAAGAATATATTGATTATTTGTAACACAGAAATCATTTTCTGCCAACTGTTCACGAATACATTATATATTATTCAAGTGACTAAGATTCCACCCTCGAATATGCCAGCCAACATTGTATACATTGTTGATGCCTTGGTTGCAAATGATTCAGTCTCTTATTTCTAATAGATAGGAATAATGTTAAAAACAATGAGAAAGGGTCCTATGCAAACTCCATGTTACGAAACTTCTCCATCTCCCCTCGAAAAGCAACAACCGCATTTGCACGAAGATACAGTAGCACCTTGAATCCGTCTTTTGTTCCCTGGCTTGCCTCAGAATAGGGCAAAAAGAAACATGGCTCAACACTCCCAAGAAGGTTCCTCGAAAGAGGTATAACTGTGACTGGACCTCCCCAACCAAAGTCAACCGTTGAATGGCCCAAGTGCCTCCAGTCAGTAAATGCACTAACCCATTTTCCAGCATTGATCCCCTTGTGATAATTAAGCTCTTGGAAATCGATAAATGAGTGAACATACTCGTCGCTCACATTTTTCTTACTCTTTTTGATCAATTCGGCAGTTTCCCAAATGGGTCTATCGATCAGATCTCCGGCTGTGATCTGTACGTACATTGGAACACACCCGTTGCCCCAGTAGCCAGCCGGTAGTGGGGGCTTCACTAGTCTCCTAATGTTGATTGCGTACGCATATTTCACCTTCTCGTCTCTTGGAATATTTGAGGCTTTCACTCTGTTTTTGTGAATGTAAAATTAATACTTTCAGATACAAAAATAATACAAGTACATCTATTACACCAACACTGCAATGTGTTTTAGCGGTAATTATGTAAATGAAACAATCAGAATCACGTGCTCGGTGTTAGCCGTAGAAGAGAACGTTTTTCTTATGTAAAATGACCCTAAAAATCTTCTCACAAATGCTTTTTAATTGGATTTAGAGGGTGTTTGGCATTGTGTTTACAAAACATATATTTTCAAAACTCTGTTTTTCTCTATGAAAATGCAAATAGTCACTGTTATAACCTTGTTTGCCAACACTACTTTTGACTATCTGTGTTTTACAAACGCAATAATCACATAATCTACCAAAACGCTAAGTTTACCTGGCTTGCCATAGAGCAGCACCTAGAGCTTCAAAGGTGGTGAAGTTTGAACCAGACTTTTCATGTAGAAAAGCCTTGAACCGATTCAACCAGTCATCTTTGACATGATAATACTCCCTAACCACCTTTTCACTCAACTCCGAATACGGTACAAAGTTCTTGTCCAAACACAAAAACTCATCAATAGGAAAGTCCGTTCTAGGCGGTTCTCTAGGCCCCAACAAACTCGACCTGTCCCAAACCGGATCAACGGTCACCCCACTCGCCCCTCGAGCTACCTCAGCCATAGCATTGAAAAACAACGTCGCCCCAAGCCCATCACACAAAGCATGGTGCACACACGCCCCTAGTGTATACCCTCCACAGCTAAACTTCGTCACTTGTAAGAGCAACAGATTACTCTCCCTTGTTTTCTCATCCGGGTTCGGAACTAACAATTCTATAAACTCCTCATCTGCATCATCTAAGTAGTTGACCGAGCTCAGTGGGAAGTCAACGGTGGCTGGAATGACTTGAACTCCATCACCAACTCTGCAATGTAGCTCAAACCTTCCATCACTAGCTCGGCGATGTAGAGAACCTGTGTATGGGTAGTATTTGACTAAGGTGGTGGAAAGAGCATTGGTGATGACATCGAATGGGTCGGTTTTTTGTTGCTGGTTAGTTGCAGCATAGGCTCGGACATAACGAAACGGGACGTTCATGTTGCGGTCTGTATCGAGGTGTGAGAGAGGGAGGATGTGGTCTTCGGTGAAGGGTGGCTGAGAAGGGAGGATGGTGGTTGGTGGTGAGATTTTTACATCCATGGTGGTAGGTAGTAGTAGCGCACCAATGATATGTCCAATGTAGATGTTTAGGCGGAGTTATTATACTCGTGGAAATTAACTTATGTTTGAAGTTTGAACAAAGAAAGTGGACTTTTAGGCAACCATTATTCCGCAACATACAGAGTAGTTTATTACTATTTCGCATAAAATAACTCTCTTTTAGTCTTTTCATCATATTAGACGAGTACCCGTACATAGCAACGAGATTTTATAGCAACAAATAGTTTATTAATAAAAAAAAGTTTATAATAAAAGTTTGAAGATTTGGGAATTAAACACAATGTTTTGAAACCCGGCTGGTCGAAAAATGGGTCGATTTAAACCGGGTCAACTTGCTAGGTTTGATCGAAAACGGGTCAAATTAAACTGGGTCAACCCGCCGGGTTTGAAGCGTCCCGGGTCAACCCGGTTTGTGTTTTAATTGGTTGTATTTAATTTGGTAGACATGTTTTTAATTGGTTATACAATGTCAATAAATCATTGTACTTTTAAGTAATAGGGTATTTTAATAAGAGTATTAATTACATTATTTTTCTCTCTCATATGACCAATTGTTGAAAACTCAACTTTTCACTTTGACTGTTTTTCCTTTATAAGTAGTATAGATATCTCTACCGTGTTTTTTATTTATTTATTTATTTATTTTTTAATTTATTAATTTTTAATTTGAAAATTTAAATTAATGCAATTTACTTAAATTATTTCTTTTCTTGATCAATTTTAAGCTTGATAATTTTTCAAAAATACACACTATTAATTTTAAATAATACACGCTTTATATTTTAAAAAACACACGCTTTACATCTATGAGTTGGTTCTTATAATTAGTTGGTGGAGGTTTTGTTGTAGGTAGTAGCGCACTAATGCTATGTCCAAGTTGGTTCTTATAATTAGTTGGTGGAGGTTTTGTCGTAGGTAGTAGCTCACTAATGCTATGTCCAATGTAGATGTTTAGGATGGAAATTAACTTATGTTTGAAGTTTGAACAAAGGACGTGGACTTTTAGGCAACCATTATTCCGCAACAATCATAAGGAGTAGTTTATTACTATTTCGCATAAAATAACTCTCTTTTAGTCTTTTCATCATATATCTCTACCGCTTTTTTTTTTTTTTTTTTTTTTTTTAATTAATTAATTAATTAATTTTTAATTTGAAAATTTAAATTAATGCAATTTACTTAAATTATTTCTTTTCTTGATCAATTTTAAGCTTGATAATTTTTTAAAAATACACACTATATTAATTTTAAATAATACACGCTTTATATTTTAAAAAACACACGCTTTACATCTATGAGTTGGTTCTTATAATTAGTTGGTGGAGGTTTTGTTGTAGGTAGTAACGCACTAATGCTATGTCCAAGTTGGTTCTTATAATTAGTTGGTGGAGGTTTTGTCGTAGGTAGTAGCTCACTAATGCTATGTCCAATGTAGATGTTTAGGCTGGAAATTAACTTGGGTGATGTTATACCAACGGGGGTCTACCCTCACTAGGCTGCAAACCCTCCCTAGTGGGGCTCACCTGTTATAGCTTTTGTCCTTTTTTTTTTTTTTTTTTTTTTTGGTCTTTCTTTCTTATTTATTTTTATTTTTTCCTTTTTCAAACTAAGTGCAGTTTTTATTTTTTCGTCCAAGTCTTATTTTTTTTTGTCAAAGCACAAAAATGCAGTTTTTTGGTCCAAGTCCTATTTTTTTTTTTTTTTTTTTTTTTTTTTTTTGTCAAAGCACAAAAGTGCATTTTTTTGGTCCAAAGTGCAAACAAGTAAGCAAAACAAAATGATAAAGTCCAAAGTGCAAACAAAACACAAACACAACTGCAGGCTCGGATCATTGTTAAATTCGTCATCGCCAAGTCCTATTTTTTTTGTCAAAGCACAAGTGCAGTTTTTATTTTTATTTTTTTTTGGGTCCAAAGTGTAAACAAGAAACCACAACAAAGTGATCAAGTCCAAAGTGCAAATATTACACAACTGCAGGTTCACACAAAGACAACACAAAACACAACTGCAGGCTCGGATGAAATGTTAAATTCATCATCGCCTTATAGGCTCCGATTTTTGGAAGGCTCGGATTTGAAGGTTGTGAAAGTGATAAAAATATCACTCCGCCATCCATTCGGTTTTAAAAACCATTCGTCATCGCCTTGGTTTTAGAAAGCAGTATCACAACACAACAAGGGCTGTCAAAACAGGAATGTCACAAGCTCAACAGTAAGGATTCCACAAACTGCAAAGCTCAACAGCATATTCCACAATTACTCAATTATGCAAATTCTTTTGTCAGGTGGGCCGAAGAAATCCTTTCTGGTGTCGATGTGATAGAGGATTTATTATAGAACGGACATCCTGGCAAGAAGGAAGTCGTGGGCGACAGTTTTATGCATGTCCTCTTTCAGTGGTAAATAATCATACGTTTGCTTAGTTATGTAAATAATTTGTTTGTTAAAAATACATTTCTTATTATTTTCTTAACATGTAACAGCCAGGTACAAAAGACTATGGGTGTCGATACTTCAGGTGGAAAGATGAATTTGAAGAAGAGCACTTTAATCAAGCGTCTTCTTCAACAGCCTCTTCTTCAACGCAGTGCTCAAACTGCGTTGCTAAAGATAATGAGAACAAGTTGTTGAAGGCAAGAATAAAGACGCTGGAGATGGAGTTATAATTGGCAAGGAATCCTGAGGATCACGCTTGTCAGTCGGGTGCAAGGCTCCATGATCTTTTAACCGAAATGAATAATCTTCATATGTCGTAGATATTGTTGTTTTTAAATAATATGTTAACGTTGACGTTTAATTTTATAATAATAGTTGTTGTTTTTAAATAATATAAGTTTATGTGTAAACACTGATCTTGTAGTAGTTTATAAATGCAAATGAGTCAACGTCATCTTTTTTTATAACGTCATATTTTTTTTATAACGTCATATAGGCAATTATTAATTAAGTATACACAACACAAAAACATTACAAACATTAGTTTATAAATGCAAATGAATCAACGTCATCTTTTTTTATAACGTCATATTTTTTTATAACGTCATATAGGCAATTATTAATTAAGTATACACAACACAAAAACATTACAAACATTACTAACATTACAAAAAAAATATACAAAACAAGTCATCTTTTTTTATAACGTCATATAAGTAATTATTAATTAAGTATACACAACACAAAAATATTACAAACATTACTAACATTACAAAAAAATATACAAAACAAAAACATTACAAACTTTAAAAAAAAAGTACAAAAAAGTACACCCTCTCATTTAGAATGGGAGGGTTGGGATAAAAAATAGGGAGGGGTGTGGTCAACACTAGCCATTAACTTATGTTTGAAGTTTGAACAAAAAACGTGGACTTTTAGGCAACCATTATTCCACAACAATCATACGAAGTAGTTTATTACTATTTCGCATAAAATAACTCTTTTAGTCTTTTCATCATATATCTCTACTGCTTTTTTTTTTTTTTTTTTTTTTTTAATTAATTAATTTTTAATTTGAAAATTTAAATTAATGCAATTTACTTAAATTATTTCTTTTCTTGATCAATTTTAAGCTTGATAATTTTTCAAAAATACACACTATATTAATTTTAAATAATACACACTTTATATTTTAAAAAACACATGCTTTACATCTATGAGTTGGTTCTTATAATTAGTTGGTGGAGGTTTTGTTGTAGGTAGTAGCTCACTAATGCCCAATTTAGATGTTTATAATTAGTTGGGGTGTTTCTTTTTATTTTCTTAGTGAAGGGATTGAACATAGTTGTCATTTAATATTAATATTATTAGAGTTAGGATTAAATAGGAAGAATAACTAAAATAAGAATGATAAGAAGTAATCACAATCACACATTTCAGATGCACCTACAAAAGTGGATGCATCTTCTTTCAAATTTTCCCTCCTAATTTGAAATGTGTGGCTAAAATTACTTCTTACCATTCCTATTTTAATTATTCTTCTAACTTGATCCCTTCCTAATATTATTATAAGTGGGACTCATAAAAATCCTTTATTCCCTCTATATCCACAATGGATAAAAATTGAGACACTCCTCATTTAGAGGCATTAACAGACGTGAGACCCATTAAACCTTAGCTAAAGAAAAAAAGAAACAACCCCTAACTCATGTTCGGACAAAGAACGTGGACTTTTAGGCAACTATTATTCAGCAACGATCTATAGTTTATTACTCCTATTTCTCATAAAATATACCCTTTATTAATATATTTATTTTTAAATTATGGACCTGGTTAGTTGAAGATTATAAAATTGGTCTATGTGGAATAGGGCTCATAAGATATCTTCATATAACAAATCAAGGTGAACAACTATCAGGTACCAAAAATAAAATTAACTACAAAATAAATAACATAGTTAAGGTATCAAGGTGAAAACGACATCTTCGTATAACAAATCAGCGAAATATCAATTCCTAAACAAACCGTAACACAAATGATGACTGTTGGCTAAAACGATTCGAGTGGACTAATACCCATATTAGTAATACACGTTGGTGATTGTGTTTATCATATTACCCATGGTTGAAATTAATATTACAAACTTTAAAAATGACATTAATTAATTAGTTAAGGGTAAAATTGTTATTATGCAAAAAAAAATAATAAAATAATAATAATAATAATAATAATAATAATAATAATAATAATAATAATAATAATAATAATAATAATAATAATAGTAATAATAATAATAATAATAATAAAAAGTAATAATTATGGTTCTATAAAATTGTATATTTTGAACGAAGAGAGTATAAAATAATTTACTATTTATTTTATAATTACGAATATTCAGTTTCAATATTAAATAATTTTTCTTTTCGCGTTTAAACTGCATAATATTTTGGTTGAAACACATATTAGTACACCCGAACTTGGCAAAATAATTATTTTGGAACGGGGAGAGTATAAAATAATTTACTATTTATTTATAATTACGAATATTCAGGTTCAACATTAAATAATGTTTCTTTTTTTGTTTAAACTGCATAATATTTTGGCCGAAACACATAATAGTATTTAGTACCTCAAACAGTAATTACTATTTATTTTATAATTACGAATATTCAAGTTTAACATTAAATAATATTTCTTTTTGTGTTTAAACTGCATAATATTTTGGCCGAAACAAATATTAGTACCTCAAACTTGGCAAATTAGATATTCTAGTACCCTGAACTTTAAGGGTGCAAAATAATACCCTAAACTTGACAAAATAAAATTTCTACCGTCTTATACTAAATAACTCAACAATTAATTATTTTTTTCTTTCTAAAAATCAATTTAGTAAAGTCTTTTGAAATAAATAATGTATAGAAAAACATTGGCTAGATAAATATATATTTTTTCCTAAAATTGAGTTATTTTTCATTAATTGATTATATATATATATATATATATATAAACTCTTATAATAAAAAGTGTAGGAAGGATTGTGGGAGTGACATGTGTCACCCCCATGCCACATCATATGACAAGTGTCACCCCCACCCCCCCCCCCCCCGAAAAAAATAATTTTTTTCCGCCGAAAAAAAAATCTTTTTTGGGCAAAAAAAAAAATCCCGCCAAATTTTTTTACTGCATCACTGTTATAAAGTTACTGTATCACGTTTACTGCATTACGGTTACTGCATTCATGGTTTTAATGTTACTGCATCATGGTTATAAAGTTACTGCATTATAGTTATAAGAAATTGCATTATCTTAAGTTTTCTGCATCATATATGTATGTAACTGCATCACAATTAAAATACGATTCTTTTTTAAGTGTTAGTGCATCTTTATTATAAGTTACTGCATCGTAGTTAATAGTTTAGCGCATCAACTATGCTGCAGTAACTTATAACCTTAATGCACTAAAATTTAAAACTGTGATGCAGTAACTTTTATAATTGTGATGCAGCAACTTTATAACTATGATGCACTAAAAAATTTGGCGGGAAAAAAAAATATTTTGCCCCAATTTTTTATTTTTTATTTTTTTGGCGGGATTTTTTTTTTTTTTTTTTTTTTTTTTTTTTTTTTTTTTTACGGGGGGTGGGGGTGGGGGTGGGGTGACATGTGTCATATGATGTGGCATGAGGGTGACACATGTCGCCCTCACAATCCTTCCTACATTTTTTATTACTAGAAAGGTGCCCGCGCGATGCGGGGGCGGATTGTTGGGGTGAAGAGGAGGGAGGTGGGGTGGTAGAAAGTGGTTGTTGGGGTGGTTGTTGAGGTGGTTATAAGTTGTTGGGGGTGGTTGTTGAGGTGGTTATAAATTGTTGAGGGTGGTTGTTGAAGTGGTTATAAATTGTTGGGGGTGATTGTTAGGGGTGGTTGTTTCCATAATTAGTAAGTAAAAGTCTGAATTTTTAAGTCTTTCTAATTATAGAATAGTCCCAAATACATTATATAGTAGTATAGATAAGGGACTTTTTATTTTAACCCATACCTATATATATATGAGTTAAAATAAAAAGTCCCTTATAATAAAAAAAAGTGTAGGAAAGATTGTGAGAGTGGCATGTGTCACTCCCATGCCACATCATATGACACGTGTCACCCTCACCCCACCCCCCTAAAAAAAAAAAAAAAAAAAAAAAAAAAAAAAAAAAAAAAAAAATCAGGCAGGATTTTTTTTTAAGGGGTGGGGTGACACGTGTCATATGATGTGGCGTGAGGGTAACACATGTCACTTTCACAATCTTTCTTACACTTTTATTATAAAGGACTTTTTATTTTAAACGATATATATATATATATATATATATATATATATATATATATATATATAGAGGTGGGTTCATGAAAAAAGTCCACTTTGGTAGAAAAGTGAGAAAAAGTGTACAAATCAGCCCTTCTTTTTTTGCACACCAAACTACAGGGACCTAATTGTATTTTCCTTCATTCTTTAAGGAGTTTTTGTAAATTTGCACCCTACCCCCACCCCCCCACCCCCCCCCCCCCCCGCCGAAAATTTTTTTTTTCCCGCCAAAAAAAATTTTTTTTTTGGGCCAAAAAAAAATTTTTTTTTTTGGGCCAAAAATTTTCCCGCCAAAAATTTATAACCCAGATGCACCCTTTTTTTTTAGTGCATCTCAGTTATAAAAATTGGTGCATCTCAGTTATAACTATGATGCACCAATTTTTATAACCCAGATGCACCTTTTTTTTTTAGTGCATCTCAGTATAAAAATTGGTGCATCTCAGTTATAACTATGATGCACCAATTTTTATAACCCAGATGCACTAAAAAAAAAAGGTGCATCTGGGTTATAATTTTTGGCCCAAAAAAAAAATTTTTTTTTTTGCCCAAAAAAATTTTTTTTTTTGCCCAAAAAAAAATTTTTTTTTTTGAGGGAAATTTTTTTTTTTTTTTCGGGCGGGGGGGGGGGGGGGGGGGGGCATGTTTCAAGACAGACCCCTGAAGTTTGAGATATTTCAAATTAACCCCTAATAACTTTTTTTCTCACTTTTCTACCAAAGTGGACTTTTCTCTAGAACCTTACCCTATATATATATATATATATATATATATATATATATATATATATATATATATAGCATTCATTTTTAAAATATTTTTAACGCACTATTCTTAATATGTCTTCACATTATATTATTATGTGTATGGTTGAAATAATTTTTGGATCAACTTATAACAAATATACAAGAGTATTTCTAATTTTCAATTTAACATATGCTTATGAAAAAATAAATTGTTATATTGTTATGGTCTTAAAATCAAACATTTAAGATATGATACAGATATCTATATATCAAAATTTAAAGATTGTTTCAAACAAACACACACACACACACACACACACACACAAACACACACACATATATATATATATACATATATATATATATATATATATATATATATATATATATATATATATATATATATATATATATATATATATATATATATATATATAGCTAAGTACTTATCTAGTACAAAATTTTTTCTTTGATCCCCAACATAGTCACTTTTAAACTAAATTTCCTAAATGGTCATGCGCGACTACTCAACTCCACAATCCCTCTCAAAACGCGACACGTGTCCTTATTATGGGGCCCACATCAACTTCCAAATTTACTCAACCGGTGGCTACTCAACCGACGGTGATTTGACAAGATAACTTTATTGGAAAGGTAATACTTTTTTGATTTCTTTTGTTTTTTTTTGTTTGATTTGGTACTTTATTATTATTATTATTATTATTATTATTATTATTATTATGTTTATGTATTTGGATTCAAACAAAACACAACATCAGTAATCATACTCGACTATTAATGCTTAATTTTTGATTCCGTTATGATTCCGGTACGTTTTTTTTCCGATAGACACTATCAGTCAATGCTTAATTTTTCCGATTGACACTTAAGTTAATGCTTATTTTTTTTCCGTTTTTGTTTTCCAATTGGTACTTATAAGTTTGTTATATAAATCTACTCGACCATTATATCTTTCATAAATAAAATATGTTATCCATCAATGCTAAAGGATATAAGTTAGAGGATCATAATGAACCTGCTAACTATAGAGATGCATCATCAGATCTTGAATCTGATGAATAGCTCAAAACTATGAATGTTAAGATGTAGTCCTTGGAAGACAATCACTCATGGAACTTGATTGATCTCTTACCAAATCAGTTAGACTGTGAGGTTAAAAATGAGTTTCTTAAACAAGAAGACACATAAGGACAAACTTGTACACACATTTAATGCACGCGTAGTAAAAGGAGTTTACTCGTACTCAAGAAATTGACTATGATTAAATCTTCCTACCTACAAACATTAAATGTATAAAGATGATTAAAATTGTCATACTTGTTTTTATGTAAATAAAATATGACAATAGGATATCAAAACACCTTTCTTGTTGATTACCTTTGCGAGGACGATGAGTACTCAAAAGGGTTTATGAATCCATATAATCTTTGTTATGTATACAAGATACAAGGATCCAGGTGTGGATTAGATCATGCATCTAGGAGCATAGATCTTAAGTTAATTATAAATCAATAATTTGATTTTGATTAAATAAGATTACTCCTGAATACACTGAGAGCAAGTAGAAGCACTATATTTATTTTCTTAAATCTCATATGGTGTTAACTTATTAGAAACAATATTTCATCTAAGCTAGACTTTAATCCTTAGTTTGGAATGAAGTTTCTTTTAAGGGATTTAGAAAATAAAACATACAACCCTGTTACATATGTTTATTGAAATAAACATAAGCGGTTATTGAGTCTAACACAATATGACACATTATTGAGGGAAGTCTCAATAATCAATCTCACCTGATAAGATTGAACGCATAAATGGAAACCTTAAGTTTAACTAAAGGATTCATTATGTAAGTCATGTTATGTATTGGATTATTTATATCATTTGCATGAATGCAAGATGAGTTGATAACAACAAATGTCTAAGTGAAAGTCGTTAGATAATTGTTAAATGAACAACCTAATGGACCTGCAAAGGACCAAAGATATGTTCATACGTTTACGGATATTTGAGGAGCTCTGTTTTTTTTTTTGCATACACTAATGCTCATTAAGCTGAGATGATGCTCAACCCTAGTCGTGGTAGGATGTCATCATGAATGATGACACCGCTAACTAGATGTGCTCAATTGAGAGCATTAATGCATTATACATTAAAAGAATAAGAATACTTTACAGTTGGATAAACTGTTAGTATGACTGTCTAAAATAGGTGTTTTGCTAGCTTCAAACACACTATGCAATGTATTGTTGCAATACTTGTATTGTACTTGAATGCACACATACAAAAGGACAATCATCATCCAAAACCTTTCGAGAATTTTGAAACAAGTATTTCTCAAAGTTTACTCAGATGATTACTTAGTTGTCTTGTACAACATATTTTGATCAGGGTGGGAACATCGTATTCCAATCTACAAGAAGTCTTGTGCATATTTGTTTTTTAGTATTTGGATAATGGAACTGTAAGTAGTCGTATTATATAATGAATTGATATACCTGGTATAATTGTCTTCATTTATACTATTGTGTTCTATATTTGCATGTTTAATTGATGAATAATTTATTTATTCTAAAATTGTCCATTGTCAGTTGAAGATACGGGAGTATCATCGAATTAAGGCAAATGTGAGCGTGTTGGTGATATTTATTTAGAATAAATATTAATTGATGTTTCACCAAACTCACTGTTGTTCATTGTGATAAACATTGGACTGACCCAACCTTCGAGTATTCACTGCATGGATCGGCGTCAATAGTGAATCTCGCAAATGGTTATGCCTCTTATCCTCATACTTGAGATGCAAGTAGGTCTTGCATGTGTGGAATTTCATTATTTGATATGGTTAAACGCTGTCCTGAATAAGGTAGTTATAAAAACCATCTTCAGGAGTGATGTGAAACGCATGAATGACACGTGCAGTCAAAATAGGATTTGTTCCTCCACATGTCATGGAGTTAGATACTATTGATCCCCTCGATGAATTGAACATATGTTTGTATGACCGTACCCAAATGAGATTAAGTTGAATCTTAATTCGCTTGGTAATCTTGTTCAATATATAGATCGAAAAGCATAATAGTTGAACAAATGGAATGACTTTGATCCATGTCTAGTGTTCAACATAGTATCTATAGCAAAAGGATGGATGATGTAAACGCTGGTAAATTTCCATCTATATTAAACCAATACTTGTAACACCCCCAATTCATGGATGCAGCGGAATTCAAACTGGGTGTTACTCGACGGCACAATAGTCACAATAATAGAAAACGAACTCCAATTGAGTCGTTTTAAAAGATTTATCATTCAAATTGTAGAAATATCAGAGATTACAAAATGAGGTCCCAAATGGTTCCATGTTTACAATGTATAATAAATGAGTTTTTGAATGATAATAAAATTTATAGCCCTCTTGAGTATCCGTGTCCTTCCGTGCCATCCTTGATCGTCATGAACCTGAAATACATGCTTGAGAGGTCAACACAAAGGTTGAGTGATATTCATAGAGTTTGTTAAATCGTTTGAACACAATGTGTTGGTAGTTAAATCGTTTGAACACCATAATCGTAGTGTTTGTAGGTAAATCGTTTGAACACAATAATCGTAGTGTGAGCTGTAGACTCACACCAATGTTTGGAAAACAAAACAGGTAGGCTACGTTATTATACGCCCATAAAATGTATTATACACTAAGCTTATGAAACCAAAACGTTAACGTGTACCAATATCGATCGGTGGTTTTTATCCCGGTAGGTACTTTGCCGTCATACCTAATGTCTCAAATATTAATGCATTTGTTTGAACTAATCAAAACAAATGGGATTCGTCAATCCCAATAGGCCTATTCATAATATTCGCGCTCACTTACAAGTAACCCTCGCAAGTGATTAAATGGTTCATACTAAGGGATCTTGGTTTGGCAAGGATGTTACTTAGTGATAATAAAACATAGTCGAATAACATACAGTAGAAAGCATTGTGTTCGAGTAGAAAAATAATAGCATGTATCCCCCCCAAGGGTTTGTAAAACATTGAAGTAATGTAAAGTGGGGCTATGAACTCACCTTAAGTTAAGATAGCAAGTAATGAATGTGATGGTCGAATCGCGAAGGTTTCTACAAGCAACCTATAATCGAATGTTGCGACTTAGGATCGGAGTAAAGAATATGAAGTAGTGCCTATATATATATCTTGCATTTAGTCCATGATGTGGTATGATGTATAATGTAAGTCTTTGAAAGAAATGATTCATGAAACATGTATGTTTTGTATATCGTTTACTACCGTTCGGGCCGACATAATTCAGAAGTCATGTTAGTAAGCGTTCGAGGAGCCAGGACACTTTAACTCGTAAATCCACAACTCAACTCGACGGCTTACATAATGAACTCCTCACATGAGGCTCCCTACTATTGTAGTAGTTGATGAAATATATAGATATAAGTTTGGATCCGAAAGTTACATGTCCGATATTTGAATAAACTTAGGAAAGTTTATTTGTACATGAAGATTGTTATTAGGGGTAGCTTCATAAGCCTTAAATGACCATGTTCTCTTGGTAAAATCTCATGGTTTCCTTTTAAGTGAAGTAGATCCAAATTGCTTGTTCAAGTTATCGCCTAACTCATTGTTTCATGTTTACGCCTATGTAAGTTGTTATGGTCATTTCGTCATGGCCTAGCCATGACCTTTGGTCCTTGTTCCAAGGTCATGAGACAAAACCTTGGCTCTAGCCATGGTTGTGGTCTTGATTATAGGTCATAAGACCTCTTGTTCCTTTCAAAGTATAACCATAATCTTGTGACTTTGGTCTAAAAATGGGCTGTTTAGAATTTGAAGAATTTTATCACTCGGAAAGCATTTTTAGGTCTCGAGCTTCTTTGTTCCTGAACGAAAACGTCGTTCCGGACAACTTTCGTGTTTTAACTTTTTGATGAATCGGACCAGAAGTGGGACTTTAAAAACCCAAATTTGATCAGGAAGCTATTTGGCAGTTTTGCCGGAAATCTTTGGTAATTTCAAATCGCCATAACTTTTGACTCGTATACTCGTTTTGGGTGGTTCAAATTGCTATGGTTTCCTTGTTAAGTCCTCTACTGTAATATGTAATGATCCAACATCATATTTTTACCATTTTGGTCGTGGTTTTCCAAGAAAGTCACTAGTTTACTTGTTTTAGTAACTTATCTTGTCAATCAATAACAATAACTTGTTTTGCTCACTTTTATACATCATGGACATAACTACAAGACATAATATAGCAAGAATAACATGTAAATAACATGAACATGATTATTTAACAAGAATCAAGTTAGGGTTTGGCTCACAACTTTTGGCTTTCAAAGATGAAAGGAAGTTAACATGTAAGGATAGGACATTGATAGACTTGCTTCAACCCTTTTTCACTTCATGCAATCTTTCTACCCTTGGTATTCTTGAAAGATGGATGATGAAGGTTTAGGTGACTTGAGTGGATTTAAACTCAAGAGAAATCACCAAGTATATGAGGTTATGGAAGTGTTTGATGAATGATAACCTATCTAGGGTTTATGTGTTGTTGTAGCTCTTGAATCTTGCTTAGAACTTGGAAGAGAATAGCAAATGAGAGGGTGTGTTGTGTGTGTGATGAGGGACGGCCAAAGGAGGGGAGAAAGGCTTTAAAGGAGCTTGAGGAGGTTACATTTCATTGACTTGTCAACACTTGGAGACCAAGTTTAACACTTGTAATCATCCAAGGTTACAAAGCATGAGATTAAGCCACACAAGGGGTGACTCCCCCCCCCCCCCTAGGTCGGTTCATACACTTGGGGAACAAGGTGTGGACTTGTGATGATATTATCCAAGATATCTAGTTAGTTTTGACTCCGGGAAATGCCAATCGTAAATGATTAAGCCTCAAAACGTAAAACCGGGTGTCGTAAAATTATGGAATTTGAAAGTATTGATAAACATGTCAATAAGTCCCATAATAAAATATAAAATGAGTGGTAGGTTCCATTTGGGTGTAAAACCCTGCTAAAAACTGGAAACACGGGTCTAAAACGCGTAATTCGCGCAAAACGCTGAATATTGCGTAAAATTGAGAAAAGTAAAATGTTACTTTTCTAATGTTATAAAAATGATTTAAAATGACTTATAATGTCTAGACTGGGCTCAGTCTAGTGTCGGTTGGTATTAAATGTCTTTTAGACATCAAACCGTAAGCCTAAAAATCACGAAATGACTTATAACATCAAGGGATCATTTTTGGTCAATGGAGGAGGGAAAGAATATGTTGACTTTTTCTAATAAGTTGAAAACTCAAAAAGTCTTAGAAACGCGTTTTGTGGTCTCACGGTTAATCGCCCAAATGGTTAAGCGTGCTCATGCGAGAGTAGTACAGGCATGGGTGACCTGCTGGGAAGTTTTTTGTCATATTTTTCTCAGTCACAATTAATTCTCAAATAAATCATGAGTGTGTAAAATATTTTACTGATGTGGGGTCACCTGACGGGGTTGAATTTCGTTGTGCGTAGAATTTCTGATTGACGTTTTACCATAAAACGTGTAATTCCGTGTAATTCCTTAATAACTTTCATGAAAATGATCTGACGAATGTCAAACATTTAATTTGCCATGGAAATGATTTATCACTCAAGAATATCAAATAAAAATTAACTTTCGGGAAAGTTTCGGGAGAAATGAATAGTAAAAGTGAATAGTGAAATTTTTCCGGGAATGGTAATTAACCTGAAATTGCGAATTGTTACAGTCTCTACCCCTTACGGGGAACTTCGTCCCGAAGTTCTATGTGTGTCATATGTTGGAGTGGTGTCGATAAAGATGTGTGGTTACTTATGAGGACCAAAGTCTGGAATTACTAGTGATGTAGTTTGATTTGTCTCAGAATATGGTGTGTCAATAGAGATTGATAACATGGTTGAATATCAGTAGAGATCCATATAATAGTCGAATATCAAAGAAAATTGATATAGCAGTCGATTATTAATAGAAATTGATATAGTAGTTGTACAGAAATTGATATAGTTAAATATCAAAATGGAAATTGATATAGTTGTCAAGTATCAATAGCAATTGATATAACAGTTGAACAACAATAGCAATTTACATAGCAATCCAATAAATGGAAATTGATATAGTAATGGAATATCAATGGAAATTGGGATAGTAGTCGCAATCATAGTCTAGTAGGTAATCGGTTGTTGTACCTAGTGTTTATGTCATGGTTTGAAGCGATGTCGGTGAAAAGATAGGATTTCTTGTGGCGAATATAATGTAGGTATCATGCCATACCCGAGCAATGTAATGTAGGTATCATGCCATACCCGAGCAATGTAATGTAGGTATCAAGCCATACCCGAGCAATGTAATGTAGGTATCAAGCCATACCCGAGCAATGTAATATAGGTTGACTTCATACTTATGTTATTTCGGATATAATTAAGCCCACTTGTTTATAATTCTTTATTTACATAGAGAGGCATCCCAAACAATGTAAATAGAGGAATATAAACTTATGGTTCGGTGATTTACAATTTCTTTAAATGAAAAGGCATCCCAATCCATTCAAATAATTACAAATCATCCTACTTAAGAATTCCCAACACAACATTCATACTTAGCCGGTGAGTTACAAGGTAGTGTATTATGAGATGATATTGGTGTTCCAAAAGTACAAGATGAATATTCAAACTTGTAAAGCTGATGAGGGTACTTGTGGTGTAACTAAGGATGATTTGAGCTTTAAAAGTGCATCAAAATCTGTTAATGAGCTTATGGTTCCAACGGTTGTGAAGATAATGTTATGATATGTTAATGAACAAAAGTGTGTAGTGTATGCTTAACATTAATACTCTTAGGTATAGATGTTGAGTTTGCTTTAAAAAATCTTAAGAGATTTTTAAAAGTTTATGATGGAATGGTATCCTTAGGACCTAAACAGGATAGTACTTCTACAGGATGAAGAGAATAATTGATAACTATCCCAAGATAGTAGTTCGGATTATCTCATAAATGAAAAATTTCAAGAATGAAATTAGGTAACACAAATAAGGTGTTAAGATTTTGCTGAGTGGTAAGACATTATCGTGTCTCTAGATTGTTTTAATGTATTCTGGTGGTTTATCGAGTTCATGTAGGAAATCAACCTAAACATAACCCTAGTACAACTACTCTCAGTATTTGAAAATGTTAAGTCGAATATAGTTAGTCAGACTATATTCCACTGTCCCTAGGTTAAATATAGGTGACTAGTCTATATTTAGCCAAGGTTCGATAAAATTTTCAAATACCTAAACTAGGTATACTTTTGATATGTCCGTTGCTTTCGGGAAACTGTCCATTAAACAAAGGCGATGTCAAACAATTCAGTTGCAAGTCCCGCCCATACAAGACTTGTAACCTATTTTTCATATTCTATAGCATAGAAGATAGTAAGGGTAGGTACGTATGGAAAGGAAGTTTTAAGTAGTTCTAAAATAGAACATACTTGGCCAGGATCACGAACTTTTAATAATGAAGGTTTCATAAGAAAACTTTGATGAATGTATAGAAAGTTCAGCTTTTGTCGATGATGGATTAGTTTGTCCTTTAGAAATCTCATATTTCTTGTTTTGAAATCGATAGATTGTGACGGGTTTTTGATATCATAAGAAATGATATTGATGATGTGATGGAATAATTCTAGAGACCATTTGCACAAAACACAATGTCTCGGAAGTAGGTTAGACCATTGTGTAATTCACAATGTCTAGGAAGTAGGTTAGTCATTGTGTGACTCAAATCATTTGAGAAATGATTAAGACCATTGTATCATACAATGTCTTGGAAAATGAATGAGACCATTGTATCTCACAATGTCTTGGAAAATGAATGAGGCCATTGTATCTCACAATGTCTTGAAAAATGAATGAGACCATTGTATCTCACAATGTCTTGGAAAATGAATGAGACCATTGCAATCAGTTACAATGTCTTGGACATATAATATTGGAGTAGGAACATGATTGGGAGAGTGTGGCTGTGTCGAAATGCCTTAGAATAGGCATACACAGATATGTTTAGTCCATTGTTTAGATAAATGATTGAAAATAAACCGAGTTTATATATCAATATACTAATATGTTCATGTAGCATAAAATGCCCAGTGTGTATATATCAATATACAAATATGTGTTCATGTAGCATAAAATGCCTAGTATATATCAATATACTTATATGTGTTCATGTAGCATAAAATGCCTACGGGGAAATGCTCAATTATGTTTAGGGTACATATATCAATATGCAATTATGTTTGTGTAGCATAAAAATATCTTCGGGGAAATGCTCAAAATGGGTATATACCAATATGTTTGTGTATCATAACATGCTTACTAAGTTCATAATCGTCTGGAGGATGGAAGACACGGAGAGTGGAAGGCTATAAAAATGTTTTTGCTTGTGATTGTAGTTATAGTTTAGGTCTCACTTAGACCCGTTTCTCTATAACCATGGCTCTGGTACCAATCTGTAACACCCCCAATTCATGGATGCAGCGGAATTCAAACTGGGTGTTACTCGACGGCACAATAGTCACAATAATAGAAAACGAACTCCAATTGAGTCGTTTTAAAAGATTTATCATTCAAATTGTAGAAATATCAGAGATTACAAAATGAGGTCCCAAATGGTTCCATGTTTACAATGTATAATAAATGAGTTTTTGAATGATAATAAAATTTATAGCCCTCTTGAGTATCCGTGTCCTTCCGTGCCATCCTTGATCGTCATGAACCTGAAATACATGCTTGAGAGGTCAACACAAAGGTTGAGTGATATTCATAGAGTTTGTTAAATCGTTTGAACACAATGTGTTGGTAGTTAAATCGTTTGAACACCATAATCGTAGTGTTTGTAGGTAAATCGTTTGAACACAATAATCGTAGTGTGAGCTGTAGACTCACACCAATGTTTGGAAAACAAAACAGGTAGGCTACGTTATTATACGCCCATAAAATGTATTATACACTAAGCTTATGAAACCAAAACGTTAACGTGTACCAATATCGATCGGTGGTTTTTATCCCGGTAGGTACTTTGCCGTCATACCTAATGTCTCAAATATTAATGCATTTGTTTGAACTAATCAAAACAAATGGGATTCGTCAATCCCAATAGGCCTATTCATAATATTCGCGCTCACTTACAAGTAACCCTCGCAAGTGATTAAATGGTTCATACTAAGGGATCTTGGTTTGGCAAGGATGTTACTTAGTGATAATAAAACATAGTCGAATAACATACAGTAGAAAGCATTGTGTTCGAGTAGAAAAATAATAGCATGTATCCCCCCCAAGGGTTTGTAAAACATTGAAGTAATGTAAAGTGGGGCTATGAACTCACCTTAAGTTAAGATAGCAAGTAATGAATGTGATGGTCGAATCGCGAAGGTTTCTACAAGCAACCTATAATCGAATGTTGCGACTTAGGATCGGAGTAAAGAATATGAAGTAGTGCCTATATATATATCTTGCATTTAGTCCATGATGTGGTATGATGTATAATGTAAGTCTTTGAAAGAAATGATTCATGAAACATGTATGTTTTGTATATCGTTTACTACCGTTCGGGCCGACATAATTCAGAAGTCATGTTAGTAAGCGTTCGAGGAGCCAGGACACTTTAACTCGTAAATCCACAACTCAACTCGACGGCTTACATAATGAACTCCTCACATGAGGCTCCCTACTATTGTAGTAGTTGATGAAATATATAGATATAAGTTTGGATCCGAAAGTTACATGTCCGATATTTGAATAAACTTAGGAAAGTTTATTTGTACATGAAGATTGTTATTAGGGGTAGCTTCATAAGCCTTAAATGACCATGTTCTCTTGGTAAAATCTCATGGTTTCCTTTTAAGTGAAGTAGATCCAAATTGCTTGTTCAAGTTATCGCCTAACTCATTGTTTCATGTTTACGCCTATGTAAGTTGTTATGGTCATTTCGTCATGGCCTAGCCATGACCTTTGGTCCTTGTTCCAAGGTCATGAGACAAAACCTTGGCTCTAGCCATGGTTGTGGTCTTGATTATAGGTCATAAGACCTCTTGTTCCTTTCAAAGTATAACCATAATCTTGTGACTTTGGTCTAAAAATGGGCTGTTTAGAATTTGAAGAATTTTATCACTCGGAAAGCGTTTTTAGGTCTCGAGCTTCTTTGTTCCTGAACGAAAACGTCGTTCCGGACAACTTTCGTGTTTTAACTTTTTGATGAATCGGACCAGAAGTGGGACTTTAAAAACCCAAATTTGATCAGGAAGCTATTTGGCAGTTTTGCCGGAAATCTTTGGTAATTTCAAATCGCCATAACTTTTGACTCGTATACTCGTTTTGGGTGGTTCAAATTGCTATGGTTTCCTTGTTAAGTCCTCTACTGTAATATGTAATGATCCAACATCATATTTTTACCATTTTGGTCGTGGTTTTCCAAGAAAGTCACTAGTTTACTTGTTTTAGTAACTTATCTTGTCAATCAATAACAATAACTTGTTTTGCTCACTTTTATACATCATGGACATAACTACAAGACATAATATAGCAAGAATAACATGTAAATAACATGAACATGATTATTTAACAAGAATCAAGTTAGGGTTTGGCTCACAACTTTTGGCTTTCAAAGATGAAAGGAAGTTAACATGTAAGGATAGGACATTGATAGACTTGCTTCAACCCTTTTTCACTTCATGCAATCTTTCTACCCTTGGTATTCTTGAAAGATGGATGATGAAGGTTTAGGTGACTTGAGTGGATTTAAACTCAAGAGAAATCACCAAGTATATGAGGTTATGGAAGTGTTTGATGAATGATAACCTATCTAGGGTTTATGTGTTGTTGTAGCTCTTGAATCTTGCTTAGAACTTGGAAGAGAATAGCAAATGAGAGGGTGTGTTGTGTGTGTGATGAGGGACGGCCAAAGGAGGGGAGAAAGGCTTTAAAGGAGCTTGAGGAGGTTACATTTCATTGACTTGTCAACACTTGGAGACCAAGTTTAACACTTGTAATCATCCAAGGTTACAAAGCATGAGATTAAGCCACACAAGGGGTGACTCCCCCCCCCCCCCTAGGTCGGTTCATACACTTGGGGAACAAGGTGTGGACTTGTGATGATATTATCCAAGATATCTAGTTAGTTTTGACTCCGGGAAATGCCAATCGTAAATGATTAAGCCTCAAAACGTAAAACCGGGTGTCGTAAAATTATGGAATTTGAAAGTATTGATAAACATGTCAATAAGTCCCATAATAAAATATAAAATGAGTGGTAGGTTCCATTTGGGTGTAAAACCCTGCTAAAAACTGGAAACACGGGTCTAAAACGCGTAATTCGCGCAAAACGCTGAATATTGCGTAAAATTGAGAAAAGTAAAATGTTACTTTTCTAATGTTATAAAAATGATTTAAAATGACTTATAATGTCTAGACTGGGCTCAGTCTAGTGTCGGTTGGTATTAAATGTCTTTTAGACATCAAACCGTAAGCCTAAAAATCACGAAATGACTTATAACATCAAGGGATCATTTTTGGTCAATGGAGGAGGGAAAGAATATGTTGACTTTTTCTAATAAGTTGAAAACTCAAAAAGTCTTAGAAACGCGTTTTGTGGTCTCACGGTTAATCGCCCAAATGGTTAAGCGTGCTCATGCGAGAGTAGTACAGGCATGGGTGACCTGCTGGGAAGTTTTTTGTCATATTTTTCTCAGTCACAATTAATTCTCAAATAAATCATGAGTGTGTAAAATATTTTACTGATGTGGGGTCACCTGACGGGGTTGAATTTCGTTGTGCGTAGAATTTCTGATTGACGTTTTACCATAAAACGTGTAATTCCGTGTAATTCCTTAATAACTTTCATGAAAATGATCTGACGAATGTCAAACATTTAATTTGCCATGGAAATGATTTATCACTCAAGAATATCAAATAAAAATTAACTTTCGGGAAAGTTTCGGGAGAAATGAATAGTAAAAGTGAATAGTGAAATTTTTCCGGGAATGGTAATTAACCTGAAATTGCGAATTGTTACAATACTTGTCCAATTTTCTCGTATATTTTTTTTTTAAGATTAAACGTTATCAGTTTATCTTACCACCACAACCAACTCATGTGATGTAACTCACATCCTTGATAAACGTGCTCCCACGCAGACCGACACTAACCTACTTAATGTTTATTTCACATAAACATCCTTATACAATATCACGACATCTCATTTGCCACTTTACGTTAAATCGTTAACGTACGTTTATTAAATAACCACATTAAACGTTTTCCAACTGTTAGGGTTTTCACCAAACCCTAGAACTATTATAACCTTGACATTAAGTATCTAAAACATAAAACCCTAAAGTACAATACCCTCAAAGACAATGTACAAGTTCCTAAAGCATAAAAACCCTAATTCCACTAGAACTCCCGGCAGAAACCCTAGTTTCACAAACTTATGATTTTATGTGATAGAACTCACAAACCCTAATTAGTATGAACATTATTTTATAAAATACAAGAGTATAAGTTTTTCAAGCTAAGGTACAAGTCAATAATGCATAACAACATAATATCAACATAAACTCATTATAAACCTCAGTATACTCATTTTCAAAGCACATTGTACAAGCCTTTTATGAACAAGCCTTCAAAATATATTTTCTTATATTTAATAAACTAAAGTACAAGTCCCTAAACCTAGTGTACAAGCACTCAATGCATAAAACATAAAAACGATACATTTACTAAACTAAAACCTAAATAAATCAACTTATAATTATTCTAACCTAACAAAATATTAAAAATATATTTTCTATAATCCTAAAACCCTAGTACAACCTTAGTAAGCTTATGGTACCACCTCTATTAGCACCATAACATTCTCTTTTTATTTTCTTAAGAGTTCGACAATAAACCTAAACAAACAAACCCTAAACAAATTTCTACCACTAACTAAACCCTAAACCAACCTTGTCACTTCCATAAACCTCCATGTAATACATATCATAGCCAATGTACACTTAGCTAATCCATTCGACCCCCTTGGTTACTACTTAGTTCGATCTCAACAAAACTAAAACCAAACTAAACCTAACTAGATACTTGTTATATCCCTAGCCACAAGACATCTATTAGGCCTCTTATGCTTCCACATGCTCATGTTTCCTAGATGTTCAACCATGGTCAAAAATTGTAGGTAGGAGTCTTGGCTCTCATTTTACCACACCATGCAAATTCCACCATAACCATAAGTGTACTCTAAATAGCATGAACATGAATATACCACATCACCATGTCTCATAAACCTTCAGGAATGTTGAGCTAAACATATGTTGTTTAGTTTAAAGCCATTCGAACTAAGAGGTTTAGGATCAAACAAGTATATGCATTATGTTTTTTTAAACCATTCGAATCTCATGGAGACCTAAGTAGACACCTCACGATGTCCCTTATCTTCTTGACAAAGTAATAATAAGTGGCACTTAACATTAAATGAAACCCTAACATTTTCTCTATAAATGTCGAGCCAAACTCACCCTTTTTCCTAATCCCTTGTTCGAATACACCACACACTCAATCATACATTTATATTATGATCCTAAGTTCCTAAAAGAAGTAGAACAAAGTTACATTGGAGTCTAGAAGCATTGGAGTAGCCTTGATTCATTTTGGTGTTACTATTGTCGATTACCCCTTGTATCTAGTACCTTAAATCTGTAAGTCTCTAAACACGTTTTACTGTATTTCACACTTTTATTTAACACATATAAATATCAATAAACATGTACAAATGAGAAATCTAGGTTGAATACTTTGGTTTTTTTCTTTTCTATTTTACCGAGACAAAACAAACACCCCATATAAGTCATATTTTGATTTCAGCTTTGACACACTTGATTATAGTCATCTAACAAGTTAATATACATGATAAAAGTCACCAGGATGAGCCATTTAATTTTTAAGTCAAAAACTATCTTTTTCTTTATTTCTTTTTTCTGTTTTGTCGAGAAAGCCAAACAAACACCCCTTTCTAATTTTTTAAACTCGATCACTAAACAAGAGTCCTTCTAACTCATACTAATAGATACTCTAGATATATATATTACAACATGTTACTATGCTTAGAAAGTCATTTGGTAAGCTTTAAATTTGAAAATAAAACAGTTTATACATTCTGTTTTTAGCGAGACCAAGTTCCAGGGTACCAACTTCACATAATTATTTACCCCATCAAACGAGTCCTAAAAATTATGAAACCTGGGAAATCTAAAGACCTTCAAGCATAGATTAAGTAGGAATAAGAACGTAGGAAAAATATCAAGATGCCTCATTTTTATTGAGTTGTACTTCTGGCCTGTTGTGACTAAAACTTAAACAAAACCCCTTAGTTTTTATGTTAAAAACAGTTTCTGATAGTGATGATGATGAGGTTCTTAACACGTTTGATGAATCAACAAATCTATTTGGTGGTGGTCATGAGCGTGAAGATGAGTTTGATGACTATGATGATTATTCGAAGCAAATTTATGATCTTACAGGGAATTTGGATGCTCTTAATGCCATGTATGGCTTTAATCTCCAAGGTCGTAGGAAGTA
The DNA here is from genome assembly GCA_030686995.1 of Artemisia argyi. NCBI lineage: Eukaryota > Viridiplantae > Streptophyta > Magnoliopsida > Asterales > Asteraceae > Artemisia > Artemisia argyi. The sequence continues at coordinate 85,096,845 of CM060681.1, read as the reverse complement.
GTTACATTTTTGTCAATCTTTTGTTATAATGTATGATGCGCTCCATCAAAGCTTTAAATTTATAAACAAGAATTACCGGTTAACTAGGAACACATTCAGGCAAGTATACCCTAGTCAATTGTAGTATAGTAGTGGTAAGTCAAGGTCGTCCCAAGAGACTTGGTTACACTCAAGTGTCGTTTGTTTGTTTAAGCAAGTAACAAGTTGGTGGTTATGATTGTCACGGATCAAACCACAAGAAAAACAATAAGAAAACAATCACACAAAGAACATTCATGTTTGGACAAATGATTACATGGATATTAGGATACTTAGTTTGGAAAACATATTATCAAAGGTAATCCTTACGGCCTATAAAACCAATAATAATTTAGTGTTTTATAAATCAAATATGTATAAGCCTCAATCAAATGGTTATGTCATGAGCCTTATGTCTAAATTAACAACAAAGAATCCTTTCGAACTATAGACTTTGATGTTATTAATCATGAAGTTCCATTTACTTGAAAAATGATTAGAACACATATTCAAAAGATGCCTTTCGACCTTTAATCCAAATTAAACCTTTATTTGTTATGTTTATTAAGTTCCTTATACAATCGTCACAAAGTACAAGACCAAAATCATTCGTCGACTAATGAATTGAAATCAACCACTTTTGAGAATCCTTTCGACTATAGACTCAACAATGATTAATCAAAATAATAAACAAGACAAGTTCCAATTTAACCAAATATGATGTCTTTCATCATAAACCAAACAAACACTAATTGTATCCAAACATCCTTTTATCACAGGTTATCATATGTACCAAACAAGCATTAAGAGATTATCATTATCAAAACACATCACATGAAACACATAGAACCAAACATGAGATATAACATTCAACATCTTAAAAGTAACAAGAGTTTACCCAAGGTATCAATTACAATAGGTAAATGTAAAGGATTATAGCAACCTTCAAGCCTCCAATCAACTACAACTTCTAACCAAGCTGGAAAATAATACCCGAACACTTTCTTGAGCACTTGAGCACCACTTCTGGAAATAGCAGAGGGTTGTGGCCTTTTGGGTGAGATAATAGTGGTGACAATTCGTCCTTAAGGGTGGAGGAAAGAATTGCACCTGGTAAGGTGGTGACAAATCTTCCTTTAGGGTGGAGGATAGAAATGCACACACACTTACACCCTTAGAACCAAGGAAAAATGGTCCTATTTATAGTAGAAATCAAGCCTAGGATCTTAAATGCAGCAACTTGGCCTCCAAGGTGAATAGAAGGACCTAGAATACCAGAAAGAATGGTCTAGAATCGAGTAGAATGAAGTAGAATAAAGTGTGCAAAAATTATACGAGCTGACCAACCGATCGGTTACGGGGCACCACCGATCAGTTGGATGAGACATATGGGTCTAACCGGTCGGTTGGATGACAACCGATCGGTTACTCGGAACATTTTCATCTAACCGGTCGGCAATCCATCCATCCGTCTGGATGGATGCATTTTCACAGAAAATGGTAAACTTCAAAGTTGTAGATATTTCTCTTAGCTTTCCGTGGCCGCTTGAATCAACTAAATCCAAGTCCGTATGCTCAACTTATGGCCAAAATGGTGAAGGTGTGTCAGGAACAACGAGTCTTCTATTATTTCTTCGTTTTAGCTTCTTTCCTTCATTTCTTTTCTCGTTTTCCTTCTTGTCCTTTATTCTTGAGTCTTTGGAATGATAACTTCATGACTTTTATCTTCTCGAATATGCTCCAAGAAACTTTCATTTGTCGGGAATTCTTCGTACATGCATAAATCTTCGTTTATTGATCATTTCTTCGTCTTTTTCATCATTTTCCTTCCATGAACCTAAAATACGAATTATACTCAATTAAGTACCATAAGTTCATAAAAGTGACCATAAAATCCAAAATAACGCTCCTAAAAACATGCACAATTTGAGCGTTATCAATGTGGTTAGTGGTTTGTTTTCTTGTTTAGAAGATAGGAAGTATCTTGTTATGTAAGCTTTTTGCCTATGTAACGGGCTGAGATATGGATTCACCTATATCCGGTGTACTTAAATGCTTTTTGGAGTAATATATTTACCGGGTCGTTGACCTTTTACCAAAAAAAACAGTTTCAAACGCCCCTCTTTGGTAAATTATTACGAGCAAACCATAAGAGTTCATGATCTCTAGTTTGAACCATTAGATGGACCACCTGGCAAATACTTGAAAGGGTCAAGAACATTGTGAAAACCTGGTACGGCCTCATCTAAAATTAAGCTTGTTTATGCCTCATTAACGTACCCTTATATTTCTTGCTTTGAAAAACTAAAGGGTAATTTTTGTAGTTAATGAAAAATAGAGTTTTCTTGGGTCAAATTTGTAATTTCTTTAAAGTTATAAGTACAAGGGCTGTTTTGCCAATAATCCATAGTTAAGGGTATAAAGTGTCATAATTAAAACTATAGGGTAGAAACTGTCATTTCACCAAACTTTAGGGTATAAAATGTAATTTTATAAAACATGAAAGGTATGAATTGTAATCATGTAAAAACTTGAAGGGTATAGGTTGTAAATATATTAAACTTGAGGGTATGAATTGTCATTTCATGATAGTTCAGGGGTAAATATTGTCAATACCTAAAACTACAGGGGTAAAAAGTGTAATATTTTATATTATCACGGGAATATATTTATAACACTAAAATGACTCGGGAACTTGATAAATTAACAAATAAACCTTAACAATAATCGTGTTATTATTAAACAGCTTTTGAAGATACTTCATGCTATCGTAACTAAATGAATAATCATTAACAAAACCTTTACGTTATCAATATTAAAATCAGGAATACGAACACTGAAAACTTGACATATTCACTCAGGTTAGGTGTCGGAGACGTTTATCAAATTTACTTAATTTGTTTTCCATCTAGACTACTGTAATATCGTGGTGAGTTCATAGTCCCACTTTTATACGTTTTTCAAACTTGTGGGAAGATACATGCTACAAACCGAACACAAGTATTTTTCTGTATCCTATACTGATTGATATTGCCTAAGACACACCTTTGCCACTGAAAGACCCTCATATCATGAACCATTAATCACTTGTGAGTGAACACGAATATTGTGAATAGATCTATTGGAGGTTCATAGCCCATTTGAGCTAGCCGGATAAATAGCCTTTGTTCTAGCCGGATTGATAGCCAAATGCACATTATTTGGGAACTACTAGGAAGTTGGCAAGCTCCTACCCGGGGGCATTGTTACTTACATCTTACATCATCATTATGATGTCAGTAATTTATATCATTTTATGATATCACACATGTCACACCCCCAAAATACCTGTTTTAGCAACGGAATGGAATACCTGGGGGTGACTGTCATAGCATCACAGTTACAGTCATATTGAACGACCTAAAGTGTCGTTTAGAAAATATAGCGTTTGATCATTAAAACATTCAGAGTTTACAAAACATAGGTCCCAAAAGGTGTTGCCAATTTAGGTAAAATTAGTCCAACAAGATCAAACGTTTCATAAGTGCAGAAATATATGGTGAGACGCGTCGACTCCGCGACTCCATGAAGGTCCAAATGTATGAAACATGAGCTACCTTAATAACCTGAAAATACATTGCTAAAAAGTCAACACGAATGCTGGTGAATAATCATAGGTTTATAAGTTAACTCGTATGTACAATAGCCACAAGTAAAAAGTAAAATATATCATGACTTGATGTCAAATTAGTTTCTACATTGTCACTTAAGCTCATGACCCCGAAGCTAGATGTAACAATTCACAATTTCAGGTTAATTACCATTCCCGGAAAATTTCACTATTCACTTTTACTATTCATTTTTTTTTCCCGAAACTTTCCCGAAAGTTGATTTTTATTTGATTTTATCGAGTGATAAATCATTGCCATGGCAAATTAAAAGTTTAACTTTCATAAGCTCATTTTCGTGAAAGTTATTAAGGAATTACACGGAATTACACGTTTTAGGGTAAAACGTCAATCAGAAATTCTACGCACAACGAAATTCAACCCCGTCAGGTGACCCCACATCAGTAAAATATTTTACACACTCATGATTTATTTGAGAATTAATCGTGACTGAGAAAAATATGGCCAAAAACTTCCCAGCAGGTCACCCATGCCTGTACTACTCTCGCATGAGCACGCTTAACCATTTGGGCGATTAACCGTGAGACCACAAAACGCGTTTCTAAGACTTTTTGAGTTTTCAACTTATTAGAAAAAGTCAACATATTCTTTCCCTCCTCCATTGACCAAAAATGATCCCTTGATGTTATAAGTCATTTCGTGATTTTTAGGCTTACGGTTTGATGTCTAAAAGACATTTAATACCAACCGACACTAGACTGAGCCCAGTCTAGACATTATAAGTCATTTTAAATCATTTTTATAACATTAGAAAAGTAACATTTTACTTTTCTCAATTTTACGCAATATTCAGCGTTTTACGCGAATTACGCGTTTTAGACCCGTGTTTCCAGTTTTTAGCAGGGTTTTAGCACCCAAATGGAACCTACCACTCATTTTATATTTTATTATGGGACATATGGACATGTCTAACAATACTTTAAAGTTTCATAATTTTACGACACCCGGTTTTACGTTTTGAGGCGTAACAACTTACGGTTTGCATTTCCCGGAGTCAAGTTTCATCCAATATCTTGGATAATATCATCCAAAGTCCAACCCTTGTTCTCCAAGGTCTTGAAACCGCCACTAGGGGGGGGGGGGCATTCACACTTGTGGCATGATCTCATGCCTTTAGCCATTAGATCAAGTTTTAATTACAACTTTGTCACCAAGTTATGTAACCTTCCTAGCATTTTCCTAACCTCCTCATTTTGGACTATAAATACTCCCTTCCCCTCCCTTTCTTTGCCGTGGATATCACACACACACCCACACCATCTCATTTTCTCATTCTCTTCAAGTTTCATGCATGATTCAAGTGCTAGTTCAAGGTAGAAACCCTAGATAGGTTATCATTCATCAAACACTTCCATAACCTCATATACTTGGTGATTTCTCTTGAGTTTAAATCCACTCATTTCACCTAAACCTTCATCATCCATCTTTCAAGAATACCAAGGGTAGAAAGATTGCATGAAGTGAAAAAGGGTTGAAGCAAGTCTATCAAAGTCCTATCCTTACATGTTAACTTCCTTTCATCTTTGAAAGCCAAAAGTTGTGAGCCAAACCCTAACTTGATTCTTGTTAAATAATCATGTTCATGTTATTTACATATTATTCATGCTATATTATGTCTTGTAGTTATGTCCATGATGTATAAAAATGACCAAAACAAGTTATTGTTATTGATTGTTACAACAAGTTACTAAAACAAGTAAACTAGTGACTTTCTTGGTAAGACCTGATCAAAATGGTAAAAATATGATGTTGGATCATTACATATTACAGTAGAGGACTTAACAAGGAAACCATAGCAATTTGAACCACCCAAAACGAGTATACGAGTCAAAAGTTATGGCGATTTGAAATTACCAAAGATTTCCGGCAAAACTGCCAAATAGCTTCCTGATCAAATTTGGGTTTTGAAAGTCCCACTTCTGGTCCGATTCATCAAAAAGTTAAAACACGAAAGTTGTCCGGAACGACGTTTTCGTTCAGGTATAAAGAAGCTCGAGCCCTAAAAACGCTTTCCGAGTGACAAAATTCTTCAAATTCTAAACAGCCCATTTTTAGGCGAAAGTCACTAGATTATGGTTATACTTTGAAAGGAACAAGAGGTCTTATGACCTATAATCAAGACCACAAACATGACTAGAACCAAGGTTGAGTCTCATGACCTTGGAACAAGGACCAAAGGTCATGGCTAGGCCATGACGAAATGACCATAACAACTCACATAGGCGTAAACATGAAACAATGAGTTAGGCGATAACTTGAACAAGCAATTTGGATCTACTTCACTTAAAAGGAAACCATGAGATTTTACCAAGAGAACATGGTCATTTAAGGCTTATGAAGCTACCCCTAATAACAATCTTCATGTACAAATAAGCTTTCCTAAGTTTATTCAAATATCGGACATGTAACCTTTCGGATCAAAACTTATATCTATATATTTCATCAACTACTACAATAGTAGGGAGCCTCATGTGAGGAGTTCATTATGTAAGCCGTCGAGTTGAGTTGTGGATTTACGAGTTAAAGTGTCCTGGCTCCTCGAACGCTTACTAACATGACTTCTGAATTATGTCGGCCCGAACGGTAGTGAACGATATACAAAACATACATGTTTCATGAATCATTTCTTTCAAAGACTTACATTATACATCATACCACATCATGGACTAAATGCAAGATATATATATATAGGCACTACTTCATATTCTTTACTTCGATCCTAAGTCGCAACATTCGATTATAGGTTGCTCGTAGAAACCTTCATGATTCGACCGTTACATTCATTACTTGCTATCTTACTTAAGGTGAGTTCATAGCCCCACTTTCGATTACTTAATTGTTTTACAAACCCTTGGGGGGAATACATGCTATTTATAACCGAGCACAATGTTTTTAAATTGTATGCTTACCTGATTGTTTTATTATCACTAAGTACCAGCCTTGCTAAACCGATATCCTTTATTATGAACCATTTAATCACTAGCAATAGTGAGCGCGAATATTGTGAATAGGCCTATTGGGATTGACGAATCCCATTTGTTTTGACTAAGTTCAAACAAATGCAATAATATTTGAGATTTAGGTATGTTAGCAAAGTACCTACCGGGATAAATCTGCCGATCGATATTGGTACACGTTAACGTTTTGGTGTCATAAGCTTAGTGAAATAAATAACGATTTTGTTTTCCAAACATTGGTGTGAGCTTATAACTCACACTACCAACATATTGTGTTCAAACGATTTAACAAACTCTATGAATATCACTCAACCTTTGTGTTGACCTCTCAAGCATGTATTTCAGGTTCATGACGATCAAGGATGGCACGGAATGGCACGGATACTCAAGAGGGCTATAAATTTTATTATCATTCAAAAACTCATTTATTATACATTGTAAACATGGAACCATTTGGGACCTCATTTTGTAAACTCTGAAATTTATATAATTTGAATGATAAACCTTTTAAAACGACTCAATTGGAGTTCGTTTTCTATTATTGTGACTATTGTGCCGTCGAGTAACACCCAGTTCGAATTCCGCTGCAACCATGAATTGGGGGTGTTACAGATTGGTACCAGAGCCATGTTATAGAGAAACGGGTCTAAGTGAGACCTAAACTATAACTACAATCACAAACAAAAACATTTTTTAGCCTTTCGCTCTCCGTGTCTTCCATCCTCCAGACGATTATGGACTTAGTAAGCATGTTATGCTTCACAAACATATTAGTATATTGATATATACACACTAAGCATTTTATGCTACATGAACACATATAAGTATATTGATATATACACACTAGGCATTTTATGCTACATAAACACATATTAGTATATTGATATATACACACTAAGCATTTTATGCTACATGAACACATATTAGTATATTGATATATAAACTCAGTTTATTTTCAATCATTTATCTAAACAATGAACTAAACATATCTGTGTATGCCTATTCTAGGGCATTTCGACACAATCACATTCTCCCAATCATGTTCCTACTCCAACATTATATGTTCAAGACATTGTATATTACAATGGTCTCATTCACTTTTCAAGACATTGTATATTACAATGGTCTTGTTCACTTTTCAAGACATTGTGAGATACAATGGCCCCATTCATTTTCCAAGACATTGTGAGATACAATGGTCTCATTCATTTTCCAAGACATTGTATGATACAATGGTCTTAATCATTTCTCAAATGTTTTGAGTCACCTAATGGTTTAACCTACTTCCCAGACATTGTGAATTGCACAATGGTCTAACCTACTTCCGAGACATTGTGATTTGTGCAATGGTCTCTGGAATTATTTCACGACCTCATCAATATCATTTCTTATGATATCAAAAACCCGTCACAATCTATCGATTTCAAAACAAGAAATATGAGATTTCTAAAGGACAAACTAATCCATCATCGACAAAAGCTGAACTTTCTCTACATTCATTAAGGTTTTCTGATGAAACCTTCATTATTAAAAGTTCGTGATCCTGACCAAGTATGTTCTATTTTAGAACTACTTAAAACTTCCTTTCCATACGTATCTACCCTTACTACCTTCTATGCAATGGAATATGAAAACATACGTTACAAGTCTTGTATGGACGGGACTTGCAACTTAAGGGTTGACATCGCCTTTGTTTAGTGAACAGTTTCCCAAAACCAACGGACATATCACAAGTATACCTAATTTAGGTATTTGAAAATTTTATCGAACCTTGGCTAAATATAGACTAGTCACCTATATTTAACCTAGGGACAGTGGAATATAGTCTGACTAACTATATTCGACTTAAAATTTTCAAATACTGAGAGTAGTTGTACTAGGGTTATGTTTAGGTTGATTTCCTACATGAACACGATAAACCACCAGAATACATTAAAACAATCTAGAGACACGATAGTGTCTTACCACTCAGCGAGATCTTAACACCTTATTTGTATGATCTAAATTCATTCTTGAAATTTTTCATTTATGAGATAATCCGAACTACTATCTTGGGATAGTTACCAATTATTCTCTTCATCCTGTAGAAGTACCATCCTGTTTAGGATACCATTCCATCATAAACTTTTAAAATCTCTTAAGATTTTCAAAACAAACTCAACATCTATACCTAAGAGTATTAATGTTAAGCATACACTACACACTTTTGTTCATCAACATATCATAACATTATCTTCACAACCGTTGGAACCACAAGCTCATTAACAGATCTTGATGCACTTTTAAAGCTCAAATCATCCTTAGTTACACCACAAGCACCCTTATCAGCTATACAAGTTTGAATATTCATCTTGTACTTTTGGAACACCAGTGTCATCTCGTAATACACTACCTTGTAACTCACCGGCTAAGTATGAATGTTGGGTTGGGAATTCTTAAGTAGGATGATTTGTAATTATTTGAATGGATTGGGATGCCTTTTCATTTAAATAAAGAAATTGTAAATCACCGAACCATAAGTTTATATTCCTCTATTTTCATTGTTTGGGATGCCTCTCTATGTAAATAAAGAATTATAAACAAGTGGGCTTAATTATATCCGAAATAACATAAGTATGAAGTCAACCTATATTACATTGCTCGGGTATGGCTTGATACCTACATTACATTGCTCGGGTATGGCTTGATACCTACATTACATTGCTCGGGTATGGCTTGATACCTACATTACATTGCTCGGGTATGGCTTGATACCTACATTACATTGCTCGGGTATGGCATGATACCTACATTTTATTCGCCACAAGAAATCCTATCTTTTCACCGACATCGCTTCAAACCATGACATAAACACTAGGTACAACAACCGATTACCTACAAGGCTATGATTGCAACGACTATCCCAATTTCCATAAGTACGAGGTTTACATTTTGGTTTTCATAATGATAGTGCAATAACAAACAAACTCGTTGCGAGGCCATGTAACCATATGCATGTGCAGTCGTACCAAACTCATTACGGGGCCATGTAACCATATGCATGGGCAGTCATACCAAACTTATAGTGAAGCCATGTAGCCATATGCATGGGCAGCCGTACAATTCAAACAGGACTTGGTCCAACCACATGTTCAACGCTTATTCCATGATTCGATTCTTATATCAATTTCCATTTATTGGATTCCTATGTAAATTGCTATTGTTGTTCAACTGTTATATCAATTGCTATTGATACTTGACAACTATATCAATTTCCATTTTGATATTTAACTATATCAAGTTCTATTTGATATTCAACTACTATATCGATTCCTATTAATATTCGACTGCTATATCAATTTCCTTTGATATTCGACTATTACCATACCTTTCCTATATAAAAGGAAGCCTCATCCTACACCATACACTGAAATGACAAATCAAATTACATTACCGGAAATCCCAGACTTTGGTCCTCATAAGTAACCACACATCTTTATCGACACCACTCCAACATATGACACACATAGAACTTCGGGACGAAGTTCCCCGTAAGGGGTAGAGACTGTAACAATTCACAATTTCAGGTTAATTACCATTCCCGGAAAATTTCACTATTCACTTTTACTATTCATTTTTTTTCCCGAAACTTTCCCGAAAGTTGATTTTTATTTGATTTTATCGAGTGATAAATCATTTCCATGGCAAATTAAAAGTTTAACTTTCATAAGCTCATTTTCGTGAAAGTTATTAAGGAATTACACGGAATTACACGTTTTAGGGTAAAACGTCAATCAGAAATTCTACGCACAACGAAATTCAACCCCGTCAGGTGACCCCACATCAGTAAAATATTTTACACACTCATGATTTATTTGAGAATTAATCGTGACTGAGAAAAATATGGCCAAAAACTTCCCAGCAGGTCACCCATGCCTGTACTACTCTCGCATGAGCACGCTTAACCATTTGGGCGATTAACCGTGAGACCACAAAACGCGTTTCTAAGACTTTTTGAGTTTTCAACTTATTAGAAAAAGTCAACATATTCTTTCCCTCCTCCATTGACCAAAAATGATCCCTTGATGTTATAAGTCATTTCGTGATTTTTAGGCTTACGGTTTGATGTCTAAAAGACATTTAATACCAACCGACACTAGACTGAGCCCAGTCTAGACATTATAAGTCATTTTAAATCATTTTTATAACATTAGAAAAGTAACATTTTACTTTTCTCAATTTTACGCAATATTCAGCGTTTTACGCGAATTACGCGTTTTAGACCCGTGTTTCCAGTTTTTAGCAGGGTTTTAGCACCCAAATGGAACCTACCACTCATTTTATATTTTATTATGGGACATATGGACATGTCTAACAATACTTTAAAGTTTCATAATTTTACGACACCCGGTTTTACGTTTTGAGGCGTAACAACTTACGGTTTGCATTTCCCGGAGTCAAGTTTCATCCAATATCTTGGATAATATCATCCAAAGTCCAACCCTTGTTCTCCAAGGTCTTGAAACCGCCACTAGGGGGGGGGGGCATTCACACTTGTGGCATGATCTCATGCCTTTAGCCATTAGATCAAGTTTTAATTACAACTTTGTCACCAAGTTATGTAACCTTCCTAGCATTTTCCTAACCTCCTCATTTTGGACTATAAATACTCCCTTCCCCTCCCTTTCTTTGCCGTGGATATCACACACACACCCACACCATCTCATTTTCTCATTCTCTTCAAGTTTCATGCATGATTCAAGTGCTAGTTCAAGGTAGAAACCCTAGATAGGTTATCATTCATCAAACACTTCCATAACCTCATATACTTGGTGATTTCTCTTGAGTTTAAATCCACTCATTTCACCTAAACCTTCATCATCCATCTTTCAAGAATACCAAGGGTAGAAAGATTGCATGAAGTGAAAAAGGGTTGAAGCAAGTCTATCAAAGTCCTATCCTTACATGTTAACTTCCTTTCATCTTTGAAAGCCAAAAGTTGTGAGCCAAACCCTAACTTGATTCTTGTTAAATAATCATGTTCATGTTATTTACATATTATTCATGCTATATTATGTCTTGTAGTTATGTCCATGATGTATAAAAATGACCAAAACAAGTTATTGTTATTGATTGTTACAACAAGTTACTAAAACAAGTAAACTAGTGACTTTCTTGGTAAGACCTGATCAAAATGGTAAAAATATGATGTTGGATCATTACATATTACAGTAGAGGACTTAACAAGGAAACCATAGCAATTTGAACCACCCAAAACGAGTATACGAGTCAAAAGTTATGGCGATTTGAAATTACCAAAGATTTCCGGCAAAACTGCCAAATAGCTTCCTGATCAAATTTGGGTTTTGAAAGTCCCACTTCTGGTCCGATTCATCAAAAAGTTAAAACACGAAAGTTGTCCGGAACGACGTTTTCGTTCAGGTATAAAGAAGCTCGAGCCCTAAAAACGCTTTCCGAGTGACAAAATTCTTCAAATTCTAAACAGCCCATTTTTAGGCGAAAGTCACTAGATTATGGTTATACTTTGAAAGGAACAAGAGGTCTTATGACCTATAATCAAGACCACAAACATGACTAGAACCAAGGTTGAGTCTCATGACCTTGGAACAAGGACCAAAGGTCATGGCTAGGCCATGACGAAATGACCATAACAACTCACATAGGCGTAAACATGAAACAATGAGTTAGGCGATAACTTGAACAAGCAATTTGGATCTACTTCACTTAAAAGGAAACCATGAGATTTTACCAAGAGAACATGGTCATTTAAGGCTTATGAAGCTACCCCTAATAACAATCTTCATGTACAAATAAGCTTTCCTAAGTTTATTCAAATATCGGACATGTAACCTTTCGGATCAAAACTTATATCTATATATTTCATCAACTACTACAATAGTAGGGAGCCTCATGTGAGGAGTTCATTATGTAAGCCGTCGAGTTGAGTTGTGGATTTACGAGTTAAAGTGTCCTGGCTCCTCGAACGCTTACTAACATGACTTCTGAATTATGTCGGCCCGAACGGTAGTGAACGATATACAAAACATACATGTTTCATGAATCATTTCTTTCAAAGACTTACATTATACATCATACCACATCATGGACTAAATGCAAGATATATATATATAGGCACTACTTCATATTCTTTACTTCGATCCTAAGTCGCAACATTCGATTATAGGTTGCTCGTAGAAACCTTCATGATTCGACCGTTACATTCATTACTTGCTATCTTACTTAAGGTGAGTTCATAGCCCCACTTTCGATTACTTAATTGTTTTACAAACCCTTGGGGGGAATACATGCTATTTATAACCGAGCACAATGTTTTTAAATTGTATGCTTACCTGATTGTTTTATTATCACTAAGTACCAGCCTTGCTAAACCGATATCCTTTATTATGAACCATTTAATCACTAGCAATAGTGAGCGCGAATATTGTGAATAGGCCTATTGGGATTGACGAATCCCATTTGTTTTGACTAAGTTCAAACAAATGCAATAATATTTGAGATTTAGGTATGTTAGCAAAGTACCTACCGGGATAAATCTGCCGATCGATATTGGTACACGTTAACGTTTTGGTGTCATAAGCTTAGTGAAATAAATAACGATTTTGTTTTCCAAACATTGGTGTGAGCTTATAACTCACACTACCAACATATTGTGTTCAAACGATTTAACAAACTCTATGAATATCACTCAACCTTTGTGTTGACCTCTCAAGCATGTATTTCAGGTTCATGACGATCAAGGATGGCACGGAATGGCACGGATACTCAAGAGGGCTATAAATTTTATTATCATTCAAAAACTCATTTATTATACATTGTAAACATGGAACCATTTGGGACCTCATTTTGTAAACTCTGATATTTATATAATTTGAATGATAAACCTTTTAAAACGACTCAATTGGAGTTCGTTTTCTATTATTGTGACTATTGTGCCGTCGAGTAACACCCAGTTCGAATTCCGCTGCAACCATGAATTGGGGGTGTTACACTAGACATAATGGTAATGGCCCCACATGAGCGTTTATCAGGCACTCATAATTCATAAGACATGCAATGCATCCGTTCCCAGTTGGAGCAACCCTATCACGGATGGATGAGTCACCCTCAATAGATCTATTCACTCATTCCCGCTCGTACTTTAATTAACGGTCCATGATAATAAAAGGGGACTTAACTTGATAATAAGGCAACTTAAGCAATGTATGAAAATTCGGATACTTTGGCATGTACAAAAATAATTGATGCGATGTATTCTCCCCCGTGGGATTTAAAATCAAAATATTTAATTAAAACGGGGCTATGAAAACTCACCTGAAGTGATAGTACAATGATGATAAAATGATCAGAACAACAAGGCGCGAATACTAGCCGCAACCTAATATGAATGATAATGATCTACTTTAGATCATGAAATGATGTAGACAATATACATGCACATGATACCTATACCACTCATAACTTGAAAATACTAGTTATTGTCAAAGTTAAATATTTTCCGTAACTTGAGAAAAATAAGTCTATCTAGACTTATAAAACTAGTCGTAATATATATATCGTACATAGAAATGTTAGTGTTTAATTTCTCGCTTTGAAAACCTTGAACTGACATCTAGTAGTCGTATAAATAAGCTTTGGGTCATACGTACTTCATTGGTTAAAAATATAGCTCTTTAACAATAATATCTAGAAAATATAGTATTTAGTACGATAGATTATTATTTCTATTAGTGGCTGCCAAATTATATAGTTTTGACGATTTTGAAACGTGTATATCTTTGTCGTTATAAGTTCATTTTCCTCGTTTTTTATATCCACGGATTCGTTTTAACGTATACTAATATATTTTTGATAGTTCGGCTCCTTTAGGTTACGTCTAACGCCTCTCTTTGTCCGTCGAAAATCGTCCAACAGCACGTTAAATTTTCAGAAAATAGTTTTCGTCGTTAAACTTGCAAAAATCATATCTCCTTCGTTATAAGCTTGTTTTTATCCGTTCTTTCACCCACGGCTTCGTTTTTAAAAGTAGTTTCTAAATATTTGGTCAAAAATTACCCCTGAGTCCCTGAGTTTTCTGGATTTGGCATTTTGGGACAGTAGGCTTTTATATATGTTTTAAACTCATTTCTAGTGTTCCAAACTTGTTTCAAATCTAACCAAATCACTTTCAATCACTACCAAACTAATTTATTCTTACCATACACCTTCTTAGGGTGTCATGGGTTCCTAAACATCATCCACCAAGTTAATCTACCAAGGATCTACCTATTATCCATTTCTAAAGCTTCAAAGATATAAAAGTTTAAATAGAGTGGTATAAACTAGCATATGCATGTAGATCTTGTATAAAAATCATATGATCATGAAAATAACTTGAAGAAATTATGAAAATGAGTTTGACAACTTACCTTGAAAGATTAGAGAGCTTGGATGAGTAAAACCTAATAAACCTTGAGTTTTTATTTCAAAACTCCAACAAGGAGTACTAGATGATCTTGATTATAACTTGATCTTGGAAAATTAATGGTGAAGGATTGTGATTTGATCCATGACCGAGCACCCCAAGGAAGAGGAAGAGAGAAAAATCTTGCTAGTTTATTTTTGGATAATAAAGGAATGAAGTAGCAAAGTTTGCTTTGTATACTTAGAAGATATTTTTGTAATGATAATAAGCATGTGCATTAGTAGCTAGGAGGGGGGGGGGGGTACATGGAAGGAAAGAAGTGTGTTGGGGAAGCTTGAGGTCAAATGTAATTATCATGTGTTTTAGTTTTAGTTATTTTGCTATCGGGTACCGAGTTAACTAAAAATAAATCGTGACAAGTTAAAATAAAATATGACGAAGTTAATCGGGATAATGAAGTCATAAAAGTGATAAAAATATGTTGGGTACAAATATTGAGTGTTCGGATGATTATTGTTTAGTTTCCACGAAAACCGTCGTAATTATATTAAACTTACGATAGAAATTAAATAAATTTCCAAAATACCGGGTAAATTAATTTTAAAATCTTTGTAATGTTGTAAGGGGTGTAAAAATATATCAGGACCATTGTGGAGATTGTCGGATATGTTAGTCACTCTTATTAATTGTACGTAACGTTTATTCAAAAATAAATATACGTAAAACGTTATATATACCAAAAATATTAATTTGAATATCCTAGGAGTGGTATAGTATGCAAATGCTATTATGATGAAATGTAGACTATTTATAGTCCGTATGAAATGTCCTTACTGATAAAGCATGAATTCGCACATGAACCAATTCGGTTACGCGAATTTAAATATCCGTAAACTAAATTTACGATGAAATGAGTAATGCACATGAATAGTGTTTTTCTCCCGAAAATGAATAGTGTTTTGTGAATAGTAATATTTTTTAATGCTTCTCGGAATATCAAACTGACCTAAAAAATGATGAATAGTAAAATGATGAATAGTGTTTTGATGAATAGTGATTTATGAATAGTAAATTGTCGAAGTTCGGAAAATGACCTGAAATGGTGAGTTGTGACAACACACATTAACGTTTGAGCTCATGATACTTAGAGCAATATACTGTACTGCAAACTTTACTGTTTTACTATTATGCAACTTGTGTTCAACTAATCATTATACAAACACTATGGATTCACTCAACCTTTGTGTTGACATTTTTAGCATGTTTATCTGAGGTACATAATGAACGAGGATGGCAAGGGAGGAGCTCGGATATATCAAGAAGGCTATAAAATTTTAATATTATTTGTAGACTTATATGACAAAATGTAAAACTATTGGGACCTCATTTTGTAAACTCTGATAATTGCATAATAAATATTTCTAAGCGGCTAATTTAGAGACCGTTTTTTATTATTATAACTGTTGTGCCGTCGAGTAACACCCAGCTTTAATTCCACTGCGTATCCCAAACTTGGGGGTGTTACAGATGACATATAAACCATTTAAACTGAAATGTTTAAGAAACTATTCTCACATATTTCTAGGGCATTGGCGTGTTGCTAGACGCAAACCTTTGCTTGTATAATTACTTGATTATTATGACGTCGTAAGAGGGAGCTGTTGGAGTATGCTCGTGTCATAATAAATAATTATATGGCTAGACATATGTGATCTTATAGGGTTACACACTTATACACAGAGACACCATTTTATAGATTGTATTTATCGTATTTACAATATATAAATGACTACGTAACTCGGGATCAATAACAGGCCATTAAATATTAAGTTAGACTTAGTGTTTTTTGGACTGGACCAACAATGGGCAAGCCCATTGTGGGCCCCCATATGGCCGGCCTTGGCAAGGGAAAGTTCAGAGGGTTAAGTGTAACATATGATATTATAACCTCCTCTTGGTTTGGTCATTATGTGTAATCAATTAGAGAACTAATTACCAAATCTCTCTCCCCCTTTCCCTTTTGTGAAACCCATGGCCAAACACAAACACCCCTTTAGGGTTTGTGTTTTTGATCTCTTGTTTGCTTCATCTATTGTAGATGAATCAACAATCAAGGTTACGTGCTCAAGACTAGCATCGGGTGGTGTTCCATGACGTGTAGTGTGTTTCTAACATAGGAAAAGATCAACCTCATTGATCTTTGGGTTTCTTGACCATCTTGGTGGTGGTGATATTGGTGGTGTAGCACGAATCACGCTTCCAAGGTATATAATTGTTATTATTTTAATAGATTGATCATATGGCAATATGGATCCTTGTTAGGTGATGTTCCGCTGTGTATGTATGTGTATATTACATTATTTATTTTCATCATCACCTATAAAAGCGCACGCCTTTCGTAAGTGAGGCGCATACTTTGTACAAAATGGTTCTACTATGTTAGAATGCATAATCCATATATAAAAGCACATCAAGAATACATTTAACAATAATGACAATGATTCATTCCCCATTCATCCTTAAAGTTTGCAATTCCATATCGCTAAAATGCTAGATATTACAAGACAAAGATCATAAGCTTATCAAATTCCTAGTTGAGAATAACCAAAGGACCACAAAGGCATGCATGTGAACAAAAACCATGCAATGCATAAGAATGAATGAGGATTTAAGCAAATCAGAAGAAAGCATACATTCCCCATTCATTCTCAAAGTTTAGGATTCCCTATCTCTAAAATACTAAATATTACAACCCATAGATCATAAGTTTATCACAAAAGCATGGATGTGAACAAAAACCATGCAATGCATAGGATTGAATGGGAATCTATGCAAATCAAAAGCACCTCATGATCATCATGAATTTGTAGCACCTCATTCTCCTCATGATCTAAGGAAAATCTAATATCCATTTCCATTTCGTTGTCTTCATCAAACAAATGATCTTTTCCTTTGGAACCAGAAGTAGAAACATGAGCAACACTCTTACTTTTTTTTACTTCTTGCCTTTCTTGGTTGAACATGTGTAGGACCTGTTGATGTTGATGCTCCAGCTCTAGTAGAGTAAGCTGGCTCAGATGCCCCAGCATATCTATCAACATCAACCCATGTTAACTAATCATCTTCATAAAAAAATTCAGTTGCACCTTCTTCACCATCCATTTGACCCATTACCCATTGGTTACTTTCATCGATATCGTCCAAAAGAATAGGATCAGTGGTATCCGCTCTTTTATATCAACGTTCCAAAGCACGATTATATTTGACATAGACTATGTCATTTAATCAGCTTTGTGCCAATCTGTTTATTTTCTTGGTATAGATCTATTAAAAACAAGTATTAACTCAATAATTCAATTAGCATAGATATTGATGTGTATAGATATATGTTAGAATGACGTCCTAATTTATGACTTAATGAACTTACATGTTGAAAAACACTCCTTTCCTCTCACAGCCAGTGGCACTACCCGTGAGGCTAAGAACACGTATAACAAACTTTTGTAAGTTTGGAGTTTTTTTTTTTTTTTTTTTTTTTTTTTTTTTTTTTTTTTTTTTTTTGAACGGCTTTGTAAGTTTGGAGTTGATGATCCGTATGAAATCCACCAATCCGCTAAAAAAGAAATGTGGTCAGTTTTGTATGTTAATTGTTACAGAGATGTTATGAGTTTGATATGTTATGGAGATGTAACATTATACCTGGAGATTTTGTCTTCCTACGTCGTATTGCCACGGGATCTCCAAACAACTTTAAGGCATTCTGATATACATCAAGCTCCTTAGAAAAAAGGTCTTGAATTCTAATATCAGGTGTCAACCTCCGAATGCAATCATACAAGCCGGTCGTAACCTCTTCACAAGTAGCTTTCTTTTCCTCGCTGTAAAACATCTCCGGATTTAGAAAATATCCACCCGCATGCAAAGGTCTATGAAGTTTGGCAGTCCATATTTGATCAATGATCTCAAAAGCTTTCTCGTAAAGATGTTCGTCATGGGAGAAAGTTGCAGCAATGGCCTCTTTGAGCCTATCCATAGCCTCATAGATATATCCCATTGCCAGCTTTTTATCGCCATCAACCATTCTAAGAACCTTTACAAGTGGTCCCGTTAACTTAAGAAAATAAGCAACATTTCTCCAAAATGAATCATTTAGAATGATTTTTGCCACTTGCTTCCTAGCCACCTCCTTTGACCATTTGCTATTATTCTAATCATCGGAAGTGATCTTCTTCAAGTTGTTTTGTTGAATGTGTAGTTGTGCAAGAGTGATGAACAATCTAGTGATTGCAGGCTTATGCAAGTTTCTTTGATTTGTGAACCTTCTCATCATGTTCACAAGGCCAACATGGTTATATAACCATTCCGAACATAGCCTTTTTCAAAGAACTCTTCACTCTTTCAAGATTTCCGATGTCCTATAACACAATATCAATACAATAAGCGGCACACAGTGTCCAATAGAGATTCAGTCTTATGGCTTCTAGCAACGCGCCTGTTAATCAGCAGCAAAACATTAGCAAATCAGCACCAAAGCATCAACAAAACAGTAGCAAAAATGTGTAAAAAGTTATATTTTTCTTACCCGCTTTAACATAGTTTGATGCATTATCAGTAACA
The DNA here is from genome assembly GCA_030686995.1 of Artemisia argyi. Taxonomy (NCBI): domain Eukaryota; kingdom Viridiplantae; phylum Streptophyta; class Magnoliopsida; order Asterales; family Asteraceae; genus Artemisia; species Artemisia argyi. Next base: position 85,077,163 of record CM060681.1, on the reverse strand, counting down.
ACTTGAATCCGTTCTCCTCTCCTACTTCTTCCACCATTTTGTCAAGCATTTGATGCAATGTGTTGCCATCCTTCTTAATTTTAGAGATATCTATGGATTTTATAAACATCGAACCTTTTGGAGAGTTCACTAAGAAGTTCACAATATCCTTTTGAACCGGGAATCACGCCATCCATCGGATAGTATAGAGTAACCCTTCACAACCCATTCCTTCTTGTAGTTTATCATGTTGTTATCAGTTTCTTCCACTTCTTTTTTGAGTAAAGGAACTCCAAGCTTGTACATGCTAGGTGGTTTAAATCCCGGACTAAATTGAGTTACCGCTTCCCTTGTAACTTGAAAGCTATCATAGTTAGCCGCATTGAAAGGAAACCCTGCATCATAAAACTGCTTAGCTATCTCTCTACAAGCAGGAAATCTTAGCTCCTTTTTACACACTTCATTTATCGTTTGTTGTCTTCCACGTTTTCTGCCCGTAAATACATCTTCAGGATTACGAGCAAAGAACATGTCCATTGGACCCTTATGCCTTGGCGTTTTAGGAAGACCTTTGCTACTTCCTTCTCCGAAGCCACTTCCTCTCTTCATAGATGTGATAACAAAATCCTTTTCATCCTCCTCACTGTGTTCATCTACTTCATTTATCCTTGGGAGCATTTGATTAGTTCGCTTCACTATTTTCTTATTTATCATATACTCGCGAACTATTGCTGTAACATGCTTTGGACAACTAGGACAATCAGTAACATCCCTAAAACCTCCAACTAAATGCTTCTTTAGACGAAATGCTCCACTCTTGGTTACTTTGAAGCAAAAGTTACATTTAAAATTGTTTTTGTTCTTAGGATCTTGGACTGAATATCTCCTTGCTAGATCATTAGGTTTGCGTGGGTTAGTGTTGCTTGGGTTGGTCGCATCCATTTTAATGTGAAATTTCAGAAATTAAATAAATTACAAATGAGCAAATCATCAAATAGCAGAACAAAATTTTGTAAGAAACTAGTAGCAAAAGAAGTGTTTTTTAAAAAATTCGAGCCATAAATTGCTCTTAAAATAGCCGGAAACTTACAAGAATGAGAAGAGGAATTAAAAAAATAAGAAGAGGAGTCAATAAAATAAAATTAAACACATAAGCTGATCTTAAAAACACAAAAGTATGAACATAATAACTTTAAAGAAGAAAATAAGAAGAGGAATTAAGAAGTAAAGTAATTGATGATGATATATCATAAAAAAAGAAGGTTGGATGAGAGAGAAACGGATGAGAGAAAACGTTACTTGTGGGTGAGTAGTTGTTTTAGGTTTTTATCTCATAAAAGTCTAAATTACTGATGAGGCGAAAAGTGTACCGCTTTTAAGGGGTCATTTAAGCCCGAATTCATGATTATTTGATTAATTATTGCCCTAAATCATTCCTTTTGTCATTTTAGGTACCTTTGGAGAGAAATCTGGAAAATGAATCATTTTGGACGTTTTTGGAGCATAAAAGTGAAGAAAACGACAAATTTTCAAAATCCTTGCTGGGAACAGTACCTGATGACGTCAAGGATTTACACATGACGGCGTCAAGAGTGACAAAAGAGGTGGGAGTGAAAAATACACATGACGATCCAGAACGTTTTTAGGCTATTTGGCCTGACGGCATCACCAAGGCCGTCAGGGTCCAAATACTAGTGACGACCCAGAGCTTATTTCTACATGACGGCGTGATACGTGGGAATCGCACCAGGCTTTACCTCTCGAGGGATCTCGAGAAGCTTACAACCCCCACCAGGCAGTGTACCTGATCGTTGTTGTATAGTATAGTGACAAGTACCGGGGGATTGATCATTCAACTCAGGAATAGTGTCGCTAGGATTAGAAAGCCTAAAAACTAGGTCTAGAGGTGAGGGATGATTCTTTTTGTATTTTTGTATTTTATAAAAGCAATTAAAATCTCGGGTTTTGGAAGAGTGGGCGGAATTAGTTGCTGGCCAACTAACCCAAATAACTAAGATGCAATCAAAATAAAATGACAGAAATGAAAATTAAACTAATTATACTATTGTTGTGTAAACAATGATGGGGAAAGTTGTGTTTACTTAGGTTTCATTACTCCCTAGATATCTTTTACAGGTTGATAGCTTGTTACAATTGCATGGATGACGGGTCATATTCTTTAATACTAGTCGTATGGCCGTGTACAATATTCACTAACTCTATAGGATCCTACTTCACTCCTATGTCGAGCCGTTAGAAGCTCCTAACATGGGATCATTAGAATACTCCTACGCATTAAATACAACCAAATATCATAGTACACCTCCGATCATGTTTCTTAAGACGTTCAAGCAAGTTACCAATGGAAGTCTGCCAGTTTTCTTAAGCCTAACATCGAATACAATCATCCGTAACAACTATAAACAAACAATCAACCCATAATTAACATCTAGGTTTCACTACATCTAAGCAAACATAAAAGAAATCTAGCCGAGCATGTTAAATTGAAGACAAGCGTAAGATGTATTCAAACAACACATAGACATATTGAATGAATTGCAAGAGTACTTATCTCAAATAGAACATGAAAGATTCAAAGGGTTGAAACCCTTGAAAAAGCTGTGGAAATCGGCCTAGGGTTTTTCCCTCAAAGTTGCACACTAATGAATGAAATTTGGAAAACTATATATAGATTTTACAGGGTGACGGCGTCATGTATTGAGTTGTGACGCCGTCAACTCGCCGCCATAATAGAAATTGTATTGCCTAGATCCACTTGTGACGCCGTCATGTGTAAAATTGTTCTGGGCCGTCACTAATACTTGGACTATGACGGACTTGGGTGACGCCGTCATCTCCTATGTACAAAACTCTCTGGATCGTCACGTGTATTGTCCACGTCCACCTCTTGTGTTACTCTTGACGCCGTCATGTAGAAGCTCTTGATGCCGTCATGTAGAAGCTCTTGACGCCGGCAGGTACTGTTCCCAGCAAGGAAAATTAAGACTTTGCCGTTTTCTTCACTTTTATGCTCCAAAAACATCCAAAATGCTTCCTTTTCTAGATTTCACTCCAAATGTACCTAAAATGACAAAAGAAATGATTTAGGGCAATATTTGATCAATTAAATTCGAATTCGGGCTTAAATGACCCCTTAAAAGTGGTTCACTTTTCGCCTCATCACGGCGTCAAAAGTGGATCTAGGCAATACGAATTTCAACTTGGCGGCGAGTTGACGGCGTCAGAGTTTAATACATGATGCCGTCAGGATGTTATGTCTATATATATTTTTTCAATTTTTCATTGTAAAGTGTGGAACTTTTGTGGAACAAATTGTGCATAAACCCTAGGTCGAATTTCCTGCATATTGAAGGGGTTTCAAACCCTTCTTTCTTCCATGTTTTAATAAAGATAAGTGCTTCAATAATCATTCAATATGTCTATGTATTGTTGGTGAGTGCTTATTCACTCACTATTATTTGACCAAATATCAATCCAAAACGACTATTTGAGCTAACAAATGCCAAGAAAACGTGTGTTTTTGTGTTTGTGATATGCAGGTACGGATATTTTACAAAATGGACGAAAATCACACAAATACCGGGAAAACGGGCACGAGAGTAGAAGTTGGTCTAAAAGCCGAAGCCGGGAAAGAGTTTTTCAAGATCGGATCAATATTTAAGCTCAAAGTGCCATATCAATCCTTGAAGATTTATCAGTTGTCATATTTAGCCCTTGGATTAAGTTTACTCAATTGGCAGCTTGAGTCCTTTCATTTTTAGCTTATTACATAAAAGGTCCTTGTGGTTATATAAGCTTATACAAGAAAAACAGATTTCATACTACTCTTAACCTTTGGTCCATATCCAAAATAAACAAAACCCAAAGTTCAACACAAGTCCACATCAAAATTATCCAAACCGAGCCCATCATACCTTTAACCCGAGCCCAACACCACCCTTTGGTCAAACGGTCAACACAACCAAAAATAATATATTACCCGTACCATCTTTTACCCGCCCCCCAATTTCCCCACTCAACCCAGTAATGAATAGTAAACAAGAACCCTAAAATTACCCTTCCACAATTACCCACTCCCACTCAATTTAACCACAATTAAGGGTACGAGTGACAATTCCCATATCCCTGACAAGGTCTGACACGAAGGAATGACAAGTGGCAGCTGTGGATTGGTCAAGACGCGTCACCAGATGAATTCAAGAAATGTGATTGGTCCAAGTTTGTCACAAGGGATCTAATATTGGATATTCGCAGAAGATGCTTTTTCAGGATGCTTTGAATTCATTCCTCAGCTCAGCTATAAATATCACTCCTCTCTCATCATTTGGAGTGGTTAGCTAGGAGTAGGAGTAGAGTAGCTTAGGGTAGCTTTTAAGTAGCTTAATGTAGGTAATTCAGCTTATTTTAATGTTGTTCAAAAACTTTTCATTACTGTAATTTCAATTCTAAGCTGTGTACTCTTTAAGATTTTCAATGAAATCATGTTTTCCTTTAATTCCTGTCCAAGTTAAGTTTTATAAGTTTTTTTACTTATTCATAAGCTCTTAGAAGTTTAACAATAGTTTTCAATCTTTCGATTAGTTAAAACACTGTTAATCTCTTGAAACCGTAACAGTCAACGAAAGTCAGAGGTGAAACGGTGATGATGGTTATTGGGTTTCTGGTGTTTGATTCATGATTCCTGGTGTTAATGGAGCCTATCTAAAGATAGGCTTAGTTTCAAATGCTCCCTCTGTTTAGCTGAGGGCTTAATTCGTAAGTTATCCTTTAAATTTGAATTGCTTTATAGCTCAGTAGTGTAGTTTTATGATTTTTATGAAATTATCATTTGAATCTGCTTAGTATTGCTAGTTTTTGCTAATTGTAGCTTGTTTGAATGCTTTTAGTTGCTTTTGCTTTAAGATGAGTTTCATTCTGCTTCACTTTTGTAGAACTGCTATTTTGAATGATCGTTGTTAATTGTTGCTAGATATTGGTGAATCTGTTTCTTATATTACTATTGCACTTAATTTGATAATTGGTTCTGCAATTGATAGCTTAATATTGCAACTGGGAATATTTGGTAGTATATATGCTTATATAGGGGGTATTTGAATTATAAGTTCTCATTATTTTTATTGAATTCTGCATCAGTAGCTTAATTGTAGTTTGATCTTTTTAAATTTGCTTATTTATGTTTTATTAGTAATGTTTGCATAGTAGTTAGTTTCATCTTATAATTTCATTTCAGTTTGAGTTCATTAAGTTTGGTACTGATTAATTATCTGTCATGTCTAATCTGTGTTTCTGCTTTTGTTTGTATTTGATTCTGAATTGCTGTGTTGGTTTGGTTTATTGAATTGGATTTTGATCAGAATTTGAGGTTGGGATTGCTTTGGAATCAGTAGTTAGGCCATTTGATTACAACTGTCTCACATCAGCCAAGTAAGGGGTGTTTGGATAAGGACAGTTGAATAGGTATTAGTTGTGTTTATGTGGTAAATTCAACTTAGATAATGCACTATAGGCATAAGTAAGTTAGTTATGGCATAAAAACAATAGTCAGTTTAAATAAAAAGTCAAAAGTTAGGTTTAAAAATAGTTGTTTGTTAGATAAATTGAATTTAGTTAGTAGAATGGGATGAGTAGTTGCATATTAGTTTAAGGTAGCTTAATTCAGTATAACATTAGCTTATTATAACATATAGGGTTAGTTTTAATCATTCAAATTTGAATTTAGTCAAAGCTTAGGTTTCATAGCAAAAGTCCAAACCTCCCGTTTACCTGTTTCAACAGCATCTGATTTAGGCTCCATTTAAGGGTCAGATTTGGTTTGGAAATTAGAGGTTTGTGGTTTTATTAGTTCTCTGCTGTACTAGCATCATGTTGCTCCCTTTAGGTTTCACTCAACTGCTTATTAGATAACCTAGAGTAAGCTGCAATTTAAGTGATTGAGCATAGTTCAGTTTTTAAGTTTGGATCTGTTTTTGAGTTTAAGAGTTCATATCCTGAGATTTGTTGCTTATAATAGTTCCTTAGTACCTGTAGTTGAGTTACTCATTGCATTTGTGTCATTTGCTTATCTAGTTGATTAACTGCTTATTTCATTTTAGCTTATTTGCACCTTATTTGCCCAAATCTGTGTTTCTGTGTGTGCATTAAGTTAAAAACTGTTCCATAACACTTTGCTGAGTCATAAAATACATTGGGTCAAGTGTGGGTCAACCTGGTCAAGGAGTGCTTATAAATAAGCACTCCAAATAAGCTGTTTTCAAGTTTATAAGCACTTCTGCTTAATTTCTTTGTTCCAAAAATTTTTTGCAAGCTTCTTATACTATTTTAGAATTTCTGTAAAATTTTCATAATTTTCTGAGGTCATTTACTATTTTTCTTAATTTCTTTTATTTTTTAATCACTTTTAAATCAATTTTAAATACAAAAAATCAATAAAAAATTAGAAAAGGTTCTAAAAAATACAAAAATACTTTTTATAATTTCTTTTATAATATTTTAGAATTTTTAGAATTTAATTTTCATTTTTCCAAGTTATTTTTCTATTATTTCTTATTTTTAATTCATTTTTAATTCCAAAAATAGAAAATAAATTCTAGAAAATAAATAAAAAGTCTAAAAAATATTTTCCTATTTCTTAAAATTCTTTTTATTAGTTTTAAAATTTTAGAAATTATTTCCAAGTTCGTAGGATCATTTTTCGTTATACGTTACGTTTTAAATTTTGCGTGTGCATTTCCGTTTTCGCGTTTTTAACTTCGGTACATAATTAGATTGTACTCTTTGCATATTTTATAGTTTTTTTGTGAATACTTGAATATCTCGATTGTAATTTTTCACTTTACCACTTTTCACGACTCGATTTTGCGATTCGATAATTCACGATTCCATTCTACCTTCGCTGGAAAAACGACCAGGGAAATACTTTCACCGGTATTTCTTCGGAAAATACACATATACTAAAAAGACTTTTATCAATTGTTTGATTCTATCTTGTGTTTATCTTTCTTTTAACATGTTAGGCTAGGCTTTTATTGTGTTTGCTTAGATGTAGTGAAACCTAGATGTTGATTATTGGTTGATTGTTTGTTTATAATTGTTACGGATGATTGTATTCGATGTTAGGCTTAAGAAAACTGGCAGACTTCCATTGGTAACTTGCTTGAACGTCTTAAGAAACATGATCGGAGGTGTACTACGATTTTTGGTTGTATTTAATGCGTAGGAAAATTCTAATGATCCCATGTTAGGAGCTTCTAACGGCTCGACATAGGAGTGAAGTAGGATCTTATAGAGTTAGGGAATATTGTACACGGCCCTACGACTAGTATTAAGGAATATAACCCGTCATCCATGCAATTGTAACAAGCTAATCAACCGGTACAAGATATCTAGGGAGTAATGAAATCTAAGTAAACACAACTTTTCTCATTATTGTTTCCACTACATTAGTATATTAGCTTAATTTTTATTTATTTTATTTTATTTTGATTGCATCTTAGTTTATTGGGTTAGTTGACTAGCAACTAATTCCGCCCACTCCTTCAAAACCTGAGATTTTACTTGCTTTTCATAAAATATAAAAATACAAAAAGAATCATCCCTCACCTCTAGACCTAGTTTAGTAGGCTTTCTAATCCTAGCGACACTATTCCTGAGTTGAACGATCAATCCCCCGGTACTTGTCACTATACTATACTAAAACGATCAGGTACACTGCCTGGTGGAGGTTGTAAGCTTGTCAAGATCCCTTGAGAGGTAAAACCTGTTGCGAGGGCGCAATTCCCACGTATCAAGTTTTGGCGCCGCTGCCGGGGAATTGTTATTGTCTAGGTTAGAATTTCTTTTTATTAGGTCTACTTGTTAGATTCCTTTCTAGTAAGATTTTTATTTTTATTTATAGATCTTCTTTAGTCTATATTTTCTTTGTGTCTTTGTTTGTAAAAACCTTTCCATTGGCTATTCCGTTAGCCATTATGGAGAACGCGAATCCACCATACTACCAACCACGAAATTCACCCACTCCAAATGACATCTTGATGTTTAAACAACATGAAGATGAACCTATCTATGATGCATGGACTCGTTTTAAATACTTACTCCGAAAAGTCCCTCATTATAATTTCGATATGTGGTCACAAATTGAAATATTTTACCATCGTGTCGACCACTATACCAAAATGGACATTGACCATGCCGCAGATGGGGACCTTTGGGGATTAAGTGCTGATGAAGCATGGGAAACCATAGAGAATTGTGCCATACTTGCAAAAAAAATGGACAACCCAACAAACGTTGTTACAGATCAATTGATCGCAAGTTTGAGGGAACAAGCAAGAAGTTTGTTTGGGGATAATAAGCCTATAGATGAGATACCTAGGTACATGGAGTGGTTTGATTCCACCATAATATAAGATGAACACATAGGTAATCTAGATACAATAGAGAATGAGGTGGACAATCCAAGCCCACTAAGTACCCCACAAGTCTCACCATCATTTGAGGCACACATACCGCCCGTGACTTACCCGGAAGAAGTTGAAGATACTTTAGGAACCCCGATTGAGGTAGAACCCTTGGACCAAGCACAACTAGAGAATATAGGTTTTAACACTTGTAGTAATGACCTTTCTTTTAGTTCTAAGGAAGTTCCTAGTTTTGATGAACCGGAACCTCAACCAAAACCATTACCTAATCTTCCATCGTTACATGTGAATTTAGGAATTGAAAAAGGTCCCGATCCACCCATCAAACCATATAGTCCGGGTAGTTTTACGTTGAAGGTAGTAGACTTTAAGCCATGTAGAGAGGAAGCCAATATAGGAGTGGAACATAACCTTACATGCTTACATCACCCATTCATGATTGATCACAAGAAACATTATGGGTTTAAACCGGGTTTATTAGGTCAAGATGGATTCCCAACTAGGAGTCTCTCAAGGTTGATAGAAGATGATCCCTTTTTAGGAGAAAACTTTAACTCACCCCTTGACAAAAGTGAACTTGGTAAGGTTATGATGAAAGGAGCACACCCCTTTGAGCATATAATTCATCCACCACTCTTTCCTCACGAGGCATACTTCTACCGAGATGGTGTGTATCGCTACTTCCACCCGCACTTAATCTTAAGTGTAAGGAAAACCTCCCCTATTTCCGTTAAATAAGGGTAGAGTCAGGCTCGTGACTCGAACAAAAACAAGAGCTTCTTGGGAGGCAGCCCAAGCCCCTTTTTATTTGTTTGATTATTTTTTTGTTTGATTTATTTGTTTCTGTATGTGTGTTTTATTTTTATTGTTTGTGGATCATGGTTCAAAGTAAATTGTGAAAATGCTTTATTTTGTTTTTAACTTCGTCTTAATTACATATAACGGTATTTTGCAAAAGCTAAGTGTAAGGGAAATCCAAATTTGTTTATAAGAATAAAAATGATCATGATTCGCCACAATATTAAATTAACATGTATATTAGTAATTGTCAGAGTCAAATGCTTGTATCGAGTCATAATGATGTTTTGCAAGATTTTTCAGGAAATAAGGCATGAGTTTTTCCAGAAATTTTCCGGAAACTTAACATAAGATTTTTCCAGGAACATTCTGACCAAAATTCTGAAAAATTTTGCGAGTTTTGTTTAAACCGGAGTCTTAAAGTTTTTGTTAATTCTCTAGTTTTGTAAACTCCAGGAAATCTGCAAACATTCATTCCACAAGCATTATATCTTAAATTGTTTTCTAGGATTTGTTAGTATATATAGATTGCCGCCGATTTTACGCGAGGTTGCCTTGATTGTTTTCTCAGGTTTAACAGGTTATATATGACAAGAAGATGATTTATATTTTTGGAGGGAAGCTTTCAACGTTCATTTTCTTGGAGGAAGATCTAACCTTGTTGACACACTATCTACATCGAACGAATCAGGGGAGTATTTGTTTTCATTCTTTTACCTATTTTACTTTTACATTCTTTAATTGAACATTGGGGACAATGTTCATTCTAAGTGTAAGGGGAGGGTAAATGATGATACTTTATAGGATACAATTGCACTTGAGTTTGTTTGTTTGATGGTAGGTGTGTAATAAAACTAAGAGAAATACTTGTTAGTGTAATTTTAGCGCCAAATTTAAAATTTTTTACAACATTTAGGAGTGAAACTTTAGCCTTAACAAGCGTCTCATGGATAGGAGTTGTATAACTAGCACAAAACCGTACCATTCAGAAAAATTTTTCCACCAAAATATGTGAGGTTCGCCTTTAGATTTGATAGGAAAAGAATTTATTATTAGTGCTTATGAGTGTACCGGTAGCATTTAGATTCTAGAACTTGCGTTAGTGATGCATCCTGAGACCGCTAGCGAGACTACATTCGTGTAGTAAGATTTACTACATGATAAGAGGCATTAGGATCACCCTTGTGTTTAAACTCGTATCATAATTACTTGACCATTTAATTCATATTACTTGACTAGTAAAGTCAATTAATTTCTCCCACACCTTTGCGTTGTACTCATTTTTAGTACACGATACCCCTAGTACACCCCTCCGAGCCTGTCTTTTCATTTTTAACTTTAAGCATCTTACTTAAAGGAAGAATTTGTTACAACCCACCCAAATGTGCAACCAAATCGCCTTAGCCTTCCGTATATGCACTCATCTTTAGTGCATTATTGTTACATGTTTAAACCCTTAGTTAATTATCTAATTGATTACATGGTTGATAAGTCGAGTCATATCTTGTACATATTGTTTTGGGACGATTGGGACTCATGGGTAAAGTACTAGTGTTATGGAGTAATGGGGAAGAACATCATATATTACCCCCATATGTGCGTTAATCTTAAAAAATACTCAAAGTGTTTTGATTATCTTGATTCGAGTCATTAGAGTAGTTTATTGTAAAGTATGTAAAAATTCAAGTGTAAGGGGAATGTACATTCCCTATCATATATTATTTTGGATGGTAGGGTAAAAGTGTAAGCAATAAAAAAAATCAAAAAATCAAGAAAAAGAAAAAAAATAAATATAGAAAAAGGAAAAAGAAAAAAGACATACGGACTACCATCCCGTTTCATTCTATGTTTGTTTTAAGTTTTTGTTATTTTTGATTTATTAGCTTAAGTCGAGTCGAGTCTTGGCTTAGCAATGCCATATTGTACATGTAATTAACCAAGATGATTAACTCGCCACCAGTAAATATTGCCTTTATCCAACAAAACCGTGTTTTCCATATCCCTACACCTAACGTTATAACCCTTTAAAAGACCTCTTTGATAGTTTATCCTAGGTGCTTATACCAAGTGGTGGAGGTTTGATCCTTTCCCAAGCCTATGGTAATCTATTTGCTATGACAGGTAGTGAGAGATGTTTTCCATTTCCATATTGTGATATATACTTTATTACACCCGAGAGATGTGAGTGTCTAAACACTATTTGTGAGGTGCTAGTATATAACCTCCGTGCTTGTTTTTGGTTTTTAGTGGAACGATTATTTGTTGTAATTACTTTTATATTAGTGTTAAATGACCCCTAACTTATATTTTGATTAGAATAAAAGCGCATTTGCTTGAGGACAAGCAAATCTCAAGTGTAAGGGTATTTGATGAGGCGAAAAGTGTACCGCTTTTAAGGGGTCATTTAAGCCCAAATTCATGATTATTTGATCAATTATTGCCCTAAATCATTCCTTTTGTCATTTTAGGTACTTTTGGAGAGAAATCTGGAAAAGGAATCATTTTGGACGTTTTTGGAGCTTAAAAGTGAAGAAAACGACAAAGTCTCAAAATCCTTGCAGGGAACAGTACCTGACGACGTCAAGGCTTTACACATGACGGCGTCAAGAGTGACAAAAGAGGTGGGAGTGGAAAATACACGTGACGATCCAGAACGTTTTTAGGCTATTTGGCCTGACGGCGTCACCAAGGCCGTCAGGGTCCAAATACTAGTGACGGCCCAGAGCTTATTTCTACATGACGGAGTCAAAAGTGAATCTAGGCAATACGAATTTCAACTTGGCGGCGAGTTGACGGCGTCAGAGGTTAATACATGACGCCGTCAGGATGTTATGTCTATATATATTTTTCCAATTTTTCAATGTAAAGTGTGAAACTTTTGTGGAACAAGTTGTGCATAAACCCTAGGTCGAATTTCCTGCATATTGAAGGGGTTTCAAACCCTTCTTTCTTTCATGTTTTAATAAAGATAAGTACTTCAATAATCATTCAATATGTCAATGTATTGTTTGATTCTATCTTATGTTTATCTTTCTTTTAACATGTTAGGCTAGGCTTTTATTGTGTTTGCTCAGATGTAGTGAATCCTAGATGTTGATTATTGGTTGATTGTTTGTTTATAATTGTTACGGATGATTGTATTCGATGTTAGGTTTAAGAAAACTGGCAGACTTCCATTGGTAACTTGCTTGAACGTCTTAAGAAACATGATCGGAGGTGTACTACGAATTTTGGTTGTATTTAATGCATAAGTGAATTCTAATGATCTCATGTTAGGAGCTTTTAACGGCTCGACATAGGAGTGAAGTAGGATCTTATAGAGTTAGGGAATATTGTACACGGCCCTATGACTAGTATTAAGGAATATAACCCGTCATCCATGCAATTGTAACAAGCTAATCAACCGGTAAAAGATATCTAGGGAGTAATGAAATCTAAGTAAACACAACTTTTCTCATTATTGTTTCCACCACATTAGTATATTAGCTTAATTTTCATTTATTTTATTTTATTTTGATTGTATCTTAGTTTATTTGGTTAGTTGGCTAGCAACTAATTCCGCCCACTCCTTCAAAACCTGAGATTTTACTTGCTTTCCATAAAATATAAAAATACAAAAAGAATCATCCCTCACCTCTAGACCTAGTTTAGTAGGCTTTCTAATCCTAGCAACACTATTCCTGAGTTGAACGATCAATCCCCTGGTACTTGTCACTATACTATACTACAACGATCAGGTACACTGCCTGGTGGGGGTTGTAAGCTTCTCAAGATCCCTTGAGAGGTAAAACCTGTTGCGAGGGCGCAATTCCCACGTATCAATTACTTTAAGTTGGGCTTTATCGGAGGCTTTTTTAAAGCCCAATACCCAACTAAAAAGGACTAATAAATGTCCACTTAAACACATGAGGCATTAAAAAAGCGCTCTTAAAAGGCGCCAAAAAGCATCGCCTTTTATCGTGTTATGTAATGGCTGGGCATCAATGGTCGATGACCTCACTGCCTCGTGTGTAAAATTTTCATAATTTTCTGAGGTCATTTACTATTTTTCTTAATTTCTTTTATTTTTTAATCACTTTTAAATCAATTTTAAATACAAAAAATCAATAAAAAATTAGAAAAGGTTCTAAAAAATACAAAAATACTTTTTATAATTTCTTTTATAATATTTTAGAATTTTTAGAATTTAATTTTCATTTTTCCAAGTTATTTTTCTATTATTTCTTATTTTTAATTCATTTTTAATTCCAAAAATAGAAAATAAATTCTAGAAAATAAATAAAAAGTCTAAAAAATATTTTCCTTTTTCTTAAAATTCTTTTTATTAGTTTTAAAATTTTAGAAATTATTTCCAAGTTCGTAGGATCATTTTTCGTTATACGTTACGTTTTAAATTTTGCGTGTGCATTTCCGTTTTCGCGTTTTTAACTTCGGTACATAATTAGATTGTACTCTTTGCATATTTTATAGTTTTTTAGTGAATACTTGAATATCTCGATCGTAATTTTTTACTTTACCACTTTTCACGACTCGATTTTGCGATTCGATAATTCACGATTCCATTCTACCTTCGCTGGAAAAACGACCCGGGAAATACTTTCACCGGTATTTCTTCGGAAAATACACATATACTAAAAAGACTTTTATCAATTGTTTGATTCTATCTTATGTTTATCTTTCTTTTAACATGTTAGGCTAGGCTTTTATTGTGTTTGCTTAAATGTAGTGAAACCTAGATGTTGATTATTGGTTGATTGTTTGTTTATAATTGTTACGGATGATTGTATTCGATGTTAGGCTTAAGAAAACTGGCAGACTTCCATTGGTAACTTGCTTGAACGTCTTAAGAAACATGATCGGAGGTGTACTACGATTTTTGGTTGTATTTAATGCGTAGGAAAATTCTAATGATCCCATGTTAGGAGCTTCTAACGGCTCGACATAGGAGTGAAGTAGGATCTTATAGAGTTAGGGAATATTGTACACGGCCCTACGACTAGTATTAAGGAATATAACCCGTCATCCATGCAATTGTAACAAGCTAATCAACCGGTAAAAGATATCTAGGGAGTAATGAAATCTAAGTAAACACAACTTTTCTCATTATTGTTTCCACTACATTAGTATATTAGCTTAATTTTTATTTATTTTATTTTATTTTGATTGCATCTTAGTTTATTGGGTTAGTTGACTAGCAACTAATTCCGCCCACTCCTTCAAAACCTGAGATTTTACTTGCTTTCCATAAAATATAAAAATACAAAAAGAATCATCCCTCACCTCTAGACCTAGTTTAGTAGGCTTTCTAATCCTAGCGACACTATTCCTGAGTTGAACGATCAATCCCCCGGTACTTGTCACTATACTATACTAAAACGATCAGGTACACTGCCTGGTGGAGGTTGTAAGCTTGTCAAGATCCCTTGAGAGGTAAAACCTGTTGCGAGGGCGCAATTCCCACGTATCAAGTTTTGGCGCCGCTGCCGGGGAATTGTTATTGTCTAGGTTAGAATTTCTTTTTATTAGGTCTACTTGTTAGATTCCTTTCTAGTAAGATTTTTATTTTTATTTATAGATCTTCTTTAGTCTATATTTTCTTTGTGTCTTTGTTTGTAAAAACCTTTCCATTGGCTATTCCGTTAGCCATTATGGAGAACGCGAATCCACCATACTACCAACCACGAAATTCACCCACTCCAAATGACATCTTGATGTTTAAACAACATGAAGATGAACCTATCTATGATGCATGGACTCGTTTTAAATACTTACTCCGAAAAGTCCCTCATTATAATTTCGATATGTGGTCACAAATTGAAATATTTTACCATCGTGTCGACCACTATACCAAAATGGACATTGACCATGCCGCAGATGGGGACCTTTGGGGATTAAGTGCTGATGAAGCATGGGAAACCATAGAGAATTGTGCCATACTTGCAAAAAAAATGGACAACCCAACAAACGTTGTTACAGATCAATTGATCGCAAGTTTGAGGGAACAAGCAAGAAGTTTGTTTGGGGATAATAAGCCTATAGATGAGATACCTAGGTACATGGAGTGGTTTGATTCCACCATAATATAAGATGAACACATAGGTAATCTAGATACAATAGAGAATGAGGTGGACAATCCAAGCCCACTAAGTACCCCACAAGTCTCACCATCATTTGAGGCACACATACCGCCCGTGACTTACCCGGAAGAAGTTGAAGATACTTTAGGAACCCCGATTGAGGTAGAACCCTTGGACCAAGCACAACTAGAGAATATAGGTTTTAACACTTGTAGTAATGACCTTTCTTTTAGTTCTAAGGAAGTTCCTAGTTTTGATGAACCGGAACCTCAACCAAAACCATTACCTAATCTTCCATCGTTACATGTGAATTTAGGAATTGAAAAAGGTCCCGATCCACCCATCAAACCATATAGTCCGGGTAGTTTTACGTTGAAGGTAGTAGACTTTAAGCCATGTAGAGAGGAAGCCAATATAGGAGTGGAACATAACCTTACATGCTTACATCACCCATTCATGATTGATCACAAGAAACATTATGGGTTTAAACCGGGTTTATTAGGTCAAGATGGATTCCCAACTAGGAGTCTCTCAAGGTTGATAGAAGATGATCCCTTTTTAGGAGAAAACTTTAACTCACCCCTTGACAAAAGTGAACTTGGTAAGGTTATGATGAAAGGAGCACACCCCTTTGAGCATATAATTCATCCACCACTCTTTCCTCACGAGGCATACTTCTACCGAGATGGTGTGTATCGCTACTTCCACCCGCACTTAATCTTAAGTGTAAGGAAAACCTCCCCTATTTCCGTTAAATAAGGGTAGAGTCAGGCTCGTGACTCGAACAAAAACAAGCGCTTCTTGGGAGGCAGCCCAAGCCCCTTTTATTTGTTTGATTATTTTTTTGTTTGATTTATTTGTTTCTGTATGTGTGTTTTATTTTTATTGTTTGCGGATCATGGTTCAAAGTAAATTGTGAAAATGCTTTATTTTGTTTTTAACTTCGTCTTAATTACATTTAACGGTATTTTGCAAAAGCTAAGTGTAAGGGAAATCCAAATTTGTTTATAAGAATAAAAATGATCATGATTCGCCACAATATTAAATTAACATGTATATTAGTAATTGTCAGAGTCAAATGCTTGTATCGAGTCATAATGATGTTTTGCAAGATTTTTCAGGAAATAAGGCATGAGTTTTTCCAGAAATTTTCCGGAAACTTAACATAAGATTTTTCCAGGAACATTCTGACCAAAATTCTGAAAAATTTTGCGAGTTTTGTTTAAACCGGAGTCTTAAAGTTTTTGTTAATTCTCTAGTTTTGTAATCTCCAGGAAATCTGCAAACATTCATTCCACAAGCATTATATCTTAAATTGTTTTCTAGGATTTGTTAGTATATATAGATTGCCGCCGATTTTACGCGAGGTTGCCTTGATTGTTTTCTCAGGTTTAACAGGTTATATATGACAAGAAGATGATTTATATTTCTGGAGGGAAGCTTTCAACGTTCATTTTCTTGGAGGAAGATCTAACCTTGTTGACACACTATCTACATCGAACGAATCAGGGGAGTATTTGTTTTCATTCTTTTACCTATTTTACTTTTACATTCTTTAATTGAACATTGGGGACAATGTTCATTCTAAGTGTAAGGGGAGGGTAAATGATGATACTTTATAGGATACAATTGCACTTGAGTTTGTTTGTTTGATGGTAGGTGTGTAATAAAACTAAGAGAAATACTTGTTAGTGTAATTTTAGCGCCAAATTTAAAATTTTTTACAACATTTAGGAGTGAAACTTTAGCCTTAACAAGCGTCTCATGGATAGGAGTTGTATAACTAGCACAAAACCGTACCATTCAGAAAAAATTTTCCACCAAAATATGTGAGGTTCGCCTTTAGATTTGATAGGAAAAGAATTTATTATTAGTACTTATGAGTGTACCGGTAGCATTTAGATTCTAGAACTTGCGTTAGTGATGCATCCTGAGACCGCTAGCGAGACTACATTCGTGTAGTAAGATTTACTACATGATAAGAGGCATTAGGATCACCCTTGTGTTTAAACTCGTATCATAATTACTTGACCATTTAAGTCATATTACTTGACTAGTAAAGTCAATTAATTTCTCCCACACCTTTGCGTTGTACTCATTTTTAGTACACGATACCCCTAGTACACCCCTCCGAGCCTGTCTTTTCATTTTTAACTTTAAGCATCTTACTTAAAGGAAGAATTTGTTACAACCCACCCAAATGTGCAACCAAATCGCCTTAGCCTTCCGTACATGCACTCATCTTTAGTGCATTATTGTTACATGTTTAAACCCTTAGTTAATTATCTAATTGATTACATGGTTGATAAGTCGAGTCATATCTTGTACATATTGTTTTGGGACGATTGGGACTCATGGGTAAAGTACTAGTGTTATGGAGTAATGGGGAAGAACATCATATATTACCCCCATATGTGCGTTAATCTTAAAAAATACTCAAAGTGTTTTGATTATCTTGATTCGAGTCATTAGAGTAGTTTATTGTAAAGTATGTAAAAATTCAAGTGTAAGGGGAATGTACATTCCCTATCATATATTATTTTGGATGGTAGGGTAAAAGTGTAAGCAATAAAAAAAAAATCAAAAAATCAAGAAAAAGAAAAAAAATAAATATAGAAAAAGGAAAAAGAAAAAAGACATACGGACTACCATCCCGTTTCATTCTATGTTTGTTTTAAGTTTTTGTTATTTTTGATTTATTAGCTTAAGTCGAGTCGAGTCTTGGCTTAGCAATGCCATATTGTACATGTAATTAACCAAGATGATTAACTCGCCACCAGTAAATATTGCCTTTATCCAACAAAACCGTGTTTTCCATATCCCTACACCTAACGTTATAACCCTTTAAAAGACCTCTTTGATAGTTTATCCTAGGTGCTTACACCAAGTGGTGGAGGTTTGATCCTTTCCCAAGCCTATGGTAATCTATTTGCTATGACAGGTAGTGAGAGATGTTTTCCATTTCCATATTGTGATATATACTTTATTACACCCGAGAGATGTGAGTGTCTAAACACTATTTGTGAGGTGCTAGTATATAACCTCCGTGCTTGTTTTTGGTTTTTAGTGGAACGATTATTTGTTGTAATTACTTTTATATTAGTGTTAAATGACCCCTAACTTATATTTTGATTAGAATAAAAGCGCATTTGCTTGAGGACAAGCAAATCTCAAGTGTAAGGGTATTTGATGAGGCGAAAAGTGTACCGCTTTTAAGGGGTCATTTAAGCCCGAATTCATGATTATTTGATCAATTATTGCCCTAAATCATTCCTTTTGTCATTTTAGGTACTTTTGGAGAGAAATCTGGAAAAGGAATCATTTTGGACGTTTTTGGAGCATAAAAGTGAAGAAAACGACAAAGTCTCAAAATCCTTGCAGGGAACAGTACTTGACGACGTCAAGGCTTTACACATGACGGCGTCAAGAGTGACAAAAGAGGTGGGAGTGGAAAATACACGTGACGATCCAGAACGTTTTTAGGCTATTTGGCCTGACGGCGTCACCAAGGCCGTCAGGGTCCAAATACTAGTGACGGCCCAGAGCTTATTTCTACATGACGGAGTCAAAAGTGAATCTAGGCAATACGAATTTCAACTTGGCGGCGAGTTGACGGCGTCAGAGGTTAATACATGACGCCGTCAGGATGTTATGTCTATATATATTTTTCCAATTTTTCAATGTAAAGTGTGAAACTTTTGTGGAACAAGTTGTGCATAAACCCTAGGTCGAATTTCCTGCATATTGAAGGGGTTTCAAACCCTTCTTTCTTTCATGTTTTAATAAAGATAAGTACTTCAATAATCATTCAATATGTCAATGTATTGTTAGATTCTATCTTATGTTTATCTTTCTTTTAACATGTTAGGCTAGGCTTTTATTGTGTTTGCTCAGATGTAGTGAATCCTAGATGTTGATTATTGGTTGATTGTTTGTTTATAATTGTTACGGATGATTGTATTCGATGTTAGGTTTAAGAAAACTGGCAGACTTCCATTGGTAACTTGCTTGAACGTCTTAAGAAACATGATCGGAGGTGTACTACGAATTTTGGTTGTATTTAATGCATAAGTGAATTCTAATGATCTCATGTTAGGAGTTTTTAACGGCTCGACATAGGAGTGAAGTAGGATCTTATAGAGTTAGGGAATATTGTACACGGCCCTATGACTAGTATTAAGGAATATAACCCGTCATCCATGCAATTGTAACAAGCTAATCAACCGGTAAAAGATATCTAGGGAGTAATGAAATCTAAGTAAACACAACTTTTCTCATTATTGTTTCCACCACATTAGTATATTAGCTTAATTTTCATTTATTTTATTTTATTTTGATTGCATCTTAGTTTATTGGGTTAGTTGGCTAGCAACTAATTCCGCCCACTCCTTCAAAACCCGAGATTTTACTTGCTTTCCATAAAATATAAAAATACAAAAAGAATCATCCCTCACCTCTAGACCTAGTTTAGTAGGCTTTCTAATCCTAGCAACACTATTCCTGAGTTGAACGATCAATCCCCTGGTACTTGTCACTATACTATACTACAACGATCAGGTACACTGCCTGGTGGGGGTTGTAAGCTTCTCAAGATCCCTTGAGAGGTAAAACCTGTTGCGAGGGCGCAATTCCCACGTATCAATTACTTTAAGTTGGGCTTTATCGGAGGCTTTTTTAAAGCCCAATACCCAACTAAAAAGGACTAATAAATGTCCACTTAAACACATGAGGCATTAAAAAAGCGCTCTTAAAAGGCGCCAAAAAGCATCGCCTTTTATCGTGTTATGTAATGGCTGGGCATCAATGGTCGATGACCTCACTGCCTCGTGTGTAAATAGGTGCGCTTTTTTAAACACAGGTTCCAACAACTAAGGAACACTTCTCGTGGGAAGGATTCATACCTTTAGCAGACCCAGTAGTCATCACAGTCGTGATTCATCACATAAGATAGCATGATCTATATGAATGGAGGGGTAGCTTAGTCACCATCATATATGATCCTTGTTTCAAACAACTGTTTGAGAAATCAGGAAAATGATACGTCTTCCAACTACTCCTCTCATTGGATTCTCGTCTGAAAGATCCATGCCTGAAGAAGTACTCCAACTGGAAACTATGGTGGGAACTCACCCACTGTCAAGAACAGTCATAATGGAATTTCACGTTGTCAAGTCAAATTCTAAGTATAACATATTGTTCGGTAGAACAACCATTCAACAGGTATGTGCGGAAGTTGGTGCGCCGGTTGCAACACCGAAGTTTTAAACCCCCCAGGCAGTGTACTTACCGTTGTAGTGTAGTATATGTAAGACCGGGGCTAAATGACCCTTAAACAAATAAGCATAATTTAGACAAAAATACAATTTATGGGGCATTTAGCACTCGACAAATCCCGTTTCACAATTTTTTTTGACAATTTCAAACACGAAAGTACAAGACTAGCACCTCACATAATAGTATTTGAATACTCATAACTCTCAGGTGTATACAAATGATATAACAATAACAAAATGAAAAATCACTCAACTTATCATATCATAATGCATAAATTAACCAAATACTAAAATATCCACCAAATCAATTTTTTAGAAAACCCAAACCCCTTACACTAATTGAAAAAATACTCACAAGTCACGAAAAATATGAAAAAATATTCACAAGTCATGAAAAAATGAGACTTAATAGTACGATTTTGTGATTGAGTATATTTGTTAAACCCGACAACTAAATGTACACTTAGGTGCAGTTTGATTTATGGGTTTTGATAAGTTTAGGCTGAAAGCAATCTTAGGTTGTGTTTGTTTTCCTGAAAAAACGTCTTGCTGCCTCTGACTGCCTCTGACGTCTAGCTGAGTCATACGCGGTCAGACTTTTGGTGTGTTTGTTTTTTTTTTGCGAGTCAGACATAGCCAGATCTTGAAGCTCTTACTCAGTTAGAGGTGGTGCTCATGTCTGAATGCCTCTTATCCTTACAAACTCGAGAAACTTTTCACCCATCTCTGAATATATATTTTGTTGGGATATAAAAAGGATGAAAAGGAAGACCTGAGAAATTTTGAAGGAGGAAATAAAACTTTGATGAAGATGATGCATAAAGAAGAGAGCAAAAAATATAGTACAAAGTACAAATAATTTATTAATGTAAATGGTATAGGCACATAGTCACGTGAGTGAGAAGGATGGAAGCAAAACAAAATTTTATTATTGCTTAAAAGTAAGTTGGTTGTAGTTAAATACCGAGTAGTTTGTGCTTTTAAGTTTTAAGTTTTAACTTTTTCAAAATATGAAAATTATATGTTTCTTTTAATAAATTTCTAACTTTTTGCAACTTCATATGTAATACGACTATAAGATTTTTGATATGCGTCACATAAGATTGAAATAATTTATTGAGTAAAAAAAACCTAGTAGCTTTTAGTTTGTCAATTACCTCATTTAAAATATATGTTTATAAACTTTTTTGAGTTGTCCCAAAATGAATATCTACTTTTCTTTTACAAAAAGAAATATGCAAACCATTCAGACAATTATAACAAAACAAACAACATTATTTCATTTAGATACAGACTTTATAGCCACATCTTACCATTAAGATGTGGTAGTCAGAATCAGACATAAAACATCTTAATGAAACAAACACACCCTTAGTCAAACGTTTAGTATCATTTTTTTGCTCTGACACAAGGGTTTGAACCTCACGTACAACATTAAACCCATCTAAATTATGTCTTTACATATATTTTCTGACATTTGTAAGCCCAAAGTGCATAACAACCACTCTTATTCCATTTATTACTTGTAAAAATAAAAATAATCAAATTTAAATAATATGTTTTATTCAATAATTATTATAATATATATATATATATATATATATATATATATATATATATATATATATATATATATATATATATATATATATATATATATATATATATAGGGGATAACTTAGCTACAATTTTTGTTGTCAACTGGCTACAATTCTTCACAAAAATATACACACAATGAATCAGGGACCCACAAAAATAAACAGGGACCCACAGTTTTTAGCACAAAATTATAGCCAATTGGCTACAATTAATTGTAGCTAATATATTCCCATATATATATATATAGTTATGATCAAATAGGAAGAATAATTAAAATAGGAAGGATAAGAAGTGACCACAACCACATATTCTAGATGCACCTACAAAAATGAATGCATCTTCATTCAAATTTTCCCTCCCATATAAAAATGTGTGGCTAGAATTACTTCTTACCATTCTCATTTTAATTATTCTTCTTATTGGATCTCTACCCTATATATATATATATATATATATATATATATATATATATATATATATATATATATATATATATATCATTTCTCTTCTCTTTTCCAAACCTAGCAAGTTGACCCGTGCATAGCAACGGAATTTTATAACGATAGATAGTTTATTGATAAAAAAAATTTATAGGTTATAAACGAAAAATAATAAAAGTTTGAATATTTTGGAATTAAACATAATGTTTTGAAACCCGGTTCGACCCGGGTGGTTCAACTGGTTGAACCGTTCCGGTCGAAAAACGGGTTTGAAGCGTCCCGGGTCAACCCGGTTTGTGTTTTAATTGGTTGTATTTAATTTGGTACATATGTTTTTAATTGGTTGTACAATGTGAATAAATCATTGTACTTTTAAGTAATGGATAATGTTTTAAACCCGGTTCAACCTGGGTGGTTCAACTGGTTGAACCGTTCCGGTCGAAAAATGGGTCGATTTAAACCAGGTCAACTTGCTAGGTTGAGTCGAAAACAGGTCAAATTGAACCGGGTCAACCTGTCGGGTTTGAATCGTCCCGGGTCAACCCGATTTATTTTTGAATCAGTTGTATTTAATTTGGTAGATATGCTTTAATTTGGTTGCACAATATGAATAAATAATTGTACTTTTAAGTATTTTGGTCTTTTAATAAGAGTATTAATTACATTTCACTTTCTCGCTCATTTGACTATTGTTGAAAACTCAATATTTCACTTTTGACTATTTTTCTATTATATGTAGTATATATATATATATATATATATATATATATATATATATATATATATATATATATATATATATATATATATATATATATATATATAGGGGAGGGTTAATGTGAGATCAAGGTTAAAATACTAAAAGTAAGACCTAATTTGGACCATTGGATCTATTAATTATTCTTAGATGAGATTAGTATTAAATGAGTGTCATTATAGTAATTAAATAGAATTTCAGGGTATTTTGATACATTTTCTTTTCACCATTAATAATTGATAAACTTTTTTTTTTTTTTTTTTTTTTTTTTTTTTTTTTTTTTTTTTACGTACTATAATTCAATAATATGATACATTGATACATGGGTCATACTTAAAACCAATAATATGATATAAAAAATGATACATTGATGCATAGGCCATACATTACTATATATACTAATGTGGCATCAAATGACGCAAGGTTACGTCATATGGGCTGCCGAGTTTTTTTTTGGCCCAACAAACGTCTGCACCGACCCAATACAATATTCCGTTATTTTATTGAGCTTTCACAGACCACATTTTGGTCCAATACAGTACATCACTTTTTGTTGGTAAAACAAATACGTAGTATTAAAGTATTAGTATTAATAGTAAAAAAATAGAAAACTTACAAAATACACCCTCAACTTTTTAATATTTACAACTTTTTTATATAACGAACTTTATTTGCCAAATATCTAACAGATATTTAGCGGTTTTTTGAATAAAAAAAATACTGGCAAAAACGCCTCTTGATAACGAACAAAACAAGCCCAATATTGATATGCTTTTGGCATACGTACGGTTTTATAAAAAATGTTGAAGTTTAATATATATATATATATATATATATATATATATATATATATATATATATATATATATATATATGTTTTAATTTTTTTAAAACTATAAAAGCCAAAAACACACAGCTCTATAAAAGTTTATATATAATTCTTTTGTTTATATAGCAAAGTTTATTTACAAAATATCTAACGATTTATACCGCTAAAAACGCCTCCGTATTATAAACAAAACAAGTTGAAATTAGAAAAAAAAATTAGTCTCGCCGCAATACATTGGTGCCCGACACAACATTCATTCAAAAAAGAACGTCATACGACAATTACAAATATAGCTTGACACAACATTTATTACAAACAAATACAACGACAATTACAAATATAGCTTGACACAACATTTATTACAAACAAATATAACATGTGTCGGCAAAAAAAATATCGCGATCTCACAACCAGAAGCTCCGCCGCAACGCGGCGGGTGCCGGTTTCCTTGTTTATTAAAAATGAATAACTGATATCCAAATGTCCAATAGTTTGATACATCCCTTCCAAAACATAAAAAAGATAAAAATCTTACAAATACACGGATACATCCCTTTAGAAACAGAACAACCCAACTAATACACAGATACATGGTCGTACATTATCTCGAAAAATAAATGAATCATCGTGGTACATCATCTCGAAAATAACTGATGCATCGTGGTACATCATCTCAAAAATAATTGAACACTTCCAAACTCGTAAATCTTCCAAACAACTTCAGTCAACAAGAACACACACAAAAATGCTAGTCCAACAAACTTCAGTCTACAACAACTTCAGTCAACAGCAACTACGACACCATCATCATAAACCTATCTCCTTAACATAACTACATCTCTACAACAAAAACTTACCCACAACAGATTCGAACCAGGTGTATCAATGGTAGTTGAAGTCATTCCCGGCGAAGGTGTTTTTATTGTCAAAACGCTAACGGCAAAATCATCAAAGAACCCAATCCCGCCACTACTTAATCAAAACCTAATATTCGACCTCTCAAATAACAAAAACCACAAAAAACGAACTCTTTTACCTTCTTCTCCAAATACAACTCACGAATTACAAACAACAAAAAATATAACATCCATTTAAACGAGAGCAAAAACAGGCAACCACAATTTAAAAACCATTGAACCACGACCAACTTGACCTAAAACACTTGCCGGAAAACGAACCGTAGACCCAAAAAAACATCCAGATCAAAAAAAGCATCCAGATCAAAAATACATTACTACACAACAGCAGCGGCTTGGGTTCCCATCGAAGTTAGGGTTTCATCATAAACGCTCGACGGAAAAACGTGTGATATTCAATGAGGTCATGACTGTGTTTGTTACTGTGGTGGTGGCGTGGGTACTCTTTGGTAACCGGATCTTCAACTCAACAATGGCGTTGAGGGTTTTATGATAGGGTGAGAAAGGAGCCATGGAGGCTGTATATTATGAGAGGGTGAGAAACGAAGTCACTCGCTGCAATCGATCGCCGGAATCGTCTGAACACACACACCGGAATCTTCTAAACATGCACTTTACCCCAAATCCGGCGGAAGTTAGGCGTTTTACCTAAAATCCATTGGCAGTTAGCCGTTTTATGGTATACAATCCTTTTTTTGTTGATAACCGTGAGTCATAGATCAAGACAATAGTGGGTTTGTGAAGAGATGGATGTTTGAAGATCGAGGAGTCATAGATCGAAACAGGATGCAGTTGTTATTTGTGTTTTATGTGACAGGTTTTACTAGTGGGAAAGAAAAGAGGCAGAGGGCAGGGAAAAAAAGATGCTGTTGTGAGTGGGGATGAGATTGGTTTATTTAGGAGATATTTAGGGTTATCTAAAAAAAATTGTAAAATACGTTATGATATGTTATGTGTTTTTGCAAATTTCCTAAACTGCCCTCTAACCTATATAAATATATTTTTATTAATTTACTTTTTTATTTTTTGGTGTTATAAATACGTTGCCACATGTCCTCTTCTTATTGGTTCTAGGGTAGATCTTATTTTTATAACTTTAACTTTGATCTTATTAGAACCTAATTCTATATATATATATATATATATATATATATATATATATATATATATATATATATATATATATATATATATATATATATATATATATATAGGGATGAGATCAAATAAAAAGATGATTTGTGGTAAAAAGAATAAGAAGAATTTTAGACCTTTGATTTAAAATCAATGGATGAGATTAACTTTCATCCTAACTAATTACTATGGATATAAAAGTAATTTTGCATGATAACTATAGTCCTAACAACCTAAATAATAAACCTCGGTTTTTCTTCTTCTTTCCTCCACACCAAAACACACACTTCCATCTCTCCCCTGCACCTTAAAACACAAAGTTTCCCTCTACAAATAAACTCACAATCTAGTATAATCCATTAGGGTTTGTAAAATTAAGGGTTTATAAAATCAATCAAATTAGGCTTCTTCAACCCCTTCAATGTTCAATCAGATTAAGGTTTGTAAAACCAATTACAATCTTTAGTGAATTATTGACCGGGTCTCAATTAATCGCACTCGTATTTGTATTGTGAAAATTGTTGAGTACTTGTAACTAAAAAGCTCAATCAGTTCCCGGATGCCATCGACCCATAACAATGAGAATCGAGGTATGTGTATTTATGCGATTTTATGATTAATATATATAATTTTTAATTAAATAACTAACAAGAAACGAACATTGATGCAGATTTGTGTTTTTAGAGGTATGGTTGATTTTGGTTTGCTATGGTGCAGCAGTTATAGTTTTTGTTTTGCTATGGTGCATTAGTTATAGTTTTTTCTTTTGAAATTAGTATGTTTGATACATTATTTTGTGCTATTAGTGTAAACCTGATGCAGATTTGTGTTTTAGAATGATTTGATAGGAAAATTAGTGAATTTGGTACATAAATTTATGTTATTAGTGTACTTGATATACATCTGTAGTAAAATTGTATGCACAAATTACTGTTTCAATTGTATTTGATATAAAGTGTGTATTTTTAGTGTAATTTGATGAAAATATGTATTTTGTAGTGGAATTTGATAGACAAATTAGTGTTCTTGTTGTATTTGATCCAAACTTATATAGTAGAAATTGATGCACAAATCAGTGTTATTAGTTTTTGATACATAAATATCAGAATTTAGTGTTAGCGTTCATCTAATAATGCTTATTTTGGTCCATAGGTGTTGGCTATAGACGTGGATTAACTACGAATGGCCAAAACATTAGTTATTGTGATGGGAAACTTTTTTTTACAACCGGATGTTCGAGCTATCGTGAAACCATTAAAGGATAAACTAGTTACAAAAATCTATTTTTTTAGTGAAATTTGATGCACAAATCAATGTATTTTGCAACACAAAATTGGGTTATTAGTGTATTTTATACAAATTTGTATTTTTAGTAAAATTTCATGCACAAGTTAGTGTTATTTTTGTTTTATAAATATCTATCAACTATCCTATGAAATAATGTTTGTTGAGTTACTGAACTATTGCAAAAACGGGTCTTTTAGGGTGTTAACGTAGTAGAATAAGTTATGTTCATTTACACTAAATCTTGTCAAAATTTACGAATATGATGATGATGTCATTGATTTAACATTTGTTTGGTGCTTAGAACAGAAAAAATGTAAATGAAAAGTATTTAGAATATAGTTTTTGGTAGTCAAATGTAAATATGCATGAACGCTTCCTAATTTTAGCTTCAGTTAAACGAGAAACGATTTATATATCTACAATGTAATTTACTTTATTTGTATGTTCTTTGCATGTTGAAATATATTTTGTAATAGTTGTGTATTTATATGTTTGTTTATTGATATTCCAGATTCAAATAATTTCAACTAGCTCTGCCAACATGCTATGGAGACTACATGCACTTGTTTATTTGAGGGGTGATTGTTATAAATGAAGTAGCAGAGATCAACGATGCAGATTTTAGTGGATGAATTTGCCTATTTCCTTCTTTTGATCTTTTTATCTCTTTGTTTCTTAGGCTTCACTTTGCTTAAGTTTGGTGTCAATGGTTTTGTTGGAAAAATTCTTAAGCTTTGACATTATCAAACTATTATACTCTATCTGTTTTAATATACAAGTCTTTGTTTAGTGAAATTCTCATGGTGTTTGTTGCTCAAATGTTGTATCCTAAAGCTATAGGCAATCAATGCAGTTTTCTAGTAACCATAGCATGGATGGTATAAATCAAATTGCAACCAACCACCAAGTTTTCTATATTGAAACTAACATATGTTAAGAGAACAAGGACTGTAATGTCACATACTGTTTCAGTTCTTGTTAGAATCAGTTTGGTTAGGAGAGGCACCATAGACTGCATTTGTTGATTCCACATAATATACTGTTTGAATCGATCCAAATTATTGGCTGTAGATTTTGTAAAATCAACGAGTAATTTCTTGTTTAGTTCTTCTTAGTGTGTGGTATACTTTTAAACACCAATTTTTAATTCTGTAATTCAGAACAAGAATTGGACTGAACTTACTAAGAAAGCATTGTACAAATTTGAATACAAGATGAGTAAACATGCAAGTAAAAACTACTAGAATTAACAAAGGTCCTGACAATACCAATTTGCCACCATGGCTAAATGCATCAAGTTTTGGGTCAAAGCTCTATAATATATAACAAGAGTGTCAAACGATAAGAGGATTTATCTATTCTTCTGCATAATGAACTATATCTATATGGCTAAGTAATCTGCACTTGAGCACTTCAAACTGCTACTCCTACTTAGCATTGTTGCCAACATTCATTTTGGAAGCTAAAAGCCCTTTTTCATCTGGCACTACTCTGCTTCAGGTTTAACATGATTTCCTAATATAAATGAGGCTCAGGTTACTTCCATACTACTTCTTCAGCATTACATATGCCAAGGGAGCACTTCGTCTAGATTTATTCATGGTTGCTCAAACGACACTGCATAGAACAAGCACGTTTTTAGCCACAAAACAGAAAGACACAACAATCTATAACATAACGAGGCCACATTGAAACTATTGCATTATAGCTTTTAAATTTTCTTTAATGATTGAAAGTTGAAAAATTCGAAAAGACCATACTTAATTCTTTGATATGCTCAATACCATTAGTGCTTTCAAGTTGATTCAGATGCATAAAATACCCCAAGTCTTATATGATGCACATTTCATGCACAAAGCAACTTTATTTCAAACAACTAAGGATAATCAGAGAAACATAACATCTATACAAACATCATACGAAAATTGATGCACATTGGCCAATTTTCATGCACAAAATAGACTTATTTCAAATAACCCATGCTGATCAAAGAAACACAAAACTTTTACCAAGATCATAAAAAAACTGATGCACATTTTTCCAATTGTCATGCACAAAATAACTTTATTTTAAACAACACATGTAAATCACAAAAACATAACACTCTTACAAACATCACACGAGAATTGATGCACATTTCCCCAATCTTCTAGAACAAAATAACTTTATTTCAAACAATTTAGGCTGATGCACGTTTCGCCAATCTTCTTGCACAAAACAACTTTTTTTCAAACAACTTAGGCAGATAAACATAACACTTTCAAAAAACTTTATTTTTAATGCACAAAACAGTGTTATTTCAAACAATAACGCACAGATTACCGAAGTATGCTGCTAGTAAAAGCACAGATTACCGAAGTATGCTGCTTTTACTAGCCAATTATTAATGTATAAGACAATATTATTTCACACAATTCATTATTATTCAAACAAATCACTCTTTTAGTAACCTCCTTAAAAACTTAATGCACACTTAGACCACATTTTAATGCACAAAATAGTGTTATTCCACACAACTCACGATTATCCAATCGTTTCACATTTTACTAATTTCCTACAAAAATAATGCTTATTTAAGCCATTTTAGTGCACAAAACCAGTGGATTCCACATAACTTATGATATCCGATCGTACACTTTTACTAATTTCCTTCAAAACTGATGCACATTTAGACCATAACATTATTATTATGTACAACTCACAATTACAAACACAAATCACATTTTTTTTATAGAAAAAACAATGCTTTTCATATAAAAGGCATTGCTAATTACCTGGAAGGCTTTGTTGATAATAAGCATATACGTGAGAATGTACGTAGGTGAAGTTGGGGCAGAATTTGATAGCTAGAGGATTTGCACAAGTTTCATCTCTCTAACGAAACTTTCTGAGGATAGGAAAATTAAATAGGACAAAAAGTCAAAAGAAGACCATTGATTCACAAATCATGATTATCCAAACGTATCCCACTTTTACTAATTTCCACCTAAAATTGTCGCACATTTAGCCGATTTTTAATGCACATAACAGTATTATTTCGCATATCTCATAGTTACCCAAACATATCACATTTTTTTACAAACTATCTATGAAAATTGATGCACATTTAGCCATTTTATGCACAAAACATTTACACAAATCATGATCAACCACACGTACCCCAATTTTACTAATTTCTAACTAAAATTGCCGCACATTTAGCCCGTTTTTTGTGAACACAACAGTATTATTTCGCATAACTTACAGTTACCCAAACATATCACATTTTTTACAAACTATCTACGAAAATTGATGCACATTTAGCCATTTTATGCACAAATCATGATTATCCAAACGTATCCCACTTTTACTAACTTCTAACTAAAATTGCCGCACACTTAACCCATTTTTAATGCACACAACAATATTATTTCGCATAACTCACAGTTACCCAAACATATGACATTTTTTACAAACTATCTTCGACCATTGATGCACATTTAGCCATGTTAATGCTCAAAATATTTACACAAAATCATGATTATCCAAACGTATCTCATTTTTACTAACTTCCACCTAAAATTATCAGACATTCAGCCCATTTTTAATACACACAACATTATTATTTCACATATCTCACAGTTACCCAAACATATCACATTTTTTACAAACTATCTACAAAAATTGATGCATATTTAGCCATTTTATGCACAAATCATGATCATCCAAATGTACCCACTTTTACTAACTTCCAACTAACATACATTTAGCCTATTTTTAATGCACACAACAATATTATTTCGCATAACTCACAGATACCCAAATGTATCACGTTTTTTACAAACTACATAGGAAAATTGATGCACATTTAGCCATTTTATGCACAAAACATTTACACAAATCATAATTATTCAAATGTATCCCACTTTTAATAATTTTCAGCTGAAATTGCCGCACATTTAGCCTATTTTTAATGCACACAACAATATTATGTCGCATAACTCACAGTTACCCAAACATATCATATTTTTTACAAGCTATCTTTGACCATTGATGCACATTTAGCCATGTTTATGCACAAAACATTTACATAAATCATGATTATCCAAATGTATTCCAGTTTTACTAACTTTCACCTATTGTCGCACATTCAGCTCATTTTTAATGCGCACAACAGTATTATTTTGCATAACTCACAGTTACCCAAACATATCACATTTTTTTACAAACTATCTTCGACCATTGATGCACATTTAACCATTTTTATGCGCAAAATATTTACACAAATCATGATTATCTAAATGTATTCCACTTTTACTAACTTCCAACTAAAATTGCCATACATTTAGCCCATTTTTAATGCACACAACAATATTATTTAACATACTCACATTTACCCAAACATACTACATTTTTTACAAAGTATCTACAAAAATTGATGCACATTTAGCCATTTTTATGCTCAAAACATTTACAATTGATACAGAAGAACATCTTAATAGGTGATAGATCAACAAAACAATTGTAGGTGAAAAAAACCATTACCTATAATATTTCCATTGCCGTTTAACGTCGTTTTGGTCAATCAAACCACCGATTGCATATCCAATTTAAGAAGTTTTGATGTATTTTTGAACGATTAATGGTGAAATAAGAGTTTTAACTATCGCCCTCATCATCCACCCGTGACCCCATCGTCGATGACACGATAATGTAAACCATCCCCACCACCGGAATTGAACTCCGCCACCAGCAGTGCTTCGCGGCCACCACCACCATAATATATTCAAAAACACCATCCCTACCATCTGTATCTATTCTGATCTTTCAACATTGCTGGGTGTTTTTAAAAATTAATTTAGTAGTTGATTTAGAAGATTTGATGAATTATTGAAAGTGAAAGTTGTTGGAGGAGAAAGAGAGAAATGTCGTAGAATAATTAAGAAGAAGGTAAGTTGTATGTATAAATGTATTTTAATATATTATGATTAAAAGACGTTTTTGCCCTTCTAACCTTAATTAAGTTTACATTTTAATCTCATCTATTGATTTTAAATCTAAGGGTCCAAAATCATTCTTATTCTTTTTACCAAAAATACTCTTTTTATTTTAACTCACCCCTATATATATATATATATATATATATATATATATATCATTTCTCTTTTCTAAACTTACCCCAAAACCAAGTCTTATACCAAATCAATATTTTAATCCAACCAACTTATAAACCATAAACGGGCCGTTAGAATTGGAATTACTCAATTACTAGAAAAAGAAAGGAAAAACAGTTTTTTGGGGTGTTTGTTTTTCTTTCTAAATAAACTCGAAAGTAGAGAGTGTTTGGTTTATTGAAACATATTAAATCCAAGCCTAACAAACCAAACAACCCCTTAGATTTTGTCACATAACTTCCCTCCCCCATTTCACTCGGTTTGAACCACAGCACCAATTCCAGCTTCTACGATTTCCTTCCTTCCGGTAAGTAAACTTGTACAGTACAATTAACTGATTTTCGTCTTAGTTTTAATTGAAGCGATCTATTATGTCTTCAAAATAGCTAATTTTGATCTAACTATGTGCAATTATTAAATTCTACAGAAAATTTATTACCCCATAAAAGTAAATTACAAAGATGTTGATGTTGTAATTTTTGACTAGTCATATGATTTGTTCTAGATTATAATTGAACATTCAAAGTTATGTCAATTGATTTTTATGTTACTTAGTTTAAGGATAGTCCATTTTAGGGGGTGTTTGTCTTAGCTTATTTGATGGACTTTTGAGCATTTTGAGATTTTAATAAGCTCGTAAGCTCATTATTAATAACTTACAAGCTTATCCACCTGAGCTTATAAGCTACAGCTTATAAGCTCATCAACTTGAGCTTGTAAGCTATAATTAATAATGACCTTATGAGCTTATTAAAATCTCAACAAGCTCGATAGCCCATCAAATAAGCTAAAACAAACACCCCCTTAATAACAACATACTTCCCCAGATGTACCCTCCCTGCCCATCTCGATATCATATACGTATGCCGACATGTCATATTCTAAAATATTTATCAAAAATTCCTTTAGACGTGTCAACATCAGTATGATATCGAGAACAAATATTAAAGTACTTGGGGTATATTGGAATTTATTTGGGTTCATGTATCATTACAGAAAACGTTACATTTGGAAACTACGCTGTTATTAAATGGACTGAACTCATTAGTTTATGAAGTTATCATGATTTTATATATTTAAATGTTAATATTCACAGATTGCGATTGCCATCGTTGGTTGATGAGGGATGAATAACTCATGGAGGCAGAAAGAGCTAGTGCTTTTAGTTATTTACGCGGTTATCTTCTACATTATTGTTATTCGTTCTTCTCTCCAGCTGTCCAGTGGTACATTCTCTTTAGTTTAAATTGATATGTTATTAGAGGCTCAGAGTACGAAAGAAATATTCGATGACGGTTTTTCTATTACTAATATATATTTGATTTGATATAACAGATCATTACAAGAAGCTGTATGGTTTACGGCCTGGATTGATCTCTAGTCAGTTCAATGTATGTTTTCTTTGTTTCGATAGTTGTTTATAACGATTGAGTTGAGGGAAGTATTGGTTACAAGCATAGTAAATTCACATAAAAGCTTAAGTCTTTGAAGTATCTTTATGTATTTTAGCTACGTATGTATGCGTCTCAGATGATCTTGAGTTACCCGTGGCTCAAAAATTGCTTATAAGCTGTTGGGATCTGAATGAATTTAGAAAAAAAGGAAGAGCGGTTAAGGTTTTAGAGGCTCCCAATACTGCGTATATAACTTCATCCTACCCAGTTTTAACATGCGATTTAAATAATGTGATGGAAGTATGCAACTATAATATTTTGAGGTGTTTCCATTGCTGTCTATTAACACATGAGCCTAGTTGGTGGATACTTTCATATCGAGAACCGACCATTGTAGACCTCCCTCCCGCACACATTGCCGTATGGACAATGCGTTTCATATAAATCCCTTATCCCCTGTTATACATATTTCTGTCTGATTAG
Organism: Artemisia argyi; assembly: GCA_030686995.1. Taxonomy (NCBI): domain Eukaryota; kingdom Viridiplantae; phylum Streptophyta; class Magnoliopsida; order Asterales; family Asteraceae; genus Artemisia; species Artemisia argyi. The sequence goes on along the minus strand of CM060681.1, from coordinate 85,042,605 downwards.
TGATTAGAATTATTCAGAATATAGGCTTTATGTTAGGATTTGTTTGGCGTTAATTAGTCTATGCTTACCCTGTGTTCGCAAATCACAACCCCCTAAAAAAGAAAAAAAAAAAAAAAAAGGAGATCAGACTGACGTTTATGCTTTTGTTGAGCAATTTTGACCCGCTAGTTTACCGCTATTGCTCTGACTTTAATTATACTTGTACCCTACATGATGAAAAGTGAATCAGTGGTTTATGATCTTGGTTAACAGTTAACACACACATATAGGCTGAAGATTCAGCTGTTGGTTTCCTTTAAGGAGTTATTCTTGTATAAAACCAGTTGTATCAGAATTAAGAAAGGCATCTGACTTAGCAATGGTTTGGAAATAGTGAACCCTTTTCTTTTTTCAAAATAAAGACAACAAGCTAAAATAAAGGGTTTGCTATGGCATATTTCTCATGAGACTTTAATTTGTAGTATAAGAGTTATCACTTATCACCCTGACGTTATGGGAAGCTCGGTGACTGCTGATGCCTGATGGTGAATTTGTTATACAAATTAAGTGGTTATGTAATATTGTTAAGTATTTTACTCCATGTAAAGTACTCATTTTATGTTTACTCGATCTCTTTTCAGCATGCCCATGACAGATTCTAAATAATCCAAGTGCCTATGGCAGGGCTTGTTCAGGCACATTTGCATTTGCAATTGCAAGAAAACAGTTTAATTGAGGCCACTTTAATAACTAATACGGTCTCTTCTATTCCTCCCCTTTTCTTTTATTTGCAGGATGTCTCTGATGCACAATGGAGAAATTTTCGCAGCAATCTGCCCATTCTTACCTTTGTCTTTGGACTTTTCATATTGATCGCTAACACACTAAGGGCATTCTATAATTTAAAGGCAGAGGGGATGTCTGTTGTTTGGCTTTCAATTTCATTGGCATATCTGGCATATCTACATGGAGCATTGTATGTCCACTATTAAATTTATTTCTTTTTAAATTTAAACCAGACATAGATGCCTATTGTTTTGTATATTTTTAGAATTATAGAACTGTAATAGTGCCCTAATTTAGTGTAAGAATAACAATAGTCTACGACACATTTATCTTATTTCTGCTCACTTAAAAGTCAAATGCGCAACTTTTTTGGCTGTAGGTTTTATGTATGATATTTGGCACACAGATTTTGCTGTAGTGGTTTTGGTCTAACATATTTCATCCAAATGCAGCATCTTTTTTATCCTCTCAATCGCATCAGCCAATTATTTTTTGGTTAAGGTACAATCAGATAACATCGCTTAATGGTTTTACTAATTTAGAAGTTCGTGCCTCCGTTTCATATCAACAAATAATCTGCAATGCTTTATTGGTTTTTGTGATGCAGATACTTGGACGAACAAAATACTTCCCATTTGTACTTTGGGTGTTCAACCTATCTTTTCTTCTTTGTAACCGTGTTTATGAGGGATACTCATTCGCTGGTTTTGGGTTAGTTTCTCATCATAGTGATATCTATAATTTCTTGTCACTCAGTTTTTTAATGCATAGGTTTAATTTGAAAATGCAGAGACCGTTGGGCTTACCTGGATAAGTTTAGGGGTACCTTCAGATGGCATATCTGCTTTAACTTCGGTATTCCCTATGCCTCTTTCTAGGTCTTGGTATCGCTCTATCTCTATGCTTGCATAGTTATTGTTTCATATGATTTAAATATGCACACATATAGCTACCTCTGTTAGTTGAGAGCATATGTGAATCTTTCTGCAATACAGAGCACCTCGAAGGGTTCTCACTGTCAAGCTTAATTATATTATAGGACTACTGTACTTAAATCTCGATAGATAACACACACGTGGATTTAGGAACAGAGTGCTCTATGAAGTTTCACATGTTTCACATGTCTGTGCTTATTGGTGCTTCTCGTAATAAAGAACATATGAATTTCTCCACATTTAGCATAAATTGCACATGCTTCCTTAGCTGGACCTAGCGGATATGCATTTTATGATTTAAGCTAAACTATACAGCTCTATTCAGATTGTTGAGTAACACTCTCTTCACGTTATATAGCCCCATGCCACTATTTTGGTGTCTTTTAACGCATCGTATTAAAATCAGATATTTCTCTGCTTCTTTATATTGCTCACAGAATTCTCTTTTATATTTCCATGGCAGTTGTTTTGCGCATGATTAGCTTTGGGTATGACTACCACTGGTCAGATTATAATTCTTCTGTTGACCAAGAGGTATATTGCTGAAGACCCCTATAATATCTATTTCTGTCTTTGAGTGATGTCTCCATGCTTTGCTAGCTGACTGTATTCCTTGTAACCTGGGTTTAATTTTTAAAATCTGTTTTTTCTGGTGATTGTAGAAGCACATTCGGCACTGCACCACCTGTTCTTCAGGAAAAATATGTTATAGAATGTTACAGGCAAGTAGTTAATTGTTACTAGGGTTAGTGGTTTATTTTGTCAGTACTTATTTCAAAATACATTTTATTCTTTTGGCAGGAGAGAAGTGTGGGGATCGAAAAATTCTCCTATACTACATACCTATGTTATTTGCTATACGCACCTCTCTATATTGCTGGACCCATTATAAGCTTCAACGCATTTGCCTCCCAGGTTTTGTGACCTCCTACTGTTCTTGATTAGCTTTGCAATTTACATGCTATGGCATATAACATACAGCCTTTAGGAAATCATATCATCTAGTTCATTAACATTTACTTATTGTTACAAATTAATGTAATTTGGGTTGAAATTCATCAATATAATTTTGACAAACATTAGTTATTACAGCAAAGTTAAGTTGGATCAGTAACAGCCATGAAGACTCAACTGGTTTCTTGTCGTTTGGCATTTTCATACTGTGGATTCCATGTTCATGATGTTAGAACAAATGAAGATGTAACAACTGATACAATTTATTTAACAATTGGTACAGTTTATAAAATGTGATTCCTTTTCTGGCAGCTGGATACACCTCAAAAGAATTATACACTGAAACAAGTAGCATGGTATGGTATTCGTTGGGTCCTTAGCCTCATCCTTATGGAAATTATGACACACTTCTTCTATTACAATGCCTTTGCCATCAGGTAAGTCTATGAATAACAATATATTCCTATATTGTATTTAACTTTTTTAATTTGTATCGTCTTTGATTGATTGTCTATATTGTGCATCTAGTGGAATCTGGAAACAGTTGTCACCTATGGAGGTCTTCATTATTGGATATGGGGTGAGAGCTGATGGTACTTGATTTCACTATCTCACTTGATATGCTAATATACTATTATATAGCATGTACGACATACTGCATTTATAACAAGCCCTTTATAAATGCGACGTATTGTGGAAGAACGTGTTCACTGTGTCTGGAATGAGTGTTAATTTTTTCTTGTAGTTGATCCGAATATAAATGTCACTTTTTGAAAAGATTTTATCCTAGATGTTCAGTACTACCTGACATTTCCCAAAAATATGTGAATATATGTCGTGAAACCTTCAGTAGTCAACCGATGGAGCTACTGAGTTGTTCTATACAAGAGTTAGCAAGATTGGTAGTTGGGTAATGGGTCAAACTGGCTTGGTTGAGTCCTTTCTAATTGTTTTGTTTGTAAATAATAAATGCATTAGCTATTTTAGATAACTATATAACTGAATAATAGTCTAAATCTTTGAACAAAAAGATCTAGGTGGTTGTATGCAGTAAAAAGGGAATTTGGATGACTTTCTACAATTTTGCTTGTTTGACCCGTTGCAGTTTTAGCTAAATTCTACGATTTGACCCATCCGACTCATTTGAGATAAAACGCATCTTAGCTCAACCAATTCATAAGTAATAAGTTTAGAGTTCCATCTCTATTCTATATTATATGCCATCTTGTAGAACGGCAATGAAGAGTTCCATGCTTCAGGAAATTTGTTCTTGAATTGAGTATATTCTATCAGGGGTCTTCGAACACTTTCATTATATTATGTCTATTACAATATCTCATTAGTTATATGGAATAGCTCGAGACTTTAAATGCCATTTTTGCTGTTACAGGTTCTAAATTTCATGTGGCTCAAGTTTTTCCTCATCTGGCGCTACTTCCGGTTTTGGGCACTGGTAGATCTATTTAAGACGCACATTTATTTCACTTCTAGCTATGTAGTTTGAGGATGCAGCATTTCCATCTGGAATAACTTAACATAACTTTTGGTTATATGTAATTATAGGTAAGCGGTATTGAAGCCCCTGAAAATATGCCAAGCTGTATCAATAACTGCTACAACTTGGAAAGCTTTTGGAAAACTTGGCATGCGTCCTTTAACAAATGGCTTGTGAGGTACATTTTTTTAGTGTTATTTTTCTTATTTAAGATCTAGAACATATGCTGATTATTAACAAATGAGTATAGGTACATGTACATTCCCCTTGGGGGATCTCGGAGGAAGCTTTTGAATGTGTGGGTTGTCTTCACGTTCGTTGCCATATGGCATGATCTCGAATGGTACATCTAATTTTGTCCCAGTCAATTTTATTTACTCTTCTCAGGCTCCATGTCTGAATAATTATTCTTTTTACAGGAAACTTCTTTCATGGGCATGGTTGACATGCATATTCTTTATTCCGGAAATGCTTGTGAAATCAGCAGCAACTTCTGTTAAGGTGACCATATGATTATTTTATGATTTTAATAAAGTATTGAAATCTTAATTTTTTGACCGTTTATCAAAATTTTGGGATACTCTTCAATGACTACGAAGTAAAGAAATCTTTTCGATCCATATCACTTGGCTACTTGTATCGATGATAATGGAAAAGTAGGTAACAGCTTAACCTGGAAACTCCCCCAGAAATATAATTTTGCAAGTTTTGTACAAGAAAATAGCTGCCCTTTACTTAAGTCAAAGGAAGTAGCAATCTCAGTCTCTCTAACACAAGTAGGTAAGTTAGTATTCATCTCATCTAACTTCATCATTTGCAGGTTGATAACACTTTTAAGGAGTTTATTTTCCGTGAGCTTAGTGCAGTTGCTGGTGCAGTCACAATTACTTGTCTCATGGTTTGTATATGTTCTTATATTTCCCTGCAAATTACCTTTGATAATACTACCATTTTCTCTAGTTCTCTAACCCCTCTTCAGAGGAGCACGTGTTTTTGGCATCAAATGGATTAACTTCATACTAAAAAGTTCATATGGATTCTCTGATTATTTTATGTTAATAACATTGCGCATTATAGCAGAAATTATAAATATAAAATATTGTCATAAGAGGAAATCTTGCTTTTGGCATCAAATGAACCAATTTCTAAATAAAAGTTAAAGATGGTTTCTTTGCTTTTAAATAAGTAATCACATTACTTTATAACAAAACTTCAAATATTATTTGTCTGACCCAAAATGCAAAAGTGTATACCTATACCTGTCCATTAGTTTAGAAGCATTCCTAATGAACCGTAAAGTTATATTTTGTTCTGTTGGGCAGGTGGCAAACCTTGTTGGCTTCGTCATTGGACCAACCGGCATAAGTTGGCTAAAGTCTGTATTTCTTCAGGCAGAAGGTTCTTTCTTCTCACCCTTCCAATTTCCATGTTGGGTAGTTGCATTAAAGAGTAAAGTACTGCAGGGAATTTTTTTAACGATGTTTGTTTTCACTTATAAAAAGTAGGGAAAATTTCATGTATATCCTTGAAAATTCCACAAATTTCATATATATCCTTTTTACTAGTTTTTAATGCATAAAGTACAATGCATTTAATGCATTCAAAGGATATATATGAAATTTTTGAATTTTGTAAGGATATGAATGAAATTGCCCCTAAAAAGTATATAACTTTCCAAGATGTGGAGTTAGGGTGGTCAAAGTTACTGATGTGACTGCTGCAGCATCATTATTTAACAGTTTAACTCGAGTTTAGATATATTTTTCTTGAAAGTTGGTTACCTTTAAGCAAAATTTAGTGCTTTTTATGGCTAAAAACAAAATGTGTTGCCTGAAATCGAAATCTGCTTGTAGGATGTTTACTTTATATTAATTTCCCCCTCCCAAATCATGCACACATTCTGTTATCGGAAAGTGACGATATTATCTTACTTTTTCAGGACTGCCTACTCTTTTTGGCTTGCTTGTAACATTTTATGTTGGCACAAAGGTACATAACTATTAATATCCTATACCCTAAAATTTCAACCTTCTCGCATTTGGGATTTCTTAAAATAATCCTCAAATTATACTTCTTTTCGCAAATTTATAGGGTAAAAGTACCATGTTATCCCCATATAATGGCTACCAAAAACTTTTTTCGCTATTGAAATGGTTGATCATATTTGCGTCAACTAAAACAAACCCAAATAGTTGAATTCAAACACTTGCTATTAATTTTGTCATGATGGAAGGGTGTTTGACATTTTTTTACCAGGGTGTAGAGTTGGTTATTGGTATTTTATTTATTTATTTATTTATTTATTATTATTATTATTATTATTATTATTATTATTATTATTATTATTATTATTATTATTATTATTATTATTATTATTATTATTATTATTATTTTCTTTCAAGTTAGGAAGTATAATTGAATTGAAAGCTTCAATCCATTGCAGCTTATGTTCCATATATCTGATTCTAAGCAACGGACACATCAGAGTTAAAGTACATGGGGGTGTCGATAATGGTAGAACTGTTTACATACGATGAGTGTCAGTAATTGCTGAATGGTTAGCTGCTGGAATTCCTTGACGGTGGTTTCAGGTAAACCAATGTTGGCACTCCAAAGTTTTACCTGTTATTCTGTTTCTATGAATGTGCAAGGAAGAGATTCGGGTGCTTAAATAGACTTGATTTGTTGAGGCAACGAGATGCTATTACATAGATGCTACTGTTTGACAGTCAAATGAGATACAATTTGGCATACAATTTGACATTAAATAGACTTGATTTGGTAAGGCAATGAGATGCTATTACATAGATGCTACTGTTTGACAGTCAAATGCTATTACATAGAACAGTAACTAATTAATTTTTTTTATTGTACTCTTCGCCACAACATTCATGTTTAGCTCTAAAGCATATTTTGCCTAGCCATGGATGCAGTTCTGTAGCATATGTAGCCTTAACGCTCACTTGTCAAATGGATTGGTTATTGAGCTTGTCAGTCCTAAGTCCTAACCACTTATGCTCTTTGGTAGTGCGTAATTGACACAAGTAATCGTTAGAGCCATCTCATGACATTTGTACACAAGTTGTTTTTAACGATTATAATTTCTAACTTTGATGGCTGAAACTTTACAGCCAATTTAAAGGTGGTTTTACTGGGAAGATTGTAGTAGAAAGTGAAAGGTATAATCCAATGTGTACAACACAACCCCCTTTTTAAAATTGGGTTGGGTGTCCATCACTGTATGATAAGTGTTTACATGTAATGTATTTAGATATTTCTTTGTACATTTCATATTGCCTAAATAAAAAGTCATTTGCAACGCTCATATTTGTGTTGTTGAGTTAGGACTTAGGATCCAGTAAAATAAACTCGATTTATGAAACAAATTTATCTAATAAAACACCTTTGTAAAATTTTAATAAAAATTACAACAAAAAAGAGGTTGGAGAATAAGTCACTGAAACTTTTTTTTAGCAAAAAGTTAATGCTATCTGTTTTGGTAAACGAAAAAAGTAATTGAACAAAAAAATTAATTAACAAACTAAATTTGATAAGCTTAAAAAGTGATTGATGAACAAAAATGTTACATATTTCTTTGTTTGTCAAGAGAAGAAAGACAATTTTTTTTTTTTCGAGATTTCTTATTATTTTCAACATGCAAGTCATTAACTTTTCATTTTAGCAATAAATTATGCGACTATTGATAAAAGAATGATATGTATCAGTTGGTTCTTCCATAAATCAGAATTGAAATGAAGAACACATTCAAATAACAGGAAATTCAAGAATTAAGAAGTGAATTTTGAATTAGATGAACAAATGATTTATTATTAGGATAAAGAGTTGTTCACAACAGAAAGAAGAGGAAGGGTGTGTTTGTTTTTTTTAAGAGGTGGGTAGACGTTTTGCTTGTTTATTTTTTTTCTTTTGAGTCAGACCCAATTAGACATATAACATCTTACTCAGTAAGAGGTGGGGGACTTGTGTTACAGCCTCTTACTCGATAAGAGAGATTGAAGACTCGTGTTAATATAATATATTTGATGGTTTATTAACTATGTTATATTTATAATAAAAAGTCTTATTTCATATTTGCACAAGCTACTTAAATAAATTGCATAAACGAGCACCTAAAATCATTCGGACAATTATACAAAAACAAACAACATTATTTCGTTTAGATTTAGACGTTCTAGCCACCTCTTACTAGTAAGATGTGGTAGTCAGATTCAGACCTAAAACATCTAAATGAAACAAACACACCCGAAAAGTTTACAACTGAATAACTAACTACAAATGAGCACTAACTAGGTAGATAACCCGCGCTTCGCGTCGGGCTGTTTTACTAAAGAAGTAGTTAATCTGTTGTATTGTTTGGATTTTTATGGAAAAGATTCATACTAAGGCAATCAGATTCCAGCAAGTTATTGCTTCAAATAGCTAAGCATTCGAATATAAATACATTAATAACCATTACTTCTCATTCATAGAAACTGGGTAACCTTCACTGAATTTCGCAACCAAAACCAAAATCATAGATCTTATACCTGACCTCACTTTAGTGACTTCGTTTACAAAGAATTCATACAAATTTGACCTCACTTAAGACCAACAAAGAAGCTGGGTAACCTTGCTCCACTGAATTTCGCATGCAAAACCAAAATCGTAGATCTTATACTTGCATTCATGACAACAGAAGCTGGAGAAGAATGTAAACATTAGAAAGTTTATGCACCTTAGAATTTAGAAGAATGTAATTGCTTTGTCAACTTCATTATCGCCATCATCTTCAACCAATGGTTCATCACGCTGCAAAAAAAAAATTCTTTAAACATTAGACACATTACCCATATAGTCATCATCATTACTGCTCGTGTTATTTGTGTCTACAATCCCCAGCAAAAACAAAATAAGAATCCAACAATAAAGTAATTATGGCAAGCAAACTACTCAATGGATAATCAGTTGCACGAAACAGACTAATTGCATTCGCCAAACTCCGTTCTAAAAAAAGGGTCTCAACCTACTAAGAAAAACGTAGATAATCACTACTTGCCAATGAATTTCCAAACACTATTTTCTGTTTAGGGTGTTTCTGTTAGCTTATTTTCCGGCTTATGGGCTTATTAGACTTTTGAAAGCTAATAAACTCTTATTTCTAGGGCCTATGAGCTTATCAAGCGTATGGTTTATTTACCCTTATTAGCCCACAAATTAAGCTTATTAGCTTTGCAAAAGTTCAATGAGCCCATAACCTGGAAGCATAAGCTAAAACAAACACCCCTTATTTGTATTTCCCTATCGCAATTATCATTGTACGTAGGTGAGCTCAATGAGAATAATCATTAAAATTCTCAAATAAGGGGGTGTTTGTTTTATAATGAATTTATAAAGCAACTATTACTAAAGCACACTCATTGAGCTCACCTTGTTACTTGATTTCTTGATTATTCTCAGATATATGTGAGAGGATCACTTGATTTGATCACACACTATGGGTGTTGGACCTTTTAATGTGTAAATATGATACTTTGAGTGAATATGATTAAGTATGCGGAATCTACTTAACCACACTTAGAATGTTTATTGGAAATGGAACTGTGATGCTTGTGTTTATTTAACAAAGAACAATGAAAGTATTTCACCAAACGATTCAATATTATTCAGAATAATACGAGTGATCTTCACTATCACTAGGGTTACAAAGACCTTGAATCTTGTGTTTTGTTCTAATGTTTTTCTGTATATTTCTATTTTACTATCACACGCACACTTATATACTTATCTAAGATCTTCCTTTTATAGTCCAAGGAAAGATCTTTTACAATCTATATGACTCATCTAATTTACTAGCTTATGACTAAGCTTCATTCTAGCTAGTTGATGACTTATCATGTTTAGTCATTAAGATACAACATGTATCTAGGATTACAACTCACTTGGAGTGTTCAATTTGATGACTACAACAAAGATATTATCTTGTATATGAATCAGTAGAATAAGTCGTACTTATCTACACAGCTGTCTGTATGAGTCATAGTAGCATCAGCAGAATCCATCAGCAGAAACACCTTCAGTAGAAACCTTTCTTCAGCAGAATCCGTCAGTGGAAACATGCTTTGTGCTTTGTCAGCAGAAACATACTTGATGTATTTCCTTAAACCTTTATGTTGATTCTTCTGATTTATTTAATTCCCAACAATCCTCCCCTAAACATATGAATTACATTCAAACATGTTTTTCTGAATTAAATGAGGACTTTGTGAAGATCTTTCAAACACTTCATTGTCAGACTGTGATCTGAACTTTCTTCTCTTTTGAGTGATTGAATGTCTTTCTCTGTAACTCATCTGCTTTCTGTTCTTTGCTCCAATCTTGGACTAAAAGATGGTGCAATATACAATTTGAAGAATTTATAAGAGACAATGATGCTGTGTATCTTGGATGCTTGTTCCAAGAAGTAGAAATCATCTTTCAGCATGTCTTTGGAAGTGATGAACAAACGTAGTGAACTGAACTTGAAACCTTTCATCAATTGATCTAGATAGAACTTTCTCCTATTAGCTCTGTTCTTGTTCTTTATCAGTAGAAACCATGTCATCATCTTGTATGCTCTTATCTTTTCCTCCTTTTTATTTGGTTAATCTTCCTTTAAAGGGCTTTTGTAACCTCCCCTGAGATTTATTTCTCTCTTGAGCAATTTCCTCCCCTGTTTGGAAGATCTCTCACAATCATATCATATAACCATCATCTGATCTAGCAATTTCCATGTTGTCAGACAATTTGTACATGAAGCCATCAATTCCTTAAGAGTTTAAATGCTGCCCTCATCACTTCTAGGTGTGTAACCTCCTATGAGAGGTGAATCACTGAGCTTTGACTCATAATCCATCATTAGATGATTTTCTGAGCCTCTTTGAAAATCCTTTTTAAGAAATATTTGACTTAGCAGTATGAACATGATTTTCTGATTAAAAATCATACTGCTTCTAACCATTTTGAAGGGATTAAGTGTGGTAACTAACACTTAATCAAAATTTCGGTTTAAAGCAACCTCTGGTTGTGTGAGAACCAATGTTTTCAGTTATAAATAACTGCCTGTGTACAGATAAACCTATTCAAAAGGCTTTCTTTACAGGGTTTCTAGCTCGTGGCATTTGTTACCTCTAACACAAGTGTTAGATTCACTTTTGCTCGCTGTTCTTTCTATCAGATATCCGTAGATTAGTCACATTATACTTGAGAGTATAAAATGATAGAAAGTGAGTTGTATCAGTTATTAACTGATCAACTAATTTATCAATTCAATGTGAAACATCATAATCAGATTCCAAGAAAGAAGTTTTAAGGAGTTTTGAAATCCCAAACTCTTTCTATCATGAACCTATTATATCAGCAGCAATGATCAGCATTCAGCAGCAATGATCATAGATTTGTTGCTTACAGATTTCACTTGAAATAGCCTTTGAGCTCAAACATTCATACCTGAAATTGTTAGTTTAAAACCAAAAGAACAAAGTACAAAGTACTTGTCTTGAATTAGAATTATCATAGAACTAACTGTATGAATAACTTTAAATTGGTAATAGTAGTTTTAGATGACAAAGTTAGATGCATTAACAAAATCTATATACAAGAACACATTATATTGAAAAATTTAAAGATTAAGCATTCCAATACCTGCTACCAAGTACTGAAATCTACCAACATCAAAAGCTTTTGTAAGAAGATCTGCAAAGTTTTGTTCTGAAGCAATTTTTATTACTTGAATTAACCTCTTTTCATTGCAATCCCTAATAAAATGATGTCTTATTTCAATGTGTTTTGTTTTAGAATGTTGCACTGGATTTTTAATAATGCAAATTGTACTACTATTATCAATATGAATAATGGTATGTAAGAAATTGTACCCATAGTCAAGAAGTTGGTTTTGAAGCCATAGGACTTGACCACAACAATTTGCAGCAGCTACATATTCAGCTTCAGTTGTTGAAGTAGCCACCATTGTCTGCTTCTTACACTGCCATGAGATAAGTCTGCACCCAAGGAATTGACATCCTCCAGTTGTTGACTTTCTGTCCAAGCTAGCACCAGCATAATCACTATCTGAGTATGCTACCAAGTCAAAAGATGACTCCTTAGAATACCACAGACCCAACCTAGATTGACCCTTGAGATATCTAAAAATTCTCTTGACTGCTGTTAAATGAGAAACCTTAGGAGTTACTTGATATCTTGCACAAGCACAAACAGAGAACATGATATCAGGTCTTGATGATGTGAGATACATCAAAGAACCTATCATAGATCTGTATGTGTGTACATCCACATTAGTTCCTTCTACATCTTTAAGAAGTGGCTTCTCAGGATCCATTGGTGTGCTTGCTGTTTTGGAATCAGCAAATTGAAACTTTCTAAGAATCTCTGCAACATATTTGTCTTGACTAATAAAGATTCCTTCTCTTGATTGTTTAACCTGCAGACCTAAAAAGAATGTAAGTTCCCCCATGGAACTCATCTGAAACTTATTGTGCATAATCTTCTCAAACTCCAAACACATCTCCTTCCTTGTAGATCCAAAGATGATATCATCCACATACACTTGAACTAGCAAAAGATCCTTCTTATGCTTCTTGGTCAAAAGTGTCTGATCTATCTTGCCTCTTTGAAATCCATTTGAAATTAAGTAGGAAGCCAGTGTTTCATACCAAGCTCTTGGTGCCTGATGTAGGCCATATAGAGCTTTAACAACCTTGTACACTTTGTCTGGATGGTCAGGATCAACAAAACCAGGAGGTTATGAGACATACACCTCCTCTTCAATAGTACCATATAAGAAAGCACTCTTGACATCCATTTGATAAACTGTGAATCCCATAAATGAAGCATAAGCCAAAAAGAGTCTAATGGCTTCAATCCTTGCTACTGGAGCAAAAACTTCTTCATAGTCTATCCCTTCTTCTTGTGTGTACCCTTGAGCTACTAATCTAGCTTTATTTCTTATCACTATGCCCCTTTCATCCCTTTTATTCCTAAAAACCCATCTAGTGCCAATTACTCTTACACCACTTGGTAAATCAACTAGCACCCATACCTTTTGAATCTTAAACTGAAGAAGCTCCTCTTGCATAGCCTCCAACCAGCTTGAATTCTCTAGGGCTTTATGAATATTCTTTGGTTCATCTTGTGAGAGAAAACATACAAATAAGCAAGAGTTTGAAAACTCATGCTGTTTTGAAGCATAAAGGGCATCAAGAAGCCCTTGTTGATCTGAAGACATCAATTGTTGTCTTGTCTTCACTCCTGATTGTACATCTCCAATTACATTGTCCAGGGAGTGGACTTTGTGAATCCTTGAGTGTGGAGTAGAAAGAACTTGATAATCAGGTGGAAGGTTGTTGAAATCCACCTCATTTTCTGAGATATTTGCTTGTGTTTCTTCTGATGATCCATCAGCAGAAACATTTTGCTTATCAGCGGGAACGATTTGCTTATCAGCAGAAACAACAGTGTTACTTCTGACTTGAAACTCTTGTTCCTTAGTTCTATCTTCCTTGCATTCATCTTCAACATCTTCTTTAGATTTACCAGAAGAACATTCACCATTTATTGAAGTTGAATCCACACTTGTATTTGTCCATATTGGCATCATCACATAATCTTGATCTGTCTCCTTCTCTAATCCTTCTCCATTTGTTGCATCAGCAGTTTGTGAACCTGAAAATTCATTAGTTTCTGCAACAAAAGGCACATAATTCATTGATTTGGATAGAGATTCAAGATCAAATAGCCATTTGGGACCTTGACCTTCTACATTGGTTTTATTTTCAAAAAACTTCACATGTAGATTTTCCTCTACTCTTCTAGTTCTCATGTTGTATACTCTGAATGCTTTGCTATTGACAGAATATCCAACTAAGAATCCTTCATCTACTTTTCCATCAAACTTTCCAAGATGGTCTAAGGTATTTAGAATTGTCATATGACATCCAAAAGGTCTAAGAAATCCTATCTCAGGAGTTCTACCTCTAAAAAGTTCATATGATGTCTTATTGTGAGGTTTTACAACTAAAACTCTATTTTGAACATAGCAAGCAGTGTTGACTGCTTCTGCCCAAAAAGTTATAGGCAACTTAGAGTCAGCTAACATAGTTCTAGCAGCTTCTATTAGTGTTCTATTTTTCCTTTCAGCAACTCCATTCTGTTGTGGAGTTCTTGCAACACTAAATTCTCTTTTAATACCTTTTTCTTTGCAGAAATCATCCATAACTCTATTCTTAAATTCTGTCCCATTATCACATCTAATGACTTTTACTCTTTTGCTTACTAGGTTTTCTATCTCTGTAATGAAGGTCTTAAGGATGCTAGAAGTCTCATCCTTAGTTCCTAAAAAGAATACCCATGTAAATCTACTAAAGTCATCAGTAATAACTAGACAATATCTCTTATGCAACAAACTTCTAACATTTGTAGGACCAAATAAGTTCATATGCAGCATAAACAATGATTGATTGATAGAGTTAACAATTTTGGGCTTACAAGTGGCTTTATGTTGTTTGCCTTTAAGACAAGCAATGCATGTTTGATCATTTTCAAATCGTTTTTGAGGTAAACCTCTTACCAAACCATCTTTGACAATCTTATTTATGGTTTTAAAGTTAATATGACCAAGCCTCCTATGCCATTTCATAGATTCATCCAATGTGGCCTTAGCAATAAGACAAGTAAGAGAATCTTTTGGAACAATTTTCTTCATATCAACATTGTACATGTTGCCTTTTCTTGGAATTCTAAGAAGTGCTTGACTTTCATCAGGCATCTTAAAATCAGAAGAAAATACAAGACATTCAGTGTCAGTAAAGAGAACTTTGTTCTTTTTGTCACACATTTGTGAGACACTAAAAAGATTATACTTAAGCTCTTGCACATAGTACACATCTTCAAAATCTAGTTTACCGGTTTTAATAGTACCTTTACCAGTAATTTTTACTCCAATTCCTCCTCCAAAGGTAACATAGCCTCCATCTACTGATTGAAAATTTGAGAGATAAGACTTGTTGCCTGTCATGTGCCTTGAACATCCACTATCTGAGAATCCTTGATCTTTAGTATCTGCTGATGAATGTCCCTGCACATAAATAAAGGAATTAGTTTTGTTTTGGGATCCAAACCATTTCTGACTTGGATCCGCCTCTTGCATCAATGGGATGTAATCTTTTGAGAATTGTTGATGCAACATTGGATTTAAGAATCCAACATGCCGAGGCCTTAACAGCATTTGCCCTGTTTCCCTTAGCAGTGATATGAACTGTTTGGCTATCAGCAGAAACTGATGGCTTTGCAGTTGTATCCTTTGGTTTCCAAACTTGTTTTTGGACTACTGCCTTTGTTAGAATGGGTCTGTTAACAACATTTAATGCATATTTGAAAGTTGTTTTAGCACTCCTAATTGTTGATTTTGGGTAAACAGTCATATATGGTTTTTCAGCAGAAACCATTTTCCTTTCAGCAGGAACAGTTTTTGTGACTGTTTTGGGTTTTGATCTTTTAGAATTAGAGTGAAAATGAGATTTAGGTGTTTGCCTTTTGTAGTTCACTCTATTACTTTCATACCCAGATACCCATTGGTTGCAGAAAGCTGCAAGATGGTCAAAACTACCACATGTGTAACAAACTTTGTTATCTCTTTGTTGAAGAGACTTGAGGCTATACCAATTCCTTTAGTTACCTCTAGGCTTGTTTATGGTTCTATATTGTTCACAATATCTTACTGGTTGCCTAAAATGTTTTTCATTGGTCTTAGGCCTATCAGTATTGTGTTTGACTATCTTACGAACTCTTGTTCTTGCTTTCTTAACCACTTCAGGTTTAGACATAACCTGTTTAAACTTTTTATCATCAGATGTTAAGTCCTCAATGATTGGACCATCTGACTTTCTACAAGAACACACCTTGTCCTTAGGAAGTGAAGTTTTACTTAAACTTTCACTTTCTTTCAAAGGTTCATTATCAACTACATTAGTCTTTGGTTGAACTCCATATTTGAATTCAGGTAGTTGAAATTCAGGTAATCCTGTGTGTTCTAGGTCAATTCCTGGGGGTGAAGGAATACCTCTATATGGTGGAGGAACAGTTTTGTATCCAACACCAGACTTAGCTTTATTTATAACTTGACATTCAATTAAGTTAGTCACACCCTTAGATGCATAATCTAGTGTTTCTACACTCATTTGAATATTCTCTTTAGCCTTACTAAGCCTATCTACTTCAGCTTTTAAGTTACAAATGTCATTATTTTTAAACATTATTTCTCTTTCAAGAAGAATTTTGACATCAATAAAGGTAGATTCATTTGTTCTAAAATGTATGACTTGTTCCTCTAGAGTAGCTATACCTCTTTTATGATTAGTTAAGCTATGAGCTGTATTAATTAATTCTTTCCTTTGATTCTCATAACGTTTGGTTAAGGTTTCTAAACTTTTAAGAGCAGAACAATTATTTGAACAAACTTTATCAGATTGTACCTCTGTAGAGAAAGCCATAAGAGCTGTCTGAGGAGAAGCTTCTTCTTCTTCATCAGCTGTAAAGCTCCAATCAAATCCTAATCCATCAATGGCTACCATAGCCTTTGGATTGGTTGATTCCCCTGGTTTGGACTTGCTTCCAAAACCTCTATTCTTGCTATCTTGCTGCCATGGCCTTCTACATTCTCTTGAGAAGTGCCCCAACATATGACAGTTATAGCATTCTATCTTTGACTTGTCAAAACCAGCAGTATCATTGCTGCTGATGGTGAGTTTCTTCCCCGTCCTTTGATAGAATTTCTTAGCCCTCATGCTAAGAAGAGAAATTTGCCATTTTAGGTCCATCTCTTCTAAATCATCATCATTGATTTCTAGAAGATCTTCATGAGTAAGCATGGACCCATTATTCTGGCTTGTGAAAAAGGCACAACAAGCCTTTTCATTCAGTATACCAAAGGTAATGCTTGATGAACTAGCAGCACCAGCTCCACTATCAACCTTTTCATCTTTAACTGGGTTTGAGATACTAGGAGATGACATAAAAGCCATGTTCCCAGTATATGAACTAGATACACCAGTTTTCTGTACTTCTTGTTCCACAATTTTAAAGTTGCTATACAAATCCATAAGATCCATAGTGTCTATGTCTGGTTTATTCTTCCAAACAACAACATGCATAGCCCACTCTTCTGGTAAGCTTCTCAGAAATTTTGAGTTTAAATCTTCTTGAGGTATGTCAACCCCAAGAACAGCAAGTTGACTCACAATTTTCTGTAGCCTTGTAAACATGTGGTCAAGAGATTCATTCATGGTTGATGAGAAATTTTCAAACTGCTACTTGAGAAGGGTTTTCTGTGTCTTCTTGGTGGCTTCATTCCCTCCATACCTTGCAACAATTGCCTCAAATAATGACTTGGCATCTTTGAATTTGCTGAAGTTTATAAGTTGATCATTTGGAATGGTCATCATCAGCATACTTTTGGCCTTGAGGTCATTCTTCTTCTTTATTCTTTCATCAGCAGTTGTAGGGATAGTTTGAACAACTGTAATTTCCCTACCTTCAACTGTTGATAAAGTGGTTGTGGGTTTGAAAGAGTTTCCATCTTCAATGATTTCCCAGAGAGTGTAATCCTGCACCTGGAAAAACTGTTCTATTCTTAACCTCTATAATTCAAACTCATTCTGTTTGAGAACTGGCAACTTTGCAGCAACATTTGTTTGAATAGATTCTGTGTCCATTTCTTCTTCTTCTTAATCAAAAGTATCAACCTGAGAGCTCTGATACCAACTGAGAGGATCACTTGATTTGATCACACACTATGGGTGTTGGACCTTTTAATGTGTAAATATGATACTTTGAGTGAATATGATTAAGTATGCGGAATCTACTTAACCACACTTAGAATGTTTATTGGAAATGGAACTGTGATGCTTGTGTTTATTTAACAAAGAACAATGAAAGTATTTCACCAAATGATTCAATATTATTCAGAATAATACGAGTGATCTTCACTATCACTAGGGTTACAAAGACCTTGAATCTTGTGTTTTGTTCTAATGTTTTTCTGTATATTTCTATTTTACTATCACACGCACACTTATATACTTATCTAAGATCTTCCTTTTATAGTCCAAGGAAAGATCTTTTACAATCTATATGACTCATCTAATTTACTAGCTTATGACTAAGCTTCATTCTAGTTAGTTGATGACTTATCATGTTTAGTCATTAAGATACAACATGTATCTAGGATTACAACTCACTTGGAGTGTTCAATTTGATGACTACAACAAAGATATTATCTTGTATATGAATCAGTAGAATAAGTTGTACTTATCTACACAGCTGTCTGTATGAGTCATAGTAGCATCAGCAGAATCCATCAGCAGAAACACCTTCAGTAGAAACCTTTCTTCAGCAGAATCCATCAGTGGAAACATGCTTTGTGCTTTGTCAGCAGAAACATACTTGATGTATTTCTTTAAACCTTTATGTTGATTCTTCTGATTTATTTAATTCCCAACAATATGCATACGAATGATAAGTTGGTTTCTCAGATATAAAACAAACACCCCCTTATTTGTATTCTCAAATTAAAAAAAATAAATAAATAAAAAAAACATAATTAAAAGCTAGTTGGTTTCTCTACTCTTTCATTGTACGAAGGTTTATATAGCTGCTGCAAAGCCCCTGATGTTCCCGCCACTTATCCTGGATGTAACCAGAATGATAAGTACAGGTTCATTGTTTCCTTGAGAATGATGATATCTATGTGTGTAACACGTACCTGTATATTTTGAAACCAGCACACTCATTTTTCAGTGAAAAAGTTTCTTAGTTGATGTAAACTAAACTTCTTTTTAGCCTTATATCTAACCTGAGACCCCATTATAAATAATCTAATTAAAAAATTCTTCATCAAACTAGGTCTTATTGCATTTTCTTACAAAATAGCAAATCCATAAAGCTACTTCTAAAAGGTTTAGTTGTTTGGTTCTTATGATGAAGCATAAGCTGAATATATAAGCAATCCCAAACATCCCTTAGCTTGTAGCGAACTTGACCAAAACATATTAAAATGAAGCAAAGCTTACCAGCCGCAGAACAGGATAACGTGTTACACACATCGCTAGCTAGCGTATTAGGAACCATATTCGTATTCCAGGTAATTCCTTATTCATTTTTCTAATTCAGATGATGTGGCTCCTTCCGTTGTTGCTGCTGCTGTCAAATCAATTACAAACATAGCATCAACTTAATTAATTGATGACCTGTTATTTAACATCAATAACTAACAACATTAATGATTAAAAGCAAGTACCAAGATTTCGTAATCCGCTGTCGAACTTATTCCAAGAGAGCTCGTATCGAATTGGTATTGCTATCTACACCGTGAGTTCAGTCCACATAACCTCATATCCTACAAAACACCAAAAACACCAAAATTAATTAATTCAATAAAAACTTGTTTGTAGTTAATACATAAGATAACATAAAAACAATCGCATGAATGAATGCCAATATCTTTAAGGCGTTGTCAACCCGTAACTCATCACAGGAGGCTATAATTAATCAAACATGACATTTTTTTATCACATTTAACCCTAAGAGGCATGTAAGAACACCCTATCTAGTCTATAATCACATCAAAATTCAAATGGCGCGATATACTAATCTATGTACATCATCGCTTGTCATATCAGGTGCTTGTTCTCCATCTTGCTCTAAATCATTCTACTCGATAATATATTCAAACTTAACACATATTAGATTATTGCCCTATTTTATCAGGTACGCATTCTTTTCATTAGTGTGACAAAACATCATCGACATTTTCCTATAAATAAAATGTTTTTTTTACCTTAACATTAGACCGAACAAACTCAGCAAGCCACATTATCTTACTGTTGATCAGCAAAGCCTGCATTTATGTGAAATTCCAAGTTAATTAAATGTCAACTTCAATATCCAACAGATTTAACAGTTCATGCAGAACTTTCGCAATACAATACATGATATTGATTCATGCGAAGTTCTGCATTAATAGGTTGTGTATATACACCAATGCTCTCAATCAACATATATAAAGAACAACAAAGACAGTGCTGCCTGAGTTGGGACGATCCGCATATGAGACAATATGTTTGTGGTCTACGCCCTCCTGGACCTGGACCTGCATTTTTGTTAAAACTAAAATGCAAGTCACCTTTGTAAGTGGAAAGTCAAAAAGGAGGATGTTTTTTAGGCTGTTTGGTGTAAGTGTAGTTGTGTAGTCGGGTGTTTGGCATAAGTGCATGCCGTCAAGTTTAAAATTATGTGTTATGTCTGCAGTTTAAACTGACCTTAACTCAACCTTATAAGAAATCGAGATATCAGTAATGGATGTCCGTACCTCATAGTTATATCCCTCCTCCTCCAATGTGTTCAGTAATGGATGTCCACACCTCATACGAAAATGAAAATTCAGATTGGGTAAGAGTGCACATTTTATGTACGTCTATATATACATCATTTTCATCAACAATTTCATCCTGCATCAGTTGCGAAAAGTAATTAGCACTTTGGTATGAAAACATGGATTACATTGTGATAAAATATGAATCAAAATAGTTCTAGAGTTGCCATGATAAGATGGTTAGATAAGAGGTCAAAACAGGTGGCTCAAGTTTCCATCCATTTGATAAATAGTCCATGTGGCAAGCGATCGCATAACGCCATTTGATACATAGCCCGTGTGGCTCAACGTTTTAACTCTATATCACTTTCATATAGATGTTAAGCAACCACTGTGTAAAAAATGAATAAAAGTTACAATGAAGGCAAGCATAGTAACTTGGCAGATTGATTAAAGCTTGTCTCGACCTCCTCAAGTGTTGCATCGTACTCGATTGGTGCAACAATTCTCTAATTTTGTAGTTGTTGAATCACCTCCACTGGTTTCTGGAGCTCCATGGTCCTTCCAACCATTTTCACTGCAAACATTAAGGTATCATTGTCAGCCATGATCAACAAACTAATAATAATAAAATTTTACATGGTGCCCCATATCAGATAATCACTTTCCAAAAAAAGAGCCAAACACCCCAGAATTTGTTTGAAGCAGCTCATACGACACTACATTAGTTAATTCTGTTATAGAATAATATATTAACCATAAAAGACCAAAATTTGTTTGAAGCAGCTCATATTCAAGGTTCGCAAGCTTACTTGAAACTGAAAATGTAATTAAGCTCTATTAACTTAAGCTTATAAGGCTTTGGAGCCCCTTAAGCTTATAAGCCATGACCAAAATTTTTTTTCTAGGAATCTAGCTTATAAGCCATAACTAATTTCAGGGGTAACCTTTTGATTAAGCATAAACACAACTAATTGTTTTTCCCGTAACTAATTTTCCTTTTTGATAGTGTTGCGTGTACCTACATATACATACAATTCGCTGTCACTATCCCACAAATTAATCACTATCTCACAAAGTAACCAAACCACATATAAATCAGCAAGCAAGAACCACCAAATTCACTAAAAAACATAAGTTGATCTTAGAAACAGCTTTAATCACAAACAAAACTAAATAAAAAAGATAAATAATTACATACCTTGATTAAAAAAATTCATGGCAACGACACTTCATCCTCTTTTGCAACCCATCCACCCCACTCAAAATAGTTGAAACCTGCAATTAAACATAAACCTCTGAATAAAAACACAAATTTATCAAAAAAATAAATAAATAACTGGAATTAAGAAAATTAAAAACCCTAGAGATGCGTGTGTGTTTTTTGTTTGTGTCTGTGTCTTGTGGGTTTTGGAACATCCGATTCATAACACATAATAAATTGCTTAATTTTGTTTCTCGTTTTGTGAATCTTGTGTTTGATCGGTAATTTTTTTTGGGCATGAATCGATGAATTTTTTAGGGAGGAAGAAAGAGATGCGTGTGTTTTGTGTCTGTGTTTTATGGTTTGTGGAAGAGTGAAGAAGCTTCAAGAAAAAAAAATGATACTTGAAAACAGATAATGGGAACATGTTTGTAGAAGAGGAAGGGATGATGGACACGTGTTTGCTACTGTTGATCCTATAGCAACACTCACATAAATTACTATAGATGGAAGAGTGCTGTTACTAAAGGTCACGGGTTTTATACTTATTGTATAATGCTGTATTTATACAGGGAATGGGTAAAATGGGTTTTGACGGAAAAGCCGTTGTTTGACCTTCCTTAGTTGACTTTCGTTGACTTTCTTATTTAGACACATAACAAAGAACGTGAGTGTTTGAGATTGTATTTGAAAAAATAGATCTTACTCAGCTTTTTCAAAACTGCATTTTGTATTCTAAAAAACACATATAACCGCTTTTTCATAATAATTTGTCATCTGGAGCATTTATGAGCGATTAGCTTTTTATCTTGCAACATTCTTGATAAAAAGTTTGTTTGGTTAAAAGCGATTAAAACAAGCATTAAAATTCCGAAGCCATTTTTTTTTATCACAAGTACTACAAGAGAAATCTTGCTATGGGTTTTAGAAAGATGGAATGGAATGCAATGGAAGCTTGGATGCATCGCCTTTTATAGGCGAAGTTCTTGCCATACGACATCATGGATGACAAATTGAGATCCAAGTTACAGCCCACTTGTATCCAACTTGCAATATTCTCTCATCTAGATACACTGTATCTTTAACATTTTACACCTAAAAATTTAACCACATTTACATTATCAAACACTTTTATAAAAACAAAACAACTACTGCTAACTGCCACGATACGGAACTAATTTCATTATTTGACTTTTCAACACCCCTCTCAAAACTCAAAACAGCTCATTTCCAAAACAAAATAAGAAACTAATAAACGGTTACAACAAACATTTCCCAAACACCCCCAATTCTTCCCACCTATAAATACCCTACCACTTCAATCACTTTACCGCTCAAATCAAACACAATCACACACACACTCCAGGTATCTTCTCTCTCACTCCATCTCCATCATTTCAATATATCGTTAATCAGTTAGTTATTTCCATTAATCGCTAATTAAATTTGTTAAAATCTTCCGTTTAAATCGTCGAATCGCGAAAACTGTATATCGTAGATCAGATCGTGAATTTAACGGCAAAAATTGAAGCCCTAGAATGTTTACGGTGAATTATTTGTGGTGCGTAAGAGATTTAGGTATCGTTAAACTCGAATAATGTGTATGAAGTGTAATTGAAGACGTAGACTCACTGATTTTGGTAGTATTTCGCACGCGTTGAAGTCGAATTATGCGTATTCGCAATCGTTACTGGTTTTTAAGTAATCTGTTATAATAATACAGTGTTTATGATGATTTGTTTGTGATCTACTTTTGCGTTAGAGATATAGGCACTACTGATGCATATGTAGCTTATTTGAAGCCATATAACTAATGTTTATGATGAACTGTTTGATCGGCTTTATAGGAAGAGATTTAGTTACCTTTTGCGAGCGTTACATTCGATTGCTGCGTATGTAGTTTTTATTTTAGGCCTAGAAGTTATTGTGATATAGGTACTATCCGCAATCGTTAAAGTCGACTTATGCATGTGTAGTTTATTTGAGCCGTAGAATTTACTGTTTTTGATGATCTGCTTTTGCATAAGTGATATAGGCAGTATTTGTAATCGTTAAGCTCGACTTATGGATGTGGAGTTTATTGAAGCCATAGAATTATTCTTTTTTTAGTAAATTATTATAATGTAGTGTTTATGATGAGTTGTTTGTGATCGATTTTATAGCGAGAGATTTAGGTACTATTCGAAATCGTGAAACTCGACTGCTACATGTGTAGTTTACTATGAATTATCTGTGATCTACTTTTGCGTAAGAGAATTAGGTACTAGTCGCATTTGATAAACTCGGCGGCTGCATTTGTAGTCTATTTGAGCCCTAGAAGTTACAGGTTTTATTACTAATATGCTGTAATGTAGTGTTTAGTTGATCTGTTGTAATGTATTGTTTATGGTGAAAATGTATGTGATCTAGGTATTGCAATCGCTAAAGTCGACTTATGCATGTGTAGTTTATTCATGACTTAGAAGTTACTATTTATGTTTATCTGTTGTAATGTAGTGTTTATGATGTATGGTGTGTGATGTGCTTTTGCGTAAGTGATATAGGCAATATTCGCAATCGAGCTTATGGATGTGCAGTGTGATTGGAACCCTAGATTTACTGTTTCTTTGATAATCGATTATAATGTAGTGTTAACAGTGAGTTGTTTGTGATGGGATGTATAGTAAGAGATATGTAGGTGCTATCTGTAATCATGAAAGTTGGAACTTGACTGTAGCGTATGTAATGTAACTGAAAGACGAATTACTGGTTTCTGTTAGTCTGTTGTAATGTAGTGTTTATGACGAATTGTTTTTGACCCTTTTTTTTAGAAAGAGATTTTGGTACTATGCGATTGTTAAACTTGATTGCTGCAGTTTAATTGAAGCGTTTGTGATAGGTTTTATAGTAAAGAGATTTAGGTACTATTTGCGACGGTTAAACTTAACTTATGCACGTGCATTTTATTTGAGCCCTAAAACTTGCAGGTTTTTTAGTAATCTGTTGTAATCTAGTATTTACGATTATATTTTTGAGATCGGCTTATTAGTAGAGATATAAATTCTGTTCGAAAAAGATTGTTGAAATCGACTGCTGCTTATGCAGGTTAAATGAAACTCTAGAGTTATCTGGTTTTTTGCTGATCTTTAGTAATGTGATGTTTAGGATGAATTGTTTGTGATCAGCTTTATAGTTACTATTCGCATTTATTAAAATCAACCACTATGTATGGTTCATTAAAATCAACCACTACGTATGTAGGTTAATTGAAACATTAAAGTTATTGTTTTTTAGTCATCTGTTGTGATGTAGTGTTTACGGTGAATTTTCTGTGATCAGCTTTATAGTGAGAGATTTAGGTACTATTCAAAATCATTGAACTCGACTGCTGCATATGTAGTTTATTTGAGTCCCAGAACTTACAGGTTAATAGTAACGTTATTGTAATGTAGTGTTACTAGTAACTAGGTTTCTTCTGAATTCCCCCAAAAATGGAACATGGAGACATTTTGAATTTAATGTTGCTCGTCAAAATGTGCAAGTTAGATCTTTATATATGTATTGTTACTTTTTATCAGTGTCGATTTGTGCTCAAGGTAATAACATATCATCACTCTGCTATGCAGATGGCAGAATCACAGAAAACAGCTGCTCCATCGGTCAAATCGAAAGAAAAAAATTCACTGCTAGGTAAATTTCCAACGAAGTGCTTGACCTTTGTTTTATGAATCAGCTAAAATAATCAGAGGTTTCAGATGGATTTGTTAGATATATCTGTACCATGATCTCTTGCTAAGCACCTGTAATTATCGTGCAACTTGTTGACATAAATGAGAGATTTAGTAATGCATCTTGTCAAATAGCAGATATAGACATGGATAAAGACTTATTTGGCTCTTGGAAGTCTGCTAACAATGGAATGGATTTTGACTTCGGACCACCCACGGCCACTGGTGGCAAGAAAACGGCTTTCAAGTTTGACAAAATGTAAGCATTGCAAAACCACAAAGTTGCATATCTAGTTATCTACTACTATTTTAGCTTTGAAATTACTTCTTTATGCTAATGTGTAGAAACAGCTCAAACTTTGTATCTCGATTTAAGATATACTTACTGGTCTATCTAAGAGATACATAATCAGATTCTTAATATCCTCCTGCAGCCGAGTCATTCTAGAATTCTATACTGTATAATATTTTCCATTAAAATTCATGATATAACTTTGTTTCCAGGGATATGGATTTCTCTTTTGATGCTGACTTTGGCAAGTCATTCAAGCTGGACATGCCTGGTTTTGATCTATCTTCCCAGAAATCTGAAAAATCAAAGGAAAAATCAACGGAAAAATCAAAGGAAAAATCAAAGGAAAAATCTAAAGAAAAACCTTCTGGTGGAGAGCAACGAGCAAAAAGAGATAGCTTCCAATTCGATTTTGATTTTAATGAGTTAGTGAAAGTCATATTGGATTATTCTCTTTATCTATCTATCATGCCAACATTTTTCATTTCAACTCACTTGGTTTATGTATTTGTAGGTTTGGAAATTTAGATTTTGAGCCGAAGAAGACAAAGGTAGATGGAAAGTCTAACAAATCTAAAGATAAGGAAGAATGCGCAAACGTAAGTGGCAGTGAAGGTTCTGGAGACCTTTTCATTAAGAATTTTGATACATCACAGGATAGTGATCCTACTTCACGGGGTCCTTCCGATTTTGAGTCGAATAAGACAAAGGTAGATGGAAAGTCTAACAAATCTAAAGATAAGGAAGAATGCTCAAACGTAAGTGGCAGTGAAGGTTCTGGCGACCTTTTCACTAAGAATTTTGATATATCACAGGATAGTGATATCTCATTTAAGCCTCCTGCTTCACGGGGTCCTTCCGATTTAGAGGTTGATATTCAAATGGATCACGATAAGGATCCCGATCCCAGAAATGAAGAAAACAACTTGAAAACTGTAATAGATGAAAGCTGTCATCTAAAACCTGCAAATGCTGAAGAACAAGAAATACAGACAGCACTTTCTTCTGAAAAGATAATTTCTAGCAGTCTTCAGGAGCCTATACAAGAATCTCAATCACCGGAGAGATCTTCTCCTGAGCATCATGCTCAGCCAGTTGCACAAGATGTGTATGGTCATGCTTTAGCTGATAATGTTTCTACTGATGAAACGTTTTCAGACGTGCAAGAAGAGGAAACTAGCACTATGGATAGAATGGCGAGCCCGAGTTCAGGGGATGAGCAAAATGACAATGTGAGGCCTGTGGCCCAATCAGTTCCTAGAAGTTTATCAGTGGAAAACTCATCGGCACATATGAATTTACGGATTCAAAAGGATGAAATGAGTGAAACGAGGGATGATAATCCAGTTATTAGCCATATTGATGGTGATGATACTAGGAAGGCTGATTCACATCCTGAAAATTCTGAGACACCCGGGATAGAGAATTCGGCTCTTGGGGAAACTGTTAAGAGGAATGCAGATTCATTTTCCAAACCTCATGTGGACTCGCTGGATGGGTGAGATTATACATATTTTCTATGTGCTGATCTTAGTACAGATGCATATAACGGTTGTAGTATGGTAATGGCAGTCAGATGTAAATACACAATATAAGCTGGAGGGTATGAGTCAAATATAGTTAATGCATACTTTATATAGGATTACAATAAGAATTCTGGGAGAAAAGCATTTTATTGATCTGATAGACAAATTTCTTTACCTCTATTTTAGGCATAGGTGTAACTATGCTTCTGATCTATGCAGTGGAAACAAAATTGATAAGTTGGTGTCAGCGAAAGAAAGAGGGAGTATTCCTATCAGGTCAAAATATTTCAAGAAACAAGATGGCAGTGATTCTGAACTGCAGCAGGCATCAGTCTCTTCAACAAAACTCATCTCCAATGGCAACAAAAGAATGAGCACCTTACCAAATAATCCCACACTTGAAAAAAGGTGTGACATTCTATCAATGCAAGTAACTTTATGATAATATTATGAAGTGCTCATTATGATGTTCACATGGAGTTTGGTTTTAGAAGTGGAGAAGCTGGTAGCAAAGTTACTGCTATATCAAGGCCACTACCCAAAGTGCTAAGCAGAGACATACCTAAACAAACCGAAAACACCGAGAGAGGCCAGGTTAAAGGACGTGAAACTACTCGGTGAGGCATTGTTATCTTGAACTGAAGATCATTTATTAGTATCATAGGTCTTGGAAGAAATTTTTAACTTATTATTGAATGACAGGGAGGGATTAAATGCTAATAATGCAAAGCCCAGAAATGAACAAATGAAGACCATGGTGACACATGATACTGGTCCAATGATGGAGGAATCTGTTCCAATTAATGCAATCAGGTTCGGTATCTACACATGAACTTCCGTTCTGCTCTAAATATTTATCCAAATCAATTTTGTATATGAAACCCTAGACATGCTGGAAATTTGCTTTTTGTCTGCCAAAACCTACCACCGTCGTGTCTGTTGTGGAGAATTATGAGACCACCTTCCTTGAAAAAATTCCATGAGAAAATTGCTTGCTATTAAGATAATATGTTATGATGTATTTTGCTAAAGAACGTCAATTACTTTGAAATCATTGCTGTAAATTGGAAAACAACCCACCTATGTTAATATCTTGGGACCCTTTTCTTCAGGTCTGATGTCCGTGCAGCCAGTTCAATTGAACAGTCCAAAAAAAATCTCCCACAGATTAGCCTAAATACTGCGCTGCAAGCTACAAACATGACATCTACTCGTAATGTGAGGAAAATTGTTGTAGAGAAGAATCGGATTCCCCCAACTACAGTTGAGATGGAGAAATCTGAAGTTTCTAGTCTAAGAGTCTCTAGGTTTCATGATCAATTCTATCTCTTAATTGCTCCTATATCCCCTGTTTGTCTATCAAAAAACTTTGAAGAAATTGTACCGATTTCCATCTGTATTCTTGTGTAGAGTTACAGAACCAAAGTCAAAGCCACTTAGTTCCTTGTTACCCAAGAATTTGACATCCATGAGAAACAAGGAGCAAGGCACGGAGTTGCAAACAAACTTGATGTTGAAGAGGAACCCTTCTGCTGAGACAGAGAAGCAAACACCATCCCCTACTAGTCTGAAGCGTAAAGCATCCGAGGTCTCTTTTCCCTCTTCTAGACCTTTCTTCTAAGAAAGGAATATGAAACTTAAGCTAACATTTAGTTGATTTTTATAATGATTAATGCAGGAATCTGCTGCAATACGAAGATTGGCTCCACTGAAACGTCCCTCTGCATCACCCAGGTGCCATCTTGACAATACTTTATCTAAGTGTACTTTCGTTTATGCTTCTATCATATCTAAATGGTGTTGTTCATCAAAATCAGCAGCAGTGTTAGAGCATTACCACAAAAAGTTGTTGAAGAACAGGTACTTTTCCTAGAAACATGTGTAGAACACTTGCAAGATTTCGTTAATAACTAATTTACACTTTTTGGTTTCCGGATTGTAGGTTTGCAACCATGCGAGCGTGGCACATGATAAATCTCCTAGGATCAATGCTCCACAAACAGAAATGGACATATCCATGGCACATGACAAGTCCCCTAGGTCTGATATTTCACAAATAGAAATGGACATATCTTCGTCTGTAGATGATGACAGCATTGCTGAAAAGGCTGAGGCATGCTCAAAGGAACTTGAAGATGTAAGCATGCATTTTTTTTTTTTTTTTTTTTTTTTTTTTTTTTTTTTTTTTTTTAAGGCTAATCATCTTTAAAATTCATATTTTGAAACACATGTCATGAGCGTAGAAGTTAATGAGATACATTTTCTTAATACAGATCTGTAACATGCTGAAAGAGAAACACGAGGAGGCAAAGGATTTACTTGTCAGAGCTATCGTCAACAACAATAATATCGCGATGCTCAACCATCCAGTCTTTCAAGATAAAATATCCTTTTTAATGTATTTTACTGCTTATTCATCTTATTTGTATTGATCTGCAAGTTTTCTGAAAGTTTGGAACAAGGGAGGGTATTGGATTATGAACGTTTAAATCCTTAATATTATTTGACACATCCGGATGGTTCAGAGATTCGCTGAGTTGCTGATATCGAAGTAGTTTCCAACCCCAATTTTTTAGCCAGAACCAAAACATGTCATATAAGGTACTTTCTTCAACCCATCCACTCTGCATAGTACCAAAGCAGATGCAAAAAGGTTGTTCTGTTATTTTTGTTACTTCTAAAGTCTAGTGATTATACAGGAGAGTGTATGCTTGCTTTTGGTAGAAGATATGTTACACTATGAAGATTTCAGCTGCACGTACTGGCGTTTGGTAGAAGATATTTCACACAGTAAAGATTTCAGCTACTCGTACTGGCGTTTAGTAGAAGATATTTCACACAGTGAAGATTTCAGGTACATGTACTCACATTCATATCCTGTAAAGGAACTTTAACTACACAATCATCATAAATGTTGACAAAAGCATATTGTGGTAGACTACTTGTCATTCATTAAACTTCTGTTAAAATACCTAAAGATTGATTTTCCATGAATGTATGACTTGAGCCTTTTTGTTCCTGCCTTGTTTTTCCTTTATAGTATAATATTGCAAAGTAAATTTAGAGAGAACACATCAAAGTATGTTATAAATTTTTTTTAAAAACTTTATAACTACGGAAACATAAATGCGATAGCTTTTCAAACTATCAACCTGACTGAAATAGGATGTAGAAATAATTGCGCCTTGTAACCACTCTAATGTTGATCCTAACCGCCCCTTATTTTGGGATTTTAGTACTTTTAATCAGTCTAGAACATGCTTTACCCGGAGATAGGGTCTCTGTAGCTAAGTGGTCAAAGATTCTGTTTGGGTGGCTCCTCTAAATATTTGGAGTAAATCTAGCAGTTCTAAGCCATTTTAAAGAAATCGGAGCAATTTAAGCTGTATTTTAACGTTAACGGATCAAACACAATAGAAAACTTAGCTTATAGAAAGAAAATGTGTCAAATGGGATAAACATGCTCTAAATTGTTTTTTTATACAAAATTTAGATCATTGTTTGAATAATATAGTCTGTACTCTGTAATCATACCAGTACGTTATTTATCTACAACATTCACACAAAACATTGCTAACCCAACCCGTTCTGACATTTGCCATAGTGACCTGAGCTTGTTACCCAACTCTGGCTAATTCCATAGACTTAAAAGTAAATAAAATTGCAAAGATGCACAACTAAAATAAGAATATTGATTATTGGATACAACACGGAAATCATTTTCAGCCAACTGTTCACGAATACATTATATATTCAAGTGACTAAGATTCCACCCTCGAATATGCCAGCCAACATTGTATACATTATTGATGCCTTGGTTGCAAATGATTCAGTCTCTTATTAGTAATAGATAGGAATAATGTTAAAAACAATGAGAAAGGGTCCTATGCAAACTCCATGTTACGAAACTTCTCCATCTCCCCTCGAAAAGCAACAACCGCATTTGCACGAAGATACAGTAGCACCTTGAATCCGTCTTTTGTCCCCTGGCTTGCCTCCGAATAGGGCAAAAAAAAACATGGCTCAACACTCCCAAGAAGGTTCCTCGAAAGAGGTATAACCGTGACTGGACCTCCCCAACCAAAGTCAACCGTTGAATGGCCCAAGTGCCTCCAGTCAGTAAATGCACTAACCCATTTTCCAGCATTGATCCCCTTGTCATAATTAAGCTCTTGGAAATCGATAAATGAGTGAACATACTCGTCGCTCACATTTTTCTTACTCTTTTTTATCAATTCGGCAGTTTCCCAAATGGGTCTATCGATCAGATCTCCGGCTGTGATCTGTACGTACATTGGAACACACCCGTTGCCCCAGTAGCCAGCCGGTAGTGGGGGCTTCACTAGTCTCCTAATGTTGATTGCGTATGCATATTTTACCTTCTCGTCTCTTGGAATCTTTGAGGCTTTCACTCTGTTTTTTTTAAAGTAAAATTAATACTTACAGATACAAAAATAATATAAGTACATCTACCAACACTGCAATGTGTTTTAGCAGTATTTATGTAAATGAAACAATCAGAATCACCTACTCGGTGTTAGCCGTAAAAGACTCTTTTTGTTATGTAAAATGACCCTAAAAATCTGATCACA
This sequence comes from Artemisia argyi, assembly GCA_030686995.1. NCBI lineage: Eukaryota > Viridiplantae > Streptophyta > Magnoliopsida > Asterales > Asteraceae > Artemisia > Artemisia argyi. The sequence goes on along the minus strand of CM060681.1, from coordinate 85,010,715 downwards.
AATGCTTTTTAATTGGATTTTGGGTGTTTGGCATTGTGTTTACAAAACATATAATTTCAAAACTCTGTTTTCCTCTATGAAAATGCAAATGGTCACTTTTCTAACCTTTGTTTGCCAACACTACTTTTTGATTATCTGTGTTTTACAAACGCAATAATCACATAATCTACTCCAAAACGCTAAGTTTACCTGGCTTGCCATAGAGCAGCACCTAAAGCTTCAAAGGTGGTGAAGTTTGAACCAGACTTCTCATGCAGAAAAGCCTTGAACCGATCCAACCAGTCATCTTTGACATGATAATACTCCCTAATCACCTTTTCACTCAACTCCGAATACGGTACAAAGTTCTTGTCCAAACACAAAAACTCATCAATGGGAAAGTCCGTTCTAGGCGGTTCTCTAGGCCCCAACAAACTTGACCTGTCCCAAACCGGATCAACGGTCACCCCACTCGCCCCTCGAGCCACCTCAGCCATAGCATTGAAAAACAACGTCGCCCCAAGCCCATCACACAAAGCATGGTGCACACACGCCCCTAGTGTATACCCTCCACAACTAAACTTTGTCACTTGTAAGATCACCAGATTACTCTCCCTTGTTTTCTCATCCGGGTTCGGAACTAACAATTCTATAAACTCCTCATCTGCATCATCTAAGTAGTTGACCGAGCTCAGTGGGAAGTCAACGGTGGCTGGAATGACTTGAACTCCATCACCAACTCTGCAATGTAACTCAAACCTTCCATCACTAGCTCGGCGATGTAGAGAACCTATGTATGGGTAGTATTTGACTAAGGTTGTGGAAAGAGCATTGGTGATGACATCGAATGGGTCGGTTTTTTGTTGCTGGTTAGTTGCAGCATAGGCTCGGACATAACGAAACGGGACGTTCATGTTGCGGTCTGTATCGAGGTGTGAGAGAGGGAGGATGTGGTCATCGGTGAAGGGTGGCTGAGAAGGGAGGATGGTGGTTGGTGGTGAGATTTTTACATCCATGGTGGTACGTGGTAGTAGCGCACTAATGATATGTCCAATGTAGATGTTTAGGCGGAATTATTATACTCGTGGAAATTAACTTATGTTTGAAGTTTGAACAAAGAAAGTGGACTTTTTAGGCAACCATTATTCCGCAACAATCATACGGAGAGTAGTTTATTACTATTTCGCATAAAATAACTCTCTTTTAGTACTGAGTCGAGTTATTCTACAAACCAAACATTTGATTAGTTCGCTTCATTATTTGCTAATTTATTATATACAAGCGAACTATTGCTTTAACATGCTTTGGACAACTAGGACAATCAGTAACATCCCTAAAACATTCAACTAAATGCTTCTTTAGACGAAATGCTCCATTCTTGGTTACTTTGAAGCAAAAGTTACATTTAAAATTGTTTTTGTTCTTAGGATACTGGATTGAATATCTCCTTACTGGATCCTTAGGTTTGCGTGGGTTAATGTTGCTTGGGTTGGTCGTGTCCATTTTAATGTGAAATTTCAGAAATTAAACAAATTACAAATGAGCAAATCATCAAATTAGCATAACAAAATTTTGTAAGAAACTAGTAGCAAAAGAAGTATATATATATATATATATATATATATATATATATATATATATATATATATATATATATATATATATATATTTTAAATCGAGCCATAAAGTGCTCTTAAAATAGCAGGAAACATACAAGTATGAGAAGAGGAATTAAAAAAAATAAGAAGAGGAGTCAATAAAATAAGATTAAACACATAAGCTAATCTTAAAAACACAAAAGTATGAGCATAATAACTTTAAAAAAGAAAATAAGAAGAGGAATTAAAAAGTAAAGTAACTGATGAGTGCTCAAACACTCATCATTTTTGGTCTAATATGAACTGCAAAACATACAAAAACACTCAGAAATGCATCAAAATACCAAAAATATTTCAAAATTGTGTTTTATATGTTTTAGATGCAAAATGAGCAAAAACAATTGAAAAAACGCACAAAGTTTGCAAAATTGGCAGTTTCAGTCCCCCAACTTTCATAAAATTACAAAACTAGTCCCTGGATATTCAAAATATGGAAAATTATCACCAAAGGTCCTTTTTAAATCATAAGTTGTCATATTTAGTCCTTTGGTGAAAAATTGGAAAAGTTTTGAGAATTTACAGTTTTGGTCCCTAGAGTTTCAGATTTTGGCAGAATTGGTCCCTGGTGGGATATTTTTGAAAGGAAAATCAATTTTTATCCCTGGAAAATCAAAACGTGTCAAAAATAGTCCTTGGAATGAAAGATTGGTGAAAATTGCAAGTTTAGTCCCCGGATTTTGAAAATTGACATAAATGGTCCCCGGGAATTTCAAAAGTTAAAAAATTGCAAATTTGGTCCTTGGGTTAATAAAAGGTGGCAAGAATGGTCCTTATACTACTTTTGGAAAATTACAATAATAGCCCCTGGTTTTCAGAATTTACAAAGTTGGTCCTTGTGATTATTTCTTAACCAAATGGACCCTTGATATTACTATTAGCCTAAAACTAATCCAAACCCAAAACCAAATCTGATCCAACATTAACCCCCAAGCCCATCTAAATCCGGCCCACTCCAAAAACTAACACCCCCGTTTATTATCTAAACCCGGTCAAACCATGGTTTGACCATCTTCTTCCCCCCAACACCGCCCCTAATTCCCTGGTATTTTGCTCCCCCCTCCTCTCCAATCACTCACCAACTCACCAACCCTCATAAATATACTCACCTACACCCTCACCTTCCCCCCTCCTCAATAAATGCTCACCAAACCCACTCAAGGCTGCTTTTACCCTTTTCCCGCCAAAATACAATGGACGACTGAGATCCATCTAAGCCATCCAAGGGCTGCAAACAGAGGTGGGAAAGTCATGAGAGACTCCAAGGTCTATAAAAAGTCAAGAAAAGAGAAGAAAAAGGCAGTAGTTAGTGTAGCTTAAAAAGTAGTGTAACTTAGTTTAGGTTTTAGCTTAAATTTCAATTTCTGTTGTAACCTTTTGTTTAAAAAGCATTGTATGAAGTATTCTTAGTGTGTACCAAACTCAATTTAAGCATTAATTTCAGAAATTCAGTTCTAGTTTCCAAGTTTACAATTTCAATTTAAAATTTCAATTTCTTAGTGAAGTGTTGAACTTTGTTGCTCAGTATTGTTGTAAGCTCACATTAGCTTATTTATAAGTCTTTTTAAGTATTTTCAGTCTTAAAAACCAAGTGTCAATTAGTTTTATGAAATATCTTTCATTTACCTAGAAGTTCTATTATTTCTTTGAAAAAATTAAAAAGAAGAAAAAGAAGAAGGAAAGGAGCAGTGAAATATGGAAGTGGTTTAGAGTCTCAGGGAGACATTAGGATATATATTGAGTATCTGTTTTTGGTTTTGAGCAACTGTCTCAGTGTAAGTATCAACTCAGTTCAAGTACCATTTTCATATTTAGTAATTGCTAGTTATAGCTGTTAATTGTTGTTAATTTAGACTTATTTGTGGTTTATCTGTGTTAGTGGAAGTTAAATAGTTGAATTCATGGTTTAAAATATCCAACTGCTTTAACAAATCCAATTTTCAGTTTCATTAGGGGTGTTTGGATCTGCCTATCCAACTGTCCTATGGTTGTTGTCTTGGTGTTGTCTCTGCATTTGTAGGATACATTAGTTCATTTTAGTATATGTCAATCTTAAAATTCATGTTTCTAGCATAGAAAGTCAAAATCTCTTTCAATTTCCCTTAGGTGTTAACTGTGTAGGTTTTAAGTACCATGATTGCTTATATCACTGCATAAGCTGTTGTATAAGCTTGTTTTAGTCTCACTTTAATGTATTTTATCATCATCAGTATCTAGGATCAACCCAAAGTTCAAAAAAATCAATTGGTTAGTTTTAGTAAAATAGTCAAAGTTCATCTCATCAGATTTTTCCAAAAGTTTGAACAATTGTTTTGATTTGTGTGTTATGATTCATGACCTGAAACTTGTTTCCATTTGTAGTCTACCACCCTAGCTTTAAACTCTTAACATCATTTTATTTTTAGCAATTTTTCTGTGGGGTCCACACTGGTTCAAACTCAACTGCAGGGCAAAAGTATGCCCTGCTACATAGACATCAGTCCAACTCCTTCATTTCCATGCTCTCTCATGTCCTACACAGTGGGCCCCACAATGAGCTTATTGGATTTTTGAGAAGCCAATAAGCTCATCTTCAAGTTCCTAAGCTTATTTTGAGTTTTGAGTCCCATTTGATAGGGCTGCAAGGGACACAAACTTTGTCCCTTGTCTGAGTTGCTCTGGTTCTTCACAAGTGCTTATTTTGAGCTTTTTGCTTAATCAGTGGTTAGGTATAGCTATTTCTGGCTTATTTCTGCTTAATAGACATGTATCCACCCAATTCCACCCCTGGTTCTCAGATTTGAGCTTGTTTCAAGCTTATAGCTTGGACAGTTGACCAAAGTCAACTGTCAAGCAAATAAGCACTTGTTGTGCTTATTTCTGAGTTCCACCAAACTTGTTTTCACAAAAAGTTTTCATTTTTAGTTGTAAAGTAAATTTCCAAAAAGAAAATCCAGAAAAGTGAACTTAATTTTTAAGTGATAGTTTCTATTTAATTTTATTTAAATTTTATTTTTCATTTTTAGATTTTAATTAAGTACTTGTCATTTTTATATTTTTATTAATTACCTATTATATTAAAGTATTTATAGTAATTTTCTCAGATTTTTATTTTATCTTTAAGTATTTATTAGAATTAATCTTAGTTTTATTAATAATTAATTAATATTAAGTTTAAAATAGCATAATTAGTTTTTTTTAAGCAAAACCTAGTTTTTATATTTTTCCTAGCTTTTATATGTTGTAAAATAATTTTACAAATTTTATTAGAATTTTTACTGTTCATTTAGTATTTTTCTTAATTTAAAATAGTTTAATTAGTTAATTAGTAATTAATTAGTTATTAATTAATAAAAAAAGCACAAAAAGACAAAAATACTTATTTTTATTTTTAAAACTTGTTTTTAGTTATTTTATAATTTTAGAAATTTTATTTTCACCTTTTTAGTAGTTAAATAATATTATATTGTATTTAAGTATTTTAATTATTAATAATAAGTATTAATTAGTAATTAATTAATATTAAATAATTAATTAGTGTTTAAATTTATTTTCTTTTTCTACAAATTTTCTTTTACATTTTAGTTTGTAAAAAAGTCATTTTCACCCCCTGGGTGTTTTCAGATTTCATTTTTCACTTTTTATTTTGTACGTTCACGTTTTATTTAAACGTAACGTACGCGTTTTTAGGTTTAAATCGTTCCTGGTTTTTCTTAGCTTTCCCGTCTTATTCATATAGCTTGTTTAAGCAATTTCTTTGTAGATTCCTTAGTTCAATCACTCACAACCCTTTTTCCATCCAAATTCACCCGATCACGAAACCGTTTGATAACAATTCACACCTCGTCGGGACATAACGACCCGGGGAAACACTGTATTCCGCGGAGCATTGATCTAGGCTGTCTGACTGTGTTGACCACAATCCGTGGTTGAATTTAGTTGACTGCTTTAGCATCAATCAGTAACTGCTGATGATATATCATAAAAAAAGAAGGTTGATGAGAAAAAAAAGGATGAGAGAGAAAGTTACTTGTGAGTGAGTAGTTGTTTTAGGTTTTTATCTCATAAAAACCTAAATTACTTTAAGTTGGGCTTTATCAGAGGCTTTTTTAAAGCCCAATACCCAACTAGAAATGACTAATAAAGGTCCACTAAAACACATGAGACATTAAAAAAGCGCTCTTAAAAGGCGCCAAAAAGCATCGCCTTTTATCGTGTTATGAAATGGCTGCGCATCAAGGGTCGATGACCTCACTGCCTCGGGTGTAAAAAGGTGCGCTTTTTTAAACACAGGTTTCAACAACTAAGGAACACTTCCCGTGGGAAGGATTCATACCTTTAGCAGACCCAGTAGTCATCACAGTCGTGATTCATCACATAAGATAGCATGATCTATATGAATGGAGGGGTAGCTTAGTCAACATCATATATGATCATTGTTTCAAACAACTGTTTGAGAAATCAAGAAAATGATACATCTTCCAACTACTTCTCTCATTGGATTCTCGTCTGAAAGATCCATGCCTGAAGAAGTACTCCAACTGGAAACTGTCACACCCCCAAAATCGGGTCCAGCGGAAGCATACATGTAGCTGGGGTGTAACTCAATTGGTATTACAACACATGTAGAAAATTGGTTTTCACTTCAATGTTTTAGAATAAAATCGTTTAACTAAAAGTATTGAATTTACATTGTTTAAAATTAGTGCGGAAGTAGGCCCTTAAAAGTAGTTTAAAATGGTCCCCAAATAAATAATCAGAGTCTTCTATGACCATGCCATGCCCTGCCAAAACCTCCAGTAGTGTGCCATAGGTTAAAACCTGAAAATACATGCTAAAGTGTCAACACGAGGTTGGTGAGTTCATAGAGTTGTTTAACAAATAAAGTTTATAGAAAATGATCACACAGCAAAGGCATCGTAAATCCACTCAGTTGCAAATCCCGCCATAAGAGACTTGCAACCTGTGTGTTCACAACCCACTGCTAAAATAGTTTATGTCTGGTAGTCAAGCACATGAGGTCAATAATAAGTCACAATATAAACACCACATATAAAATAAGTCAAGGCCGCTCCGAACAAGGGAGACTTGAAGTCACTCCGCCACCTAGGCAAAGAATTATTAGTCACTCCACCGACTCGGTGAAGAATTATTAGTCGCTCCGAACAAGGGAGACTTGAAGTCACTCCGCCACCTAGGCAAAGAATTATTAGTCACTCCGCCGACCTGGCGAAGAATTATTAGTCACTCCACCATGGCGAGAATTATTAAGGATGCTCTGAACAGGAGAGACTTAGCACGCTCCACCAATAAGGCGAGACTTTAGATCAAGAACGCTCCACTAACAAGGTGAGACTTTGCACGCTCCACCAAAAATGGCGAGACTTTAGGTCATAGTACGTACGGTACATTAGGGTCAAAAGTTTAAGTCAAGTTCAAAAGTTCAAAACAAGTTCAAAAGTCAAGTCAAGTTCAAAAGTCCAAAACAAGTTCAAAAGTCAAGTCAAGTTCAAAAGTCAAGTCAAGTTCAAAAGTTCAAAACAAGTTCAAAAGTCAAGTCAAGTTCAAAAGTTCAAAACAAGTTATAAGGTCAAGTAGTAATTTAAGTTCAATTAAGAGTAAACAGTTTAAGCATGTATCTCCCCCAAAGAGTTTAAAACAAGTACTAAAGAGTAAAAGTGGGGCTATGACTCACCTGGTACGATAGTTACGAAGACAAAAGTGGTTACACAGAAATGAGGTTCGATCTCTAACCGCGACCTAATATGAATGATAGTGATCTACTTTAGATCACGCTGTGATGTAATAAATGCACATGCACATGATACCTATACCACTCGTAAATTGAAAATACTTGTTATTGTCAAAGTAAAGTATTTTCCGTACTTAAGAAAAATAAGTCCAACTAGAATAATAAAAACTTGTCGTAATATATCGTATATAAAAACGTTAGTGTTATATTCCTCGTTTTGAAAACCTTAAGATATCGTCTAGTAGTCGCATAAATAAACCTTGGGTCGTACGTATTTCGTTAGTTAAAAGTAACTCCTTGAATAAGAAATCTAGAAAATATCTCATTTAGTACGTAGTTATATTATTTCTAGTAGTGACTAAATATATATATAGTTTTGACGATTTTAAAACATGTATAACTTGGTCGTTTTAAGTTCATTTTCCTCGTTCTTTATATCCACGGATTCGTTTTAGTATATACTAATATATTTTCGATAGCTCGGCTCCTCTAGATTACGTTTAACGCCTCTATTTGCCCGTCGAAAACTGTTAAACAGCATGCAGTTTTTCAGAAAATAGTTTTCGTCGTTAAATTCGGAAAATCATATCTCCTTCGTTATTAGCTCGTTTTAATCCGTTCTTTCGCCCACGGCTTCGTTTTTGATAGTATTTTCTAAATCTTTGATCAAAAATTACCCATCATCCACTGATTTTCCCACGTTTCAAAAATAGGGACAGTAGGTCAATATGTAGTTTCAAAAATCATTTTCCTAGTTTCAAACTTGTTTCAACTTCAACCAAACCACTTTCAATCACCACAAATCTAGTCTAATCTTACCATACACCTTCTTAGGGTGTCATGGGTTCCTAAACATCATAAATCAAGTGGATCTAACAAGGATCTAACTATAATCCATTTCTAGAGTTCAAAAGTTAGATATATATATAAATGAGTGGTATAACTAACATATGCGTGTAGATCTTGAATGGAAATCATATGACCATAAAAATAACATGAAGAAATTATGAACAAGAGTTTGACAACTTACATAGAAAGATTAATGAGCTTTTGATGGAGAAAACCTAAATAAACCTTGAGTTTGTCTTTCAAAACTCAAAAAGGAGTACAAAATACACTAAGTATGATACTTGATCTTTGGAAAAAAATCTTGGTCTTGCTCCTCTTCTTGTGTGTGCCGTGAGTGAGAGTAGAGAGAATGAGAGAATAATTGTTGCTAGATCTTTGTAAGAAATGAAAATGAAATGATAAGAGATATAAAAGTTTAGGACAAGATCCTTATTTTAAGGAGGGAGTTGGTTTGAGGCGTGGGTTTGCAAGAAATTCAACTAGTAGTTGGTGACTTTTGTAGCTAATATAAGGGTTATAATGTGTAGTTTAGGTGTTACCGGATACCGAGTTAGTTAGAAATAAATTGTAACGAGATAAAATAAAATATAATGAAGTTGTAAAAATTGTAAAATAATATTCCAGATGAGAATCGGAAGTTAAAATAATGATCGGGTTGAAATATCGCAAGCCGACGGAGTAATAAGCTCCGACCGTAAAATGTACCAATTGGTTTCAAAACACCGGGTAAATTAATAATAAAATTTTTATATTATTATTATGAGTATAAAAATGTGTTAGGACCATAGTTGAGATTGTCGGATAATTATTCAAAATAATAGCTCATAAGATAACGTTTATTAGGTTGATAATTGTACGTGTACAGAAATGACGCAACTCACGTATAAATGACAAAATTTTCTCCGGATGTGAATAGTGTTTTATGAATAGTAAAATTTTAAAACGCTTCTCAGAATATCAAACTGACCTAAAAAATGATGAATAGTAAAATGATGAATAGTGATCGATGAATAGTAACCGATGAATAGTAAATGTGAAAGTTCGGGAAAAGACCAGAATTTACGAGTTGTGACAGAAACTATGGTGGGAACTCACCCACTGTCAAGAACAATCATAATGGAATTTCACGTTGTCAAGTCAAATTCCAAGTATAACATATTGTTCGGTAGAACAACCATTCAACAGGTATGCGCGGAAGTTGGTGCGCCGGTTGCAACACCGAAGTTTTAAACCCCCTAGGCAGTATACTTAACCATTGTAGTGTAGTATATATAAGACCGAGGCTAAATGACCCTTAAAACAAATAAGCATAATTTAGACAAAAATACAATTTATGGGGCATTTAGCACTAGTATAAAACTAGTCCACGGCAAAACCCGTTTCACAAATTTTTTTGAACAATTTCAAACACGAAAATACAAGACTAGCACCTCACATAATAGTATTTGAATACTCATAACTCCCAGGTGTATACAAATGATATAACAATAAGAAAATGAAAAATCACTCAACTTATCATATCATAATGCATAAATTAACCAAATACTAAAATATCCACCAAATCAATTTTTTTAAAAACCCAAACCCCTTACACTAATTGAAAAAATATTCACAAGTCACGAAGAATATGAAAAAATATTCACAAGTCATGAAAATACGAGACTTAATAGTATAATTAATACGATTTTGTGATTGAGTATATTTGTTAAACCCGACAACTAAATGTACACTTAGGTGCAGTTTGATTTATGGGTTTTGATAGATTTAGGCTGAAAGCAATCTTAGTCAAACGTTTAGTACCATTTTTTACTCTGACATAAGGGTTTGAACCCCACATATAACATTTTTTTGAAAATCTATCTAAAATATGTCTTTACATATGTTTTCTGACATTTTTAGCCCAATTTGCATAACCACCACTCTTATTCATTTATTACTTGTAAAAATAAAAATAATCAAATTTAAATAATACTCCTTGTTTTATTCAATATTTATTATAAAAAATATATATCTATACTCCTTTATAAAGCATGCATATCCAATGCCTAAAACCAAATCACCCTCCGAACCTAAACTTTAAGATTCAACACCTAAACCTAGATTATATCTATACTCCCTTATAAAGCATCAATATCCCAACCAAAACCCAACCCTCCATCTTTAAGATTCAGACACCAACACCTACATCTAAACTTAAATTTACTCACGCCAAACCAACATCCAACCAAAAAAAAAACTCCCAAACCAACAAATCAAACCTAAACTCTCTTAAACACATAAAAACCAAACAAACAAATACCTATACAAACCCACCAACCCACTAACCCACTTTTGCTTTAAAAAACACACACAGTTACACAAACTCTCACCCACCAACCTAATGTTATCTCATCTTTTCACACAAACAAAAGAATCAAATGAGAAACCACCACAACATACCATCCAACCATAGTCCGACGACCACCATACGCACGAGCCGACCACCACCAGGAGCGAACCACAAACATACCACCATAAACGTTTTTTAAGGTTCTTTTTTTTTTTCTTTAAAAAAAAAAAAAAAAAAAAAAATCTTTTATAGATCTACATGATTTACCAAGTTTTGAGGATTTTTTACAAATTCTGTGTTGGTATTATTTGTTTTGATATTTTATTCATCTAGATCTACATGACTTTCGAAGGTCTTTTTTTTAAACAAATTTTGATAGTGTTTATATATATATATATATATATATATATATATATATATATATATATATATATATATATATATATATATATATATATATATATATTGTTTTTTAGATCTTAGTTGCTGGAGTTATTTCACTGCAGTTGAAATTACCAGGATTTCTCTGCCGCCACAGCTGCCTCGCAACCGCCACCGGAAATAGTTACTGTCGCCGCTGCTGGTGTTGCCGGAGTATGTATGCTTTATTGTTAAAATTGTTAAGATTTGTTATAACGGTTATTATGTAACTTTTGTTATAAAGTTTCTAGATCTATAAATTTTTTGAGTTTTGATTTTTTTTGTATGGTTATATATTTACATATCTGAATTTGTTTATAATCTTTTTAACATTTCTTTTACAGATTTGCCGTTGTTCCTTCACCGGAATTCTTCGCTGCCACCAACGGGATATGTTGTTGCCGCCGGATTAGTAAAGTAAATATTTTGTAAATCTATTTGTAGTTGTGTAAATTTGTAACTTATTTGTAAGTATTATTATTTAATGTCGTTGCAACTTTGTTATAATTTATTGGTAATTTTAGTTATATATATATATAATTTACCCTGTGTATCTTTATTTTCAGAACCCTGTTAAGTGCGGGAACTGCGAGAACTCCCATTTTGAATTAGAAAACATGCATGTTCATAGAAAACATGTATGTTTTCTTACATACACCTTAATACACATACATGCATAGCATACATGTTCATATAAAAACCTGTTAAGTGCAACAGATCAATGCAAAATGGTTCTATTCTGTTAAGCGCGGGAACTGCGAGAACTCCAATTATACATTAGAAAACATACATGTTCATATAAAAAATGTATGTTTTCTTACATACACTTTAATACGCAGGCATGTGTATTAAGGTGTATGTAAGAAAGCATACATGTTTTATATGAACATGCATGTTTTCTAATGCAAAATTGGAGTTCTCGCAGTTCCCGCACTTAACAGGGTTCTGAAAATAAAGCCCCCCTATATATATATATATATATATATATATATATATATATATATATATATATATATATATATATATATATATATATATATATATATATATATTTAGATCTGATTTGTGATAACATATTGTCTAATTGCTCTTCTATATTTGCTATCGCTGTGCTGTCGTTGCCGGAAACCACCGTTGCTGTCGCCGGGTCTGCTCCGCCGTTGCTTTCACCGGAATTTTTTTCTGCCGCCGGTAATAGACGGTTTGATTTTCACCGTAGCTGGTAAATATTGTTATACTGTAATAGTTATTGTTATTTTTTTAAGTTCATGCAAGTTTTTTTTTATAAAAAATAGTCATTTTGTGAGACTATTTTTACCTTTTTGTTTGTATTTGGTTGTTCAACTCAGTTCTGATCTGTGTTGTGTTGTAATGAGGTGAGATATAAAGGAATAAAATTTGCTTTTCATGGCAACGATTTTATTTTTTTTTTTATTTATTTTTTTTTTTATATTTTTTTTTTTATGTTTGATACATCTCTCGAAACCCAGTTTTATTTTAAACGTTATGTTGATAAAGGTGTTACACATGATCAACAAGAGATAAATGTCAAAAGCTCCATTCATTTTCAATCAACGTTTGTTAAGATCTTTGTTAAATTTGAAACTTGAATTAGAAAAGGAAAGAGATCTAATTTGGGAAGTGAATTTTTGAAATTTGTATTTGTTTGGATGTGAAACAAGATATCTTTTTTGGTTGGTAGTTTTGTTTAGTGGTTTGGTTGGTTTTGTTTAGTGGTTTTTTAGTAAACCATGAACAACAAACGGAAAAGTCACGGGTCTACAATTTTGAATTGGAATCTCTATGCAGTTTTTGAGATACTGTTGATAAAGTGAGGCTAGGTAAGAAGCTAACTTTGAAAGCTAACATCACACGGTACAACTTTAGTAAAAGGATGAATCATGTGAGTGGGTACACGATTGAATTAAATATTCCAAGTTTTATCAAAATGATTTATTTTCAAAAAAATACAATGGATGTTTTCCTTTTTTTTACAAGCTGTATATTATAGAAAACATTGTAGGTGATTAATAAATGTACTACTGAGTTCTAAATGAAGGGAAAAAAAAGAGTCTGCCCTTCTGTTTTTACTTGCACTATGTGCTTGAGAATACGCTTGAATATTTTGAATTCAAATTCGAATTTTAAAGAAAAGTTTACAAGGTTAATGATAGTACATGATTTTTTGGACGTGAAAGCATGACAAAGACTACTAAAGAACAACAATAACTGAACAAGAGTATAATTTGTCGAGAACAGTTCATCACCATGTGATGCGCTAGTCTTTACTAAAAATAAAATATAACTATCGATAATATGCTCGAGTGGTTAAATTGTTATCTTTAAACGATAGATAGATAGATACACAAAAAGAAAAAAAAAAAAAAACACAAATCGACGCTAACTAAATTTTGTCTAAAACTATACAACTCCTAGGCGCGGGTAATCGGTTATTAAATACAACGCTCAAACCTATTATTATTATAGATTTAATTGACTAACTTAAAATGATGCTAAGAGAAAACAATGCAACCATGCCATAAAAAAAAACATTGCAACTTAAAATAATATTACCGGAGAATGATTCCCTTACGCTACAAAAACAATATGTTGAAAACATTATTCGTCATTGAAATTTGGTCAAAAATAGATATCCCGCTGTTGGCAGGCACGAGTACTCGACTAGATACCGCTGCCGCTAGACGCAGGTACTCGGCTAGTAAATAAATATACTTTAATTTATCTCTCCTAAACTTACCGTAAATTCAAGTCTTATACCAAATCCAAATCTTAATTCAACCCACTTATAACCCAAACGGCCCAGTAGAGAGTGTTTGGTTTATTGAAAAGGTCCATATTAAATCCAAGCCAACAAACCAAACAACCCTTTTAGATTTTGTCACATAACTTCCCTCCCCCATTTCACTAGGTTTGAACCACAGCACCAATTCCAGCTTCTACGATTTCCTTCCTTCCTTCCGGTAAGTAAACTTGTAGCTGTTTTTCGTCATAGTTTTAATTGAAGCGATCTGTTACGTCTTCAAAATAGCTAATTTTCCATATAGTCTATATGGAAAATTCTACAGAAATTTTATAACCCAATAAAAGTAAATTACAAAGATGTTGATGTTGTAATGTTACCATAACTTATACCAATTTCAATTTTTGACTAGTCAAAGTTATGTCAATTGGCTTTTAGTTTTATGTTACTTAGTTTAAGGATAGTCCATTTAGGGGGTGTTTGTCTTAGCTTATTTGATGGGCTTTTGAGCTTTTTGAGATTTTAATAAAGCTCGTAAGCTCATTATTACTAACTTACAAGCTTATCCACCTGAGCTTATAAGCTATAATTAATAATGAGCTTACGAGCTTATTAAAATCTCAATAAGCTCGATAGCCGATCAAATAAGCTAAAACAAACACCCCCTTAATAACAACGTACTTCCCCAGATGTACCCTCCCTGCCCATCTCGATATCATACTTATGCCGACATGTCATACCCTAAAATATTTACCAAATTCCTTTAGACACGTCAACATCTATGATATCGTGAAGAAATATAAAGTACTTGGGGTATATTGGAATTTATTTGGGTTCATGTATCATTACAGAAAACGTTACATTTGGAAAACTACGCTGTTATTAAATGGACTGAACTCATTAGTTTATGAAGTTATCATGATTTTATATATTTAAATGTTAATATTCACAGATTGCGATTGCCATCGTTGGTTGATGAGGGATGAATAACTCATGGAGGCAGAAAGAGCTAGTGCTTTTAGTTATTTATGCGGTTATCTTCTACATTATTGTTATTCGTTCATCTCTCCAGCTGTCCAGTGGTACAAACTCTTTAGTTTAAATTGATATGTTATTAGAGACTCAGAGTACGAAAGAAATATTTGACGATGGTTTTTTATTACTAATATTATTTGATTTGATATAACAGATCATTACAAGAAGCTGTATGGTTTACGGCCTGGATTGATATCAAGTCAGTTCAATGTATGTTTTCTTTGTTTTGATAGTTGTTTATAACGATTGAGTTAACGGAAGTATTGGTTACAAGCATAGTAAATTCACATAAAAGCTTAAGTCTTTGAAGTATCTTTAGGTATTTTAGCTAGGTATGTATGCGTCTCAGATGATCGTGAGTTACCCGTGGCTCAAAAACTGCTTATAAGCTGTTGGGATCTGAATGAATTTAGAAAAAAGGAAGAGCGGTTAAGGTTTTAGAGGCTCCCAATGCTGAGTATATAACTTCATCCTACCTAGTTTTAACATTCGATTTAAATAATGTGATGGAAGTATGCAACTATAATATTTTGAGGTGTTTCCATTGCTGTCTATTAACACATGAGCCTAGTTGGTGGATACTTTCATATCGAGAACCGACCATTGTAGATCTCCCTCCCGCACACATTGCCGTATGGACAATGTGTTTCATATAAATCCCTTATCCCCTGTTATACATATTTCTGTCTGATTAGTGATTAGAATTATTCAGAATATAGGCTTTATGTTAGGATTTTGTTTGGCGTTAATTAGTCTATGCTTACCCTGTGTTCGCAAATCACAACCCCCTAAAAAAGAAAAAAAAAAGGAGATCAGACTGACGTTTATGCTTTTGTTGAGCAATTTTGACCCGCTAGTTTACCGCTATTGCTCTGACTTTAATGATACTTGTACCCTATATGATGAAAAGTGAATCAGTGGTTTATGATCTTGGTTAACACACACATATAGGCTGAAGATTCAGCTGTTGGTTTCCTTTAAGGAGTTATTCTTGTATAAAACCAGTTGTATCAGAATTAAAAAAGGCATCTGACTTAGCAATGGTTTGGAAATAGTGAACCCCTTTCTTTTTTCAAAATAAAGACAACAAGCTAAACTAAAAGGTTTGCTATGGCATATTTCTCATGAGACTTTAATTTGTATAAGAGTAATCACTTATCACCCTGACGTTCTGGGAAGCTGTGTGACTGCTGATGTCTGATGGTGAATTTGTTATATAAATTAAGTGGTTATGTAATATTGTTAAGTATTTTACTCCATTTAAAGTACTCATTTTATGTTTACTCGATCTCTTTTCAGCATGCCCATGACAGATTTTAAATAATCCAAGTGCCTATGGCAGGGCCTGTTCAGGCACATTTGCATTTGCAATTGCAAGAAAACAGTTTAATTGAGGCCACTTTAATAACTAATACGGTCTCTTCTATTCCTCCCCTTTTCTTTTATTTGCAGGATGTCTCTGATGCACAATGGAGAAATTTTCGCAGCAATCTACCCATTCTAACCTTTGTCTTTGGACTTTTCATATTGATCGCTAACACACTAAGGGCATTCTATAATTTAAAGGCAGAGGGGATGTCTGTTGTTTGGCTTTCAATTTCATTGGCATATCTGGCATATCTACATGGAGCATTGTATGTCCTCTATTAAATTTATTTCTTTTTAAATTTAAACCAGACATAAATGCCTATTCTTTTGTATATTTTTAGAATTATAGGACTACAATAGTGCCCTAATTTAGTGTAAGAATAACAATAGTCTACGACACATTTATCTTATTTCTGCTCACTTAAAAGTCAAATGTGGAACTTTTTTGGCTGTAGGTTTTATGTATGATATTTGGCACACAGATTTTGCTGTAGTGGTTTTGGTCTAACATATTTCATCCAAATGCAGCATCTTTTTTATCCTCTCAATCGCATCAGCCAATTATTTTTTGGTTAAGGTACAATCAGATAACATCGCTTAATGGTTTTACTAATTTAGAAGTTCGTGCCTCCGTTTCATATCAACAAATAATCTGCAATGCTTTATTGGTTTTTGTGATGCAGATACTTGGACGAACAAAATACTTCCCATTTGTACTTTGGGTGTTCAACCTATCTTTTCTTCTTTGTAACCGTGTTTATGAGGGATACTCATTCGCTGGTTTTGGGTTAGTTTCTCATCATAGTGATATCTATAATTTCTTGTCACTCAGTTTTTTAATGCATAGGTTTAATTTGAAAATGCAGAGACCGTTGGGCTTACTTGGATAAGTTTAGGGGTACCTTCAGATGGCATATCTGCTTTAACTTCGGTATTCCCTATGCCTCTTTCTAGGTCTTGGTATCGCTCTATCTCTATGCTTGCATAGTTATTGTTTCATATGATTTAAATATGCACATATATAGCTACCTCTGTTTGTTGAGGGCATATGTGAATCTTTCTGCAATACAGAGCACCTCGAAGGGTTCTCACTGTCAAGCTTAATTATATTATTGGACTACTGTACTTAAATCTCGATAGATAACACACACATGGATTTAGGAACAGAGTGCTCTATGAAGTTTCACACGTTTCACATGTCTGCTTATTGGTGCTTCTCATAATAAAGAACGTATGAATTTCTCCACATTTAGCATAAATTGCACATGCTTCCTTAGCTGGACCTAGTGGATATGCATTTTATGATTTAAGCTAAACTATACAGCTCTATTCAGATTGTTGAGTAACACTCTCTTCACGTTATATAGCCCCATGCCACTATTTGGGTGTCTTTTAACGCATCTTATTAAAATCAAATATTTCTCTACTTCTTTATATTGCTCACAGAATTCTCTTTTATATTTCAATGGCAGTTGTTTTGCGCATGATTAGCTTTGGGTATGACTACCACTGGTCAGATTATAATTCTTCTGTTGACCAAGAGGTATATTGCCGAAGACCCCTATAATATCTATTTCTGTCTTTGAGTGATGTCTCCATGCTTTCTAGCTGACTGTATTCCTTGTAACCTGGGATTATTTTTTAAAATCTGGTTTTTCTGGTGATTGTAGAAGCACATTCGGCACTGCACCACCTGTTCTTCAGGAAAAATATGTTACAGAATGTTACAGGCAAGTAGTTAATTGTTACTAGGGTTAGTGGTTTATTTCGTCAGTACTTATTTCAAAATACATTTTTTTTCTTTTGGCAGGAGAGAAGTGTGGGGATCGAAAAATTCTCGTATACTACATACCTATGTTATTTGCTATACGCACCTCTCTATATTGCTGGACCCATTATAAGCTTCAACGCATTTGCCTCCCAGGTTTTGTGACCTACTGTTCTTGATTAGCTTTGCAATTTACATGCTATGACATATAACATACAACCTTTAGGGAATCATATCATCTAGTACATTAAATTTGCGTATTGTTACAAATTAATGTAATTTGGGTTGAAATTCATCAATATAATTTTGACAAACATTAGTTATTACAGCAAAGTTAAGTTGGATCTGTAACAGCCATGAAGGCTCAACTGGTTTCTTGTCGTTTGGCATTTTCATATTGTGGATTCCATGTATATGATGTTAGAACAAATGAAGATGTAACAACTGGTACAATTTATTTAATAATTGGTACAGTTTATAAAATGTGATTCCTTTTCTGGCAGTTGGATACACCTCAAAAGAATTATACACTGAAACAAGTAGCATGGTATGGTATTCGTTGGGTCCTTAGCCTTATCCTTATGGAAATCATGACACACTTCTTCTATTACAATGCCTTTGCCATCAGGTAAGTCTATGAATAAAAATATATCCCTATATTGTATTTAACTTCTTTTTTTTTTTTTTTTTTTTTTTTTTTTTTTTTTTTTTTTTTTTTTTTTAATTTGTATCGTCTTTGATTGATTGTCTATATTGTGTGCATTTAGCGGAATCTGAAAACAGTTGTCACCTATGGAGGTCTTCATTGTTGGATATGGGGTGAGAGCTGATGGTACTTGATTTCACTGTCTCACTTGATATGCTAATATTTATATAGCATGTATGACATACTGCATTTATAACAACCCCTTTTTAAATGCGATGTATCGTGGAAGAATGCGTTCTCTGTGTCTGGAATGCGTGTTAATTTTTTCTTGTAGTTGATCCGAATATAAATGCCCCTTTTCGAAAAGATTTTATCCCAGATGTTCAGTACTACCTGACATTTCCCAAAAATATGTGTATATGTCGTGAAACCTTCAGTGGTCAACCAATGGGGCAACTGAGTTGTTCTATACAAGAGTTAGCAAGATTGGTAGTTGGGTAATGGGTCAAAACTGGCCTGGTTGAGTCCTTTCTAATTGTTTTGTTTGTAAATAATAAATGCATTAGCTATGCTTAGATAAACATATAACTAAATAATAGTCTAAATCTTTGAACAAAAAGATCTAGGTGGTTGCCTGCAGTAAAAAGGGAATTTGGATGACTTTCAACAATTTAGCTTGTTTGACCTGTTCCAGGTTTAGCTAAATTCTACGATTTAACCCATCTGACTCATTTGAGATAAAACACATCTTAACTCAACCAATTCATAAGTAATAACATCTCTGTTCTATACTGTATGCCATCTTGTAGAACGGCAATGAAGAGTTCCATGCTTCAGGAATTTTGTTCTTGAATTTAGTATATTCTATCTCGGGGTCGGGGGGGGGGGGGGGGGGGGGGTCTCTTGGAACACATTTCATTATATTGTGTCTATTACAATATCTCAGTAGTTATGTGGAATAGCTCGAGACTTTAAATGCCATTATTGCTGTTACAGGTCCTAAATTTCATGTGGCTCAAGTTTTTCCTCATCTGGCGCTACTTCCGGTTTTGGGCACTGGTAGATCTATTTAAGACGCACATTTATTTAACTTCTAGCTATGTAGTTTGAGGATGCAGCATTTCCATCTGGAATAACTTAAAATAACTTTTGGTTATATGCAATTATAGGTAAGTGGTATTGAAGCCCCTGAAAATATGCCAAGCTGTATCAATAACTGCTACAACCTGGAAAGCTTTTGGAAAACTTGGCATGCTTCCTTTAACAAATGGCTTGTGAGGTACATGTTTTCAATGTTATTTTTTATTTTAAGATCTAGAACATATACAATGATTATTTTCTTACGAATGAGTATAGGTACATGTACATTCCCCTTGGGGGATCTAGGAGGAAGCTTTTGAATGTGTGGGTTGTCTTCACATTCGTTGCCATATGGCATGATCTTGAATGGTACATTTTATTCTGTCCCAATTAATTTTATCTCTCTCTTTTCAGGTTTCCACATCTGAATATCTATTAATTTTACAGGAAACTTCTTTCATGGGCATGGTTGACATGCATATTCTTTATTCCGGAAATGCTTGTGAAATCAGCAGCAACTTCTGTTAAGGTGATCATATGCTTGTTGAGTGTTTATCAAAATTATTTTCGGGATACTCTTAATTCTTAAATAACTAGGAAGTCAAGAAATCTTGGGCCATATCACTTGGTTACTTAAAATGATGATAATGGAAAAATAGCTAAAACTTAACCTGGAGTTTATTTTCCGTACAAGAGAATAGCTGCCCTTTTCTAAAGCTAAAGGAAGTAGCAATCTCAGTCTCTCCATCACAAGTAGATAAGTTCCTGTTCATCTCATCTAACTTCATCATTTGCAGGTTGATAATGCTTTTAAGGAGTTTATTTTCCGTGAGCTTAGTGCAGTTGCTGGTGCAATCACAATCACGTGTCTCATGGTTTGTATATGTTCTTATATTCCCTGCAAATTAATTGATGAAACTGATCGACTGATCAGCTTATAGTCTACTAAGTAGTTTTGTCTGACCCAAAATGCAAAAATGTATGCATATATCTGTCCATTAGTTTTGAAACATTCCTAATGAAGCCTAAAGTTACATTTTGTTCTTTTGGGCAGGTGGCGAACCTTGTTGGCATTGTCATTGGACCATCAGGCATAAGTTGGCTAAAATCTGTATTTCTTCAGGCAGAAGGTTCTTTCTTCTCACCCTTCTAATTTTCCATGTTAGGTACTTGCATTGAAAAGTACTGTAGGCGACTTTTTTTACTTTAGGTAACGAACTTTGTTTTCACTTATAAAAACTATTTAACTTTCCAAGATTTGGAGTTAGAGTGGCCAAAGTTACTGATGTAACAGCTGCAGCATCATCAACTGGGATTTAGATTTATTTTTCTTGCAAGTTTGTTACCTTCAATCAAAGTTTAGTGGTTTCTAAGGTTGAAAACAAACTGCGTTGCCTGATATCGAAATTCGCCTGTAGGATGTTAACTTTATATGCATTTCCCCCTCCCAAATCATGTACACATTCTGTTATTGGAAAGTGATGATATTTTCTTACTTTTTCAGGACTGCCTACTCTTTTTGGCTTGCTTGTAACATTTTATGTTGGCACAAAGGTACATAACTATTAATATCCTATACCCTCCATTCCATAAGAACATTTCAACCTTCTCGCATTTGGGATTTTCTAAAATAATCCTCAAATTATACTTAATTGAATAGAAAGCTTCATTCCATTGCAGCTTATGTTCCATATATCTGATTCTAAGCAACGGACACATCAGAGTTAAAGTACATGTGGGGTGTCGATAATGGTAGAACTGTTTTCATATTATGAGTGTCACTAATTGCTGAATGGTTAGCTGCTGTATACCTTGATGGTGGTTTCAGGTAAACCAATGTTGGCCTCCAAAGTTTCACCTGTTATTCTGTTTTTATGAATGTGCAAGGAAGAGATTTGGGTGCTTAAATAGACTTGATTGGTTGAGGCAACGAGATGCTATTACATAGATGCTACTGTGTGACAGTCAAATGAGATACAATTTGACATTAAATAGACTTGATTTGTTGAGGCAACGAGATGCTATTACATAGAGGCTATTGTTTGACAGTCAAATGCTATTACATAGAACAATAACTAATTTATTTTTCTAGAAGTTTGTACTCTTCGTCACAACATTCATATTTAGCTCTAAAGCATATTTTGCGTAGCCGGGCTCTTTTTTTGGAGTATGATGCAGTTCTCTAACATATGTAGCCTTAACGCTCACTTGTCAAACGGATCGGTTATTGAGCTTCTCAGTCCTAAGTCCTAACCACTTTATGCTCTTTGGTAACACGTAATTGACACAAGTAATCGTTAGAGCCATCTCATGACATTTGAATAGGAGTTGTTTTTGACGATTATAATTTATAACTTGAAAATTTACAGCCAATTTAAAGGTGGTTTTACTGGGAAGATTGTAGTAAGAAAGTGTAAAAGGTATAATCTAATGTGTATTGTAAGTGTTACATGTAATGTATTTAGATATTTCTTTGTACATTTCAAATTGCCTAAATAAAGTCATTTGCAACGCTCATATTTGTGTTGTGAGTTTTTGATCCAGTAAAATAAACTCGATTTATGAAACAAATTTATCTAATAAAACACCTTTGTAAAATTTTAATAAAAATTACAACAAAAAAGAGGTTGGAGAATAAGTCACTGAAACTATTTTTAGCAAAAAGTTAATGCTATCTGTTTTGGTAAAACGAAAAAAGTAATTGAACAAAAAATTTAATTAACAAACTAAATTTGATAAGCTTAAAAAGTGATTGATAGAACAAAAATGTTACATATTTCTTTGTTTGTCAAGAGAAGAAAGACAATTTTTTTTTCAAGATTTCTTATTATTTTCAACATGCACGTCATTAATTTTTCATTTTAGCAATAAATTATGCGATTATTGATAAAAGAATGATATGTATCAGTTGGTTCTTCCGTAAATCAGAATTGAAATGAAGAAGAACACATTCAAATAACAGGAAATTCAAGAATTAAGAAGTGAATTTCGAATTAGATGAACAAATGATTTATTATTAGGATAAAGAGTTGTTCACAAGTGAAAGAAGAGGAAAAGTTTACAACTGAATAGCTAACTACAAATGAGCACTAATGCTGTATTTATACAGGGAATAGGGAATGGGTAAAATGGGTTTTGACGGGAAAAGCCGTTGTTTGACTTTTCTTGTTTGACCTTCCTTAGTTGACTTTCGTTGACTTTCTTATTTAGACACATAACAAAGAACATGAGTGTTTGAGATTGTATTTGAAAAAATAGATCTTAATCAGCTTTTTCAAAACTGCATTTTGTATTCTAAAAAACATATATAACCGCTTTTTCATAATTATTTGTCATCTGGAGCATTTATGAGCGATTAGCTTTTTATCATGCAACATTCTTGATAAAAAGTTTTGTTGCGATTAAATCAAGCATTAAAATTCCGAAGCTATTTTTTTTAACACGGGTAAAACAAGCTTTAAAATTCTAAAACTACTTTTAATTCATTTTATATTAAAGATACAGTGTATCTAAAAAGGAATCACACAACTTAGACAAGTTGGCAAATAAACCTAAAAGTTGTACATGCATGATGCTATTCTCTTTGCCTATAAAAAGCAGTGAATTCTTCTCTCATTTGCATCTCATCCCATTCCAACAAAACACAAAGTGTTCTTGGTTTCTTTCTTTCTCACAAGTACTACAAGAGAAATCTTGCTATGAGTTTTAGAAAGATGGAATGGAATGCAATGGAAGCTCGGATGCATTGCCTTTAATAGGCAAAATTCTTGCAATATGACATCATGGATGACAAATTAAGATCCAAGTTACAGCCCACTTGTATCCAAATTGCAAGATTCTCTCATCTAGATACACTGTATCTTTAACATTTTACACCTAAAAATTTAACTACATTTACATTATCAAACACTTTTATAAAAACAAAACAACTACTTCTAACTGCCACTATACGGAACTAATTTCATTATTTGACTTTTCAACACCGCTATCAAAACTCAAAACAGCTCATTTTCAAAACAAAATAAAAACGAATAAACGGTTACAACAAACATTTCCCAAACACCCCCAATTCTTCCCACATATCACAATCGTTACTGGTTTTTAAGTAATCTGTTGTAATAATGTAGTGTTTATGATGAGTTGTTTGTGATCGGTTTTATAGCGAGAGATTTAGGTACTATTCGAAATCGTGAAACTCGACTGCTACATGTGTAGTTTATTTGAGCCCTAGAAATTAAAGGTTAATAGAACATTGTTGTAATGTGTGTTTAAGATGAATTGTTTGTGATTATTTGAAGTAAGAGATTTAGGTACTATTTGCAAGCGTTAAACTCGATGATGAGCATTTAGGTTGATTGAAACCCTAGAGTTACTGGTCTTTTACTAGTCTGTTGTAATGTAGTGTTTACTATGAATTGTTTGTGATCTACTTTTGCGTAAGAGAATTAGGTACTAGTCGCATTTGATAAACTCGGCGGCTGCATTTGTAGTCTATTTGAGCCCTAGAAGTTACAGGTTTTATTACTAATATGCTGTAATGTAGTGTTTAGTTGATCTGTTGTAGTGTATTGTTTATGGTGAAATGTCTGTGATCTAGGTACTATTTGCAATCCCTAAAGTCGACTTATGCACATGTAGTTTATTCATTACTTAGAAGTTACTATTTATGTTTATCTGTTGTAATGTAGTGTTTATGATGTATGGTGTGTGATGTGCTTTTGCATAAGTGATATAGGCAATATTCGTAATCGAGCTTATGGATGTGTAGTGTGATTGGAACCCTAGATTTACTGTTTCTTTGATAATCGATTATAATGTAGTGTTAACAGTGAGTTGTTCGTGATGGGATGTATAGTAAGAGATATGTAGGTGCTATCTGTAATCATGAAAGTTGGAACTTGACTGTAGCGTATGTAGTGTAACTGAAAGACGAATTACTGGTTTCTGTTAGTCTGTTGTAATGTAGTGTTTATGACGAATTGTTTTTGACCCTTTTTTTAGAAAGAGATTTTGGTACTATGCGATTGTTAAACTCTATTGCTGCAGTTTAATTGAAGCGTTTGTGATAGGTTTTATAGTAAAGAGATTTAGGTACTATTCGCGACGGTTAAACTTAACTTATGCACGTGCATTTTATTTGAGCCCTAAAACTTGCAGGTTTTTTAGTAATCTGTTGTAATCTAGTATTTACGATTATATTTTTGAGATCGGCTTATTAGTAGAGATATAAATTCTGTTCGAAAAAGATTGTTGAAATCGACTGCTGCTTATGCAGGTTAAATTGGTTTTTTGCTGATCTTTAGTAATGTGATGTTTAGGATGAATTGTTTGTGATCAGCTTTATAGTTACTATTCGCATTCATTAAAATCAACCACTATGTATGGTTCATTAAAATCAACCACTACGTATGTAGGTTAATTGAAACATTAGAGTTATTGTTTTTTAGTCATCTGTTGTGATGTAGTGTTTACGGTGAATTTTCTGTGATCAGCTTTATAGTGAGAGATTTAGGTACTATTCAAAATCATTGAACTCGACTGCTGCATATGTAGTTTATTTGAGTCCTAGAACTTACAGGTTAATAGTAACGTTATTGTAATGTAGTGTTACTAGTAACTAGGTTTCTTCTGAATTCCCCCAAAAATGGAACATGGAGACATTTTGAATTTAATGTTGCTCGTCAAAATGTGCAAGTTAGATCTTTATATATGTATTGTTACTTTTTATCAGTGTCGTTTTGTGCTCTAGGTAATAACATATCATCACTCTGCTATGCAGATGGCAGAATCACAGAAAACAGCTGCTCCATCGGTCAAATCAAAAGAAAAAAATTCACTGCTAGGTAAATTTCCAACGAAGTGCTTGACCTTTGTTTTAAGAATCCGCTAAAATTATCAGAGGTTTCAGATGAATTTGTTAGATATATCTGTACCATGATCTCTTGCTAAGCACCTGTAATGATCGTGCAACTTGTTGACATAAATGAGAGATTTAGTAATGCATCTTGTCAAATTGCAGATATAGACATGGATAAAGACTTATTTGGCTCTTGGAAGTCTGCTGACAATGGAATGGATTTTGACTTTGGACCACCCACGACCACTGGAGGCAAGAAAACAGCTTTCAAGTTTGACAAAATGTAAGCATTGCAAAACCACAAAGTTGCATATCTAGTTATCTACTATTATTTTAGCTTTGAAATTACTTCTTTATGCTAATGTGTAGAAACAGCTCAAACTTTGTATCTCGATTTAAGATATACTTACTGGTCTATCTAAGAGATACATAATCAGATTCTTAATAGCCTCCTGCTGCCGAGTCATTCTAGAATTCTATACTGTATAATATTTTCCATTAAAATTCATGATATAACTTTGTTTCCAGGGATATGGATTTCTCTTTTGATGCTGACTTTGGCAAGTCATTCAAGCTGGACATGCCTGGTTTTGATTTATCTTCCCAGGAATCTGAAAAATCAAAGGAAAAATCAACGGAAAAATCAAAGGAAAAATCAAAGGAAAAATCTAAAGAAAAACCTTCTGGTGGAGAGCAACGAGCAAAAAGAGATAGCTTCCAATTCGATTTTGATTTTAATGGGTTAGTGAAAGTCATATTGGATTATTCTCTTTATCTATCTATCATGCCAACATTTTTCATTTCAACTCACTTGGTTTATGTATTTCTAGCAGTCTTCAGGAGCCTATACAAGAATCTCAATCACCAGAGAGGAGATCGTCTCCTGAGCATCATGCTCAGCCAGTTGCACAAGATGTGTATGGTCACGCTTTAGCTGATAATGTTTCTACTGATGAAACGTTTTCAGACGTGCAAGAAGAGGAAACTAGCACTATGGATAGAATGGCGAGCCCGAGTTCACGGGATGCGCAAAATGACAATGTGAGGCCTGTGGCCCAATCAGTTCCTAGAAGTTTATCAGTGGAAAACTCATCGGCACATAGGGATGCGCAAAATGACAATGTGAGGCCTGTGGCCCAATCAGTTCCTAGAAGTTTATCAGTGGAAAACTCATCGGCACATATGAATTTACAAATTCAAAAGGATGAAATGAGTGAAAAGAGGGATGATAATCCAATTATTAGCCATATTGATGGTGATGATACTAGGAAGGCTGATTCACATCCTGAAAATTCTGAGACACCCGGGATAGAGAATTCGGCTCTTGGGGAAACTGTTAAGAGGAATGCAGATTCATTTTCCAAACCTCATGTGGACTTGCTGGATGGGTGAGATTATACATATTTTCTATGTGCTGATCTTAGTACAGATGCATATAACGGTTGTAGTATGGTAATGGCAGTCAGATTTAAATATACAATATAAACTGGAGGGTATGAGTCAAATATAGTTAATGCATACTTTATAGAGGATTACAATAAGAATTCTGGGAGAAAAGCATTTTATTGATCTGATAGACAAATTCCTTTACCTCTATTTTAGGCATAGGTGTAACTATGCTTCTGATCTATGCAGTGGGAACAAAATTGATAAGTTGGTGTCAGCGAAAGAAAGAGGGAGTATTCCTATCCGGTCAAAATATTTCAAGAAACAAGATGGCAGTGATTCTGAACTGCAGCAGGCATCAGTCTCTTCAACAAAACTCATCTCCAATGGCAACAAAAGAATGAGCACCTTACCAAATAATCCCGCACTTGAAAAAAGGTGTGACATTCTATCAATGCAAGTAACTTTATGATAATATTATAAAGTGCTCATTATGATGTTCACATGGAGTTTGGTTTTAGAAGTGGAGAAGCTGGTAGCAAAGTTACTGCTATATCAAGGCCACTACCCAAAGCGCTAAGCAGAGACATACCTAAACAAACCGAAAACACCGAGAGAGGCCAGGTTAAAGGACGTGAAACTACTCGGTGAGGCGTTGTTATCTTGAACTGAAGATCATTTATTAGTATCATAGGTCTTGGAAGAAATTTTTAACTTATTATTGAATGACAGGGAGGGCTTAAATGCTAATAATGCAAAGCCCAGAAATGAACAAATGAAGACCATGGTGACACATGATACTGGTCCAATGATGGAGGAATCTGGTCCAATTAATGCAATCAGGTTCGGTATCTACACATGAACTTCCGTTCTGCTCTAAATATTTATCCAAATCAATTTTGTATATGAAACCCTAGACATGCTGGAAATTTGCTTTTTGTCTGCCAAAACCTACCACCATCGTGTCTGTTGTGGAGAATTATGAGACCACCTTCCTTGAAAAAATTCTATGAGAAAATAGCTTGCTATTAAGATAATATGTTATGATGTATTTTGCTAAAGAACGTCAATTACTTTGAAATCATTGCTGTAAATTGGAAAACAACCCACCTATGTTAATATCTTGGGACCCTTTTCTTCAGGTCTGATGTCCATGCAGCCAATTCAATTGAACAGTCCAAAAAAATTCTCCCACAGATTAGCCTAAATACTGCGCTGCAAGCTACAAACATGACATCTACTCGTAATGTGAGGAAAATTGTTGTAGAGAAGAATCGGATTCCCCCAACTACAGTTGAGATGAAGAAATCTGAAGTTTCTAGTCTAAGAGTCTCTAGGTTTCATGATCAATTCTATCTCTTAATTGCTCCTATATCCCCTGTTTGTCTATCAAAAAACTCTGAAGAAATTGTACCGATTTCCATCTGTATTCTTGTGTAGAGTTACAGAACCAAAGTCAAAGCCACTTAGTTCCTTGTTACCCAAGAATTTGACATCCATGAGAAACAACGAGCAAGGCACGGAGTTGCAAGCAAACTTGATGTTGAAGAGGAACCCTTCTGCTGACACAGAGAAGCAAACACCATCCCCTACTAGTCTGAAGCGTAAAGCATCCGAGGTCACGGTCTCTTTTCCCTCTTCTAGACCTTTCTTCTAAGAAAGGAATATGAAACTTAAGCTAACATTTAGTTGATTTTTATAATGATTAATGCAGGAATCTGCTGCAATACGAAGATTAGCTCCACTGAAACGTCCCTCTGCATCACCCAGGTACCATCATGACAATACTTTATCTAAGTGTACTTTCGTTTATGCTTCTATAATATCTAAATGGTGTTGTTCATCAAAATCAGCAGCAGTGTTAGAGCATTACCACAAAAAGTTGTTGAAGAACAGGTACTTTTCCTAGAAACATGTGTAGAACACTTGCAAGATTTCGTTAATAACTAATTTACACTTTTTGGTTTCCGGATTGTAGGGTTGCAACCATGCGAGCGTGGCACATGATAAATCTCCTAGGATCAATGCTCCACAAACAGAAATGGACATATCCATGGCACATGACAAATCCCCTAGGTCTGATGTTTCACAAATAGAAATGGACATATCTTCGTCTGTAGATGATGACAGCATTGCTGAAAAGGCTGAGGCATGCTCAAAGGAACTTGAAGATGTAAGCATGCATTTTTTTAAGGCTAATCATCTATAAAATTCATATTTTGAAACACATGTCATGAGCGTAGAAGTTAATGAGATACATTTTCTTAATACAGATTTGTAACATGCTGAAAGAGAAACACGAGGAGGCAAAGGATTTACTTGTCAGAGCTATCGTCAACAAAAATAATATCGCGATGCTCAACCATCCAGTCTTTCAAGATAAAATATCCTTTTTAATGTATTTTACTGCTTATTCATCTTATTTGTATTGATCTGCAAGTTTTCTGAATGTTTGGAACAAGGGAGGGTATTGATTATGAACGTTTAAATCCTTAATATATTTGACACATCCGGATGGTTCAGAAATTCGCTGAGTTGCTGATATCGAAGTAGTTTCCAACCCCAATTTTTTAGCCAGAACCAAAACATGTCATATAAGGTACTTTCTTCAACCCATCCACTCTGCATACTACCAAAGCAGATGCAAAAAGGTTGTTCTGTTGTTTTTGTTACTTCTAAAGTCTAGTGATTATATAGGAGAGTGTATGCTTGCTTTTGGTAGAAGATATGTTACACTATGAAGATTTCAGCTACACGTACTGGCGTTTGGTAGAAGATATTTCACACAGTAAAGATTTCAGCTACTCGTACTGGCGTTTAGTAGAAGATATTTCACACAGTGAAGATTTCAGGTACATGTACTCACATTCATATCCTGTAAAGGAAATTTAACTACACAATCATCATAAATGTTGACAAAAGCATATTGTGGTAGACTACTTGTCATTCATTAAACTTCTGTTAAAATACCTAAAGATTGATTTTCCATGAATGTATGACTTGAACCTTTTTTTTTTTTTTTTTTTTTTTTTTTTTTTCCCTTTATAGTATAATATTGCAAAGTAAATTTAGAGAGAACACATCATTTTTTAAAAACTTTATAACTACGGAAACATAAATGCGATAGTTTTTCAAACTATCAATCTGACTGAAATAGGATGTAGAAATAATTGCGCCTTGTAACCACTCTACTGCTGATCCTAACCGCCCCTTATTTTGGTATTTTAGTACTTTTAATCAGTCTAGAACATGCTTCACCCGGAGATAGGGTCTCTGTAGCTAAGTGGTCAAAGATTCTGTTTGGGTGGCTCCTCTAAGTATTTGGAGTAAATCTAGCAGTTCTAAGCCATTTTAAAGAAATCGGAGCAATTTAGGCTGTATTTTAACGTTAACGGATCAAACACAATAGAAAACTTAGCTTATAGAAAGAAAACGTGTCAAATGGGATAAACATGCTCTAAATTGTTTTTCTATACAAAATTTAGATTATTGTTTGAATAATATAGTTTGTACTCTGTAATCATACCAGTACGTTATTTATCTACAACATTCACACAAAACATTGCTAAGCCAACCCGTTTTGACATTTGCCATAGTGACCTGAGCGTGTTAGTCAACTCTGGCTAATTCCAGACTTAAAAGTAAATAAAATTGCAAAGATGCACAACTAAAATAAGAATATTGATTATTTGATACAACACGGAAATCATTTTCAGCCAACTGTTCATGAATACATTATATATTCAAGTGACTACGATTCCACCCTCGAATATGCCAGCCAACATTGTATACATTATTGATGCCTTGGTTGCAAATGATTCAGTCTCTTATTTGTAATAGATAGGAATAATGTTAAAAACAATGAAAAAGGGTCCTATGCAAACTCCATGTTACGAAACTTCTCCATCTCCCCTCGAAAAGCAACAACCGCATTTGCACGAAGATACAGTAGCACCTTGAATCCGTCTTTTGTCCCCTGGCTTGCTTCCGAATAGGGCAAAAAGAAACATGGCTCAACACTCCCAAGAAGGTTCCTCGAAAGAGGTATAACAGTGACTGGACCTCCCCAACCAAAGTCAACCGTTGAATGGCCCAAGTGCCTCCAGTCAGTAAATGCACTAACCCATTTTCCAGCATTGATCCCCTTGTCATAATTAAGCTCTTGGAAATCGATAAATGAGTGAACATACTCGTCGCTCACATTTTTCTTACTCTTTTTGATCAATTCGGCAGTTTCCCAAATGGGTCTACCGATCAGATCTCCGGCTGTGATCTGTACGTACATTGGAACACACCCGTTGCCCCAGTAGCCAGCCGGTAGTGGGGGCTTCACTAGTCTCCTAATGTTGATTGCGTACGCATATTTCACCTTCTCGTCTCTTGGAATATTTGAGGCTTTCACTCTGTTTTTTTTAAAGTAAAATTAATACTTACAGATACAAAAATAATCAGAATCACTGCAATGTGTTTTAGCAGTATTTATGTAAATGAAACAATCAGAATCACCTACTCGGTGTTAGCCGTAGAAGACTTTTTCTTATGTAAAATGACCCTAAAAATCTGATCACAAATGCTTTTTAATTGGATTTTGGGTGTTTGGCATTGTGTTTACAAAACATATAATTTCAAAACTCTGTTTTCCTCTATGAAAATGCAAATGGTCACTTTTCTAACCTTTGTTTGCCAACACTACTTTTTGATTATCTGTGTTTTACAAACGCAATAATCACATAATCTACTCCAAAACGCTAAGTTTACCTGGCTTGCCATAGAGCAGCACCTAAAGCTTCAAAGGTGGTGAAGTTTGAACCAGACTTCTCATGCAGAAAAGCCTTGAACCGATCCAACCAGTCATCTTTGACATGATAATACTCCCTAACCACCTTTTCACTCAACTCCGAATACGGTACAAAGTTCTTGTCCAAACACAAAAACTCATCAATAGGAAAGTCCGTTCTAGGCGGTTCTCTAGTCCCCAACAAACTTGACCTGTCCCAAACCGGATCAACGGTCACCCCACTTGCCCCTCGAGCCACCTCAGCCATAGCATTGAAAAACAACGTCGCCCCAAGCCCATCACACAAAGCATGGTGCACACACGCCCCTAGTGTATACCCTCCACAGCTAAACTTTGTCACTTGTAAGGTCAACAGATTACTCTCCCTTGTTTTCTCATCCGGGTTCGGAACTAACAATTCTATAAACTCCTCATCTGCATCATCTAAGTAGTTGACCGAGCTAAGTGGGAAGTCAACGGTGGCTGGAATGACTTGAACTCCATCACCAACTCTGCAATGTAGCTCAAACCTTCCATCACTAGCTCGGCGATGTAGAGAACCTGTGTATGGGTAGTATTTGACTAAGGTGGTGGAAAGAGCATTGGTGATGACATCGAATGGGTCGGTTTTTTGTTGCTGGTTAGTTGCAGCATAGGCTCGGACATAACGAAACGGGACGTTCATGTTGCGGTCCGTATCGAGGTGTGAGAGAGGGAGGATGTGGTCATCGGTGAAGGGTGGCTGAGAAGGGTGGATGGTGGTTGGTGGTGAGGTTTTTACGTCCATATTGGTGGTAGGTGGTAGTAGCACTAATGATATGTCCAATGTTGATGTTTAGGTGGAGTTATATTCGTGGAAATTAACTTATGTTTGAAGTTTGAACAAAGAACGTGGACTTTTAGGCAACCATTATTCCGCAACAATCATACGGAGTAGTTTATTACTAGTATTTCGCATAAAATAACTCTCTTTTAGTCTTTTTATCATATATCATTAGGGGTGGCAATTTCGGGTTGGCGGGTTCGGTTTGTCAGGTTGGCGGGTCAGAAAACCCCAACCTGAATCTGACCCATTTAAATCATCGGGTCAGCTATGTCAACCCTAACCTGTTTACACATAACCCGAACCTGACCCATTTAACCCGTATATATACTTAGGTTGACAGGTTACATGGGTTGAATATGTTAAACGGGTTTATAGTTGACCCATTTAATCCGTTTTATATATAAAAGTTAACACATTAAACGAGTTAAATGGGTTAAACGGGTTAGTGGGTCGACCCGTTTAACCCATTTAACCCGTATAATTAAATATAAATATTTTTAATTAAGAAAAAAAACTTAAACGGGTCGACCCGTTTATTTTATTCCCAACCCGAACCTGACCTGTTTAATAAACGGGTTAGATATGTCGACCCAAACCTGACCCACAATCTATTTAGCTCAACTCGAACATGTTAATTTTCGTGTTGGTTTCAGGTCGGGTTTTGTGTTGGATCAGAAATTGCCACCCCTAATATATCTCTACTATTTTTTTTAATTAATTAATTAATTAATTAATTTTTAATTTGAAAATTTAAATTAATGCAGTTTACTTAAATTATTTCTTTTTTTTGATCAATTTTAAAGTTGATAATTTTTCAAAAATATACACTATATTAATTTTAATTAATACACGCTTTATATTTTAAATAACACACTTTATATTTTAAATAACACACACTTTACATATCCATGAGTTGGTTGTTATAATTAGTTGGTGGAGGTTTTGTTGTAGGTAGTAGCGCATTAATGCTATGTCCAATGTAGATTATTATTATTATATATATATATATTTTTTACTTTTTTCAAGTGAAGGGATTAAACACACTTGTTATTTAATATTATTATAGGTGGGGCTCATAAAAATCCTTTATTCCCTCTATATTCACAAAAGATAAAAATTGAGACCCTTCGCATTTAGAGGTATTAACAAACGTGAGACCAATTAACTTTAGCTAAAAAAAAAAAAAAAAAAAAAAAACAGTCTCTAACTCATATTCGGACAAAGAACGTGGACTTTTAGGCAACCATTATTCAGCAACGATCTATAGTTTATTACTCCTATTTCTCATAAAATATACCCTATATCCATATATTTATTTTTAAATTATGGACCTGGTTAGTTGAAGATTATAAAATTGGTCATTGTGGAATATGGCTCATAAGATATCTTCATATAACAAATCAAGGTGAACAACTATCAGGTACCAAAAATAAAATTAACTACATTAACATAGTTAAGGTATCAAGGTGAAAACGATATCTTCGTATAACAAATCAGCGAAATATCAATTCCTAAACAAACCGTAACACAAATGATGACTGTTGGCTAAAACGATTCGAGTGGACTAATACCCATATTAGTAATACACGTTGGTGGTTGCTACGACGAAGGTCAAGCCCGCCCTATGTCTTCTCTTAATATTAGTTACTCCATCCGTTTTAAATTAATATTTTACCAATTTTTTTTTTTTTTTTTTTTTTTTTTTTTTTTGAATTTTTAAATTCATTGCTAAAAATCACATAGAGAATTTTGATTGTGTTTATCATATTACCATGGTTGAAATTAATATTACAAACTTTAAAAATGACATTAATTAATTAGTTAAGGGTAAAACTGTTATTCTGCAAAATAAATAAATAAATAAATAAAATAAAAAATAATAATAATAATTATGCTTCTATAAAATTGTATATTTTTTTTATCAGGAGACAATTATTTTGGAATGAAGAGAGTATAAAATAATTTACTATTTATTTTATAATTACGAATATTTTTTTTGAGGTAAAGGGTTACCCCGATAAAGTATATTACTCAAAAAAACATTTCAAGTACAATGGAATATGGCTGAATGCAATATTAACCTCAAACCGAGGTTTGAACTACCAAAAACCCAATGTGACATGTCACATATAGTTACTAGCAAAAAACTAACTATAAATTCTAAAACCAGTTGGCATGTTCCATTTCTTGAGCAAATCAGTGACCCTTGGCTTATTCTTGAATCTGAAAGAAACAAGCTTGAGCCGTATCATAACAATAATGAGATTGCAAAGCTCCTTAGGGGTTCCCCTAGTATTCTTGAACAATCGATTATTTCGTTCATTCCAAACATAATAACTCGCAGCTGTAAACAGAAGTTTACCCACAATACAACTAACTGAGCGTTTAGCTGCCATAGGTTGGAGCCATGCCACAATATCCTCCAAAACAGGCGGTACAATATCCATTCCAGCAAGATTTCGAATACGACACCAAATCTTGGCCGAGTAATCACACTCAAAGAAAAGGTGTTCATGTGAGTCTATATGAAGACCACATAAAGAGCATTGAAGCGAAGATAAAACCATAGTCGGACTCACATCCCAAGAACGCAGCTTATCTTGGGTTTTAAGACATCGTCTCATGATGAGCCAAAGATGAAAAGCATGGCGGGGGATGCCATGGGAAAACCAAACAATAACGCACCAAGAGACATCAAGGTCACGTGGTCTTAAAGCCTCCCAAGCACATTTCACCGAGTACTTAGTTAGATTACCATTTCTATCGCCCCACCACATGCAATCTTCCTTATCCGTGAGAGTAGGAGTTGTAATGAGCCCTAATTTAGGGGATTTTGAGAATATTAAATAATTTTTCTTTTCGCATTTAAACTGCATAATATTTTGGCTGAAACACATATTAGTACACCCGAACTTGGCAAAATAATTATTTTGGAACGGGGAGAGTATAAAATAATTTACTATTTATTTATAATTACGAATATTCAGGTTCAACATTAAATAATGTTTCTTTTTGTGTTTAAACTGCTTAATATTTTGGCCGAAACACATAATAGTATTTAGTACCTCAAACAGTAATTACTATTTATTTTATAATTACGAATATTCAGGTTCAACATTAAATAATATTTCTTTTTGTGTTTAAACTGCATAATATTTTTGCCGAAACAAATATTAGTACCTCAAACTTGGCAAACTAGATATTCTAGTACCCTGAACTTTTAAGGGTGCAAAATACTATCCTAAACTTGACAAAATAAAATTTCTACTATCTTATACTACTTAACTCAACAATTAATTATCTTTTTCTTTCTAAAAATCAATTTAGTAAAGTCTTTTGAAATAAATAATGTATAGAAAAACTTTGGCTAGGTAAATATATAATTTTTCCTAAAATTGAGTTATTTTTCATTAATTGATTATCTAGAATAATATATATATATATATATATATATATATATATATATATATATATATATATATATATATGAAAGAGATCCAATAAGAAGAATAATTAAAATGAGAAGGATAAGAAGTAATTTTAGCCATATATTTTAATTTGAGAGGGAAAATTTGAATGAAGATGCATCCATTTTTGTAGGTGCATCTAGAATGTGTGGTTGTGATTACTTCTTATCATTCTTATTTTTTATTATTCTTCTTATTTGATCCTAACTATATATATATATATATATATATATATATATATATATATATATATATATATATATATATATATATATATATATATATATATATATATATATATATATAGGGAATGGTTAATGTAAGATCAAACTTAAAATTGTAAAAATAAGATTTAGTCTAAACAATCATTAAAAACATTTGTATATAATCATTTTATCAATAATATACAAAAAATAAAATGTTAGTAAAAATTAACATTTTAGCAACTAATAACCAAATAATACACGAATTTGGATTACTGATACACAATTAAATTTTTTTTTCCCATACGTCAAAATCGCAAAAAACTAATATTTTACACATAAACTGATACACTTAATATATATCAATTACTAAATAAACTAATAAACATACAAAAACCTGATACACATTATACGTTGATCAAAGTGTATCACCTAGATATCGTCAATTCTAAAAAGAAAAAACATCGGAACTTTAACAATTTTAGTTGTTATTAATAAATTTTTTATTTTTGTTTTAAGGAGAGTGTCATTTTTCAAATTTTAGTTTCTTATTTTTACAGCTTTAAGTTTGATCTTATTTGATATAGATTATATATATATACACACACACACACACACACACACATACGTAGCATTTATTTATAAAATATTTTTAACACACTATTCTTAATATGTCTTCACTATTATTATTTGTTTGTTAACTTGAAATAATTTTTGGATCAACTTATAACAAATATACAAGAGTATTTCTAGTTTTCAGTTTAACATATGCTTATGAAAAAATAAATTGTTATATTGTTATGGTCACAAATTTGTTAGAAACAAACATTTAAGATATGATACGGGTATTTATATATCAAAATATAAAGAATTGTTTCAAATACACACACACACACACACACACACACACACACACACACACATATATATATATATATATATATATATATATATATATATATATATATATATATATATATTTATTCTCAACAAATAAATATAATATTATATTAATTAAAAGAAAATTTAAATTAACTAAATTTTTAGAAAATATGATTAACTATCATAAATTTAACTACAAATAGGTTAAATTATATTAGACCTTACTAAATTGAATTATAGCAAAAAAAAAAAAAATTATGGTAATATAGTATAGGGTAGTAGTAAATCTAATTTATCAAGTTCGAGATACTATTTTGCACCCTTAAAGTTTTGGGTATTAAATAATCCAGTATATTAAATTCGAAGTATTAATATGCTTTGGCTTAGTATTTTCTAATGACTTTTTGTTCCTTATCTTTTTCATATTGTTTCTATGATAACTTATTTAAAAGTATATGACTGACAAATTGTACAATACACATGTTATGCATTTCGTTTTAACTTGTTTTTTGGTAAAGGAATAAGGGGTAAATTTGAGAGTGGCCCCGTCGCTCAGAGGTGTGGGTTTTTCTAGACCCACTTTGGTTGGTTTCTTGAAATGGCACGAGCGACTAGCGACCTTAACAAAAATGGCAAGTGCCTAATCATTGTATGTAAGGCACAAGTAGGGCTCCTTTTGAGCTATTTATCACTAGTGAATTTTAAAAGTTTGAGCGACTTCTAATAAAATTATTTTAATTTTTTCCCCTTCCCAACACTTTCCATCACCACCACCACCACCACCACCACCACCATTTATAATCAAAACCCATCTTAACTACTTATAAAGAGAAAATGGTCAAGTGAAAAGTGGAAAACTGAATTTTGGGTCAATGCCCATAATGCCCTTGTCAAACTATGGAAATTAGGAAACTAATTAATTTAAAAAGCTGTAAACGAGTTGTAACTGTAACTGGGTGTTATATTAGGAAGTCAAACAGGTTAATGATATACAGAGTAAACCAAAACTTTCGGAGGAAGAATCAGTTAAAAAAAAATTCGAAACACCCATTCAAATCGGATTATGCATTCTCTATTAATCTTTTTCCTATAGCTCTTGAATTAAACTTTTATTTTTATTTTGATCTTGCAGGCTCACAAATTGGTATTACACGGAATCAATTTTTTGATAAACAAATTTTGCATCTCCACCAGCTCCACAATCTATAAGGTAATTTATTTTATTTATTTATTTATTTTTTTTATTATTTTTTTTTTGAATTCAGATGCGGGGTGAGAAATCATATTTTTTTGTTACACAGGAAAACAAATACGTTCTTCAATCAGGTTCGTTTTACGATGTTATTTGAATTCTATTAATTACGTGTTCTTTGATTGTGTTTTTTGTAATGGAATTTTTATGCACATTAAGTTTACAGTGTATGTCAGTCAACAAAGAAATCATTACAGAGATCGCATTTAGGGGGTGTTTGGGATGGCTCATTGCGTTTTGCAGTGATTTATTATTAACAAATATTGGGACCGTTTATAAGATGGTATTTAGTATTGCTTATTAAAACTGCTTTATTGTTTACTGCATTTTGAAGTAATAGTTTTAACTTGTATTTTGAACAGGTTTAGCTTTCAAGATGTTGGAACTTTGGCATGCGTTTTTCTGATGATTGCCATGATACATATGGAAAACAATACATTATGCTAAAAGGTAATTTTTGTATGTTTGTGAATCTTCTTATGTAATATTTAATTATGCAATTCAAAAGATATGTTGCAAAAGATCTCGAAGAACTACACATACAGGGCTGTTTGGGATTTGCTAAATGGAACTGCTCAATTAGGGGCTGTTTGGGATTGCTTTTTTAAACTACTTAATGT
The DNA here is from genome assembly GCA_030686995.1 of Artemisia argyi. Taxonomy (NCBI): domain Eukaryota; kingdom Viridiplantae; phylum Streptophyta; class Magnoliopsida; order Asterales; family Asteraceae; genus Artemisia; species Artemisia argyi. The sequence continues at coordinate 84,971,824 of CM060681.1, read as the reverse complement.
TGTTTTGCTTTATGTTATAAGCATCTTAAAAAGGCACTCTTTGTTAATCAGTATAGTTTACTAATAAAATATTTTTGTGATTTCGATAGATTGAATAATATTCTATGGGATTTATTGAATCCTGATTGTGTTTTTACTGTTTTAGTATGTTCGTAAAGGGTTTGTGTGGGTTGTTTTCTAGGTACAGTGATTTTACGAGAGGAAACCCGTGTACCTTAGATTAGTAAGATGTCTTAACATGTTTGTGCGGCATAATAAGAACTTGCAGTTTTCTTACGATGATAAAAATGAAAATATTATGCCTCTGTATAGTCATTTGCTAAGTTATGTCTCTTTTGAACCCATATGAATCTCAACATTAAGAACCATTTTCAGCTTCAAACATAAGAATTCTTACAATATCATCCGTTTTATTATTTCAGGAAATATTTAGTTTGGCCAAGGGGATGGACTTAAGAGGAGCATGCTGAAAATTTAAGAATTTAAACAATGTTGGCTGGTACAACGATCACATTCACAAGGTATAGATTGTAGATAATATGCATCTGATATTAATTTTCAGGTTTCTTATTATTTTTTTTGTCTATAATGTCGTCACTCTCCGTAGTGAACTAACAGGGAAATAGGCCAAGTAACCAACAATATGGGATAATAGTTGTTCTTATGATAAGATTTTGAGTTTCATAAATAATTGGGACGCTTCATACACTTATTTTATACGAACTTGGTACATGGAAATAGGCCAAGTAACCACCAAAAATTCTAAGGACGATATGTTTTGTCTTGCTAATATTTTTTTAACTCATAGTACTCATCACTATTGATATTTAAGTAGGCGAGTTATTCTTTCTTTTACTAGAGTTACTGAGTTATTCTGTTGATCTATCTTTTGTTGTGGGGAAATTCGATCAATGTAAAAATATCTATGTATGAATCTTAGTTAAAAAATTCTTTCATATTGATTGTATTTGTTCATCAGCTTCTATACGAAAATAAGCCTTTTTTATACCATTTATTTTATTGATGTGGTATTTTTCTTTCTTTCTCCTAATTTAATTGACTCCAAAGATAGGACATTTTCCAATATCGATGGAGAGCTATGTGAAAATACTTCTTGAGACTTGAAGACCAGTGTGCACACCTTCGTAGGCTTTTCATATCATTTGGTACTTAATATACGAGCATTTATGCCTGGCTCTTACAGTAATATTTTTCATGACAAATGTATTTTGTATTTCACGCTAACAAATATTGTCAATGAAAACTATTTTGCTGAAAGAAATTTTTGTGTTGTCTCTTATCTTCATTCTTCATAGCTTATCTTTCCAAAAGCTGTTGTTTATATTTCTTTGACCCGGAAAGTTAGGACATAAAGTGACATACGTGTAACGTCGTTTATTAAATTTGGACGTAATCAAGAAGAAGAAACGCAACTACGTGTGATTATTTTTTAGAAACTCTGTACATTACATTTGAATTTTGAACTGATTGGTTAAATTTGAATTTTTATGAGATATTTTATTTTTTAAAATCACCCATGATAAAGAACTTCATACAAGATGTTATTCGGTCGATATGGAATACGACAATAAGAACGTTTACTATGTATGTAGAAGAATAAAAAAAGGAAATAATGGTGTGAACAAGTGACTAAAAAGACATAAAAGTTACGCTTTTTTATTGATATTGGTGATAAAATCATAAAAATTACTTTCAAAATAAACTTCAGCTCCCGAATTACACGAGTTTTAAATTAATTTGGAATAAAAACAAACTATTTTTAATTCCTATGTCTTAATAAAGGTAAGTGATTGGCACACTCCTAAATCTTATTGGGGACTCCACTGTACAAATAGTTAAAGCATGTTATACTTAAAATACAATTATCTATTGCACACAATGAAGTGTCCCAATAAATTTTTACAGTGTGCGAATCATTTCCCCTTAATAAAAGAAGTGGTTATATTTTCAAACTCTATTATTTGTAAAATAATATTTTTGGAAAGGCTTATCTTAATAACTAATCTATACTACTTATAAAGTAAAAATGGTTAAAGTGAAAAGTCAAGAAAAGTGAAATGTTGAAAATATATTTTACCTATTCTACCCTTGAAATGTTTGAAAGTGAATGTGGAATTTGAACAACATAGCTAACAAAGGAAACTAATGTGAAAAAACGCAAGTTTATTTTATAAATGTTATATACGGACATCCTTCATGATTTTTAAATGGTAAGTATAAAATACAACGGCAAGTTTTACTTTTTTAAAATGTTTAAATGGTTAAGCTACACACGGTTACAGCTATACTACACATACATGGGATTATAATCTATTTAAGTATGATGGAAACTATTTAATCTATATACTACATATACACGTTTATACAACTATATACTAAACATAAACGGTTGACTATAATCTATATATGGCCTTTCAAACTGATTTACAATGTTTTGAAACCTGGGTCGACCCGGCCGGGTTAACCGGTTCGACCGGTTCTAGCAAAAAAAATGGGTAAGAAAAACCCGGATTAACCAGTTAAACCCGCAAGGTTTTAAGTGACCCGGTTCTCAAAACCCGACCGGGTTTCAATTTTTCAATTTTTTTTTAATAAAAACCCGGGTTGACTCGGCGGTCGAACCGGTTGACCCTGTCGAAAAAATAAAAAAATAATAAATTGAAAACTGGTTTGACTCGGCGGATGAACCGGTCGAACCGGTGCCTGGTGACTCGACCGGGTCGATTTCGAACCCGGTTTTCAAAACATTGCTAATTTAGAGAACTTATCAAACTTATGAAGCACACTTTTGATTTCTTAAGTTGAAACTTATGAAACTAAATATAAAATTTAAATAAGGAAATATATTATTCTTAATTAATTTATAAAAGTAAAAATTGAATAATATTGAATCATACGTAGGAAAGTAAAAAAGTTTAGAAGGCAACTTATAATAATTTTGGAAAGTTTCATTGATTCATCAATTTGTAACTTATATCAATTTGTACACGGTTATCTCATCTATTTCAAGCAATGTAATATGTTTAAGTTTTGTACTAATTCAATTTCAGAGTGTAATATATTCAACTTTACAATGACAAAATGGCAAGTCAATGTAAAAAGTAAATGAATGAGTTAATAAAGGAAATGCATTCAGGTTTTGTAACAAATAATCAAAATAATTTGAATATTAATCTTACACAAGAAGTTTATCTCATCTATTTCAAGCATTTATATAACACTCACAGTTTTTTTCTCAGCTAATATTGTTCTCTCCATAAGATTAACTGTTTATTATTATTATTATTATTATTATTATTATTATTATTATTATTATTATTATTATTATTATTACATCACATTATTATTATTATTATTATTATTATTATTATTATTATTATTATTATTATTATTATTATTATTATTATTATTATTATTAATAATAATAATAATAATAATAATAATAATAATAATAATAATAATAATAATAATAATAATAAGATTTTACAAGAAATTAGTAGGGAGCCGTGATACTAACTGAGCCCCCACACCTCTAGCTACAGCAAAACCAATCTTACTAAAAATATGCGGAGCAGCACGTGCTCCAATGTCTTGGGCCATAGAGAATCGTCTAATGCGCTTTAATAAGGTTACTGCATCCTTTTCAAGTTCTCCAAAAGAAGAGAATGAAAAGGGGAGGAACCCGTACCCGATATCAGCGCATTTAGCTGCATACTTGACACGTTTACGTTGTGCGGCTTCAATAACCGCCTGACTGGGCATAAAATCAACCATACACGAACGCGTCAAAGGTGACGATCCTGTAAGATCAACACAAACATCAAGGCCACCATCCCAAGAGTAAAGTAACATATCGGCCGGACGCAAGGTTTTGTCCCTCTCTCCACGAAGCCCAATATCCACCTCCTTACGAACTGAAACTCCAGACCGAGAACATATATCAACAAGAACATCACGCACAACATTGTGCCGATGTTTAATACCAACTAAGCCTGCGCACGATACAGCATGATCTCCAAAAATATCTCCAGGAAAAACCTTAGAACAAGCTGAACATGGCATCTGGACAGTAAAAAGAGGAACACCCAACCGGTAACACAAAACACATCGGTAAGTCCTGGCGTTCATAGTCTGTCCCAATCCGGATATCGGTGCCACCCTAAGCCAATCTGACGTATAATCCTCTTTTATTATTATTATTATTATTATTATTATTATTATTATTATTATTATTATTATTATTATTATTATTATTATTATTATTATTATTATTATTATTATTTTTATAACATCACTTTATTATTATTATTATTATTATTATTATTATTATTATTATTATTATTATTATTATTATTATTATTATTATTATTATTATTATTATTATTATTATTATTATTATTATTATTATGTTTTCTTTTGCAAATTGATGAATTACCATGGAACATACAGCTTCATCCCCCTCCTAATCGTGCTCCACATCCTCCGTTTTACAACCCTAACTTGGTAAACTGGAATCGGGATGGCGATCTTGAGGTTATAAAAGGTTTTCTTTTTTATGATCTTATTTCGCAATAAGAACTTATTTGTTGTCACCACATTTCATAAATATGTCCAACATTCATTTGGACTTCTTCATATTATGCAGTTTCTGAAACTCATTGTCCTTGCAGTAATCGGATACCTGAAGCTGCTCTAATGGCACATTCTTATCTTCATGTTTCTTAATTGTTTTCACGGAGGCTTTTGTCTTTGGCTAAAACTTTTTTGTAAGAGTTAAATACAAAGTAATAATGTTTCCTTAATTCGCTCCTGTAAATGCATTGAAAATTGTATGGCAATTTATACATGGTCCCAAATGACACAAGGCTTTATTAAAAAATGAAGGTATCTTTAGAATGATGTCGGTCATGCACTGAAAATGAACCCAATATTAAATTATTTCTGATTATATATTTAAAAGTGTTTAAAAATATATAGTATCTCAATGTATAAAAATTAACTATCGTTTATCTTGTGAATGTGGATGATGGGAGTATCAATATGCTTTAAACCAGGAAAATAGACCGAGGTTTTTTTTCCTTCTCCGATAACCATGATTTCTGATTTTTTTTGGCCGACTAATCCACAAGAATATCGTGTATCAAGAAGTTTTACGTGACGAGTAACGTGTGTTGTTAGTTTTTATCACATCATTGATGCATTGTTTTACTTTCAGTTTCATTAAATGTTGATAAATGTTAAGAATTTTTTCTAGAGTTTATTTATTGCATATTACGGCCATTTGCAATTACATTTTGATCGTTTTACGTTCTAATTTGAACGCTACACAAAACACCTACCACAATATCGCAAATCATTCATTATTTTCCGCTAGGTATTTCCGTTGCTAAGCACGGGTACTCGCCTAAATCTTATTGGGGACTCCAATGTACAAATAGTTAAAGCATGTTATACTTAAAAATACAATTATCTATTGCACACAATGAAGTGTCCCAATAAATTTTTACAGTGTGCGAATCATTTCCCCTTAATAAAAGAAGTGGTTATATTTTCAAACTCTATTATTTGTAAAATAATATTTTTGGAAAGGCTTATCTTAATAACTAATGATAGTTAATGAGTGCATTGCTCAACAAAAGTTGAACATATTTGAGAATTTGAGATACCCTTTTTTGTTAAAATCTATACTACTTGTAATAGAAAAATGGTCAAAAGTGAAATGTTGAGTTTTCAACAATAGTCAAATAAGAGAGAAAGTGAAATGTAATTAATACTCTTATTAAAACACCCAAATACTTAAAAGTACAATTATTTATTCACATTGTACAACCAAATTAAAGCATATCTACCAAATTAAATACAACCAATTCAAACACAAATCGGGTTGACCCGGGACGCTTCAAACCCGGCGGGTTGACCCAGTTTAATTTGACCCGTTTTCGACCAAACCTAGCAAGTTGACCCGGTTTAAATACAACCAATTCAAAGAAAAATCGGGTTGACACGGGACGCTTCAAACCCGGCGGGTTGACCCAGTTTAATTTGACCCGCTTACGACCCAACCTAGCAAGTTGACCCGGTTTAAATCGACCGGAACGGTTCAACCGGTTGAACCACCCGGGTCGAACCTGGTTTCAAAACATTATCCATTACTGAAAAGTACAAATATTTATTCACATTGTACAACCAATTAAAAACATATCTACAAAATTAAATACAACCAATTAAAACACAAACCGGGTTGACCCGGGACGCTTCAAACCCGTTTTTCGACCAGAACGGTTCAACCAGTTGAACCACCCGGGTCGAACCGGGTTTTAAAACATTATGTTTAATTCCCAAATCTTCAAACTTTTATTATTTTTCGTATAACCTATAAACTTTTTTTATCAATAAACTATCTGTCGCTATAAAATCCCGTTGCTTGCGGGTTGCCCCCTCATTGCTTGCGTTTGAAAATAGGATGCCCGATTATTCTTTTAAGGAATCTCTATCCGGAAAATGGATTATGTAATGGCACGAGGTTGATATGTAAACGTTTTGACCCTAATGTCATCAATGCCGAGATTGTTGTCGGGCAACACGCTGGAGTTAGAGTGCTCTTGCCAAGAATTCCTCTTGCTCCATCTGAAGAAGACATGTTCCCTTTCAAACTAAAGAGAACACAATTCCCTATTCGCCTTAGCTTTGCGATGACTATTAATAAAGCTCAAGGCTAAACAATTCCAAATGTGGGTGTCTTTGCCTCACTCTGTTTTCTCCCATGGCCAGCTTTATGTGGCATTGTCTGGAGGGATTTCCCGTAGAACAACAAAGGTATTGGTTAATCCAGTCAAAGAGTTCCGTCAAGCAGGAATCTACACCTCGAATGTCGTTTATCAAGAAGTTTTACGTGAAGAGTAACGTGTGTTGTTAGTTTTTATTTCATAACTGATGTAATGTTTTACTTTCAATTTCATTAAATGTTTTTATATGTTGTTTGATAGATGTTAATAATTTTTTCTATACTTTAGTTATCGTGTAGTACAACCGTTTGCAATTACATTCTGATCGGTTCACGTTCTATTTTGAACTCTATACAAAACACTCACCACAATATCACAAATCGTTAATTATTTGCCGCTAGGAATTCCGTTGCTATGCACGGGTACTCGGCTAGTTTATAATATAACTTAAGATTTTCTTTCTCTTCACTCATAATAAGCACACACACTCACTCATTTCTCTCTCTATCACCTCACCGCCGGCTCCCTAAAATCCGTCCAACACCAGCAGTTTTCGGCGTTGAAATTTTTTCCGGCGAAGTGTTTTCTTTGCCGAATCGATAGATCAGCTTATTCTCATCACATCTGGAGCTTTTGAGCTCACGAAGCGCACCCCACACGCGTCACGCACCACCCCTTCAACTGTGGTATGCATAGGTTGAGGATTTAGATAGTTTTGAGATGGAGTTTGGATTTGTTGCAGATTTGGTTTGGAGGTGTGACCGAATGGGAGTAGGATTAGGATGGGATTTGTTGGTTTGATTGGATTGGATTGGATTTTATTTTTGATGTTAGCTGTACTATTTAAAAATGGAGCTAACATTACCACCAGTTTAATAATCTTGCTTTAAATCATCGTTTTTGAATGCATATTGTGTTAAATCCGGATCTTGGGCTTTGATTATCATTTTTAGATGATGATCTTTTTCTATGTGTTGATTTGATCAAATATGGTGATGAATCTGTGATGATAAGTTGAGTGTGGTGGTTGTGGTTGTGTGGTGGTAGAGGTTGGTGGTGGTGGTGGTGGTGGTGGTGGAGGGTGGTGGTGATGGGAAGTGTGGTGGTGATGGGAAGTGTTAGGAAGGGGAAAAAAGATTAAAATAATTTTATTAGAAGTCGCTTAAACTTTTAAAAGTCGCTAGTGATAAACAGCTCAAAAGGAGCCCTACTTGTGCCTTACACATAATGATTAGGCACTTGCCATTTATGTTAAGTTCGCTAGTCGCTCGGGCCATTTCAAAAAACCAAGCGACTTAAGTATAAAAAAGCCCGCACACCTGAGCAATTGGGCCATTTGTAGAATTGCCCCAAGAATAATTATCGTGTTTGATTTTACTTGAACAAAGAGAAAAACATGAAGTAAAGTAATTTTCTATGGACGGCATGAAAGAGGATGGATGGGTCATGGTTGTTTTTTGTTTTTCATGCCTTGTTATCTCTCACCCCCTGCGTCGACATATTATTAAATGTCAAATTCTAAAATGCGTAAAGTTTTACTCACGATCAAATATCATTTTTACCCTAAAAGAAGATACTACAAAATGGCAAAGTAATGTTTTCAATTAATTAATGAGAGAGCTCAATTTTGAAATTAAGCTTTTTGATTGGGCAAAAAAGTCAAAATTAGCTTCAATTTGATTAAACTTATTTAAACTTAATCCAACAAAATAAATATGTATAAAAATACATGTGGTGATTTTATAAATAAAACATCTAAAAGAGAAAAAGAGTAATTAATAAAACTTTAGTAGCCGGGTATTCGTGTATTGCGGCGATGGATACCTAATTATTATATTTTCGGCGATCGCAAGGTCTTTTCGATATATTGATTTTATAGAAGGAAAAAAAGAATCTCCAACATATGTTATTAATTAAAAATTAGTTTTATTTTTTTATTTTTTTATTTATTTATTTTATTTATACATTTAGTAACATTATAAAAGGCTTTTATAGTGGGTATCCGCGCATTGCGGCGGTGGACACCTGTAATCAAAATTTTACGTGAGAGCAAGGTTGCAAAAATTGTGAATCGATAGCCGGGCGGTCGACCTTTCTGTTGCTTGTAATCGGTTTAGGCGAGATTAATCGGTAATTAATCGGATTGCCATTTTCGACAAGTTTTCTGTATTTCCGACAAGTTTTAGGTATTTTTGCCAAATTTTAGGTATTACTGACAAGATTTTTCTTAAAAAAATATCTTGAAATAGATATAGGGTTTTGCTAACAAGTGCCCACCAGGCACAAGTTAGTATGTAGTTAATAAACACAAAATTTCTTAATTTACCAAAAAAATGCATTAAATGCATATTAAATAAAGTGATATATTACTATATTTGAACGTAATTTTCTCTTAAATGAACCATAACATACCTTTTATAAACACGTTAACACGTGCCCAGTGACCACAAGTTAGCAAAACCCATAGATATAAATAACAAGTATAATTTATTAAACAATTTTACGGCGAGTTTTGGGTATTTCTAGCAAGGTTTGCAGGTTTCGGGCAAGCTTAACCATCGTTGACCATGGTTGACCGAGTTGTTTGACCGATTTACATAAATCGGAAAGGTTGGTGGCCTTGTAGCACCTAATCGGCGATTAATCGGCCTTGTAGGCCTTGTTTTGCAACACTGCGAGATATTTCGATTATATGTTTTTTGTGATGCCACCTTAACGCATGGCGATAACTTTAGGGAGCAACTTTATCGCACACTATATCATAAAAAATGGCAGAGACCCTATGTATCACAATGCAACGACGATATAAAAACAGTTGTCACCACTATTGCTAGTTGTTTTAGACATGTAATATTATATAACGTTTAAACATAAATAGTGTTTTAAAGCAGCGACTTTAGCACAATCTTGTGATGTCTATATTGCTAAATTGTGATCGTAAATAGTGGTTCATTGCTTGGTCGAAAAAGATGGTGTAAGAAAGCCCGACTATAAAAAGATTGGTTTTTACGATCCGCTTAATGATTTGTAAATTTCATTTAGTGGTTGTTTTGAAGAAAAGGAAATAATAGATAAGATGATTTATGCATTATTGTTTTGTACCATTAGGTATATTAATTTTATTTTTTTAGTGAGGTAGTATTTTAATAAATATCATTAATTAATTGTAAATTTCATTTGGGGGGTGTTTTAAAGAAAAAAATAACTTATGCATTATTATTTTATGTCATGTTGTATATTAATTATATTTTTAAGTGAAGTATATTTTAATAATATCATTAATGATTTGTAAATTTCGAAGAAAAAAAATGATTTATGCATTATTGTTTTATAAAATATGGTATATTAATTTTAGTTTTGAGTGATGAGGTATTTTAATAATATTATGAGTAAATTACACCGTTCGTCCCTGTGGTTTGGGAAAAATCCCTAATTGAGTTTTTCAATTGCAACTAATTGATCCTTATCATCAAACTATTGCACACCGTTCGTCCTTATCAGTAACAGACGTTAAATATTTTCGTTAAATACTACATGTGTCTTGCACATGAGGGTAAAAATGTCATTTTAGTCTTGTTTAGGTCCCACACACTCCACAACCACATACACTTGCATATACTTGTTCAATTGCTCACATTTATTTATTTACCAAACATACCAACAACAAATATACTTAATTATTTATGTTTTATATTTATTTATTCATCATATATACCAATAGCATTCTGGAAAAAGTCACAATCATTTATCATATCTTAAACAACCAAACTTCATCACCACCAATATTGAGTTTATCATTCTTCATCTACTACAATAAATATAAAAGTTGTCACCAACATTAAAAACACACAAATCTAGTTTACACACACACGATACAAATTGTACTCCACCACCACTGTAACCCGCCACCCAACTACGGTCACCACAAAAATGACGAGATCTTCCACCGGTGAAGAAGAAAAAAAAAATCAAACCACCACCACCAACAATAAAGATCACAAATCTAAACATCATATCTTAGCCCAACCAAAAACAAGATCTGAGGAAAAAAAATCAAGCCACCACCACCAAACCATCATACCAACAATCACGAAACCACCACCAGCAAACCCCTATCGCCACCATCACAAAAAACAGCGGACATGTTTTGTTTATTTTCTAGAATTCTATTTTTGACAAAAATTTTGGGCATTTGTATTTCTTATTAAACCGGATGAATCGGTAGAAAGCTTTGTGTTTTTTGAGTGTGAGTTATTCATGAAGTAAAATATGTGATTTAAGTTAAATTTTCTTAGGGTTAGGTTTTTTAATTTTTGTGAACTTGGAATTTTTGGGTTTTTGTTTAACTTGGTGGCGGTATGGAGAGATGCCGGCGACGATGGTCATTTGTGGTGATGGTTCTTGGGTTCATGTTTGTGATAAGAGAAAGAGAGAGATATAACTTCAGTGTGTGTTTTTTTATTTATGTATGGTTGCAAAAGCGGCGGTGGAATGGTGGGGGTGCCGAAGCTTAGCTTCGGTGTTGGTTTAGGTGGATGTGTTTATGTGTGACACAATTTAATGAAGTACTCCGTATAATTTTATTGGGTGTGTCTGTATATATGTTTGTGTGTCAAATTGACTATTTTACCCTCACGTACTTGGCACTTGAGATGACTTAACGAACATATTTAACGTCCGTTACTGATAAGGACGAATGGTGTGCAATAGTTTGATTATAAGGATCAATTAGTTTCAATTGAAAAGATAAGGACTCAATTAGGGATTGTTTCCAAACCACAGGGACGAACGGTGTAATTTACTCTAATATCATTAAATATATGTGTTGAAATAATGTATTTGTGGATTAAATAGTTGTAAACATAGTTTTAGAATTTGTAATGCTTAGAAAATGATAAAAAGATTTCATAACAGGTAAGTCACAAGTGTGTAGTCTTAATCTTTGTTAGTGCAAACGTTACGACGTTTAATCTATACAATGTCTTCATGTTTTAATGATAACAAACATGTAACTTGCAGTACATAATGTAAAGTGCACAAGTTACTCGTTTACACAAATCATCAATGCCGGAACGCATCAAAATCTCTCAACGGATCAAGTCGACATCACTTAAGGTATGAACAAACTCTATACCAATTTTGTTAAGTGATCAAAGAAAATATTTTTTTCCTTAAAACTTACATTTTATAAATGTCACAAAACATTTTTACAAAATAAACTAGACAAATTATTTTTGTTTTTATAAAGAAATGTTTCAAAGAAAAATAATTTGAATTTGAAATTTGAATTTCAAATCCCCAACAACTATTTTTCTCGCCCAAATCAGATAAAATTTCACCAGATAACATTTCACCACTAAAGGACAAAAACTATCGGGGAGGTCCCTTAATTGGGTGAAGGTACCTTATATATAAGGGATCGTCTAAGGTTTAAGGGACCGTCCCCAGTTCCTCGAACTATCTATAAATACTGGGTCATTTTCACAGAAAAACTTAGTCCTCTTAGCACAAAATTATTTGTTCTTTTCTTCTTCTTCTTTGATCACTCTAACTCTTTGGTATATGTTTATAAGTGATCCCTTCATCCTCTATATCAAGTGCAAGATAAGAACACTCAAAGTCGTCAAGAATCGAAGTGTTATTGAGTCCACACACAAACATAACTAGTGTTACGATTCTCTTCTTCCTATAAACTCTATTCTTGTAGATTAGCATATCCGAATTGCGTGTGAGTCGTAATTACATGTGTTAGGATAAAAACAAACAATGTGTAAGTCCGTAATGTATTGTATATAGACTAGGACTTTGTATAAGTTGGTGTCTAAGTGTGTAAAGACTTGGATTTGATGTGAGTACAAGAAGTGAAGACTAGAACCTATTGAAGGTTCGTGTGAAGACTTGAATCAGGAAAAGATTCAAGTGGTTGCGAGTGCTCGTTCGTGTGAAGATTGAGACAAATTAATCGTCGTGTGAAGACTTGGATTGTGTGAATCCAAGTGGACGAGAGTGTTTGTTCGTATGAAGATTGAGATGAAGTGATCGTCGTGTGAAGACATGGATTGTGGGAGTTGATACGTGGGGATTGCACCCTTGCAACAGGTTTTACCTCTCAAGGGATCTCGAGAATCTTACAACCCCCACCAGGCAGTGTACCTGATCATTGTAGTATAGTATAGTGACAAGTATCGGGGGATTGATCGTTCAACTCAGAAATATTGTCGCTAGGATTAGAAAGCCTCCTAAACTAGGTCTAGAGGTAAGGGATGATTCTTTTTGTATATTTATATTTTATGAAAGCAAGTAAAATCTCGGGTTTTGAAGGAGTGGGCAGAATTAGTTGCTAGCTAACTAACCCAATTTATCTAAAGATGCAATCAAAATAAAATAACAAAAATGAAAATGAAACTATTAAACTAATGTGGTGGAGACAATAATGAGGAAAGTTGTGTTTACTTAGATTTCATTACTCCCTAGATATCTTTTACAGGTTGATTAATTTGTTACAATTGCATGGATGACGGGTCATACTCCTTAATACTAGTCGTAGGGCCGTGTACAATATTCCCTAACTCTATAGGATCCTACTTCACTCCTATGTCGAGCCATTAGAAGCTCCTAACATGGGATCATTAGAATTCTCCTACGCATTAAATACAACAAAAAATCATAGTACACCTCCGATCATGTTTCTTAAGACGTTCAAGCAAGTTACCAATGAAAGTCTGCCAGTTTTCTTAAGCCTAACATCGAATACAATCATCTGTAACAATTATAAACAAACAATCAACCCATAATTAACATCTAGGTTTCAGTACATCTAAGCAAACACAAGAAAGATCTAGCCTAGCATGTTAAATAGAAGAAAAGCGTAAGATATAATCACACAACACATAGACATATTGAATGATTTGAATTAATACTTATCTTCAATTGAATATGGATGAATCAAGGGGTTGGAACCCTTGAAAAACTGATAAAATTTGGACTAGGGTTTATTCCCTCAAAGTTGCACACTAATGAATGAAATTTGGAAAACTATATATAGATATTACATCGTGACGGCGTCATGTGTTAGATTGTGACGCCGTCAACTCGCTGCCTTGAAAAAATCGTATTGCCTAGTTCTATTTGTGACACCGTAATGTAGGAATTTACTCTGGGCCATCACTAGTAGTTGGACCCTGACGGCCTTGGTGACGCCGTCAGGTCCTAAGCTTAAAAATACTCTGGATCGTCACGTGTATTTTCCACTTCCACCTCTTTTGTAACTCTTGATGCCGTCATGTACAAAGGTTTGACGCCGTCAGGCACTGTTCCTAGCAAGGAAATTTGAGACTTTGCTGTTTTCTTCACTTTTATGCTAAAAAATGTCCAAAATGCTTCCTTTTTTAGATTTCTCTCCAAAAGTACCTAAAATGACAAAAGGAACGATTTAGGGCAATAATTGATCAAATAATCTCGAATTCGGGATTAAATGACCCCTTAAAAGCAGTATACTTTTCGCCTCATCAAATACCCTTACACTTGAGATTTGCTTGTCCTCAAGCAAATGCTCTTTTATTCTAATCAAAATACAAGTTTGGGGTCATTTAACACTAATATAAAAGTAATTACAACAAATAATCGTTCCACTAAAAACCAAAAACAAGCACGGAGGTCATACACTAGCACCTCACAAATAGCATTTAGATACTCACATATCTCGGGTGTAATAAAGTACATATCACAATATGGAAATGGAAAACATCTCTCACTACCTGTCATAGCAAATAGATTACTATAGGCTTGGGAAAGGATCAAACCTTCACCACTTGGCGTAAGCACCTAGGATAAACTATCAAAGAGGTCTTTTAAAGGGTTATAACGTTAGGTGTAGGGATATGGAAAACACGGTTTTGTTGGATAAATGCACTATTTACTGGTGGCGAGTTAATCATCTTGGTTAATTACATGTACAATATGGTGTTGCTAAGCCAAGACTCGACTCGACTTGAGCTAATAAATCAAAAAATAACAAAAATATAAAATAAACATAGAATGAAACGGGATGGTAGTCCGTATGTTTTTAGATACTTTATAATAAACTAATCTAGTGACTCAAATCAAGATAATCAAAACACTTGGAGTACTTTTTAAGATTAACGCACATATGGGGGTAATGTATGATGCTCTTCCCCATTACTCCACAACACAAGTACTTTACCCATGAGTCCCAATCGTCCCAAAACAATATGTACAAGATATGACTCGACTTAGCAACCATGTAATCAATTAGATAATTAACTAAGGGTTTAAACATGTAACAATAATGCACTAAAGATGAGTGCATACACGGAAGACTAAGGCGATTTGGTTGCACATTTAGGTGGGTTGTAACAAATTCTTCCTTTAAGTAAAATGCTTAAAGTTAGAAATGAAATGATAGGCTCGGAGGGGTGTACTAGGGGTTTCGTGTACTAAAAATGAGTACAACGCAAAGGTGTGGGAAAATTAATTGAGTTTACTAGTCAAATAATATGACTTAAATGGTCAAGTAATTATGATACGGGTTTAACACAAGGGTGATCCTAATGCCTCTTATCATGTAGTAAATCCTACTACACGAATGTAGTCTCACTAGCGATCTCGGGATGCATCACTAACGCAAGTTCTAGAATCTAAATGCTACCGGTACACTCATAAGCACTAATGATGAATGCTTTTCCTATCAAATCTAAAAGCGAACCTCACATATTTGGGTGGAAAATTTTTCTGAATGGTACGGTTTTGTGCTAGTCATACAACTCCTATCCATGAGACGCTTGCTAAGACTAAAGTTTCACTCCTAAATGTTGTAAAAAATTTTAAATTTGACGCTAAAATTACACTAACAAGTATTTCTCTTAGTTTTATTACACACCTACCATCAAACAAACAAACTCAAGTGCAATAGTATCCTATAAGGTATCATCATTTACCCTCCCCTTACACTTAGGATGAACATTGTCTCCAATGTTCAATTAAAGAATGTAAAAGTAAAATAGGTAAAAGAATGAAAACAAATACTCCCCTGATTCGTTCGGTGTGGATAGTGTGTTAACAAGGTTAGATCTTCCTCCAAGAAAATGAACATTCAAAGCTTCCCTTCCAGAAATATAAATCATCTTCTTGTCATATATAACCTGTTAAACCTGAGAAAACAAACAAGGCAACCTCGCGTAAAATCGGCGGCAATCTATATATACTAAAAAGTCCTAGAAAGCAATTTAAGATATAATGCTTGTGGAATGAATGTTTGCAGATTTCCTGGAGTTTCTAAAACTAAAGAATTAACAAAAACTTTAAGACTCCGTTAGAAAAACAAAACTCGCAAAATTTCCATAATTTTACACATGACGCCGTCAGGGGTTAAATCCTGACGCCGTCAGAAGTGATCTGCAGAAATTTTTTTGTTAAGTTTTCAGAAAATTTCTGGAAAAACTTATGTCCTACTTCTTGGAAAATCCTGCAAAACATCATTCTGACTCGATACAAGCATTTGACTCTAACAAATACTAATACACATGTTCATTTAATATTGTGGCGAATCATGATCAATTTCGTGCTTAGAAACAAATTTGGGGTTTCCCCTTACACTTAGATTTTGCAAAATACCTTTATATGAAGTTAAGATGAAGTTAAACAACAAAATAAAGCATTTTCACAATTTAGTTTGAAATATGATCTACCAACAATAAAAATAAAGCATGCATACGGAAGCAAATATCAATCAAACAAATAAAAACACACAAAACATGGGTTGCCTCCCAAGAAGCGCTTTTCTTTATTTACGAGTCTTGTAGCTAGACTCAAAGTCATGGGTTATTACGTGAACTCGCCATTAGTCTCATTCTCTAGGTCATCTCCAATCTTAGTTTTGTATTCCAGACCTAGTTTCAAACATTCTTTATAGAAACCAAGTATCCTACTCATGACATAATCTACTCCTCTACGTCTATCCTCATCATTCCTATAGTAAACCGCTTGCTTGTGTTCCTTTTCTAGGTTTGATAGAAGACGGTATTGTTCAATCTTATAAGGCATTTGGTAAGCAATCTCATCGTTCTCTTCCTTGAATCTAATCATTCCTAGGGACGGGTCATAACTCATCTTAGAGGCCTCAACAAACGGTTTTCCGAACACTACTTGACTTAGGCATCCATCTATTACCGGACGAATATCCTCTACAATCACAAAGTCGGTGATGTAAGTGAAGTTTCCTACAAAGACATGTAATCCTTTCACTCTTCCTACAAAGTTGCTCATCCAATTCGTGTTAGGCATCATCCCATATCCAAGTTGCTTCTTCGTTACCCAATTATAATAGGTCCTAGTCATGATGTTTATAGGAGACCTAAGATCGATGTAAGCTTTCCACACATGCATATGCCCAATGTTGCATGGTATGTTGATGTTAGAGGGATCACCTACTTTAATAAGGGGTGAACCAAGGATGTAAGGTGTCTCGGGATCATCGAATAGATCCTTGTGATATTCCCGTTCTTCCTTGGTGGGTAACCTATCAAAGTATTCTTCTACGTTTTCTACTTCCTCTAACTTTTCTCCCTTAATATCCTCAACTTCCTTAATCTCATCCTTAGTCCCGGTTTCTATTCCAACTTCATCCTTGTCACTTTCTTCTACATTCTTATCTATTGGCTTAATGATGACAACATTGACAAAGTGGACGTGTTTGGATGATGAAGTTTCCTTAATTTGGATTCCGCTATTAGTGTCCCTAGTGTCCTTCCTAGGTGTAGTTAGCACTTGGTTGTTGAGGGCTTTCAACAAATTGTCAATCTTGTTGGTCATCTCCATTTGTTGTTGGTTGAATTCGGTTTCAAACTTAGCTATGCGAGCTTCTTGAGATGCCATAAACTTAGACATCAACCCTTCAAGATTATTCGTACTACCATAGTTATTGGAAGGATTGTTGTTGAAAGTATGGTTAGAGGGTGGGCCGTTTGTTGGTAACGATTAGGTGGATTGGAAGAATTGTTTTGGGGCATGTTTTGGTTTTGTTTCCACCTAAGGTTCGGGTGATTTTTTCAAGAAGGATTGTATGAATCACCGTAAGGGTTTGGATCGGGTTTGAAAGTGTACCACTTGTCTCTCGCTTCGTCGGTACGCGAGGATGCGTAATCCGCAAAAGCTTGTCCGGGGAGTTCCACGCAATCACGAGTGTCATGGGGATAACTACATAATTCGCATGAAGATGTGATTTTGTTCACTTGGCTTGAAGGCTTAGGAGCTTCGTAGGATTTCATGAGAAACTTGACTTGGTCCTCAAGTTCCATGATCCTACGGTCGGGAGTGCTAGAATTGTTCGAAGGCAAAGATATTGCCTTGACCGTTTTTTTCAAATCACGGGGATCATTCCAACTTTCGTTGTCATAGAGAGCAAGATCTTCTATGAGTTCCCATGATTTTTCCGCACTTAGATCATGTAGCTTGCCACCGGCCGATTGGTCAATGGTTCGCCTTGTGGAGAGATCGATATGGTCATAGAAGATTTGGACTCGGAGCCAAAGATCTATGCCATGATGAGGGACTTTTTGGAGTAGGTCCTTGAAACGAGTCCATGCTTCATATAGAGTTTCACCTTGACGTTGTTGGAACATCAAGATATCATTTCTAAGCTTGGTAGTTCTCCCCAGTGGGAAAAATTGAGCAAGGAAACGAGTGGTGAGATCATCCCATGAGGTGATGGATCCCATGGGTAAACGTTCAAGCCATTGACTAGCTTGATCACGTAGAGAGAATTGGAATAGACGTAATCGGGTCGACTCTCTAGTTACAAGGAAATCCTTGAGATGTTTTAGGATCTTCGAAACGAAGTCCATGGAATGCACATCCGCTTTGTACCAACCGGATGGTGTCGGATCGCAAGGGGGACACATTGGCTCCTTGAGTGAGCTCAATAGTGTTTCGATATTCGTGGTGGCTAGGACGGGAATACTCTCCTAAAGTTCAGGGCCTAAGAGGTTGGTTTGCTAGTGGTGGGTTTTGTGGGTGGTTGTGTTGTGGTGGGTTGATGGGTTCAAAGAGGTTACCACCTTCTATGATGTCGGATGGTAAAGGTTACGAACAAAGACACGAAGAAATAAGATAGACTAAAGAAAACCTAAAAAATGAAAATAAAACCTTACTAGAAAGGAATCTAGCAAGTAGACCTAATAAAAGAAATCCTAACCTAGACAATAACTATTCCCCGGGCTGCGGCGCCAAAAACTTGATACATGGGGATTGCACCCTCCCAACAGGTTTTACCTCTTAAGGGATCTTGAGAAGCTTACAACCCCTACCAGGCAGTGTACCTGATCGTTGTTGTATAGTATAGTGACTAGTACCGGGGGATTGATCGTTCAACTCAGGAATAGTGTCGCTAGGATTAGAAAGCCTCCTAATCGAGGTCTAGAGGTGAGGGATGATTCTTTTTGTATTTTTATATTTTATGAAAGCAAGTAAAATCTCAGGTTTTGAAAGAGTGGGCGGAATTAGTTGCTAGCCAACTAACCCAATTTATCTAAAGATGCAATCAAAATAAAATAACAAGAATGAAAATGAAACTATTAAACTAATGTGGTGGAGACAATAATGAGGAAAGTTGTGTTTACTTAGATTTCATTACTCCCTAGATATCTTTTACAGGTTGATTAATTTGTTATAATTGCATGGATGACGGGTCATATTCCTTAATACTAGTCGTAGGGCCGTATACAATATTCCCTAACTCTATAGGATCCTATTTCACTCCTATGTCGAGCCGTTAGAAGCTCCTAACATGGGATCATTAGAATTCTCCTACGCATTAAATACAACCAAAAATCGTAGTACACCTCCGATCATGTTTCTTAAGACGTTCAAGCAAGTTACCAATGGAAGTTTGCCAGTTTTCTTAAGCCTAACATCGAATACAATCATCCATAACAATTATAAATAAACAATCAACCCATAATTAACATCTAGGTTTCAGTACATCTAAGTAAACACAAGAAAGATCTAGCCTAGCATGTTAAATAGAAGAAAAACGTAAGATATAATCACAAAACACATAGACATATTGAATGATTTGAATGAATACTTATCTTCAATTGAACATGGAAGAATCAAGGGGTTGGAACCCTTGAAAAACTGATAAAATTCGGACTAGGATTTATTCCCTCAAAGTTGCACACTAATGAATGAAATTTGGAAAACTACATATAGATATTACATCGTGACGGCATCATGTGTTAGATTGTGACGCCGTCAACTCGCCGCCTTGATAAAATCGTTTTGCCTAGATCTATTTGTGACACCGTCATGTAGGAATTTACTCTGGGCCGTCACTAGTAGTTGGACCCTGACGGCCTTGGTGACGCCGTCAGTTCCTAAGCATAAAAATACTCTGGATCGTCAAGTGTATTTTCCACTTCCACCTCTTTTGTAACTCTTGACGCCATCATGTACAAAGGTTTGACGCCTTCAGGTACTGTTCCCAGCAAGGAAATTTGAGACTTTGCCGTTTTCTTCACTTTTATGCTCCAAAAACGTCCAAAATGCTTCCTTTTCCAGATTTCTCTTCAAAAGTACCTAAAATGACAAAAGGAACGATTTAGGGCAATAATTGATCAAATAATCTCGAATTCGGGCTTAAATGTCCCCTTAAAAGCGGTACACTTTTCGCCTCACCAGGAGTCCAAGTGGACAAGAGTGCGTGTTCATGTAGCTACGTGGGCTTTGTGTAGATTGGTTCTAGCTAAGATTAGGACTCAACGTTCCGCTTAGTGTCGTTAAACTTGGTATAAGCTTTGTGTATGGTTTGTTCCACCTAAAGGGAGCATGTTGACTAGTGAAGTAACTCTTGAGTGTGGTACTCAGGGAGTGAAGTAGGACGAAGAAGTGCTTTGTGCTGAACCACTATAAGTCATCGTGTCCGATTTGCGTTTTCTCTTCCCATCTCTTTACTTTCTACACTTGCATTATATTTAGGTTTGTGCGGCTTGTTATGTTTATACTTGAGATATTAACTAGTTAACTTAAAAACACAAAACATAAGAAAACTTAATCATATGTAATAAACTCTTCACTGATTGCGGTCTCTTTACTAGGGCAGCGGTCCCAAATTTATATGGGACCGTCCGTACATATTTAAGACCGTCCCAGTGCAATTAAAAGTAGCTTAATACTTTTAATCTCGTGTTATGTTTATGTTTATATGATTACTTGTATACTTGTAGTTTCGTAACATATATACTTGTTATGAGTGACATAACAACTATTCATATTTAGTCAAACTTGATCGGGAATTTGATACGAAACATTTAAGATTTTAAACAAGAACGTATTCACCCCGCTCTACGTTTCTACAATTGGTATCAGAGCCACGTCGTTCTAGTTTTCAAAACAAATGGTTTTTAAAATAGAGTTGTATCAAATTTCTCATTAAGAGGAATTAAATATGAAAAGTGTCTAAGTTACTAAACTTGTGCTAGAATACTTTCTTGCTTAATTCGTACTAGTTTTGTTGGTTAAATGCACTTTGTATACTAGCTTGAAGGAAATGAATTTATACATGAAAAACGGTTTTTTGTTTACTGGTGACGGTCTCATATCTATGGACGGTCCCTTAAATACTTATTTGACCGTCAGTATTTAAGGGACCTCCACCATAATAGTGTCAATTTTGAAAACTCATATAAAATCAATCGTAAGTCCGCAGGAGTCGTGCCAACCACCATTTTAAAGGTAATTTAGTCCACTTTCATTTAAAAATGTTTCCTAGTATTGATTCCAAACTTATTATGACATAAATGCAAATTGATATATGGTAGTCAAAACCGTTTGTCACATTTTAACTTAAAACTAGCTTTTCACTTTTTCTCTCAAGTCGGACATCTCTAGTAAAAGAACTTTTGAAAAATGGTACCGTTGTCATTTCAAAATATCGATCTTAATTAATTTTTGAAATGGGGAGGAAAATTCTATTCGAAACAAAATCAAGCAAGTATACATTGTTGTATCTAACACACAAAACGATAACGAATATCACTACATGTGTTATGCTAAATTGTTCTTGCATTAGATATATATTACTTTACTTGCTTATGTGTTTTTGGTTTCTTGCTTGTCTAATAATGTTTTAATCATGTATGTTGAAAATAATTGTCTTACACAAATTACCTTTTCGAAGGTTCAAGCGTTAAAATATGTAACCTTAAAACATTTAACACTTCTTCATAATTTTAACATGATTTTTAAAATATTACATGCACTTATCTTGGTTGGCCATAGGTTCTCTAATCAAGAGAAAGTTTTATAATAATACATTAGTATTTAAGTAAAATAAAATGTATTTTTGAACCTTGCATGTACTTAAACACACATTAATTTTTTTTGAACGACATGTTTAGTTAAAATAACTAGCAAGATGCTAGAAAGATAACAAATGATTAATTAAACACACATGAATTGTTTCAAACATGTAGTCATAAACTATTTTTATATAAATTGTGTATTGTATAAAAATGGTTAAGATAATTATTTTTATACTCATGTAATATCAAAAACTAAGTATATTATACGTAATAATAAATAGTTTTTCGCACACAAAATAAATGACAATCTTGAATTATTAAGTTAACATGTCATTATCATTAACCTCACACATACATCTAGTATTAAATTTGATGGAGTACATTGCATAAATCTTTACTTATTTTCTTTATTAAAAAAAGTGGTTGTGAGAGTTAAGAAAGATTTCGAGCATATATCAATTCATTATTCAAATTATGTTTTTTATCATTATCGAATCTAATTGACAAGTTTTCGAGTGTAGACATTGTGGAAAACTAGAAGAGGGGGTTGAATAGTTTACCGGTTTTTAACTTGATTTTCTTTAAAAACTTTTATGTGTAATCGACAACTAAAACTTACCAAACAATAAATAATATGCAAAAATAAAAGTAAGAAACGATCAAACCACAACGCGGATATTTATCGTGGTTCGGCTACAAGGACTCTTTTTCCTTGCCCTACTCCACGCCCCGAGTATCCAACTCGAGAGTTTCTTGCACTAGTCAAAAAGCTCCTTTAACCGGCGGAGAAAACCATACACGTTGCTTACACACTATTTCCGACACTAAGCTAGATGTCGAGTTCTTTCACAAGGGTTCAACTACTCCCGATAGTTCTTTTACAAGGGTACAACAACTCCCGATTCACTAGGTATTTTGAGGACTGAAATACTAACCGATCACTACAAGTGGATACAATAAAATGGTGTATAAACTTTACAAGTTTACACTATGCTAAGCCTAACAAGTCTTGCAATGTTGTGTTGAAGCTTGTGAAGTTGTGATCTTCTTGCTACAAAAAAAGCTCACAAATCTGAAATGGAACTGAGTTAGAAGAGAGAAATGAAAGTATATGTAATATGTTATGATTGTAAGTGATAAGAATAACACAAAGAGTGGGTTGCTATTTATAGGCAAAACAGCAGATCAACCCACGGATACGGCGGAACCAATACTTTGATTCCATCCGTTATACCCTTTGGTTCCGCCAGCATGTCTGACAGAATCATGCACAAATATTTCACAGTCTAACACAATATTCTCAAGATCTCACAAAGTCAACTTTGAAATCTTTGAGTATAAATCCAAACAAAATAAAACATGTCTCTTACACAAATGTTACCTTGAAAAGACATGTGTGATGCAAGTGATGATGTAAACAAGTGTACTATTCCATATTTAGAAATATTTAAATAAGAAAGTAAACTTGTAGAATGTATATGTTAGTATCTTACAAAAGTTAATATGAAATGTTTAGTAAGTAAATGTTTTACTAAAAAGTGTTTGATTACTAATTGCTTAATAAGACACACTAATTACACAAACTTACTAATTATACTAATATGACATTTTTAACATATGAAGTACTACTTAACATGTATATACTCTAAAGTTATACTTGACCATTTTACAATTTGAAATTACTTTATGAAAACATGTAAATGTAGTTTGAGTGATTTTAAGTAAAAGACTTTTAAACTATATTTATGTTTTGCTAAAAATAAACTTTACCTTTTGTCGTTAACAAAACTAAGTAAAGATCGTAAAATATAAATAACGTTTTTAGACGATATTTGTATTAACAATCTCCCCCTTTTTGTTGACGACAAAACATAAATTTTATTTTTAAGCAAATGGATAATTATAGATTTTGAGTCTTTTAAAAATTTATATGTAACATGATTATTTCAACTTTTAAGTATATATTCTCATGATATGCAAATGATGCAATAAAGTTGAATTGATTAAATAAATTATCTCTCCCCTTTTTGTCGAAACAAAAAGATGAGTGGCGAAGCGGAAATGATTCATGCCATATACTCCCCCTTGGACAATACTCCCCCTAAAAGGAGTGCCAAGCAAGGATACATTGATTTTGGTCCTACAAAAAAAAAAAATTAGTTTGTTGTAGATACAAATATGATTGATGGTAAAATGTACCAACACGCGTTTGTAATGTTACAAGTGAATAAATAAGTAACCATCTCACAATAACATTCATCAAGTAAATAAACAATCAATAGAAATGAGAATAACCAACCAAACATAAAAAACTATTATATTTCAAGTAAAATTTTAGTTTGACTTAAAAAGTCAAACTTAAAGACTTGAAAAAGGTCTACTAGTCATACAAAAAGGAAAATAACTAAAAATGATAAAAACTACAACTATAAAAAGAAATGATTCCTAGGTGAGACTCTACCATTATTTGGATTTCCTAATGATGCTCTAAGCTTGCGGTTGATGAGAGATGACGTTTAGACGCTCCAAAATGTGGTTGAGGATAAAACTCATTTCATCTTGAAGCTCATGTACCATGATCTTGCGTCTCTCACTAAAATGAGCGGTTCTTTCGCACATGGAGCAATCATGGCGAGGAGGTGGTAGTGGTGGAACTTGGTTCGTTGTTGGTGGATCATTGGTGGTTGATGGAGCATTGATTGTAGCAGGGACAAAGGTGGATGGTTGAGAGGTGTTTTTATTTCCTACAATAGACGAGTACGTTGCCCGTTTGGAAATCTATGGCTTGGTTGAGATGAGAATCAATCATATGCTTGAAAGCATAAAGGTTATCCAAACGGGTGTTTAGTTCTTCATGAGTGTTTGGAGACTTGGCCCATAAGGATGCTTCTATTTCCTCATAAGAAGGAAATAGGGAATCAAAGTGTTGGGAATACTCTTGAGGTGGTTCTTGTTGTTGATCATGATGGTGGAAGCTTGGTTCTCGTAAAGAGGACCATTGATGTCTTTGTAAATGGGTGGAACAACAATGGTTGTGGTTGTGTATGAACTTGATCTTGTGAAAAAATTGAGGGTCTAGCATGTTTGTAAGCCAAACGCTCTACCAATGATGGTTGATGAGGTTTATGATCTAATGGCTTACTTGGTTGAAACCTTGGTTGTTGTTGGGTTTCCATTTGAGCAATGCTGTCAAAAAGTGGCAATGGTGGTGGATTTGATGATCTAGGTGGTAGGTCTTCTAAAGATTCCAAAAATGGATGTGGTGATGTTGGTGGTGTTTTGAAAAGTTCCATAGGTGTCGATTTTGCTGATTGAGGTGATGGAGTTTTTGATGGTTGAGTTGGTGCCGAAGGTGGTGTTGGATCATTTGATGTTTTAGTTGGTGGAGGAGTGGTGACTACGTTGGCATTGCAAGGTTTTGGAGATGGTGTTGGAGTAGCAAGGTTGAGGAAGTTTGTATCTTTGATGGGTGAGGAAATGTTGAGTGAGGAATCACTTGATGATGATGAGCTTAGTTGGATGGTTTTGTTGAAGCAACATGGTTTGACACTAATCCTAGCGGTTTTCCTAATAGGTCTAGATGATTCGGATTAGGTGTTGGATTTAGTCATTTCAAGACTTTGGTTAGCTAGAATTATAAGATTAAGAGAAGTGATGGTGATGGTGTGAGTTGGTAGTATGAATGTTGGTCAATTTATAGGAAGAACCTGTAATGGAAAGGAGTGTTTGAATTTGATGTTGTTCCATACACATTTGGAGGTTCCAAATCATTTGGAAGAGTTCCAAGAATGTGTCAAATCATTGGAATTCAATCCAATGGAGTTGGGTGGAGTGAAAGACTAACTTATGCAGTAAATGCTATGTGATCATGGAAGATTTAGTTGGTCAGAATGTTCCATGGATTTGGAGGAACCAAAGGAAAGGTTCCTTCCTTGTAATAGAAAGGTTCCTTGGTTTAGTTTAGCCAAATTTGAAATTTTGGCGGGAATGTTGATCCTATTGTTGAAAGTGTGCTAAGAGGGCTCTAGAATTAGTGATAAATACTAACAATCATGTAGGAAGCAAGTTTGGAACCTAAGGATTACTAGGAAAATTCAAAAAATTCAAAGATTAAACATGAGCTGCATGATTCGCGGAACCAACCGATAACAAGGACGGAACCAAATTATTGGTTCCGCCTCGTCCGTGGGATAAATTTGGCAGCACCAAATTTTTGAACGGACGGAACCAAGAAAAGGGTTCTGCCATTTCTGTTGACCCTCAGAATTGAGACAGAACAGTATGCACGGGTACGTGCCTTTTTCGAATTCCAAAATTTTTCTTAAAACTTAAGTAATTAATTAGTTGTAGGTAGGAGATACAAAAATTCGGGTAAAAACATGCTTACCGATAGAGATCACGAGAGCGATCCTAACTTTCACTTTTAAAGCGAAAAATGGAAATTAGCATAGCACTAAAAAGTTATCCACTGCAAATATTGTTAGTTCACACATAATCCACAGACATAATATCATCCTACAAGATCATAAGAACACAAAATAACATTGTTTCAACGACCAAATTGTTCAAATGCACCCTTATGCCAAACACCCTCTTAACTTTCTCATTTCTTGCTTATCTTCTTGTTAAGCTTCCCAAGGTACCTCCCGAAGCATTTCCACATTCATTTGGTTTGCTTGAACTCCTCCGACTCATTTGGTATAGATGGAAGTTGTGAGAGGTATTCAAGAGGTGGGAGTCTAGAGTTGGGTAAACCATCTTCTTCACTCATGGATGATGATGATGATGATGAGCTATAAGGGTGAGGACTTTTACCTTTGGTCTTGGCAAATCTCTCGTCACTTAGAGGGACAAAAATATGTGGACTGAGAGAATAATCTAGGCGAAGACCTTTTGGACTTGGAGGAATGGGTTCACAAAACCTAAAGAGACGAGTGAGAAGCATCCCGTATGGAAGAGCGGTGGTACCTTGAACCGAGATATTTGCCATCCTTTTGGCAATGTTGTGGGTGGATACACTATAGAGCATGTAGGAGAGACAAGTGTTGATATGGTCCCTATTTACTAAGGTACTAATGACATTGGCTCTAATGATCTCTTCCCATTTCAAGAATTGTGGTCTCAACTCATTAAGCTCCATTCCAAAAGGGTCTTTTGCAACTTCCTCTCCCGTTCGGGTTCTCCTAGTATGAGAGGTCCTAACAAAAAGGTGCTCACGAATAACTTCCTTGCTCACTAGAGGGGTGTCATAAGGATGAATACGGTCATGGATTGAGTCAAGAGTTGAAGGTGGCCATTTGTCGGTATAAAGACATGTGCCCCTATTTGGAACACGGAGCACTTGAGCAAATTGATCTAAGGAGATTTCAAACTCATTTTGGTTGATTGAAAAGGCTAATGACATGATACCTTCATCCTCCGTACGAAGGGTCACGGAAGCATAGAACTCTAAGATGAAACGAGGACAAATTGGTTTATCTATATCTAAGAGACAATCAAAGTTGATAAAAGAGAATTCCTCCCGAATGTTTGTTCCAGAAAGAAATGAAGGATCAATTGTTCTACCCTCATGGATGTAACAATTCACATTTTCAGGTTAATTAATTTTTCCCGGAAAATTTCACTATTCACTTTTACTATTCATTTTTCCCGAAACTTTCCCGAAAGTTGATTTTTATTTGATATTCTCGAGTGATAAATCATTTCCATGGCTAATTAAATGTTTGACATTCGTCAGATCATTTTCGTGAAAGTTATTAAGGAATTACACGACATTACACGTTTTAGGGTAAAACGTCATTCAGAAATTCTACGCACAACGAAATTCGATCCCGTCAGGTGACCCCACATCGGAAAAATGTTTGACACACTCATGATTTATTTGAGAATTAATCGTGACTGAGAAAAACATGACCAAAGACTTCCCGGCAGGTCACCCAAGCCTGTACTACTCTCGCATGAGCACGCTTAACCGTATGGGCGATTAACCGTTAGACCACAAAACGCGTTTCTAAGACGATTTGAGTTTTCAACTTATTAGAAAAAGTCAACATATTTTTTCCCTCCTCCATTGACCAAAAATCATCCCTTGATGTTATAAGTCATTTCGTGATTTTTAGGCTTACGGTTTGATGTCTAAAAGACATTTAATACCAACCGACACTAGACTGAGCCCAGTCTAGACATTATAAGTCATTTTAAATCATTTATAACATATTAGAAAAGTAACATTTTACTTTTCTCAATTTTACGCAATATTCGTACGTTTTACGTATTACGCGTTTTAGACCCGTGTTTCCAGTTTTTAGCAGGGTTTTACCACCCAAATGGAACCTACCACTCATTTTATATTTTATTATGGGACATATGGACATGTCTAACAATACTTTAAAGTTCCATAATTTTACGACACCCGGTTTTACGTTTTGAGGCCTAATCATTTACGGTTGTCATTTCCCGGAGTCAAAACTCTTCCTAATACATAGGATAATACCAAGCAAAGTCCACACCTTGTCCCCCAAGTTTAGGAACCAGCTTAGGGGGGGGGGGATTCATCAACCATGTGGCTTAATCTCATGCTAGGAGGCCTTAAGGTGCATACATGTGTTATACTTGGTGACCAAGTGTTGACAAGTCAACATAACTAACCTCCTCATTTCCTTATAAGATCAAGACTCATTCTCTTCCTTTCTCTCTCAATACCAACGACCCAACATCATAAAAATACACCATTTTGATCATTAATCTTGCTCATTCAATCCATCACAAGTTCAAGTCATAGTTCCTAGTTGATCCTTAACACCTTTCAACCACAAAATCACCATAAAACACCACAAAAACTCATCAAATTTCCAAGTGTTCTTAGTGAAGATTTTTACTAAGGCTTGTTTTTGTGATAGATTAGTATTTATCAAGGGATTATAAGATAGGGTTTTTGATATGGAAGCATGGCTATGGTTGGAAAGGTTTTTGGAAGATTAAGTAGTGGTTCTTGGTCTTGATCTTGGTTCTAGTTAGTTTCTTCACAAGTTGTAAGCAAACCCTAACTTGCTTCTTGTTAAATAATCATGTTCATGTTATTTACCTATTATTCATGCTATATTATGTCTTGTATGCATGTCCATGATGTATAAAAATGAACAAAACAAGTTATTGTAATTGATTGTTAAGACAAGTTACTAAAACAAGTAAACTAGTGACTTTCTTGGTAAGACCTGATCAAAATGATAAAGATATGATGTTGGATCATTACATATTACAGTAGAGGACTTAACAAGGAAACCATAGCAATTTGAACCACCTAAAACGAGTATACGAGTCAAAAGTTACGCCCATTTGAAGTTACCAAAACTTTGCGGCAAACTGCCAAATACCATTCTGATCAAATTTGGGTTTTGAAAGTCCCACTTCTGGTCCGATTCATCAAAAAGTTAAAACACGAAAGTTGTCCGGAATGCCGTTTTCGTTCAGGAACAAAGAAGCTCGAGACCTAAAAACACTTTCCGAGTGATAAAATTCTTCAAATTCTAAACAGCCCATTTTTAGGCGAAAGTCACTAGATTATGGTTATACTTTGAAAGGAACAAGAGGTCTTATGACCTATAATCAAGACCACAAACATGACTAGAACCAAGGTTGAGTCTCATGACCTTGGAACAAGGACCAAAGGTCATGGCTAGGCCATGACGAAATGACCATAACAACTCACATAGGCGTAAACATGAAACAATGAGTTAGGCGATAACTTGAACAAGCAATTTGGATCTACTTCACTTAAAAGGAAACCATGAGATTTTACCAAGAGAACATGGTCATTTAAGGCTTATGAAGCTACCCCTAATAACAATCTTCATGTACAAATAAACTTTCCTAAGTTTATTCAAATATCGGACATGTAACCTTTCGGATCAAAACTTATATCTATATATTTCATCAACTACTACAATAGTAGGGAGCCTCATGTGAGGAGTTCATTATGTAAGCCGTCGAGTTGAGTTGTGGATTTACGAGTTAAAGTGTCCTGGCTCCTCGAACGCTTACTAACATGACTTCTGAATTATGTCGGCCCGAACGGTAGTGAACGATATACAAAACATACATGTTTCATGAATCATTTCTTTCAAAGACTTACATTATACATCATACCACATCATGGACTAAATGCAAGATATATATATAGGCACTACTTCATATTCTTTACTCCGATCCTAAGTCGCAACATTCTATTATAGGTTGCTCATAGAACCTTCACGATTCAACCGTTACATTCATTACTTGCTATCTTACTTAAGGTGAGTTCATAGCCCCACTTTCGATTACTTAATTGTTTTACAAACCCTTGGGGGGAATACATGCTATTTATAACCGAGCACAATGTTTTTAAATTGTATGCTTACCTGATTGTTTTATTATCACTAAGTACCAACCTTGCTAAACCGAGATCCTTTATTATGAACCATTTAGTCACTAGCAATAGTGAGCGCGAATATTATTAATAGGCCTATTGGGATTGACGAATCCCATTTGTATTGACTAAGTTCAAACAAATGCAATAATATTTGAGATTTAGGTATGTTAGCAACATACCTACCGGGATAAAACCGCCGATTGATATTGGTACACGTTAACGTTATGGTGTCATAAGCTTAGTGTATAATACATGTTCCGGGCGTATAATAACGTAGCCTACCTGTATTGTTTTCCAAACATTGGTGTGAGCCTATAACTCACACTACCAACATATTGTGTTCAATCGATTTAACAAACTCTATGAATATCACTCAACCTTTGTGTTGACCTCTCAAGCATGTATTTCAGGTTCATGACGATCAAGGATGGCACGGAAGGACACGGATACTCAAGAGGGCTATAAATTTTATTATCATTCAAAACTCATTTATTATACATTGTAAACATGGAACCAATTGGGACCTCATTTTGTAATCTCTGATATTTATATAATTTGAATGATAAACCTTTTCAAAACGACTCAATTGGAGTTCGTTTTCTATCATTGTGACTATTGTGCCGTCGAGTAACACCCAGTTCGAATTCCGCTGCATCCATGAATTGGGGGTGTTACAGATTGGTACCAGAGCCATGGTTATAGAGAAATGGGTCTAATTGAGACCTAAACTATAACCACACATACAAGCAAAAACATTTTTATAGCCTTCCACTCTCCGTGTCTTCCATCCTCCAGACGATTATGAACTTAGTAAGCATGTTATGCTACACAAACATATTAGTATATTCATATATACCCATTTTGAGCATTTCCCCGAAGACATTTTTATGCTACACAAACATAATTGCATATTGATATATGTACCCTAAACATAATTGAGCATTTCCCCGTAAGCATTTTATGCTACATGAACACATATAAGTATATTGATATATACACACTAGGCATTTTATGCTACATGAACACATATAAGTATATTGATATATACACACTAGGCATTTTATGCTACATGAACACATATAAGTATATTGATATATACACACTAGGCATTTTATGCTACATGAACATATTAGTATATTGATATATAAACTCGGTTTATTTTCAATCATTTATCTAAACAATGGACTAAACATATCTGTGTATGCCTATTCTAAGGCATTTCGGCACAGCCACACTCTCCCAATCATGTTCCTACTCCAACATTATATTTTCCAAGACATTGTGAGATACAATGGTCTTATTCATTTTCCAAGACATTGTGAGATACAATGGTCTCATTCATTTTCCAAGACATTGTGAGATACAATGGTCTCATTCATTTTCCAAGACATTGTGAGATACAATGGTCTCATTCATTTTCCAAGACATTGTAACTAATTACAATGGTCTCATTCATTTTCCAAGACATTGTGAGATGCAATGGTCTCATTCATTTTCCAAGACATTGTATGATACAATGGGCTTAATCATTTCTCAAATGTTTTGAGTCACACAACGGTTTAACCTACTTCCCAGACATTGTGAATTGCACAATGGTCTAACCTACTTCCCAGATATTGTGAATTACACAATGGTCTAACCTACTTCCGAGACTTTGTGTTTTGTGCAAATGGTCTCTAGAATTATTCCATCACATCATCAATATCATTTCTTATGATATCAAAAACCCGTCACAACCTATCGATTTCAAAACAAGAAATATGAGATTTCTAAAGGACAAACTAATCCATCATCGACAAAAGCTGAACTTTCTCTACATTTATCAAAGTTTTCTTCTGAAACTTTCATTGTTAAAAGTTCGTGATCCTGGCCAAGTATGTTCTATTTTAGAACTACTTAAAACTTCCTTTCCATACGTATCTACCCTTACTACCTTCTATGCAATGGAATATGAAAACATACGTTACAAGTCTTGTATGGACGGGACTTGCAACTTAAAGGTTTGACATCGCCTTTGTTTAGTGAACAGTTTCCCGAAAGCAACGGACATATCAAAAGTATACCTAGTTTAGGTATTTGAAAATTTTATCGAACCTTGGCTAAATATAGACTAGTCACCTACATTTAACCTAGGGACAGTGGAATATAGTTTGACTAACTATATTCGACTTAGAATTTTCAAATACTGAGAGTAGTTGTACTAGGGTTATGTTCAGATTGATTTCCTACATGAACACGATAAACCACCAGAATACATTAAAACAATCTAGAGACACGATAGTGCCTTACCACTCAGCAAGATCTTAACACCTTATTTGTATGATCTAAATTCATTCTTGAAAATTTTCATTTATGAGATAATCCGAACGACTATCTTGGGATAGTTATCAATTCTTCTCTTCATCCCGTGGAAGTACCATCCTGTTTAGGATACCATTCCGTCATAAACTTTTAAAATCTCTTAAGATTTTTAAAGCAAACTCAACATCTATACCTAAGAGTATTAATGTTAAGCATACACTACACACTTTTGTTCATCAACATATCATAACATTATCTTTACAACCGTTGGAACCACAAGCTCATTAACAGATTTTGGTGCACTTTTAAAGCTCAAATCATCCTTAGTTACACCACAAGTACCCTCATCAGCTTTACAAGTTTGAATATTCATCTTGTACTTTTGGAACACCAGTATCATCTCGTAATACACTACCTTGTAACTCACCGGCTAAGTATGAATGTTGTGTCGGGAATTCTTGAGTAGGATGATTTATAATGTCCTTATTTGAATGGATTGGGATGCCTTTTCATTTAAATAAAGAAATTATAAATCATCGAACCATACGTTTATATTCCTTTAGTTACATTGTTTGGGATGCCTCTCTATGTAAATAAAGAATTATAAACAAGTGGGCTTAATTATATCCGAAATAACATAAGTATGAAGTCAATAAACACTAGATACAACAACAGATTACCTACTAGGCTATGATTGCAACGACTATCCCAATTTCCATTAGTACGAGGTTTACATTTTGGTTTTCATAATGATAGTGCAATAACAAACAAACTCATTACGGGGCCATGTAACCATACGCATGCGCAGTCGTACCAAACTCATTGCGAAGCCATGTAGCCATATGCATAGGCAGCCGTACAATTCAAACAGGACTTGGTCCAACCACATGTTCAACGCTTATTCCATGATTCGATTCTTATATCAATTGCTATTGATACTTGA
This sequence comes from Artemisia argyi, assembly GCA_030686995.1. NCBI lineage: Eukaryota > Viridiplantae > Streptophyta > Magnoliopsida > Asterales > Asteraceae > Artemisia > Artemisia argyi. The sequence continues at coordinate 84,938,110 of CM060681.1, read as the reverse complement.
CAACTATATCAAGTTCTATTTTGATATTCAACTACTATATCAATTCCTATTAATATTCGACTGCTATATCAATTTCCTTTGATATTCGACTATTACCATACCTTTCCTATATAAAAGTAAGCCTCATCCTACACCATACACTGAAATGACAAATCAAACTACATCACCGGTAATCCCAGACTTCAGTCCTCATAAGTAACCACATCTCTTCATCGACACCACTCCAACATATGACACACATAGAACTTCGGGACGAAGTTCCCCGTAAGGGGTAGAGACTGTAACAATTCACATTTTCAGGTTAATTAATTTTTCCCGGAAAATTTCACTATTCACTTTTACTATTCATTTTTCCCGAAACTTTCCCGAAAGTTGATTTTTATTTGATATTCTCGAGTGATAAATCATTTCCATGGCTAATTAAATGTTTGACATTCGTCAGATCATTTTCGTGAAAGTTATTAAGGAATTACACGACATTACACGTTTTAGGGTAAAACGTCATTCAGAAATTCTACGCACAACGAAATTCGATCCCGTCAGGTGACCCCACATCGGAAAAATGTTTGACACACTCATGATTTATTTGAGAATTAATCGTGACTGAGAAAAACATGACCAAAGACTTCCCGGCAGGTCACCCAAGCCTGTACTACTCTCGCATGAGCACGCTTAACCGTATGGGCGATTAACCGTTAGACCACAAAACGCGTTTCTAAGACGATTTGAGTTTTCAACTTATTAGAAAAAGTCAACATATTTTTTCCCTCCTCCATTGACCAAAAATCATCCCTTGATGTTATAAGTCATTTCGTGATTTTTAGGCTTACGGTTTGATGTCTAAAAGACATTTAATACCAACCGACACTAGACTGAGCCCAGTCTAGACATTATAAGTCATTTTAAATCATTTATAACATATTAGAAAAGTAACATTTTACTTTTCTCAATTTTACGCAATATTCGTACGTTTTACGTATTACGCGTTTTAGACCCGTGTTTCCAGTTTTTAGCAGGGTTTTACCACCCAAATGGAACCTACCACTCATTTTATATTTTATTATGGGACATATGGACATGTCTAACGATACTTTAAAGTTCCATAATTTTACGACACCCGGTTTTACGTTTTGAGGCCTAATCATTTACGGTTGTCATTTCCCGGAGTCAAAACTCTTCCTAATACTTAGGATAATACCAAGCAAAGTCCACACCTTGTCCCCCAAGTTTAGGAACCAGCTTAGGGGGGGGGGATTCATCAACCATGTGGCTTAATCTCATGCTAGGAGGCCTTAAGGTGCATACATGTGTTATACTTGGTGACCAAGTGTTGACAAGTCAACATAACTAACCTCCTCATTTCCTTATAAGATCAAGACTCATTCTCTTCCTTTCTCTCTCAATACCAACGACCCAACATCATAAAAATACACCATTTTGATCATTAATCTTGCTCATTCAATCCATCACAAGTTCAAGTCATAGTTCCTAGTTGATCCTTAACACCTTTCAACCACAAAATCACCATAAAACACCACAAAAACTCATCAAATTTCCAAGTGTTCTTAGTGAAGATTTTTACTAAGGCTTGTTTTTGTGATAGATTAGTATTTATCAAGGGATTATAAGATAGGGTTTTTGATATGGAAGCATGGCTATGGTTGGAAAGGTTTTTGGAAGATTAAGTAGTGGTTCTTGGTCTTGATCTTGGTTCTAGTTAGTTTCTTCACAAGTTGTAAGCAAACCCTAACTTGCTTCTTGTTAAATAATCATGTTCATGTTATTTACCTATTATTCATGCTATATTATGTCTTGTATGCATGTCCATGATGTATAAAAATGAACAAAACAAGTTATTGTAATTGATTGTTAAGACAAGTTACTAAAACAAGTAAACTAGTGACTTTCTTGGTAAGACCTGATCAAAATGATAAAGATATGATGTTGGATCATTACATATTACAGTAGAGGACTTAACAAGGAAACCATAGCAATTTGAACCACCTAAAACGAGTATACGAGTCAAAAGTTACGCCCATTTGAAGTTACCAAAACTTTGCGGCAAACTGCCAAATACCATTCTGATCAAATTTGGGTTTTGAAAGTCCCACTTCTGGTCCGATTCATCAAAAAGTTAAAACACGAAAGTTGTCCGGAATGCTGTTTTCGTTCAGGAACAAAGAAGCTCGAGACCTAAAAACACTTTCCGAGTGATAAAATTCTTCAAATTCTAAACAGCCCATTTTTAGGCGAAAGTCACTAGATTATGGTTATACTTTGAAAGGAACAAGAGGTCTTATGACCTATAATCAAGACCACAAACATGACTAGAACCAAGGTTGAGTCTCATGACCTTGGAACAAGGACCAAAGGTCATGGCTAGGCCATGACGAAATGACCATAACAACTCACATAGGCGTAAACATGAAACAATGAGTTAGGCGATAACTTGAACAAGCAATTTGGATCTACTTCACTTAAAAGGAAACCATGAGATTTTACCAAGAGAACATGGTCATTTAAGGCTTATGAAGCTACCCCTAATAACAATCTTCATGTACAAATAAACTTTCCTAAGTTTATTCAAATATCGGACATGTAACCTTTCGGATCAAAACTTATATCTATATATTTCATCAACTACTACAATAGTAGGGAGCCTCATGTGAGGAGTTCATTATGTAAGCCGTCGAGTTGAGTTGTGGATTTACGAGTTAAAGTGTCCTGGCTCCTCGAACGCTTACTAACATGACTTCTGAATTATGTCGGCCCGAACGGTAGTGAACGATATACAAAACATACATGTTTCATGAATCATTTCTTTCAAAGACTTACATTATACATCATACCACATCATGGACTAAATGCAAGATATATATATAGGCACTACTTCATATTCTTTACTCCGATCCTAAGTCGCAACATTCTATTATAGGTTGCTCATAGAACCTTCACGATTCAACCGTTACATTCATTACTTGCTATCTTACTTAAGGTGAGTTCATAGCCCCACTTTCGATTACTTAATTGTTTTACAAACCCTTGGGGGGAATACATGCTATTTATAACCGAGCACAATGTTTTTAAATTGTATGCTTACCTGATTGTTTTATTATCACTAAGTACCAACCTTGCTAAACCGAGATCCTTTATTATGAACCATTTAGTCACTAGCAATAGTGAGCGCGAATATTATTAATAGGCCTATTGGGATTGACGAATCCCATTTGTATTGACTAAGTTCAAACAAATGCAATAATATTTGAGATTTAGGTATGTTAGCAACATACCTACCGGGATAAAACCGCCGATTGATATTGGTACACGTTAACGTTATGGTGTCATAAGCTTAGTGTATAATACATGTTCCGGGCGTATAATAACGTAGCCTACCTGTTTTGTTTTCCAAACATTGGTGTGAGCCTATAACTCACACTACCAACATATTGTGTTCAATCGATTTAACAAACTCTATGAATATCACTCAACCTTTGTGTTGACCTCTCAAGCATGTATTTCAGGTTCATGACGATCAAGGATGGCACGGAAGGACACGGATACTCAAGAGGGCTATAAATTTTATTATCATTCAAAACTCATTTATTATACATTGTAAACATGGAACCAATTGGGACCTCATTTTGTAATCTCTGATATTTATATAATTTGAATGATAAACCTTTTCAAAACGACTCAATTGGAGTTCGTTTTCTATCATTGTGACTATTGTGCCGTCGAGTAACACCCAGTTCGAATTCCGCTGCATCCATGAATTGGGGGTGTTACAATGGACATAATGTTTTTCAAGATTCTTAAAGATTTCTACTTGTGTTGTGGTTAGCCCTTTGGTCTTATGGTGTTTGGGTAGGTATTTGGTGGTGTCTTTATGGTCATAGAATGTTGCGGGAGGCATGATGAACCTAGAAACATAATTTTCACATTTTAGTTTATGTAAATAATGGTTTAGATAACAAAATTATAGTGTGTGCCTATATGAAAACAATATGGAGTTGTGGTTATCTCGAATCATTTTAATGCTTAAAATGGTTTTACTTATGCAAATTTTGTGTAAATTTTGTTATAACCCAAATGCTCCTAGTTCAATGTAGCTACAGTTGAATGTACCCGAAAATACATATTAGTTTTGTGTTCCTTTTAGCATTTAAGAGACATAATACAAGTGATGTTTTAAACATAACAATTTTCTTTTGTATTATCAATGCGAAAAAATAATTTTCCTAAATGTGAGAAGTTTTTCCAAGAATTTTGACATGGGGTGTTTGGTATATTGTGATAATGTTCTACAAGATGCAATTCCTAACTAATGGAAAACATAATTAGTTTTGTTTATAACAAATGCATTACATGATTTCCTAAGTTGATGCATAACCCCAAGTTTTTAGTTTTTGTGCATAAATAGAATTTCCTAGACACAGATCAGGAGAGTAATTGTGCTTAGAATACTTACAATGATGATAGGAATGAAGAGTGGCTGAATTAGAACCCTAATTTTTGTATGAGAATAGGTATGGTAGTGAATAGTAATTGTTTTTGGTGAGTGGTGTAGAGTATGGGACTGTTTGGTTTAATATATAAAAAGAAAAAACTGTGCAGACGTCTGACGGACTGGACGGAACCAAACAGAGGGTTCCGCCCTTTGTGTGTTTTGGTTCCGCCAGTTCTGCATGTGAAAATTACTTTATTTGTTTTTGATTTTCTACTATTGTAATAAACGTTTAAGTCTATAATGTAGGTTCCATAAGTCCTAGTCCTAATCAAAGAAGATTAAATGGTTCTCATTTAAGGGGTTTTGTGAGAATATCGGAAATGTTGTCTTCGGAGGATACTTTCTCGATAGAAATATTTCCTTTTTGAACAGTATCACGAAGAAAGTGATTTCAAATTTCTATATGTTTGGTGCGAGCATGTTGAACTGGATTTTTACTAAGGTCGATGGCTCCTTTGTTGTCGCAAAGAATGGATATGTCGTTAAGTTCAATTCCGTAGTTCACAAGCGCTTGCTTCATCCAAAGAGCTTGTTGACATGATTTTCCGGCCGATACGTACTCAGCTTCAGTTGTTGGGGTAGCTAGAGCCGTTTGTTTCTTGGAGAACCATGAGGCGAGACAATGTCCAACAAACGTACAAATACCCCTTGTACTTTTTCTATCAACATACTCACCGACATGATCTGAGTCGGCATACACTATGGTTTCTACACCCGTTCCTTTGGGATACCATAATCCTAGATGTGTAGTGCCTTTGATGTACCTGAAAATTCTTTTTACGGCTTCAAGATGGATTGTCTTGGGATTTTCTTGAAACCTAGCACATAGACAAACACTAAACATAATGTTGGGTCTACTAGCCGTGAGATAGAGTAGACTACCAATCATACCCCTATATTTAGTGCTATCTACGGATTCACTTTCTCATCCTTTGTGAGTTTGGTTTCCGAGGACATAGGCGTTTTGATAGGTTTAGAATCTTCTAGACCAAATTTCTTAAGCATGTCTTTTATGTATTTAGATTGGTTAAAGAATATCCCAACTTTTAATTATTTAATTTGAAGACCTAAGAAAAATTTGAGTTCTCCCATCATACTCATCTCAAACTCGTCATGCATGATTTTAAAGAAATCGTCGCATAGTTCTTGACAAGTTGATCCGAATATAATGTCGTCAACATATATTTGAACTATAATAATGTGTGATTCTTTCTTCTTAGTGAAGAGAGTTGTAGGAGCTACTTCCTTGGTAGATCTTATGAGCCAATGGATTGATAGTCTACTAATGTAATCAATAGCATAACTATATGGAAAATCTCTGTATGCTTGTATCTATGAGGAATTTAAATACAAACACAATACTAAAACTCTTGATCCTCTATGGATCGTTTTATTAATCACTAAGATTTTTTTTGAACACGTACATAATACATTGACCATGGGTTCCTTTTATACTACAAGAAACCCTAACCTCTCTTACAAGAAATGAATAAGCATTAAACTATAAAAGATATTCTACATATCTTATCCTAAAATAAACAAACTCTATCCTACGGATTAACTATATCCGCAGAATCCATCATCAGCAGAATCCAGATCATCAGCAGAAACTATATATGCTTCAGCAGAATCCGGTCAGCAGTATCAATCAGCAGAATCTATGTGCTGACTTGAATAATTCCTAACAATCCTCCCCTAATCTTGAATTTGACATGGTTAACTTCAAGATTCTTGATAGATCTTTAACTTCCAGAAGAAGAGGATTGAATGTGAACTTTAGCAGCAAAGAACCTTATCAGCAGCATCTCTATGAGCAGTAAAAACCTTAAGCCTCCATTCTTTGCAGCAACAAATGACAAAATGTACATCAAAACATAAGTTTCATACTATTCTCATCACTTCCAGGTGTGTTAACTCCTGTGAGAGGTGAGTCATTGAAAATAATGGATTTGATGTCTCTTTACCAATAGCCATCACTACTGGAGTAGCCAAATGTTTCAGTATACAAACTATGGTACACTGATAACCATATGATTTTTAGCAAATCATCAGCTATAAACCGATTTGAGATGTCTTTACCTGTAGCCGTTTGCTCAGGACTAGTCAATTATTGGGTTGATTAAATCACCTTGGTAAATTGAATACCAAGTATGGTTTTCCACTGCCTTTACTACAAGCCATACACTTGTAGGCTAGCCAATTATTTGAAATCCAAAAGGAAAAATCTATGGTTAATTGAAAACCATCCAACTCTCAGCTGTTAAGCATGGGAGAGTTGAGTACCCAATAGTTTTTAGCAAACTATTACAGCTATCAACAGATTTGATGTGTCTTTACCAAAGTTGTACCCTTTGGACTAGCCAACTTTTTGATGGAATAGTCAACATCATGGTAAGTTGATAACCAGATAAGGTGTGGGGAATAACCAACACCAAAACCTGCATACAACAAACATAGCACTATACAAATCTGATAGTTTTTTTTTCTTTTTTTTTTTTTAATATAAAGATAAAGAAAAGAAATAGACAATGATACAAAATATCATTACCAAATCACCTTAGTGAAGTTTCAAGGTGAACACCATGCTTAGCCTCCAATTCCATTTTGACAAGAAGACTTCTTCTCATGGCTCTGACAAGTTGTTCAGCATGATGCATATCATTCCTCACCATATCAAGAGGAACAATTAACTTCACATCAAGCATTTGCCTCAATATCTCTATAGTAATTGGATATATCACATCTCCCAGCATATATAAAGTTTTACCAGTGGTAGTGAAAATCATATGGACATTGGAGAGAGGAAAATATTTCCAACTATCTACTACCCAATCCTGTTGACCCTTCCAGGCTTGAAATCCCTTTCCAACATAATGAGAAGAGTCACACAGAACATATAAATCTCCAATAAGAAACATACCAATACCTTCAGGCTTATGAGATTTATAGTAGTTTGTAACCCATCCATAGAGTGAAATGATATCCTGTTTGTCCACCATGTGTAAAATTTCACTAAGAAAGGTGAAATGCTTTGTGGAACCATCTTGTCTATGAATCACATTGACCTGTACTTGACCCACTGTGGACTCAACAAGCTCCCACCTAACAACCTTTTCCCATACAACAGGATCCTCTTCATCATCATTATCATCAAACTCAATAAAAGTACTGTCTTTTGCAGGCACATCAAGAACTTTAGAAGCTCTCTTTTTCTTTGCAACACTCTTCTTCCTAGTACCAGGAGTAGAAGGAGAAGGATTATGTGGTTTTGCAGAAGCATCAGTAGTAGCATGAGGATCAGTAGGAACTAGATTTGGGTTATTAGAAGAAATGAAATCTGCAGTTGGGATAGATTATGGAACATCAGCAGAAGTGGTCTCTTGAGCCTTTGGAGCATCAGAAGAAGCATCATCAGGAACAGAATGAGAACCATCAGCAGGTACAGATGCATGAGTATCCTTAGGTTCAAAAGACTCTCCAATAGCCACATACACTTCATAATATTTAGTAGCTGGAGGTGGAGATGCTTCAGCAGATATGGTTCCTCCAAGCTTATCAGTAGATGCCTTATCAGAAGAATCCTCAACATGTATAGAAGCATCTTGAGCATCAGTAGAATCATCTACCTGAGTCAAAACTGAGGGAGAATGAATGGTGCCTTCATCAGCAGTCAAAGACTCAGTAGAATCTTGAAGAGTGTCAGCAGAATCATCAAGTTTTAATCTTTTGGCTGCAGGCTCACCCATAAGACTTCCATGTTTTTCCAAGGGATCTTGAACATTGATGCTAGACTTATAAAGATTGCCGAGGAGCCTCTCATACTCTGAAGCTAATTTATCATCAGTAAATCCCCATACTTTCTTCTTTGTCCATGTGGCACCATATACTGTAGAACTTTGATTCTTGACAAAGGTTGTCATATAATCTCTCTTCTGAGCTTTAGTCCATGGCTTATCCCTCTTTTCTTTAGCCTTTCTCTCTGCCTCAACTTTCTGATTCTTTTTAACAACTTCAACCATCCTCTCAGCATAGTCATTCATATTAAATGCATCACCGAGTACAGACTTTGCTAAATCAGGATTTGAAGTAACTTGAGTTGCAAGATTAGTCCAATGCTCAGCAGTTAAATGTTTAGATATTTCATCCAACTCTTTTTGTCTGTCAGCAGATAAAGTGGTTGTTTTGGAAAGCCCATGCTGTCTAAATCATCCTGGATCTTTCTTGCAAGATCCTCAGACTCCTTCAACTCTTTAACCCTTGATGCATGCTTAGAGTACTAGATTATAATACTACTCAATTTTAACTCAAATTTTAAATTTATAAAACACCTTTTTACCAATTCTAAAGACAATGCATACGAGCAAGTATACTCTTCCATGTGTAATATGGTTTGTGACAAATAGGGATCGTCCCAAGAGACTTATACGTTATTAAGTTTAACAAAAGTTGTAAAGCAAATAGCACTTAAGATTGACACCTCTAAAGTACCGAAAATAAACAAACATTGGTTCTTAAATTCAAGCAATCAATCAAATAAAGACTTGTTTAGGAATCGTAAACAAACGTGATACAATGTTGAACATGTTTGGGAGAAACATATATGTAGAAGGCACATGTCTATTTTTACAAGGTTTTCTAGTTAATGGGTAATATCAAGAAAAACCAAGTTTTTGCTAGTTTCATGGGTGAGTCCTTTCAGCCTATACATCATCCCATTATGTTAGCTTGTTGTTTTATCAAATGTATGAAAGGATGATTAGAAACATTAGTTCTTACGAGTCCTTTCAACCCAATCTCGTGATTAAATCTTCACGAATTCATTTAAAACTTGAATACTAGATAGTTGTCAATTATCATGTACCAATCCATTTGTACACCAACTTCTTGGAATAAAAAAAATTAGAAATCCTTTCGACCTTTAAATCCAATAATGTTATATTAACAAGCTTAGAACACGAATCGTATTTAAACAAACTTATGAAAACAATCACTTTTCTAACCGACTAATCATTCAACATTCACACGTAAGTCTACATGATTCCCAAACAAGTATCACAAATTATTCCATACCAAGTTTCATCAACAAACGTAACATTTTATTTAACATAAAATCGTTCAACATCATAAATAAAATAAGAAGAAAGTTACCCAAAAACAAGATTACAACGAGAAAGAAATGTAAGAGTTATAGCACTCCTCGGGCCTCCAATTGAACAAGGGAATTCTCCGCCTCCTTTTAAAAGTATCACCAACACTTCTTGGTTTCTTAGGAATGACAGGAATTATTGAGCTCTTTCGGGTTAAATAAAGTATGTTCAAGACCTTAGGGTGTAAGGCTTGAATAAGGATCAAGTAACCTTTCTCTTGTAACTTAGGAATAACCTCTAATTATTCCCTTAGAAGGTTTGTGGTAGTGTGTTGTATTATGGGTGCTTAGGGTCTTATTTATGCTTGAATTCGTCACAAAAAGCTGTTACAAACACCCCATAATCATAATGTAGAGGCAATGATCGGACTTGAAGATTAATTACACTTAAAACCTTGAGTTAACGCAACTTTTCATCTCAGATTGCTGTGAACCTGCCGGTTGGAACTTGAACCTGGAGGTTTGGACTTGACTGCTCATCCTTAGGTTTGTGTTTGAACCATGGGTTTGAACCTCAGCTTTCAACCATAGGTTGAGAAGAAATTTGCTTCATAATATCCTTTTTAAGTTAACACAAAACTCCATCCTTTAATAATATTTTTGTCACCAAATCACACCTCTTTATTTCATTAGAGATCCTCTCAAATAACACATATGCAACGGAAATCATCATACTTGAATCGATATCTTTTACGAAACTCTTTTCTTCAATATTTCCTTTATCCTTTATCATTTCTTCGTTAACCTTGGATATTTCCTTGCACCTAGACTTGAACACATCTTAATAACAAATAAGCATTAAAACATAACTAAATAATATATAAAATATACAAATAACGCGACTCTAATATAGACAAAATGAGCGTTATCAAACCCCCCTCACTTAAGTTTTGCTTGCCCTCAAGCAAAGTAATAAAATCATTTTACCAATAGCCACTTCTTGTGATTTCCAAAAGTTCTCACAAGTCGTCCTTATTGCCAAAGCAAAAAGTTTAAAAAGTGAGTTTTATACTTTATATGTGAAATTTAAATGAAATACTCGGTTAATTTAGATAACATAACTAAGCTTCTCACAATTTTTAATTTCACTCTGCCTCATTTTTACTGGAGGAATGTTTCACACAATAGCTCAGTCATGATTTCATTTCATACCATAAGCTTGTACAAGTATCAAAACTAATCTAGATCATGTAAGAAATAAATAAATAAATCAAAGAGGACTTTTAGTCGGGTTAAAATGTTAGGCTAAGGGTTAAAATAAACTATGCTCAAATAACTTCTTTATAAACATTTATAGATTGCTGGCGCGAATTCTTGATTTACTCGAATAATGGATGGTCACTAAGATAACTTACCTTAGATCGCTGGCGCGTATATTCAGTTTACTCAAGAACCGGATGGTCACTACAATATTCATAAAGTTGATATTTTCGCAAAGCATAAAGGATAGGATAAGGCATGGGAATTAGTAGATTAGTAATATAACGATAATCAAGTCAAATACCAAAATCACTAGTTGCAAAAATCAAATCATATATCCCAAAATGATTATAGCCTCTGAATCAATCTTTCTCTTATCTTTGACTCATCGATTTCCATATCAATAAACCTCACGAGATAGCACATTGGCTATTCGATAACTCATAACTTTTCTTGCTCCATCTTCATAAATATAGCACATTGGCTATACATTTTTTTTATCCCCCACACTTTGGATGAGCATATACCTCAAAAATACAAATAAGAAGTAGCTACCTTCCTCTTCGTCAGAAGGGTATATCCGAAATACAATGTGTAAGCTCATAATCATAAAAAATTCCTTCATGTCAACAACAAGTAATTCATCGATTTGACTTGACTAAAAAAGGGTAAGTATGGTTAGAAATGTGTAACATATTTTTGTATTTTATGGGTGTTTTGAGGGTGTACTAATGGTATCTAGCACTAAAATTAAGTGCTAACAAATGGGTCCATAATGTAGTTAACTAACCAATTAGGCTAGCTAATATACTCTTTTAAATTGGAAATGGAAGGCCATTTGGTGGAATCCTATTTTGCCTCTTATCATATATCACACGAATGTGATCTTACTCTGGAATTCATAATGCATAACAAGCACAAGTTCTAGAATCAATTACTCTGGAAGAGAAGCTTAAAAGGGCTGGTATTAAGGTGCAAACAAGTGAGAAGACTAATGCTGGGGCTAGATTAAATGATGGGTGGAGGGTTGCTCATAATAGGAAAACTAATAATTATAATTCTGTTCCTGTTACAACTCAGGTTCCACTGGCTAAACCTGCTGATGTGTATGGTAATAATAATACTCATGTTGTTGGCAATAGTGTTACTGGTATAGGGAATAACAATGTTAATGGTGCTTCTAGTAGCAGAAGTGGTATGTTCTATGGCAGGGGTGGTGCTAGTATGAGGGGTAGAGGAGGAATGAGTAGTAGAGGAGGATATGGTGGGATTAATGTGAATAATGAAAGGAGGAGTGTTCTAACTAAGAACAATGTGAAAGATAAGCAACCTGTTAATGAGGGTTTTAATAATCAAGGAAAGGATAAGGAGGTTACTAAGGCTAAAGAGAATCAAGTGAAACACATTGCTCAGAAGAATTTTAATACAAAAAATAGGTATGCTGCTTTAGCTGATGAGGTTGATGTTGAGAATCAGAATGAATCATTGAGAATTAGGGTAAACATTGATGTGGTTGTGGAGATGGGAATCAACATTGATAAGGAAGTAAGAGATAAGTGGCCTAAAGAATTGCAAGATTATTATGAAAAGTAAGTGTTTTGAAGTTAAGAATAATGCTATGAAATTGAAGCTGAAGGAAAAGATTTGTAAACTTGAAAAAGAAATTAGTACTAGTAATAGAGGTATTAATTCTAATGTGCACAAGATTGCTGAAGATATGGTTGCAGGGGAGATGGAGTCAACTGGTATGCCTAAAGAAAAAGCTTTTACTGTGGTGTATGATAATGTTTATAGAGAAGAGCTTAAAAGAATACAAGGGTTAGTTTTGGTTAAACAGTTGGCTGAAGTGGAGCTTTTTGTTGTATCTGAACAAGTTTTTACTAATGATATTAAAGAGAGTTGGACTGATGAGATGGTTGAGTTCTATGAAAGTAGGATGTTAGAGAAGAGTGGTACTGGGTATAAGGAAGGTAATTAATCTAAAAGTGATGAAACCATGATAGAAGAAGTGGGAGATGATCTAACTGCTCATGCTGAGTTCATTACTCAGAATAATGTATCTAGCTCTGCTGATGCTGCAATGGCAAATGTATTGGGTAATGTTGATGCTGGACCCTTTTCATGTCTTTAATGAATATTAAAATAGCTGCATGGAACATTAGAGGGTTAACTAACGCCTCTAAACAAGATGAAGTGAAGATGTTAATGTCTAAAAGTAAATTGAATATGTGTGCCATAGTTGAGACTAGGCTTATTAAAAAGATGGTTAAACCTGTTTGTGATAATGTGTTTGGGAATTGGTCTTGGGTTTCTAACTCCTCAGATAGCATTAAGGGCTGTAGATTAGCTGTTGGCTGGGATAATGATGTTATTGAGGCTACACTTCTATCCTCTTTGGGGCAAGTTATGCATTTTGAAGTAAAAGTTATTCAAGACAAGAGGAAGCTTTTTGTTTCATTTATTTACGGTGATAATGAAGCAAAAGACAGACTTAAGTTGTGGGAGAATCTTAAGGATCATATGGTTATCATTGATAATAAACCTTGGGTTATATTGGGTGACTTTAATGTGATAATGTATGCTGATGAACTTTCCAATGGTGTGGTTGATAACAATCATGGAGTTAAAGAATTTAGAAATTGCATGGAAAGTTTGGATATGGAGGATTTGGCTATGAGTGGGTTCTTTTTTACTTGGATTCAGAAAAGAAAAAACCCTGAAAGTGGTATTTTAGAGAAGCTAGATAGGATTATGGGTAACAGTGTATTTCTTGACCAGTTTGGGTCTAGTTTTGCTAACTTTTTACCATATGTTACTTCTGATCACTGTCCTGCACTCTTAATCATGCCTGATATGATTGTCAAGAAAAGAAGATCATTCAGATTCATGAATTTCCTTGCTGAGAAGAAAGAGTTCCATTTGAAAGTTAAGGAAAATTGGAATGAGCCTATCAATGTTCATGCTATGTTTGTTCCGGCTAAGAGATTAAAAAATATGAAGAAGCACATCAGAGATCTTAATAGGAAAAATAGGAATGTTTTTGTGAAAGTTAAGGTTTTAAGAGAAGAGTTGAAAAAAATTCAATCTGAGCTGGATAAAGATCCCAAGAATGCCAGTCTTAGAGAGGAAGAAATGGTGTTTAATAATGCTTATAAAGATGCAGTTTTAGATGAGGAAAGGGTTCTGAAGCAGAAAGCTAAGGTGGAATGGCTGAAGGAAGGTGATCATAATAGTGCTTACTTCCATAATCTATTAAAAGGAAGGATGAGCAAGAGCAGGATTGTTAGTGTGAAGGATGATATGAGAAGAGAATATTATGATGAGGATGTTGCTAATGTGTTTGTATCACATTTTCAAGAGTTTCTTGGTAATTGTGAGGATGTTTTTCCCATTGATGAACCTGATGAGCTTTTCTATAAGAAATTGGATGCTGAGAGTGCATTGAATTTGATTAGAGAAGTTACAAATGAAGAGATTAAGATGGCTTTGTTTGATATTAATGAGGATAAAGCTCCTGGACCTGATGGCTTTACAAGTAAGTTTTTCAAAGCTTCTTGGGACATAGTTGGTCATGATGTTTGTTCTGCTGTTAAAGAATTTTTTTGTAGTGGGAAATTGTTGGGTGAACTCAACACTACTCTTATCTCACTAGTTCCTAAATGCAAAAATCCATCTAGAGTTACTGACTATAGACCCATTGCTTGCTGCAATGTGGTCTATAAGTGTATTAGTAAGGTCTTAACTAATAGGATTAAGGTGGTTTTGAAAGATCTAGTAGATGCTAATCAGAGTGCATTCATTGAAGGGAGACATATTAGTGATAACATCATGCTTGCTCAAGAGCTGATGTGTGGTTATGTGAGTAGGAAAAAGGTGGGTAGGTGTACTTTTAAGGTGGATATACAAAAGGCTTATGATACTGTTTCTTGGGAATTTTTGGAATTTTGTCTCCTCAAGTTGGGGTTTCACAAAGTTATGATTAATTGGATTATGGTTTGTTTGAAATCTGCTTCCTTCTATATATGTGTCAATGGTGAATTCCATGGGTTTTTCAAAGCTAAAAGAGGCCTTAGGCAAGGTGACCCCATATCACCTTATCTATTCACAGTTGTTATGGAGGTTCCAACCTTAATGATCAAAAGACAAGTCAGCAAGGAGAGAATGTTCAAATACCATTGGGGATGTAAGAAGTTGAAAATTGTGAGTCTTTGTTTTGTTGATGATCTCATGATGTTCTGTCATGGAGATAAGTTTTCTGCTTCTGTTCTAAGGCGAGCATTAGATGAATTTTGTCTTTCATCTGGTCTTAGACCTAATATGTACAAAAGCACAGTCTATTTTGGTAATGTAACAGAGGAAGTCAAACAGGAAATTAAACTGGTAATGCCTTTCAATGAAGGTACGTTACCTGTAAAGTATCTTGGAATTCCATTAGACTCTAATAGGATTGCTAGAAGTGATTGTTGTCACACCCCCAAAATACCTGAATGGCAGCGGAATGGAATACCTGGGGGTGACTGTCATAGCACCACATTTATAGTTATATTGAACGACCTAAAGTGTCGTTTGGAAAAATACATCGTTTGATCATTAAAACATTCAGAGTTTACCAAACATAGGTCCCAAAAAGGTGTTGCAAGTTTATGAAAAACAAGTTCAATCCAGATCAAACGTTTCATAAGTGCAGGAAATATATACATGTGAGACGCGTCGACTCCGCGACTCCATGAAGGTCCAAATGCATGCAAGCAGGAGCTACCTTAATAACCTGAAAATACATTGCTAAAACGTCAACACGAATGTTGGTGAATTCCATAGGTTTGTAAGTTAAATCGTATGTACACTAGCCACAAGTATAAAGTAAACCGACAAAAATGTCAAAATGCTACATTGTCTCTTAAGCTCATGACCCCGAAGCTAGACATAATATTGTATTGGCCCCAAAGGAGTGTTTACCAGACACTCAAATAGATTAGACATGAAATGCATTCGTACCCGTTGGAGCTACCCAAACACGAATGGAGGCATCACCCTCGATAGATCTATCCACTCACTCTCGCTTGGCATTATAATTAACGGTCCATGATAATAAAGGGGACTTAACTTGGTAGTAAGGCAACTTAAGCAATGTATGGAATTTAATACTTGGGCATGTACAAAAATAGTTGATGCAATGTATTCTCCCTCGTGGGATTTGAAATCAAAGTATTGAATTGAAAACGGGGCTATGAAAACTCACCTGAAGTGATAGTACAATGTGATGAAATAATCGGGACAACAAGGCGCGAACACTAGCCGCAACCTAATATGAGTAATAACGATCTACTTTGGATCATGCCGTGATGTAATGAATGCACATGCACATGATACCTATACCACTCGTAACTTGAAAATACTAGTTATTGTCAAAGTAAAGTATTTTCCATACTTAGGAAAAATAAGTCCAACTAGACTTATAGAAAGTTGTCGTAATATATCGTATATAAAAATGTTAGTGTTATATTCCTCGTTTTGAAAACTTTGAAATAACGTCTAGTAGTCGTATAAATAAGCCTTGGGTCGTACGTACTTCGTTAGTTAAGAATAAAATCCTTGAATAAGAAATCTAGAAAATATAGTATTTAGTACGTAGTTATATTATTTCTAGTAGTGACTAAATATATATATATATATAGTTATGACGATTTTAAAACGTGTATAACTTGGTCGTTTAAAGTTCATTTTCCTCGTTCTTTATATCCACGGATTCGTCTTAGTATGTATTAATATATTTTTGATAGCTCGGCTCCTCTAGGTTACGTCTAACGCCTCTATTTGTCCGTTGAAAATCGTCAAACAGCATGCAGTTTTTCAGAAAAAATAGTTTTCGTCAATTAACTTGCAAAAATCATAACTTCTTCGTTATAAGCTTGTTTTAATCCGTTCTTTCGCCCACGGATTCGTTTTTGAAAGTATTTTCTAAATCTTTGGTCAAAATTACCCATCACCTACTGAGTTTCCCACGTTTTAAAAATATTGACGGTAGGTATTTGTAATGTTTCAAAAAAAATTTCTAGGGTTCCAATCTTGTTCCAACTTCAACCAAACCACTTTCAATCACCACAAAACTAGTCTAATCTTACCATACACATTCTTAGGGTGTCATGGGTTCCTAAACATGATAAATCAAGTGGATCTAACAAGGATCTAACTATAATCTATTTCTAGGGCTCAAAAGTTAGATATGTATAAAATGGAGTGGTATAAATAACATATGCATGTAGATCTTGTATATATATCATATGAATCTTGGAAAAACTTGGTAAAATTATGAAAATGAGTTTTGTTTACTTATTTGAAAGATTAGTGAGCTTTTGATGGTTAAAACCTAAGTAAACCTTGAGTTTGTATTACAAAACCCTTAAAGGAACCTTGGATGATCTTGTTTATATATTTTTCTTGGAAAGTTGATGATGTTTTCTTGCTCTTTGATTCTTGGCCGAACACCACAAGAGAAAAGAGGAGAGAAAAAGTTTTTCCTATCTAGTTTGTGTTATGAGAAAAAAAAGTATAAGTAAATATCTATGAAATATGTAGGGAACAAGATCCACAATTTAAGGAAAAACAAAGGGGGGGGGGTGGCAATTGATGGGAAAAAGGAAGAAAAATGAGAAGTTTGTGTAAGAAAGTTGGTGTATTATTGTATAAATTAAGTTAGATATTTTGGTTTTAAGGGATACCGGGTACCGAGTTAACTAGAAATAAATTTTAATGGAGTTAACCGGGACATAATAAAGTTGTAAAAATTGTAAAAATATGTTGGGTATAAATATTGAGTGTTTGGATAATTATTGTTTAATTTCTACGAAAAACCGTCGTAATTATAGTAAACTTACGATACGAAATAAATAAATTTCTAAAATACCGGGTAAATTAATAATATAATTTATATATTATTAAAATGAATATAAAAATATATTGGGATCATAGTCGGGAGTGTCGGACATGTTAGTCACATTGTTGGTCGCGTGTTAACGTTTATTTAAAAATAAATATACGTAAAAAGTCAAATATATCAAAAGTATTAATTTGAATATCCTACGAGTGGAATAGTATGCAAATGCTATAATGATGATATGCAAGCCATTTCTAGTCCATATGAAGTGTCCCTACTGACGATGCTTGAATTCGCAACTTAACCTGACTGGTTACGCGAATGTAAATATTGATGATGCATGAATTCGCAGCTTAACCTGACCGGTTACGCGAATTTGAATACCCGTAAACTAAATTCACGATGAAATGAGTAATGCATATGAATAGTGGTTTTCTCTCGGAAATGAATAATGTCATGTGAATAGTAAATTTTTTGAATGCTTCTCGGAATCTCAAACTGACACAAAAAATGATGAATAGTGATCGGTGAATAGTAACTGATGAATAGTAACTTCTGAGATGAAAAATGAAATTTCGACATCTGAATAAGGACTTGAAATTACGAATGGTGACAATCTTCCCCTCTAAAAGGAACTTCGTCCCGAAGTTCAGTTTTGGTTAGTCTCTGAAGTATATTCGGTAAAAAGACGTGGATACTTGAGTTGCATTTGGTCTTCCCGTTCCCAAGTAAATTCGGGTCCTTTTTAAGAATTCCAGCGAACTTTCACGATAGGAATTCGTCTTTGCTTCAACCGTTCGACCTCACGGTCCATGATTTCTACTGGTTCTCCTACCAGGTTTAGGTTTGTCAATGGGTTGGATTCCTTTCAATGGAATCATAAGTCACTAATCTGAAAGTCGTTTCTCGGGATTTGAAATTGTGAAACATGTTTGTGTAATCTTGCAACTTTCCAACAAAGCTCAAGTCTGAGGGTTACTGGCCTACTCTGTCTGAAATATTAAATGGTCCAGTGTACATCGAGTTTAACTTCCTGGATTTTTCTGAATGGTATCATGCCTTTCCTAGGCAGAATCTTTAATGTAACCCTACCACCAATCTTGAAATTCTAAGGGTTTGCAACTTATCGACTTGTAACTGATTCTTGATTTGCAGGAAATTCCTGGTTATTTCATGAGTGCTTACAGGAATAGTGAGTTTGGCTTTTTCCGCGTTCGGTCCGTCAATAGATGATCAGCGCTTCTTGAGGTTTATAATGTAATATGGGTAATATATGTTGCTGAACTCTGCCAGAACTCAAATCTTATATGTCAGCTGGTCGATTCTAAAATGAATCTTAAATGGTCCAATATATTAGAGGTTCAATCTCTCGTGTTACCAAAATTGTATCATGTCTCTCCAAGACAAAGCTTTCAACTTAGCTCATTCTGCCACTTGAATCTAGTTGGTTTGCTGTTCAGGGATACCCAATCCGCATGATGTGCGTCATGCACCAACCCTACTTCTACCAGTTTCTTGTTGCTTGTAACTGGTTCTTGACTTGTGAAATTTCCTTTGTTGTTCCATAGTTTAGTTCTAGACTAGTGAATTTAACTTTCCAATTTCGGTCTGTAAATGGGTAATTGGTACTTCGACCATAGAGTGCCTCAAATGGTGTAGTCTCTACGCTCGTGCGATAACTATCGTTGCAAACGAATCTGATTTATGATAAATGGTTAGTCCAACCATTTCTAGAGTCAATCGCTCACTCTCTGAGCATAACTTTCCTATGTCTGAATTGTCCTCTCGATCTGACCATTGGTCTGAGGATGATAGACGGTGTTTACATCCAGATGGGGTTCTAAAGGAAATCTTAAAATGACTGCTAGAAGTCTGAGGTGATTCGATCACCTTTATTAGGAATAATTGAAACGGGTACATTGAATCTGGTGACTAATTCTACAACGTTTTTCCTTTCGAAAAGGACATTATACGAAGAAGATAGAATATGGGTAACACTTTGATTCCTTGTGTTTTGGTCTAATGGGTGCTAAGACATGTGTCTTTCTTTGCCTATTGTGCTTGGTCTCCATTACTGACGTTTGTAATCGATCTATGGTGTTCCTCCTAATTTCCTTCATCACACATTCTAATATTTCTTATTGTCAAATCGCAAAACCCTAAATGCATAAGCGATCTTGTAAGGTGATTGGTTTTCAAAATTTATCTCGTGATTGTGAGTTTTGGTAGAAATATTTTTCTGAATAAACTAATTTAGAAAATGGAGCAAATGGGTTACTAAGTAATCTCTTTCTTGATGATTCAAAATTCAGTAGTTATAAAAATGTGAAACCGTCTTCAAAATATAGTGAATAGGACTGTTTACCAAAGTTTGATGTTTATTTATTTCTCATTGTACAATGGTTTTGCAAAATATTGACCAAAAAGGATCGTATTTGTTCAAGATAGGCAATTCAAAAATTATTTTCTACGAGGTATGTGATTTGTATAAACGCAATTTTTAAATCAACTTCATTTAAAAGTGAAAACACTAACAAGGATAAAATAGTACGATAGGTAATGTTCGCATAAATGCATAGATGCCTAACGTTTAGTTCCTGATATTAGAAAATGCCTATTGGCGATTATCTGGCAAAACTACAAGCCTAGGTATTCAACCAACTTAAGTCCTGAAATGGTTTATCGTTGAAATTGTCATCATGTTGGCAAAATGAGGGTGTCCATTGATACTATGTCGATGAATGTCTATTTTATTTCCACATAAAGCTGGGGAGATATGCTTGGGCCTGATGCCTCTCTTGATGTGTATGTGAGGTTATTCAAAAGTTCTAGAGAACACAATGCCTTGAGGGAATCTATATCGATATCCATAACTCGAATAAATTATTCTTTGCGAAAATTCACTGTAGGGAAGTTTGCGTATAGATGAGGCCATGTTTAATTGGAATGCTTTACGGTATCGGTTAAGAGGCTTGGTTTATCTCTATAGTGTTGCTTAGTGCACCTTCACAGTGTGTTCGATCCTGCAACTTAATCTAGCTAGTACTTTTGAATGATAGAATTGGAAAGTCCAACTTAATGGCTAAGTGAGTGACAGGTGAGGTAAGTATCCAGGGGAAAGTTTGTCAGAAAGAGACAATTATAAAAGAGTTTACTTGTTTAAAACGCTTTTACATGAAGATTGTTATTAGCAATACAAAAAAAAAAAAAATTATTTACTTCATGGCATAATCCTTCCTGAATTATACATAGGTGATCAGGTTATGTATAATTGAGGACTAATGATGCGATGCTTGATTTAGTCAAAATAGTATTACTTTTATCAAAAGTTTTAGATGGTGTTCAACGCATTGTTATTAAAAATGGTATCGTGATATTTCCTTTCAAGGTAAGATGAAAATTATTTCGCATAATAATAGTAAATACTTGGTGCAATAACGGAAATATTAATTTATAGGGTGGTAATAAAATAGTTTCTTTTAATAATTCCGTAAAACAATTTCCCCGTATGGTAGTAAGATAGCTGGAAGTAAAATTCGTTGAATAGTTTATTGGATACATGGGTGAATCTTTTGGTATGGTAATAGTATACTAATTCACTTATTTAAAGAATGTAAGCATCTTAGTTCATAACAGGGCGGTGGTTTATGATTATGAAGTGGTCGAGAATATGGTAGTGATATTGAGAGCGTGAAGGATGAACGTGTCGTTAAGGCATTCTACAATCAATTGAAAAGGATAGTCTATGTATGAAAGGATATAGGGCAGAAATTTGGTGCTAATGATTTGAAGTATTCGAGAATTTATACTAGGTAAAATTCGCAGGTTCAAATGTGTAATCCCTCTAGGCATGATTAAAATGTATAAAGAATGGAAATTGTTGTACGGGTGATCTGAGTCAAGTAGGTACCACATCGAATGATGTTTTGATTTGCCATGAATGCAAGCTAAATGTCTTATGGTCAGGTGAAAACTTCTCGATATCCCTTCATGAAAATGAGGTCTTGTCCCAATGTGACTAAGCTATATCAGTCTCCGAAAAGAATATAAATTTTGTTGAGTAATTGTACCTTGATCTTTTAATCCAACGAACTTATACTAGCGTGAGGGTCTTATACTATGGAATGAGCGAAAAAGTTGTAATTTCTAGTTGTGGTGTTAAAGCATGGTGTATCAATATTGGCAATCTCTGGTAGAGGGGTTTCTTTCGCACCTAAGGTCAAATAGCAAGTAGGTATAGTGGTTGCTTTCGAGATTCGTTCATGAGTTATGCGTGTTCCTTCTTGGAGATATGGTTTCTAAAATTAACAACATTTATTTGAGTGAAACATTGTGAAATTTGGTCATAAATGTATCTTGGAGTGACTTTATTTGAAGTTTGTAATGAATATAGTTATGTAAAAGATGTGACTACGAAATATTTTGTATTTTGATAAAAATGATATCTTATATATATATATGTCTTTGGAAAAAGGGAGTTCAAGAAGATTGTTGCTTAAACAAAAATGAGTTTTAAATCCAATCATTGAAAATCAATAATTTGTCAAACTTCGCAAGGTTTGCAAGAAATCTTTTTGTTTGTACAAAAATTTAATTTGACTTTGACTTACTTGAATTGTTATTATCTCCGAAACACGAAAACTAGGGCAGTCACTCTTATCTTGGTCAACATGACCATTTAATCGTAAAAACATCTTCGTCTTTATTTATCCTATTGTCTTACTTGCATCCTCCTAAAGTTGTAATTACATGTCAAATCTACTAATATGACAACCTTGGTCGGTAGAGTGTTACTAGAGTGACTAATGATGCAATCATCGACTTAGAATGTGGTGTAATCAAACTTGATAATGAAGGGAGAGTTGTGATGAGTTCCATTATGATGGTATAATACTGTTCAAAGCATCTTGTTGGTTTATTGTGTTATGGAGGTATGAGTCAATTATATCTAAGATAATATAGAGTCCTTGTGATAGATGCCACCCTTGGGCGATTTGTTGCAATTCTTATTGTGTTTGTGAGGCTTGTGGTATTATTCAGAGTGTATCGTCCAAACACTCATAGGTAATCTCAAATAATTAGAGATCATCGTCTAACGATGAAGAGTAGTATGCTGTAAAGCAGTAGAGGCTCTCAAACTCTCACCAACCTCAAACCTATAAGGTGGTGTAACGTATGGTAGATGGTAATGGTATGTCAAATAGTGGTTGCTTCTTAAGCGGCCTGTCATATATGGGTGTAGGGTCTCTGAGATGTGATGGTGTTGGTGGTGCTTTAGATGATGAGAACAAAGTTGCTGACGATGAGATCCTAGTGGTGAGTTAGGAGACGATGGTGATAATAGTGAATGGAATACTACCCTCTTTCGCGCTATCCCGCGACATCCAAGAGGTAAAACTGAAGTACGCACTATGGGACGACCAATAGTGTAATAAGTAGCTAATGGTGGTGGTAGTACCTGAGTAGTAAGCGCCCTACTAGTGAAGGAAAGCAAACATACTATCTTCCTTGCAATAAGCATCCTAATAGGTCCATTAAGATTAAGTCTGAATATCATACCAAACGGCATTCTATGTATGGGCTGGATGTTAGGAAAACCTTGTTCCTATAACAATTCAATGGTGCTAATGGCGGCGTAAGTGTAACTGGTAGTACAATGGTAGTGGAAGATGACAAGGCATCTTCAATGTCGGAATCCGACGAAAGGATAACAGGGTGGGGATCTGAAGACATGTCACTTGTGAACCAGGTCAACATAATCATATATATATGAGTATTGGTATAAATAACTCGCACAATGTGTGCATGAAACAACATGTATAATGAATATGCACCTATGATGAAATGATGAGATTCTATGATGATGTGGTTATAGTCTAGGGTCCATGATACATCTTAGTTCGCTATAACCTTAGCTCTGATGCCAATCTGTCACACCCCCAAAATACCTGAATGGCAGCGGAATGGAATACCTGGGAGTGACTGTCATAGCACCACAGTTACAGTTATATTGAATGACCTAAAGTGTCGTTTGGAAAAATACATCGTTTGATCATTAAAACATTCAGAGTTTACAAAACATAGGTCCCAAAAAGGTGTTGCAAGTTTATGAAAAACAAGTTCAATCCAGATCAAATGTTTCATAAGTGCAGGAAATATATATATGTGAGATGCGTCGACTCCGCGACTCCATGAAGGTCCAAATGCATGCAAGCAGGAGCTACCTTAATAACCTGAAAATACATTACTAAAACGTCAACACGAATGTTGGTGAATTCCATAGGTTTGTAAGTTAAATCGTATGTACACTATCCACAAGTATAAAGTAAACCGACAAAAATGTCAAAATGCTACATTGTCTCTTAAGCTCATGACCCCGAAGCTAGACATAATATTGTATTGGCTCCAAAGGAGTGTTTACCAGACACTCAAATAGATTAGACATGAAATGCATTCGTACCTGTTGGAGCAACCCAAACACGAATGGAGGCATCACCCTCGATAGATCTATCCACTCACTCTCGCTTGGCATTATAATTAACGGTCCATGATAATAAAGGGGACTTAACTTGGTAGTAAGGCAACTTAAGCAATATATGGAATTTAATACTTGGGCATGTACAAAAATAGTTGATGCAATGTATTCTCCCCCGTGGGATTTGAAATCAAAGTATTGAATTGAAAACGGGGCTATGAAAACTCACCTGAAGTGATAGTACAATGTGATGAAATAATCGGGACAACAAGGCGCGAACACTAGCCGCAACCTAATATGAGTAATAACGATCTACTTTAGATCATGCCGTGATGTAATGAATGCACATGCACATGATACCTATACCACTCGTAACTTGAAAATACTAGTTATTGTCAAAGTAAAGTATTTTCCATACTTAGGAAAAATAAGTCCAACTAGACTTATAGAAACTTGTCGTAATATTTCGTATATAAAAATGTTAGTGTTATATTCCTCGTTTTGAAAACCTTGAAATAACGTCTAGTAGTCGTATAAATAAGCCTTGGGTCGTACGTACTTCGTTAGTTAAGAATAAAATCCTTGAATAAGAAATCTAGAAAATATAGTATTTAGTACGTAGTTATATTATTTCTAGTAGTGACTAAATATATATATAGTTTTGACGATTTTAAAACGTGTATAACTTGGTCGTTTTAAGTTCAATTTCCTCGTTCTTTATATCCACGGATTTGTCTTAGTATGTATTAATATATTTTCGATAGCTCGGCTCCTCTAGGTTACGTCTAACGCCTCTATTTGTCCGTTGAAAATCGTCAAACAGCATGCAGTTTTTCAGAAAAATAGTTTTCGTCAATTAACTTGCAAAATCATAACTTCTTCGTTATAAGCTCGTTTTAATCCGTTCTTTCGCCCACGGCTTTGTTTTTGAAAGTATTTTTTAAATCTTTGGTCAAAATTACCCATCACCTACTGAGTTTCCCACGTTTTAAAAATATTGACAGTAAGTATTTGTAATGTTTCAAAAACCATTTCTAAGGTTCGAATCTTGTTCCAACTTCAACCAAACCACTTTCAATCACCACAAAACTAGTCTAATCTTACCATACACATTATTAGGGTGTCATGGGTTCCTAAACATGATAAATCAAGTGGATCTAACAAGGATCTAACTATAATCTATTTCTAGGGCTCAAAAGTTGGATATGTATAAAATGGAGTGGTATAAATAACATATGCATGTAGATCTTGTATATATATCATATGAATCTTGTAAAAACTTGGTAAAATTATGAAAATGAGTTTTGTTTACTTACTTGAAAGATTAGTAAGCTTTTGATGGTTAAAACCTAAGTAAACCTTGAGTTGTATTACAAAACCCATAAAGGAACCTTGGATGATCTTGTTTATATATTTTTCTTGGAAAGTTGATGATGTTTTCTTGCTCTTTGATTCTTGGCCGAACACCACAAGAGAAAAGAGGAGAGAAAAAGTTTTTCCTATCTAGTTTGTGTTATGAGAAAAAAAGTATAAGTAAATATCTATGAAATATGTAGGGAACAAGATCTACAATTTAAGGAAAAACAAAAAGGGGGGGGGGGGGGTGGGGGGGGGCGGCAATTGATGGGAAAAAGGAAGAAAAATGAGAAGTTTGTGTAAGAAAGTTGGTGTATTATTGTATAAGTTAAGTTAGATATTTTGGTTTTAGGGGATACCGGGTACCGAGTTAACTAGAAATAAATTTTAACGGAGTTAACCGGGACATAATAAAGTTGTAAAAATAGTAAAAATATGTTGGGTATAAATATTGAGTGTTTGAATAATTATTGTTTAATTTCTACGAAAAACCGTCGTAATTATAGTAAACTTACGATACGAAATAAATAAATTTCCAAAATACCGGGTAAATTAATAATATAATTTATATATTATTAAAATGAATATAAAAATATATTGGGATCATAGTCGGGAGTGTCGGACATGTTAGTCACATTATTGGTCGCGTGTTAACGTTTATTTAAAAATAAATATACGTAAAAAGTCAAATATATCAAAAGTATTAATTTGAATATCCTACGAGTGGAATAGTATGCAAATGCTATAATGATGATATGCAAGCCATTTCTAGTCCGTATGAAGTGTCCCTACTGACGATGCTTGAATTCGCAGCTTAACCTGACTGGTTACGCGAATGTAAATATTGATGATGCATGAATTCGCAGCTTAACCTGACCGGTTACGCGAATTTGAATACCCGTAAACTAAATTTACGATGAAATGAGTAATGCACATAAATAGTGGTTTTCTCCCGGAAATGAATAGTGTCATGTGAATAGTAAATTTTTTGAACGCTTCTCGGAATCTCAAACTGACACAAAAAATGATGAATAGTAAAATGATGAATAGTGATCGGTGAATAGTAACTGATGAATAGTAACTTCCGAGATGAAAAATGAAATTTCGACATCTGAATAAGGACTTGAAATTACGAATGGTGACAATTGTACTGTTCTCGTGGAAAGTATAAAGTGGAGGATTGATGGATGGCAGAATAAACATTTATCTTTTGCTGGGAGGTTGCAACTTATTGCTTCAGTTCTTAGTTCTTTAAATGTGTATTGGGCTTCCATTTTCATTCTTCCACAAGGCATATGTGATGATATTGATAAAATGTTGAAAAAGTTTCTGTGGCAATCTAATGAAGGAAAGAGTTTTAAATTCAGTGTCTCATGGAAAGTAGTTTGTATGCAGAAAAAAGAAGGAGGATTGGGGCTTAAATCTCTTCATACTTGGAATAAGGCTTTGATGGCCAAGCATTTGTGGAATGTCATCTCTGATAAGGACTCAATATGGGTGAATTGGGTGAAGTGTCAGTGGCTTAAGGGTGATAGTATTTGGGTTACTAAGACTAATCAAGATAGTTCTTGGAGTTGGAGGCAAATTTTGTCACGTAGAGATAAAATTAGAAATTTTGTTATTTATAAAATTGGTGATGGTAATAAGTGTTTTTTCTGGTTTGATAAATGGCATGAGAGGGGACCATTGTGTAATTTGATTAACTACACAGCTCTTGTGCATTGCAGCCTTGATATAAGAATGAAAGTAGCTGATTTAGTCAATAATGGAAATTGGAACTGGCCTGCTAGTTGGAATACTAGATTTGGGGAGATTTTAGATATTCAGGTTCCTACTATTGTTGATGAATTTAAAGATAGAGTTGTTTGGGTTAATAAGAAAGGTAAGGAATTTTTTTTTTTGTGTTAATGAAGCTTGGAAGGTGATGAAAGATAACTACCCTAAAGTTATCTGGTATGGACAAGTGTGGTTCAGTCAGTGTGTTCCTAGACATTCATTTATTTTGTGGATGGCTGTGAAAGGTAGATTGAAGACTCAGGATAGAATATCTAGGTGGTTAAATATTCAAGATATGTGTTGCCCTTTTTGCAAAAGGTGTAAAGATTCTCATAGTCATTTGTTTTTTAGTTGCTACTTTGCTAGAAGACTTTGGGAAAGGTTAAAGTTAATGGCTAAGCTTGATAATGTGTCCAACTCATGGGCTCAAATTATTTCATGCATTGTGAACTGGCCTGCTAAAAATTCTATATGGAGTGTGATCCAAAGACTGGTGTTGGGTGCTTCTGTGTATTTTGTTTGGCCGGAAAGGAATCTGAGGCTTTTTGGTGGTCAAAGCAGAACTGTGGAGGAGCTGTTAAAGATTGTTATTGATACTGTCAGGCTTAGAATTATGGGGCTGAAGCTCAAGGTTACTCCTGATGTTGTCATGGCTACTGAGGTATGGAACTTCCTTATTGATAAGAATTATAAGTATAAATGCATGATTGATGATTTGATGACTGATAACATGATTATTGATGATGGTGAGAGTTAAGATTGTTTGTTTAGTTAGAAATGGAACTGTTTGGTTTACTAGTTCTATTTCTGGTAGTTATAATGGTATATGTTGGATCAGTACAGGGTGTTGGAAATACAATAGGCTGTTTAGGATTGCTGATGGGTATGTTATTTTGGTTTGGAGATATAAAAGAGGCAGTGTTATTGTTGATATTGGGTTTGTAGAGATGGTTTGTTTGGTTTTGCTTGGTGATGGCAGTCTGCTTAACTGGTTTTTTCACAATTGGTCAAGAGCAGCTCATAATCAGGGGACTTTCTCTTACATAACTATCTGCATGAACTTTAATACTAACAGCTGTACTCTTTTTCCTTGCTCAAATTTTTTCCCTCAGGGTTTTATTTGGCAGGGTTTTTTAATGAGACAGTGTGGATGGGTGATCACTTATCTGGTTTTCATCCTACATCAAGATTGCACTAGGAGCTCTGATGAAGTGTGAATCTGTCTTGATATGTTTTCCTGGATATACTGTTTTGACTGGCTCTATATGGCTTTGGATTTTTGTTTGCTGAGTATTAGGTTCTTTGCTTTCTAGGTGGGGGCTATATATGGTGATGTTTCAACCTGCTTTGATTGAGTTCATTGTGGTGTTTGATGTATTCAGAGTATGTAGTTTCCCCTAGGAAAGTATTCTTTTGTTGGAATTTAGTTCTCTGAGCATGGGATTTGTCCATTGCCATTAGTTTTTTGTTGCCATAGTGGATCAGTTGGAATGCTTCCATCTGAGTTTTGTTCCACTTGGTGTTTCATTTCTTTCTTTGTACTTTGCCTTTTGGCTCATTTTCCTTAATAAAAGTTTACCTTTTGGAAAAAAAAAAAGATAATAGAATTTAAGCATAAAGATATGCTTCAAATGATAGGCTTAAATCCTTCCATATTTTAGAATAGGCTATAGATGTACAAGTAATGCTATCAATTCTAAGAACGATTTGCTTCACTCAACCAAGATACGATTAAAAATTTCAAATTGCCATTTTCATGCTATTGGAAAAATTCATATTGTTTTAAATGTATATAACTTTAATAGCGTAAAGACAACTACTTTTCTTAAGGGCAATAAAACAACTTCTACTATAATCACACAAAAAATTTTAAAATCAATACCATTTTCACTATTTACTTCCCCCCCCCCCCCCCACACTTAAGTTTTGCATTGTCCTCAATGTGAAAAATTAACTTCAAAGCAAAGGAAATAGAGAAAAATTTAATAGTAAAATGATATCACCGAGGAATCAAACATGATTCATATTTGGTATTATAGCATGAGTTGATCTCGTCAAACTCCAAAATGTACCAACCATATAATCCATGCGAACTCAAAGGTTCCTAAATCCTGAAAAATAAACAAATACTCCAAAACAAACACAAAATAAGCATAATAATAAATTATCCTAAACCAAATATTAAATAGTAGATAAATCCTAAAAACATATTAAGCATCCTACATTACATAAAATAAATAAAGTAAGAATAGTTTGGAAAGAACATAGATTAATTTCCCAATTAGCCACGAATGATAGTCAAAATCACTTAGCTTCCATATTCTCGCAATCATCTCCTCCATAACTCACCAAAGCTCGATCTCCAACATCTTCATTTGATGTCTCCGCTTCAAAAACACTTGGTTCCTCATTCACATTTGAATAATAACCCATAAAACCTTCTTGAGTAGCATTTCCTTGAAACGCACTTGATGATGTAGGATAAGGAACATGTTGCAATGGGTACGGTGTATATGACAATGGATATGGTGGAACACTAGGTGGTGCATAAGCCATCGGAAAAGAATAAGGTGGATCACATTGATTACCAAGGTGAGTTAGAATAGGTGCACAATAATCTATTTGGTGACCAATCCTCATCAAAGAGATGTCTCTCCTTATTTCCCGCTTATCCACTTGTGGCAAATTAGCGTGCCAATCTCCCCAACTTGAATTAAGTCCCGACAATTCACCAAAACATTGTTGTTGTGGAGATTCCTCAATGTTGCGAGTCACATTTGCAATCTCTTCGACCACACACATCTTATATGATCAAGCAAACCTTGTAAACACTTCTTGTCAAGCATGTGACAATTCTTTGTTACCGAAACCTTACTTTTCTCGACCTTTGTATCATATCACAAACTCTTTGCAATTCTAGTCACATAATGACCTCCATTAATAAATCCAACATCCGTCACATTCATGCTAAATTTCCTTTTTTCCTTATTTCCCATGATCATTTCTAGTAACCACAAATCCGGTGTATGCACTTTCTCTTGACTACTTTCCCGGTGAACAAAAGAATTCACAAGAATTTTGTGAACTAACCTTGCCGTAGGTGAACGAATCTCCTTTGCCGTGAATCTTTTGCTTTCCGAATCTCCAATTTCTTTCCATATGTTACCTCCCTTATACTTGACCGGTTCTCTTTCCATTTTCTCAAAGTGAACAAAAAAATCTCCCGAGTTGTAATCTTCACTTTGCTCATCTTCATACAAACCATGCAACACTCCAAACTCTGGTAAAGTCATAACATAGTCATTTCCACATAACCTAAACCAAATGCATTTTTCTTTCATCACATTCTTAAAATCAATCCCTTGGTTAAAGTATATAGTAGAAAAGAACTCAAGACACCATTCTTTGTAAACCACATAGTTATCTCTATCATCATCATCTCCTATCCTCAAAATTTTCTCCAAACTTCTATCCAGATAAACCGATCCATCTTCATACTCCATAGATACATCCAACAACGTCCTAAGATCCTTAGTAATCTTATACCTACTCAACAAATTCCAATCAACTAGCCTCGGCTTTGCAATGTCTTTGTTTTGCAACTTAGCCAACCGACTATTAAAACATGCTTTCGCTTCCTTATTCAACTTTCCCCATTTCATATGTTCGTTAACAACCGGTTGTAGCACATTTTCTTTCACCCGGCCTTGCTTAGCGTACAAAGCAATCAATGGGTTCTCGTGTAAGCGACTTTTTCCTTCCACGCATTTCTACAAAAACACAATAAAACAAGCACACAAAAGCCGGTTTAGATTTGAACCGGTCGGTTCAAAAAAAAAATTTTCGATTTGTTCCAACCGGCCGGTTGAAATCTCGACCTCCAGGTTCACAACGAAAATATTTTTACCGAGAAGAAAATAGGTGGTCGAACCTCCAGGTTCAAATTCGAACCTCTAGGTTTGCAGCAAAATGGAAATTTCAACCGGTTGGTTTGATCCAAAAACCTTTTTCCCGCAACTTGTTTGTTAATTCACTTACTTTCTAGCTTCCTTTAACCACTTAACAAGTTATTATCTTCCTCCATCTAGGCTTATTTATGCTTATTCTAATGTATACATCTCCTTCATCTTTAAAACTCATGAACTATGAATTAAAAATCAAAATCACAGAAAGAAGTGGTCCATATAATCAATCAAATAGCATGAAAACACTAATTAATAATCATATACCACAAGAAATTCAATTAATCTTGACAAAATTCGACTAGCTCATAACCTAGTTTCAAAAATCTTCAATTACTCATTCAATACTTAATAATTTCGAGTAATTTCACTCGCATTCTCTTCTATTATCATCACTCTAGTAACCCCATCAAAGAAATTCAATCAATTCGAACTCTAGCAAATTCGCCTAATTCAAAACCCTAGAAAATTGAATTTGAACAAATTAAGGCAATTAGAGGGTGTTATTTACTCTTTTTGAAGCCATGAAATCCTTAGAAACTTGTTTCAAAGATCAATCTACAATCTTCCCAAGAATTGGATGAATGTTGAGAGGGTTAGTGGTTGTGGTGAATTTTTTCTTTTACTCCTTTGTAAAAATGAGAACATGAACCTATGGGTTGATATGTAAACCTTCCGGTTTGAGTTTAAACCGTAGGTTGGTCAAGTCATTTTTAAGGTAAAACCCGACACAAGTCATTTCTCCATTCTTAAAAATTATTTCCACAACTCAAAACTCTTTCAACATTTACCCAACAACAAAATTTAAACTACTAAAATCATACAAAAAACAAATAAAAACATAATCAATCGAACTTATATTATTCAAATTACTTCAAACAAAATCTTATAAAGCTTATAAGAGATAAAACACACCTAAACTTAACATAGAAAAAAAATCATGACAAGATAATTTAAAGCGACATAATGCAAACAATTAAAAACATAAAAAGCAACGTTCATCAAAGCAAAATGAGCCAAGCTTAGCTATAAGCTTTATTATTCATTCCAACTTCTCCTTCAATCAAAGTAGTTCCCGAACCTTAGGATATCTTCCGAATTAAACTTCCCCGAAAGTTCCCTACTGGTATCCTTAGTTTTGAAAGCTCTTGTAAAACGACGTCCACTTGGACTCGTTATTTCAATTTTTGCATGCCAAAACTTATCTCCTTAAACCTTTTGATACTTTCTATGACCATCCGAAGTCCACTCAATGTGTTTGAGTTGAATTGGTAAAGACCCTAAAAATTCAACCATCTTTTTGTAAACAATGATGTTCTTAAACGGGTTGAAATAGTTTTCCATAGCTAAGGCTCTTTCCATGTCATCCTTGATATGCTCAAAAGAAGGTGTGGTAAACCCATATTTTGGATTACCTTCACTATCGTGCCCAATATCAAACATGTCAAGCCAATCCTCATCATCCGATCCTTCATCGGCCAATATCTTGTTTCTCTTCTTCGCATGATAAATCCTTCTTGCGACCCCATCATCAATTTCCATAGTGCCTTTCCCATTATCAATAATAGCACCACACGTGCTCAAAAATGGACGCCCCACCAACATGGGCATCTCTTTGTCAATCGGCACATGTAAGATAAAAATTCATACAAATAGGTTTGGTAACCTATTTGAAGTCTAACGTTCTTAACTAATCCATAAGCTCTTGCCATGGTGTTATCCACCATAACTAACACATCATTTGAAGGACATGCCCTACCCAACTCCAAAAGTTTGTAGAGTTTGTATGGCATAACACTGACACTAGCTCCCGTATCCGCCAAAACATTGATTGCGGTATTTCCATTCACTTTTAGTGGGATCAAGTAGTTACCCGGATCTTCTTTCTTTTTAGGCAATCCTTTCTCCTTAACCTTCTCTTCCTCTTCTTCTTCAACCATGCTCTTCTTATCCAACTTCATCTTTTCAACCAAAATTTCATCAAGGAGTTTCCTATAGTGGGCATAGTGTTACAAAACATGGAGTATTGGTTTTTCATGAAGTAACTCCTTAAACTTTGTAGTGATTTCCTCCACACATTTGGATTCATCTATGGTTTCTTTTGGTAATGGTTCTTTGAGTGAGGGTGTTGGTTTAGAAGAATTTTCTCCCTTGAGTAGTTGAGTGAGGTGTGGTAATGATGACGGTTCGGGTATAAGACCTTTGAATGGTGGAAATTTTTGTTTTAGACGGGAAGCTTTCCCCATCTTCACCATCTCCGTGCTTTCTATGTTACCATCTTCATCACAAACCTCATTCCTTTGCTCAATAAGCCAATCAACATCCTTGTTATCTTGCAATTCACCAACTCTTACTTGCATTTCTCCCAAGCCAAAATCAATAGTACATTTGGTAGCAATCAAGAAATTCCTTCCAAATACAACGGAAGGGTCCGTTGTTTCCAAATAATCTTTGATGAGGCGAAAAGTGAACCGCTTTTAAGGGGTCATTTAAGCCCGAATTCGAGATTATTTGATCAAATATTGCCCTAAATCGTTCCTTTTGTCATTTTAGGTACTTTTGGAGAGAAATCTGGAAAAGGAAGCATTTTGGACGTTTTTGGAGCATAAAAGTGAAGAAAACGGCAAAGTCTCAATTTTCCTTGCTGGGAACAGTACCTGACGGCGTCAAGACTCTCCACATGACGGCGTCAAGAGTTACAAAAGAGGTGGAAGTGGAAAATACACGTGATGATCTAGAGAGTTTTTAAGCCTAGGACCTGACGGCGTCACCAAGGCCGTCATGGTCCAATTACTAGTGACGGCCCAGAGCACAATTACACATGGTGGCGTCACAAATGGATCTAGGCCATACGATTTTTATCATGGCGGCGAGTTGACGGCGTCACAACCTAACACATGACGCCGTCACAATGTAAAATCTATATATTGTTTTCCAAATTTCATTCATTAGTGTGCAACTTTGAGGGAATAAACCCTAGTCCGAATTTTATCATCTTTTCAAGGGTTTCAACCCCTTGAATCTTTCATGTTCAATTAAAGATAAGTATTCCTTCAAATCATTCAATATGTCTATGTGTTGTTTGATTATATCTTATGCTTGTCTTCTATTTAACATGTTAGGCTAGATTTCTCTTGTGTTTGGTTAGATGTAGTGAAACCTAGATGTTAATTATGGGTTGATTGTTTGTTTATAGTTGTTAACGGATGATTGTATTCGATGTTAGGCTTAAGAAAACTGGCAGACTTCCATTGGTAACTTGCTTGAACGTCTTAAGAAACATGATCGGAGGTGTACTATGATTTTTCATTGTATTTAATGTGTAGGAGAATTCTAATGATCCCATGTTAGGAGCTTCTAACTACTCGACATAGGAGTGAAGTAGGATTCTATAGAGTTAGGGAATATTGTACACGGCCCTACGACTAGTATTAAGGAATATGACCCGTCATCCATGCAATTGTAACAAATTAATCAACCTGTAAAAGATATCTACGGAGTAATGAAACCTAAGTAAACACAACTTTCCTCATTATTGTTTCCACCACATTAGTATAATTAGTTTAATTTTCATTTCTGTTATTTTATTTTGATTGAATCTTAGTTTATTGGGTTAGTAGGCTAGCAACTAATTCTGCCCACTCTTCCAAAACCCGAGATTTTACTTGCTTTCATAAAAATATAAAAATACAAAAAGAATCATCCCTTACCTCTAGACCTAGTTTAGGAGGCATTCTAATCCTAGCGACACTATTCCTGAGTTGAACGATCAATCCCCCGGTACTTGTCACTATACTATAATACAATGATCAGGTACACTGCCTGGTGAGGGTTGTATGCTTCTCGAGATCCCTTGAGAGGTAAAACCTGTTGCGAGGGTGCTATCTCCCATATCAATCTTCCACAAACAAATTCATGGTAAAAGTGTACCCATGAATATCAATCTTAACATCTCTAGCAATCCTCCTATTGTACTTATCAACTTCATACTTCCCATTTCCAAACTTTTCATAGAAATCAAAGTTCACATAGCTATCATGTTGCCCAAGGTTACATTCCGCATCCCATGCTCCTAGACCTTCTATTCCACAAGGTGTAGAATACCTCATTCCTGGTTCATCG
Source organism: Artemisia argyi (assembly GCA_030686995.1). Taxonomy (NCBI): domain Eukaryota; kingdom Viridiplantae; phylum Streptophyta; class Magnoliopsida; order Asterales; family Asteraceae; genus Artemisia; species Artemisia argyi. Next base: position 84,902,692 of record CM060681.1, on the reverse strand, counting down.
TATTCCCTTAGCTTAGCTCAAGTAAAAGTTACCACTCGAGGCTTTTCCGTTTCACTTTCCATGAGCTCCACATCTTTTCTTTTCCTTATCAATTCACACTTTCTCCTTGTCAATCATTTCTTCCATCCTAACCATAACATCTTCAACGTCCATCAATTCATTCTCCAAGTTATCCAAGTAAGCCGACACTTCACTAGGCGAATCCATTACTAACAAATACCAAAAACATTCAAAAACAAATACAAATAAACGTTAGGGGTTAGTGAAATAAAATCTATAAATTCTAAAAAGAAAATTAAAACTAAATCTAATAAACTATTATGCCAAAATAAATAAACAAAGAAAATAAACTTTCACAAAGAAAAAAATAATTCAAAATAATTTTATTTTAACAGCTATTGCCGGACCGGATATCAAACCGGCTGGTTTGAAAAGGACCAAAATTTACCGAGGGGTTTGAACCAGACCGGTCCAGGTTTAAATCGGTCGGTTTGATTTTTTTATTTATTTTATTTTTTATTATTATTATTATTTTTTTACCAACAGCAAAGAGCGGTCCAACCTTGAACCGGGCGGTTCGGTTGGATCGACATTTTACCGAGACGAATTTTTTATTTGAACCAGACCGGTTCAAGATTGAACCGGTCGGTTGGCCATTTTTTTTACAGCGAATCGAGGACCGAAATCTGAACCCGTCGGTTGGGACCGACTTAAATTTTACCGAGACAAATTATTTAATTGAACCTGTAGGTTCAAAACAAACTTCGTAAAAAAAATTATGAACTTATAAACGAAAACACATGACAAGAAAATTGTTCATAACAATAAAGTAACACAAATTACTTAACTAAACTATAAATAAAACAATATCTAACATCAAATAATTCAAGAAACGGATCGAATCAAACAAGAAATTAAAATATAAACCAAACAAACACTTATAACAAGACAAGAACAAGAACAAGAACAAGAACAAGAACAAATATTAAACTAAATATTTACAACTAAACTAAACTAAACTAAACTAAATAAAAGTAAATAAGTCCCCGACAACGGCGCCGAAAACTAGATGCGTGCTTGGAGGACTAGATTATAATACTACTCAATTTTAACTCAAATTTTAAATTTATAAAACACCTTTTTACCAATTCTAAAGACAACGCAAACGAGCAAGTATACTCGTCCTTGTGTAATATGGTTTGTGGCAAATAGGGATCGTCCCAAGAGACTTATACGTTATTAAGTTTAACAAAAGTTGTAAAGCAAATAACACTTAAGATTGTCACCTTTAAAGTACCGAAAATAAACAAACAATGGTTCTTAAATTCAAGCAATGAATCAAATAAAGACTTGTTTAGGAATCGTAAACAAACGTGATACAATGTTGAACTTGTTTGGGTGAAACATATATGTAGAAGGCACATGTCTATTTTCACAAGGTTTTCTAGTCAATGGGCAATATCAAGAAAAACCAAGTTTTTACTAGTTTCATGGGTGAGTTCTTTTAGCCTATACATCATCCCATTACGTTAGCTCGTTGTTTTATCAAGTGTATGAAAAGATGATTAGAAACATTAGTTCTTACGAGTCCTTTCGACCCAATCTCGTGATTAAACCTTTCCGAATTCATTTAAAACTTAAATACTAGATAGTTGTCAATTATCATGTACCAATCCATTTGTGCACCAACTTCTTGGAATAAAGCAATGTTAGAAATCCTTTCGACCATTAAATCTAATAATATTATATTAAAAAGTTTAGAACACGATTCGTATTTAAACAAACTTATGAAAACAATCACTTTTGTAACCGACTAATCATTCAATATTCATACGTAAGTCTACATGATTCCCAAACAAGTATCACAAATTATTCCATAACAAGTTTCATCAACAATCTTAACATTTCATTTAACATAAAATCGTTCAACATCATAAGTAAAATAAGAAGAAAGTTAGCCAAAAACAAGATTACAACGAGAAAGAAATGTAAGAGTTATAACACTCCTCGGGCCTCCAATTGAACAAGGGAATTCTCTGCCTCCTCTTACAAGTATCACCAACACTTCTTGGTTTCTTAGGAATGACAGGAATTATTGAGCTCTTCCGGGTTAGATAAAGTATCTTCAAGACCTTAGGGTGTAAGGCTTGAATATGGATCAAGTAACCTTTTTCTTGTAACTTGGGAGTAACCTCTAATTATTCCCTTAGAATGTTTGTGGTAGTGTGTTGTATTATGGGTGCTTAGGGTCTTATTTATGCTTGAATTCATCACAGAAAGCTGTTACAAACACCCTATAATCATAATGTAGAGGCAATGATCGGACTTGAAGATTAATGACACTTAAAACCTTGAGTTAATGCAACTTTTCATCTCAAATTGTTGTAAACCTGCCGGTTGGAACTTGAACCTGGAGGTTCGGATTTGACTGCTCAACCTTAGGTTTTTGTTTAAACCATGGGTTTGAACCTCAGCTTTCAACCATAGGTTGAGACGAAATTTGCTTCATAATATCCTTTTTAAGTTAACATAAAACTCCATCCTTTAATAATCTTTTTGTCACCAAATCACACCTCTTTCTTTCATTAGAGATCCTCTCAAATAACACGTATGCAACGGAAATCGTCATACTTGAATCAATATGTTTGACGAAACTCTTTTCTTCAATATTTCCTTTATCCTTTATCATTTCTTCGTTAACCTTGGATATTTCCTTGCACCTAGACTTGAACACATCTTAATAACAAAGAAGCGTATAAACATAACTAAATAATATATAAAATATACAAATAACGCGACTCTAAATATAGACCAAATGAGCGTTATCAACCCTCTTGGCTTTAGCAGCATATTCATCAGCTAGTAACTGAGCTGCTACATGTTGACTAATCCTTTCTTGCTCTAGTTCTTTCTTAGATTTCTTCCTTGGAGGGGGATCTTGTTCAATCACAACAGATTTCCCCTTATCCATTTGAGTAGAAGGAACATCAATAGCAACAGATGGTTGATCAGTAGAATCCTTCTCAATAGAGGGAGTAGGACCAGCAGTAGTAAGGAGATGAAGTCCATCCAAATCAATCTTATCAGAACTTTCAGCAACTTCTTCATCAGAATAAGCAACTGTACCCTTTCTTTTCTTAGACTTAAGCTGATTCTCCAATTTCTTAAGATCTTTTTCCAAAACATCAACCTTTTGCACATACTTGTTTAACAAAAGAGACAAGGAGGTGAGAGTAACAGGACCTTCAGCTCCACCAGCAGGAATATTTGTGGTATTAGGAACATCATTGGTCCTGACATGAGAAGTATAAAACCCTGAATCTAAATTCTCATATTCCTCAAAAGTAGGTCTAAATGGACTTGGTGTGGCAAGTCTTGTAGTCTGTGGAGAGCTAACAGGTTGATCAAAGCCAGAAATCTCAGGTGCCACATGCTCATTAGAAGCGTCAACACCAGGTGAGGATGGTGGTGTGGGAGGTCTAGGTGTGGATGGTCTAGGAGATGGTGGTGGTTGGGTATAAACAGCAACTGATGCACTTGCATCAGGAGCAACAGAATCCACTGGTGCATTAGCATCAGCAGGTTCTTGGCCACAAGCAGCTGCATTGCCACCAGGCAACATAGCAGGTAGTAAAGGCCTGTGTACCCCATTATATTTTGACTGCATAGAAGCAAATAATTTGCTAGACAACCTTTTAACAGGTACATGTGTGGAGTCATTGGTCTGAATACCTAAGATGATTTGAAGAAACCTAGGATACATTAAAAACTTAAGTTTGGTATCCTTAACATTTTTAATCATTTCATCAAATATATACTTAGAAAAATTAAAAGTTCTTCCCTGAGATAAGCACACAATAGCAAGAGCTATATCAGTGGAGAATTGATCCCAACCTCCAGACTTAGAGCTCATACATTGAAGCAGAGTGTGTACCAGAAATCTCCATTTAGGGCAGAATTGGTTCTTGTGCCAGACCTTCCCATCTCCAGCATATCCAATAGCCTGAAGACCCTCAAGAATCTCTTCCTTAGGTGCTTCATACTCACCACCTTCATCATCAAGTTGTAATTGAGATCTAATCAAGGACTCTGTAACTACACATTCTTCCCCATCAATGGTAACCACAATCTCCATTGGTCCCTCTTCAATAGACCTTACTTGAGCAGTTTCCCAGAATTGTGTAACCAAAGTCTTGACATAAATAATGCCTAAAAACATTGTTAACATATTAACAATATCTCTATGTTTTGATAATTACAAAACATAAACTCATTAAACTAAAATGTATGACGTAAACAAGTATTTAGCGATAAATATCTTTCTTTACATCCAAATCACTTAAGGTATGAATAAACAAAGTGTTTATTGCATTCTATTATCAAAGGAAATTTTTCTAAATCACTAGATTTTTTATAAAATGTCATAAACATTTTATATCATTTACAAAATCATTTTTGGAATTAAAAGAATATGTTTAAATCATTATAAATATATGAATTCAAATTTTTAACCAAAAATGGCAAATATAATCCAGAAAACCTTCCTCACAAAAGGACAAACAAACCCAACGTTCTGGAGGGGGCGGCCCCCTTAATTCCTAGGCGGCCCCCTTAATGATTAAGGGGACCGACACGCTCCAGAGCAGTAATTTTTTGTCCTATAAATACTGGTTCATTCCACAAATTTTTCTCACCTTTTGTACCCCAAAACCTTCTAATCTAAATCTCTTCCATTTCCTATAATCCTTTGATCATAAATACATTAATCTTTGTTTCAAAGTGATCCAAGTCTCATTCTTTCAAGTGCAAAAGAAGAATACTTCTATTCACCAAGACAAGAAGTATTACAACTTGTTGTGACCTCCACATCTAAGTTGTTGGAGCATCATTCATTACAAATATCTTTTTGTGTAATTAGTTGTGAATATTTGGTAGAACATAGATTAGCAAGGTGTGCAGATAGAAAGATTTAGTAGTAGATTGTTGTGTTGTAGACTGTGGAGAAGTAGATAGTTGTGAGAAAGATAGTTGTGGAAAAATATATAGTTGTGAAGATAGATAGGTGTGAAGAAGTAGTGTTGTAATTAAGGTGTGACTAGGTGTGAAGAAGTTGTGTAGAAGGTGTGATTAAGGTGTGATGAGGTTGTGGTGTGTATATTGGCGTGTAAGGTTTTCTCTGTCATAAAGGAGCTTGTTGACATAGTGAATAAAACTCTTGAGTTAGGTGCTCGGGGAGTGGAGTAGGGCAAGGAAGGTGTCCTTTTAGCCGAACCACTATAAATCTATTGTCTCGCGGTTCGATCTTTCCATCTCTTACTTATTTCATTTCTTACATTATTATAGTCTTTGCATTTAATTGTAGTTGTTTATATTGGGTAAGACTTGAATTCACATAATATCGAATCTACAATTTTTGTAAGTAAACAAAACACGCAAACAAACTTTTTATAACAAATTAAAAAGACGTAAAACTATTCAACCCCCCTTCTAGTTTTCCACATAAAGATTCATACACAATGGCAGGGTATTGGGTTAGAGCAAAATGAATCTTAGACCTTTGTAGAAACTCCATCATTTGAACATAATGAGCTTCCCCTTTTGCTCTACCCAAGAAAGCTTGTTTGTTGTGATCTGCTTTAAATTGAAGTTCTACCATTGAATTAAGATAGAGTGGGTTTTTGGTGATGAGAAGTGTTGAAGTGGTTTGAGTTTTTATGCAGAGGGAATCAGTTATTTGTGAGTGGGATTGTCTCGTTTATGTTATTTGAAGCAATTTCCAAACGAGGAAGGTAATTTGCAAAAATCGTGGAAACAATCTTTGACCAATTTTTGACTTTAATAAAATCCCAAAATAAAACTTAAAACTGAATCATCAGCAGAAACCAAAGCCAATCAGTAGGAACATATGGTCAATCAGTAGAAACCTACTTAATGTTGACTACGGTCAACCATTCCACTCGTCAGCAGCAATAATATGGTCCATCAACAGAAACGACCCATCAGGAGAAACCACACTTCAGTAAAAATACTTGCTTGGTCAAACTTTCTAATTACTTTCCAACCACTTGTTAATTTTCATTAACTTTCTCTAAACACAAGCTTGACTCGGCTTATAAATAGGGTGTAAAAATCCTTAAATCACAACAATCATAATCCAAATCCCTAATTCACCATCACAATACACAATCATGAGTTCCAAACCAAATGTCAATGAAATCTCATCTGATTCCTCTGATTCATCTGAATCACTGGCATCACCACCACCCATTCATCCTCCAACCATCCCTCTAAATCTGGTTGAAGAACCACATTGGTCATTGAAATCTCATCTGATTCCTATGATTCATCTGAATCACTGACATCACCACCACCCATTCATCCTCCAACCATCCCTCCAAATCCGGTTGAAGAACAACATTAGTTATCATTTTTCCCACCGGAGGATCAGATGCCCTCATACAATCCAAGTGTACCACTTGGTGAATACTTTCCTTCCTATCCTCCAAGTGAGGAAGGACCTTCACAACCACCACCTCACTCATCAGAGGATTCCAATGCATGGATTCCTATCCAACCACCACCCAGAGAACTCATATCACCATTCCTCTGTACATCATTAGATGAGGATAAACTACAAAGAAATCCTCCTTCAACTCCTAAGAGACCCTAATCATCTTGGCCAAGAACAAGAAAGGGGAAGAAGAAGGTTACAGAGGTAAAATGAAAAGGAAAAGGGAAGATGAAGTAGTGGTATCTGGAATGGTAGACTTGTGGGTATAGGTGATGTTAGTTAAGTTAGGTTGTATTTGTGGTTTGTCAGAGTCTTTGTAACTTTAAATCAGATGTAATAAGGAGTATGATCAATAAAATTGTGTTTCCCTGTTTATCTCATGATCTTTGTTTCCCTCTTCTCTTATTCCATAATCAATCTTCTGATATGATTAGCAGCAAAAACACATAGCTGCAAAACAAACATACAAAACACAAACACATAATCCAAACTAAACAGAAAATGGTTAGTCTAAATAAAATTAAATTTGCAAAACAAAATTAGCAAACATACCCATAAAATATACAGAATTTACAACATCAATCCTCCCTAGAGGCATATGCCTCCCCTCAAACAAAGCATTTAAGGGTTAACCATTCCAATGTGGACAACTAAGTAGTTAAACCTAGGTCCATCAAAAGCCTTTGTTAATAAATCAGCCACATTATCATCAGTATGAATCTTAAGCACATGTATTAAGTGTTTCTCATTAGCATCTCTAGTAAAATGGTGTCTAATTTCAATATGCTTTGTTCTTTGGTGAAAAACTGGATTTTTAACAATTGAAATTGTACTTTGGTTATCAATATAGATTTTAGTGTTCATAAAGTTGAACCCATAATCAAGCATTTGATTCTGAATCCAAAGTACCTGTCCACAACAATTAGTAGCAGCAACATACTCTGCTTCAGTAGAAGAGGTAGCCACAATGGTTTGTTTCCTGCATTGCCAAGAAATTAACCTTCTGCCTAGGAATTGACAACCTCCTGTTGTGGATTTCCTATCCAAATTAGCTCCAGCATCATCACTATCACTATATGCTTCCAACACAAATGGTGATTCTCTCGGATACCAAAGACCTAACTTAGGTTGGCCTTTAAGATACTTGAAAATCTTCTGTACTGCATTCAGATAGGAAGTCAATGGAGTGACTTGGTGTCTAGAACAAGCACTGACAGCAAAAGTGATGTCAAGCCTTGAGGCTGTTAAGTACATGAGTGAGTCAATCATAGATCTGTATAGATGAACATTGACAACTTCATCTGGTTCATTCTGATTCTTAGGCTTTAGAGGTTCATAGGGAATAGTTGCAGTCCTCAAATTCTCAAAATCAAATTTCTTGAGAATATCTCTCACATACTTCTCCTGATGGATGAAGATCCCTTCAGGTTGTTGCTTCACTTGTAGCCCCAAGAAAAATGTTAGCTCCCCTATTGCACTCATTTGAAACTCACTTTTCATCAGGTTCTCAAATTCTCTTCACTAAGCTTTCTTTGTGGAACCAAAGATGATATCATCCACATAAACTTGGACAAGAATGATATCTCTTGAGTTCTTCTTGATGAAGAGACTCTTATCAATAGCTCCTCTTCTATAGCCATGCTCCAAAAGGAATGTGGATAACCTTGTATACCAGGCTCTAGGTGCTCGATGAAGTCAATAGAGTGCTTTGACCACCTTGTACACCTTCTTTGGATTAAGTGGGTCTTCAAATCCTTTGGGCTGAGTAACATAAACTTCCTCTTCAATCTTGCCATAGAGAAAGGCACTCTTCACATCCATCTGATACACCACAAAACCCATATAAGATGCAAAGGCCAGAAATAGTCTAATGGCCTCAACTCTTGCTACAGGTGCAAATACTTCATCATAATCAATCCCTTCTTCTTGTCTAAAACCCTGAGCAACCAACCTTGCCTTGTTTCTGACCACAATACCTCTAGCATCCCTCTTGCATTTCAGAATCCACTTGGTCCCAATAGTAATCTTTCCTACAGGCAGATCAACAAGTACCTATACATCTTGATTCTTGAACTATTGCATTTCCTCCTGCATAGCCTCTACCCAACGAGGATCACTCAAGGCTTGTGCAATACTAGTTGGTTCAACTTGAGATAGGAAACAAGCAAACGAATAGTGTTGTTGATCTGTATGATTTTCCTTCTTCTGATTAGTGACATAAGTGATAAAAGCACATTGACCAAATTGTATCTTTTTCACTGTACTCCATGTTTGAACCATGGCATTGGGATCACCAAGTATATTGGTTTGAGGATGAATGGTATTTATCCTCTTAGTGGGATTAGGGTTAACCTCAACAGAAGTTTCAAGATTGATCAGAGAAGGAGCAAAATCATCATCATAAGAAGCTGATTGGAAAATGCCAGCACTTTGTATATGATTGCCAAGGTCTGAGGGGTTGGGAAACCTTGTAAAAGGTTCATCTAAGCTTGTAGATGGAACAGTAGAAATAGGTACAACAGCAGAAATACCATCAGCAGTATTGGCATCAGTAGCAACAGGGGGTCCATCAGCAGAAACCATATTTCTGCTGGCATCAAGAGCAGCTTGTCTTAATAGTGCCTCAGTATCTTTAGCAAACTCAAGACCAAGCCTCTCAGCTTCTTCATTTGCTGCATGTTCTTGCTTTTTTAGTCTAACAAGATCTTCTGCATATGTTGAGTGATCCACATCAGAAGCAACTTTGTCATCAGAGGCTACTTTGTCATCGGAACCTGCAATGTTAGTAGGAAAAGAGGAAACAACAATTGTAGGTTCATCACATTCTGAATCACAATCTGAGTCATCTTCCAGGGTACCTGCATTATTAGTAGGTAACTCTTGTGTACCTGCAGATTGGTTAGATTTGAACTTGGCATAACCTAAATAATCTGTTAAGTAATAAAGGTCAAAATACTAATCATGACCTTTTCCCTGAACATTAGGTTTGTCTTCAAGAAATCTCAGATTAAGAGTCTCCTCAATCTTCTTAGCAGAAAAATTGTAAACCCTGTAAGCCTTACTATGAGCTGAATATCCAACAGTATACCCTTTAGCGGCCTTTTCTTCAAACTTTCCTAGGTGATCACATGTATTCAAGATAGTCACATGACATCCAAAAGGCTTAAAGTACTCAATGGTGGGAATCTTCCCAATCAAAAGCTCATAGGGTGTTTTGTTATGTGGTCTAGTAATCAGCTCATAGGGTGTTTTGTTTTCAGGATAGTCACACCTATCCTTCTTTCATAAAAATCACAATCCTTAATCAAATGCAATTTACTACCACAAACAAAACATTTCTTCTTTCTAGAAGATTTATTCAACCCAAAAGATGTCTTATCATACACAGAATTATTCAAACAAACACTAGAAATCGAATTGTTTTGTAATGACTGAAAGGAATTGCTTTTCAAAGAAGTAAATGATAAATCTTTAAGAGAAGCTGTCTTTGAAGTAAGATCATCAGCAACAACTCTAGAGTCAGCAGATTTGAAAGAAGACTTTGGTGAGGACTTGGGTGAATCTGACTTGACCTTGGAATCACAACTAGCATAACTAGAGGTAGTGGTCTCTGAGGTCTTGTCACTGAAAGAACAAGAGATACATTCATTAGAATCATTGCTAGAGTCAGGGGAGTTAGTAGACTTATTGCCAGTTTGCATTTGTGATTCAAATAAGTCCAAATGGTGTGAGGTGGGCTTAAAGGTTCCTGTGATAGTGAGAGAGACAGTGTGCATCGCTCCCTCTTTTACAAACTTTACAGGGGTTTGAGATTGCAAGGGTGGTTCAGGGTCTAAAACACTATAGTCATTAGGGTCATAGACCTCATCACACCCTACATAGTTACCATACCCTAGTGCTCTTCTAGACTTAATGGACTGACAACTATTAATGATTCTATCAAGGTGTTTAGCTCCCTGTTGCCACTTCTTACGTCCTGCAACTTCATTATCAAACTTAACCTTCAACTCTTGTAGTTCTAAATCAACTTTAGCCTTTTCTTTTTTAGAAAATTTTAACTCATTACTAGTCATCTCTATATCTCTTTTTAACACTCTAATTTTCTCATCATAACCTAATTGATTTTGTTGAAACCAAACCTTTTGTTGCTCTAATGTTTTAACAGATTCTTTATAAGCTTGAGCCTGAATAAAACAGTCTTTATATTTTGGTTCCAAATTATCATAAGCTTCTTTAAGTGCATTATATTTTCTATCACAACCAAAAACACAATCAGATACCTAAGGAGAGATGCCCATGAAGGCAAATTCTTCATCACAGCTAGCCAGGTAAGAAAATTGCTGAGAAGCACTGCTTTCAGCATCTTCAGTATCATGCTCCTTCCAATCGATGCAAACATCCACAGCAGTCACCAAGGCCTTTGAATTTCCAGCTTCCAATTCCTTCTGCTTGTAGGCTGAATACCTTGTGTTGTCTTCAGTCTTCTTAGCATTACACTCTCTTGAAAAATGGCCTATCTCACCACATGAATAGCAATTGACTTTTCTCCTGTCAAATCTAGCTGGATCTCTTCCTCTAAAGTTGAGCTTTCTCCCAGCTTTCTTCTCAAACCTTCTAACCTTGACAGTAAGCATAGCCATTTGCCACTTCAAATCTATCTCTTCCAAATCTAGCATGTCAATCTGCTCAAAAGCTTCATAAGCCAGTTGCTACTGTTGTTCATAATCAGCAACAAATGAATGAAGTACATCTTCTACCACACTACCATACTGTGGATGATTCTTTGGACCAGTAGATGTGTAAGATAATGTTGTGGAGGAAGAACTTGGACTTGCAGCATGTGTCATCCTGTTTGAAGTAGTGCTTACAAAGGCTGAGTTTGTAGGAGTTGCTGAATAAGTCGAGTGTCCCTTGATATCAAGCTCTAGACTCCTGAGCTTGTTATACAAATCATCAAAGGAGAGATAGTCCAGTCTACCTTTGGTCTTTAGTGCAATACTGACCTGGGACCAAGAAGGTGGTAAAGCTCTCAGAAACTTGGAATTGCATTCATCATTATCAGGCTTGGCTTAAAGCTGATGCAGCTGACTCAAAATCTTATGGAATTTATCATATCCCTTGTGTATGCCTTCCTCCTATGATATCCTGAATTCTTGAAACTCCTGCTTAAGCATGGACTTTCTCATTCTCTTAGATTCCTCATTGCCTCCGAACATTGCTTTAATGGCCAACCAGATTTCTTTGGCATCATCAAGAAAGTGAAAGTCTCCCATATGATCATCTGGGATGACTTGAAGCAAGATGGCTATAGCTTTGTTTTCTCTTTGTATAGCAATGATTTCTTCAGCAGTAGAAGGAGGATAGATGGCAATATTACCATCAGAGTCCTTTCCGATCTTCTTTGGACTGTTTCCTTTCAAGATCACATTCCAGAGATTGAATTCAATACTAGCAATCCAATTCTGCATCTTCATCGCCCATATCTCATACTAATCTTTCTTTAGATATGGAAACTTTGCATTGCTATTGGAAAAAGCAACCTGTTGAAGCTGTTGTGTGATGGTGTTGTTGTTGTTTGGTTGTGTGACTTCTGAAGCATCTGAGTCTGCCATTATTTGTCTGAAAAAGGTGTTGAAGTTAAGTTTGATTACAGAGATTCTCCTTTGGCTCTGATACCACTTGTAGGATTGATGAGTGCTCAAACACTCATCATTTTTGGTCAATCTGAACTGCAAAAACATACAAAAATACTCAATAATGCATCAAAATACTGAAATTATTCCAAAATTGTGTTTTATATGTTTTAGATGCAAAATGAGTAAAAACAAATGAAAAACGAACAAAGTTTGCGTAATTAGCAGTTTCAGTCCCCCATCTTTCAAAATTTGGCAAAATTAGTCCCTGAGCACTTATTTTAAAAGAAAAGTCACCAAAGGTCCTTTTGAAATCATAAAGTGGTCATATTTAGTCCTTTGGTGAAAAATTGGAAAAGTTTTGAGAAATTACAAATTTAGTCCCTGAAGTTTCACTTTTGGCAATTTTGGTCCCTGGTGGGATATTTTTGAAAGAAAAATCATTTTTGGTCCTTGGAAACTCAAAGGTTATCACAAATAGCCTTTTGATGAAAAGTTTGGGGAATTTACATGTTTGGTCCCCGTAGTTTGGAATTTTGCAAAATTGGTCCCCGGGAAATTTAAAGTTGGAAAATCTCATTTAAGGTCCTTGGATTATGAAATGTGGCAAGATTGGAACTTATGAATACTTTGGAAAGATGGCATGTTTGGTCCTTAATTTTTAGAAAATGACAAGTATGGTCCTTGTGATACTTAAGCATACCAAATGGACCCTATGTTTAAAATAAACAAACAAAACCTGATCCACAATCCAATACCCCAGCCCATCACCACTTAACCCAGCCCATTCCTAAAATAATAAAAATCCCACCCCAGTCAAACAAACAGGTCAAACCACCCATCCCATACCTCCCACCTTTCCTGCTAACCTGTCTCACCCCCTCCTCTCCTTTTCCACCAATTCCTCACCAACATCCACTCCTGTCCCCTACAACCTTCCCCCTCTATTAATGCACCAACCTGCCACACCAAACCCCACTAAGAACCCTCCCAAATGTTTTCTCGCCAAAACAAAATTAAAGGCCAGGATCAAACTAGACTCATCCTACGGCTTCAAATTAGAGTGGGAAAATCAGAGCAAGTACCCAGGGCCTATATATGAAGAAAAATGAAGAGAATGAGGCCGTAACTAGAGTAGTATAGTAGTAATATAGTTTAGCTTAAAACGACTTAGTTTAATTAGCCACTTTCATTGTAATTTGTAGTTTAAATTAATTGTACTTAGTATCTTTAGTGTATGTGAACTCATTTCAATTATTAATTTAAAGGTTCCAGTCCTAAATTCCAAATTCGTATATTTCAAGTAGAAATTTTCATTTCCTGATTAACAGTCAAAAGTTGTGGTTTAATGTTCATTGAAGCTCCATTCAGTTCACTTGTAAGCTTTTTGAAGCTTTGATAGCATTTAGAGGGCTCATAACTCACTTTATCATAAATTCTCAAAAATCACTCAAAAATAGTGGAAAATCAAATATAATTCAAGAATTGGTAGAAGAGCAAGGAGTAGGGTAGATTAATGATGGTAATGGTTTTAGGGTCTCATGGGAGGCATCAGGGTGTGTTCTATTGGTTGGTGTACCCATTTCTCAGTTTGAATCACATGTAAGCTCAATTCTCATTATTTTTTTGGTCATTTCTGCTTATTTATGTTATGTCTATTTGAAGTGTTGGTTGTTGTTTAGTTACTGCTCATAAAGTGATATTGGACTTATCTTAACCTTATTTGCTCATTTATATCTCAAAAATCCTTAGTTTCTTTTGAAAAACCAATGCAGTCCATGTATTAAGAGGTGTTTGGTTTAGGGGAAAACTCTGTGGTCTAGTGGTTTTGAGTAGTTGTTTTTGCTGTAAACATGTTTTAATAGGTAATATTGGTATAGTTAAGGCTTAAAATCAGTTGGGTATAACACAGCAAATCAATTTCTCTTTTAATCTTCCTAACAGTTCACTGTGAGATTTTTTTGAGTCCATCATCACTCATGTCATTTCATAAGTAGGTGCTTTAGCTTAATTAACTCTTATTATAGCCTAACATAACATTATCAATCAGTAGATTAGAATTGAAATCCAAGAAAGTCAAAGTTCCAAGTTTGTTTTAAAAGTCAAAATTCCACCCTAGGCTGAAAACCCATTTTTTGTGGGAATTGTTTAGATTTTTCTGTTTGGATTCAACCCCTGAGCCTTTCATATGTGGTAGTATACCAGCTCATCTCTTGATTCCCATCTTCATTTTATTTTTGCCATTTTTTTGTGGATTGTATGAAGCCTCAAAGTGGGTTGCAGGGGGATTGACCTCCCCTGCACCACCACCTCAGTTATTCACCATCTTTACAAGCCCTCCCCATAAGCTCATCATTGGACCCCTGGTCCTGAAGCTTGGCTTACTTGGTAGCCTCCCACCTCAGCTCTCCATATCAGGTCTCACTTTGGACCCTTGATCACCCAGGTGGGCACCACAGTGGGTTGCAAGTTACCCTTTTGGCCTGTGGATCTGAGGTTTTTGGATTTGGCTTATTTAAGATTACTAGCTTATGCCCTCAGCTTCCCTTGTTGTTCCACGTTCATTTCAATCCCTTTAAGCTGGTTGCAGCTTAATTTCACTGAGTGGATCCTTAGATAGCTTATTTAAGCTTAAAAGTCCCATTACAAGTCAATAAGCCAACTGTTTGGCTTATTGGTTTGTATTCAACTTATTTCTAAGTTCCAGCCAAGGTCATTTTTTTTAAAGTTGGTTATTTTAAGTTTATAAATATATTTCTAAAAGAAAAATCCAGAAAATCCAATTTAATTATAAGTGATAGTTTCTATTTAATGTAATTTAACTTTTTAATTTTCCTTTTTAGATTTTTATTAAGTAACTTACAATTTTATATTTTTCTTAATTTCCTTTAATCTTTAAGTACTTTCAATAATATTTCCAAATTTTAATATTGTCCTTTAGTAATTATTAGATTTAATATTAGTTTTATTAATTATTAATTAATATTTAAGTATTAAATAGCAAAATTAGATTTTATAAAGTAAACCCTAGTTTTTATATTTTTCCTAGCTTTTATAAGTTATAAAATAATTTTAGGAATTTTCTCATAATTTCTACTGTTCATCTTCTTGTTTTTATAATTTAAATAGTTTAATTAGTAATTAATTAATATTTAGTTTAATAATTAGTAAAATAGTCTAAATATAATTTTTAGAAACTTTTTATAATTTTTTAGGATTCCTGTGATGGTTAATTAGATTTATAAATTTTTCTATAATTTTCTAGTCACTTTTAGTATTATTAGTAATTTAAAAATAGTTTAAATAGTTTAATTAATTTAATTAGTAAATAATTAACATAAAAACCCACAAAAAGACAAAAAGTCATATTTTTAAGTTTAAAATTTATTTTTAGTTATTTTATAATTTTAGAAATTTAATTTTCCTTTCTCTAGTATTAAATTAATATTGTATTATATTTAAGTTATTTAAATATTAATAATTAGTATTAAATAGTATTGAATTAATATTAAATAATTAATTAGTGTAAAAATTTAGTTTCTTTTTCTAAAAATTTTCTTTTATCCTTAGGTTTGTAAAAAAGTCATTTTCACCCCCTGAGGGTTTTCAGATTTCAGTTTTCACTTTTTATTTTGTACGTTCGCGTAAATTTAAACTAAACGTACACGTTTTTAGGTTTAAAACGTTTCTGGTTTTTCTGATTTTACAATCTTGTTAATATAACTTATTTAAGTTATTTCCCTTCAAAATTCCTTAGTGTAATCAATCACAACCCTATTCCTGTCCAAATTCACCGGATCACAAACCCGTTTGAATACAATCCACACCTCGTCGGGACATAACGACCTGGTGATTTCCTATATTACCCGGAGATTGACTCTAGGCTATTTAAGTTTGTTGACCATTCCCTTGTCAATTTAAGTTGACCGTTTGGAGCCAATCAAATTTTGGCGCCGCTGCCGGGGAGGTTGTGTGCGTATTCAAACGTATTTGGAGATTAGTGATCTTTGGATATTCATTCCATTGTATATTTACCCATCCTTGTCCATATTTTCTTATAAAAAGAAAACTGTTCACGAAACATTTTAAAATCAGTTTTCATCGAATACAAAAACCCAAAAAGATTTATTTTTATTTGTACAAAATGTTTATCAAAAATACCAAAAATATTCATTTTTACCCTCTCACATCTTTGATTCTTCATTCCCACCCCTCCCAAACCTTTTGATTCTTTCTATGTCTCATCCACACCTTCTTAATTACCAATGGTGTGGTAGTCCTTATAATAGTGGCAATTGCCCCAATTGTGGCATGGTAGAGTCAGGAAACGGGTCTGTCTATAACCAAGATCCCTATTCCTACCATGACACAACTGATTTATTCCATCAGCTACCACACCATGAGACTCGGCAGTTTTACTGTTGTGAGTACTGTGGTGGATCACACTACAGTTCTGATTGTCAATCGGGAAACACGCTTGTCTATGAGCAGTTTCCTGATAACGATTATGACTCTAGCACATACGACTCACAGCCACATCAGTTTTACTGTTGTGAGTAGTGTGGAAGTCCACACTCTAGCTCGGATTGTCAAATAAGGAATCCATTTCCTTGAAACAATTACGACTATTCATTTTCAGACCCACCTCCACAGTACCAAATGATCCAAGCAACTCCTCATGATACTGAGCAAGACCTTTTACTAAAGGCTCTTGAGATATTGAAAGAACTTAAGGAAGAGTTGGTTACTACATCGTTTCAAGACTCTCGTGAGAAATCTATGGCAGAATTACTTGCTGAAGAACGAGAGGCTATAACACGTGCCAAATTTCGTAAAGCTGCTCTTCTCGACTGTGATGATGATAGTGATAATGAAGATACCCTTGATATCCTTCAATTTTATAAGGGTTCGTCAGATTCATCATTTGTGATTCCTTCCATTGAAAATCAGGGAGAAAATAATGAGACGGAGAAATTACTAGCAGAAGATCAAATGGAACTCGTACAATCCATGAATTCTAGTCCTTCTCAACTCCCTCAGTCTGATATCATACCCGAAGTTCACGCTCACTCTCTGATCATGGGGGATGAGCATCTTAGCACTGTTCCTGATAAGGAATCGGACGAATTAATAAAGTCTAGTGTTGAGAACCTTGTCCCAATCCCAAGAGAGTCACAGGGAACTTTTGATCATGTGTATGATTTACCTTCCCCTCTTGAGTGTCCAAAAGATCAATTTGAGACTTTCTTCGATTGTAGCGAAGATTGTGCATCTTATGGAGACATTAAGTATGTTGAGGCATCAGTTCCACATTCCGATGCTGATCATCTTCTTGAGGAGTTCGCCGATGAATTCTCTCACATCAATCCACTTCCAACGGGAAGTGACGATGATCTCGTTGACTTTGAAGCCGATCTAGGAGAAATTGAAAGTCTCTTATATCATGATCAGTCACTCACATCTTATCCCAACAGTCCAATAGAGAATGTTATTCACTTTGTTCCCGAAGCATTCAAAACTACTATCACCAATCCTCTGTTTGAATTCGAATATGAATTCACTTTGATTTCTGATAATCCAATCTTTGGTATTCAAAATGAGGATAGTGATGAGTCTACAATGGAACAAGAGTTCACAGATTCACACCATGTGAATAATTCTCTTCATGAGGAGTTCTCCGGTGAACTCACTCATATCATGACTCCTCTGAAGTATGATAGCCCGGGGGGAGATGCACTCAATCATGAGGATTTGCAAATTCCCACCCTCCATCCCGGGATGTTTATGAGCTTAACCCTTGAAATCCAAATTCAGGCTACTGAGCCTGATCTCGAGGAAGAAGATCTTATCATGATTTTCATCATGGTTTTCTTCCTTTTCTTCACCTACCGGGTGACTTCTTCTCTTCTTCACTCCTTCGGGAATGAAGATACCATCTTTGATCCCGGCATTCTCATTTAACATTATCTTGAGCCGGGTACTTATCTCATCGGTGTGGAGCTTTCACGTGCTTCAAATGTTTGTCCAAACATCTTGAATGAAAGTCCGATGGAGATTGTCTTTTCTACATCATGCTTCCCCAAGAACAAATGAATTCGGGGTCGAGTCAAGCTAGCGACTCGGTAAACAAAAACAGTAGCATGCTTATAGGGTTTTCACCCTAAGTGTGGGGGAGTTACCCCTGCTGTGGTTACCAATAAAGTGAAAAAAATGATGTTTCCACATTTAGCTTGTAATGTTGCCCTTTTGCGTTCAAAGAGTCGGCATAATAGCCGGGACCTTGAATATTGAGGACAATATTCAATTCTAAGTGTGTGTGTGGGGGGGGGGGGGGGGGGTATTCTAGCGAATTTTATCACATTTTACCATCTAGTACCCCCGTTTTTGGCAAAAATTTTAAATTTTTTTTTCACTTGTGCTTCAAAATTTTTGTGGTTATCAGTCCGCCATGTCTAAGCGACAAAAGGATTGGATAATCCAGGAGCAAATGACTTCTGGTAAAGACAAATCAAATCAGTTTACAGTTAGTGGTTTGCTCAAAATCACATGGTTATCAATGTACCATAGTTCTTACTTGAACTGGAACATTTGGCTTCTCCAGAAGTAATGGCTTTTGGTAAAGAGATTAAAATCCATTAAGTTTTCTCAAAAAGATTGCTAGGGACTAGCAATAGTTTAGTGTGGGGGATTGATGAGTAAAAACAAATGAAAAATGAACAAAGTTTGCATAATTGGCAGTTTCAGTCCCCCATCTTTCAAAAATTGGCAAAATTAGTCCCTGAGTACTTATTATAAAAGAAAAGTCACCAAAGGTACTTTTGAAATCATAAAGTGGTCATATTTAGTCCTTTGGTGAAAAATTGGAAAAGTTTTGAGAAATTACAAATTTAGTCCCTGAAGTTTTTTCGCAATTTTGGTCCCTGGTGGGATATTTTTGAAAGAAAAATCATTTTTGGTCCTTGGAAACTCAAAGGTTATCACAAATATCCTTTTGATGAAAAGTTTGGGGAATTTACATGTTTGGTCCCGGTAGTTTGGAATTTTGCAAAATTGGTCCCCGAGAAATTTAAAGTTGGAAAATCTCATTTAAGGTCCTTGGATTATGAAATGTGGCAAGATTGGACCTTATGAATACTTTGGAAAGATGGCATGTTTGGTCCTTAATTTTCAAAAAATGACAAGTATGGTCCTTGTGATACTTAAGCATACCAAATGGACCCTATGTTTAAAATAAACAAGCAAAACCTGATCCACAATCCAATACCCCAACCCATCACCACTTAACCCGGCCCATTCCTAAAATAATAAAAATCCCACCCAGTCAAACAAACAGGTCAAACCACCCATCCACTACCTCCCACCTGTGACAACTCACCATTTCAGGTCATTTCCCAAACTTCGACAATTTACTATTCATAAATCACTATTCATCAAAACACTATTCATCATTTTACTATTCATCATTTTCGAGGTCAATTTGATATTCTGAGAAGCATTCAAAAATTTTACTATTCACCAAGTACTATTCATTTCCGGGAAGAAAATACTATTCGCGTGCATTGCTCATTTCATCGTAAATTTAGTTTACGAGTACTTAAATTCGCGTAACCGTATTGGTTCAGGTGCGAATTCTTACATTATTATTAGGGACACTTCATACGAACTAGAAATAGTCTACATATCATCATAATAGCATTTGCATACTATACCACTCGTAGAATATTCATATTATTATTTTTGGTATGTTTAACGTTTTACGTTTATTTATTTTAATTAAACGTTAACCCGCGATAAATAAATATAACCAACATATCTAAAAGTCCCCACGATGGTTCCGATATATTTTTAAACTCCTTACAATGTCATAAAAATTATAAAATTCATTTACCCGGTATTTTGGGAATTTATTAAATTTATAACGTAAGTTTAATATAATTACGACGGTTTTCGTGAAAACTAAATAATAATTATCCAAACGCTCAAATTTTGTACCCAATATATTTTTAACAATTTTATGACTTTATTAAGTCCCGGTTAACTTGTTAAAATTTATTTCTCGCAAACCTGGTACTCGATTATAACTAAAAACAAACTACAATTACCTAAATTTAACACCTAAAACCTATACTTATACTACAAATCTTCCACTAACTATCCTAAATAAATCAAAGACTAAGTGTTTGCTTTTGGTCCCTTTGAAAAACCGGCCATGAACCCCCCCCCCCCTTGACCTCATGCATTAAATTTTCTTTAACTTACTTAAACCTTACAAATAATATCTACAAACTTGCTACCACTTCACACTTATCTTTCTTAAAATCAAAAACTTCACTTTTTCTCTCCTTTTCCCTTCAAAACCCACGGCCAAAACCAAAATCCACCAAGATCCATCATATTTTCCAAGATCAAAATTAAATCAAGTCTAGATTGTTGTCCCTGTTAGGGTTTTGAAATATAAACTCAAGGATAGGGTTTTGATCATACAAGCTTCATAATCATTCAAGTGAGTTTACAAAAACTTATTTTCTTCATTTTTTCAAGTACTTGTTATAATCATATGGTTTTCATACAATATTTCATGCATATGTTAGCTCTTACCACTCATAATATACACTTATGTCTTTGAAACCCTAGAAATGGAAACCTTGGTTAGATCCACTAGATTGATGATGTTTAGGAACCCATGACACCTTAATAAGGTGTATGGTAGGATTAGACTAGATTTGTGGTGATTGAATGTGATTTGGATGGAGTAGAAACAAGTTTAGAACACTAGAAATGGATTTGGAATACCTATATATACCTACTGTCCCAAAAATGAAAACCTGGAAAACTCAGTAACTCAGGGGAACTTTTCAACCTAAGATTTAGAAAATACTTTCAAAAATGAAGCCGTAGGCGAAAGAACGGGTTAAAACGAGTTTATAACGAAGGAGATATGATTTTTGCAAATTTATTGACGAAAACTATTTTTCTGAAAATTGTTGTTGTTGGGCGATTTTTGGTGGACAAACCGAGGCGTTAGACGTAACCTAGAGAAGCCGAGTTATCAAATATATATTAGTACATACTAAGACGAATCCGTGGATATAAAGAACGAAGAAAATGAACTTAAAACGACCAAGTTATTCACGTTTCAATATCGGCAAAAACCCTCTATAATTGGCAGCTTTTACTAGAAATAATAATAATACTACTTCTACGTACTAAATTCTAGATTTTCTAGAAATACTACTAAATTGCCGAAATTTATAACTAATGAAGTACTTATGCTTATGACCTTATTTTTATGACCATTAGATGTTACTTCAAGGTTTTCAAGGCGAAGTTTATGACACTAACTTTCTATACATATATATTACAACAAGTTTACACAAGTCTAGTTAAGACTTATTATTTTTCTCAAGTATGGAATGTATTTTCATATGACTATAACTATTATATTTTCAAGTTATGAGTGGTATAGGTATCATGTGCATGCATATTCTCTACATCATTTCATGATCTAAATTAGATCATATTCATTCATCATAGGTTGCGGTTGATTCATTTCTTGTTGTCCTTATCATTCCATTGCATTGTATCATCACTTCGAGGTGAGTTTTCATAGCCCCGTTTTTAATACATTACTTTGATTTCAAATCCCACGGGGGAGAATACATTGCACACTTATTTTCGTACATGCCCAAGTATTAGATTCCATACATTGCTTAAGTTGTCTTCCTACCAAGTTAAGTCCCCTTTATTATCATGGACCGTTAATTATAATGCCAAGCGAGAGTGAGTGAATAGATCTATTGAGGGTGACGCCTCCATTCGTGTTTGGGTTGCTCCAACGGGTACGAATGCATTTCATGTCTAAACTATTTGAGCGACTGGAAATCACTCTTTGGGGCCAATACAATATTATATCTAGCTTCGGGGTCATGAGCTTAAGGGACAATGTAGCATTTTGACATTTTTGTCACTTTACTTTACTTGTGGCTTATGTACATACGATTTAACTTACAAACCTATGATTTCTCACCAACTTTATGTTGACCGTTTTAGCAATGTATTTTCAGGTAACTAAGGTATATCCCATGGCATGCATGGAGTCATTTTAGTGAGTAGCAAGGATGACGCGTCTCACTTTGGATTTTTCATGCACTTATATATTATCGTTTTGATTGTACCAAACTTGTTTCCTTTAACTTTTAAATACTTTGGGACCTATGTTTTGTAACTCTGAACTCCTTTTAAATAAATCAAACGATGTATTTTCCAAACGACACTTTAGGTCGTTCAATATATCCTTGTTGTGATGCTATGACAGTTACACCCTCAGGCATTCCATTCCGCTGCAAGTCAGGTAAATTGGGGGTGTGACAGATTGGCATCAGAGCTAAGGTTATAGCGAACTAGGATGCATCATAGACCCTAGACTATATCCACATTATCATAGCATCTCATCATTACATCATAAGTTATTATTCATTGTTTTTGGTGATTCCATTATACGAGTTATTTATTTTCATTTCACCTTGATTATCACAGAGTTATGTCTTCAGACCCGAACATTGTCATGCTTTACTCTGTCTCAGACTCTGATGTTGAAGGCTCTATGTCTTCCACTGCTTTTTCACCACCACCCATTCCTCCTGTACCTGTGTTGCCACTTTCGGCATCAGGTGAGGAAACCGAGCCTTTTGAGGAGGAAGAGACTGCTCCTACTCCTCATGTCTCCCCTATTGCACCACCTGAGGTTACCCGTGTACCTACTGACATACCATCCCCTGCTACTATTATTCCCTCAAAACCAAGACTTATGTTTCCCCGTAGGAAGACGACTCTAGTTGCTAGTAAGAGTGTTCGCCCTACTACATCGACTTTTAGGATCCCTACTATTCCTATATTACCTGCACCACCAGCCATACCCACTACTACTTCTATATCTACTTCACTCTTGCCGCTTAGGAAGCGTGCAACGTTTACTGCACCAGCTTCACCTACTACAGAGACTTCTGACCTTCCACCACCACCAGTATACCATGTAGGTGAGAGTTCGAGAGCAGCTGCTGCTAGGGGGCCTACATCTATTACCGTAGAGGATCAGTTAGGGGCTCAACAGGAGCAGGTTGATAGTTTGGGTTATAGGGTTGATGAGGTTATCACTACTCGACTTGAGGCGGTCGAGGAGCAGGTTGAGGGATTGATTTTAGGCAGAGTTAGCATCGATGTGTCGTATCATGGACTTAAGGCACGGCAGGAGGGACACCAGGAGCTGATTGATCAGCTTAGGGATGAGCTACCGGAGATACGGGATAGAGCTCAGACTACACAGGAGGCTCAGGGAGAGCAGACACACCAGTTGGCAGTAGCTCAGGAGAGGTTGGCTATGATGGAGGGCAAAGATGCTGCTCTTCAGCTCCGAGTTCAGCATCTAGAGGAGATTGTCGTCATGATGGACAGGGAGATCCATCGTCTTAGGAGTGCACCTGGAGCACCTGGTCCATCTAGAGCACCTGGAGGAGCCTAGACATAGACTTGTATTGTATTAGCTTTTACTATTTTCCTAGTCCCGAGGTGTGGGACATAGTTCAAGAACTTGTAGTCTTTTGGTTGTTGTACAAACGAATATATCAAGTGTGACTCTACTATGTTGGAATGGTTATGCTATATATATATATATATCGGTCCATGTAGGCCGAAATTTTCATGTATTATATTCATGTGTTGTGATTATATTTATGATGTTTCGTGGTTGCTCTTTATTGTTAACATATTTATACTTGTTGTGGTTGTATATATACGTGTCGTGGTTGTATTATTACAGGTTGTGGTTGTACTCGTACATGTCGTGGTTGTATTTATACTTGTTGTGGTTGTGTATATATACATGTTGTGGGTGTATACTTTTGGTACGATGACTATTTCTATTATGGCTTTCTCATGGTTGTTGTCGATTATTATTTATCAGAAGTATGGCGCCAAGGAAAGGAAAGGCTACACCAGAAACACCCGCTATGACTCAAGCCGCTATCCGCAAGTTGGTCAGGGATAGTATATCAGAAGCTCTGGAGACTGAGAGAGCTGAAGTTGCTGCTAGGGCTGCTGAGGTTGCACCTAATACTGGGGCGGTTGAACCACTCACTGCTAGGCGTGAATGTACTTGGAAGGATTTCAAGATCAGCGATCCCGTCAAGTTTAAGGGCACTGAGGGAGTGGTTGCTTTGATCCGCTGGTTTGAAAAGACTGAGAATATATTCCTCATGTGCGGTTGCCCAGATGTCAACAAGGTAAAGTTTGCTACTGGTATGCTTCTTGATGAAGCTATGTCTTGGTGGAATTCTTATGCTCAGCCTATTGGTATGGAGAATGCCTACAAGCTCACTTGGGATCAATTCAAGAAGCTGATGACTAAGAAGTTTTGCCCTCGTACTGAGGTGCAAAAGTTGGAAACAGAATTCTATGAGCTGGTAACAAAAGGTGATGACATTGAGACCTATATCAGGAAGTTTCAGGAGTTGGCTGCAATATGTCCAACCATGGTTCCTGACGATGAGAAAAAGATGGAGAACTTCACTGGTGGACTACCCAAAAGCATCCGAGGGGATGTGATGTCTTTCGACCCACAATCAATGGAAGAGGCTATTCGTATAACTCAGAAACTTATGGTCCAAGTGTTAAAAGGAAAATCTGCTGTCAACAACAAATATAACAGTTCAAACAACACCAACTACAACAACACTCGAAACAACAACAACTATAACAACAACCGAAACCATAACTATCCCAATAACCGAAACAACAACCCAAACAATAACAACAACAACAAGAGGAAGTTTGACTACAACCAAGGTGGAAATGCTATCCAACCAGCACCCAAGAGACAGGAAGTGGCAAAGGCCTATGCTGCAGGGCCGACCGAAAGGAAAGGATATGAGGGTATTCTACCCAAGTGTGATAAGTGTCAGAAACATCATAACCCAGGACGTTGCTCAGATCCATGCGGCAACTGCAAGAAGATTGGTCACTACACCAAAGATTGCAGGCTTCCAAACTTGGGTAACAATCAGAAACCGCCAGTAACATGTTTTGGTTGCGGAGAAATTGGACACTATAAGAGTGAGTGCCCAAAGAAAAAGAACCAAGGAACTGGAAACCAAGGTGGAGTGGCTCGAGGAAGAGCTTATGTTATGGGAGGAGAAGATGCCCGAGAGGACCCGAATGTTGTTGCGGGTACGTTCCTCATTAATAATCGTTATGCATCCATTTTATTTGATTCAGGAGCAGATAGAAGTTTTGTTTCTATTGCATTTGCACCTTTACTTAACCCAGAACCAACCACCTTAGACATCCCCTATATTGTTGAATTAGCCGATGGGTCTTTAGTTAACACCAACACCGTTGTCCGTGGTTGCACAATCAATTTCCTAAACCATCCATTCAATATAGACTTTATGCTCGTAGAACTTGGAAGTTTCGACGTTGTTATCGGTATGGATTGGTTGTCTCGACACCGTGCAAGAATTATTTATGATGAGAAAGTGGTTCACCTTCCTTATAGTGATGAAACTTTAGTTATTCGCGAAGAGCGAAGTGGAACTAGACTAAGTATTATATCGTGCATTAAAACCAAGAAGTACATAAAGAAGGGTTGTTATGCATTCTTGGCTCACATCACGGAGAAGAAGTCGGATGAGAAACGACTTGAAGATGTGCCAATTGTTAAGGAATTCCCAGAAGTTTTTCCGGAAGAATTGCTAGGACTTCCGCCTACACGCCAAGTTGAGTTTCAAATTGAATTAGTGCCAGGAGCTGCACCAATTGCGCGAGCACCCTATAGACTTGCACCTTCTGAGATGCAAGAATTGTCGAACCAATTACAAGAACTTTTGGACAAAGGATTCATTAGACCGAGTTCCTCGCCTTGGGGAGCACCGGTTTTGTTTGTGAAGAAGAAAGAAGGATCTTTCAGAATGTGCATCGACTATCGTGAGCTGAACAAGTTAACGGTGAAGAATCGTTATCCACTACCTAGGATCGACGACTTGTTCGATCAGCTACAAGGTTCTTGTTTTTATTCCAAGATTGATTTAAGATCCGGTTACCATCAACTTAGAGTTCGGGAAGAGGATATCCCGAAGACGGCATTTAGAACGCGTTATGGTCATTATGAGTTTCAAGTAATGCCTTTCGGATTAACCAACGCACCTGCGGTATTCATGGACCTCATGAATAGAGTGTGCAAACCGTATCTTGATAAGTTTGTGATCATATTCATTGACGATATCTTGATTTATTCCAAGAGTACGGAAGAGAACGCAGAACACCTCAGAATAATTCTGGAACTACTCAAGAAGGAGCAATTGTATGCCAAATTTTCAAAGTGTGACTTTTGGATACAAAGAGTTCAATTTCTTGGCCATGTCATTGATAGCCAAGGATTACAAGTCGACCCAGCAAAGATTGAGGCAGTAAAGGATTGGGCTAAGCCCAAGTCTCCTACGGAAATTCGTCAATTCCTAGGACTTGCAGGATATTGCAGAAGGTTTATTGAAGGGTTTTCTAAGATAGCGAAGTCACTGACTAAGCTGACACAAAAGAATCAAAAGTACGAGTGGGGAGAGAAACAAGAATCTGCATTTCAGTTATTGAAGCAGAAGCTTTGTAGTGCACCGATTTTGTCACTACCAGAAGGTATTGAGAACTTTGTGGTATATTGCGATGCTTCACATAAAGGACTTGGAGCTGTGCTAATGCAAAGAAGGAAGGTGATAGTGTATGCATCTAGACAGCTTAAGACGCACGAGAAGAATTACACTACACACGACTTGGAGTTGGGTGCTGTAGTTTTTGCACTCAAGATTTGGAGACACTATCTTTATGGTACCAAATGTGTAGTTTTTACCGACCACAAGAGCTTACAGCATACACTTGATCAGAAGGAACTTAATATGAGACAGCGTCGTTGGCTAGAATTGTTGAATGATTACGATTGTGAAATCCGATATCACCCAAGAAAAGCGAATGTTGTAGCAGATGCACTTAGCCGAAAAGAACGACTCAAACCTTTGAGGGTTAAGTCGTTGGGAATGACTATCATTTCACCATTACCATCAAAAATTTTAGAAGCTCAGATTGAGGCTCTCAAGGAGGAAAATTGACCACAGGAGAAACTTTATGGTATGCCAGAGAACAAAAATGGCTTTGTGAAGAGAGCAGATGGAGTGTTATGCTTCAAGGACCGAAGTTGGATACCACTCTATGGTGGAGTACGAGAATTGATTATGCATGAATCCCACAAGTCGAAGTACTCTATTCACCCAGGTTCTGACAAGATGTATCAGGATCTCAAAAAGCTATATTGGTAGCCGAACATGAAAGCAGAAAGAGCTACGTATGTCAGCAAATGCCTTACTTGTGCTAAAGTGAAAGCTGAGTACCAGAAACCGTCAGGACTACTTCAACAACCAGAAATTCCACAATGGAAGTGGGAGCGTATTACCATGGACTTTGTCACTAAACTTCCCAAGACGTCAGGAGGTTACGTTGCTATTTGGGTAATTGTTGATCGTCTTACCAAATCAGCCCATTTCATACCCATTAGAGAGACTTATTCCATGAAACTACTTGCCAGACTTTATGTCAAGGAAATAGTCTCAAGACATGGAGCACCAATCTCCATTATTTCTGACAGAGATAGTCACTTTACTTCAAACTTTTGGAAGCCATTACAAGATTCCTTTGGATCCAAGTTAGACATGAGCACTGCTTACCATCCTCAGACCGATGGTCAGAGTGAGAGAACTATTCAGACACTTGAGGACACGCTGCGAGCATATGTGATTGATTTTGGAAATGGTTGGGCTAACCATTTGCCGTTGATCGAGTTCTCTTATAACAACAACTACCATTCAAGCATAAAAGTAGCACCATTCAAGTCACTTTATGGTCGTAAGTGTCGATCTCTAGTTTGTTGGGCCGATGTCGGAGAGGTACAATGTACTGGCCCGGAGATGGTACGAGAAACAATAGAAAAGATAATCCAAATTCGAGAAAGACTTGAAACCGCTAGAAGTAGACAGAAAAGCTACGCAGATGTTCGACGCAAACCATTGGAATTCCAGGTCAGAGACAAAGTCATGTTGAAAGTCTCGCCTTGGAAGGGAGTGATACGATTTGGGAAACGCGGAAAGTTGAACCCGAGATACATTGGTCCATTTAAGATACTGGAAAGGATTGGTCCAGTAGCTTACAAGCTTGAACTTCCATCAGAACTCAGCAACGTACATAACACGTTTCATGTCTCAAACCTCAAGAAATGCCTTTCGGACGAGTCTTCCGTTATACCATTAGAAGAAATTCAACTAGATAACAAGCTTAACTTTGTGGAAGAATCCGTTGAGATCATGGACCGATAGGTCAAACAATTTAAGCAGAGTCGAATTCCGATCGTGAAGGTTCGCCGAAATTCTCGAAGAGGACCCGAGTTTACTTGGGAACGAGAAGACCAAATGCAACGCAAGTATCCACATCTTTTCACCAAACCTACTACCGAGACCAACACTAGCTGAATTCAGGGACTGAATTCCTTTTTGGGTGGGCGACTGTCACAAATCACCATTTCAGGTCATTTCCCAAACTTCGACAATTTACTATTCATAAATCACTATTCATCATTTTACTATTCATCATTTTCGAGGTCAATTTGATATTCTGAGAAGCATTCAAAAATTTTACTATTCACCAAGTACTATTCATTTCCGGAAAGAAAATACTATTAGCGTGCATTGCTCATTTCATCGTAAATTTAGTTTACGAGTACTAGAAATAGTCTACATATCATCATAATAGCATTTGCATACTATACCACTCGTAGAATATTCATATTATTATTTTTGGTATGTTTAACGTTTTACGTTTATTTATTTTAATTAAACGTTAACCCGCGATAAATAAATATAACCAACATATCTAAAAGTCCCCACGATGGTTCCGATATATTTTTAAACTCCTTACAATGTCATAAAAATTATAAAATTCATTTACCCGGTATTTTGGGAATTTATTAAATTTATAACGTGTAGGGATCTATACCTTGACAGATCACGAGCCAATAGATCGTTAGCCAACTAATGTAATCACTAGTTAGACTAAGTTAGATAATCTCTGTGAGTTTGTAATTATGCAGAATATAAAAACAAACTTATACTAAACTTGATCCTCTATGGATCGATAAACTAATAATATTAATGAAACTCGTACTAGAAACTTGTACGTATTACAATGACCTAGGGTTCCTTATATACTAGTGGAAACCCTAACCTTTCTTACAAGAAACGAATAATAATAAACCAATAAAAGATATTCTACGTATCTTGTCCTAAAATACATAAGTCATATCCACGGTTAAACTCTATCCGTAGGATCTCTATACGTCCGCAGGAACCAGTCATCAGCAAAAAGTCACTAAGCCTTCCGCAGGAACCTGTCAGCAGTATCAATCAGCAGTATCTTCAATAATTCCTTACAATCCTCCCCTAATCATGAATTTGACATAGTTAAGTTCAAGATTTCTTGATAAATCACCAATAACACAAACCAGAGGATTGAGGATTAACATCAGCAGCAAAGAATCTTCATAAGTAGAATCTCTATGATCAGGAAACAATTGAAAAGCACCATTCTTTGCGGCAACACAAGACTAAATGTACATCAAAACATATAAGTTTCATATTATTCTCATCACATCCAGGTGTATTAACTCCTGTGAGAGGTGAATCATTGAAAATAATGGATTTGATGTCTCTTTACCAATAGCCATCACTACTGGAGTAGCCAAGTGTTCAAAGGTACAATGATAACCACATCATTTTTAGCAAATCATCAGCTATAAACGGATTTGATATGTCTTTACCTGTAGCCGTTTGCTCAGGACTAGTCAATTATTGATGAATTATCATCTTGGTCAATTGAATACCAAATATGGTTTTCCACAGCCTTTACCACAAGCCATATACATGTGGGCTAGCCAATTATTTGGAATCCATAAAGGAAAAATCCGTGGTCAATTGACAACCATTTCAACTATTCAACAATAAAGCATGGTGAGTTGAAAACCCTATGATTTTGAGCAAACCATTACAGCTATCAACAGATTTGATGAGTCTTTACCAAAGTTGTACCCTTTGGACTAGCCAACTTTTTGATGGAATAGTCAACATCAGGCAAGTCGATGACCAGAAAGAGTGTGATAAGAATCAACACCAAACCTACATACAACATACACAAAACTATACAAATATGTTATCTTTTTTATTTATTTATTTATTTATTTTTAAGAAAATAAAAATAAAAATTATACAACAAAATACTATACCAAGACCAGCTCATTACAGATAAGAATCCATTTGAATGCCATGCTTGGTTGCCAGTTCCTTTTTAGTCAAAATACTTCTTCTGATGAACCTTACCAATTGTTCAGCAAGATGAAGATCATTCTCAGTCATATCCAAAGGAACAGATAACTTTGTCTCCAGCATGAGATTCATGACTTCTTTTGTGATTGGGTAAAGAACATCAGCCCAGCAATATAAGGTCTTACTAGTGGTTGTTACAATCATATGAACATTAGGAAGTGGAAAGAACTTCCAATAGTCAACCACCCATGTCTTTTGACCTTTCCATACTTGAAACCTTACGCCAGAATCACCTTTATAAGAATCACACAGAATCTGCAAATCACCCATCAAATACATTCCAATGTCATCAGGGGAATGAGTTTGATAGTACTTGGTAACCCAATCATAAAGTTAGAGAAGATCTTGTTTGTCCACCATATGTAAAATTTGACTCAGAAACAAGAATGTCTTGGTAGTTCCATCTTGTCTAGTTATGACATTCACTTTTCCTTGACCAAGCTCAGAGTCAACAAGTTCCCACTTCACAATTTTCTCCCATACAACAGGGTCTTGACCATCATCAGAAGCATAATCAAGAAAAGTAGTACTATCCTCTAAAGGAATATCTTTTGGAGCCTTCCTCTTGATAGCTTTAGTCTTTCTCCTAGTGCCAGTAGTAACAGGAATAGAAGAACCATCAGCAGGCTCTTCTTTAGGCACTTGGTTGGAAATATCAGCAGGAACATCTGCAGAATCATCATCATCAGGCACTTCTATTGTGGCATCTGCTAAAGCATTATTGGTAACATCATGTGGAGCTTCAGTGGTATCAGGATGAGATTCAGCAGTATCATGATGAGAAGCAGCAGGAGTAGCATCCATATGAGCATCAGGGGTATCATCCTTCTGAGCATTAGGAGTATCATCCTTCTGAGACAAGACTGAAGGAAATTGCACATTCTCCTGACCACCATGAAAAGATCCAATAAACTCAGCAGGTTGAGCAGCAGGATCATGAAGCTTAGCTTTCTTAGCTTGAGGCTCATCCAAAAGTCTTCCTCTAAACTCCAACACATCTAGGACATGTATACCAGAAGAATGAAGATTGGAAATGATCTTGTCATAGTAGTAGGTGAGCTGCTTATCTGAAAATCCCCAAACCTTCTTTTGATTCCAGCCTGAACCAAACATAGAACAGCCCTGATTCTTCACAAAATTCCTCATATATTTCTTGATTTCATTCTTTGTCCAAGGTCTTTCCCTGAGATACTTAGCTTTATTCTCTGCCTCCTATTGTCTCTTCAATCATCCTCTTTCAACCATCATCTGAACAAAAGCAGGATTATCAATTCCAAGCTCAGATTCACCCAAATTAGGTTTGGAGGCAGCCTGTTCAGCCAAATTCTCCCATTGTTTAGCAGTAAGATTCTTAGCTATTTCATCAAGCTCCTTTTGTCTTTCAGCAGGTAAGGTGGTAGTAAATTGAGGCCCCATCTTATCCAAATCATCTTGAATTTTCCTAGCCAATGCTTCTGAGGCTTTCAAATCCAACTGAACTTTAGTAGCTGCAGCATCCTCTTGAGCTTGCCAATGTGCAGCAACAGTCTCACTAAGTTTTTCATTAGCAAGTTCCACATTGGTTTTCACTCTGGAAGGAATGTCTTGATCAATCAATATAGACTTTCCTTTATCTTTCTTCTCAGGAGGAACAAAAGTTTTATCAGGAGAAGCAGGAGAGAGATCAGCTTGGATATCTACTGATGGACCATGAGTGCCCACTTCTGGCAAAGTAGTAGGAAAAGATTCCTTTCTAGGAACATCAGCAGAAGTCTTCTTGCTAGGAGTATCAGCAGGCTTCTTATCAGCAGAATGCTTCCTTCTGACATAATGAGCAATATCAGCAGACTTCTTATCACTGGAGTCCTTTGGAGCAACATCAGCAGATGGAGCAACAGATGGTTCAGGCCTAATGTCAGCATTCTTCTGAACACTCTCCAAAGTGGTAGCAGCAAGAAGTTCAAGGCCTTCCAAGTCAATGTTGTCAGATGCTTTAGTAGAGTCCTCATCTGAGTCATATACCACACCTTGTTTCTTCCTTTGCTTAAGTTTACCCTCCAACTTCTTAACTCTTCCAATTAGAGTCAGAACAGCATTGCTGAGATTCTTTTTGGTGAAGTTCAGATCATTCTCCAATTTGTCCACCTTAGATACATACCTGTTCAACAAAGCTGATACAGAAGTGAGAGTAACAGGACCTTCAGCTCCACCAACAGGGATATCTGTGGTATTGGAAGCATCATTGGTCCTGTGAGTAGAATAATCTAAATTTACATCTACATCTACATGTACATGTTCCTCAAAGTGAGGTCTCAAAGGACTAGGTGAAGAAAGTCTTGTAAATTGTGGTGAGTGTACAGGTTGGTCAAAGCCTAAATTCTCATTGAGCTCATGCTCAGGAGAATTGATATCCATTGGTGAAGGTACAGGAGAGGGTGGTGGCTGAACATCAGGAGCAACTGATGCATTTGCATCAGGAGCATCTTCAGTTCTGTCAGTAGAATCCTCTGGTGCTTGAGCATCAGGAGAATCCTGACCACCAGCAGCTACATCAGCTGCTTCTCCATCAGGGGGATTGCCCACCGGGGCATCAGCTGCTACATCAGCAGCTACTCCATCAGGAGCATTGCCACCAAGCAACATAGCTGGAAGTAAGGGTCTTTGTTCACCAGTAAATTTAAATTTCATTTGGGTAAACAACTTTTTAGATAAACCCTTAACAGGCAAGTGAGTGGGGTCATTGGTCTCAATGTCTAAAATGATTTGAAGAAACCTAGGATACAATAAATATTTAAGTTTGGTATCCTTAACATTTTCAAGCATAGCATTAAAGATATACCTAGAAAAGTTAAATGTTCTTCCTTGAGAGAGACACACAATGGCAAGAGCAATGTCTGTTGAGAATTGGTCCCATCCACCAGACTTAGAACCCATGCACTGAAGTAAGGTGTGTGTCAAAAACCTCCATTTTGGACAAAACAGATTCTTGTACCATACTTTCCCATCACCACTATAACCAGCAGCCTGAAGCCCTCTAAGTATCTCACTCTTAGGCAAATCAGTCACCCCTCCTTCATCATCCAACTATATTTTGGTCCTGACCAATGACTCAGTAACCACATATTCTTCCCCATCTATGACAGCAACAATCTCTGTTGGTCCATCTTCAACAGTCCTTATTTGAGCGGTTTCCCAAAATTGTACAACAAGAGACTCATGAATAACATTTGGATACTGAAGCAGAGCATAACAAATCTTGGACCTTTGAAGAAATTCCATCATGCCCACATAATCTTCATCATTCTTTCCACGACCAAGAAAGGCATGTTTGTTATGATCTCCTTTGAAATATAGTTCAGCCATTGATTAAGAATTAGAAATTAGGGTTGGGAGTTCTGAAAGATGTTGAAATGGTTTTTGAAATTATATAGCGAGAGGGAATTAGTTAATTTGGGAGTGGGATATACACGTTTTGGTTAATTATGGAAGTTACCAAACGTGGAGTGAAACTGATATGAATTATTGGAAAGAAATCTTTGACCAATAATCAACTAAGGCAAATCCCAATTAACTGACTCATCCGTAGAAACCAAATCAAACGGCTGAAAGCAAATGGTCAATCCACAGAAAATAGTCAAACGTTGACTATGGTCAACAGAACCATCCGCAGAATCGATCAGCAGAATCTACCCTTCAGTGGAAACCAAATATCTTTGAAAAAGATGTCTTAATTCAAATTTCAAAGAAACCTTAATTATCTCCAAACCACCTCGCATTAATGGTAATAAAGACACGCGGTTGGGTGATCTTATAAATAAAGGCTAATTATCCCCAAATCTCTCCACTTCAAACCAAATCCCTAATTATAATATCTCCAATTAACAATACATCCATGGCTTCCAATCAACATATCATCAACCTTTCTTCTGACTCCTCTGATACATCTGACTCACTAACATCTCCACCACCACTCAATATGCCAACACGTCCTCGTGGTCTCACAAAGGAACAAGCCAAGAAGAAGAGACATGATGTCCCTGCTCCTAGTTCATCATCAGAAGATCTTCCACCATATCCCTCTGAAATTGATGATCCTGAGTACCAGAGAGAGATGGAGAGAAGGTGGAATGAGTTAGAGAGGGCAAACAGAGTTCCCAATCCTAAGGAGTCTCCCTTCATCTTCACTTCTTCTGATGAAGAGGATGATGATAATGATGCACTTTACAACCCTACAACCCCTGAGAAGCCTCAGTCATCTCGTCCAAGAAAAAGAAAAGTGAATTCCCCATTGCCAAAGACCAGAAAGGTTGTGTTAGGTTTGCCCTGTCCTCAGTGGCAAGGACTCTTCAACATCAACAACAAAGGCAAGGAGAAGACTGTGAAAGGCAAGGGCAAGGGCAAAGTAGAATAGGAACTTTGTTGTTAAGCATTTATTATCATTATCTTGTATTGTACTTCAGAAGAATCAATAAAATTTGCCTTGTTAATTATTGCTTGTTTTAATTCTTCTGATTAGCATTCCCCTGAATAAATTGAACTTAAATAAGCCATCAGCAGGAACACACTTAACAACCAGATAAATGGTATCAGCATCATGTTGGTCAAACCATTGATTTTCATCTGAAGTATCCAATTAAGTGGACAACTTGCATACTTAGTAATTGCTACTGACTCAACCACCTCCCATTTACTTACATTAACTCCCAGTAAACCCAAATCAAGTCTTTAAAAGAAGTCTTCAAGTCATAATCAACTCACCATTCCACAAATAACATATCCCAAAGTCTTTCTCACAAATAAATCATGAAGCCATCCCCCAAAGTCATTGAAATTTCATCTGATTCATCAGACTCTACCTTTGACATACCTCAGATCCAAAGATCATACTACTACTTAGGTGAAGGTCCTTCAGAGTTATGTCCATCTCCAACCTCATCAGAAGAAACCACTGAAGCTGAGGAAACACCAACTCCTCTAGCTATGGTTGTCCCTGATTTCACTCGTGTCACTGCATTCTTAACTAGTGAAACGGAAAGAGTCTGTGCAGATATGAGAAGAATCTTTGTCCCTGAAGAGCCACAGTCCTCAAGTAGAAAGAAGGGTCCATTGAAGGTGGTGCTTGGTCTTGCAGCTCCCAAGCTCTAGAACAAGGACATGCAATCCAGAGGAATTCACAAGACAATGCCAGACCCAAAGAACTTGGGTAAAGGGAAGAGGAAGATGGATTAGGTTGTTGCTTAGGGATGTGGTGGTATGATGGTGGTTGGTTGTTGGTGATTGATGTATTTTGTGTTTCTTGTGATGACAGATCTTGTAATGGATGTACCAAACTTTCCACTAATGAATAAAATTTTACTTTAATGTCTTTACATCTAATGACACTGAATGTAGATCTTTAACCATCAGCAGAAACATGACCTGAAACCAGACATACAAACAAAACACAAAAACACAAAAGAACAAACAGAATAATATACAAGATTAGTAATATCCTGCAAAAGAAAGTTAGTAAACATAATTCTAGAAAACATAATAATCTACATAAATACAACATGTACAATCCTCCCTTTAGGCATATGCCTCCCCTGAGGCTTATGCCTCCCCTCAAACATAGCATTCAAGGGTTAACCATCCCAATGTTGACAACTAGGTGATTAAACCTAGGTCCATCAAAAGCTTTTGTTAACAAATCAGCCACATTATCATCAGTATGAATTTTAAGCACTTGAATTAGATGCTTCTCATTTGCATCTCTTATAAAATGGTGCCTAATTTCTATGTGTTTGGTTCTCTGATGAAAAACAGGATTTTTAACAATGGAAATAGTACTTTGATTATCAATGTAGATTTTAGTGTTCATAAAGTTAAACCCATAATCCAACATCTGATTTTGAATCCAAAGTACCTGACCCCAGCAATTGGTAGCTGCAACATATTCTGCTTCAGTTGTAGAAGTAGCCACAATGGTTTGTTTCTTGCACTGCCAAGAGATGAGTCTTCTTCCAAGAAATTGACAACCTCCTGTTGTGGATTTCCTATCCAAATTAGCTCCAGCATAATCACTGTCACTGTAAGCCTCCAACACAAATGGTGAATCCCTTGGGTACCAAAGGCCTAGTTTGGGTTGGCCCTTTATGTACTTGAAAATTTTCTTCACAGCATTTAGATGGGAAGTCAGTGGAGTGACTTGATGCCTTGAACAAGCACTGACAGCAAAGGTAATGTCAGGCCTAGAAGTTGTGAGATACATGAGTGATCCAATCATGGACCTATAAAGATGAACATTCACAGCCTCATCTTGCTCATTTGGATTCTTAAGCTTGGGTGGTTCATATGGAGTGGTAGCAGTCCTCAAAAGTTCAAAGTCAAACTTTTTCAAAATATCTTTAACATATTTCTCCTGATGAATAAAGATCCCTTCAGGTTGTTGTTTGACTTGCAGCCCTAAGAAAAAGGTTAACTCCCCATTGCACTCATTTGAAATTCACCTTTCATCAAATCTTCAAATTCCCTGCACCATTGATGCGTGGGAATCGCACCTTGCTTTACCTCTCGAGGGATCTCGAGAAGCTTACAACCCCCACCAGGCAGTGTACCTGATCGTTGTAGTATAGTATAGTGACAAGTACCGGGGAATTGATCGTTCAGCTAGGAATAGTGTCGTTAGGATTGAAATTAATCTAACTAGGTCTAAAGGTGAAGGATGATTCTTTTTGTATTTTTATATTTTATGAAAAGCAAGTAAAAATCTCGGGTATTGGGAGAGTGGGCGGAATTAGTTGCTAATCAACTAACCCAAAAGCTACTAATTAAACTAATTAACAAGAAAACTAAACTAAGGTTCTACAAGATAAGTGAAGCATGTCTACCTATGATATGTTACTCCTTGCTAGCTATCCAATCCTACCTATTAAATTGTAACCTTGTTTTAATTGATGGGTTGTATTCCTTAATACCATTCGTGGGGTGGCATACATAACTCCCCAACTCTATGAGCTCTTATCTCCTCCTACACCATGACCCAGCACAACTATAGGGATTGTAAACAGTGGCTCATGCATTAAATACAACCAATAAAGACCTAGTACGCCTCGGTTCATGTTTCTTAAGACGTTCAAGCATGTTACCATTTGGAGATCTGCCAGTTTTCTTAAGCCTAACATATAAATCATTCAATCAGAACAAGAATCAATAGGAAACAAGGATTATAAACTAAACCGAATAGATCTATCGAAGTGTCACGCCCTAATTGATGAAGATAGACACAAACATCAACAAGGAATCAATAAGATCTAATCAATTATATACAAGTTTCACACAATCATAAGTAGACACAAGGTGAATTAACAAAACATAATCAAAGAAGGACAATCAACAAGAATAATGAAAGACATAGTTGAGATAGAATCATCAAACCAATACATGATGTTTATGGAGTGATTGAAACCCTCTAAGTTGCTGGAAAAACACCCACCTAAACCCAGGAATCGACTTTAGGGTTTAGGGCTTACAAAAAGTGAAGTTATGAAGTTATATTTATAGGCATGTTTTCTGTCGGCCCTTCGTGACGGCGTCAGCCCATACTCTTGACGCCGTCAAGACCATTTTTTCACCAAATTGTAGATCTCTTCGTCCTCTTCGTTTCCTTTTTTGAATCGCTCAAATCCGAGTTCGTATGCAAAAGTTATGGCCAAAACGGTGTCAGCTACCACGCGCGCAAGTTTTGACAAGTTAACACGTGACGGCCTTGGTGACGCCTTCAGGTACACGTGACGGCCTTGGTGACGCCGTCACCAACCACGGTATTTTATTCTTGGGAGTTTGACGCCATCAAGAGCAAGTCTTGACGCCTTCATGCACTGTTCACAGCATAGAATTTGGAGACTTTGCCGTTTTCTTCACTTTTATGCTCCAAAAACGTCCAAAATGGCTTCTTTTCCAGAATTCACTCTCCAAGTACCTAAAATCACAAAAGGAACGATTTAGGGCAATATTTGATCAAATAAATTCGGATTCGGGCTTAAATGACCCCCTAAAAACGGATCATTTTTCGCCTCATCATATATCCCTACACTTGGAATTTGCTTGTCCTCAAGCAAATGAGCTTTTCCACCAATCAAAATACAAGTTAGGGGTCATTTAACACTAATATTAAAGTAATTACAACAAATGATCGTTCCACCTTAGTCAAAACAAGCACGGAAATTATACACTAGCACCTCACATTAAGTTTTTTGATACTCTCATCTCTCGGGTGTTGTAAATTTATATGTCATAATTGGAAATGAAGAAATATCACTCACTACCTGTCATAGCAAATAGATTACCATAGGCTTGGGAAAGGATCAAACCTCCACCACTTGGCGTAAGCACCTAGGATAAACTATCAAAGAGGTCTTTTAAAGGGTTATAACGTTAGGTGTAGGGGATATGGAAAACACGGTTTTGTTGGATAAACGGATATTTTACTGGTGGCAAGTCAATTGTCTTAGTTAACTACATGTACAATGAGGCGTTGCTAAGCCAAGACTCGACTCAACTTAAACTAATCCACAACTCTTTTTTTTTGGATTTTCAAGACACTATTTGACTTAAACATAAATAAAAGAAACGGATGGTAGCCCGTATGTTTTTCTCTTTTCCTTTTCTATTTTTTTTTTCTCTTTCTTTTTTTTTTTCAATTTTTTTTTTTTTTTTTTTTTTTTTTTTTTGCATACACTCTTACTCTACCATCCAAAACAATACATCAAAGGGGAGCTCGTCTCCTCCCTACACTTGAGCTTTTACATACTTTACAATCAACTATTCTAATGACTCGAATCAAGATAATCAAAACACTTGGAGTACTTTTAAATATTAATGCACATATGGGGGTAATAATTGACATCATCCCCATTACTCCATTACAATAGTACTTTACCCATGAGTCCCAATCGTCCCAAAACAATATGTACAAGATATGACTCGACTTAGCAACCATGTAATCAATTAGACAACTAACAAAGGGTTTAAACAATTAACAATAATGCACTAAAGATGAGTGCATACAAGGGAGGCTAAGGCGATTTGGTTGCACATTTGGGGTGGATTGTAAACAAATTCTTCCTTTAAGTAAAATGCTTAAAGTTAGAAACGAAAAGATAGGCTCGGAGGGGTGTACTAGGGGTTTCGTGTACTAAAAATGAGTACAACGCTAAGGGTGTGGGAGAATTACTTGACCTATGAAGTCAATGTAATTATATTACAGGTGTAGAACAAGGGTTATCCTAATGCCTCTTATCATGTAGTAAATCCTAACTACACGAATGTAGTCTCACTAGCGGTCTCGGGATGCATCGCTATCACAAGTTCTAGAATCTAAATACTACCGGTACACTCATAAGCACCAACAATGAATGCTTTTTCCTAAAGATCTAAGGGCGAACCTCACATATTTGGGGTGGAAATTTTTGAGTGGTATGGTTTTTGTGCTAGTCATACAACTCCTATCCATGAGACGCTTATTAAGACTAAAGTTTCACTCCTACATGTTGCAAAAAATTTTAAATTTGGTGCTAAAATTGCCCTAACAAATATTTCTCTCAGTTTTATTACACATTCACTATTAAACAAAACAAAAACCAAGTGGAGTAATAGTTTCTAATATACCCTCCCTACACTTAAACCGAACATTGTCCCCAATGTTCTAGATAAAAGATGTAAAAGTAAATAAATAAGAATGAAAGAAACTAATACTCCCCTGATTCGTTCACCGTGGATAACGTGACAACATGGTTAAATCTACCTCCAAGAAGACGAACGTTGAAAGCTTCCCTCCAGAAATATAAATCATCTTCTTGTCCTGTAATCAACAAACACAAAAACCAAAGCATCAAACCGAACAAAAATCACAACTAGATGTAATTCCAGACTTAGAAATAGAAACAAGACAAAGCAACAAAAGGATAGGATACTTGTGGAATGAATTACAAATAGGAACTCATAAAACATATCCACAATTATTGACACACAAACAAGATAAAATATATGCTAATCATGAATTGTGAAGTTTTCATGTTCGAATTTAGTTCTTTTTAACAAGATATAAATTTCCCTACACTTATCTTTTTGTAAAATACCTTTATATGCAATTAAGACGAAGTTAAAAACAAAATAAAGCATTTTCACAAATTATTCGAAACATGAAAATTAAACAACTATGATTAAGCATATATGACACAAACAAACAAATAAAATAAAAACATCAAACAATTAAAAACATGGGTTGCCTCCCAAGAAGCGCTTGTTTTTGTTCGAGTCACGAGCCTGACTCTACCCTTATTTAATGGAAATAGGGGAGGTTTTCCCTACACTTAGGATTAAGTGTGGGTGAAAGTAGCGATACACACCCTTAGGGTGTGAATATGCCACGTGAGGTGAAGGGGTGAGTGAATGGCTTCCTTCATCCTAAAACTACCCGGATAATATAGGTTGATGGGTGGGTCGGTTCCTCTTTTGTCTCCTAGAAATAAATCTAAGGATGGGAAGTTGTGTAAAGGTTGAGGTTCCGGTTCATCAACACTAGGAAATTCCCTAGAACTAGGAGTAAGGTTATCACTACAAGTGTTCAAACCTATATCCTCTAGTGGTGCTTGGTCCAAGGGTTCTACTTCAATTGGGGTTCCTATAGTCTCTTCTACTTCTTCTGGGTAAGTCACGGGCGGTGTATGTGCCTCAAATGATGGTAGGACTTGTGGGGTACTTTGTGGGCTTGGATTATCCACCTTATCCTCCATTGTACCTAGATTACCTATGTGTTTGTTTTGTACTATGATATTAGGTGACATCCACGCAGGTATCCCTAAGTAATCATCCCCAGACAAACTTCCTGTTTGCTCCTTCAAACTTGTTATTGATTGATTTGTGATGTTGTTTGTCGGGTTGTCTACTCTATAATAATATTGGGCACGGTTTTCTATGGTATCCCACGCTTCTTCATCATTTAATTCCCTAGGGCCCCCATCGGCAAAATCATCGATGCACATTTGGTCACATTGGCTGACACGATAGTAAAAGGTTTCGGTTAGGGATGATAAAGAGAAACTATGATGAGGGAATTTTTGAAGTAAAATTTTAAAACGAGTCCATGCATCATATATGGGTTCATCTTGATATTGTTTGAAATTCAAGATGTCAACAGGGTAGAATGGCCTTTTTGGTTGGTGGTATGGTGGATTCGCGTACTCCATAATGGTGAACGGAATAGTCAATGGAAATTACGAACAAACACACAAAGAAAAAGATAGACTAAAGAAATCCTAAAAAAAAAAGTAAAAATAAAATCTTACTAGAAAGGAATCTAGCAAGTAGACCTAATAAAAAGAAATTCTAACCTAGACAATAACTATTCCCCAGGCTGCGGCGCCAAAAACTTGATGCGTGGGAATCGCACCTTGCTTTACCTCTCGAGGGATCTCGAGAAGCTTACAACCCCCACCAGGCAGTGTACCTGATCGTTGTAGTATAGTATAGTGACAAGTACCGGGGGATTGATCGTTCAGCTAGGAATAGTGTCGTTAGGATTGAAATTAATCTAACTAGGTCTAAAGGTGAAGGATGATTCTTTTTGTATTTTTATATTTTATGAAAAGCAAGTAAAAATCTCGGGTATTGGGAGAGTGGGCGGAATTAGTTGCTAATCAACTAACCCAAAAGCTACTAATTAAACTAATTAACAAGAAAACTAAACTAAGGTTCTACAAGATAAGTGAAGCATGT
Organism: Artemisia argyi; assembly: GCA_030686995.1. Taxonomy (NCBI): domain Eukaryota; kingdom Viridiplantae; phylum Streptophyta; class Magnoliopsida; order Asterales; family Asteraceae; genus Artemisia; species Artemisia argyi. Next base: position 84,860,348 of record CM060681.1, on the reverse strand, counting down.
CTACCTATGATATGTTACTCCTTGCTAGCTATCCAATCCTACCTATTAAATTGTAACCTTGTTTTAATTGATGGGTTGTATTCCTTAATACCATTCGTGGGGTGGCATACATAACTCCCCAACTCTATGAGCTCTTATCTCCTCCTACACCATAACCCAGCACAACTATAGGGATTGTAAACAGTGGCTCATGCATTAAATACAACCAATAAAGACCTAGTACGCCTCGGTTCATGTTTCTTAAGACGTTCAAGCATGTTACCATTTGGAGATCTGCCAGTTTTCTTAAGCCTAACATATAAATCATTCAATCAGAACAAGAATCAATAGGAAACAAGGATTATAAACTAAACCGAATAGATCTATCGAAGTGTCACGCCCTAATTGATGAAGATAGACACAAACATCAACAAGGAATCAATAAGATCTAATCAATTATATACAAGTTTCACACAATCATAAGTAGACACAAGGTGAATTAACAAAACATAATCAAAGAAGGACAATCAACAAGAATAATGAAAGACATAGTTGAGATAGAATCATCAAACCAATACATGATGTTTATGGAGTGATTGAAACCCTCTAAGTTGCTGGAAAAACACCCACCTAAACCCAGGAATCGACTTTAGGGTTTAGGGCTTACAAAAAGTGAAGTTATGAAGTTATATTTATAGGCATGTTTTCTGTCGGCCCTTCGTGACGGCGTCAGCCCATACTCTTGACGCCGTCAAGACCATTTTTTCACCAAATTGTAGATCTCTTCGTCCTCTTCGTTTCCTTTTTTGAATCGCTCAAATCCGAGTTCGTATGCAAAAGTTATGGCCAAAACGGTGTCAGCTACCACGCGCGCAAGTTTTGACAAGTTAACACGTGACGGCCTTGGTGACGCCTTCAGGTACACGTGACGGCCTTGGTGACGGCCTTGGTGACACCGTCACCAACCACGGTATTTTATTCTTGGGAGTTTGACGCCGTCAAGAGCAAGTCTTGACGCCTTCATGCACTGTTCACAGCATAGAATTTGGAGACTTTGCCGTTTTCTTCACTTTTATGCTCCAAAAACGTCCAAAATGGCTTCTTTTCCAGAATTCACTCTCCAAGTACCTAAAATCACAAAAGGAACGATTTAGGGCAATATTTGATCAAATAAATTCGGATTCGGGCTTAAATGACCCCCTAAAAACGGATCATTTTTCGCCTCATCAACCATGCTTCCTTTGTGGATCCAAAGATGATGTCATCCACATAGACCTGTACTAGAATGATGTCCCTAGAGTTTTTCTTGATAAAGAGGGTCTTATCAATAGCTCCTCTTCGGTATCCATGCTCCAAAAGAAATGTAGACAATCTAGCATACCATGCTCTTGGTGCTTGGTGAAGTCCATAAAGTGCCTTGACAACTTTGTAAACCTTTTTAGGATGATGGGGATCTTCAAAGCCCTGTGGTTGAGTAACATATACCTCCTCTTCTATTTTGCCATAGAGAAAGGTACTCTTGACATCCATCTGATAGACCTTAAACCCCATATATGAGGCAAAGGCTAAAAACAGTCTAATGGCCTCAACCCTAGCAACAGGTGCAAAGACCTCAGTGTAGTCAATCCCATCTTCTTGTCTGAAACCTTGTGCCACCAATCTTGCTTTATTTCTGACCACAATCCCTCTGGCATCCCTCTTGCATTTTAAGATCCACTTGGTCCCAATTGCAATTTTCCTTGCAGGCAGATCAACAAGTACCCAAACATCTTGATTCTTGAATTGTTGCATCTCTTCCAGCATAGCTTCAACCCAACTAGGCTCACTCAAGGCCTGTTTAACGCTTGTAGGTTCAAATTGAGACAAGAAACAAGCAAATAAACAATGCTTCTGATCTGTGTGGTTGTCTCTCTTTTGAGTGGATACATAGGTCAAAAATGCACATTGCCCAAACTTGGTATTCTTAATGGCACTCCTGGTGAGTACCATGGCATTAGGATCACCAAGTATATTATCTTGTTAATGAATGGTGTTAATCCTTTTAGTTGCAACAGGATTAACATCAATGGAGGTATCAAGATTGGTTAAAGTAGGAGCAAAGTCTTCATCATAAGAAGCTGATTGAAAAATGCCATCACTTTGCTCAACATTAGCAAGATCTGGGAGAGATGGAAACCTACCATAAGGTTCATCTAAACTTGTGGAAGCTTCAGTGGAAACAGGAATTGCAGCAGAAATGCCTTCAGTAGAATCTCCATCAGCAGAATCAACAGCTGCATCAGCTGATGCATCAGCAGAACTGGGTTTTCTGCTTTCTTCAACAACAGCTTGTTTTAAGAGGGCTTCAGTGTCTTGAGCAAATTCAAGACTAAGTCTTTTAGCTTCCTCAGCAGCTGCATGTTCTTGCTTTTTGAGTCTAGCAAGATCTTCTGCATAGGTTGAATTTTCCACATCATCAGCAGATTTGGCATCAGAGGCTTCTTTGGTAGGAGGATCTACTATCTGGATTGGTAGAGTTGTTACAACAATAGTGGGTTCATCACATTCTGAATCACTGTCTGAATCATCCTGTAGGGTACCTGCATTGTTAGAAGATGACACTTGTATACCTGCAGAGGGGTTAGTTTTGTGTCTAGCATAACCCAAATAGTCTGTAAGATAATCAAGGTCAAAATACCATTCATGACCTTTTTCTTGAACATTAACATTCTCTTCCAGAAATTTCAGGTTAAGAGTCTCTTCTATATTCTTTGCAGCCAAATTATAGACCCTATAAGCCTTGCTATAAGCTGAGTAACCAACAATATATCCTTCAGCAGATTTAGCTTCAAATTTGCCTAGGTGATCACTTGTATTCAGAATGGTCACCTGACAACCAAAAGGTTTCAAGTGTTCAATGGTAGGCTTCTTCCCTGTCAATAGTTCATAGGGTGTCTTATTGTGAATTAACACCCTATTCAACACATAACAAGCAGTACCAACTGCCTCAGTCCAAAACATAGTGGGAAGTTTAGAGTCAGCAAGCATTGATCTTGCAGCCTCTATAAGGGTTCTATTCTTCCTTTCAGCAACTCCATTCTGTTGTGGAGTCCTAGGAGTGCTATAATCTCTTTTAATACCCTTTAAACCACAAAGTTCAATGAGATTGGCATTCTTGAACTCTGTCCCATTGTCACACCTAATACTTTTAATCTTCTTGTTAAGTTGATTTTCAGCTAGAGCCATAAATCCTTTAAGTGCCTGAAAGGTTTGATCTTTAGTCACTAGGAAAAATGTCCAACTGAATCTGCTGAAAGCATCAGTGATCACCAAACAGAAGTACTTATGATCAATACTCCTGATGGATGTAGGACCAAAGAGATCCATGTGAAGCAGCTGCAATGGTTCTGAGATTGTGCTCACAGTAGTAATGGCCTTATAAGAAGCTTTGTGTTGCTTTCCCTTGTTACAAGCCTAATGAAACCTATATGTTAATTATATGTTGATTACTTGTTTATACTTGTCTTGGATGAATGATTTATATGTTAGGCTTAAGAAAACTGGCAGATCTCCACTTGGTAACATGCTTGAACGTCTTAAGAAACATGAACCGACGCGTACTAGGTCTTTATTGGTTGTATTTAATGCATGAGCCACTGTTTACAATCCCTATAGTTGTGCTGGGCATGGTGTAGGAGGAGATAAGAGCTCATAGAATTGGGGAGTTAAGTGTGCCACCCCATGAATGGTATTAAGGAATACGATCCGTCATCCATGCAATTATAACAAGTAATTAACGTGTAAAAGATGTCTAGGGAGTAGTGAAATCTAAGTAAACACATTTTCTCCACTTATTGCTCACAACTTTAGTATAATTTAGTTTATTTTCATTTCTAGTATTTTATTTTGATTGCATCTTTAGTATTGGGTTAGTTGATTAGCAACTAATTCCGCCCAAATCCTTCAAACTCGAGATTTTTAATTGCTTTCTAAAAAATATAAAAATACAAAAATAATCATCCCTCACCTTTAGAACTAGTATTTAGGCTTTCTAATCCTAGCGACACTATTCCTAAGCTGAACGATCAATCCCCCGGTACTTGTCACTATACTATACTACAACGATCAGGTACACTGCCTGGTGGGGGTTGTAAGCTTCTCAGGATCCCTTGAGAGGTAAAGCCTGGTGCAATTCCCACGCATCAAAGCCACACAATTATGCTCATTGGTGAAGATCTTGGAAGGAAGTCCATGAACTAGTCCATCTTTAGCAAGTTTGTTGATGACTTTAAAATTAACATGTGCCATCCTCCTATGCCATTTTGTAGATTCATCCAAGGATGCTTTAGCCACCAAGCATGTGAGATCACCTTCTAGCTTGACATCATTCAAGTCAAAGGTATAGAGATTATGGTTTCTTGGAGCCTTTTGTAACACATGATTGTCATCAGGCATTTGGAATTCAGGTGAAAGAATGAAACAACCATCTTCAGTGAAAAGCACAGGAAGCTTTTTGTCACAAATTTTTGAGACTGAGAACAAATTGAATCCTTGTAGCTCCTTCACAAAGTAGACATTCTCAAAATCCACCTTTGGAGTTCTAATGGTACCTTTGCCAGTGATCCTTCCAACTCCACTTCCAAACCTCACTATGCCTCCATTAATAGGCACAAAGTCATGTAGCTTCTCTTGATTGCCAGACATGTTTCTTGAACACCCACTATCAACAATACCTAATTCTTTATTAAGAAGAGGATGTTCCTACAACAAAGAAAGTTAATATACAACAACATACATAGGTTAATAGACTTAAGTCATGAAAGACTTGAGCCTGCCTTGTGGATCATTCTGATGAACCCAAGATGATGAGTTAGATCCATAATCGTTCCTGGATTCCCTGTAGTTAAATGGTCTTTTATATATCCAAGAACAATCTGCTGAGGACTTTTTAGCAGAATCCCAAGAACCCCTTCCCATACACATTTGGTCAGTATATTCATACCAATGATTAACACCATTAAATGGTTGAGATCCATATCTATTTCTATTGGTATTCATATATCTATTATTAAAAAATGACCTATTGGAATAAACAGGCCAATCAGCAGGAGTGGAATACATTCTGCTGACATGATACTTAGCCTGTGGAGCTACTGAGGGTTTGGTACAGGTATTAGTCCACTTTTGTCTAGGTCTATTATTAACAACAGAAACACCCATCCTCTTTTCATGAAAATCACAATCCTTAATTAAATGCAACTTGCTCACACAAACAAAACACTTCTTTTTCTTATAAGATTTATTAAATCCAAAAGATGTCTTATTAAACGTAGAATTATTCAAACAAACATCAGAAACAGAATTGTTTTGTAAACACTGAAAGGAATTGTTTTCATAAGAAGTAAATAACAAGTTTTCAGAAGAGGCTGGTTGATAAAAAACTTCATCAGCAGCAACTTCAGAGTCCACAGACTTGTAAGATGACTTGTCAGAAATCTTTATTGAGGACTTGGGTGAGTCTGACTTGGTCTTGGAATCACAGCTGGCATAACTAGAGGTCTCTGAGGTCTTGTCCCTGGAAGAACAAGAGACATAATTGTTAGAATCATTACTAGATATACTTCTAGTATCAGGGGAGTCATTGATCCTAATGCCAGTGGTTTCCTTTGATTCTGGTAAGTCAACCTTATGGGATGTGGGCCTAGTGGTTCCTAAGGTTGGAGGGACTTCAGACTTATTTGGCAAGTCTTTAGACTTTTTGCCAAAGAGATGGTGTGAACCATCAAAGTCAGAGGTTTTGGTAGTAGGCATAAATACACCTCTGATAGGTCCTGGTACAGCATGCAAAGCTCCTTCTTTAACATAATTTGCTAAGCCTGCTGGTGTAGATTTACCCACATCATTCCTTGCCTCTAAGCCAACATATTTTTTAAACCCTAAACCTATCCCAAAGTTTACAGCTTGACTACCATAAAGACAACTAGCTAAATTATTTCCTGAAATCAACCAATTTTTATGTAAAGCTATTTCTTTATCTAGTTTCTCTTGCAAAATATTATTCTCAGACTCAATTCTAGCTTTTTCTTTTTCAGAAAATTTTAATTCATTGCTAGCACATTCTAAATCTCTACTTAAAACTCTAATCTTTTCTTCCTAAGCTAATTGATTCTGTTGAAACCACACCTTTTGTTGTTCTAAAGTTTTAAAAGCTTCTTTATAAGTTGCAGCTTCAATAAAACAAGCATTATATTTTGGTTTCATATCATCATAAGCTTCTTTTAGAGTTGTATATTTAGAATCACAATCACAAACACAAGTAGTTACCTGAGGGGAGATTCCCATGAGACCAAAGCTATCATCACAACTAGCTATGCAGGAGATTTGAGGAGAGCTGCTTGTAGCATCTTCATGCTCATTCCAGTCCACACTAGTATCTATAGCAGTGATCAAGGCCTTTGATTCTCCAGCTTCCACTTCTTTCTTCTTGTATGCTGAATACCTGGTACTGGCTTCACCCTTCTTGGCTGTGCACTCTCTTGCAAAATGGCCAATTTCTCCACAAGCATAACACTTTACTTTCTTTCTATCAAACCTAGCTGCATCTCTTCCTTCAACATTGAGCTTTTTACCAACCTTTTGCTCAAATCTTCTAACCTTGAGAGAGAGCATAGCCATTTGCCACTTTAAGTCTAATTCTTCCAAAGCAAGTTCATCAATTTGCTCAAAGTCTTCATAAGCTATTTGTTGTTGTTTATCAACTTCAGCAACAAATGAATGAAGTACATCTTCCATCACATTGCTAATCTTTGGATGAGTTATTGGATTAGCACTTGAAAAAGACAATGTGGTCATTGGAAGACTTTGGCTTGGTGTGGATGGACTTGAGTAAACCTGTGGTGCTGGGGATGGACTTGCATAGGTATGTGGCATGTAGTTTAAGTTAGAACTGACAAATGCAGATTGTGAAGGAGTTGCTGCATATGGAGATAATCCCTTTATGTCACCTTCCAAAGCTCTGAGTTTGTTATACAAGTCATCAAAGCTGAGGTAGTCCAAGCCACCTTTGGTTTTCAAAGATATACTCACTTGAGACCATGAGGGAGGTAAGGCTCTTAAAAACCTGGAATTCACTTCTTCATTGTCAAGTCTGGCTAGAAGCTGATTCAATTGACTCAGAATCTTTTGAAACCTGTCATAACCTTTGTGTAGACCTTCCTCTTCAGTAATCTTGAATTCTTGGAATTCCAGCTTCAACATACTCTTTCTCATCCTCTTTGATTCTTCATTCCCACCAAATCTAGTTTTTATGGCCCACCAGATTTCTCTTGGATCAGTCATGGAATGAAAATCTCCCATGTGGTCATCAGGGATTGCCTGCAGCAAGATGGTTCATGCTTTGTTCTCCCTTTGAATAGCAAGAATTTCTTTAGCAGAAACAGGTTCCAAAATTATAACTTTGCCATTTGCATCAACACTTTGCTTTTTAGGACGACAGCCATTGAGTATAACATTCCAGAGGTTATAGTCAACACTTGCAATCCAGTTCTGCATCTTCATGGCCCAGATTTCATACTCATCCTTCCTAAGAAAAGGAAGTTTTGCATTGCTGTTGGAGAAGGACACTTGTTGTAGTTGTTGAGTAAGAGAGCCTGCTTCTGAGAGAGCAACATCACCGCCTGGTTTGTCTCCCATTGGTACTGAATGAATAGTTATGTGATTGTGTTGAAGTTACAGAGAGTATCTAGTGGCTCTGATACCACTTGTAGGGATCTATACCTTTATAGATCACGAGCCAATAGATCGTTAGCCAACTAATGTAATCACTAGTTAGATAATCTCTGTGAGCTTGTAATTATGCGGAATATAAAACAAACTTATACTAAACTTGATCCTCTATGGATCGATAAACTAATAATATTAATGAAACTCGTACTAGAAACTTGTACGTATTACAATGACCTAGGGTTCCTTATATACTAGTGGAAACCCTAACCTTTCTTACAAGAAACGAATAATAATAAACCAATAAAAGATATTCTACATATCTTGTCCTAAAATACATAAGTCATGTCCACGGTTAAACTCTATCCGTAGGATCTCTATACGTCCGCAAGAACCAGTCATCAGCAGAAAGTCACTAAGCCTTCCGCAGGAACCTGTCAGCAGTATCAATCAGCAGTATCTTCAATAATTCCTTACATAACGTAAGTTTAATATAATTACAACGGTTTTCGTGAAAACTAAATAATAATTATCCAAACGCTCAAATTTTGTACCCAATATATTTTTAACATTTTTATGACTTTACTAAGTCCCGGTTAACTTGTTAAAATTTATTTCTCGCAAACCCGGTACTCGATTATAACTAAAAACTAACTACAATTACCTAAATTTAACACCTAAAACCTATACTTATACTACAAATCTTCCACTAACTATCCTAAATAAATCAAAGACTAAGTGTTTGCTTTTGGTCCCTTTAAAAAACCGGCCATGAACCCCCCCCCCCCCCTTGACCTCATGCATTAAATTTTCTTTAACTTACTTAAACCTTACAAATAATATCTACAAACTTACTACCACTTCACACTTATCTTTCTTAAAATCAAAAACTTCACTTTTTCTCTCCTTTTCCCTTCAAAACCCACGGCCAAAACCAAAATCCACCAAGATCCATCATATTTTCCAAGATCAAAATTAAATCAAGTCTAGATTGTTGTCCTTGTTAGGGTTTTGAAATATAAACTCAAGGATTGTTAGGGTTTTGATCATACAAGCTTCATAATCATTCAAGTGAGTTTACAAAAACTTATTTTCTTCATTTCTTCAAGTACTTGTTATAATCATATGGTTTTCATACAATATTTCATGCATATGTTAGCTCTTACCACTCATAATATACACTTATGTCTTTGAAACCCTAGAAATGGAAACCTTAGTTAGATCCACTAGATTGATGATATTTAGGAACCCATGACACCTTAAGAAGGTGTATGGTAGGATTAGACTAGATTTGTGGTGATTGAAAGTGATTTGGATGGAGTAGAAACAAGTTTAGAACACTAGAAATGGATTTGGAATACCTATATATACCTACAGTCCCAAAAATGAAAACCTGGAAAACTCAATAACTCAGGGGAACTTTTCAACCTAATATTTTGAAAATACTTTCAAAAACGAAGCCATAGGCAAAAGAACGGGTTAAAACGAGTTTATAACGAAGGAGATATGATTTTTGCAAGTTTATTGACGAAAACTATTTTTCTGAAAATTGTTGCTGTTGGGCGATTTTTGGTGGACAAACCGAGGCATTAGACGTAACCTAGAGAAGCCGAGTTATCAAATATATATTAGTACATACTAAGACGAATCCGTGGATATAAAGAACGAAGAAAATGAACTTAAAACGACCAAGTTATTCACGTTTCAATATCGGCAAAAACCCTCTATAATTGGCAGCTTTTACTAGAAATAATAATAATACTACTTCTACGTACTAAATTCTAGATTTTCTAGAAATACTACTAAATTGCCGAAATTTATAACTAATGAAGTACTTATGCTTATGAGCTTATTTTTACGACCATTAGATGTTACTTCAAGGTTTTCAAGGCGAAGTTTATAACACTGACTTTCTATACATATATATTACGACAAGTTTACACAAGTCTAGTTAAGACTTATTATTTTTCTCAAGTATGGAATGTATTTTCATATGACTATAACTAGTATATTTTCAAGTTATGAGTGGTATAGGTATCATGTACATGCATATTCTCTACATCATTTCATGATCTAAATTAGATCATATTCATTCATCATAGGTTGTGGTTGATTCATTCCTTGTTGTCCTTATCATTCCATTGCATTGTATCATCACTTCGAGGTGAGTTTTCATAGCCCCGTTTTTAATACATTACTTTGATTTCAAATCCCACGGGGGAGAGTACATTGCACACTTATTTTCGTACATGCCCAAGTATTAAATTCCATACATTGCTTAAGTTGCCTTCCTACCAAGTTAAGTCCCCTTTATTATCATGGACCGTTAATTATAATGCCAAGCGAGAGTGAGTGAATAGATTTATTGAGGGTGATGCCTCCATTCGTGTTTGGGTTGCTCCAACGGGTACGAATGCATTTCATGTCTAAACTATTTGAGTGCCTTGTAATCACTCTTTGGGGCCAATACAATATTATGTCTAGCTTCGGGGTCATGAGCTTAAGGGACAATGTAGCATTTTGACATTTTTGTCACTACTTGTGGCTAATGTACATACGATTTAACTTACAAACCTATGATTTCTCACCAACTTTATGTTGACCGTTTTAGCAATGTATTTTCAGGTAACTAAGGTATATCCCATGGCATGCATGGAGTCATTTTAGTGAGTAGCAAGGATGACGCGTCTCACTTTGGATTTTTCATGCACTTATATATTAACGTTTTGATTGTACCAAACTTGTTTCCTTTAACTTTTAAATACTTTGGGACCTATGTTTTGTAACTCTGAACTCCTTTTAAATAAATCAAACGATGTATTTTCCAAATGACACTTTAGGTCGTTCAATATATCCTTGTTGTGATGCTATGACAGTTACACCCTCAGGCATTCCATTCCGCTGCAAGTCAGGTAAATTGGGGGTGTGACACCACCTTTCCTGCTAACCTGTCTCACCCCCTCCTCTCCTTTTCCACCAATTCCTCACCAACATCCACTCCTGTCCCCTACAACCTTCCCCCTCCATTAATGCACCAACCTGCCACACCAAACCCCACTAAAAACCCTCCCAAATGTTTTCTCGCTAAAACAAAATTAAAGGCCAGGATCAAACTAGACTCATCCTACGGATTCAAATTAGAGTGGGAAAATCAGAGCAAGTACCCAGGGTCTATATATGAAGAAAAATGAAGAGAATGAGGCAGTAACTAGAGTAGTATAGTAGTAATATAGTTTAGCTTAAAACGACTTAGTTTAATTAGCCACTTTCATTGTAATTTTTAGTTTAAATTAATTGTACTTAGTATCTTTAGTGTATGTGAACTCATTTCTATTTTTAATCTAAAGGTTCCAGTCCTAAATTCCAAATTCGTATATTTCAAGTAGAAATTTCCATTTCCTGATTAACTGTCAAAAGTTGTGGTTTAATGTTCATTGAAGCTCCATTCAGTTCACTTGTAAGCTTTTTGAAGCTTTGATAGCATTTAGAGGGCTCATAACTCACTTTACCATAAATTCTCAAAAATCACTCAAAAATAGTGGAAAATCAAATATAATTCAAGAATTGGTAGAAGAGCAAGGAGTAGGGTAGATTAATGATGGTAATGGTTTTAGGGTCTCATGGGAGGCATCAGGGTGTGTTCTATTGGTTGGTGTACCCATTTCTCAGTTTGAATCACATGTAAGCTCAATTCTCATTATTTTTTTGGTCATTTCTGCTTATTTATGTTTTGTCTATTTGAAGTGCTGATTGTTGTTTAGTTACTGCTCATAAAGTGATATTGGACTTATCTTAACCTTATTTGCTCATTTATATCTCAAAAATCCTTAGTTTCTTTTGAGAAACCAATGCAGTCCATGTATTACGGGGTGTTTGGTTTAGGGGAAAACTCTGTGGTCTAGTGGTTTTGAGTAGTTGTTTTTGCTGTAAACATGTTTTAATAGGTAATATTGGTATAGTTAAGGCTTAAAATCCATTGCATATAACACAGCAAGTCAATTTCTCTTTTAATCTTCCTAACAGTTCACTGTGAGATTTTTTTGAGTCCATCATCAGTCATATCATTTCATAAGTAGGTGCTTTAGCTTAATTAACTCTTATTATAGCCTAACATAACATTATCAATCAGTAGATTAGAATTGAAATCCAAGAAAGTCAAAGTTCCAAGTTTGTTTTAAAAGTCAAAATTCTACCCTAGGCTGAAAACCTATTTTTTGTGGGAATTGTTTAGATTTTTCTGTTTGGATTCAACCCCTGAGCCTTTCATATGTGGTAGTATACCAGCTCATCTCTTGATTCCCATCATCATTTTATTTTTGCCATTTTTTTTGTGGATTGTATGAAGCCTCAAAGTGGGTTGCAGGGGGACTGACCTCCCCTGCACCACCACCTTAGTTATTTACCATCTTTTCAAGCCCTTCCCATAAGCTCATCATTGGACCCCTGGTCCTGAAGCTTGGCTTACTTGGTAGCCCCCCCACCTCAGCTCTCCATATCAGGTCTCACTTTGGACCCATGATCACCCAGGTGGGCCCCACAATGGGCTGCAAGTCACCCTTTTGGCCTGTAGATTTGAGATTTTAGGATTTGGGTTATTCAAGATTGTGGAAAACTAGAAGGGGGGGGGGGTTGAATAGTTTTCCCCTCTTTTTTATTTTATAAAAACTTTGTTTCAAAATGTTGATTCAAATTTATTCAATAGTTTGTTTGGAAAACCTTTAATTAGAATTTAGTATGTAAACACCATATAATCAATATGATCAATTATATATGTAAGCTTTTGGAAAAACTTAGTTTTATGAATGGAGCTTTGGTCGGTCTTTGTGTGAATACGTTTTCCTTTTAAAATCTTAAAACGTTTTGTATCAAATTATCTATCAAGTTAAACTTAATATGAGAAGTGTGAATAATAATCTATTTGACCATATCATATAATTATACACACAATCACAATATTAACTTCTATGTTCAACACAATCAATCATCACAACTATATAAGCAACAACTAAGACATATAGGCAAGCATAGATGTAAAGCGATAAATGCAAGAATAAATGAAAAGAGATAAGAGAAAGGAAATGCAAACCGAACACGATGATTTATAGTGGTTCGGCTACAAGGACACCTTCCTTGCCCTACTCCACTCCCCGAGTCACCTACTCGAGAGTTTTCTTCACTACTCAACAAGCTCCCTTTTGGCGGAGAAAACCGTACACAACTTTTGCTTACACAATTTAACGACACTAAGCTAAATGTTGAGTTCTAATATTAGCTAGAACCAATCTCACAACACTACTTCGATCACTACACAACTTCTACACGACTTCACGACTTCTTCATGGCCTCACGACTTCTCGACTTCTTCACGACTTCACGACTTCACGACTTCTTCACTACTTCACAACTTCTTCTATACTCCACTACATATTCACACATCTACTTCTTCACAACTTCATGACTTCCCCACACTACTACTTTTTCCCACTACTTCTTACTCACTTATAAACTCACTACTAAGTAAGATCATCTTGATCTACTTATTACATATACATAACTCACAACATCAAATAAACACTAACTAGATCCTAATACATCTTTGGCTTTATGATAGGGAGGATTCTTCTCTTTCACTTTGAGTGGTGAAGGATTGGATCACTTGAAACAAAGACTTATAATCTTATGATCAAAGGATTTAGAAGGATGTTTTGAAGGGATTGGGACTGAAAATTTTCGTGCAAAAGGTGAGAAAAATCTGTGGAATGAACCAGTATTTATAAGCGGAAAAATACTGTTTGGGAGCGTGGCCGGTCCCATTAATTGGGTGCCGGTCCCCTTAATAATTAAGGGGACCGCCTAGTATAATTAAGGTGGCCGTCTAATAAAAAAATATTTTTTCTTCAGATTTTGTCTTTTTGTGGGGGAGGTTTTTCCTGAAGAATGTGGCCGTTTTTTGGGTTGAATTTTGAATTCAAACTATTTATTTTGAATAAAACATTTCTTATAAATACAAAATTTTTTTGTATAAGTTTAAAAATATTTGTCCCACTTTAATAAAATGTAAGGTCTGTAAAAATAAAAATTCATTTGATCATAAAATGCATTAGATACTTTGTTTATTCATACCTTAAGTGATATGGATGCTAAAGCAAATATTTACGACTAAATACTTGTTTACGTCATAATTTGTAGTTCAATGAGTTTACGTTTTGTGATTATCAAAACATAGAGATATCGATATATGTTAATAATGTTTTTAGGCATTATTTATATCAACAATCTCCCCCTTTTTGATGATTACAAAACCTAAACTCATTAAGTCTAAAAATTAATTTTTTTTAGACAAGTACTTAGTGAGTTTATATTCACTTCTCCCCCTTTTTGTAGAATCAAAAAGGTTATGCCGGCTAGCTTCATAAATGAAGTTAGACGGGATGAAAGCACCCCCTTGATGTGTGCTCCCCCTCATTCGATGCCACCAAGGGATCGAGATATGGAATGCTCGCATGAAAAATATTAGAAGCACAAACATATATAGAAGAATATACAATATACAAATAACAAGCATAGCAAACAAATATTAAGGATACATAACAATTAATTTAAAGAGATTATGTTAAAGATCCTAATTTGCCAAAGAGAGCCATTGGACTTGCTTGTAACAAAAGGTTGGTTGATTCGTATTTGAAAGTGAAAATCATAAGCATATAGTATGCTTAGATGGTTGATGATAGAGTGTTTGGAATGAAGATGGTTGAGTTAAGGTAAGGTTGTTGGATTAATGGAGGTATATGTTTGGGTCATGAATGTTGGAGAGTTTGTAGCGGAAGAGGTTGATTAAGGTTTTGGATGTTGTTCAAGTGAGGGTATTGGATGTGATCTAGTGAGAAGATATTCAATCCTAGTGAAGTGTTCATTGGATGCAATGGTTTTTAGGAGAAAGATGCAACAAGGTCAATTGTTGACATGCTTCTCAAGTTGATTTATGTTGTGTGGTGATGAGGGTGATCTAGATGAAGGTGGATCCAAATTGCGTTGAGCAATATGTAAGGCTAAAAGAGCACTAAGCTCATGGGATTCTTTTAGCGCCTCAACGAACATTAAGTGTTTGGAGAAAGGTGATGGTGGTGGAGCATGATAGTTGTCTTGGGTAAGGGTTTGAACATGCAACATAGGAATGGCATGTGAAGTTGTAGGATGTGGTGGTGATACTCTTGGTGATGGAGACATGTTTGAGCTTGGGTAATCATGAAAACATGATATGGGTGGAAGAGATGCTTCATGAGTGGATGGTATTTTTGTTGAATGAGCAACATGTAAAGTGTTGGTAATGAGGTTGAGATTATTGTTTTGGGATTGTGCATGCTCATCATAAGAAGGAGCATTAGTGGAAGCACGAATGGATGATTTGTTGTTGAATGGATCATTTGTGTGAGAGTGAGGTTTAGGTGTTGGTTGATTATGAACAACATAGCTTGAGTTGTGAAAAGATTATGAGGTTTGAGTGTAATGTAGAAAGATATGGGTGAGTAAAGGTTTTTGATATGTAATGTTGGTGAGAAGGAGAGTGAGGTGTTAGGTATGTAATGTTGAAGACATAGGAGGAATTTGGTGTTGGATGTTTGACAACATCATTTGGTTTGACGGGCTTTTAATGGAAGTTAGGCTTTCTTCTCCAAACGGGTTATTTGGTGGTTTTGGTTTAATGGGAGAGGTCATGAAGAGATGAGTATAGATTAAGAGGAATGAGAGTGTTTATAATGTAGGATTGGTGGGATTAAGGATGTATAAATTTTGATAGAAGGTTTAGGATAAAATAGGTTTATGAATTTTGAGAAGTGTAGGATGAAATGGGCTAAAAAGTAGAAAAAGGAAACAACACCTTCGACCATCAGATGGCCGGTCCCCTTAACTGGAGGCCGGTCCCCTTAATAATTAAGGGGGGCGCCTTATGATTTAAGGGGGCCGCCCATCTGGTGATTCTCAGATTGCCAGAAAAGGGTTTTTGGTAGTGAATTACAGAAAGGTTGTGCTTTTGGTTTCAAACAAGTCCAACTCTTTGAGGCAATTAAGCATATACTAATTATGTAGGCAATTATGTAGCCAAAGCATGTTAATCAAAGAGATTAAGTAAACAAGCAATTTCATCTAGCATGCAAACATACTCATCAAGCAAGTAAAATATAAGTGCTAGGAAACAATAAGCAACATCAAGTATTTCATAACTACATAACTAGGAGGATTAATCCTAATGTGTATCAATGTGCAATAAGTGGGTAGTTATGATAGCATGGATTTCTAGACTTGTTACAAACAAAGTCTTAATGAACAAACCATGGTCCTCTTGATTTGATTTAGTTCACTTATAAGTGTCATTTATATAAATATAGATGACAAATATGAGATCACCATGCATGTTTTTAAAAGAGACGTTTTTAGCATTATTCAACAATGTTTGAAAGTAAGTTTTCACTTAGATGTGAGAGTTATTTGAATAAAATAGATTGGGTTTTTACTTCAAAATGTGTGAATGAACGGTAAAGAATATTTTCCCAATCTTTAGTTTTGATCAAAACAAAATTGTGGATATTGATCGTGAAAACATGTTATTTAAAAGTGGGATAGTTATTTGAAAAACTATTTTCCAAAATGTGAGGTTTTTACATATTTTTAGAGATATTAGATTTTTGACAACAAATATCGTAAATCAAATATTTTAAAAATGTTTATTAAAGATCTCATGCTCAAGAGGATTGGTTAAGCCTATTATTATCTCATGCTATCGTTTCTACATATCCTATGATCCTAAAGGAAATGAAGACGATAATTTATATGTTAGATGCGAGAGTGTTGAATGGGGTATAACCTAACATCTATAGTTTCTTTGTTTTCGCACGCTTATCTAACTTAATGCCATAAATCTAGGAATGAAAGAATCTAATGAGAAGCAAAGTTCATAAAAGTAAACTAGCGTTAGGTATATATAGGAAGAGTAATTTAATCAAGTTGGAGAATGAGTATGAGACTATTACTAGTGGTGCTCAATTCAGGCTAAACACGACCATTTTTACGGGTTACACACACCCAACTTCTCCTATAGAAGCAATTCAACCGTTAGGTTAAATTGAATTTCTAGTCAATAGATTCTCCAGTAGTCATTCTCTTTTTAGAAGAAATCGAGTTCCTAAATTTACCTATCAAAGATTACCAAATATGAAGTTTGCTTGATTCACTAATACTTGGCTTAATGTGACTCAAACATCATGTTTTTATGAAGGTAAATCTAGATGGTATATTTTATTCACGGTCCTAATAGAGACGTGTTGAATGTTTAGATAAGAGTAAACAAAAAATTTTAATCCTTTCTTCACGATTTACCGGTTGTTTGGTTTTGATGACATATTACTTGATTTAATAACTATGCTAGACTTAAGAGTGCACCTTAACATCTCTAGTGAAATGAATCTCATTAAGATTATTTATCTTAAATGAGTTTGTGATTCTCAAATGATATCAAAACTAGACATTAATATATTTTTAAACAAATATTATTTTCTATGATTTTTGCCAAAGTTATATATCATATTTTAACAAGTATTTGAAAAAATAAATTTTACTTGTTTATGGATTATGACAAGTTATTTTTCAATTCTAATAACTTATATTATTTAAAAAAAATGTAGTGCATTATCTTGTAACACAACCATTCATGCTACAAAGAAAATGAAATACATAGAATATATAGTGTGTATTATTCTTAAATATGTATTTTATCTTGAAGTGATAATTTTAAGTAGTGTGAGCAAAGTTTACATATGTTGTTAGTTTGCTCATGTTTGGTTTTTCGGATATGACACATTTAAACATTGCATTGCAATGTAAATTGCTTGAATATTTCGGACGAAACATCCAAGTCGTCAATCCTACTTCATTGTATATTTTATGAATGTGTTTAAAATGTTATTCTAATATTTGGAACACAATTATTAGACAAGTAGATTCAATATGACATTATCAACACAAGTGTGAGTTATGATCCAATGCATACTCTTTTCATCTACAAAGGATGTAACTATGTTCATATCAATCTAGTGTGATTGAGTATGTAGATTCAAGACTATATCTTTTGTTGTAATTTGAAGCTAAACAAATAGCAATCCAATTTCTTGTCCACACTCAAAAACACGTCAATTAGATTTGATGAATATATCAACCATAATTTGAATAATGAATTGATATAATATCAAGATCTTTCTTGACCCTCACAAACACTCATTTAAAATAAATAGACATTTTGATAGTGTGTTCCATTAATCCTAAGATTATTTAAGAGTGAGGTTAGTGAATGATTGAAATTTAACTTATTACTTCATGTTTGTTATATATTTTGTTTATGTGAAAGACTCTTCATTATTACTTATTATGAACACACTTAGATTTTGAAAATACTTTTTCTTTTATATAATTACTAATGTTTTAAAATAATTTAATTTCTCTTATTCAAACAACCTAAGGTAAAATAAGGTAATTTGTTGAAAATATTTTAAGTGTGTTATGAAGAATAGATTAAATTATTTGAAATATTTAGGTGACTAGATTTAACTCATTTACAAGATGTTTGAGTAACATTAAGCCATCTATACCTATATGCAATGCAAGCATATTATAACAATCCTAATGCAAGATATCTAGCAAAAGATCTAGTTAAGTATAAACCGGAAAGCTAGCTATAACTAATAGGGCACATATGCTTAGATATAAAAATAGCTAAATTTCAAGTAGCAACAATTATCTAATATATTCAAAAAATAAAATCACAAAGAAGTTCACATAACATATAAAACACTTGTCGTCGTTTTGTGTATTATATACACCAATGTTTACTTAGCTCGATTTTATTTGAAAGTAAAATAGTTTCCTCCCCATTCTATAATTTAATTAAGATCAATGTTTTGAAAACATAAATACTTAATTTTTCAAAAGTATATCAACTAGGAATGCCCGACTTGAAGGAAAAGGTAAAACAAAAGTTTTACGTTAAAACGAAACACAAGTTTTTGACCACCGTATAGTATTTTGACTTTATTACTTATTTTAAGTTTGTAATGGTTACTTGTAAATATTTTTAAAAGAAATTAGACTCAATTACCTTTAAAACACCGGGTGGCACGACTTCTACGGAGTTACGGTTAATTTTACATGATTTTTCAAAGTTTTCGAAAAACTGTCGAACAGACAGGTGGACCCCTTAAATTTAAGGGGGCCGCCCAGTATTTAAGGGGGCCACCCAGACAATTAAAGGGGCCGCCCATCTGATACTAAAAAATGAATTTTTTGTTAAAAATTGTTTTCTGACTTTGTGGAAAGGTGTGTAACTTTCTGATTTTAAAAACGAACATATAACACTTGTTTTAAACATAATCTTATCTTGAGCTAGTATAATTAGTGTATATAATATCAAAACTAATACAAGTTAATCAACAAAACACTTTTCATATTTAATCCTCCTTAATGGGTAATTTGATAAATGGATCGTACTCAATTTTTAAAACCATTTGTTTTGAAAATTTGAGCGACGTGGCTCTGGTACTAATTGTGGAAAACTAGAAGGGGGGGGGGGGTTGAATAGTTTTCCCCTCTTTTTCATTTTATAAAAACTTTGTTTCAAAATGTTGATTCAAATTTATTCAATTGTTTGTTTGGAAAACCTTTAATTAGAATTTAGTACGTAAACACAATATAATCAATATGATCAATTATATATGTAAGCTTTTGAAAAAACTTAGTTTTATGAATGGAGCTTTGGTCGGTCTTTGTGTGAATACGTTTTCCTTTTAAAATCTTAAAACGGTTTGTATCAAATTATCTATCAAGTTAAACTTAATATGAGAAGTGTGAATAATAATCTATTTGACCATATCATATAATTATACACACAATCACAATATTAACTTCTATGTTCAACACAATCAATCATCACAACTATATAAGCAACAACTAAGACATATAGGCAAGCATAGATGTAAAGATATAAATGCAAGAATAAATGAAAAGAGATAAGAGAAAGGAAATGAAAACCGGACACGATGATTTATAGTGGTTCGGCTACTAGGACACCTTCCTTGCCCTACTCCACTCCCCGAGTCACCTACTCGAGAGTTTTCTTCACTACTCAACAAGCTCCCTTTTGGCGGAGAAAACCGTACACAACTTTTGCTTACACAATTTAACGACACTAAGCTAAATGTCGAGTTCTAATAGTAGCTAGAACCAATCTCACAACACTACTTCGATCACTACACAACTTCTACACGACTTCACGACTTCTTCATGGCTTCACGACTTCACGACTTTTTCGTGGCTTCACGACTTCGCGACTTTTTCACTACTTCACAACTTCTTCTATACTCTACTACATATTCACACATCTACTTCTTCACAACTTCATGACTTCTCCACACTACTACTTTTTCCCACTACTTCTTACTCACTCATAAACTCACTACTAAGTAAGATCATCTTGATCTACTTATTACATATACATAACTCACAACATCAAATAAATACTAACTAGATCCTAATACATCTTTGGCTTTATGATAGGGTGGATTCTTCTCTTGCACTTTGAGTGGTGAAGGATTGGATCACTTGAAACAAAGACTTATAATCTTATGATCAAAGGATTTAGAAGGATATTTTGAAGGGATTGGGACTGAAAATTTTCGTGCAAAAGGTGAGAAAAATCTGTGGAATGAACCAGTATTTATAAGGGGAAAAATACTGTTTGAGAGCGTGGCCGGTCCCCTTAATTGGGTGCCGGTCCTCTTAATAATTAAGGGGACCGCCTAGTATAATTAAGGGGGCCGCCTAATAAAAAAATATTTTTTCTTCTGATTTTTTGTCTTTTTGTGGGGGGGGGGGGTTTCCTGAAGAATGTAGCCGTTTTTTGGGTTGAATTTTGAATTCAAACTATTTATTTTGAATAAAACATTTCTTATAAATACAATTTTTTTTTTGTATAAGTTTAAAAATGTTTGTCCCACTTTAATAAAATGTAAGGTTTGTAAAAATAAAAATTCCTTTGATCATAAAATGCATTAGATACTTTATTTATTCATACCTTAAGTGATATGGATGCTAAAGCAAATATTTATGACTAAATACTTGTTTACGTCATAATTTGTAGTTCAATGAGTTTACATTTTGTGATTATCAAAACATAGAGATATCGATATATGTGAATAATGTTTTTAGGCATTATTTATATCAACAAAGATTACTAGCTTATGCCCTCAGCTTCCCTTGTTGTACCATGTTCATTTCAATCCCTTTAAGCTGGTTGCAGCTTAATTTCATTGAGTGGATCCTTGGATAGCTTATTTAAGCTTAAAAGTCCCATTACAAGTCAATAAACCAACTGTTTGGCTTATTGGTTTGTATTCAGCTTATTTCTAAGTTCCAACTAAGGTCATTTTTTTTAAAGTTGGTTATTTTAAGTTTATAAATAGATTTCTAAAAGAAAAATCCAGAAAATCCAATTTAATTATAAGTGATAGTTTCTATTTATTGTAATTTAACTTTTTAATTTTCCTTTTTAGATTTTTATTAATTAACTTGCAATTTTATATTTTTCTTAATTTCCTTTTATTTTTAAGTAATTTCAGTAATTTTTCCAAATTTTAATATTGTCATTTAGTAATTATTAGATTTAATATTAATTTTATTAATTATTAATTAATATTTAAGTATTAAATAGCAAAATCAGTTTTTATAAAGTAAACCCTAGTTTTTATATTTTTCCTAGCTTTTATAAGCTATAAAATAATTTTAGCAATTTTCTCATAATTTCTACTGTTCATCTTCTAGTTTTTATAATTTAAATAGTTTAATTAGTAATTAATTAATATTTAGTTTAATAATTAGTAAAATAGTCTAAATATAATTTTTAGAAACTTTTTATAATTTTTTAGGATTCCTGTGATGGTTAATTAGATTTATAAATTTTTCTATAATTTTCTAGTCACTTTTAGTATTATTAGTAATTTAAAAATAGTTTAAATAGTTTAATTAACTTAATTAGTAATTAATTAATATAAAAACCCACAAAAAGACAAAAAGACATATTTTTAAGTTTAAAATTTATTTTTAGTTATTTTATAATTTTAGAAATTTAATTTTCATTTTTCTAGTATTAAATTAATATTGTATTATATTTAAGTTATTTAAATATTAATAATTAGTATTAAATAGTATTTAATTAATATTAAATAATTAATTAGTGTAAAAATTTAGTTTCTTTTTCTAAAAATTTTCTTTTATCCTTAGGTTTGTAAAAAAGTCATTTTCACCCCCTGACGGTTTTCAGATTTCAGTTTTCATTTTTTATTTTGTACGTTCGCGTAAATTTAAACTGAACATACACGTTTTTAGGTTTAAAACGTTTTTGGTTTTTCTGATTTTACAGTCTTGTTAATATAACTTATTTAAGTTATTTCCCTTCAAAATTCCTTAGTGTAATCAATCACAACCCTATTCCTGTCTAAATTCACCTGATCACAAACCCGTTTGAATACAATCCACATCTCGTTGGGACATAACGACCTGGTGATTTCCTATATTACCCGGAGATTGACTCTAGGCTATTTAACTTTGTTGACCATTCCCTTGTAATTTTAAGTTGACCATTTGGAGCCAATCAAGGATCTACTTCCTTGATAGATCTTATGAGCCAATGGATTGATAGTCTACTAATGTAATCAATAGCAGAACTATATGGAAAATCTCTGTATGCTTGTATCTATGCGGAATTTAAATACAACACAATATACTAAAACTCTTGATCCTCTATGGATCGTTTTATTAATCACTAAGATTGTTTTTGAACACGTACATAATACATTGACCATGGGTTCCTTTTATACTACAAGAAACCCTAACCTCTCTTACAAGAAACGAATAAGCATTAAACTATAAAAGATATTCAACATATCTTATCCTAAAATAAACAAACTCTATCCTACGGATTAACTATATCCGCAGAATCCATCATCAGCAGAATCCAGATCATCAGCAGAAACTTTATATGCTTCAGCAGAATTCGGTCAGTAGTATCCATCAGCAGAATCTATGTGCTGACTTCAATAATTCCTAACAAGAGTGTTATAAACTAGACCCATGGTATACTTATGGTCAACTAGGAAAGTCTTAAGTCAATCATACCATGCTTTTGGAGCTTGCTTAAGTCCGTATAAAGCCTTTATAAGTTTGTAAACGTAATTAGGTTTTTCAAAGTCGGTAAAGCCCGGTGGTTGAGCAACACAAACTTCTACGTTAATAAAACCATTTAAGAATGCACTTTTGACATCTATTTAAAAAAGTTTAAAATCATGTGCACATGCATATGCAGGTAAAATTCTAATTGACTCGAGCCTAGCAACCGGAGCAAAAGTTTCATCGTAGTCAATGCCTTCTTGTTGATTATAACCTTGTACTACTAGCCTAGCTTTGTTTCTAGACACAACTCCATTTTTATCCATTTTATTTCGAAAGACCCATTTTGTTCCAATTATCGTTTGATTCTTTGGTTGAGGAACTAGTGTCCAAACATCATTTCTAATAAATTGGTTCAATTCTTCTTACATAGCTATTACCCAAGATTCATCTTTTATAGTTTTGTTTATATTTTTAGGTTCAATGGTTGATATAAAACAAAAATAGTTACTTTCATTTTGAGCTTTTGATCTTAAGGTTCTTTCGTTAAGCTTACGATGACACTATCTAATGGATGACTTTTAGGCTCTTTAACATTAACTATTTCTCTACTTAATAGTTCATCTTCCTTGTCAATTTCTAAATCATTTTGATTTTCAATAACTTGACTTTCAACTAAGTCATCATCTACCAAAGGTGATGTCTTAGAGGGAGGTGGACTTTCGTCGAATGTTACGTTCAACGATTCTTTGATTCTTAATGTTTCTTTATTTAGGACAATATAAGCTTTGCTATTTTGTGAATATCCAAGGAATACACCTTCATAAGACTTTGGGTCAAATTTAGTGAGATAATCCTTGGTGTTTAGTATAAAGCATTTACTCCCAAATACTTTAAAGTATCCTAATGTTGGCTTTTTACCTCTATATAGTTCATATGGAGTTTTATTTAAAAATGGTCTAATTAGGACTCGGTTTAAGATATAAGTTGATGTGTCAACGGAATTACACCAAAACTTTTGTCGAATATTTTGTTCGTTAAGCATTTACTCATCGCTTGAAGTGTCCGGTTTTTACGTTCTATTACACCATTAGATTAAGGAGTACGAGGAGCTGAAAAGTTATGTGTTATACCATTTTTATCACAAAATTCACCGAAATGTATTTTATTATCAAATTCCCAACCATAATCCGTTCTAATTGACACAATGCAATTTCCTAATTGGTTTTGAATTTTCTTACTAAGAATTTCGAATTGTTCGAAAGCTTCATTTTTACTTTTCAAAAATCTTGTCCATGTATACCGTGAATAATCATCTACTATAACCAAAGTGTAGAAGTTACCTCCATAACTTTGTATAGCGGATGGACCGAACAAATCCATATGCAAAAGTTCTAGACACCTAGATGTAGACACCATATTTTTAGCCTTATGGCTACTATGAACTTGTTTACCAATTTTTCAAGCATCACAAAAGTGTTGGTCGTATTTCAACTTGGGTAGGTTTCTAACTAGTTCCTTAGAGGATAAGGTTTAAATAAGTCTCATATTAGCGTGACCTAAGCGTCTATCCCAAAGAGTTAAGGATTCATCTAATGAGGTAAGACAAAGTTTATCTCTAGATGTTTTATCAATTTTCATGACGTATACGTTGTTCTTAAGAACTCATTTAGCTATTGTTATACCATCTTTTAGTATTTTACTTTCGTTTTCACTAAAAAGCACGTTATACTTTTTATGGCAAAGTTGACTAATACTAAGAAGATTAAATCCTAAGTTGTCAACGTGAGTAACATCATCAATAGATAGAGAGTCATGAGAGATAGTACATTTTCCGATGATTTTACTTTTAAGCTTGCTACCGAAAGTTACGTTACCTCTGTCGTAAACTTGATATGTTGAGAAAAGTGTTTTGTTTCCCGTCATGTGTCTTGAGCAACCACTATCTTTGATCCATTCGTCCGGTTCCAAACACACTTTTAAGCAAACCTATTTTATAACAAGCATTCAAACATTTGGTCCCCAATATCTCATGGGTCCATTTTGGTTAAACATGCCATTACCTTGATTCATGTAAGGAAATGGTGGATAAGGATTCCAAGACACGTAGTTTGGAACTTGATGTTGTCTAGGTATGTTTTGACCCCAACCATTTTGAAAGTAGGGTTGTGTGTTGTAGTTGCTCTTTGGAAAGGGGCGTTTAGATATAGGCACTTTAGGTCTTGGTTGAGTGGTTCTAGTTCTAAATTCATTTTTAGCAAGTCCTGCTCCTATTTTAATGGCTGGTTTAAGTTTAGTTTCAGTTGAACTAGTGTTGGACTTCTTTGTAACTTTAATAAATTCATTACGGTTAGTTACTAAAGTTTTCTGTTCTGCTGCAGTTCCCACGGAATCAATGGGTCCAACGGATGGAACCAAATCTTTGGTTCCGTTTGTTCCGTGGGAAACAGGTGATGTTTTTTTCCCTTTCTTGTTCTTTTTCGTCTTGTTTCTTTAAACTACTTATTGACCCTAATTTCATGAATCCTAGCCCCGTTTTAACAAAATGTGATTTTTGGAGTTTCATTATTTCATCCGCACAAAAAATACTTTTATCAAACTTCTTAAACTTTGAGTTTTCTTTAATAAGATTATCTTGTGTGATTTTAAGCTTTTCAATTTCAAGTTTGAACTCTTGACATGATTTGCATGTCGTGTCAATTTTTTTCTCTTTTCTAAACGTTTAGCTTTTTCTTTTAATTCATTAACTTCGTTTTCTAAAAATTCCTTTTTAGTTTTCAAAAATTTGTTTTTGTTTATGATTTTTAAACTTAACTCGCAAAGTTTGTTGTATTGTTGTTGCAAAGTATCATCATCAATAAAAAGGATAAGATGAATCGGAACGTACCTCATTTGAGTCTTGAGCCATAAGAGCTACCTCGTCATTTTTCGGCTCTTCGTCATCATTCTCACTATCACTCCAAGCACCACTTACAAAAGCACTTTGAGTTTTGCTTTTGGGTGGTTTTGGACATTCTCCTATTAAATGACTTGTATCTCCGCATCTAAAACAGCTTCTATCACTCTTGACTTTCTTTGCATCTCTAGGTTGCCTTACAAACTTTCCTCGTCTTCGAAAGAACTTCTTGAAGTCTCTAACCGCCATGATATATTCTTCATCTTCACTATCCGAACTTGATACCTCATCATCACTTGATTCTACTCTAGCTTTCAAGGCAATGGATTTAACCTTTTCTTTCTTGCCTTTAACTATCTCTGAATCTTTTTCCATTACCATTTCATGAACTTTGAGGTTTCCAATTAGCTCGTCAAGTGACATGCTTGAAAGATCCTTAAATTCTTCAATAGCCATTACTTTTGCTCTCCACTTTGGATGGAGTGCTCTAAGGAATTTCCTGACAAAATTCTTGCTACAAAAAGATTCATCAAGTGCTTTAAGTGAAGTAATACTTGTGTTAAATCTAGCAAATGCACTATCAATAGTCTCATCTTCGGGAATAGAAAATTGTTCATATTGTTGGACAAGAAGATCAATTTTGTTATCCTTAACTTGTGACTTTCCTTGATGAGTAATTATTGAAGATTGCCAAATTTCTTTAGCGGTTTTGCACATAAAAACTCTTTCATACTCTTTCTTTGGTAGAGCATTATAAAGCATCATTTTAACTTCATTATTTTTAGCAATTACCTTCTTTTGATCATCACTATGTTTAGTGAGTGAACTATCCTCATCCCGACCGCTTCCAATATTCTTAAAAGTATCCTTAATATCACCTTCAATAATAATATACCATAGATCATGTCCTTTGATTTTACGTAAGTTTCAAAACGGTTTTTCCAATATATAAAACCATTTGGTTCAAATAGTGGTGGTCTTTGCATAGATTGCCCTTCTTTGAAGTTTTCAAAATCCATGGATCGTTCCAAGTTTTAAGATGCAATATATTTTAAAATCTTGACTAACGTAGCTCTTGATGCTAATTGTGGAAAACTAGAAGGAGGGGGGGGGGGGGTTGAATAGTTTACCGGTTTTTAACTTGATTTTCTTTGAAAACTTTTATGTGTAATCGACAACAAAAAGTTACCAAACGATAAATAATATGCAAGAATAAAAGTAAGAAATGATCAAACCACAACACGGATGTTTATCGTGGTTTGGCTACAAGGACTCTTTTTCCTTTTCCTACTCCATGCCTCGAGTATCCAACTCGAGAGTTTCTTGCACTAGTCAACAAGCTCCTTTAACCGGCGGAGAAAATCATACACGTCGCTTACACACTATTTCCGACACTAGATATTTTGAGAAAATCAACTACTCCCGATAGTTCTTTTACAAGGGTACAACAACTCCCGATTCACTAGATATTTTGAGGACTAAAATACTAGCCGATCACTACAAGTGGATACAATAAAATGGTGTATAAACTTTACAAGTTTACACTATGCTAAGCCTAACAAGTCTTGCAACGTTGTGTTGAAGCTTGTGAATTCGTGATCTTCTTGCTCCAAAGAAAGCTCACAAATATGAAATGGAACTGAGTTAGAAGAGAGAAATGAGAGTGTGGAAAACTAGAAGGGGGGGGGGGGGTTGAATAGTTTACCGGTTTTTAAGTTAATTATCTTTTGAAACTTTACGTTTAATCAAAGATCTAAACTACAAGACAATATATAATATGCAAGAGTTACGAAAGAAACAATCAAACCACAAAACGATAGTTTATCGTAGTTCGGCTACAAGGACTCTTTTTCCTTACCCTACTCCATGCCCCGAGTATCCAACTCGAGAGTTTTTTTCACTAGACAACATGCACCTTTCACCGGCGGAGAAAACCTTACACGTCGCTTACACAAGATTACCGACACAAAGCTAGATGTCGAGTTCATTTACAAGGGTACAACCACTCCTGTCACAATATGTATTTTAAGGCCTAAAATACTAACTGGTCACTACTGAATATACACAATCAAAAGAAGTATAAACTACACGAAGTCTATACAATGCTAAGCTAACAAGTCTTGCAACGTTGTGTTGAATACTTGTAACTTTGATATAAACTTTTGAACTTCTTTGCCACAAGAGAACTTCACACAAATGAAATGTTAATGAGTTAGATGAATGATACGAGTATGTATGTGTAAATTATGATGAGAAGTGATGAAAGATTTCTTGCAAGTGGCTTGGTATTTATAGCCAAACAAACCAGATCACTGCGGATCTAGCGGAACCAAAACAAGGGTTCTACGCTTGTACCCCAGGGTTCCACCAGGTCTGACAGTCAAAGACTTCAAGAAAATTTTCCATATCTGGCAATGTCACATCAAGTTACTTCTCCAAGTGAACATACAATAGATAGAGTAAGAGACCTTCTAAAGTGTGTAAGAAGTCTAATGGAAAGTCAAACACTCAACCTTTCCATAAATGCACATGTTACATTTTCTATATTTAGAAATATGAAAATGTTATGTTAAGTATGAAATGTAAATGTAGCAAATAAAGTCTAGTTATGCAAGACTAAAACTAAAATCATGTTTTACTAAATACTAAAGTTTACACTTTGTCGTTAACAAAACTTAGCAAAGATCGTAAAATATAAATAACGTTTTTAGGTGATATTTGTATTAACAATCTCCCCCTTTTGTTGATGACAAAACATAAACTTTATTTTTAAGTAAATCACTAATTCTAGTGTTAAGTCTTTAAAAGTTTGTATTTAAACTTGTTTTACTTATTTGATGAAAACCATTTAAGAATATAAGTTTAAATATATTTTCCCCTCCTTTTTGTCGAAACAAAAAGAAGAGTTGCGAAGTGGAATAATGCAAGTACTCCCCCTTGGATAATACTCCCCCTAAATGGAGTGCCAAGTAAAGAAACATGGATTTTGAACCTACAACAAAAGGTTTAGTTGGCGATAATGCCACACGACAAATCGTGGAGCCACAACATAATATGAGAATAGAAGCAATCACAATCACAACTCATATATGATCAACCAACAATGCAAACAAAATAGCAGAAAAGATGTCATCCCAAGTAAAATTTGACTTTCTAAATGTCAAAGACAAGAAATGAAAAATTTCTTCATACTTTTAGAAAGAAAAACAAAAAGTAACAAAGAAATAAAATCATATTTTTATAAATGGATGTCTCCCAACATTTTCCTAAATGGGGCAAAGCCTCCATAGTATGCTCTAAGAGTCGTTTAGGTGTGAGAGAGCATCCAAATGTTCAACAATGTCTTGTAGAGCAAAGCGGGTTTCATCTTGGACTTGGTGGAGCATGATTTTTATGCTCTCACTTATTTTAGCCGCTCGCTCGTAATGTGAGCAACCATGGCGGGGATTCGGTAGAATTTGATCATGGGATGATGGTTGAGGTGGTGGAATGGTGGCGGTTTCTTTGGTGGAGGATGGTTTTGCAATGGATGCAAGCAAGGTGGTTTGAAACTCCATGGCTTGATGGAGATGATTATCAACCATGCTTTTGAAATAATAAAGGTTATCAAGGCGGTCGTTGATTTCCTCGTGGGAGTTTGGAGGGTTGTTCCATAACGATGCCGCAATTTCCTCATATGAGGGAAAGAGGGACTCAAAGTGTTGGGAATGGGATTGTGGTTGTGATACTTGAGGTTGTGGTGGTTGGTGTTGTTCTAAGTGAGGTTCTTCATAGAGAGGTCCATGGATGTCTTTGTAGATGGGGTGAAACCACAAGGGTTTAGGTTATAAAGGTTGTTCTTGTGCTGGTGGTTCTTTTTCAAAAGGGACATTGGGCTCAAAGAATGCCCTTGTGTGTTCATGTGCCATTCGTTCGATAGAAGCAAATGAAGGCATGGGTAGTGGATTTGATGATCTAGGTGGAATATCCTCAAGATCCTCTAGAAAAGGATGTGGTGATGTTGGTGGAGTTCCAAAT
This sequence comes from Artemisia argyi, assembly GCA_030686995.1. NCBI lineage: Eukaryota > Viridiplantae > Streptophyta > Magnoliopsida > Asterales > Asteraceae > Artemisia > Artemisia argyi. The sequence goes on along the minus strand of CM060681.1, from coordinate 84,830,548 downwards.
AGTTCCATTGGTTCAAGTTTTGGTGATTTAGGTGGTGATGGAGACTTGGATGGTTGAGTTGGAGCCGGTGGTGGACTTGGAACAATTGGTGTCTTTGTTGGTGGTGGAGTGGTGATAACATGATTGAATTTTGGTTATGGTGTGGGAGTTACAAGATTAAGGAAGTTTTCATCCTTGATAGGTGAGGAAATGATTAGTGGTGATTCATCCAAAGATGAGGAGCTAAGGTTGATGGTGGTGTTGCAACAAAAGGGTTTTATACTTATGCGTGCGGTTCTCCTAATGGGTCGAGATGGTGGAGAGGTGATTGTTGACTGTGTCATTGTCAAAATGGTGGTGTAGAAGATTAGATTCAGAGATTGAGATGTTAATGGTGTGATTTGGAAGTGTTCTAAGATGGTCAAATTTATAGAGTTGAAAAATTGTGGAAAGGAGTGTTTGGATTTGATGTTCTACCATACAAAAATTGAGGTTTCTAATGATTTGGAAGAGTTATGAAGGTTGTCAAATCCTTGGAAGTCAATCCAATGAAAATGGTGGAGTAAGAAGACAAAGATTTGCACTAAATGCTTAGTGGTCTAGTCATAGTGTTTTGGATAAGATGTCCCATGGATACCAAGGAACCTTTAGGAGGGTTCCTTGCCTTATGAGCAAGGGTTCCTTGGGTTGGTTATGATTAAATTTGATTTTTGGCGGGAAAGGGGTTTCTAAAGGATGAGATTGATCCTAATGTACTTATCAAGTAACGAGAAAGGATTTTCTAGCTAAAAACTCTGATTAGGAGTTGTGGGAAACATGGTATTTTGAAAAGTTAAAAAGAATCTGTAGGTTCCTGGTGGAACCCTGTAACATCAAAGGTGGAACCCTTGTTTGGGTTCCGTCTGATCCGTTGGGCCAAAACTGGGTAACCCAGAAAATTGCACTGGTGGAACCCTGTTTTTGGTTCTGCCAGACCCCAAAAACTGGACAGACCAGGTATTTCGTCATCAAGACGATTTCCAATTTTTCCAAAAATTCATAAAACATAAACTTAAATATAGATCTGATTAGGAAATGCAAAAATTAGATATAGAAACACTCTTACCGTTGGACTTTGACCGGGGGCTAGCGAATTTCACTATACCTAGTGAAATTTTTCATAGACTTGAAAATTTGACAACATGCCAAATGTTGTCATCTTGCATAATTGTTAGTACAAATATGTTCTAAACATAACCAAATATCCCTACAAATACATAAATCCATAAAACAAAGTTTTAAACACCCAAATTGTTCAAATGACACCTAGTGCCAAACACTACTTCACACACACTCTCATTGGCGATCGACCTTCTTCTTGAGCTTTCCAAGGAACCTCCCGAGACATTTGAACATCCCCTTAGTTTGCTTGAATACCGCCGACTCATTTGGAATATTTGGAAGTTGTGAAAGGTATTCAAGAGGTGGGAGCCTAGAGTTGGGTAAAGTATCATCTTCATTCATTGAAGATGACGATGAGGAAGTAGGAGGATGAAGGCGTTTCCCTTGGGTTTTGTAGACTCTCTTATCACTTAGTGGGACAAATGTGTGTGGGATGAGAGAGTAGTCTAGGCGAAGACCTCTAGGAGTTGGAGGAATAGGAGCAATGTGCCTAAAGAGACGGGTGAAGAGCATTCCATATGTCATAGCCGTTGTGCCTTGCACGGGAATGTCGGCCATTCTTTAGGCCATGTAGTAGGCGAAGTTGAAGGTTTGCCTAACGGACAAAGAATAGAGCATGTAACAAAGGAACACATTGATATGATCCCGGTTTCCTATGGTGCTAATGACATTGGCTCTAAGGAGTTCTTCCCATTTCTTAAATTGAGGCTTGAGCTCATTGAGTTCCACACCATAAGGATCCTTGTTGACCTCATTTCCGGAACAGGTTCTCCTAGTGTCGGAGGTCCTAATGAAAAGGTGATCACGAAGTACATCCTTGGATACAAGAGGAGTATCATATGGATGAATGCGGTCAATGAGTGTGTCAAGAGTTGAGAGGGTATGTTTGTCGATGTAGATGCAAGTACCACGGTTTGGAACACCTGGGATTTGAGCAAATTCATTGAGAGTGAAGGAGTATTGGTGACTACTAACCATGAAGTTTATAGACATGAGACCATACTCATCGGTGGAAAGAGTGACGGATGCATAGAAACAGAATGAACCTAGGACAAATAGGATCATCGATTTCTAAGAGACAATCAAAGTTGATGGTGGCAAGTTCCGTACCGAGGTTTGTACCGGCTAGGAAGGATGGGTCAATGGTTCTACCCTAGTGAACATAACGTTTTTCTAAGGCTTCGAAAATATTGATTTGAGTTTCGGTAAGACCTTTGGTTTTGTGGTGTTTAGATAGGTACTTAACGGTGTCCTTGTGGTCGTAATGAATTACGGGAGGCATGATGATTCCTAGAAAAACAAAATTTCACATTTTATTCTAAGTTAGCGACTATTGCAATGTGGATGTTCTAGTGTGTGCCTATATGAAAACAATGTGGAGGTGCGGTTATCTTGACTCATTTTGATGCTTAAAACATTTTATAAAGCAAGTTTTGTTATAAAACAAAAGATAACCCAAATGCTCCTAATTCAATGTAGCTTCATTTGAATGTACCCGAAAATACATATTGATTATGTATTCCCTTTAGCATTCAAGAGACATTATGCAAGTGATGTTTAAAACATAACGTTTTTATTTTGTATTCACAATGTGAGACGGAAAAATATTTGTCCTATTTGTGAGAAATTTTTGCAAGAACTTGACATGGGGTGTTTTAGCAAACACGTTAATGACTTATAAGGATGCAATTCCTAATGATGGGAAACATGCTTAGTTTTGTTTAACATCTAATTTTCTACATGAATTTCTCAAGTTAATGCATAACCCCAAGTTTTTGTTTTTGTTCAAAAATAGAATTCCTAGACTCAGATCAGAAGTATAATTATGTTTGGAATACTTACAATGATGATTAGAGAGCAATGTGTATGAAGGAAGAATCAAAATTTCGTTGGTGTGGATAAGTGATGAAGTGAATAGTAGCAGTTTGGGAGTTGTGGTATGAGATAATGGATTGTTTGGTTTAATATAAACTAACAAAAATGTTTTGCAGGTCGGTGGATACGGCGGAACCAAATGTTGGGTTCCGCCCTTCATGTCGCAGGGTTCTGCCGCATCAGCAGAGAAGAAAAATTGTTTTGATTTGTTTTGATTTTTGTGATTTTATTCTAACATACAGATCTACAATGTAGGTTCCAAGAGTCCTAAGCCAAGTCTAAGAAGGTTAAATGGTTCTCGTTTAAGAGGTTTTGTAAGAATGTCGGCAATGTTGTCTTCGGAAGAAACTTTCTCAATTGAGATGTTCCCTTTTTGAACATTATCACGAAGGAAATGATGATGGATTTCAATATGTTTGGTACGAGCATGTTGAACTGTATTTTTGCTAAGATCTATGGCTCCTTTGTCATCACAAAGAATGGAGATGTCGTTGAGTTGAATTCCGTAGTCGACAAGAGCTTGCTTCATCCAAAGAGCTTGTTGACATGCTTTTTCGGGCGATACGTATTCGGCTTTCGTTGTTGAAATAGTGAGAGCCGTTTGCTTCTTAGAGAACCATGAGGTGAGACAATGTCCAACAAAAGTACAAATACCACTTGTACTTTTTCTATCAACATATTCACCAGCATGGTCTGAGTCGGCATACACTATGGTGTCTCCTCCCGTTCCTTTGGGATACCATAATCCTAAACGTGTAGTACCCTTAATATATCTAAAAATCCTTTTTACGTCTTCAAGATGAATTGTTTTAGGATCTTTTTGAGAACGAGCACATAGACAAACACTAAACGTAATGTCGGGTCTACTAGCCATTAAGTAAAGTAGACTTACAATCATACCTCTATATTTAGTGCTATCTACGGATTCACTTTCATCATCCATGGTTAGTTTGGTTTCCATGGACATAGGCGTTTTGATTGGTTTTGAATCTTCTAAACCAAATTTCTTAAGCATGTCCTTAATATATTTAGATTGGTTAAAGAAGATACCATCTTCTAGTTGTTTGATTTGGAGTCCTAGGAAAAAGCTGAGTTCTCCCATGATACTTATTTCAAACTCGTCATGCATGATTTTTGAGAAATTGTCACATAATTCTTGACAAGTTGATCCGAATATAATGTCATCAACATAGATTTGGACTACGATAATATGTGAACCTTTCTTCTTAGTGAAGAGAGTATTATCAACTAAGCCCATGGTATACCTATGGTCAACTAGGAAGGTTTTAAGTCGATCATACCACGCTTTTGGAGCTTGCTTAAGTCCGTATAAAGCCTTTTTAAGTTTGTAAACATGATTAGGTTTTTTAAAATCGGTGAAGCCCGGTGGTTGAGCAACGTACACTTCTTCATTTATAAACCCATTTAGGAGTGCATTTTTGACATCCATTTGAAAGAGTTTAAAATTGTATGCGCATGCATATGCAAGTAAAATCTTAATTGACTCGAGCCTAGCAACTGTAACAATTCGCAATTTCAGGTTAACTTTTATTCCCGAAAATTTTACTATTCACTTTTCACTATTCATCTCAGAAATTTTTATTTCATATTCTCGTAAGTTAAACTATTTTAACGATAATCCGAGAGTTTGACGCTCGTCGGATCATTTCTGCAAAAATCACAAAGCCGTGTCCGAGATTTACTTTTAGGTTTAAACGTCCTTCCAGCATCCCGATATATCCATAAAACATTATAAACAATAGAAATATGATTTTCTATCATTTTATGACAATTCCAAAAGTTTCGGAATTTTACGTTTTTCAGTTCAGCGTTTTACGCAAATTACGCGTTTTAGACCCGTGTTTCCAGTTTTTAGCAGGGTTTTAGCACCCGATAGAACCTACCACTCATTTTATATTTTATTATGGACTATATTGACATGTTTAACAATACTTTCAAATTTCATATTTTTACGATACCCGGTTTTACGTTTTGAGGCTTAATAACTTACGGTTAGCAATTTACGGGTCCAAAACTAGCTACATACTTAGGATAATATCATCAAAAGTCCACACCTTGTTCTCCAAGTTCATGAACCGCCACTAGGGGGGGGGGCATTCACACTTGTGGCATCATCTCATGACTTTAGCCATTAGATCATATTTATTTACAACTTTGTCTCCAAGTTTTAGCACTTTCCTAGTAACCTTCCTAACCTCCTCATTCATAGTATAAATAGCAAGCTAATCCCTTCCTTTCTTCATCACCAAAAACGCCACAACATCAATTCCTAGCACCATGATCCTTTGATCTTCAAACTACAAGTTACACTACAAAGTTCAAAGTCTTAGTTTTCTCTACCTAGTTCTTAAGTTTGTTTGGTGATTCCATGGTTGAATTAGGAGCTACACAAGGGTACTAGGGCTGAAGTTAAATGGTTTTCACAAGGGTTAGATCAAGGCTAGAAAGGGTTACAAGAGTTATGGTGAAGGGTTTACAAGCTTAGGTTTAGTGTCCTAGTTCTATACTTGACTTCGTTTCTTTAGAAAGCCAAAAGTTGTAAGCAAACCCTTATACACTTTCTTGCTCAATATCATTTCATGCTATTTATATTTCATTCTTACTATATATTGTCTTGTTATTGTGTTCATGATGTTTAAAAATGGATAAAACAAGTATTGGTATACATATGTTAACTTATGACAAGTAAACAAGCAAACTAGTGATTTTTATGGAGAACCACGACCAAAATAGTATAACTTTGATATTTGACACTTACTTACTGTTAAAGATGACTTAACAAGGAAAACATAGCAATTTGAATCACCCAAAATGAGTACCCGAGTCAAAAGTTATGACCATTTGAAGTTAGCGACACCAAAACGCCGAAACTGCCAAATACCTTACTGTTTGCATTCTGCCAATTTGAAAGTCCCACTTCTGGTCTGATTCATCAAAAAGTTAAAACACGAAAGTTGTCCGGAACGACGTTTTCGTTCAGGAGTAAAGAAGCTCGAGACCTGAAAATGCTTTCTGAGTGATAATTTTCTTCAAATTCTTAACAGCCCATTTTTTAGACCAAAGTAACTATATAATTGTTATAATTAGATGAGACCAAGAGGTCTAATGACCTAAAGCCAAGACCACAACCATGGCTAAAGCCAAGGTTGAGTCTCAAGACCATGGTAACATGACCAAAGTCACGGCAAAGCCACGGCTAAAGACCATATAACTATTAAAGATCAAAAACTTATATATATGTTATCAAATACTACAATAGTAGGGAGCCTCATGTGAGGAGTTCATTGAGTAAGCCGTCGAGACGAGTTGTGGATTTACGAGTTAAAGTGTCCTGGCTCCTTGAACGTTTACTCCATGACTTCTGAATTATGTCGGCCCGAACGGTAGTAAGAGATTTACAACCTATACATGTTTCATAGACCACTTATATTCAACGACTTACACTATATACTAAGTACTACATCATGAACATTATGCAAGACATATATAGGCAATTCGTCATATTCTTAGACGTTACTCCAAACCTAAGTCGCAACGTTCTATTATAGGCTGCTCTTAGAGACTATCGCGATTCGACTACCACTTTCATTACTCATTACATAAGCTTAAGGTGAGTCATAGCCCCTACTCTTTTCGTACTTGTTTTAACTCTTGGGGGGGATACATGCTCAACTACTTGCTTACTTATACAAATACTCAAAACATTTATACTTGATTGTTTTATACTTGATTGTTATACTTGATGGCATTATACTTGATTTCATACATACATGACTGTCTTTTATCTTTGGGAAGTGGCTCCCAGTAAACTTATATCTTTGGGAAGTGGCTCCCAGTAATCTTTGGGAAGTGGCTCCCAGTTGTCTTTGATACATCCTAACATTTGCGAATGTTTGGATACATCATAAAAGTGAGGTCTTCGGAGATGAAGTAGAGACTCACTACTAATTGCTTAATTGTCTTGATGAACTTATACATGTCTTTATTATACTATATGTTAGCAGTGGGTTGTGAACACACAGGTTACAAGTCTCTTATGGCGGGACTTGTAACTGAGTGGATTCACGATGCCTTTGCTGTGTGAACATTCTTTTAAGGCTTTTCAACTGTTTTAAGACAAACTCTATGAACTCACCAACCATTGTGTTGACACTTTAGCATGTTTATCTCAGGTTAGTAAGGCGATAGCTAGTGTGTGGAACTTAGAGTCAAGCTGCATATTCTGAAGACTTACGCTTTTATCATTTACCATTCAAAACTTTGTATACATTTATGTATCATACTTTGGAATCTCATGTTTGTAACTTTGAATTCATTAATCGAATGGTAACTTTTCAAAACGTCTCATTTAGAGTTCGTTTTCTATAACTTGTACTTTGTATTATGAAGTAGCACCCCTGTGACACAGTCTTCCGCTGCGGTATTTTGGGGGGGTTACAGCAACCGGAGCAATGGTTTCATCGTAGTCAATGCCTTCTTATTGATTTTGTCCTTGTGCTACTAGCCTAGCTTTGTTTCTAGACACTACACCGTTTTCATCCATTTTATTACGAGAAACCCATTTTGTTCCAATTATTGTTTGACTTTTTGGTTGAGGAACTAATGTCCAAACATCATTTCTAATAAATTGGTTTAATACTTCTTGCATAGCTATTACCCAAGATTCATCTTTGATAACTTCGTTTATATTTTTTGGTTCAAGAGTTGACATGAAACAAAAGAAGTTACTTTCATTTTGGACTTTTAATCTTAGTGTTCTTTCATTAATATTTCCTATGACACTATCTAATGGATGAGTTTTGGATTCTTTGACATTGACAATTTCTTTGTTTAATAGTTCATCTTCCTTGTCAACATTTTCAATTTCTTGTTTTTCCATTTCTTGATTTTCAACTAAGTCATCATCTACCAAAGGTGATGTCTTAGAGGGAGGTGGACTTTCGTCAAATATTACGTTTAACGATTCCTCGACTCTTAAGGTTTCTTTATTTAGAACAATGTAAGCTTCACTACTTTGTGAATATCCAAGAAACACACCTTCATAAGACTTTGGGTCGAATTTGGTGAGATAATCCTTGGTGTTAAGAATAAAGCATTTACTCCCAAACACTCTAAAATATCCTAATGTAGGCTTTTTACCTTTATATAGTTCATATGGATTTTTGTTCAAAAATGGTCTAATTAAGACACGATTTAGAATGTAGGTTGACGTGTCAATGACGTTACACCAAAACTTTTGAGGAATGTTTTGTTCATTAAGCATTGTTCTACTCATCTCTTGTAAAGTCCGGTTTTTACATTCTACTACACCGTTAGATTAAGGAGTGCGTGGTGCCGAGAAATTATGTGTTATACCATTTTTATCACAAAAGTTTCCAAATTGTATTTCATTGTCAAACTCACGACCGTGGTCTGTTCTAATAGACACAATGTATGTTCCTAATTTATTTTGAATTTTCTTACTAAGAATTTCAAATTGGTCAAAAGCTTCGTTTTTACTTTTCAAAATTTTTTTCCAAGTATATCTTGAGTAGTCATCTGTTATAACCAAAGTGCAGAAGTTACCTCCATAACTTTGTATAGCGGATGGACCAAAAAAACCCATATATAAAAGTTCTAGACACCTAGATGTAGACACTACATTTTTAGCCTTATGGCTACTATGAACCTATTTACCAACTTTGCAAGCATCACAAAAGTGTTGGTCGTATTTCAACTTGGGTAGGTTTCGAACTAGGTCTTTAGAGGAGAGATTTTGAATAAGTCTCATATTAGCATGTCCTAAGCGTCTATGCCATAAAGTTGAAGATTCATCTAATGAGGTGAGACAAAGTTTGTCACTAGATGTTTGATCCATCTTCATGACATACACGCTGTTCTTAAGAACACCTCTAGCTATAGTTATGCCATATTTAAGTGTTTTACTTCCATTTTCACTAAAAAGGACGTTATACTTTTTCTGGCAAAGTTGACTAATACTAAGGAGATTAAAGCCTAAGTTATCAACATGAGCTACATCATCTATAGAGAGAGAGTCATGAGAGATTGTACCTTTTCCGATGATTTTGCATTTAGCCTTGCTACCAAACGTGACATTACCTCCATCACATTTTTGATAAGTTGAGAAGAGGCTTTTGTTCCCCGTCATGTGCCTTGAGCAACCACTATCTTTGATCCATTCATCCAGTTCCAAATTAACTTTGAAGCACACCTCATTTAGGTCATGAGCCATGAGAGCAATTTCTTCATTCTTTAGCTCATCGTCGTCATCTTCACTATCACTCCAAGCACCACTTACAAAAGCTTTTTGAGATTTACATTTGGGTGATTTTGGACATTCTCCTATGAGATGACTTGTGTCTCCACACCTAAAGCATTTCCTTTCAACCTTTCCTTTCTTGTCATCACGATCTTTTCGGAAGGCTTTCTTGTCATCTTTAGGTTGCCTTACAAACTTCCCTCATCTTTGAAAGAACTTCTTAAAGTCTCTAACGGCCATGGCATATTCTTCATCATCACTATCCGAACTAGATTAATCATCACTTGATTGAACTCTAGCCTTCAAAGCGATGGACTTGACCTTCTCTTTATTTCCTTTAACTATTTCCGAATCTTTTTCCATAACCATTTCATGAACTTTGAGGTTTCCAATTAGCTCATCAAGAGACATGCTTGAAAGATCTTTAGATTCTTCAATCGCTGTCACTTTGGCTCTCCACTTCGGATGGAGTGCTCTAAGGAATTTCCTAACAAAATTCTTGCTACAAAATGATTCATCAAGTGCTTTAAGTGAAGTAATAATAGTGTTAAACCTAGAAAATGCACAATCAATAATCTCATCTTCGGGAATAGAAAATTGTTCATATTGTTGAATAAGAAGATCAATTTTGTTATCCTTTACTTGTGAGTTTCCTTGATGAGTGACTATCAAAGATTGCCAAATTTCTTTAGCGGTTTTGCACATAAAAACTCTTTCATATTCTTTCTTTGGTAAAGCATTGTAAAGCATCATTTTAGCTTCATTGTTTTTGGCAATTAGTTTCTTTTGATCTTCATTATGTTTAGTAATTGAGCTATCCTCATTTTTACTACTTGAAGTATCCTTGAAAGTGGCTATATTATCACCATCAATTATTATATACCATAGATCTATATCTTTAGATTTCACGTAAGTTTCAAATCGGTTTTTCCAATATATAAAATCGTTTGCTTCAAAAAGTGGTGGTCTTTGCATAGATTGCCCTTCTTTGTAATTATCAAAATCCATGGATCGTTTCAAGTTTTAAAACACAATATATTTTTAAAGCTTGAGTAACGTAGCTCTTGATGCCAATTGTGGAAAACTAGAAGGGGGGGTTGAATAGTTTACCAATTTTTAAGTTAATTATCTTTTGAAACTTTACGTTTAATCAAAGATCTAAACTACAAGACAATGTATAATATGCAAGAGTTATGAAAGAAACAATCAAACCACAACACGATAGTTTATCGTGGTTCGGCTACAAGGACTCTTTTTCCTTGCCCTACTCCACACCCCGAGTATCCAACTCGAGAGTTTCTTTCACTAGTCAACAAGCTCCTTTCACCAGCGGAGAAAACCTTACACGTCGCTTACACAAGATTACCGACGCAAAGCTAGATGTCGAGTTCTTTTACAAGGGTACAACCACTCCCGTCACACTATGTATTTTAAGGCCTAAAATACTAACCAATCACTACTGAATATACACAATCAAGTGAAGTATAAACTACACGAAGTCTATACAATGCTAAGCTAACAAGTCTGGCAACATTGTGTTGAATACTTGTAACTTTGATATGAACTTGTGAACTTCTTTGCTTCAAGAGAACTTCACACAAATGAAATGTAAATGAGTTAAATAAATGATATGAGTATGTATGTGTAAATTATGATGAGAAGCGATGAAAGATTTCTTGCAAGTGGCTTGGTATTTATAGCCAAGCAAACCAGACCGCTAGCGGATCTGGCGAAACCAAAACAAGGGTTCCGCCCTTGTACCCCCAGGGTTCCGCCAGGTCTGACAGTCAAAGACTTCAAGAAATCTTTCCATATCTAGCAATGTCACATCAAGTTACTTCTCCAAGTCAACACACAATAGATAGAGTAAGAGACCTTCAAAAGTGTGTAAGAATTCTTATGGAAAGTTAAACACTCAATCTTTCCATAAATTGACATATTACATTTTCTATATTTAGAAATATGAAAATGTTATGTTAAGCAAGGCTGTCAAGATCGCGATCTCGCACATGATCTTTTTTGTCTTTGCAAGATCGAGATCGTAAGATCGGATTGCGATCTTACGATCCTACCAATTTGTCATATTTTGTAAACAAATGTTATACGAGTCAAACTATTTTACATTTCTACTCAACGTCAAAGATAAATTCATATAATATCTCTTGAAAATAACAAAGTTTAAATTTCAAACACCAAAGTAATAGTAAAACACAAAAAAGTCAAGTTTCAATCGTTACATTAACGATTTAGTGGAATAATATTACATAACATAGGTTTTAAATGTTTCAAAACATACGAGCCATCAACATGATTTCAAGAAAATAAACGTTTCATAAGTGGCATTACAAAACATACCATTTGATTAATTTAATCACAGTGAAGTAAAGTAAATTAAACTATTGAACACTTTTAAACTATAATATATTTAGAAAATGAAACAATAGTGGTTTACTCATTAGACATTAGTAAAACACATGTTTGTTTTTTTTGGTCTAAGCAAGTGGGATGGACTTAAAAGATTTAAAAAAATAAACTCGGATCGCGTGTCGATCTTACGATCTTACATGCGATCCTACGATCTTACTTACGATCCTACCTCAGATGCGATCCTACCACGATCCTACACGATTTTGACTGGTGTGCACGTAAGATCGTACGATCTTACGTGTAAACTCACGAGTTTGACAGCCTTGATGTTAACTATGAAATGTAAATGTAGCAACTAAAGTCTAGTTATGCAAGACTAAAACTAAAATCATGTTTTACTAAAGACTAAAGTTTACACTTTGTCGTTAACAAAACTTAGCAAAGATCGTAAAATATAAATAACGTTTTAAGGCGATATTTGTATTAACAGAAAGTATATGTAATATGTTATGATTGTAAGTGATAAGAATAACACAAAGAGTGGGTTGCTATTTATAGGCAAAACATCATATCAACCCATGGATACAGCGGAACCAATACTTTGGCTCCATCCGTTATACCCTTTGGTTCCGCCAACATGTCTGACAGAATCCTGCACAAATATTTCACAATCTAACACAATATTCTCAAGATCTCACAAAGTCAACTTTGAGATCTTTGAGTATGAATCTAAAAAAAATAAAACATGTCTCTTACACAAACGTTACATTGAAAAGACATGTGTGATGTAAGTGATGATGTAAACAAGTGTACTATTCCATATTTAGAAATATTTAAATAAGAAAGTAAACTTGTAGAATGTATATGTTAGTAGGTTAGAAAAGTTAATATGAAATGTTTAGTAAGTAAATGTTTTACTAAAAAGTGTTTGATTATTAATTGCTTAATAAGACACACTAATTACACAAACTTACTAATTATACTTATATGACATTTTTAACATATGAAGTACTACTTAACATGAATTATTCATGTTATACTTGACCATTTTACAATTTGAAATCACTTTATGAAAACATATAAATGTAGTTTGAGTGAATTTAAGTAAAAGACTTTTAAAGTTTTAAACTATATTTATGTTTTGCTAAAAATAAACTTTACCTTTTGTCGTTAACAAAACTAAGTAAATACTGTAAAATATAAATAACGTTTTTAGACGATATTTGTATTAACAGACATGAAATTGGAATCATTATTTGTTTAGCTTCAAGATAAAATCAAAATATAACGAAATATATTATCTTGAACCTACATACTCAATCACACTCGATTGGTATGAAAATAATGATGTTCTTCACAAGACGAAAAGAATATGCATTGGATCATAACTCACACTTGTGTTGATGATGTCATCTTGAGTCTTCTTGCCCAATGGTTGTGTTCCAAATATCTTAAAATACACAACGAAGTAGGATTGGCGACTTGAATGTTTCATCCAAAATGTTCAAGCAATTTATGTTGCAACGCAATTTGTAAATATGTCATTTCCGAAAAATAGAACACGAGCAAACAAACAAAATTTGTAGACTTTGCTCATGAACAAGTCAAGACTCAACATCACATGTCAAGTAAAAATGTCAGACATAATACGTCATATCTTGATTAATATATATATATATATATATATATATATATATATATATATATATATATATATATATATATATATATATATATATTTCTTAAGCAACCTAATACAACGTGTGTCACCACTTAAACAAGTAAAATTACTTAACCACATTATAAATAAAATACTTGTTTTAATAAGCAATTCATAATTGTGAAAAGTTTATAATTTTAAATAAGCATATTTATCAAAAGATACAATATGTTTTCACTCAATGATAAAATATAAAACATTACAAGATCTATTAAGGAAAGTAACTTTAATTAGACTCTCTTTCTCAAGATTTACTATGGAGTATTCTTGAAACCAAAACATGTTAAAATAAAAACTTAACAAACAAAGATGTCATCCATAAGGTCATGTAATACACCATCTAAACTAAACAACCTTCAAATCTGAAACAGGTATTTAAAATATTGTGCTTGCCTTTGTAAGAATTTTGTGTAAGACAATTCGTCTTTATTAATTGGCCTTTAAAATATGGTTCAGACATGTATTAGCAGAATTGGTTAATATCATCTTTGAAAAACTTTGATGGGAAAATATAGGAATTCCAATTCTTCTAATATGAGAATGACTATTGGAAAACCCATTACACTAGAAATTCAATTTAACCTAACGGTTTAATTGCTTACAGGAGAGAAGTTGGGTTTGTGGTAAACCTGTAAAAATGATCATGTTTAGCCTTAATTGAGCACTGCTAGTAATAGTCTCATATCCATTCACTAACTTGAATAATTTCCATTTCTATATTTGACTAAAAATGTTTTACATGGATGATCTTTGTCTCCCGTTAGGATTACACTTTAAACAAGTAGTAATTAGGATTCTTCTTGACAAACCTAGATTACTTGCATATATTTGCTTGATGTTTAAAAACAATAACTTGTTCTTGTGAAATATGATTAAATGTCTTGATGCTCTCTTAAATGCTCAATGCCTACTTTCTTAATTAGTGAATGCATGTTTATTAGAAAGGTCTTGCTTTTGATTAGCTTGTCTAATATTATATTTCTTGATATATGTCCATGATACATGCTGTTATGAGCTAAATGTCAACACGTTTTACTTAATGATTGTATTCATAGTAATCATGTTTTGTATGCATCTCTTTACATGACTTACGTGTTATTTGTGCACCTAAACTATGTTGGACTAGGTATGCCTATCATGATAACCTCTTGGATGTCATATAGTCTTACATGTTAATATCCTTGATTATTATGTGATGCATGCTTAAATGACTTACATGCTTATATCTTTGGTTATTATGCAACTAGGCTTATTCCTCCTCACACTAGATCATAATCTTCCTTTAGGCTTTCTAGTGTCACAATCTAGCCTTCTTCCAAATAATCCACTCTTTTGTCTAGGAAAGATTACTCACACACTTCTCTACATTCTTCCTATACTTCTCCTCTTTCCAAACATTCTCTAATAATTTTTAAATTCTCTTCATCTCAACAAATGATTATATAAACCTTTCCATACAATCCCAACATTCCTATAAACACTCTTTACCTAATCCTTTAATCATTCCTTAATCATTATTGCCCAATTCTTTTCTCTCTTAATGACAATATGATTTTCACATAATCAATCCTTTGATTATTCTTATCATCATCATCATTCTTGCCCAATTCTTTCTTTCTAAATGGCAATATGATTCTCACATAATGTAACAATTCGCAATTTCAGGTTAATTACCATTCCCGGAAAATTTCACTATTCACTTTTACTATTCATTTTTCCCGAAAGTTGATTTTTATTTGATATTCTCGAGTGATAAATCATTTCCATGGCAAATTAAATGTTTGACATTCATCAGATCATTTTCGTGAAAGTTATTAAGGAATTACATGTTTTAGGGTAAAACGTCATTCAGAAATTCTACGTACAACGAAACTCGACCGCGTTAAGTGACCCCGCATCAGAAAAATGTTTGACACACTCATGATTTATTTGAGAATTAATCGTGACTGAGAAAAACAGGACCAAAGACTTCCCAGCAGGTCACCCATGTCGGTACTACTCTCACATGAGCACGCTTAATCGAATGGGCGATTAACCGTTAGACCACAAAACAAGTTTCTAAGACGTTTTGAGTTTTCAAACTTATTAGAAAAAGTCAACATAATTTTTCCCTCCTCCTTTGACCAAAAGTCATTCCTTGATTTTTAGGCTTACGGTTTGATGTCTAAAAGACATTTAACACCAACCGACACTAGACTGAGCCCAGTCTAGACATTATAAGTCATTTTAAATCATTTATATCATATTAGAAAAGTAACATTTTACTTTTCTCAGTTTTACGCAAAATTCGTACATTTTACGTATTACGCGTTTTAGACCCGTGTTCCCAGTTTTTAGCAGGGTTTTACCACCCAAATGGAACCTACCACTTATTTTATATTTTATTATGGGACATATGGACATGTCTAACAATACTTTAAAGTTCCATAATTTTACGACACCCGGTTTTACGTTTTGAGGCCTAATCATTTACGGTTGTCATTTCCCGGAGTCAAAACTCTTCCTAATACTTAGGATAATACCAAGCAAAGTCCACACCTTGTCCCCCAAGTTTAGGAACCAACCTAGGGGGGGGAATTCAGCCTTGTGTGGCTTGATCTCAAGCTTGATGGTCTTAGATCCTTACATGTGTTAAACTTGCTCACCAAGGGTTGACTAGTCCTAGTTCTAACCTCCTCAAGACCTTATTTAATCTTTCTCTTCCCCTCCTTGGCCATACCAACGACCCAAAACAACCTTAACTCACCATTTTGATCATTAATCTTGCTCATTCAATCCATCACAAGTTCAAGTCATAATTCCTAGTTGATCCTTAACACCTTTCAACCATAAAACTCTATAAAATCACCACAAAAACTCATCAAATTTCCAAGTGTTCTTAGTGAAGATTTTTACTAAGGCTTGTTTTTGTGATAGATTAGTGTTTATCAAGGGATTATAAGATAGGGTTTTTGGTATGGAAGCATGGCTATGGTTGGAAAGGTTTTTGGAAGATTAAGTAGTGGTTCTTGGTCTTGATCTTGGTTCTAGTTAGTTTCTCCACAAGTTGTAAGCCAAACCCTAACTTGATTCTTGTTAAATAATTATGTTCATGTTATTTACATATTATTCATGCTATATATTGTCTTGTTATCATGTCCATGATGTATAAAAGTGAGCAAAACAAGTTATTGTTATTGATTGTTAAAACAAGTTACTAAAACAAGTAAACTAGTGACTTTCTTGGTAAGACCTGATCAAAATGGTAAAAATATGATATTTGATCATTACATATTACAGTAGAGGACTTAACAAGGAAACCGTAGCAACTTGAACCACCTAAAACGAGTATACGAGTCAAAAGTTATGGCGATTTGAAGTTACCAAAGATTTCCGGCAAAACTGCCAAATACCATTCTGATCAAATTTGGGTTTTGAAAGTCACACTTCTGGTCCGATTCATCAAAAAGTTAAAACACGAAAGTTGTCCGGAACGACGTTTTCGTTCAGGTACAAAGAAGCTCGAGCCCTGAAAAAGCTTTCCGAGTGATAAAATTCTTCAAATTCTAAACAGCCCATTTTTAGACCAAAGTCACTATATTATGGTTATACTTTAAAAGGAACAAGAGGTCTTATGACCTATAATCAAGACCACAACAATGGCTAAAGCCAAGGTTGTGTCTCATGACCTTGGAACAAGGACCAAAGGTCATGGCTAGGCCATGACGAAATGACCATACCAACTTACATAGGCGTAAACATGAAACAATGAATTAGGCGATAACTTGAACAAACAATTTGGATCTACTTCACTTAAAAAGGAACCATGAGATATTACAAAGAGAAAATGGTCATTCAAGACTCATGAAACTACCCCTAATAACAATCTTCATGTACTAATAAACTTTCCTAAGTTTATTTAAATATCGGACATGTAACTTTTCGGATCAAAACTTATATCTATATATTTCATCAACTACTACAATAGTAGGGAGCCTCATGTGAGGAGTTCATTATGTAAGCCGTCGAGTTGAGTTGTTGATTTACGAATTAAAGTGTCTTGGCTCCTCGAACGCTTACTAACATGACTTCTGAATTATGTCGGCCCGAACGGTAGTAAACGATATACAAAACATACATGTTTCATGAATCTTTCTTTCAAAGACTCATACTATACATCATACCACATCATGGACTAAATGCAAGATATATATATATATATATAGGCACTACTTCATATTCTTTACTCCGAACCTAAGTCGCAACATTCTATTATAGGTTGCTCGTAGAAACCTTCACGATTCGACCATCACATTCACTACTCACTACATAACTTAAGGTGAGTTCGTAGCCCCACTTTCTATTGTTTAACTATTTTACAAACCCATGGGGGGAATACATGCTATTATTTTTCTACTCGAACACGATGCTTTCTAATGTATGCTACCCGACGATGTTTTATTATCACTAAGTAACGATTGCCATGTTCGAAGTCCCTATATCATGAACCATTAGTCACTACCTTTAGTGAGCGCGAATATTGTGAATAGATCTATTGGGATTGACGAATCCCATTTGTGTTGAACAACGACGAGTTCACACAAATGCACTATATTTGAGATTTAGCGGTATAACGGCAAAAGTACCTTGATAGGGCTTCTATAATGCCAATTTTGTTGGTTCGATGTTAATGTTTTGGTTGTATGAGCTTAGTGAAATAAATAACGATTTTGTTTTCCAAACATTGGTGTGAGCCTATAACTCACACTACGATTATTGTGTTCAAACGATTTAACTAAACTCTACGAATTCCACTCAACCTTTGTGTTGACCTCTCAAGCATGTATTTCAGGTTCATGACGATCAAGGATGGCACGGAAGGACACGGATACTCAAGAGGGCTATAAATTTTATTATCATTCAAAAACTCACTTAATGTGATTTGTAAACATGGAACCAATTGGGACCTCATTTTGTAACCTCTGATATTTATATAATTTGAATGATAAATCTTTTAAAACGACTCAATTGGAGTTCGTTTTCTATTATTGTGACTATTGTGCCGTCGAGTAACACCCAGTTCAAATTCCGCTGCATCCATGAATTGGGGGTGTTACAGATTGGTACCAGAGCCATGGTTAAAGAGAAACGGGTCTAATTGAGACCTAAACTATAACTACACTACAAGCAAAA
Source organism: Artemisia argyi (assembly GCA_030686995.1). Taxonomy (NCBI): domain Eukaryota; kingdom Viridiplantae; phylum Streptophyta; class Magnoliopsida; order Asterales; family Asteraceae; genus Artemisia; species Artemisia argyi. The sequence continues at coordinate 84,811,994 of CM060681.1, read as the reverse complement.
ACATTTTATAGCCTTCCGATCTCCGTGTCTTCCATCCTCCAGACGATTATGGACTTTGTAAGCATGTTATGCTACACAAACATATAAGTATATTTATATATACATTCGAGTTATTTTCAATCATTTTATCTAAACATATCTACACATGCCTATTCTATGGTATTTCGACACAACCACATTCTCCCAACCATGTTCCTACTCCAACATTTTATATCCAAGACATTATAACGAATTACGATGGTCTTTTCTATTTTCTAGACATTGTATGATACAATGGTTTTAATCATTTCTCAAATGTTTTGAGTCACACAATGGTCTAATCTACCTCCGAGACATTGTGATTTGTGCAATGGTCTCTAGAATTATTCCATCACCTCATCAATATCATTTCATATGATATCAAAAACCCATCACAATCTAACGATTTCCAAACTAGAAATATGAGATTTCTAAATGACAAACTAATCCACCACCTACAAAAGCTGAAGTTCAGCTCTACATTCATCAAAGTTTTCTTATGAAACCTTCATTGTTAAAAGCTCGTGATCCTGGCCAAGTATGGACTGTTACTTAAAACTTCCTTTCCACACACATACCTACCCGTACTATCTTCTATGCGATGGAATGTGAGAACATACGTTACAAGTCTTGTATGGACGGGACTTGCAACTGAAAGGTTTGACATTGCCTTTGTTTAGTGGACAGTTTCCCGAAAGCAACGGACATATCACAAGTATACCTAATTTAGGTATTTGAAAATTTTATCGAACCTCGGCTAAATATAGACTAGTCACCTATATTTAACCTAGGGACAGTGGAATCTAGTCTGACTAACTATATTCGACTTAAAATTTTCAAATACTGAGAGTAGTTGTACTAGGGTTATGTTTAGGTTGATTTCCTACTCGAACTCGATAAACCACCAGAATACATTAAAACGATCTAGAGGCACGATAATGCCTTACCACTCAGCGAAATCTTAACACCTTATTTGTACTACCTAATTTCATTCTTGAAAGTTTTCATTTATGAAATAATCCGAACTACTATCTTGGGATAGTTATCAATTCTTCTCTTCATCCTGTAGAAGTACTAGCCTGTTTAGGTCCTAAGGATACCATTCCATCATAAACCTTTAAAATCTCTTAAGATTTTCAAAGCAAACTCAACATCTATACCGAAGAGTATTAATGTTAAGCATACACTACACACTTTTGTTCATCAACATATCACATCATTATCTTCACAACCGTGGGAACCACAAACTCATTAACAGATCTTGATGCACTTTTAAAGCTCAAATCATCCTTAGTTACACCACAAGCACTCTCACCAGCTTTACAAGATTGAATATTCATCTTGTACTTTTGGAACACCAGTATCATCTCGTAATACCTTGTAACTTATCGACTAAGTATGAATGTTGTGTAGGATGATTTGTAATTATTTGAATGGATTGGGATGCCTTTTCATTTAAATAAAGACATTGTAAATCACCAAACCATAAGTTTATATTTCCTTATTTACATTGTTTGGGATGCCTCTCTATGTAAATAAAGAATTATAAGCAAGTGGGCTTGTTTGTATCCGAAATAACATAAGTACGAAGTCAATAAACACTAGGTACAACAACCGATTACCTACTAGGCTATGATTGCGATTACTATCTCAATTCCTATTAATATTCGACTACTATATCAATTTCCTTTAATATTCGAATATTACCATACCTTTCCTACATAAAAGTAAGCCTCATCCTACACCATACACTGAAACGACAAATCAAACTACATCACCGGTAATCCCAGACTTTAGTCCTCATAAGTAACCATACCTTTTCATCGACACCACTCCAACATATGACACACAAAGAACTTCGGGACGAAGTTCCCCGTAAGGGGTAGAGACTGTAACAATTCGCAATTTCAGGTTAATTACCATTCCCGGAAAATTTCACTATTCACTTTTACTATTCATTTTTCCCGAAACTTTCCCGAAAGTTGATTTTTATTTGATATTCTCGAGTGATAAATCATTTCCATGGCAAATTAAATGTTTGACATTCGTCAGATCATTTTCGTGAAAGTTATTAAGGAATTACATGTTTTAGGGTAAAACGTCATTCAGAAATTCTACGTACAACGAAACTCGACCGCGTTAAGTGACCCCGTATCAGAAAAATGTTTGACACACTCATGATTTATTTGAGAATTAATCGTGACTGAGAAAAACAGGACCAAAGACTTCCCAGCAGGTCACCCATGTCGATACTACTCTCACATGAGCACGCTTAATCGAATGGGCGATTAACCGTTAGACCACAAAACAAGTTTCTAAGACGTTTTGAGTTTTCAAACTTATTAGAAAAAGTCAACATAATTTTTCCCTCCTCCTTTGACCAAAAGTCATTCCTTGATTTTTAGGCTTACGGTTTGATGTCTAAAAGACATTTAACACCAACCGACACTAGACTGAGCCCAGTCTAGACATTATAAGTCATTTTAAATCATTTATATCATATTAGAAAAGTAACATTTTACTTTTCTCAGTTTTACGCAAAATTCGTACATTTTATGTATTACGCGTTTTAGACCCGTGTTCCCAGTTTTTAGCAGGGTTTTACCACCCAAATGGAACCTACCACTTATTTTATATTTTATTATGGGACATATGGACATGTCTAACAATACTTTAAAGTTCCATAATTTTACGACACCCGGTTTTACGTTTTGAGGCCTAATCATTTACGGTTGTCATTTTCCGGAGTCAAAACTCTTCCTAATACTTAGGATAATACCAAGCAAAGTCCACACCTTGTCCCCCAAGTTTAGGAACCAACCTAGGGGGGGGGGGGGAATTCAGCCTTGTGTGGCTTGATCTCAAGCTTGATGGTCTTAGATCCTTACATGTGTTAAACTTGCTCACCAAGGGTTGACTAGTCCTAGTTCTAACCTCCTCAAGACCTTATTTAATCTTTCTCTTCCCCTCCTTGGCCATACCAACGACCCAAAACAACCTTAACTCACCATTTTGATCATTAATCTTGCTCATTCAATCCATCACAAGTTCAAGTCATAATTCCTAGTTGATCCTTAACACCTTTCAACCATAAAACTCTATAAAATCACCACAAAAACTCATCAAATTTCCAAGTGTTCTTAGTGAAGATTTTTACTAAGGCTTGTTTTTGTGATAGATTAGTGTTTATCAAGGGATTATAAGATAGGGTTTTTGGTATGGAAGCATGGCTATGGTTGGAATGGTTTTTGGAAGATTAAGTAGTGGTTCTTGGTCTTGATCTTGGTTCTAGTTAGTTTCTCCACAAGTTGTAAGCCAAACCCTAACTTGATTCTTGTTAAATAATCATGTTCATGTTATTTACATATTATTCATGCTATATATTGTCTTGTTATTATGTCCATGATGTATAAAAGTGAGCAAAACAAGTTATTGTTATTGATTGTTAAAACAAGTTACTAAAACAAGTAAACTAGTGACTTTCTTGGTAAGACCTGATCAAAATGGTAAAAATATGATATTTGATCATTACATATTACAGTAGAGGACTTAACAAGGAAACCGTAGCAACTTGAACCACCTAAAACGAGTATACGAGTCAAAAGTTATGGCGATTTGAAGTTACCAAAGATTTCCGGCAAAACTGCCAAATACCATTCTGATCAAATTTGGGTTTTGAAAGTCACACTTCTGGTCCGATTCATCAAAAAGTTAAAACACGAAAGTTGTCCGGAACGACGTTTTCGTTCAGGAACAAAGAAGCTCGAGCCCTGAAAACGCTTTCCGAGCGATAAAATTCTTCAAATTCTAAACAGCCCATTTTTAGACCAAAGTCACTATATTATGGTTATACTTTAAAAGGAACAAGAGGTCTTATGACCTATAATCAAGACCACAACAATGGCTAAAGCCAAGGTTGTGTCTCATGACCTTGGAACAAGGACCAAAGGTCATGGCTAGGCCATGACGAAATGACCATACCAACTTACATAGGCGTAAACATGAAACAATGAATTAGGCGATAACTTGAACAAGCAATTTGGATCTACTTCACTTAAAAAGGAACCATGAGATATTACAAAGAGAAAATGGTCATTCAAGACTTATGAAACTACCCCTAATAACAATCTTCATGTACTAATAAACTTTCCTAAGTTTATTTAAATATCGGACATGTAACTTTTCGGATCAAAACTTATATCTATATATTTCATCAACTACTACAATAGTAGGGAGCCTCATGTGAGGAGTTCATTATGTAAGCCGTCGAGTTGAGTTGTGGATTTACGAATTAAAGTGTCCTGGCTCCTCGAACGCTTACTAACATGACTTCTGAATTATGTCGGCCCGAACGGTAGTAAACGATATATAAAACATACATGTTTCATGAATCTTTCTTTCAAAGACTCATACTATACATCATACCACATCATGGACTAAATGCAAGATATATATATATAGGCACTACTTCATATTCTTTACTCCGAACCTAAGTCGCAACATTCTATTATAGGTTGCTCGTAGAAACCTTCGCGATTCGACCATCACATTCACTACTCACTACATAACTTAAGGTGAGTTCATAGCCCCACTTTCTATTGTTTAACTATTTTACAAACCCATGGGGGGAATACATGCTATTATTTTTCAACTCGAACACGATGCTTTCTAATGTATGCTACCCGACGATGTTTTATTATCACTAAGTAACGATTGCCATGTTCGAAGTCCCTATATCATGAACCATTAGTCACTACCTTTAGTGAGCGCGAATATTGTGAATAGATCTATTGGGATTGACGAATCCCATTTGTGTTGAACAACGACGAGTTCACACAAATGCACTATATTTGAGATTTAGCGGTATAACGGCAAAAGTACCTTGATAGGGCTTCTATAATGCCAATTTTGTTGGTTCGATGTTAATGTTTTGGTTGTATGAGCTTAGTGAAATAAATAACGATTTTGTTTTCCAAACATTGGTGTGAGCCTATAACTCACACTACGATTATTGTGTTCAAACGATTTAACTAAACTCTACGAATTCCACTCAACCTTTGTGTTGACCTCTCAAGCATGTATTTCAGGTTCATGACGATCAAGGATGGCACGGAAGGACACGGATACTCAAGAGGGCTATAAATTTTATTATCATTCAAAAACTCACTTAATGTGATTTGTAAACATGGAACCAATTGGGACCTCATTTTGTAACCTCTGATATTTATATAATTTGAATGATAAATCTTTTAAAACAACTCAATTGGAGTTCGTTTTCTATTATTGTGACTATTGTGCCGTCGAGTAACACCCAGTTCGAATTCCGCTGCATCCATGAATTGGGGGTGTTACACATAATCAATCATTTGATTATTCTATCCTTTCATTTAAATTGAAAAAAACAGAGAAAACTGGAGAGACTCTGCAACCCACTGGCGACGGTCCCCAAAAATATACCGGCGGTCCATTATATATATGAGATTGTCCCTTGTTTAAAGGACCATCCCCATTAGTTGTGTCATGAACTGGTTAACTATTTTCCCTTTTTGTATCTTTAACTCACCACTCTCTAGACCAGCTTCTTTCTCTTTATTTAGGTGAACACTTCCTTGAACCTTCCTATACCTTTCCTTATCCAAAATGACAACCTCTTCACTCTCCTTAGTCATCTCCTTTGTCCTCTTCCTTCTAGGACTAATTCATACAATTTTTATCACCCATAAGAATTTCTTCAAGAACTTCTTCTTCTTCCTCACTTTCTAGACAATATTAAGAGTCCATATTAGCATCACTCTTCTTTTGTCACATCCACCTCTTATTGATAAAATACCCAACAAAACTTGAATAGTATGTACCATCTTTAAATTCTCCCGTCTTCTTCACATCTTTTCATCCTCACTCATTGTAAGGGCAAACGGTCATTTCATTATCTCCCCCCCCCCCCACATCTTTCGCATTCTCTTCAACATAAGCCTAAATTGAACCACCAACTTCAAATATGGAGTTTCATATCTTCCCCGTTTCTTCTCATCTTCACACCATCCTTGCCAAACTTTGCCTCAAAAAATTCTCTATTTATTTCGGTTCATCCTTTTCCACTTTAGAGAGTCATCTTCATTCTCATCTAGGAGCATATCATCCTCACCCTATATCACCTAGACACTAGACACTTATCTTAGAAGAAGTTAAAGAATGGTGTGTTAATCAATAATTATATATGATTAGTTTCAATACCTTTCATGCCATGCTTTAGAATAATTATATTTGAGTCATGCATGTATTAATCTCTGATAATATCTTCCTATATATATCATCATTATTATACATATGTGCACTTGTCTACTAACTCTGTTTAGTAGCATTACTTCATCACTCGATTCTTTGGTAGCCAAAACAAATTTTGAGCATACACCAAGGGGGAGCATTTGCAAATGTCAAAATCATTTGCAATCGTTGACACATCCACACATTCCTTGCTATGTTAAGCATTTGTATCATATTTGATTCATGGATATGCTAAAGTCGATGGGGATGCAATGAGCTAGGGGGAGCTCATAAGTAGTTGGGTACATGGTTCGGAGTTGGTTAAACAATGACGATAGGAGCAAGGCTTCACTAGGATGATGCAAGCTCACTTATTTGAATGATGGGATTCAGGGATCATCCTTCAACCTATATGCTCTAGTATTCCTGTCAAGTTAAAGTCTTCTTCTTAAGTTGTCCTCTCAAGTCTTCTTCTAGTACACGCAAAGACATCTCTTCTTCTCAAGTCTTCTTCTCAAGTTGTCCACTCAAGTCTTTCTCTCGTACATGTAAAGACATCTCTTCTTCTCAAATCTTATGCTCAAGTCATCTTCTCAAGTTTTCTTCCTCTCCTCAAAGCTAGGGCATTTCTCTTAAGTTTTCTTCTCTAGTCACTTCTCAAGTCTACCTCTCAAGTTCTTGCCTATCTTCTTTCTACCTCTACGTTGGCGACACCTTTTTGCTTCGACAAAAGGGGGAGATCGAGCGTAAACAAGTAACTATCTACACTTTGCTATGAGTTACAGTTAACATATTTGTCATCATCAAAAGGGGGAGATTATTAGTGCAAATGTTACAACGTGTAATCTGTACTGTGTCTTTATGTTTTAATGATGACAAAAATGTAACTTGCAGTACATAACGTAAAGTGAACAAGTTACTCATTTACACAAATCACCAATGTCGGAACGCATCAACATCTCTCAACGGCTCAAGTCTACCACACTTAAGGTATGAACAAACTCTATACCAATTTTGTTAAGTTAACAAAGAAAATATTTGTGTTCTTAAACTTTACATTTTATAAATGTCACAAAATATTTTTACAAAAATAAACTAGACAAACTATTTTTGTTTTTATAAAGAAATGTTCTAAAGAAAAATAAATTTGAATTTTAAATTCCCAACAGCTATTTTTCCTGCCCAAATCAGATAAAATTTCCCCAGATAACATTTCAGCACTAAAGGACAAAAACTGTCGGGGAGGTCCCTTAAATAGGTGACGGTCTATTATATATAATGGGTGTCTCCCACTCCTCGAGCTATCTATAAATACTATGCCATTTTTCACAGAAAAACTTAATCCTCTTAGCACAAAATTTTGTGTTCTTTCATTCTTCTTCTTTGATCACTATAACTCTTTGGTATGTGTTTATAAGTGATCCCTTCATCCTCTATCTCAAGTGCAAGATAAGAACACACGAAGTCGTCAAGAATCGAAGTGTTATTGAGTCCACACAAAAACGTAACTAGTGTTACGATTCTCTTGTTCGTCTAAATTCTATTCTTGTAGATTAGTATATCCGACTTGTGTGTGAGTCATTATTAGGTATGTTAGCATAAAAATGGACATGTGTAAATCCATAAAGTGTTTTGTTTAGACTAGGACTTTATATAAGTTGGTGTCTAGGTGTGTGAAGACTTGGACTTGGTGTGAGTCCAAGAAGTGAAGACTAGAAACCTAGTGAAGGTTCGTGTGAAGACTTGAATCGGGTGAAGATTCAAGTGGATGAGAGTGCTCGTTTGTGTGAAGATTGAGATGAAGTAATCGTCGTGTCAAGAATTGGATTGTGTGAATCCAAGTGTACGATAGTGCTTGTTCGTGTGAAGATTGAGATGAAGTGATCGTCATGTGAAAACTTGGATTGTGGGATTCCAAGTGCACAAGAGTGTGTGTTCGTGTAGCCACGTGGGCTTTGTGTAGATTGGTTCTAGCTAGGATTAGGACTCTACATTCCGCTTAGTGTCGTTAAAATTGGTGTAAGCTTTGTGAATGGTTTGTTCAACCTAAAGGGAACGTGTTGACTAGTGAAGTAACTCTCGAGTGTGGTACTCGGAAAGTAGAGTAGGACGAAGAGGTGCTTCGTTCTGAATCACTATAAATCATCGTGTCCGATTTGCGTTTTCTCTTCCCGTCTCTTTACTTTCTACACTTGCATTACATTTAGGTTTGTGTGGCTTGTTGTGTGTATACTTGAGATATTAACTAGTTAACTTAAATACGCAAAACATAAGAAAACTAAATCACATGTAATAAACTCTCCACTGACGGCGGTCTCTTAATTAGGGCGGCGGTCCCAAATATATATGGGACTGTCCATACATATTGAGGACCGTCCCCAATGCAATTAGAAGTAGCTTAATATTTTTAATCTCGTGTTATGTTTATGTTTATGTGATTACTTGTACACTTGTTGTTACATAACATATATACTTGTTATGAGTGACATAACCACTATTTATATTTAGTCACATGATAAGGCGAAAAATATACCACTTTTAAGGGGTCATTTAAGCCCAAATTCGTGATTATTTGATCAATTACTGCCCTAAATCGTTCCTTTTGTCATTTTAGGTACTTTTGAGAAGAAATCTAGAAAATGAAGCATTTAGGACGTTTTTGGAGCATAAAAGTGAAGAAAACGGCAAAGTCTCAAAATCCTTGCTGGGAACAGTATCTGACGACGTCAAGACATCACACATGATGGCGTCAAGCTTGGTAAAAGAGGTGGAAGTGGAAAATACACGTGACGGCCCAAAACATTTTTAGTGTAATTGACCTGACGGCGTCACCAAGGCCGTCAGGGTCATTTTGCAAGTGACGGCCCAGAGCTCAATTTCTACATGACGGCGTCAAGACTGGATCTAGGCAATACGACCCTTAATTTGGTGGCGAGTTGACGGCGTCAGAAGCTACAACGTGACGCCGTCAAGATGTATTCTCTATATATATTTTTCCAATTTTTCATTCATTGTGTGTGGAACATTAGGAGAACTTTGGAGAGCTTAAACCCTAGACGAATTTTCTGTAAAAATAAGGGTTTCAACCCTTGTTCTATCCATGCTTAATTGAAGATAAGTTTTCCAATAATCATACGATATGTCTATCTGTTGTGTGATTCTATCTTAAGCTTGTTTTACTTTTAACATGCTAGGCTAGGTTTTTATTGTGTTTGCTTAGATGTAGTGAAACCTAGATGTTAATTATTGGTTGATGGTTTGTTTATAATTGTTGTGGATGATTGTATTCGATGTTAGGCTTAAGAAAACTGGCAGACTTCCATTGGTAACTTGCTTGAACGTCTTAAGAAACATGATCGGAGGTGTACTACGATTTTTGGTTGTATTTAATGCATAAGCGAATTCTAGTGATCCCATGTTAGAAGCTTTTAGTCGGCTCGACATAGGAGTGAAGTCGGAGCTTATAGAGTTAGGGAATATTATACACGGCCCTACGACTAGTATTAAGGAATATAACCCGTCATCCATGAAATTGTAACAAGCTAATCAACTGGTAAAAGATATCTAGGGAGTAATGAAATCTAGGTAAACACATCTTTTCTTATTATTGTTTCCACCACATAATCACATTAGTTTATTTTCATTTATTTTTATTTTATTTTTATTGCGTCTTTAGTTATTTGGGTTAGTTAACTAGCAACTAATTCCGCCTACTCCTTCAAAACCCGAGATTTTACTTGCTTTCATAAAATATAAAAAAATACAAAAAGAATCATCCCTCACCTCTAGACCTAGTTTATTAGGCTTTCTAATCCTAGCGACACTATTCCTGAGTTGAACGATCAATCCCCCGGTACTTGTCACTATACTATACTACAACGATCAGGTACACTGCCTGGCGGGGATTGCAAGCTTCTCAAGATCCCTTGAGAGGTAAAACCTGTTGCGAGGACGCAATCCGGTGTATCAAGTTTTTGGTGCCGCAGCCCGGGGAATAGTTATTGTCTAGGTTAGAATTTCTTTTTATTAGGTCTACTTGCTAGATTCCTTTCTAGTAATATTTTTATTTTTATTTTTAGGTTTCTTTAGTCTATCTTTTTCTTCGTGCCTTTGTTAGTAAATTACGTTCATTGACTATTCCGTTGGCCATTATGGAAAACGCGAATCCACCCCTTTCCCCTTGTGAAGTTGCTTTGTTGCGTGAACAGATTGAGAATGAGATTAGGGAACTTAGGGAACTTAATAGGTTGATTAATGTTGAGCTCGATCATGCATTTAGTGACCTAGCGACCGCCTTGTATTCAAATGAGGACCTAGGATCTAATGATTTTGAGGTTGTTGTTGAGGATGTAAAGGAACTTGAGGAAGGGGAGATAGATCCGAAACAGGATGATTATTTCAATCTGTATCCCGCTAAGGAGGAAACTGCGTACTATAATAATCTTGTTGATAATCCTCGGCCTCCTTTTGCTAGAATTGACCCTAAGATAAAGAGAGGTAACCCTAAGAATGTTAAGATACCATGTATGATTGGGTATAAGTACATTGACAAAGATTACATTGATTTTGAATCCCCAATCAACATTATGTCCTCAAATGTTTATAATGATATAATGAAAACATGAGTTTAACCTCGAAGGGACCCTAAATACTCCGGCGGAATTTGTAATTTTGACAGGAGAATTAAAGGTTTACATGTCTTCGTTGGGAATTTACTTATATCATTGACTTTATGGTTGTTGAAGACTTAGCTAGTGTTATAGATTGTTGCTTATCCCATGTTGTATTAGGTAAGCCATTTGTTGAAGAGTCCAAGTTAGAATATGATGGGCTTGAAGGGACGATCCGATTTACTAGTGAAACTGATAGGATCACATATAGGATGCCTAATAAAATGAAGGAATTTCGTTTTGTGCCTCGATTTGATAAGGATAACATTGGTGCTTTTGAGGACATCAATGAAGAGGATAATAAAAAGGGCATGGACTATGTATGGAAGAAAAAGAGCCTTTTCTACAAGGATTGCTTAACTTTAGGGCCAAAATAAAAAGTTGATAGGGAATTTGCCAAAAGGATTATAGGAGCAATTGAGAAAAAGGTGGTTGATCTTTATAAAGAACATTTACAATCAGCTAAGGGATACAAAACTAAGATTGAAGATGTCCTAGGAACAGGAACCGATGACGAGATCACGTAATAGCCCGTGACCTTGAGTCTAGCTACAAGACTCGTAAATAAAGAAAAGCGCTTCTTGGGAGGCCACCCATGTTTTGTGTTTTTTTTATTTGTTTGATTTTATATGTTTCCGTATGCGTGTTTTATTTTTATTGTTGGTAAATCATGTTTCAAAGTAATTTGTGAAAATGCTTTATTTTGTTTTTAACTTCGTCTTAATTACATATAAAGGTATTTTGCAAAAGCTAAGTGTGAGGGAAATCAAAATTTGTTTATAAGAACGAAAGTGATATGATTCACTACAATATTGAATGAGCATGTGCATTAGTATTTGTTTGAGTCAAATGCTTGTATCGAGTCATGATGATGTTTTGCAGGATTTTCCAGGAAATAAGGCATAAGTTTTTCAAGAAATTTTCCGGAAACTTAACATAAGATTTTTCCAGGAACATTCAGATGGCGTCAGGAGTTACAAACTGGCGGTGTCAGGTACCAAAATTCTGAAAAATTTTGCGAATTTTTTTAAACTGGAGTCTTAAAGTTTTTGTTGATTCTTTAGTTTTATAAACTCCAGGAAATCTGCAAACATTCATTCCACAAGCATTATATCTTAATTTGCTTTCTGGGATTTTTTTTATATATATATTGCCGCCGATTTTACGCGAGGTTTGCCTTGATTGTTTTCTCAAGTTTAAAAGGTTATATATGACAAGAAGATGATTTATATTTCTGGAGGGAAGCTTTCAAAGTTCATTTTCTTGGAGGAAGATCTAACCTTGTTGACACACTATCCACACCGAACGAATCAGGGGAGTATGTTTTCATTCTTTTACCTGCTTTACTATTACATCCTTTAATTGAACATTGGGGACAATGTTCATCCTAAGTGTAAGGGGAGGGTAAATGATGATACCTTATAGGATACAATTGCACTTGAGTTTGTTTGTTTGATAGTAGGTGTGTAATAAAACTAAAAGAAATACTTGCTAGGGCAATTTTAGTGCCAAATTTAAATTTTTTTACAACATTTAGGAGTGAAACTTTAGCCTTAACAAGCGTCTCATGGATAGGAGTTGTATGACTAGCACAAAACCGTACCACTTAAAAAATTTTCCACCCAAGTATGTGAGGTTCGCCTTTAGATTTGATAGGAAAAGCATTCATTATTAGTGCTTATGAGTGTACCGGTAGTATTTAGATTCTAGAACTTGCGTTAGTGATGCATCCCGAGACCGCTAGTGAGACTACATTCATGTAGTAGGATTTACTACATGATAAGAGGCATTAGAATCACCCTAAAGTTAAACCCGTATCATAATTACTTGACCATTTAAGTCAAAAACCTTGACTATTGAAGTCAATTAATTTTTCCCACACCTTTGCGTTGTACTCATTTTTAGTACACGATACCCCTAGTACACCCCTCCGAGCCTATCTTTTCGTTTCTAACTTTAAACATCTTACTTAAAGGAAGAAGTTGTTTACAATCCACCCCAAATGTGCAACCAAATCGCCTTAGCCTTCTGTGTATGCACTCATCTTTAGTGCATTATTGTTATTTGTTTAAACCCTTAGTTAATTATCTAATTGATTACATGGTTGCTAAGTCGAGTCATATCTTGTACATATTGTTTTGGGACGATTGGGACTCATGGGTAAAGTACTAGTAATATGAAGTAATGGGGAAGAACATCATATATTACCCCCGTATGTGCGTTAATCTTAAAAAGTACTCCAAGTGTTTTGATTATCTTGATTCGAGTCATTAGAGTAGTTTATTGTAAAGTATGTAAAAATTCAAGTGTAAGGGGAATGCAAATTTCCTATGATATATTATTTTGGATGGTAGGGTAAGAGTGTATGAAAAAAATCGAAAATTCAAGAAAAAGAAAAAAAAATAGAAAAAAAGAGAAAAAAATATGGACTACCATCCCGTTTCATTTTATGTTTGTTTCATAGTTTGTTAGATTTTGATTAGCTTAAGTCGAGTCGAGTCTTGGCTTAGCAATGCCATATTGTACATGTAATTAACCAAGATGATTAACTCGCCACCAGTAAATATTGCCTTTATCCAACAAAACCGTGTTTTCCATATCCCTACACCTAACATTATAACCCTTTAAAAGACCTCTTTGATAGTTTATCCTAGGTGCTTACCGGGAATGGTGGAGGTTTGATCCTTTACCAAGCCTATGGTAATCTATTTGCTATGACAGGTAGTGAGAGATGTTTTCCATTTCCATATTGTGATATATACTTTATTACACCCGAGAGATGTGAGTATCTAAACACTATTTGTAAGGTGCTAGTGTATGACCTCCGTGCTTGTTTTTGGTTTTTAGTGGAATGATTATTTGTTGTAATTACTTTTATATTTGTGTTAAATGACCCCTAACTGGTATTTTGATTAGAATAAAAGCGCATTTGCTTGAGGACAAGCAAATCTCAAGTGTAAGGGTATTTGATAAGCCGAAAAGTGTACCGCTTTTAAGGGGTTATTTAAGCCCGAATTCATGATTATTTGATCAATTACTGCCCTAAATTGTTCCTTTGGTCATTTTAGGTACTTTTGAGAAGAAATCGAGAAAAAGAAGCATTTTGTACGTTTTTTGAGCAAAAAAGTGAAGAAAACGGCAGAGACTCAAAATCTTTGCTGGGAACAGTACCTGACGACATCAAGACTTCACACATGACGGCATCAAGCTTGGCAAAAGAGGTGGAAGTGGAAAATACACGTGACGGCCCAGAACATTTTTAGTGTAATTGACCTGACGGTGTCACCAAGGCCGTCAAGGTCATTTTTTAAGTGACGGCCCAGAGCTCAATTTCTAAATGACGGCATTAAGATTGGATCTAGGCAATACGACCCTTAATTTGGCGGCGAGTTGACGGCGTCAGAAGCTACAATGCGACACCCTCAAGATGTATTCTCTATATATATTATTCCAATTTTTCATTCATTGTGAGTGGAACATTAAGAGAACTTTGGAGAGCTTAAACCCTAGACGAATTTTCTATAAAAATAAGGGTTTCAACCCTTGTTCCATTCATGCTTAATTGAAGATAAGTTTTCCAATAATCATACGACATGTCTATGTGTTGTGTGATTCTATCTTATGCTTGTCTTACTTTTAACATGCTAGGCTAGGTTTTTATTGTGTTTGCTTAGATGTAGTGAAACCTAGATGTTGATTATTGGTTGGTGGTTTGTTTATAATTGTTGTGGATGATTGTATTCGATGTTAGGCTTAAGAAAACTGGCAGACTTCCATTGGTAACTTGCTTGAACGTCTTAAGAAACATGATTGGAGGTGTACTATGATTTTTGGTTGCATTTAATGCATAAGTGAATTCTAGTGATCACATTTTAGGAGCTTTTAGTCGGCTCGACATAGGAGTGAAGTCGGAGCTTATAGAGTTAGGGAATATTGTACATGGCCCTACGACTAGTATTAAGGAATATAACCCGTCATCCACGTAATTGTAACAAGTTAATCAACTGGTAAAAGATATCTAGGGAGTAATGAAATCTAAGTAAACACATCTTTTCTTATTATTGTTTCCACCACATAATCACATTAGTTTATTTTCATTTCTGTTATTTTATTTTGATTGCATCTTTAGTTTATTGGGTTAGTTGGCTAGCAACTAATTCCTCCCACTCCTTCAAAACCCGAGATTTTACTTGCTTTTATAAAAATATAAAAATACAAAAAAAATCATCCCTCACCTCCAGACCTAGTTTAGGAGGCTTTCTAATCCTAGCGACACTATTCCTGAGTTAAACGATCAATCCCCCGGTACTTGTCACTATACTATACTACAACGATCAGGTACATTGCCTGACGGGGATTGCAAGCTTTTCAAGATCCCTTGAGGGGTAAAACCTATTGCGTGGGCGCAATCCCGCGTATCATCACACTTGATATGAAATTTGATACGAAATATTTAACATTTTAAGCAGGAATATATTCACTCCCCTCTACATTTCTACAATCTTTTCTAAGCATTCTTTTTTTATAAAAAGTCTCAAACACTTTATATAGTAGTGTAGATAGTAAACTTATCAGTTATCGTTTTTTTTTATACTTTTTATAAATTTAATAATTATCTATAACACTTACATTTTTCTTTTTATAAAACACATATACGTTGTTATTAATAAATATAAATATAATATATACATATCGAGGAAAGTGAATATGGGTTGTCTTACATCTTTGAATACATGAGAAACTATCAAAATTAAGTCGTTTTGACAAGAAAAACATTAAATCTACCTCATTTGTATCATGTCCTTCACAATATTTGTGTTTTCTCTTGATTTCATCACAACATCACTTAAGTTAGGTTCACATTGATACATGCATTTTCAACATCATATTGTTAGGTGATTTTATTAACTAACAAATTAGGTATAGATTAAAAAATTGTTTGATTTAATTCACCATTAAAATGTGTTTGCACTATGCATATATTAGTTCGAATACTCAAATTTTGAAAAAATGATAACCAAAACTACGTATTTTTTTAGTGATTTTTTATAGTTTCGCATGTAAGCTTAGATGTGAGACAACCACATATTCACTTTTCCCATATATAAAACTAATGTATATGGAGGGAATTATAAATATAAAATTGAAACACAACTTACTGTAATATTTGAATCTCCCTTTATCCTAAAATATAAGTCCACTATAGCATTTTTATTGTCTCAAACTTAATATTTACTTTCAATAACAATCAATCAAAATGATTCTAAGTGGATGAGTGAAGTTCTATTGGTGGACATTGTAAGGAGTCCATTTTTCTTAAAACTTAGTGATATTTGAAAATGAACATATAATTCGGACGGAGCGAGTAATACGCAAAATCATACATATTAGAGCGACTCATGTTATTCCTCGAGATTCGTAAAAGTATTTTTTTAACTAAGAGATTTCAATAACGGCTCATGTTATTCATCTTTATTAGTTTAAACCACGCATGAAAGGATTTAAAAATGCCGTACAGATAAAATGATTATTATCAGGAATATAAATTTCAAAATGAAAACACCACCCCACAGGTTACTGTGAAATATGAGCTTGTACATATAGTAATGACGCATGTAATTTCTCTTTAGAGTTTAAATAAAGAAATTTGAAGAAATATTTTTTCAAAAATCATTACATGCTATTAAACACGCATTATATCTAAGCAATGGTATTAATCATGGTTGTCAGGATCCCGATCCTGATGTTAGGATCTTACGATTTTACGATATTGCAAAGCAAAAACGATCCGGATCTTACATAGGATCTTTGAAAGCTTAAGATCTTATAGGATCTCGATCTTGACCATAGGATCTTAAGATCTAATCCAATCCGATCCTACTTTTCTCGGATAACAAACTAACAAACTGCAAA
This sequence comes from Artemisia argyi, assembly GCA_030686995.1. Classification (NCBI taxonomy): domain Eukaryota; kingdom Viridiplantae; phylum Streptophyta; class Magnoliopsida; order Asterales; family Asteraceae; genus Artemisia; species Artemisia argyi. The sequence continues at coordinate 84,795,129 of CM060681.1, read as the reverse complement.
TTTCTGGATTATTTTTTTTAGAATTTAAAAAGCAACATCTTAATCTTATTAAACATTTCATAATCATAATTTAAGACAACTATTTGATGGAACATTCATATAATTTTGTGTTTATGATATATAATAATTTGTAAATTTGTATAATATTACAAAACTATTAAGAAAATGACATTATAGTAGGATCATAAGATCCCGATCCGATCTTACGATCACGATCTTGCAAAGACGAAAACGATCCTGGGTAGGATCCCGATCTTGAAAACCTTGGTATTAATAGTTAATTTAAACAACATTAACTATATCTTTATATTAGTTAAACAAAGTCAAATAATTAGTACAATAAAATCATATATAAAATATTTGATGACCTATAATCCACACTCGGGTCACGAACCCGATTAATGGACATTACTAACGCCCAAGCCCATCACGCGTGGGCTATCATAATAATGATTGGGCTACCATGCTAACGGTTTGGGCTCACGAAAGCTCAAACCCAAATATATTATTTATGGTCTTGATAATGATCTTCTATTTATTGGATAAAGATCAATAGACCAGATAAGGCGAGATACGCCGAAGAGTGAGGAGCACGAAATCTACAAGGATTCCGTGCCTATATAAAGAATATCACGGCTCTCATTGAGGTATCATCTAAAAACCCTAACTCTTCACTATAACCCTAAAACCGATTACTTACTCTCACGTCGGAGGATAATCGTGGGAGACAATCCAACGATAAGCCTAACGGTGTTGTTTGCTTTCTTAGTGCGCACGTCTCAAGCATTAAGATCCAATTGATACGAGAACAGGAACCCAAACAAGGAACGCTCAACTTTTGTATCAACAAGTGGTGTCATCCGTGGGACCCTACACTAAGAACTAGAATGACGAAGCATCGAAACTCAAGCCAGCGGACTCCGCAGATGGAGAAAACACATGGTGACTCCCAGAGGAAGAAACATCAAAGTGATTCGACCTCTAAGCAGGCCTCTGGAACAACCAGTGCGCCCAGTCACCAAGAATCAGGCCCAGGTCTGATCTTTCCAACGGTAGAATTGCCCACAGGGACTACCCAGACCACTACGGCGGCCCCTAGCGCGGAAGATCTACAGCGCACTCTCTTCACTACTCCCCACCAAACAGTACTCATCGTGGACACCACTAAGCCGCCATGCGCGCCTAATCGAGATAGAGGACCTAATGTGGAAACAAACATCCTCGCGCTAGAAGGAGGCGCGCCTGAATTATCGCTAAGTAATTTTGTGTCTCAAAACTACGAAACCTTAGCTGCCCTTATGCAAGAGGAAGCAAAAAGAAGGTCAAGTCAGAGCCTGCAAGCCCGGATCAACTTTGGACCTGAGTACGAAGCATCCCCACCGCGCTATCGGAAAGAGAGACGCGTAAAGGATAGCCTCCAACTTCCAGTGTTTGCTAGGGTTGGAAGAAAAGCTATGGATGATGAAACAGCTGATTCGCAATAATCGGAGGAGCATGAAGACGATGGAAGGCGTACCAATGTCCACGCTAGGTTTGGTAGCCGCAGGATTCAGGATAGACTTGGATGGCAGCGCTCACCAAGCGAGAGCCCTTCAAGGTCTAGTAGTAGAAGAGTTCATGATAGGCTTGGGAGACAACACTCCCTAAGTGAAAGCCCCTCAAGCTCGGACTCCGAGGAAAAATGGTGTAAGCATCGCAAAAGGGTCCACTCCTCCTCAAGTGACTCCTCGGACAACGAGGACAAAGAAACAGGACACTGGAAGTACAGGAGAAGACATCGCGATGAGGAAGACGAAGATATATCCCTTCCTTGGCGCCGCCAAAAGGTCGACGCATTCACGTAGCGCATCAACGATTATTCAGAACATAAGAGAAGGCGCATGCCAGCCAATGTTAAAACATATGATGGGACGGGTGATCCTGATGACCAACTAAAATTTTTTGAATCAGCCGCTACTATCGAAAATTGGCCACAACCTGTGCGGTGCCACATGTTTAACTCCACATTGGTGGGAAATGCGCGAACCTGGTTTAGTAAGGTGCCACAAAGATGCATAAACGGGTTTGAAGAGTTGCGAAAGGCGTTTCGTTTGAACTTTACCCAAAGAAAGAAGTGCGCCAAGAACCCTGCCGAACTTGCCAGAGTAAAACAGCGCCAAGGGGAATGCACAAGCGCTTAATGGGAGCGCTGATTGGCTCAAAAGCAGTCCACTAAAGTCAACCACAGGTGTGTTCAATATAGTCAAACTACCTAGACCAATGCTTCCGGGTAATATAGGGTATCACCAGGTCGTTATGTCCTGATGAGGTGTGAATTGTGCTTTAGAGTGCTTGTGATCGGGTGATTTTTCAGAGGAAAGGTTTGTGATGAGAATTATGAAATGAAATAGCTTAGGAAAGCTATATGATTGATTACGTGAATTAAGAGGAAAAGAGCTAAATCCTAAAAACGTACGTTTTAATTATAAACGTATACTGACGTACGTGATAAAAAGTAAAACTAATTAACTAAAAAGGCTAGGGATGTGAAATTAATGTTTTTACAATCCTAATAAATAAAGAAAATTTTTAGAATAAAAAAAATTATTTTTACACTATTTAATTATTTATTATTAATTAATTACTAATTACTTATTAATTAACTAATTATATTGATTTAGATTATTAAAAATACTACAAAGACTTAGATAATTAAGAAAATTTTTATATATCTAATTAACCATCACAGGAATCTTAAAAAATTATAAAAAGTTGGTTTTATGTATTTTTAAACTAATTTACCAATTATTATTCTAATTATTAATTAATTACTAATTAAACTAATTAAATTCAAAAAAATAGAAAATAATAGTAGAAATTCTGGAAAAATTCCTAAAATTGTTTTAACTTATATAAAAGCTAGGAAAATTATAAAAACTAGGTATTACTTAATGAAATCTAATTTTACTATTTAATATTTTAATATTGATTAATAATTAATTAAACTAATATTAATTCTAAAAATCACTAAATGACAAAGGAAAAATCTAGAAAAAATCTCAAAAATACTTCAAACTATTAGGAACTGAGGAAAAATATGAAAATGTATAAGTGCTTAATAATAAGCTAAAAAGAAAAATGAAAAAGATAACTTCTATTAAATAGAAGCTATCACTATAATTAAGTTTGGTTTTTCTTGGATTTTCTATTTCAAAACTATTTATACACTGATTATATGGAACATTAATGAAAACAAAAATTATGGAAATGGAAAAATAAGTAGTTTGAGAGCTTATGGAAATGGCAGATGAGCTTTTTGGCTCAAAATGATGTCCAAAAGCTCAAATAAGCTATTTAACTAGAAACAAAGGAAAAGTAATTTGCAACTATGCTAAGTGAACTGGAAATAAGCAAATGGAACAAGAAACCAGCACTGAATAAGCTCAAATGAGCAAATAAGCACTTCCACTCACCCCTGTCAAACAAGCAGGCCTGCAAGGGTTTTGTAGGCCTAATTCAGCTAGGGGCAAGGGATCAAAAGACAAAAGTGAACCTTGGAGTGTAAAGCTGGCTTATTGGTGATTCCAAAAAGCCAAATACTTCACAATGGGACCCACTAAGGTGCTCTGGATGAGCTTATGAAAAAGCCTTGTATGTACTGATGAATCAGTACACATAAAGAGATGGGACAAAATAGAAGCTGCTTGCAGCCCTAGGGAACAAGCTTGAAAAAGCTAAGTTATTATTGGAACTTTGAAATGGCTTGCTAAGATTCTCAACAAACCAAGTTACACAAGCTGAAGCTCAAAAGAGAGCTTATGATGGGCTTGTGAAAAAGGGCTCAACTACACTGATTGCTCAGTGTAGTGAGTTGTTTTGAACAATCATGATAAGCAAATAAGTAGTTGTAAAAAGCAAATAGTGGAAAAGAGAACATGTACACAACAAGCTAGCCATGTAAACTTTTAAAATCAACAAGAATCTCAAGCTATTATGCACTTTTAAACAATATGCAAGCGTATGAAAGTTACTTGCCAAAGCTGTGCACAGGGGAGGTTCTTCCCTTGCAGCCTCAAAGGAGATGATGCATACCACTCATAAAAAATCACAAAATTGAAATGGTGATTGATTTTTGTAGATTAGGTGAGATACTTTAATATCTGAAGATTTCAAGTTCTAGTTCTCAACACAAAATTCTGGAAAATTATTACAAAAAATGAGATTCTGCACATCCAAGCATTTTTGACTTTTTCTATTGTAACCTAAAGTTGACTTTGGTGACTTTCTAAGACCTATAACGGATTAATTAAGTTATATTAAGTTAAAACAAAACTAATTTAAGCTAGTTTAACTACTTGTGAAAGGATTTGGAAGGTTATGAATCCTAAAATCTTAACAGTTGTGAGATTAAAGAGATGAAAAACCAATTTTGACTTTTTAGCTAATAAGTCCTAGATTTTCAGTTTTAACTAACCTATTAGGGACTTAGGTGACATGTGTCAAACACAAAGAGCAACAAAAGAACACTAAAACTCAGCAAACACTATTGAGCCAAACACTCATTATCCAACTGTGAACAAAAACTATTGAAGCGGCATTGAGATCAAACTTTCCAAACCAAATCACAACTTCTTACTATGATCAATCTCAGTTGATAGTGCTTATAACCACAGATTTCAGACCTTAACACACAAATATTCAAATGCACTTATGAATCCAATATATGAAACAGTAACAAATCATATGACACCAAACTCAGACCAATCAATTGTAAGTGATGTAATCTACTAATATTAAGCAATTATCAGATTATGTAAGTAACAATAAGTAATAACAAACAAACAAAATCAAATTTCAACTACTTTATACTATTTTTGGAGGGATTGTGAATATCAAAGAACTTACAAGACACCCTCAACAAGAACAGAGAGTTATCCTAAGTAGCCTATCTTTAGATAGGCTGAGCACTTCCCAAATTTGCCCCAATCTATCTTTGAATACCAGGAATCAAATCCACCACTCAGCAGTTGACTTTCATTGACTATTTTTTGTATTTTTGGTTTTTGAAACTATACTGAATTTTATGGTTACTAAAAGCTTGTAAAAGCTTTCTGGGAGCTTATGTGTCCTAATTTAATCCATAATAACAACCAAGATCAACATTACACTACGAATGGAATTTTATCATAAAACTTGCACAATTTGAATACTTGAAGAAATACTTGAATTAATACTTTAAAAAGGTTCACAATACACTTAATTAACTTGAAACAACTCTTGAAAGCTTTAAGATACAATAAAACTATGAAAATTACTTAAACGGCTAAAAATAAACTAAGTTACACTACCACCCTTTGCCCTCTGCTTCTCTCTCCTTTTGTAGTAGTTTCTTAGGGTTCCTCTGAGCATGCTTGACTTTTCCTACTTCTGTTTGAGCCCTTGTATGCTTGGAATCAATCTGAGCCATTCAAGTTGCTTTTGGCGGGAAAGGTGGGATTAGTCAATTGGCAGTTACTTGGAGAAGTTTAGGGACAATAAATGAGGTTTGGATGTTTGTGGAGGCCAAGGGGGACAAGTGATGGTGTTGGTGAGCTGGAGGTGAGGAGGGGGGATGAGCAGGTATCCAAGTGGGAGGGGAAAGGGTGGAGGTCAAAGGGTGTTGACCCTGTGGTGGGATTATTTAAAACGGAGGGAGTATATTATTATTAGGGGGTGGGCTGGTTGGTTGTTGGGCCATGGGGTAAAGGTTGTTGGGCCATTGGAGTGATAAGGGGGCTGGGCTGGGTGATGGTTGTGTTTGTTTGTTGGGTAAATATAACAAAGGGTCCGTTTGGTAGTAGTAAACAACAAGGACCAAAAATGTGATTCCACCAAAGATAAGGGACCTGAATTGTAACTCTCCAAAGATTGTTATAATGACCAGACTTGCCAACTTTTATTAATCCAAGGACCATAGATGCAATTTTCCAAAATTTGAAATCCCAAGGACCAAAAGTGTCATTTTTGGATTTTTGAGGGGGTGAAAGTGTAAATTCCCAAAAGTTTATCAAAAGGACCACTGATGCCAAGTTTTAATTTCCCGAGGACTTAAGATGTTAAAATTTAATATTTATGACCCGGGGACTTGTTTTGCCATTTTTGAAACTTTAGGGACCTAAGTTGTCATTTTGTAATTTTTAACTTTAAAGGATTAATTTTGACAACTTGAGAATCCCTAAGGACCTTTGATGATAAATTCCATGTTTTGATTTACCAGGGACTAGTTTTGACAATTTTGAAAGTTTAGGGACTGAAAATTCATATTTTGCAAACTTGACTTGTTTTTTTATCAGTTTTCAATCCTTTTGCATAAAAACACAATCCAGGGATATTTTATGTATTTTAAGGCATTCCTGTATGTTTTCAGATGTTTTTTGCAGTCTAAATGTGACAGAAATGATGAGTATTTACACATTCATCAAGCACTATAAGGATGAATGAATACACGTCAAGGCAGCCCCGAAGTACTAAAAATCTCAGGGTTCATGAATGGGATCAATAACCCAGAACTTATCAGAAGATTAAATGATAAGGTTCCCCAAACCTTTGATGAATTGATGAAGCGCACCAGGTCCTTTATCCAAGGGGAAGCAACTGCTGCGGATAGCATAAAAAGTTACTCAAATTATAGGTCACAAGAACAGCCCAGGAGACAATCCAATGACCAGAGTAGCAACCGCAGCAAAAACTACCGCAATCAGAGAAGTGGAGGAGATAACGACAAATACACTCCACTCACGAAGACTCCAAGGGAGATATTTGCGACAGAAGGTGCAAACTTCCCGAAACCTCCACCAATGTGCACCCTAGAGGATCGGCGCGTAGGAAGTGGGTACTATGAATATCATGGACAAAAGGGCCACACCACCAACGAGTGTGTCCAATTGTGCCAACTAATTGACAAATTACTGAAAGAAGGCAAAATGGATCACCTCGTCAAGAACATCAAGGAGGGGAAAGATAAACAAAAGAATAGGGGCAAGAAAGAGACACCTAAAGACAAGGCTGACACCATCTACATGATACAATCATGGCAGTGAAAGACAAGGCAAAATGTCAGCCAAAAGTTTTCCTATCGGAACAAAATCTCTTTCCCTACTCTAACTGTGGACAATGCAGTAGTAGAACCGCTCACCATTGAGATACATATGGGGGGTCACGATATCCACCGCATGTATGTTGATGAGGGAGCATCAGCAGACATCATGTATGAACATTGTTTCAAAAGGTTGCGACCTGATATATGAAGTCAGCTAATTCCGGCCACGACGTCACTGACTGGCTTCACAGGAGAGAAGATATGGCCCATGGGGCAATTACGATTACTTGTGGTCGTTGGTAATGAGCAACACTCTCGGCAGCCTGGATGAACTTTATGGTAATTAGATCTCCTTCTCCATACAATGGCATTGTTGGAAGACCAGGAAAATCAGCCATGCGCGCGGTACCGTCCACGGCACATGGGATGCTCAAATTCCTAGTAGAAGGAGGCATTGTCACCCTCTACAATACCACTGTTCCACCTAAAGAACGAAACATGGTGACGAGGGAGACCCCGCGCAATCCGGACCAGCACGCAGCTAAAGTGTCAAACCTGAAGGTCGCAATTAGGGGTGTAAATGAGCCAAGCTTTTATCAAGCAACTCGAGCTCGAGTTCAAGCTCAACTCGATTGAGCTGAGCTTTTATCGAGCTCATGTCGAGCTCAAGCCCACTAAACTAGCTCGAAACATATAATGAGCCGAGCTCGAGCTTTTGATAGCTCGGCTCGAGCGGTTATCGAGCTTTTCGAGCCTTAGTATAGATATATTTTCATATTATTTTCATGTATGTAAATAAGGGCTGATTTGAATATTAACTAAATTATAAAGACTAACTCCATAAAGGATAACATATTTTCTTGTCTTGGTTATGAGAATTTTATTGTTGGTTTTATTTATCTTAAAAATATCTAATTTAGTTTTCAAACGGTTAAGTATTTCTCCTCCAGTTTATGATTTGAGATCATGCAAAAACTGTGTGAAGACTATATTTATTTTATGGCAACTGCAATTTGCAATTCGTTTTGACACGAAATGGTGTATCTACTATTTTGTTCGAGATCATTTTAGCGGTAAATACCAATTGGCATATATTCGAGCTTTTCATGTATATTATTTCGAGCTTTTCAAGCTAAGCTCGAGCTTTGCTCGAATCCTGCTCGAGCCGAGCTCAAACTTGGATGGTTAAAGCTTGATGAGCAATCGAGCCGAGCTCGAGCCAACCTTTTATCTTTCGAGCCGAGCTCGAGCCTTGTTGAGCTCGGGCTTGGCTCGGCTCGATTACACCTCTAGTCGCAATCCACCCTGATTACCCTGATCAAGAGATATCGATTGGGGGATCGCTGTCTGACAAAGGTAGAGCGGCCGTGTGCACACTCCTGCAAAGGAATCTAGACATCTTTGCGTGGGAACCAAAACACATGACTGGCGTGCCACGATCGATTACAGAGCACAAGTTGAAAATCTGACAAGGATACCCTCCAATAAGGCAGAAAAAGCGCGGCCAGACTTCATCATTGAGAAGCCAGATACTGAGGATCCACCTTCAAAAAGCGAGGCAAAACTACAGGAACCATGGGTTCTATTCACGGACGGCTCTTCGTGCGTGGATGGGTCAGGCGCAGGCCTTATCCTCACCAGCCCAGAGGGAATGAAATTCACTTACGCACTGCGTTTTGAATTCACAGCCACGAACAACGAGGCAGAATATGAAGCCCTAATCGCTGGATTACGCATTGCAACTCGAATGGGTGTACGCAACCTAGAAGAAAATGTTGATTCTCGATTAGTGGCCAATCATGTGTTGGGCGAATATGTGGCTAAAGAGGATAACATGGTCCAATACCTCGACAAGACCAAATCCCTAATCCAGAACTTTGACAGGTTCACCATTAAACAAGTTCCTAGAGGGGAAAACAAAAAAGCAGATGCACTGAGCAAAATCGCATCTACAAGCTTCGCGCACCTGTCAAAACAAGTATTGGTGGAAACCTTGAAGAACAAATCCATCTCGGAGATGGAAATATCCACGGTGATAGAAGAGCAGGATCCTACGTGGATGACACCTATCATTGAATTCTTAAGCAAGGGTATATTACCCCATGAGCAGAAGGACGCTCGAAGAATACGGCGCACAGCGCAGAGGTTCGAACTTCGAGATGGTGTCCTCTATCAACGCTCATTTCTACAGCCATGGCTTCAGTGCATTGGACCTCTCCAGGAAGATTACGTACTCCGAGAGATCCACGCCGGTTCATGCAGTATGCATTCAGGACCACGGTACGTTGTAGCACGAGCATTGCGGTTAGGATACTATTGGCCTACTATGCATCATGATGCGCGGGACATGATAGTGAAATGTAGCGACTGCCAGGTCCACAGACCCATCCCGTGCCAACCACAACAAGAGCTAATGCCTATCACTTCACCATGGACATTCTACAAATGGGGTATCGATATCGCATGTCCATTCCCTGTCGCGGCAGAGGGACTGAAATTACATCACTAAGTGGATTGAGGCAAAAGCAGTAGCAACTATCACAGGAAACCAGGTAAAACGCTTTGTTTGGGAAAACATTGTATGCCGCTTTGGACTACCTGGAGAAATTATTTCTGACAACGGAAAACAATTATGTGATAACCCGTTCAAAGACTGGTGCGCGCAACTAAATATTACACAACACTTCGCGTCAGTTAAGCACCCACAAACCAATGGTTTGGTTGAACGCGCGAATCGTAGTCCGGGCGAAGGAACTAAAGCGCGTCTTGACAAACACAAAGGAAGATGGGTGGATGAATTGTCGCATATTTTATGGGCGCACCGCACGACAATCAAAGTCAGCACTGGAGATACACCATTCTCTCTTGTCTATGGGACAGAATCTGTCATACCAGCTGAAATTGGGATGCCATCTATTCGTACGGCGGAAGTCAATGTTACAACCAATGACGATGAGCGACGCATAGACTTGGATCTGTTGGAAGAAAGGCGCGAACGTGCAGCTATATGTGAGGCAAGAGCTAAGTTAAAGATGAAGGGATACTATGATGCTAAAGTCAGAGGCACTTCATTCAGACCAGGTGACTTTGTATATCGTGCTAACGATGCAAGCCACGCAGAAGATATAGGAAATCTTGGACCAAAGTGGGAACGACCCTATGAGGTCACGGAAGCACTAGGCAAAGGCGCATATAAGACGCGTGATATGGATGGCCATGAGCTGCCACGCATATGGAATATTTGCAATCTCAAGAGATGCTATCTTTAGGAAAGGCTACGGCCCACGCACAGACACCTCCGCACTTTAGTAAGTGCTCAATAAATGTCCGTACATTTACATTTTGTTTTTTTTAGGGAAATGTCTTTTTCGTTTCTTTTCAAAAACTTGCAAGAATTAATCAAATATCGCGGTTTCTAGCTAACTCCGCGACATAGTTAACTTTATTGCTTACATCTTATTTATGTCTCAATATTGTTGATTTATCTTTTTGCCTACATGGCGTGCATGCATTAACTAAGACCCACGATAGCAAAAAGGATTAGTAAATCTAATAAATAACTTGTTGAGTAAGAGGGTTGCAAACCCATCAACATTGGATCACGCATCCTTGTTAAACACCTTACTTTCAAGACGTTAGAGTAAGTTCAATGCGTGTCCCACGAAGGATACGCAACAATGCACACTGTGCACGTTTAGCAATTTAGGAGCCAAGACTCTTGATTCCTTGTTACGGCATTTACAGTACGCTGCAAGTTAGCCCATACACTCACGAATTTTATATTCGCATATATATTATGTTATGGACTTAATATGTAACTATAAAGGATGATAAATCCTACAATTTTTTTCTAAGTACGTTTTGATCACAATTTGACTCTTGGATGTCTTTTATGTGAAGACAAATAATCTAAGTACAAATAGGAGGATACAAATATACGTACAAAAACCAACTTTATTTTTCATCATAAACTACGAGTTTATACAAGTGATAGATTCAACATACACATGTGCAACAAAAAAGGTGAATCTATAATAGCCTAAATACTACGAGTGCGTCTATGCCCTGAACTACCAACATTGGACGCTGAACTCCCAGCCTCCTCAAGCCTTTTCAGTAGGCTACTATCCTCAGGCGACACTGTCGCCACGCTGACAGGAATCCCATCAGATCTAGGAAGATGCGCTGCACCAACACCACACAGTATCGCCTTCCCTTTCACACCCTTCTTCCTTGCGAGCCTTGTTGCATGGGCTTCCAAGGATGCCTTCAAAGATATTTCTTCTCCAGTGCGAAAGGGTTCAACATGTCCTGTGGACGCGCAAACACGGCTGCGACTCATCAGGCTTCAAAAAATACTCAGGTTGTGCCTCCGCGTCCTCCGCTATGTGCCTCGCCAGTGTTAACCCCTCCATAATTACACTGATGGGGTAATCCTGATCACGCTCCAGTTGAGCGATGCGAGGGAACTCGAAGAGCTTCATCTTCTCCATCGCAGCAACAAGCTCCGCATAGCCATCTCCAGTGTAGCCTTGCACTTCTATGAGGGGCACTGTCAACAACTTGCCCTTGTGCAGCTCTTCCATAGCTTCAGCCTTGCCACACACTAAGGCACACTGCACAACGTTCCCAAAAGCCTCAACAACCTCTTGGGACTCTAGCGTGCCCATAGCAGGCAAGCGAAGACCATGACTAATCAGCCACCTACGAATAAAACAACAACCCATTATAAGACAATAATTTCAAGGGAATTACATACGGGAAACTGAATAAGAAAATCAAAAGGAATTAAGTACCTGCGCTCAGCAACAGCAGACACCAAGTGAGGGTACAGCTCCTCATCATACTCAATGCTCAGCTTGCGTAGTTTACCCTCCTGCTTTTCCAAGGCGCCCTCCATAGCCTTGCGGAACACATCCAACTAGGCGAATTGCTTGCTCTTATTCTCCTGCATATACTTCAACCCCCATAAGCAGGTAGCCTTATACTGGTCAAAGGCAGCACGCTCATGGCTCAAGTCAGCCAGTAGAGATAACCTTTCATCCGCAAGCCTCTTGGAGTGCGCAGTTGTTGACTCCATGGCAGCTTGAACACTCGCCAACTGCGTCTTCACTAACGCAATCTCCTCATCCTTATGCGCGCTACTGCTACCTTCACCATCGTACTGCGCCTTGAGTTGAGCGACCAATGTGGCCTGACGTGCAGCAGCCACGCTCAACTCCTCTATCAGCGCCTCCGCAGACATCTCCTCACTAGCCTTGGGAGGCTCTTCCACCTGAGGGTGACTCACCTTAGGTGGCGATTGCTCCATATGCATTGCATCACCCCCTGCAGCTTCGTCACTACATATAAAGAGCAAGAAGTCAAGACATTATATCGATAAAAAGAGAGAGAGAGAGAGAGAGAGAGAGAGAGAGATAAGAAGAAGAAGAAGAAGAAGAAACATGACATTGTTACTTACTTGGGAGAGGAGGTCTCAGCATTATCCCGCGCAGTCACAGATAGCGACACATCCTCATCTGTGGACACATCCACAGTAATGACGTGGCGTCTGCACTCGGATGTGCCCACGCCACTATCGCCAGACACCTTGCGCTTCACTCCCTGATGCGCCTCTTCAGAATCACTGTCAACTTTGAAGATCCCCATACGTGAGGAATCAGTGCGCGAAGGCTTAGGGGTTTGCACTTCCGGAGAAGGAACATTTTACACGGGAGTCACTTCCAACAAGGGTTTGGCGACGTTAGCCGGTTCCTCTTGCGCATACTCCATGCTGCCCCCGCCTGTGGCTTCTAGAATGGGTGTCTCCCCCTCCCTCAAAGGACGCACCCCCACAGTTACTTGTGCGGGCTTTGATAGCTTCACCACTCTAAACAAGTCCATCTCTGCGCAATACATAACAAACAACAAAAAAATTGGAGTTACATATAACTACAATACGAAAGCATGCTTACACTACAGATGCGAAGGAAAGGAAGGACAAGCACCCACCCCGGCCATTATCATCCAGAAAAGTTGGCACCTCGTCCGCGCCTTGGAAGAAATTGCGACTAATCCCCATGTGAACCAAAAACTCTTCTGGGTAAGAGTTGATGGGGATGCGGTTGGCATTTATTGTCTCTGCATCATCTGTGTTGTACGTCCCGGGGTCTGGGCACTCATCCTTTGGTAGCGTCCCCTGAGTATAGAACTCAAAGAGCCAGGGGAACACTTTATTATCCACCCAGAAAAATCTCTCCCTCCAATTCCTAAGGGCGTCTACCTTCTCCGTATAACATTGAAGGCGTTCTGCGCTTCGAAAAAGACACCCACCCGTTTGACCACGTTGTGTGGTAGAAAGTGCGGAAGAGATTGATGGTTGGGTTTATGGCAAGTAAACGACAGTTTACTTCAAAATTGGTTATCTTCGCCGCACCTATACAATGCAGCTGGGATATGTGCAGACGGTAAAAATTGAGCACGTCAATCAGGAATAAGGATATAGGCATGTGTTGATTCGCAAATTCGAAAAAGCGTATGTATACCACTACCTTCCCCTCAGGGAAGTCAGCAATAGTTGTGTCCGCCCCCAGTACAACCGGATGCAACGCAAGGGAAATATAATAGTCCGAGGTGAATTGACGGAGTTCATCCTCGTCTATCTCGAAGGCAAAATCATTTAACTGACGCACCATTTTTGAAATATAATTTGATTACGATGCGCACGCGCTGTTACCTTAATGAAGAATAAATTTCTTGATTGGTATTTGGCGATTCTAACAATGGTGGAAATGGCGATTAACTGTGATAATCACAGTGAAAACGAAGAACCTTTATATAGGGTTACCCCTAGCCTCGGAAGAATGCCATGTGGATCATACTAACTCTAATCGTGTGGCTGGAATATCAACAGATACAACACTTTTTCACGATTTTTGAGGAATACGTGTGACTCATTTAGACTACATACATCGTATGTTTATTTTTGGCGGGAAATACTTGGAGCTTCCCCGTCACGCTTACCGCTAACGTTGTTAGTCTAGCATACGCGGCCACACCCTGCACATACTAGACTGGGGGGGACATGATGACGTATAGTCCACACTCGGGTCACGAACCCGATTAATGGACATTACTAACGCCCAAGCCCATCACGCGTGGGCTATTATAGTAATGAATGGGCTACCATGCTAACGGTTTGGGCTCACGAAAGCTCAAACCCACAAATATTATTTATGGTTTTGATAATGATCTTCTATTTATGATATAAAGATCAATAGACCGGATAAGGCGACATACGCCGAAGAGTGAGGAGCACGAAATCTACAAGGATTCCGTGCCTATATAAAGAATATCACGGCTCTCATTGAGGTATAATCTAAAAACCCTAACTCTTCACTATAACCCTAAAACCGATTACTTGCTCTCTCGCCGGAGGATAATCGTGGGAGACAATCCCACGATAAGCCTAACGGTGTTGTTTGCTTTCTTAGTGCGCAGGTCTCAAGTATTAAGATCCAATTGATACGAGAACAGGAACTTAAACAAGGAACACCCAACTTTTGTATAAACAATATTAATTCATATTTTAATACATAATAAAAATTTTATGTAAAAATTTATGCATGCATATTATAAGTATAAATTTGTTAACATAATTTTAAATATTATTTAATAGCAAGCGCGAGGTTAAATAGTAGTAGTTATATAAAAGTCATAATCGTCATGCATGACTTGAATATAAAATAAATTTAGTGAGCTTTTTATATTCAATTTTCTTATTGGAATTGGTTAAAAGACATCACATGTTTACTTTTTTCACAGAAAAATACAGTAACAAATGGGAGTCGTGTTTGAAATTGCATCATAAGGTGGACGACAAGAGTTTAACAATATCTTAGGCTAGTGGTAACCCTGCTCGAGATAAATATTATAAAAAAAGATTATTTTTATAGTTACATAAAATAGCTTTTGATTTTTAGAAAATGAAACTCTTTTCTCTTTTTTTTTTTATTATTTTTTTTTTATTTATTTTTTATTTTTTTAATAACTTCATATAAGTTATATTTTCTAAACAAAGATAAATTTTTAAATAGCGTATTTTATGAAAAATAAGCATAATCTTTCAACAATCTTGTATGTCAAACATATCCACTACTCTCAATAGTTACACCATTCTACTTTCTATCTGAGCGTCACATCAGCTTTCTTTATTTATTTACCTCTCTTCACTAATTCTCATTTTTCACATCGGTCACACCATCTCATCTTTAACACATTTTTTAATTTATTAAAAACTATTTTTTATTCATTAAATTAATAAAAATGTTACATAAATAACTAAAAACGTAAAGGTACGAAATAAGAAACGTAAAAATTACATAAATAATTAAAAACGTAAACTAATATGGTAAATTCCACCTTGCCTTGATCACCTGCCTTGCGTCCTCGACCCTTAAGCTTTGTTCTTCAGTTAAGTGAACAGTAGGCTGCAGATTGAACTGTTCGTCTTTTTAACATTGCTCCATTTCTCGGATTCTCAACTCTTGTTGCTTCAGTTCCACCTCCTGTCTTTTGATCTCCAAAAATGCTTCAACGTTCCGTGTCTTTTTGGTGTTGTACGGCTCGTTGGCAGTTGTATATTCGTTGACCATCAACCTTGCCGACGCATCCTCATTAACAAATTTTGATGTTATACGGATCGTTAGCAGTTGTATATTCATTGGTAGTTGCAATCACCGTCTCCGGCTCCACTCACTGCCAGCCGAAAGATGTTATGATCACACCACAAAATTTAGCAACTTTTGGAAGCACAATCTTTATTTCTCGTTTATCATATCGTAGGTCTGACAACGTGTTATAGGACAATTTTTGAACATGTTATGTAACCACCCGTAATTTTTCCTTATGAATAGTAAATGTTAACTTATGATTTGCGAATCATTATGATAATTAAAACCGTTTTTACCGATAACAAAAAATTTTGTTTGTTAGTCGAGTTACATTTTTATGATCACAACGACGTTTGTGATTACCGTTTACCTTGGAACGCGCTTACGCACCCTAGATAGTATAAGTATCGCGAATTAATTTTTATAACTAACGTTTATTAAGTAATGTAATAATTATATAATTATATATTTATATATATACGTATATATTCCGATAATTAACCAAATGCGTCCTAATAAACTCCCGAGATCATGAAAATTTCCACGAACACTCTGTAACTACTCATAACTTTGACACAATTTTCGAGACCAGCCAAATGGGCCAATACTTCCATTGGGCCTCGGCCCAGTTTCTACTTGTTAGCATTAAAAATATGTATTTAGAAGTGATGGTCATTCTCATACATGTAACTTTGTAATGTGTCGTAGATTACAATAGAATAGTCAATGGGCTTATGGTTTGGACTAATCTAATAGGTTATAAGTTATGTATTACAACTAGTCCATACTTAATGTAAAAGTCCAATCCATGACCAAGCCCATCCAAGCCCATTAGGGTGTTACATCTCTTACTATATAAACACCTCAAATGAGTCATTTGAGGTGTGTGCTTGTGTGTGCTTGTGTGTGTATTTGTGTGTGTTTCTCTAATAAAAGCTCTCATATTTTCATCTCTCTTTCTACATATACGAATTACATATACTCTCACCAAGTCACCATCTTTCTTCTTCTAATCTTCTATATTTGTGATAAAGTTGATAGATATAAGGTCATACAAGTGGTATCAATCGCCTAACAATGATTTAGGAGTGTGTGGAAATCGTTTGTATCAAGTTTTTTGTGTCTAAAGTTGCGTTTTTCTTATTTAATGTGTACTTTTCTTGCAAAAAGTCTTGATCTTTAAGTGTTTTAGTGTTAAAGTTGTTGTTTTTATTGAAGTTTTAGTGATTCTAAGTGTTTTGGGAAAGATTTGATCATTAGAAACAAGTGAAAAAGGAGTTTTTGGGTGAAAAAATCGTATTTTTGAAGTTTTCTGGTCATCCTACGCGTAACTTGGGTGAATAGTACAAGAAACAGCTGTCTACAGTACTTCCTACGCATAACTTGTGGTCAAAACCCTTTTCCTACGCGTAACTCTGGTCAAAACCCTTTTCTTACGCATAACTTTGGTTTTCTACGCGTTAGATTGAGATCCTACGCTTAACAATGATTTTCTACGCGTAAGTTGAAGTCTACGCATAAATTCTTACGCGTAAGTTTCAGAAATCTACGCATAAGTTTCTTCTAAGGTCTTCTCTTCGTGCTACGGTGACTCAGTACTTCCCTGACTTGGATAAGTTTGTGGAATACTTCGACACGGGATATCTTTCAAGCTTGGACAAGTTTGAGAGATCAAATTGGTTGAAAAAACCTTACACGTAACTTTTCTTACGCATAAACTCAAAGTTTACGCGTAAAAATCAAAGCTTACGCATAAACATTTTGTTTACGCATAACCTTAATTTTTACGCATAACCTGAAAGTTTACGCATAACTTTTCTTACGCGTAAGATTTGAAGTTAACCATAAGATTTGAAGTTAAGCGTAAAAATCACTGTTTACGCCTTGGTTTAAAAATGCGCGCATCATTGCGCAAATTGCACGCATCATTGCATTGCATTTGAAATGTCGCATTATGGGGCCTAATGCAAGGGCATCCCAAATTGCATTCGCATTAGACCGCAATTTACCGCATTTGTCTAATGCTAGCAATGGCCGCAATTATCGCAATCTAGAATTTAGGTCATTTTTGTAAAAAAGAAACTATATAAAAGAGATCCAAGTATAAAAATGGGATTTTAAAGATAAAACTTGTTAAAAGATGTACAAATAAAACATGATAACGAAAATATAGTATCTTGCATTTTTAAATTATTTATTTTACAAATGAATTATTGGCCTAATTTCAATATCCTAGTAACTTATTTCGTAAGTTTATTGCATTTACTTGGTACTTGAAAGGATATACTATGTATAAATAATTTTGTACTTATTTTAGTACTAAACGCAATGCGTCTAAATTGCGCTCGCATTCGCATCACGCATCACGCAATGGCTTTTGGGAACTTTAGCGCATCGGATCGCAAAACGCAATTTTAAACCAAGGTTTACGCATAAGTTCAGGGTTTACGCGTAAGTTTTTGACTTTTTGACAACCAAACTTCAAACGGCCATAACTTTTGAACCGTAACTCCGTTTTCGACGAATCAGCTGTCAAAACGACCGCGAGACCGAGAAGAAGGACACGTTGAATCATCTAAAGATCATTCAAGCCCAGCTTCGAGGCCCAAATCCACTCTGAACGAAAGTTATTGAGGTTTTAAGGTTTCAGATCAAATTTTTCTCCATAAAAACTTGCATCAACTTACACTAAACACTACTCCTACTTCGTTGGAACGATCCGAGAATCAACTTTATCCATCTACACTTCATCAATGGCTACTCAGCAAGATATTCATGCAGCTGGTGCGGAAAACCGACCTCCAATGCTTGAAAAAGGTGGATATCTCCCATGGACAAGCCGTATGCTTCGTTACATCAAAACAAAGGATACCGGGCACCTAATGATCAAATCCATAGAAAACGGTCCATTTCAGCCATGACAAGTTCAAATTCAAGGTAATCCAAATACAACACCTCCTACTGAACCAGTAGTGCGTATACAAACAGAAGCAGATTACACTGATGAAGACAAGGCACAGATCAAAGCTGATGATATGGCAATGCATTTAATCCAACTTGGATTACCTCGGGAGATCTTTGCTGCGGTCGACAGTTGTGAAAGTGCTCATGCTATGTGGGAACGTGTTAGAAGAATATGTCATGGAACAGAAATTGGACAACAAGATATTGAGAACAAACTTCTTACTGAATGGGAGAACTTTACATCCACTAAAGGTGAAGAGATTGAATCTTACTACACAAGGTTTTGCACTTTGATGAATGAGTTAATCAGAAACAAGTTGACACCACGAACAATTGTAACAAACATCAAATTCGTCAATAACCTTCCAGAAGAATGGGGTCGTTATGTTACAATTGTTAATCAGACAAAGGATTTACATCAGGTGAATTATGATCAACTCTATGACTTTCTGAAGCAAAACCAAGCTGAGGCTAATGAAGTTAGGAAAGAAAGATTGGCAAAGAATCATGATCCTCTCGCACTAATTGCTAATACACCAACACCATTACAAGTGAACACTCAACAACCATCATCATCCACTCACAACTACATGCAACCATCATACATTGAACAACCATCACCGGTCTACCAACAACAATTCTACCCACAACAACAACAAGAAGTTATTCCACAACAGACATACCCACAATTCCAAGAACCAGAATTCACTGACAATGATGAAGCTGCTGCAGCATTGACTCAAGCGTTTGCTTTTCTGTCAAAGGCATTCCAAGGACGCTATTCTACACCAACAAACAACAACCAAAGGATTTCATCGAATACTCGCAACAGGCAGATCGCTCAGCCGAGTTTCAATATGGGCAACGGAGGCCAAATGGTTGGAGTTTATGGGAATCAGCAAGGATATGCTACGGGATTTAATATGGGCAATCAGAATATGCAGAATGCAGGTCAGTATGCAGGGAATCAGTATGGTCAGAATGCAGGGAATCGGTTGGGTCAGATTGTTGGAAATCAGAGGGGTCAGAATGTTGGTAATCAGGCAATGGGTAATCAGAATAGAAATGTTGCAGCTCCAGTAGTTGGGAATTTAGGAAATGTGAATCAGGGTAATCCGGTAAAGTGTTTCAACTGCCAGGGTGTAGGTCATATGGCAAGGAACTGTCCTACTAAGCCAAACAAGAAAGATCTAGCGTACTTGCAGAAAGCAGTAATGTTGGCACAAAAGGCAGAGGCAGGGTTTCAGTTGAATGCAGAGGAGAATGACTTTATGGCTCTTATGGATGATATGGAAGATAGAGAAGATATCGATGCGAACTGCATATTCATGGCGAATCTTCAGGAAGCTAAGTATGACACGGATTCTGACACACTTCCTGTTTATGACACCAATGCACCATCTGAGGTATCTAATTTCAACACATGTCACAATAATGATATATTTGATATGTCTCCTCATGAGGAACAGCATTTTGAGAAGCAAGCACCCACTTATGATACATTCCTTGACACGCCAAGTAGTAGCAATACTCCTTTAGCAACTCCAGATGTGAATCATAATGGAGGCTTCGTTTCACAGCATGCTGAGAATGATGAGGAAACACGTGCTTTGTTTGAATCATTATTGAATAATTGTCGTATTGAAATTGAGAATGTGCAAAAGGTCAATCGCGATGTTAAGGCCGCGAATGTTAAATTGACCGCTGAGCTTGAGAGTTACAAATCAACCGTTAAAGCTTTTGAATTTCATAACCAAAGATTGTCTGAATTAGAAACTGGTTATCAAAATTCCGTTTCAGAGAAACAACAATTGCAACTCAAGTTTGACACACTTGATGTTAATTCTTTCAAAAAGATAAAATCTTTAAACACGGAAATTTCTGATTTACAAAACCAACTTTCTAAACAAAAAACAGCTTACTCCAATCTTGAAAAAGAAATGGATGAGTTGAAAAAGGATTTTGCAAAGAAAGAAGACAAACTTTTGGAAGAAATCGTAGAGTCAGAACACATGATTGCTCATTTAGAGGAATTAGTGGTTAAGTCAGGTCAGTCGAGTCAAACAATGAAAATGATTTCAAATCAAATTAACCCGATTTACCATACGAAACATAAAATGGCTCTTGGTAACAACACCCCTTGTAATCTCAAGAAAGCTCAGCAAGAACAGAATGTTTTGTACAATGGTAATGTGATTTATACCAAACATGATCCTCCCGTCGTTCGGGATTCTGTGCTAACGATAGAACATGTCGAAGAGAGCATTAATAAAATGAAACAAAAGGATTTGAAACCCATTGATTATAACAAATTGAACAAACTTTCGGGAATCACTTTTGTTCCACAAACAGAACCATCTGCGTTTTCCATAAAACGACCATTTGCGAAATTCTTGTCTAAAAAGAAAGTTATTTCCAAATCTCTTTCAAAACTGGAACAAATTTCCTCTAACAACACTTTTAATACAAGTGAGGCTAGAGAAATTCTTGATGACGTTAAAAAGAGAATTCAAGAACTTCAAAATATTGTTGCATCGAAAACTACCATCAATATTAACAACTGGCATTCTAGTTTTCATATCGAACAGAAAAAGGTGTTTCAAAACGAAATTACTATCCCTCTGAATAACATAAGTGCAAGGGTAATCCATTTTGAACAAGCTTTCTTAAAAGAA
The DNA here is from genome assembly GCA_030686995.1 of Artemisia argyi. Lineage (NCBI taxonomy): Eukaryota > Viridiplantae > Streptophyta > Magnoliopsida > Asterales > Asteraceae > Artemisia > Artemisia argyi. The sequence continues at coordinate 84,773,782 of CM060681.1, read as the reverse complement.
ACGGCCGAATTTGTCAAGGACCACAAATCCCTGGTAAATGAAGCTAATGATACTCGTGAAAACATGAATGTTTTGGAAAACCTAAATGACTCTCTCTTCGAAGCTGTTATGACCACTGACATTATGTCCATCATTTTACAAACATATTATGTTCAAGACGATGAACGACTAAGAGCTGAGACCTCCGAAATTGTTTCAAAATATGAAAATGCTCTTATAAAGCTTGAAAAAGAAAATGTGTCATATTTTAAACAACTTGATCGAAAGAAGGAAGAATGCAAGTATGACAAATTGTCGTATGAGCGTGACTTAAAGAAAATGAAAGAGCAAAATGATCTTTTGAGGGCTCAGCTTGAAACTCAAAAAGGAAAGGGTGAGGAAACTAAGTTTGCAAAACCATTGACTTCGGAGAAACCAAATGTTTCAAACACGGTTCAAAAACCAAAAATGTCAATTTCAAGGTTTGCTCCTAAAGTCGATGAGAAAAAGGATTTGACAAAACCTGTCACTCCAACACCCTTGCCCAAGAAAAGTGAAAATGTAAAGATTATTGATAAAGGAAAAGCGGTTGTCAAAACTCCTAAAGTGTTAGCACCTGGCCTTTTTAGGATTAGTCCCACTAGTGCGTCTGCCTCAACATCTAAGACAAATGACAAGTGCATAAAGGCTAATTCTAAAGAATCTAGGGATGCTAAAAAGGACAACAATATAAATCCTAATGTGTGTGCCTTACCTTCTACAGGATTAGAAAGCACCTCTAGGAGCAGCAGACTACAGCCTAGGAGCAATACAAGGAACAATAGAGTCTCGCCTGCATCTAAGAGTAGTAGCAAGAATAAAGTTGAAGAAGTAGAAGAACACCCTAGGAATTTATCGCTTTGTAATAAGAGACATGTTTCATCTGAATGTAATGTCGAACGTACTATTTCTAATGCATGTAATGACTCTGTTTGTTTAATATGCAAGAAATGTTTAATTAATGATGTTCATGATGAATGTGTTTCTAAGAATGTGAATGTTACGCCTGAACAGAAGAATGTTCCAAAAAGACCTAGTGCTAGATCCAGATCTATAGAACGATTAGTTGCACGATTTAGGACTACCACTATTAGTCGAATGCCTAGGAACTATCTTAAGTTTTGTATGTGGATTCCGACGGGTAGAGAGTTCACTCTTAAGGACGGCACATTAGAAATAGCTCAAGCTAAACAAGTAGCAACTGTCTATGAGTGTGATTCTGCTTTTACTTCTAACCCCATGGAACCAAATTCAACACGGTTTCCAAATACAAACTCTTCTATTCTTGGCAGGTTATCGAAATATGTCTTTGGATCGTCGACTCGGGTTGCTCCAAGCACATGACCGGGAATTTAAAGCTGCTGATCAATTTCGTCTGGAAATTCATGGGAACTGTACGATTTGGAAATGATCATGTAGCAGCTATTCAGGGTTATGGAGATCTTCGGTTTGAGAATTTTTTAATCACTCGAGTTTACTACGTCGAAGGGCTGGGACACAACTTGTTTTCAGTCGGGCAGTTTTGTGATGCAGATTTAGAAGTGGCATTCAGAAGAAACACGGTTTTCATTAGAAATTTGGTTGGTGATGATCTCTTAACTGGTAATCGTGGTACAAACTTGTATGCTATCGACATCAACCAAATGGCTTCTACATCACCAATTTGTCTTATGACAAGGGCAACCGAAACTAAGTCCTGGCTGTGGCATAGAAGACTATCCCATCTCAATTTCGACACGATCAACAAGTTAGCCAAAGACAACATCGTCACCAGACTTCCTAAGTTCAAATACACCAAGGAACACCTATGTCCATCATGCGAACAAGGAAAAAGTAAAAGAGCATCATATAAAGCCAAAACCGTACCTAGTTTGGAAGCAAGGTTACATTTGTTGCACATGGACTTATGTGGCCCAATGAGAGTTGAAAGCATTAATGGGAAGAAGTATATTCTCGTTATTGTTGATGATTATTCAAGATATACTTGGGTAAAGTTTTTGAGATCAAAAGACGAAGCACCAGGCATCATCATCACCTTTCTGAAGCGTATTCAAGTTCTACTTCAAGCTCCAGTAAGAATTATAAGAACAGACAATGGCACAGAATTTACAAACCAGGAGTTAAGAACTTATCTTGAAGATGTTGGAATCACACACTAAACATCAGTTGTTAGAACTTCACAGCAGAATGGGGTAGTTGAAAGAAGAAACCGAACTCTTGTGGAAGCTGCTCGCACAATGCTGATTTTTTCTAGTGCACCTCTATTCTTATGGGCTGATGCTGTAGCCACTGCTTGTTTTACTCAAAACCGATCCCTAGTCCATCCAAGATTCAATAAAACCCCATATGAGCTAGTGAACAACCGTAAACCTGACATCTCTTACCTTCACGTGTTTGGCGCTTTGTGCTATCCGACGAATGATAGAGAAGATCTAGGAAAGTTAAAAGCTAAAGGTGATATTGGAATCTTCATTGGATATTCAGAAAACTCGAGGGCATTCAGGGTGTACAATAGAAGAACGAAAAAGATAATGGAGACGATGAATGTGAAGTTTGACGAGATTTCACAAATGGCTTCTGAGAGATACGCTCTAGAACCCGCGCTTAATAAAATGGCTTCTAATCAAAACGGATTAGGACCCGCACCAAACCAGCAGACTTCTGGACACATCAGTTCAGGACTCGTGCCTAATGGAGCTCATTCAACAAACACGGACAAACCTTCAGAACAAGAACTGGAAAATTTCTTCGAGTTAATGTTTGATGAATATTATGGTGGAACTTCGACAAATGCATCTCAACAACATTCCGCTGCACCCGCTCAAAATCAACCACCACCACCACCACTGGATGCATCTACAACAATCGAAGCTGAAGCACCAACTACCTCAACATCATCTACATCTTCTCAAGCCACTCCAGTACTTGAAACTGAACTACCAAGAGTTGATGAGCAAAACCAAAACACAAATTTTCAAGAAGAACCTACAACTAATTCAAACGATGTTGCGTTAGAAGAAGGAGAAGCATTTGAAAACCCGTTTGCATCAGACTCTGCTGAATCTTCTTCAAGGTTACAAGAACCATCTAACACACATTCGTTCAACCAAAGGTACCCTTCTACGTTTCAATGGACAAAAGACCATCCGTTAGTACATGTTATTGGTGATCCTTCAATGCCAGTTCAGACGAGGAGACAACTTGCCACTGATCTCGAATTATGCATTTATATTTGCTCAATAAGCACCAAAGTACCAAAGAACATTCGGGAAGCAATGGCAGAAAACCCTTGGATTGAAGCGATGCATGAGGAATTTCTTCAATACCTATTACATGATAGTTGGGAACTTGTTGAACGACCACTTGATAAACGTGTTCTTGATCTCAAGTGGTTGTGGAAGAACAAACTGGATGAGGAAATGACTGTAATTCGCAACAAAGCTCGTCTCGTGGCTAAAGGTTATCCACAAGAAGAAGGGATAGATTTCGAAGAATCATTCGCGCCTGTAGCTAGACTTGAAACAGTCCGGATTTTCTTAGCCTATGCCGCTCACAAAAACATCACGGTCTATCAGATGGACATTAAGACAGCTTTCTTGAATGGAACTCTGAAAGAAGAAGTGTATGTGAGTCAGCCAGAGGGATTCGTCGACAAAGATCATCCAGACTACGTCTACAAGCTTAAGAAAGCTATTTATGGTCTAAAACAAGCTCCAAGAGCGTGGTATGACGAACTATCATCTTTCTTGCTCAAAAACAATTTCACAAAAGGAACGGTTGATGACACCTTGTTTATCAAAAAATTCAAAGATGATATTTTGATCGTTCAAATTTACGTGGACGACATTATTTTTGGATCAACCAATCCTAACCATTCAAAACATTTTGAAAATCTCATGAAAAGCAAATTTGAAATGTCCATGATGGGGGAACTAAAATTCTTTCTTGGTTTACAAATCCATCAGTCCCCTCATGGTATTTTTATCAATCAAGCTAAATATACGATAGAGATTTTGAAAAAACATGGAATGGAAAATTGTGATTCTGTTGGTACACCAATGGTCACTTCACCAAAAATAGGTGCTAATTTGTTTGGAAAACCTATCGATCCGAAGAAATATCGGAGCATGATCGGTTCTCTCATGTACCTAACTGCTAGCCGACCCGATATTCAATTTGCTGTTTGCTTGTTAGCACGGTTTCAGGCAAAGCCTACCGAACTTCACCTCAAAGAGGTTAAACGGATCTTTCGGTACCTACGAAGCACCATTAACATGGGACTTTGGTATCCGAAGGATTCGGGGTTTAATCTAACAGCATTTTCAGATGCAGACCATGCTGGTGATCAAGTTACAGCAAAGAGTACATCAGGTGGAGCACAATTTTTGGGTGAAAAGCTTGTAAGCTGGTCGTCAAAGAAACAGGATTGTACTGCGCTATCAACCGCCGAAGCCGAGTATGTGTCTCTATCTGCGTGTTGTGCCCAAATTCTTTGGATGCGGACACAGCTCACAAATTATGGCTTTACTTTTGACAGAATACCTATGTATTGTGACTCAAAAAGTGCCATAGCCATCTCGTGCAATCCCGTATATCACTCTAAGACGAAGCATATCAAAGTCCGCTACCATTTCATCAAAGAACACGTGGAAGAGGGTACTGTTGAATTATTTTTCGTTAAGACTGATTATCAACTCGCCGATCTATTTACTAAAGCCCTTCCAAAAGAAAGGTTTGACTATTTAGTTCGACGAATTGGCATGCGAAGCCTAACTCCTGAGGAGCTAGAACGTCTTCTCGAATCTTCTTGAAAAATATTTTCAAAATCGCTTCGCTGTAAATATTTTTGAAAAACAAAATACAAAATTTGAAAAACCAACAAAAACAAAATACAAAAATATAAAATTTCAAAAAATACAAAAACAATATAAAATCAAAAAATCCAAAAATATTCTTCTCACGACATGTCTCTCGTATAAATCAATATTCTGTACGTTTCTAGAAATGTCATTCAACAATGATACGGACATGTACAGATGCTTGAGCGAGAGTTCTTTCAAATGTTTTTCTAAAACATGTCGTTTCTCAAATTTTTCTTCACAATGGCTTTCGTATACTTCAGTATGAAACCCGTACTTCAACGATGACTTCTGATTATTTTCAAATCAAGGACTCGTACATTCAATGACGAACTCTTTTTCAAAAAGTTCGAGTCTAAACAAACGAAAAAGATTTCAAGCATAAACTCGTTTTCAAAAAGAATTCTTGAGCACTTTTTTGTAACACCCCCAAAATCGGGTCCAGCGGAAGCATACGTGTAGCTGGGGTGTAACTCAATTGGTATTACAGTACAAGTACAAAATTGGTTTTCACTTCAATCATTTAGAATAAAATCGTTTAACTAAAAGTATTGAATTTACATTGTTTAAAAATTAGTGCGGAAGTAGGCCCTTAAAAGTAGTTTAAAACGGTCCCCAAATAAATAGTCAGAGTCTTCTATGACCATGCCATGCCCTGCCAAAACCTCCTGTAGCGTGCCATAAGTTAAAAACCTGAAAATACATGCTAAAGTGTCAACACGAGGTTGGTGAGTTCATAGAGTTTGTTTAACAAAGAATGCCTATAAAGAAAAGATCGCCCAGCAAAGGCATCGTAAATCCACTCAGTTACAGGTCCCGCCATAAGAGACTTGTAACCTGTGTGTTTACAACCCACTGCCAAAAGTTTTAAAGTCTACGTGAACAAAAGCAATATTAGTATCCAAATTCCCAGATAAATATAGCAAAACGGCTATATAAATAATTCAGTCAATGAGGTCATATGATAAATCAGTCAAGCGGGAAAACCCGTAATAAGGGTGATGCAAAAGGCATCGCAATTCAGTCAAGAAATGAAACAGTAATATTACGTTTGACATCACAGCCAAGTGGGGAATACCACAATACGTTTGACATCACAGCCAAGTGGGGAAAACCACAATATTACAATGGACATATAGGTCAATCAAGTAGGGAAACAAAAGTAATATGTGGACCAATAATCAATGATAAGTGTAGTTTGACCAATACATTTGGTTACGTGACCAATTCATTCGGTATGTGACCAATTCATTCGGTATGTGACCAATTCATTCGGTCGTATTACCCGTACATTCGGTTATGTGACCAGTTCATTTGGTCATGTATGTACATAGTGGGAAAGCCGGTTCATTCGGTTAAGTGTGCATAATAGTGGAAAAGGCTTGGGTCCAAAGGTAACAAAGATTAAGTGTGATGCAATTGGATATACACTACATTCGAATGAGTAAGAAATTCATAAATGGAGCAAGTAAATGTTTAACTAAGCATGTAGCAAAAACCAATTAAATCCAGTATACATTTAGATGGAAACGAGCATGTATTCTCCCCCAAAACCGTTATAAAACAAGTTAAAATAGTAGGGGCTATGACTCACCTGGAGCGATAGCTACGACGACAAAAGTGGATACACTGAATTTAGGCACGATCTCTAACCGCAACCTAATATGAGTAATAACGATCTACCTTAGATCATGACATGATGAAATGAATGCACATGCACATGATGCCTATACCACTCGTAACTTGGAAATACTAGTTATTGTCAAAGTAAAATAGTTTCCATACTTAGGAAAAATAAGTCCCAATGGAGTTATAAAAACTTGTCGTAATATATCATATAAAAATGTTAGTGTTATATTCCTCGTTTTTGAAAACCTTGTAACAATATCTAGAAGTCGCGTCATTTAACCTTTGGCGATACGGGTCTCGATCGATGAGAAAATCGACTCTTATTGTTGTTACTTGAAAGTATTATGTTCAACACTTAGAAAATTTCATTATAGTAAAAGCTGTCAAAATATATCTAGTTTATCGCGTATATAGATGAGGTCGTAGTTTATTCGTTATAAGTCTATTCGACGAACGGCCAATTGATTTGAAAAGCTTGCTGGAAGGTCTTGATTTCATAAAACTACGGCTCGGACTCAAACTGATCCGATCATAAAGAAAAACAGCCGAGAAAGTGGTGTCTCGCAAAGACAGTTTTACGGCAAAATAATAATAGAAAAGCTGATGGAAATTTGTAAAAATCGTCTAAGTTCAAACGCTTGTATCTTTTTCGTTATAAGCTCGTTTTCTACGCTCTTTATATCCCCGGAATCGTGGGATGGCATACTAATATATTTTTGATAAATCGGGACGGCTAAATCAAGTTTTAGGCCTCGAAACAGTCCATGAAAATCGTGGGACAGCAAGGTATTTTTCAGAAAATAGTTTTCGTCGTTAAAATTGAAAATAGTATATCTTTTTCGTCGTAACTCGGATTTTATCCCCGTTTTCGGCCATAGTTTCGTCTCGGAATGTATTTTCTAAATCTTTGGTCAAATATTACCCACAACCTACTGAGTTGGCCACGTTTTCAAAATAAGGACAGCCACTTTTCTATTAGTGCCAAAAATGAGTTTTCTAGTTTGTAACTTGTCCCAAAACCAATCAAACCACTTTCAATCACCACAAAACTAGTCTAATCCTACCATACACCTTCTTAGGGTGTCATGGGTTCCTAAACATCATAAACCAAGTGGATCTAACAAGGATCTAACTATAATCACTTTCTAAGCTTCAAAAGTTATAAGTTTGTAAAATAAAGTGGTATAAGCTATCAAATGCATAAGATCTTGTATAAAAACCATATGAACATAATAAGAACTTGATAAAATTAAGAAAATTAGTTTGACATACTTACTTTGAATGATTTAGGTGTTTGGATGAAGAAAACCTTATGATCCTTGAGTTTTTATTCCAAAACCTTAACTAGATTATAACTAAGACTTGATTGAGCACTTGATTCTTGAAATAAAATGATTTCTTCTTCTTGTTCTTAATATGGCCGAATATAGGAGATGAAAATGGAGAGAATATGTAGCTAGTTTGCTTGTACCAAATGAGAAATGAAAGTATTAGATTAGTTGTAGATATTTTTCCTAGGATGGCATGATGGTAATTTAGTGGTCAAGTGGAAGAAAAAGAGGGGGGGCTGGCGTGAAATGAGGAGAGGAGAAGAATATGTTGGAGCTTTTTAATGGTCTTGTCCCCTAGCTCAAGTATTGTTAGCTTAATTGGTGCATTGGGTGTTATCGGGTACCGAGTTAACTAAAAATAAATCGTGACGAGTTGAAGTAAAATATGATGAAGTTAATTGGGACATAATAAAGTCATAAAACTTGTAAAAATATGTTGGGTACAAGTATTGAGTGTTTGGGTGATTATCGTTTAATTTATACGAAAACTGTCGTAATTATATTAGGCGTACGATACGAAATAAATAAATTTCCAAAATACCGGGTAAATGAATAATATAATTTTTATATTATTATTATGAGTATAAAAATGTATTGGGATCATAGTCGGGAGTGTCGGACGTGTTAGCCACATTATAGTTCGCGTATTAGTGTTTATTTAAAATAAACATACGTAAATCGTTACTTATACCAAAAGTATTAATTTAATTATCCTACGAGTGGAATAGTATGCAAGTGCCACAATGATAATATGAAGACTATTTCTAGTCCATACGAAGTGTCCCAATGATAATGCATGAATTCGCTCCTGAACCAATACGGTTACGCGAATTTTGAATACCCGTAAACTAAGTTTACGATGAAATGAGTAATGCACGTGAATAGTGGTTTTCTCTCGGAAATGAATAGTGTCAAGTGAATAGTAAAATTTCCGAATGTTTCTCGAAATGTCAAATTGACCTCAAAAACGATGAATAGTGATCGATGAATAGTAAATGGTGAATAGTAACTTGTGAATAGTCAATTGTCAAGGTTTGGAAAAATGACCGGAAATTACGAGTTGTGACAGTCTTCCCTTCTAACAGGAACTTCGTCCCGAAGTTCAGTTTTGGTTGGTCTCTGAAGTATATTGGTGAAAAGATGATAATAATTGAGAATTCCAGCGAACTTCCACGATAGGAATTCGACTCCGCTTCGACCGTTTGACCTAACGGTCCATGATTTCTATTGGTTCTCTTACCAAGTTTACGTTTGTCTTTGGGTTGGATTCCTTTCCAAATGGGACCATAAGTGACTAATCTGAAAGTCATTTCCTGGGATTTGAATAGGTGAAACATAGTTGTGTAATCCGGTTGTTCTCTAACAAGGCTCAAGTCTGACGGCCACCAGGCCTACTCTGTCTGAAATATTACGTGGTCCAATGTATATCGGGTTCAACTTTCCCAGTTTTCTGAATGATATCATGCCTTTCCTAGGCAGAACTTTCAACATGATCTGGCTACCAACTTGAAGTTTTAATGGTTTACAACTTATAGAATTTGTAATTGATTCTTGACTTGTAGGAAATTTCTGGTTATTTCATGAATGCCTACTAGACTAGTGAGTTAGGATTTTCCAATTTCAATTCGTCAACGGATAGGGGCACTTCGACCATAGAGTGCTTTAAATGGTATAGTCTCTAGGCTCGTGTGGTAACTATGGTTATAAAGGAATCTGATTTATGGAAAATGGTTAGTCCAACCATTTCTAGAGTCAATCATACCCGATTTGGGCATATCTCCCTATGTTTAAATCAATCTCAAATTCTGACCATTGGTCTACAAATGATAGGTGGTGTGGTTCCAAAGAGATCTTAATGAAATCGCTAGGAGTTGAGGTGAATTGAATTCCTTTATTAGGAATAATTGAAATGGGTATCATGAATCTTGTTTTGAAAGACTTACAGGGTTAAATCCGTAAAAGGGTGTTGTTGAAAATAATAGATTAGGATAAGGTTGGGATCCTCCGCAGGATGCCAGGAATTGAGTCTTTCTCCACCTACGGTGCTTAGTCTCCATTACTAAGATTTTCCTCAAGTTCTATGTCATTAAATCACAAAATCCTAAAGGTATAAGTGATGTATTATAGTGATTGATTTTCAAAGTTTGTTTTGAGAATGTGTTTTGTTCATAAACCTTCCTTGAATAAATAAATTTACAAGTTTAAGCAAACGGCTTTTTAGGTAACATCCTTCTTGATGTTTCAAAATTTAGTAGTTATACCATATAGGAAAATTTTCAACATACAGTGGATAATATGGTTTACCAAAGATCGATGTTTAAAATTTTGTAACATTCAATAGTTTTGTAAAAGATTAGCCAAAAGGAATTTGCTTGTCAAAGTAAGTACATCAGAAAAGTATTTCTTACAAGATATATGTTTTGTATAACGGTAGTTTGGAGAAAATCCATTTAAAAGTGAAAATATTAAGAGGATAAAATAGTCAGGTATGTATATCTGCACAAAGGCATAGGTGTCTAACACGTTCGAATAAAGTCTATTGGTGAGGACATGTTCAATTTATAGTCTCGGTTAAAAGGTTGGATTTATCTCTATGGCGTTGCTTAGTGAGCACTCGTATCGAAACGAATCTTTATAATTTAGTTAAGCCAATACTTTCCAGATGATGGAATTTTTGGTGATTAGGCCAGTGATAGTGGTTCGAATAGTTTTGTGATATCTTGGGATTTCTGTTGAGTTTTGAATGGTCATACTGTACCGAGGGATCCTCCTCATAGAAGGTATGGAAAGTCTTTCCTAGGGAGGCCATTGATAATATCCACTTATCAATATTGGTAGTAGTGAGTGATGGTGAGAAGGGAAGAGACTGTGACAAGTGCGACAAAACGAGATTGTGATAAAAGAAAATGTAAGTGCATTGTGTATAAATATGAAGATTCATGAAATAAAATGACTAGTTGACAAGCTTCCAATCGGTGGTTCACGAAGTGATGAAAAGTAGGAATATTATGACAACGAGAGTATACACACACGTAAATGAAGCATTTGGAAAATGAGTTGAGAATTCAATCCAGACATAATCTTATTATAACCATTCTCAGTGTTGCAAAATTCATCTCTGAGTCAGACATAGGTGGTCAGCCTATATCTCACTATCCCGGGTTGAATATAGATGACCAGTCTATATTCCACCGAGGTTCCATGAATTTTGAAATACTCAGTTCAGTTATACTAATACCATGTCCTTCCCAATACCAAGACGTTCAGAAAGACTAAGGCAGGTGACCAAACTCGAGGTCGAATGATGAAACTATGCAGGGAGAAACATAACAGGGTGACATATATGATACGTGAACATGCTTATATGAAAGACAATGATAGAAATCAACTAGAATAAGTGAGTATAATATACCAGATAATGAGACACAAATCTCATCACCTAAGTCAGCAACAAACCACAAGTGAGGCATCATCTTGGCAGGCAGGCACGTGACGGTCATAGGGTTAAGTTTTTCGTAAAAGTAGCTATAGTCTAGGTTTTAAAAACACTTAGTTCGCTATAGCTAAAGCTCTGATACCAATCTGTAACACCCCCAAAATCGGGTCCAGCGGAAGCATACGTGTAGCTGGGGTGTAACTCAATTGGTATTACAGTACAAGTACAAAATTGGTTTTCACTTCAATCATTTAGAATAAAATCGTTTAACTAAAAGTATTGAATTTACATTGTTTAAAAATTAGTGCGGAAGTAGGCCCTTAAAAGTAGTTTAAAACGGTCCCCAAATAAATAGTCAGAGTCTTCTATGACCATGCCATGCCCTGCCAAAACCTCCTGTAGCGTGCCATAAGTTAAAAACCTGAAAATACATGCTAAAGTGTCAACACGAGGTTGGTGAGTTCATAGAGTTTGTTTAACAAAGAATGCCTATAAAGAAAAGATCGCCCAGCAAAGGCATCGTAAATCCACTCAGTTACAGGTCCCGCCATAAGAGACTTGTAACCTGTGTGTTTACAACCCACTGCCAAAAGTTTTAAAGTCTACGTGAACAAAAGCAATATTAGTATCCAAATTCCCAGATAAATATAGCAAAACGGCTATATAAATAATTCAGTCAATGAGGTCATATGATAAATCAGTCAAGCGGGAAAACCCGTAATAAGGGTGATGCAAAAGGCATCGCAATTCAGTCAAGAAATGAAACAGTAATATTACGTTTGACATCACAGCCAAGTGGGGAATACCACAATACGTTTGACATCACAGCCAAGTGGGGAAAACCACAATATTACAATGGACATATAGGTCAATCAAGTAGGGAAACAAAAGTAATATGTGGACCAATAATCAATGATAAGTGTAGTTTGACCAATACATTTGGTTACATGACCAATTCATTCGGTATGTGACCAATTCATTCGGTATGTGACCAATTCATTCGGTCGTATTACCCGTACATTCGGTTATGTGACCAGTTCATTTGGTCATGTATGTACATAGTGGGAAAGCCGGTTCATTCGGTTAAGTGTGCATAATAGTGGAAAAGGCTTGGGTCCAAAGGTAACAAAGATTAAGTGTGATGCAATTGGATATACACTACATTCGAATGAGTAAGAAATTCATAAATGGAGCAAGTAAATGTTTAACTAAGCATGTAGCAAAAACCAATTAAATCCAGTATACATTTAGATGGAAACGAGCATGTATTCTCCCCCAAAACCGTTATAAAACAAGTTAAAATAGTAGGGGCTATGACTCACCTGGAGCGATAGCTACGACGACAAAAGTGGATACACTGAATTTAGGCACGATCTCTAACCGCAACCTAATATGAGTAATAACGATCTACCTTAGATCATGACATGATGAAATGAATGCACATGCACATGATGCCTATACCACTCGTAACTTGGAAATACTAGTTATTGTCAAAGTAAAATAGTTTCCATACTTAGGAAAAATAAGTCCCAATGGAGTTATAAAAACTTGTCGTAATATATCATATAAAAATGTTAGTGTTATATTCCTCGTTTTTGAAAACCTTGTAACAATATCTAGAAGTCGCGTCATTTAACCTTTGGCGATACGGGTCTCGATCGATGAGAAAATCGACTCTTATTGTTGTTACTTGAAAGTATTATGTTCAACACTTAGAAAATTTCATTATAGTAAAAGCTGTCAAAATATATCTAGTTTATCGCGTATATAGATGAGGTCGTAGTTTATTCGTTATAAGTCTATTCGACGAACGGCCAATTGATTTGAAAAGCTTGCTGGAAGGTCTTGATTTCATAAAACTACGGCTCGGACTCAAACTGATCCGATCATAAAGAAAAACAGCCGAGAAAGTGGTGTCTCGCAAAGACAGTTTTACGGCAAAATAATAATAGAAAAGCTGATGGAAATTTGTAAAAATCGTCTAAGTTCAAACGCTTGTATCTTTTTCGTTATAAGCTCGTTTTCTACGCTCTTTATATCCCCGGAATCGTGGGATGGCATACTAATATATTTTTGATAAATCGGGACGGCTAAATCAAGTTTTAGGCCTCGAAACAGTCCATGAAAATCGTGGGACAGCAAGGTATTTTTCAGAAAATAGTTTTCGTCGTTAAAATTGAAAATAGTATATCTTTTTCGTCGTAACTCGGATTTTATCCCCGTTTTCGGCCATAGTTTCGTCTCGGAATGTATTTTCTAAATCTTTGGTCAAATATTACCCACAACCTACTGAGTTGGCCACGTTTTCAAAATAAGGACAGCCACTTTTCTATTAGTGCCAAAAATGAGTTTTCTAGTTTGTAACTTGTCCCAAAACCAATCAAACCACTTTCAATCACCACAAAACTAGTCTAATCCTACCATACACCTTCTTAGGGTGTCATGGGTTCCTAAACATCATAAACCAAGTGGATCTAACAAGGATCTAACTATAATCACTTTCTAAGCTTCAAAAGTTATAAGTTTGTAAAATAAAGTGGTATAAGCTATCAAATGCATAAGATCTTGTATAAAAACCATATGAACATAATAAGAACTTGATAAAATTAAGAAAATTAGTTTGACATACTTACTTTGAATGATTTAGGTGTTTGGATGAAGAAAACCTTATGATCCTTGAGTTTTTATTCCAAAACCTTAACTAGATTATAACTAAGACTTGATTGAGCACTTGATTCTTGAAATAAAATGATTTCTTCTTCTTGTTCTTAATATGGCCGAATATAGGAGATGAAAATGGAGAGAATATGTAGCTAGTTTGCTTGTACCAAATGAGAAATGAAAGTATTAGATTAGTTGTAGATATTTTTCCTAGGATGGCATGATGGTAATTTAGTGGTCAAGTGGAAGAAAAAGAGGGGGGGCTGGCGTGAAATGAGGAGAGGAGAAGAATATGTTGGAGCTTTTTAATGGTCTTGTCCCCTAGCTCAAGTATTGTTAGCTTAATTGGTGCATTGGGTGTTATCGGGTACCGAGTTAACTAAAAATAAATCGTGACGAGTTGAAGTAAAATATGATGAAGTTAATTGGGACATAATAAAGTCATAAAACTTGTAAAAATATGTTGGGTACAAGTATTGAGTGTTTGGGTGATTATCGTTTAATTTATACGAAAACTGTCGTAATTATATTAGGCGTACGATACGAAATAAATAAATTTCCAAAATACCGGGTAAATGAATAATATAATTTTTATATTATTATTATGAGTATAAAAATGTATTGGGATCATAGTCGGGAGTGTCGGACGTGTTAGCCACATTATAGTTCGCGTATTAGTGTTTATTTAAAATAAACATACGTAAATCGTTACTTATACCAAAAGTATTAATTTAATTATCCTACGAGTGGAATAGTATGCAAGTGCCACAATGATAATATGAAGACTATTTCTAGTCCATACGAAGTGTCCCAATGATAATGCATGAATTCGCTCCTGAACCAATACGGTTACGCGAATTTTGAATACCCGTAAACTAAGTTTACGATGAAATGAGTAATGCACGTGAATAGTGGTTTTCTCTCGGAAATGAATAGTGTCAAGTGAATAGTAAAATTTCCGAATGTTTCTCGAAATGTCAAATTGACCTCAAAAACGATGAATAGTGATCGATGAATAGTAAATGGTGAATAGTAACTTGTGAATAGTCAATTGTCAAGGTTTGGAAAAATGACCGGAAATTACGAGTTGTGACATTTTTCAAGATTGTTCAAAAGATTTCTCAAAATCTCTCAAAATTAGTGCTCAAGATAACTCCCTCAAAACCCTTAATTAATTTTAAATATGCTATCATTAAGGGGGAGTACAAAAAAGAAAAATGTTCCAAATTCATGCAGAATCTGTCTTTCTCTCCAAAAGCTTTTTCTTAATTTGTTGATATCAAAAATATCACGATATGCTATTTTTGAGGGGGAGAAGACATGATTAAAATGTGATCAAAGATGTGTAAAGTTTGTGGCTGAATCTCAAAAGAGCTCGACTCAGTAAGTACCAATGAATTGACGAAGCTTAAAATGTCAGTAATCGAAAAGACTTGTCCTGGACGGGTAATAATTTCAAGCTAGTCCAACTAGTGATGTAAGCGTGTCTCGAATAGGACTTGTCTGAGTAGAATGTACCGTATCGAGAGACTTTCTTTGGACTTGACCAGGACGGGTAATAATTTCAAGCTAGTCTAACTAGTGATGTAAGCGTGTCTCGAATCGGTCATGTTCGCTGAAAGTGGATCAATTCAAAAGTGCTAACTCCTCTCGCATGTGCAAATTTCTTTAATATTCATGAGCACATGTGAAGGGGGAGTCCTTCAAAAAGTTGCAAAACTCTCAAAGTGGTAACAAAAATGTGTTTTATATTCATAAACACTTTGAGAGATTTTTACAAAAGGTTTTATGGCATGTGATCAACAATAGGATAGTCATGGAGTTATAAGGTGACTAAGGTAGGGAAAACCGTCCTATGATCCGCCAGAGCCGGAGGGATCTACCCAAGGACAATTCCAATAGATTAGATTTAGAAGTCCTTAGGTATGATTGAAAAAAGGAGAAAATGAGAAAGGAGAAAGAAGGGGTTGAAGAATTAAAAAGAAAAGTTATGAAAAAGGGTGAAAAGAAATAGCCCTCCAAATGTTCAACCTTAGGGCAGACACCTGGTACAATTCATATGCTACTGGTTGTTACTAAGGTGACACCGGTATTGAAGACAAAGACGTCATGGACCCAGTGACGCACTGCACTAAACCTTCTTAACCACTCAAGTTCTCTTAAAAGAGCTTGTTTCATTCTCACCGGGAACCGGTGTAATCTATCGACCTGTCTCTTAGAGATGGTTGATATTGAAGCAGGAGACCTCTCCCTAATCTCCGCATAGAAAACTAAATGTGCACTTATCGAGTCTAGAGCCCCGAGATTCATCAAAAGATCTCATAGGAACACATGATATTTCTACACTGGTTGTTCATCATCAAGGACGCCAGATGTAAACTTTAGAGTCCTACGCAGATCTTAGCAATCTGCTAGAACATTTATGAGAGGATTCACATTCGTGATTCTCAATGATTGAATGGAAATTCCTGCCAGGGTCAACATCAAGCAGCCCTGACAGCAGGTCACTTCGGTAATTCCTTATGGGTTACGCTTAGTGGTCACGATGGTTTCAAACGGTCTACAGTCGTGGAGTGATCCCCAGCGACTCACCCAGTCATTAAGCTACTAAGTAGGTCTTGTAAGCTCTCTCGAGAGTATCTGACATGGGAACAGCCTTGGTAAGGGTTAGAAGGAGTCTTCACACTATGCTGTTGACGATCTCTAATTCTTATCTGTAAGTACCGGATGTTTTATTGCTAACTGTTTATATGCAGGGACACTTCATCTCCATGGCGACAGATTCCACATGCTCATACATGCATCTCGAAGTCAAAGGAAAGTTCTTACAAAGATCAAAGCAAAGAAAGGTTCAAAGAAAGATTCTACGCAATGTGAAAGAATCTACAGAAGTAAAGTGACAAAGATCTATGTGAAAGAACGGGAACTACAAATGCATGTATCACAAAGATTGAAGATGTATGAGCATGTTGGAATGACAAACAACCACCACAGACGCAGAAGTGACGAAAGGCAGATAACTCCACATCACAAAGGAACAAAGAATGATGAAAAATCAGTTATCAAAGATTACAAAGCATGAAGGAACAAAGACTAAAGACTATTCTACAACGACACACAAAGTTAAAGACAAAGAACACGGAAGACCCACTCACGTGGAGCATCATTCGAATGACCACCCCTTAGGGGGAGATTGTTAGCATTAAAAATATGTATTTAGAAGTGATGGTCATTCTCATACATGTAACTTTGTAATGTGTCGTAGACTACAATAGAATAGTCAATGGGCTTATGGTTTGGACTAATCTAATAGGTTATAAGTTATGTATTACAACTAGTCCATACTTAATGTAAAAGTCCAATCCATGACCAAGCCCATCCAAGCCCATTAGGGTGTTACATCTCTTACTATATAAACACCTCAAATGAGTCATTTGAGGTGTCTGCTTGTGTGTGCTTGTGTGTGTATTTGTGTGTGTTTCTCTAATAAAAGCTCTCATATTTTCATCTCTCTTTCTACATATACGAATTACATATACTCTCACCAAGTCACCATCTTTCTTCTTCTAATCTTCTATATTTGTGATAAAGTTGATAGATATAAGGTCATACACTACTACACACCACACACCCAAACGGACCCTCTCTCTATTTTTTTTCTTTCTTTTCTCGTAGCCCAGTCCACACACAAACACAAGCCCAAAACAATGTGAGCCCAAAACCCTTTTATTATTTTCGAAACTCTTGTCCTAAACCCCGGTTACTTTGCCCCGTTTTCTCCAAAAATCTCCACACGACCTATACATATTTTTACCTAGCTTGTGTGCCCTTCCAACTTAGAATCATAGGAACCAAACCATTTTAGATGTCGTGTACGTTTACTCGTTCAAAGACGATCAAAGCTCAGCTCGAATCCAACCTTTCTAAAAATTCTAAAAACTTATGTGTCCTAGCCATATTGTCTCGTACCATTCCTATTCTACTCCAAACGACTTCACCACAAATATAACACGTTTTACTTAACCCTTACCTACCTAGTAACCACAAACAAAGCGAAGACAAACATATATTATGTTATTTTGTTTCTTTCTTTGCGTTAACACTTCCACAAGGACGATCCATTGCTACCAACTCTCCTATTTCTTCTTTGACCTCAATAGCAATCAAAACAAGCCGTTTGACCACGTATGCTTGTGATGAAAGTTGGATCTTTTGTGCCAAGGACTCCAACGAGAAATCATGACTACTTGGTGGTTTCTTGTGACCGGTTTGTGTACAAGGACGATGCCAACCCCAACCTCACTATTTGGTAATTATGAGCTCACTATTAAACCCATGTGTTAAAAGGAATTGACCTTCCTTGAGACAAAACCCCAAACGCAAACCATGGAGACCATTGTCTCCTTTCTCTTGTTCTAAACTGCCACAAGGACAATTCATGCTTCCACTTCACTATTCTCCCCTATTACTCGTACCACAATTGAGCCTTGGTCACCAAGGGTCACATTTCTCATGTTTTTGAAACTTACACACACACACACACACACACACACACACACACACACACATATATATATATATATATATATATATATATATATATATATATATATATATATATATATATATATATATATACATACACACATGAATGCATGCATGCAATACGAGCTCATGCACACCAAAAAAAATCACCACACCAAATTTTTCTAAGTTCTTAAGGTCCTTGTGGGTACATATAACTTTGGTGAGCCTTGGGAAGGCTTGCATCAAGTAGTTTTATACGTTGGGAGACTTGTGTGTACGTGGGTGATACGTGAGAATTGCGCCTTCGCAACAGGTTTTACCTCTCAAGGGATCTTGAGAAGCTTATAACCCCCACCAGGCAGTGTACCTGATCGTTGTAGTATAGTATAGTAACAAGTACCTGGGGATTGATCGTTCAACTCAGGAATAGTGTCGCTAGGATTAGAAAGCCTACTAAACTAGGTCTAGAGGTGAGGGATGATTCTTTTTTATTTTTTATATTTTATGAAAGCAAGTAACATCTCGGGTTTTGAATGAGTGGGCGGAATTAGTTGCTCGCCAACTAACCCAATTAACTACCAATGCAATCAAAATAAAATAAAAGAAATGAAAATTAAACTATTTTACTAATTTGGTGGAAACAATAACGAGAAAAGTTGTGTTTACTTAGATTTCATTACTCCCTAGATATCTTTTACCGGTTGATTAGCTTGTTAAAATTGCATGGATGACGGGTTATATTCCTTAATACTAGTTGTAGGGCCGTGTACAATATTCCCTAACTATATAAGATCCTACTTCACTCCTATGTTGAGCCGTTAAAAGCTCCTAATATGGGATAATTAGAATTCTCTTATGCATTAAATACAACCATAAATCGTAGTACACCTCTGATCATGTTTCTTAAGACGTTCAAGCAAGTTACCAATGGAAGTCAGTCAGTTTTCTTAAGCCTAACATCGAATACAATCATCCGTAACAATTATAAACAAACAATCAACTAATAATCAACATCTAGGTTTCACTACATCTAAGCAAACACAATAAAAGCCTAGCCTAACATGTTAAAAGAAAGATAAACATAAAATACAATCAAAGAATACATAGACATATTGAATGATTATTAAAGTACTTATCTTTATTCAAACATGGAAAAAAGAAGGGTTTGAAACCCCTTCAAGATGCAGGAAATTCGACCTAGGGTTTTTACAAAACTTGTTCCACAAAAGTTCCACCCATTACAATGAAAAATTGGGAATATATATATATATATATATATATATATATATATATATATATATATATATATATATATATATAGACTATGCATCCTAACGGCGTCATGTGTTAACCTCTGACGCCGTCAACTCGCCGCCAAGTTGAAATTCGTATTGCCTAGATCCACTTCTAACGCCATAATGTAGAAAAACACTCTGGGCCGTCACTAGTATTTGGACCCTGACGGCCTAGGTGACGCCGTCAGGCCAATAACAAAGAGAATGTTCTCACGTTATAAGTTCCACATCCACCTCTTTTGTCACTCTTGACTCCATCACTAGTAAACACTTGACGTCGTCAGGTACTGTTCCAGCAAGGAATTTTGAGACTTTGCCGTTTTCTTTATTTTTATACTCCAAAAACGTCCAAAATGCTTCTTTTTCCAGATTTCTCCTCAAAAGTACATAAAATGATAAAAGGAACAATTTAGGGTAATAATTGATCAAATAATCTCGAATTTGGGCTTAAATGACCCCTTAAAAGCGGTACACTTTTTGCCTCATAAAATGCCCTTACACTTGAGATTTGCTTGTCCACAAGCAAATGCGCTTTTATTCTAATCAAAATACAAGTTAGGGGTCATTTAACACTAATATAAAAGTAATTACAACAAATAATCGTTCCACTAAAAACCAAAAACAAGCAAGGAGATCATACACTAGCACCTCACAAATAGTGTTTAGATACTCACATCTCTCGGGTGTAATAAAGTATATATCACAATATGGAAATGGAAAACATCTCTCACTACCTGTCATAGCAAATAGATTACCATAGGCTTGGGAAAGGATCAAACCTCCACCACTTGGCGTAAGCACCTAGGATAAACTATCAAAGAGGTCTTTTAAAGGGTTATAACGCTAGGTGTAGGGATATGGAAAACACGGTTTTGTTGGATAAAGGCAATATTTACATGTGGCGAGTTAATCATCTTGGTTAATTACATGTACAATATGGCGTTGCTAAGCCAAGACTCGACTCGTCTTAAGCTAATAAATCAAAAATAACAAAAACATAAAACAAACATAGAAAGAAACGGGATGGTAGTCTGTATGTTTTTCTTTTTTCTATTTTTTCTTTTTTTTTTATTTTCATTTATTATTATTATTATTATTATTATTATTATTATTATTATTATTATTATTATTATTATTATTATTATTATTATTATTATTATTATTATTATTATTATTATTATTTTTTTTTTTTATAAAAACATCACTTCATTAGAAAATCATAGGATTTACAAGAAATTAGTGGGGAGCCGAGATACTAACTGGGCCCCCACTCCTCTAGCTATAGCAAAGCTAATCCTATTGAAAATATGGTTAGCAGCCCGTGCTCCGATGTCCTGAGTCACTGAAAATCTTTGGATGCGCTTTAGTAGGGTCACTGCATCTTTCTCAAGTTCTCCCAAGGAAGAGAATGAGAAGGGGAGAAACCCATATCCAATATCCGCACATTTAGCCTTGTACTTGACACGCTTGCGTTGTGCGGCTTCGACCACCGCACAACCAGGTACAAAATCAACCATATTGGTTTGCGTCAAGGGAGACGACCCTGTCAAATCAACACATGTGTCTTGTCCGCCATCCCAAGAGTAGAGTAACACATCCGCTGGACGTAAGGTTTTGTCCCTTTCTCCACATAGTCCAATGTCAACCTCTTTGCGAGCCGAGACCCCAGACCGAGAGCATATGTCAGCAAGGGTATCGCGTACTATATTATGTCGATGTTTAATCCCGATAATACCGGCACACGATACCACGTGGTCCCCATAAATATCTCCGGAAAATACCCTGGAACAGGCTGAACATGGCATTTGAGTAGAAAATAAGGGGATACCCAGCCGATAGCATAGCACACATCGGTAGGTTCTGGCGTTCATGGTCTGTCCCAACCCTGAGATCGGAACCACCCTAAGCCAATCTGAAGTATGGTCCTCATTTTGCGATCTCCATAAAGCCATTTGTCTTGTAGATAAGCAAAAAGTGGATTCGGCCATTTTGGCGACACGCGTGAAATATATATCTGCCAGTTTCTTCACGAGTTTGGGGGCAGCGATCTCACATGAGCTGCCCAAAAGGTCAATCTCCATTTTTGCATTGAAAGCTAACAAGACCTCATCAAAGGACGATCCAGGAGTTATGATGCCAGAATGCCGGAGGAGCTTAGTCTGTAGGCTAGTAGATTGGAGTCTAGATGCAAGGAAAGCATAGTTCAAGACATCACCTGCAGAGTATACACCAAAACCCCCAAATTCAAAAGGAAGTGTGGCTAGTCTCTATTGCCACTCACCGAACCCAGGTCCAGAGGCAGTGACAATACGCTCCAGAGAAGAACGAAGTGCCGCATCAAAGGAAATCTGAGCACGCTCGAAGACCCGAGGGGGGCATGTGCGCATAGAAAAATATAACTTGGAAATACCAGCGCAGGCACGAAGGAGCAGTAACTCGCATTGAGGGTCATTGAGCTTAGCCACAGCATCCATAAGGTCAATGGTTTTAGCAACCCTCTTCATAATAAGCTCACTGCTAAACATAATGTCTAAACTAGCAGGTCCACCCAGCAATTTAACACCATGTAAAGGCCAACCAATATTAGGCGGGAAAACACCTGCAAGCCTGCTTCTAGGATCCTCCTTTGGCCAAAAGACCTCAGTTTTATTGACATTGAGGTGCAACCCGTACCGAGGTCCATCCACCATAATAAGCTCCAAAACCTTCCCCACAGTTAAAGTATCTCCAATGATCGTGCCATCATCTAGGTACCAAGCTTGAAAGGGAAGACTAAAGGAATCTCTAATCTTGCATGCCAATGGATGGAGCACTAGAGCAAAGAGAAGAGGCCCAAGTAGATCACCTTGTTGTACTCCTTGGTGCGACCATAGCGTGTGTTCACCGTAATATAATCTCGCTGGCCGAGAGTAACAAAACTCCACCCAACGAGAAATGGCGGGACAGCGCACGCGAACTTCCTGCAACATGACCTCACGGTCAACCAAATTAAAGGCGTTTTTGAAATCCACCAGTAGCATCGAAAGGCCTTCCTCACTACCACGGTCTTCAATAAATCTATTCACAGCATGAAGAATAGCCTCCCCTCCTCCAGGCACCCCGACACCAAATTGAAGATCATTTAAATAACTGTCTAAGGAGTGGCCGATCATAGAAGCACTAACCTTGGAGACTAAACGCCTCCAGACAGTCCCCACAGCAATGGGACGGATACCACCTCCGGGCTTCACCAGCGGTGTGAGAGGAGCACTAGCACTAAACTCACCCAACGCCCTAGGACATTTACCATCAAGAAAAAGATTAACCACATGGGTGATAGAATCGATTAACTCATCAGAAACAACCACAGCAGCACCACTAAAACAATCCAAAAGGTGTTGAGCGCGCAATCCATCTCGACCACAAGAGGTGCCACGGGGGAAACTCTTGATCATGTCAAGAACCACAGCAGGGGATGCAATGAGGTTATGGTGATCAATAGGTATATCCGGCAGAGAAGGGGCAGACTTGAAGGGGTGCTTAGCCTTAAGGTCCTCAAGAGTGGTATCATTATAGGGAGCCACACCTGAAGAAGAAAGAACCCTGACAGCTGCAGTATAATGACCATCAGAAATCTTCCTCTTACATTGCTTGACATTACGCTCCCCTAAGTCCAAGTTTTCATCTTCGAAATTAGACCATGCAGGAGAGGGTTCAGCTAAAACCTCTCTAACAAGCTGCAAGCTACCACTGGACGTACCCCAAGAGCGAATGGCATTAGCAATATATTCTTCCTGTCGTTGGCGTTTAGTAGCAGACCTGCACTCCATGTTGCTCCTCGGGCAAAAGGTTTTCAGGAGACAAAGTGGCAGAACTAAAAGGCTAACCCAACTAGAAATGTCCTCGGGTGTGCAGATCACCTTATCCAAAGCACCTTTCAGCACGTGAGCGAATCCCAAACGACACTTTGGAGGGATGGTTTTGACAGTGTGCAACCCTTTGGAAAGCAAGGTGTCAAGTAAGTGCAAATCAAAACCAATTTGTTCCTCCGACATCGAACTCTCAGCATGAGCAAGTTGAATGGAAGAAGGAACTTGTGGTTTGGCGAGATCAAACAACACGAACCTAACAACACCATCACCACAGTCAGGGGGCGACACACAATCAGATCCATGCCGACACCTGGAGCGAAGAGTATGCGTCTTAAAACAAACCCCACATAGCCAAACCCCCATACGCTTCAAAGTGACCTCAGCCGCCTCAAAAACAACAAGATCAGTAGCCAGGGATTGTTTAGTGGTTGGTAACGCGTCCTGATTGAAATGACGATCACGTAGGTGAGCGAGCAACGAGGTTTTGGTGAGTCCATTTCCACTTCCATCCTGACAACCACTTAAACCCGCAAAAGGACAATGAAATCGCGTAATTGCCATAACAATAAAAACAAGCAGTGTCAAATCACCACAAGTCAAATCGTAAGTCAGACCGCAAAAACACTTGAGCCGAAACACCGGTCAAACCACAGGTCAAAACGCAAATTACTTGGGCCAAACCGCACCACTATATGAGTACACCTACGTAATGGCCAAACACAAGGCAATAAAACCTCAACAAGGCTTAAAAGCCGCCCAATAGGCCCAACTTGAGTAGCAAAACACAATGTCCCCAATCACACTAATCCACTGCCAAAAAGTGGGACCCACCGAAGGAAAAGGGACGCTGGAATATCTGCCAAAAGAGGGGCCCACAGACAAACCGCTGGTAATCTGGTATGATATCAAACCGCAATGTCAATGAACAACTCGCAACAAAAATAAAATAAAATAAAAGGGGGGCCCACAGACTGATCACAAACAAAGGAACTAATCTTCCCCACCAACAACACGCATCCAAGAAAGTGTAACCAAAAACCAGCAATGAAATCTCACGCCCACAAAACACAAGAACAGTCCAGAACCAAGACGGTGCAAAGGATGAACCTTCTTAGATCCAAACGAAGCGTATTTAGGGGGGCGAAATACACAGCGAACCAAACAGCCCTCTGCCACGATACGGAGGAACAAAGTTTCCACAACCCGTCGAACAAGGGAAACAACAGGAAGCAAAGAAGCCAAAACTATAATCCAACTGGGGATCGTTGGATCGATGGCAGGTAGCAGATGGAACGGGGGGAGACGATCTAGCGGATCGCCATTTTCGCCCACACAAAACACATCCAAAATTATTATTATTATTATTATTATTATTATTATTATTATTATTATTATTATTATTATTATTATTATTATTATTATTATTATTATTATTATTATTATTTGCATAAACTTTTGCCTTACCATCCAAAATAATACATCATAGGGAATGTACATTCCCTTAACACTTGAATTTTTACATAATTTACAATAAACTACTCTAATGACTCGAATCAAGATAATCAAAACACTTGGAGTACTTTTTAAGATTAATGCACAGACGGGGGTAATATATGATGTTCTTCCCCATTACTCCAAAACACTAGTACTTTACCCATGAGTCTCAATCATCCCAAAACAATATGTACAAGATATGACTCGACTTATGACTGAGGCAAAAGCAGTCAACTAAAATCAAACACGGATGTGGTCAATATAGTCAAATTCCTTAGGCTCAATCTCCGCGGAGTACAGTGTTTCCCCGGGTCGTTATGTCCCGACGAGGTGCGATGGTATCCGAACGGGTTTGTGATCGGGTGAATTTTGACAGGAAAGGGTTTGTTATTGATTGAACTAAGGAATATACGAAGAAATAGCTTAAATAAGCTATATGAATGGTTACGTGAAAGTTAGATACTTAAAAACTTTTAAAATTTAAAAACGCGTACGTTTACATTTAAAATAACGTAAACGTACAAAATAAAACATGAAACGTGAGAAATAAAATGACTAAAGATATGAAAATTATATTTATACAAAAAATAATAAAAGAACATGTTTAGAAAAAGAAAATTAATTTTTACACTATTTAGCTATTTATTATTAATTAATTACTAATTACTTATTAATTAACTAATTAAACTAATTTAAATTACTAAAAATACTGAACTGACTTAGATAATTATGAAATTTTTTATAAAACTAATTAACCATCACAGGAATCCTAAAAAATTATAAAAAGTTTATATTATGTATTTTTAAATTATTTTACTAATTACTATCCTAATTATTAATTAATTACTACATAAACTAATTAAATTATAAAAAATAGAAGATGAACAGTAAGAATTATGGAAAAATTCCTAAAATTATTTTATAACATATAAAACCTTGGAAAAATTATAAAAACTAGGTAGTGCTTAATTAAAACTATTTTGGCTATTTAATACTTAAATATTAATTAATAATTGATAAAACTAAAATTAAATCTAATAAATACTAAATGACAATATAAAATTCTGGAAAAATTACAAAAAATACTTTAACATAAAAGGAAATTAAGAAAAATATAAAATTGCAATTACTTTATAAAAAAGCTAAAAAGAAAATTAAAAGGATAAATAATATTAAATAGAAACTATCACTTAATTTAAAATTGGATTTTTCTAGATTTTCTTTTACAAATCTATTTTATACTTAAAATTAAGGAACTTTTGTGAAAGCAAAAAGCTAGGAACTCAAAGATAAGCACTTTGAGCTTATTTCCTAGGCAGTTTGACTTTTGGTCAAACTAGCTAAGAAGAAGCTTGAATAAGCTACCAGGGGGACACAAGCTGTAGATTAAGCTGTAAACAACTTTGTTGGACATTAATGGTGCCAAATCAACAAGCCAAGGCCACAGAATAAGCCAAAAAGATGAATAAACTATTCCAAACCAACCACAAACCACATAGGCTAACTGAAGCAACTTGGGAGGTCTATGGGGCCCACTAGGGGAGTTGGAAGCCAAAACAAAAAGCAAGTCCAAATAGCTGAGCTTATGGCCTTTCTAAAAAGCCACTAAGCTGGCCATGGGACCCACTAATAAGTTCAGGAGAGGGCTTGGAATTTAGTCACAAAAGTTGAATACTCAGCATGGGTATGAAATGGGACAAAGTACAAGGGCCTTGCAGCCCTAGGTAATAAACTCATAAGCATGAAATAAGCCTAGAACCTCAAAGTTGGGCTTATTGGGTTTCAAATAAGCCAATAACGAGGAGGTTGGGTCCACTAAGGTGCAAGATATGGGCAATTGAAAAGTGGGGCTTTGGACTGAGCTTTGGTGCAGGGGAACAACTTCCCCTGCAGCTTACTTTGAGCAGCTTAAATAAGCACAAGAAAAATTCATAAAAATAAGAAAATACAAGGATTCTATAGATTAGGTGGGAAAGTACAACATGTAAAAACCACAAGGTTTCAAACTAATCAGAAAAATCACAAGAATTCCCAAAAGATTTGGATTTCTGACAAAGGGACAATTTTGACTTTTTGAAATAACTTAAGAACTTTGACTTCTATGAGTTTCTAATGGCTACTATTGACTAAATAAGTTGTAATGAGATGAAATGAGTCCAAAATAAGCTAAGTGACCAAGTTTTAAACCAAATTGGTGATTATGACACCCTAAACACTAAATAGTTGAGCTCCACTGAGGATACAAGGTATTTTTGACTTTTTTTTGCAATTGAGACTTGAATCTTATGGTGAATTTCACTTACTTAGATTTAGACTAACAGGTTACAACAATAATTAATAACAATAACAACCAAGAACCCCAATGAACAAGCTCAACCAAACACCCCTACAACTAATTGTTTAGTGACTAAGTGAGGCAATCCTACAACCTAACCATGAAATTGAATTTTAAAGCTTGCACTAACCTAGATTAGCATAAATAAACAGAAAACACTAACTAAGAATGACTATAACTACTGATAGCAAAATAAGAGAATTCAAACTTCAAACTTAATTGGAGACTTACATAGATCTTTGTGCCTAAAACTGAGAACAGAACGCTCACTCTCTAACCTAATGTCTCCCAGAGACTCTAAACCAGATTCCAACTTCTTCTTCTTCTTCTTCTTCTTCTTCTTCTTATGTCTTTTTTTTAGTTTTCTATACTAGTTTATTTGATTTTCTTGATATTTTTAGTGACCTAAGTATCTACTGATTCCCATACTTCAAACACTTAAGAAATCTTGTAATTAAGCTAAAGAGGACTTAATCAAACACTGATCAACAACTTTCACTACATAGGCAATAAAATGGAATTTTGACTTGAAATTGCAATTTTGAGAATTTACAACTAAAACTTAAATTAATAGCTGAAATGGATTACAAGTGCACTGAGAATGATTAATACAGTGATTTTAAGCTAAAAATTACAGTTAAATATTAAAATTCAATTACAACGACAGTATTCTACTATAATTAACTAATTCTACTCTAACTAACTATATTTCTTCATTTTCTCTTCACATAAATAGAACCTGGAGTGTCCCACTCTCTTTCCCACTTCATTTCTGACCCTTAGATGGCTTGGAATGATCTCAGCCGTTCAAATGTGTTTTTGGCGCCAAATAGAGAAAGGGCAGATTTAGTGGTTTAGGTAAGGTAATAAATGAGGAGGGGGGTTGTTAGGGACAAGTAGTGAGGTTGGTGGGGGATTGGTGGAAAAAGGAGGTGATTGGAGGGGGGACATGGAAGCAGAAAACAGGGGGAGAGGTTGGAGATGAACAGTGGTTTGACTGTTCCTTTGACCTGTTGACCTGAGATATCAAACGGGTGGGAGTTGGGCTAAGTATTGGGCTGAGGTGGTTTGGATCAAGGGGTTTGTGGTGGATTGGATTTTGGGTTTATTAGTTTAGGAAATAAAGGGTCCATTTGGTTTATTAAATATCACAAGGACCATAAGTTTAAAAAACTAAAAATGGAGGGACTGAATGTGCAACTTTCACAAAGTTATCAAAAGGGTCATACTTGCCAAGTTTTCATAGTCCAAGGGTAAAAAATGATATTTTTCATTTTTGGTCCTTCGGGGACTAAATTTGTCAATTGTTGAAACTTTAGGGACCAATTATGCAAATTCTTCAAACTTTACACCACGGGATCATTTGTGAAAACTTTTGAGTTTCCAAGGACAATTAATGACTTTTCTTCCAAAATTTTCCACCAGGGACCAAATCTGCCAAATGTGAAACTCCAGGGACTAAACTTGTAAATTCTCAAAACTTTTGAAAATTTTTCACCAAAGAACTAAATATGACAACTTATTATTTCAAAATGACCTTTGGTGACTTTTCTTTTAAAATAAGTGCTTAAGGACTATTTTTGCCAATTTTTGAAAGTTGGGGGACTGAAACTGCCAATTATACAAACTTTGTTCGTTTTTCATCTGTTTTTCACTTATTTTGCATCTGAAACATATAAAACACAATTTTGGGATATTTTCTGTATTTTGATGCATTTTTGAGTGTTTTTAAATGTTTTGCAGTTCAGATTTGACCAAAAATTATGAGTGTTTGAGCACTCATCAATCCCCCACACTAAACTATTGCTAGTCCCTAGCAATCTTTTGAGAAAACTTAATGGATTTGAATCTCTTTACCAAAATCAATTACCTCTGGAGTAGCCAAATGTTTTAGTTCAACTAAGAACTATGGTACACTGATAACCATATGATTTTGAGCAAACCATCAGCTGTAAACGGATTTGATTTTTCTTTACCAGAAGCCGTTTGCTTCTAGAATAGCCAACTCTTGATGGAACACAGTCAACATCTTGGTGAGTTGATTACCAATTATGGCTTTCCACTGCCTTTACCACAAGCCATAACCTTGCGGGCTAGCCAACTTTTTTACTTTTTAGGATATGGAGAGTTGAGTTCCATACAATTTTTGGCAAATTGTAAGCCATCAACGGATTTGAGTTATCTTTACCAAGAGCTGTTTGCTCCTGGATTAGCCAGTCCTTTTGTCGGTTAGATATGGTGGACTGATAACCACAAAATTTTTTGAAATAAAATGAAAAAAAAATTAAAATTTTAGCAAAAAATGGGGGTACTAGAAGGTAAAATGTGATTAAATTCGCTAGAATTTCCCCCCACGCTTAGAATTGAATATTGTCCTCAATAATCAAAGTTCTGGCAATTATGCTGACTCTTTGAACGTAAATAGGAAATATTACAAGCTAAATGTGGAAATACCATTTTTCACTTTATTTCTATACATTTTTTTTTAAGGTGAAACTTATATACATGGTAACAACAGCATGGGTAACTCCCCCACACTTAGGGTGAAAACCCCATATGCATGCTACTGTTTTTGTTTACCGAGTCGCTAGCTTGACTTGACCCCGAATTCATTTGTTCTTGGGGAAGCAAGATGTGGAAGAAACAATCTCCATCGGACTTTCATTCAAGATTTTTGGACAAACATTTGAAGCACGTGAAAGTTCCATACTGATGAGATAAGTACCCAGCTTTAAATAGTATAAACTATAAGCGGTGATGCCAGGGTCAAAGATAATGTCTTCATTCCTAAAGGAGTGAAGAATAGGAGAAGTTACCCGGTAGGTGAAAAATGGAAGAAAGATCTTGATAACAATCAAGACTAACTCATCATTATCAGAAAGAGAATCCATAATTGGTATATCATGAATCTCATCATTGAAGTTCATTTGATCTAGACATATCCCGGGTGTGTCTAGATCAAAGCAGAAATTATCATACTCCGACGGAGATATGATATGAGTGAATTTACCGGCGAACTCCTCATGAAGAGAATCATTCACATGGTATGAATCTGTGAACTCTTGTTCCATTGTGGACTCATCACTATCATCATTCTGAATACCAAAGATTGGATTATCAGAAATGAAAGTGAATTCAGATTCGAATTCAAACAGAGGATTGGTGATAGTAGTTTTGAATGCTTCGGGAACAAAGTGATTAACATTCTCTATTGGACTGTTGGGATCAGAATTGAGTGACGGATCATGATATAAGAGTCTTTGAATTTCCCCTAGATCGGCTTCAAAGTCAAAGAGATCATCGTCACTTCCTGTTGGAAGTGGATTGATGTGAGTGAGTTCATCGACGAACTCCTCAAGAAGATGATCAGAATCAGAATGTGGAACTGATGCCTCAACATACTCGATGTCTCCATAAGATGCACAATCTTCGCTACAATCGGAGAAAGTCTCAATTTAATCTTCTGGACACTCAAGAGTGGAATGTAAATCACACACATGATCAAAAGTTCCCTGTGACTCTCTTAGGATTGGGACCAGGTCCTCAACACTAGACTTTATGAATTCGTACTATTCCTTTTCAGGAATAGTGCTAAGATGCTTATCCCCCATGCTCGGAGAGTGAGTGTGATCTTCGGGTGTGATAACAGACTGAGGGAGTTGAGAGGAGCTAGCATTCACGGATTGTACAAGTTCCATTTGATCTTCTGCTAGTAATTTCTCCGTCACACTATTTTCTCCCTGATTTTCCATGGAAGGAATTGTAAGTGATGAACTTGATGAATCCTTATAAAATTGAAGAATATCAAGGGTATCTTCATCATCATCATCTAGAAGAGCAGCATTGCGAAATATAGCACGTGTTTTAGCTGCTTGTTCTTCGACAAGTAATTCCTCCGTGCTCTTTGTGTTTCTATCATCTCGTTCTTCAGCAAGTAATTTTGCCATAGATTTCTCACGAGGATTTTGAAACGATATACTAGCCAACTCCTCCTTAAGTTCTTTCAATATTTCAAGAGCCTCAAGACAAAGGTCTTGCTGGATTTGAGGAGTTGCTTGAATCATTTGGTACTGTGGAGGTTGTTCGTGATAAGGATAATCGTAATTGTCACAAGGAAATGGATTCCCAGGTTGACAATCAGAGCTTAAATGTGGACCTCCACAGTAATCACAACAAAATGATTGTTGTGGAAGATTTGGTGAATCGTATGGATATTGGTCATAACCAAAATTCTGAGCATCACCGGAAAACTGTTCATAGACAAACGTGTTTCCTGTATGACACTAAAATCCTTGGTGAGGACCTCCACAAAACTCACACAGATATGTCAGTATCTCATGATGTGGCGGCTGGTAGAATGAATCAGATGTGTCATGGTAAGGATAGGGAGCTTGGTTATAGACAGACCCATCTTCTGACTCCACCATGCTACAGCCGGGACAATTTCCACCATTAAAAGGACCACCACACCATTGGCAACCAAAATGTTGTGGATATGA
Organism: Artemisia argyi; assembly: GCA_030686995.1. Taxonomy (NCBI): domain Eukaryota; kingdom Viridiplantae; phylum Streptophyta; class Magnoliopsida; order Asterales; family Asteraceae; genus Artemisia; species Artemisia argyi. The sequence continues at coordinate 84,741,847 of CM060681.1, read as the reverse complement.
CATAGGAAGAATCAAATGGTTAGAGGGGGTAAGGGATAAAGAATCAAAGACGTAAGAGGGTAAAGGTGAATATTTTTGGAGTTTTTGGAAAACATTTTATAAAAATAAGAAAGAAAATCTTTTTGGGTTTTTCTGTTCGTTGAAAACTGATTTAAAATGTTTTCGGGGACTGTTTTGTTTTTATATGATAATAATAAGAAAATATTAACAAGGATGGATAAATATATAATGAGCGTATATCCAGAGGCGCCAAAATTTGACTGAGGCAAAAGCAGTCAACTAAAATCAACCACAGATGTGGTCAATATAGTCAAACTCCTTAGGCTCAATCTCCGCGGAGTACAGTGTTTCTCCGGGTCGTTATGTCCCGACGAGGTGTGATGGTATCCAAACGGGTTTATGATCGGGTGAATTTGGACAGGAAAGGGTTTGTGATTGACTAAACTAAGGAATATACAAAGAAATAGCTTAAATAAGCTATATGAATGGTTAAGTGAAAGTTAGATACTTAAAAACGTTTAAAATTTAAAAACGCGTACGTTTACATTTAAAATAACGTAAACGTACAAAATAAAACGTGAAACATGAGAAATAAAATGACTACAGATATGAAAATTATATTTTTACAATCCTGATGATAAAAGAAAATTTTTAGAAAATGAAAATTAATTTTTACAGTATTTAATTATTTATTATTAATTACTAATTAATTATTAATTAACTAATTAAAATAATTTAAATTACTAAAAATACTAAAATGACTTAGATAATTATAAAAAATTTTATAAAACTAATTAGCCATCACAGGAATCCTAAAAAATTATAAAAAGTTTATATTATGTATTTCTAAATTATTTTACTAATTATTATCCTAGTTATTAATTAATTACTACTTAAACTTATTAAATTATAAAAAATAGAAGATGCACAGTAAAAAATATGGAAAAATTCCTAAAATTATTTTATAACATATAAAAGCTAGGAAAAATATAAAAACTAGGTAGTGCTTAATTAAAACTAATTTTGCTATTTAATACTTAAATATTAATTAATAATTAATAAAACTAAAATTAAATCTAATAAATACTAAATGACAATATAAATTTCTGGAAAAATTACAAAAAATAGTTTGACATAAAAGGAAATTAAGAAAAATATAAAATTGCAAATTACTTAATAAAAAAGCTAAAAAAAATTAAAATGATAAATAATATTAAATAGAAACTATCACTTAATTTAAAATTGGATTTTTCTGGATTTTCTTTTACAAATCTATTTTATACTTAAAATTAAGGAACTTTTGTGAAAGAAAAAAGCTAGGAACTCAAAGATAAGCACTTTGAGTGCTTATTTCCTAGGCAGTTTGACTTTTGATCAAACTAGCTAAGAAGAAGCTTGAATAAGCTACCAGGGGGACACAAGCTATAGATTAAGTTGTAAACAACTTTGTTGGACATGAATAGTGCCAAATCAACAAGCCAAGGCCACAGAATAAGCCAAAAAGCTGAATAAGCTATTCCAAACCAACCACGGACCACATAGGCTAACTGAAGCAACTTAGGAGGTCTGTAGGGCCCACTAGGGGAGTTAGAAGCTAAAACAAAAAGCAAGTCCAAATAGCTGAGATTTTGGCCTTTCTAAAAAGCCACTAAGCTGGCTATAGGACCCACTAATAAGTTCAGGAGAGGGCTTGGAATTTAGTCACAAAAGCTGAATACTCATCATGGGTATGAAATGGGACAAAGTACAAGGGCCTTGCAGCCCTAGCTAATAAGCTCATAAGCATGAAATAAGCTCAGAACCTCAAAGTTGGGCTTATTGGCTTTCAAATAAGCCAATAACCAGGAGGTTGGGTCCACTAAGGTGCAAGATATGGGCAATTGAAAAGTGGGGCTTTGGACTGAGCTTTGGTGCAGGGGACAGCTTCCCCTGCAGCTGTAACCTCTCGTAAATTTCCCTTACGATTAGTAAATGCATACGAATAAAATAAAACGATGTTACGATAAATTAACACCATTTTACGGGTAACAATTTTTTTTTTTTTATGATATGGCTTGATATTGAACCACTACGATAACTGTGATTGACCGTTTACTCAGGAACGATGCTTACACACGACCTAGATAACCTATGTTTATTGCGAACGATAAATATATATAACACGTTTATATTTAAAACAATACGTTTCGTCTAAATAACGTATATTATTTTTATATTCCCCGAACCTACGAAACTTCCCGAGAACGCTCACTAATATTTTTGAACTTCGACACGATAATCGTGACACACCATGTGGGCCCCCAACACTCATTGGGCCTTAAGCCCAACTAATAAGCCAAACGGGCCCTTTTTAATTTCTTTTTTTTTTCTGCTGGGCCGAGACCAAACGCAAGCCCAAAAGGGCTTTAAGCCCAAACCACCCCTTTGTTATTTATTTCTTCCAACCACGACCCCCCTTCAAACGCACCCTATTTCTTGAAAACTCGACACACGACCTCGACATGTAATTACACCACTCGATTAACAACCTAGCAAACATTCAAGAATGATAAAGATTGCACCAAATCTCACTCGTTAACTACCCCAGAAACACCCTAAGTAAACCACCAAACTCACCTTGAATGATAAGCTCTAAACGTGTCCCAACATTCCTTGTTGCCTCCCTTGCTCACCAATCACATCTAAACTAACAATATACATAACATGAAGTGTCAGGAATGAATAGGAATGGTATCTCACAAGATCTACCTTTGTAATCACTCGATTGGGCATTGTTTATGGTGCTACTATTCGCCTCACATGCACCCTCCCCTCTTGTGAGCCTATCTCGTTTCTACTCTTCAAAATACTGCCTATATAAGTCTCCCATGCAAACTTAAAACGTTACATGCACTTAAAACTCACCACATTACATAAAAATATTAACGGGAAGGAGTTGTGAGGGACGAACGAATCACCAAGTATACCACGCCTTGAAGAGAACCTAGGAAGCAAGGATTGGAGCCTTTTGAACCTTGGTGGGACGTGAAGTGAACCACGAAGCTTTTGAACCATTCCACGAACCATACACGACATTTTACTCCACCTTTTGTAGGTGAGGTGAGACACAAACTTTTCTTTCTAAGTTATATATATATATACGTATAGTTATATTATGCACAATCACTTGGAACCTATAAATCGTAAATCTTAAAAACAACGTATACATTTTATGTGTTATACTATTTCTTAGTTATGACATTAACGAGTACCTATAATAACATTGGACTTATATTAACGAGAACACAAAATAAATCACACGTTTCTAAGTCACTTGGACCTATACGACATATGCTAAAACACTTAGAATATTTTTCAACGTTCACGAGTTTTACGCATGAGTTTGTGGCCACACTTTGGCCTCGCCATTTCAAATTTCAACACACGACCCCTAAGTATTTTTACACGACCTATTTGTTTACTTGGAATACTAACGGGAATGATAAATAAGTCGACTTAACAACTTTGTTTAATCACTTAACGAGACCTAAAGCTAATCGCTATTGAAACCAGTTTTCAGAAACTAAAAACCTTACGTGGGCCGAAAAGCCCAAAAAGCTCATTCTAGCTTATCATGATAAGGTAAGCGTATAAGCACTTTTGAAATGATTTTGTAACTTAAAAAGATGGATTTCAACAAACCCAATGTCCCCCCAAACCCTTTGGATCGAAAATCCTTAACGGGCCCTTAATTTGGACTCGCTAAGCCCACTTAATGAAAAATAGAGAAAATAAGCTAATAAGCTGTGAATATAAGCTGTTTAAGACCTTATGAGCTTATTGACATAATAAAAATATTAAATTTTAAGTTTGGAAATTTTTGGACTATTTTTGTAAATATTCGAGAGTTAGGGACTAAAATTGTCAAGTTTGTAAACTTTGAGTGAAAAGTATAAAAACTGTTTTTCTAAGGGTATTAACTATAAATATTGAAACTTAGGATAATAAATGTAAATATTTGATATTTTGGACCTAAAATGTAATAATATATAAATTTGGACTAACGATGAAAATATAATCCGTTAAGGGTAAAAAGTGTAAAATTGAGAAACATAAAGGATTGAATAGTAATATTGATTTTTAATAATAATTTTATATTTATATATATTTTAATATATATTAAAACGATAAATAATAAACGTAACTTATTATATATATATATATATATATATATATATATATATATATATATATATATATATATATATATATATATATATATATATATATATATATAATACGGATAAATTTATATAACGATAACTAGATTTGGAGGAATAAAATGATACGTAACCATTATCTAATTTATATACGACGTAACACATCACCTATACACTTTATGGATTATTTATAATAAATAATAAACGTTCGCAATAAAACGAGACTGAAGAACTAAAACGTGCCATATCTTATAGGTTGTGTGTGAAGCCGTTGCCTTGCATCGTTGAGATTACATTTATTCTACTATCCTACTAAGGTGAGTTCATGACCCACATTTAACTTATTTTTGTGGGGGGGATACATGCTCAAAAACAGAACACAAGTCTTTTCCTGATCTTATTATTGCTTAAGTAGCTATTGCCAAAAGTCCCTCGATCATGAACCTTAATCACTTGAAGGGTGAACGTAAATAATTGTGAATAGATCTATTAGGGATTGACAATCCCCATTTGGTTGCTAGAGGAAAGTTACCAAATGCACTTTATTTAAATATCATAGGTTACTGGCAAATACCTATCTTGGGGGCTATATATATTTTACATCATTATTACGGAAATATTGATGTCTGTTGAATCGTTGAGTGTGATTAGCTTAAGGCAATAATGAATGCGATTTTTCTAACTTGTTTATTTGTATTTATATATACAATAAATACTTATCTCTTGTGTTCAAACTCTTAATTATAAACCTATGAATTTCACTCAACTTTTGTTGATTTTTAGCATGTTTATCTCAGGTAACTAAATGGAATGGATGGCAAATGCACGAAGTGGGCAAATAAAGAAATGTTTATTTTTCTTTGAATAAAAACTTGTTGTTGAAGAATGAATTCTCTTAAAATTATGAATATTTGGTATTTTAAATAAAACTTAAAACGATCACTTGAATCGTTTTCTTGAATTGTGACAAAAATCCACGATACAATACCCCAAAAGTCTTCCGCTGACATTTTAAGTCTTCCGTTGTATTGATCGATTTTGGGGGTGTTATAGATTGGTATCAGGGCTACGGTTATAGTGAACCAAGTGTTTTTGGAACATTGGACTATAACTACACTTTAAACGGGACAAAATTTTCATAAAATACCATCCTACGCCCTTCGTGCATACGCATCCCAATAATTGGTAAAAAGTATTATTTACCTTATAGCATTTTAAATTGGTTATAATTATGCTTACATCTACTAATCGGGAAATTTATTACAGTGTCATGTCTTCGAACACCCACCCTATCAGTTTGTCCTCAAACTCAGGAATTGAAGATGTTACTTCAGCCTATGCTACCTCACCTATGCCTATGTCTCCTACTACCGACAGATACATGCAAAGCCAGCAATTTCTGCCAGCATCTGACACAGAGGCTACTCCTCTGGCAACATCTGGTCCGATTCGCCGATCTAGGAAAATTAGACAACTTCAGCCGTATGAAGCAAGTACTGCTGTACCAGCACCAACTCTTGTCATACCACCTGAATCAGTTGTGCCATCACCACCTGCACCACCAGTGATACCACCACTACCAACTATCTTCTACAGCCAAACTACTACTGTGCCACTAACACCATCACCCATAGCATCACCTCCCCTAGCATCACCACCTGCACCTTACCGAAGTGTCCCAATATCACCTCACCGAAGGACTTACCCAATCCGCCCAACCACCTCAGAATCTTGTGTTCAACACAGACGCCGAAGGACCCACATGCGAGTAGATGCTCGTAGATGGTCTTTCTTGTTGCCCATTATGCGATATTGGAGATCTCAAGAAGGAACACCAACAACAAGGGAACTTGGGGAAAGTTCTTACTCTACCTCCCGAATTCTGTCAGTCACTAGGGAACCCATACACCATACCATACCATTGTTAGCTGCAAGAATGGTTTGCCACGAAGACCGACTTGATTCCATCGCTAGTATACTCAACAAGATTCCACATGAACTTCTAGAAACCTTTGAAGATGATATGAACAGTCTCATAATTGGTCATCTTGCAATAGAAGATAAGGTTGAAAAGTTGGATTCTCTATTTTGGGAATCAATGGAATTCATAGGAGCACTATGTGGGGCTAACACTTCAACATAAATAGCATTGGGAACTTTAGACCGAGAAATTGAGAGGATCAACACTAAAAACCTACGCCTTAGGCAAGCCCTGCTAGAATCTCGAGAAAGGGAAAGGACTCGAGATCAAACCATGGAAACTATGTCCACTGCCATTCAAGAACTCCAAAACCGCCTAGACAAAGCTTTAGGAAAACCATGAGACCATCACCTTGTTAAGTAAAAATCAATGTCCTACAAATAAGAATATCTTGTCGTGTTTTGTAAACATTTGCACAAGTATCAATAAGTGTTGTAACACCTTGACATTGATTTATGGAAGTTTATTTTATCTTTATTTACGTTGCAAACTTTATACATTATATCGTAATATGTCGGTTCATACAGGTCGAACTTATTCGTAATGTGTGTCATCCCAACATACGATAATTTACGATTTAAACTTTTTCAATGATCGAATCATTGTAACTACGACCTATATTTAACTATTTATTACTCGATATGTATTTTCAACGTGATAGGATTATTATAAATGTTCTAATAATATATCTTCTTTTATAGCAACATGGCTAGAACTAGGAGAACAACCACGAACGCCGCACCAGCAAACCCCGAAGTTATGACCCCGGCAGCAATCCAGCAAGCAATCGCTGATGGCGTTAATGCCGTTTAAGCTGGACAAGCCCGTAATAGAGATGGAAATGCACCGGCACCCCGCTACTGCACGTACAAGGACTTCATAGCATGTCAACCAACGTATTTCAAAGGAACTGAAGGAGTGTCGGAATTAGCTCAATGGTTTGAAAGAAGTGAAACTATTTTCCAAAAAAGTGGATGCTCGGAAAACAACAAGGTAAGCTTCGTAACGGGAACACTAATGCAAGACGCTCTATCCTGGTGGAACTCTACCGTTCAAACACTAGGAGCAGAGGCAGCACATCAGCTTACTTGGATTGAATTCAAGGCTGAAATACTAAAGAAGTATTGTCCCCGTTCCGAACTGCAAAAACTCGACGATGAGTTCCATGCCTTAATAGTGAAAGGAGTTGACTTGAGAAGTTACAACCGGAGATTCCAAGAACTCAGGGTACTATGCCCTACCATGGTACCCAATCATGAAAATACATTAGAGAAATATGTCGAAGGACTCCCTAGGAGTATTGAAGGAAATGTCACCTCAACAAACCCACCAACCTTGGAAGCAGCAATGGAACTTGCTCAGAAACTTCTAGACCGAGAAGTGAAATGCAATGAGCTTAAAAGGAAATTGGACGATAAGAGAACCACCCATCATCACAACAACAACCAACAAAGCTACAACAGTCATCACCGCAACAACAACCACCGCAACAATAATCGAAACCACCAACAATATCACAACACTCGAAGCACTCAACAGCAGAATCAAAGACAAGAAAAACCCCGAGTCTACGCCGCCACGGAAGGTGTAGGGTACAACGGACAGAAACCCCAATGCCAGCGATGCAAACTTCATCACGAGGGTCGTTGTACCATCCGATGTAACAAATGTAGTAAGATCGGTCATCAAACCAGAAACTGTAGGATTCCGGCTACAGGAAGCAACACAGGTTGTATCACCCACTTGTTACGGATGCGGAGAAGTAGGACACATCCGGAGGAACTGCCCAAAAGGAAATGAACCAGTCAACGCCCAAGCTAGGGTATACCTACTCGGAGATGGAAACGGGCCTGATGTAGTCACCAGTACGTTTCTACTAAACCATCATAATGCTAGAGTATTGTTTGATTCGGGCGCTGATAAGAGTTTTATATCAGACACGTTTGCCCCTTTACTTAATGTTACCCCCTCTAAGCTAAACACCACCTACGAAGTCGAAATAGCTGACGGGAATTTAATAGATACCAATACTATCATGAAAGATTGCACCCTAACCTTATCCGAAAAACCTTTTGCCATTGATCTTATGCCGGTTCAACTTGGTAGTTTCGACGCTATCGTCGGCATGGATTGGCTATCCCACCATCGTGCTAGGATTCACTGTGACGAAAAGGCCGTCCATGTACCACTCAAGGATGAAACACTCATTGTCCAGGGCGACAAAAGCAAACCTCGATATGGAATTATCTCATGTATGCGAGTGATAAAATACATGAAGGAAGGATGTCAAGTATTCATGGCCCAAGTTACGGAAAATAAGACATCCGAGAAGCAGCTCGATGACGTTCCTATCGTTAGGGATTTTCCTAAAGTATTCCCTGAAGAATTACATGGTATTCCACCCGTACGTCAAGTAGAATTTCAGATTGAACTAGTACCTGGAGCGGCACCAGTGGCTAAAGCACCTTATAGGCTAGCACCATCTGAAATGGAAGAGTTGTCAGAACAACTAAAGGAATTGTCGGACAAAGGATTTATTCGACCAAGCTCATCACCTTGGGGAGCTCCAATTTTATTTGTTAAGAAGAAGGATGGATCCTTTCGAATGTGCATCGATTACCGGGAGTTGAATAAACTTACGGTAAAGAATCGATACCCATTGCCTCGAATTGATGATCTGTTTGATCAATTGCAAGGATCGAGTGTGTACTCAAAAATTGATCTGAGATCAGGATATCACCAGCTAAGAGTTCGAGAAGAGGATATCCCGAAAACTGCATTCAGAACGCGCTATGGTCACTACGAATTTCAAGTAATGCCGTTCGGTCTGACCAATGCACCAGCAGTTTTCATGGATTTAATGAATCGAGTATGCAAACCTTACTTGGATAAGTTTGTAATAGTATTCATCGACGATATTTTGATATACTCTTGCAACGAAGAAGAACACGCAGAACATTTACGAATCATTCTAGAACTGCTCAAGAAAGAAGAACTGTACGCTAAGTTCTCCAAATGCGACTTTTGGATTCGCACCGTATAATTTTTAGGACACATCATCGATAGTCAAGGCATTCACGTAGACCCTGCAAAGATTGAGGCTGTTAAAGGTTGGTCATCTCCTACAAACCCCACGGAGATACGTCAATTTTTAGGTCTCGCAGGTTACTACCAAAGATTTATAGAGGGATTCTCTAAGATTGCAAAACCTTTGACTAAGCTAACCCAAAAGAATAAGAAGTACATCTGGGAAGAAAAGGAAGAAGCATCCTTCCAGTTGTTAAAATGAAAGCTTTGTGAAGCTCCAATATTAGCCCTCCCAGAAGGAAATGAGGACTTTATAGTATATTGCGACGCATCTTATCATGGACTAGGAGCAGTCTTGATGCAAAGAAGCAAAGTAATAGCTTATGCATCCCGGTAACTAAAGAAACATGAGGAAAACTACACAACTCATGACTTGGAGTTAGGAGCGGTAGTGTTTGCGCTCAAGTTATGGAGGCACTACTTATATGGCACCAAATGTACCATGTACACCGACCACAAGAGTCTTCAACATATTTTGGATCAGAAGGATTTGAATATGAGGCAACGTCGCTGGCTAGAGTTGCTCAATGATTATGATTGTGAGATCCGTTACCACCCAGGAAAGGCTAATGTAGTAGCAGATGCGTTAAGCCGAAAGGAACGATTGAAACCCCTTCGAGTTAGATCACTAGGGATGACTATCCACTCACCCCTTCCATCCCAAATCCTTACCGCACAGAACGAAGCACTTAAAGAAGAAAACCGTCCCAAGGAAAAGATTTACGGTATGCCCGAGAATAAGAATGGTTTCGTGAAGAAATCTGATGGAACACTATGTTTCAAGGACAGAAGTTGGATCCCTATGGTTGGAGGTATTCGTGAGCTCATCATGTACGAGTCCCACAAGTCAAAATAATCCATTCATCCAGGTTCCGACAAGATGTATCAGGATTTAAAGAGACTATATTGGTGGCCAAACATAAAGGCTGACATCGCAGAATATGTCGGTAAATGTTTGACATGTTCAAGAGTAAAGGCAGAACATCAGAAACCTTCAGGCTTACTTGTACAACCAGAACTTCCTATGTGGAAATGGGAACGAATCACTATGGTCTTCATCACCAAACTCCCAAGAACCTCATCCGGATATGACACAATATGGGTTATTGTGGATCGTCTCACAAAATCCGCTCATTTTCTACCCATCAAAGAAACCGATGAGATGAATACACTAGCTCAGCTGTATGTGAAGGAAATTGTCACTCGACATGGAGTACCAATTTCAATTATCTCGGATCGAGATAGTCGCTTCACCTCTCACTTTTGGAAATCGTTACAGAAAGCCTTAGGAACTAAACTAGATATGAGCACAGCATACCACCCTCAAACTGATGGTCAAAGTGAAAGAACTATCCAAACCTTGGAAGATATGCTCCGAGCATGCGTTATTGATTTTGGAAAAGGTTGGGATAAGCACTTACCATTAGCAGAGTTTTCATACAACAATAGTTACCACGCCAGCATAAAAGCAGTACCCTTCGAAGCACTGTATGGTAGAAAGTGCAGATCGCTATTTGTTGGGCAGAAGTCGGAGAAAGACAACTTATAGGACCTGACCTTGTTCGGGAAACAACCGAGAAAATCGTTAAGATTAAGCAACGCTTACAAGCAGCCCGAGACAGACAGAAAAGCTACGCAGACCTAAAAAGGAAACCCATGGAATTTCAAATAGGAGACAGAGTCTTATTGAAAGTATCTCCCTGGAAGGGAATGGTACGATTTGGAAAGCATGGAAAGTTGAACCCCAGATACATCGGTCCATTCATAATCCTGGAAAGGATAGGACCCGTGGCTTATAAACTAGAACTACCCGAAGAACTTAGTCGGATCCACGACACCTTTCTTGTGTCAAGCCTTAAGAAGTGTTTATCCGATGAATCTCTCGTGATTCAATTGAAAGAGATTCGACTAGATGATAACCTTGTCTTTACCAAGGAACCCATTGAAATCATGGATAGAGAAGTCAAACAACTCAAACAAAACCGTATCCCTATTTTCAAAGTTCGTTGGGACTCCAAGCGAGGACTGGAATATACTTGGGAGCGCGAGGATCAGATTCGCTCCAAGTACCCACATCTCTTCACCTAAGACACCCTTGGAAACTATCTTAGACTAGAATTCCGGGACGGAATTCCCTGTAAGAGGTAGGTAATGTAACCTCTCGTAAATTTCCCTTACGATTAGTAAATGCATACGAATAAAATAAAATGATGTTACGATAAATTAACACCATTTTACGGGTAACAAATTTTTTTTTATGATATGGCTTGATATTGAACCACTACGATAACTGTGATTGACCGTTTACTCAGGAACGATGCTTACACACGACCTAGATAACCTATGTTTATTGTGAACGATAAATATATATAACACGTTTATATTTAAAACAATACGTTTCGCCTAAATAACGTATATTATTTTTATATTCCCCGAACCTACGAAACTTCCCGAGAACGCTCACTAATATTTTTGAACTTCGACACGATAATCGAGACATACCATGTGGGCCCCCAACACTCATTGGGCCTTAAGCCCAACTAATAAGCCAAACGGACCCTTTTTAATTTCTTTTTTTTCTGCTGGACCGAGACCAAGTGCAAGCCCAAAAGGGCTTTAAGCCCAAACCACCCCTTTGTTTTTTATTTCTGCCAACCGCGACCCCCCTCCAAACGCACCCTATTTCTTGAAAACTCGATACACGACCTCGACATGTAATTACACCACTCGATTAACAACCTAGCAAACATTCAAGAATGATAAAGATTGCACCAAATCTCACTCGTTAACTACCCCAGAAACACCCTAAGTAAACCACCAAACTCACCTTGAAAGATAAGCTCTAAACGTGTCCCAACATTCCTTGTTGCCTCCCTTGCTCACCAATCACATCTAAACTAACAATATACATAACATGAAGCGTCAGGAATGAATAGGAATGGTATCTCACAAGATCTAGCTTTGTAATCACACGATTGGGCATTGTTTGTGGTGCTACTATTCGCCTCACATGCACCCTCCCCTCTTGTGAGCCTATCTTGTTTCTACTCTTCAAAATACTGCCTATATAAGTCTCCCATGCAAACTTAAAATGTTACATGCATTTAAAATACACCACATTACATAAAAATAATAACGAGAAGGAGTTGTGAGGGACGAACGAATCACCAAGTATACCACGCCTTGAAGAGAACCTAGGAAGCAAGGATTGGAGCCTTTTGAACCTTGGTGGGACGTGAAGTGAACCACGAAGCTTTTGAACCATTCCACAAACCATACACGACGTTTTACTCCACCTTTTATAGGTGAGGTGAGACACAAACTTTTCTTTCTAAGTTATATATATATGTATAGTTATATTATGCACAATCACTTGGAACCTATAAATCGTAAATCTTAAAAACAACGTATACATTTTATGTGTTATACTATTTCTTAGTTATGACATTAACGAGTACCTATAATAGCATTGGACTTATATTAACGAGAACACAACATAAATTATACGTTTCTAAGTCACTTGGACCTATACGACATATGCTAAAACACTTAGAATATTTTTCAACCTTCACGAGTTTTAAGCATGAGTTTGTGGCCACACTTTGGCCTCACCATTTCAAATTTCAACACACGACCCCTAAGTATTTTTACACGACCTATTTGTTTACTTGGAATACTAACGGGAATGATAAATAAGTCGACTTAACAACTTTGTTAAATCACTTAACGAGACCTAAAGCTAATCGCTATTGAAACCAGTTTTCAGAAACTAAAAACCTTACGTGGGCCGAAAAGCCCAAGAAGCTCATTCTAGCTTATCACGATAAGCTAAGCGTATAAGCACTTTTGAAATGATTTTGAAACTTAAAAAGATGGATTTCTACAAACCCAATGTCCCCCCAAACCGTTTGGATCGAAAATCCTTAACGGGCCCTTAATTTGGACTCGCTAAGCCCACTTAATGAAAAATAGAGAAAATAAGCTAATAAGCTGTGAATATAAGCTGTTTAAGACCTTATGAGCTTATTGAAATAATAAAAATGTTAAATTTTAAGTTTGGAAATTTTTGAACTATTTTTGCTAATATTCGAGAGTTAGGGACTAAAATTGTCAAGTTTGTGAACTTTGAGTGAAAAGTATAAAAACTGTTTTTCTAAGGGTATAAACTGTAAATATTGAAACTTAGGATAATAAATGTAAATATTTGATATTTTGGACCTAAAATGTAATAATATATAAATTTGGACTAACGATGAAAATATAATCCGTTAAGGGTAAAAAGTGTAAAATTGAGAAACATAAAGGATTGAATAGTAATATTGATTTTTAATAATAATTTTATATTTATATATATTTGAATATATATTAAAACGATAAATAATAAACGTAACTTATTATATATGTATATATATATAATACGGATAAATTTATATAACGATAACTAGATTTAGACGAATAAAATGATACATAACCATTATCTAATTTATATACGACGTAACACATCACCTATACACTTTATGGATTATTTTTAATAAATAATAAACGTTCGCAATAAAACGAGACTGAAGAACTAAAATGTGCCATATCTTATAGGTTGTGTGTGAAGCCGTTGCCTTGCATCGTTGAGATTACATTTGTTCTACTATCCTACTAAGGTGAGTTCATATCCCACATTTAACTTATTTTTGTGGGGGGGATACATGCTCAAAAACCGAACACAAGACTTTTCCTGATCTTATTATTGCTTAAGTAGCTATTGCCGAAAGTCCCTCGATCATGAACCTTAATCACTTGAAGGGTGAACGTAAATAATTGTAAATAGATCTATTAGGGATTGACAATACCCATTTGGTTGCTAGAGGAAAGTTACCAAATGCACTTTATTTAAATATCATAGGTTACTGGCAAATACCTATCTTGGGGGCTATATGTATTTTACATCATTATTACGGAAATATTGATGTCTGTTGAATCGTTGAGTGTCATGAGCTTAAGGCAATAACGAATGCGATTTTTCTAACTTGTTTATTTGTATTTATATACAATAAATACTTATCTCTTGTGTTCAAACTCTTAATTATAAACCTATGAATTTCACTCAACTTTTGTTGACTTTTAGCATGTTTATCTCAGGTAACTAAATGGAATGGATGGCAAAGGCACGAAGTGGGCAAATAAAGAAATGTTTATTTTTCTTTGAATAAAAACTTGTTGTTGAAGAATGAATTCTCATAAAATTATGAATATTTGGTATTTTAAATAAAACTTAAAACGATCACTTGAATCGTTTTCTATAATTGTGACAAAGATCCACGATATAATACCCCAAAAGTCTTCCGCTGACATTTTAAGTCTTCCGCTGTATTGATCGATTTTGGGGGTGTTATAGCAGCTTACTTTGAGCACCTTAAATAAGCACAAGAAAAATTCATAAAAATAAGAAAATACAAGGATTCTATAGATTAGGTGGGAAAGTACAACATGTAAAAAGCACAAAGTTTCAAACTAATCAAAAAAATCACAAGAATTCCCACAAGATTTGGATTTCTAACAAAGGGGCAATTTTGACTTTTTGAAATAACTTAAGAACATTGACTTCTATGAGTTTCTAATGGCTACTATTGACTAAATAAGTTGTAATGAGATGAAATGAGACCAAAATAAGCTAAGTGACCAAGTTTTAAACCAAATTGGTGATTATGACACCCTAAATACTAAACAGTTGAGCTCCACTGAGGATACGAGGTATTTTTGACTTTTTTTTGCAATTGAGACTTGAATCTTATGGTGAATTTCACTTACTTAGACTTAGACTTAGACTAAGAGGTTACAACAATAATTAATAACAATAACAACCAAGAACCCCAATGAACAAGCTGAACCAAACACCCCTACAACTAACTGTTTAGTGACTAAGTGAGGCAATCCTACAACCTAACCATGAAAATGAATCTTAAAGCTTGTACTAACCTAGATTAGCATAAATAAATAGAAACCAATAACTAAGAATGACTATAACTACTGATAGTAAAATAAGAGAATTCAAAACTGAGAACAGAACACTCACTCTCTAACTTAATGTCTCCCAGAGACACTAAACCAGATTCCAACTTCTGCTTCTTCTTCTTCTTCTTCTTCTCTCTTTTTTTATTTTTCTATACTAGTTTATTTGGATTTTCTTGATTTTTGTAGTGAACTCAGTATCTACTGATTCCCATACTTCAAACACTTAAGAAATCTTGTAATTAAGCTAAAGAGGACTTAATCGAACACTGATCAACAACTTTCACTGCATAGGCAATAAAATGGAATTTTGATTTGAAATTGCAATTTTGAGAATTTACAACTAAAAACTTGAATTTAATAGCTGAAATGGATTACAAGTGCACTGAGAATGATTAATACAGTGATTTTAAGCTAAAAATTACACTTAAATATGAAAATTAAATTACAACGACACTATTCTACTATAATTAACTAATTCTACTCTTACTAACTATATTTCTTCATTTTCTCTTCACTTAAATAGAACCTGGAGTGTCCCACTCTCTTTCCCACTTCATTTCTGACCCTTAGATGGCTTGGAATGATCTCAGCCGTTCAAATGTGTTTTTGGTGCCAAATGGTGAAAGGGCAGATTTAGTGGTTTAGGTAAGGTAATAAATGAGGAGGGGGGTTGTTAGGGACAAGTGGTGAGGTTGGTGAGGGATTGGTGGGAAAAGGAGGTGATTGGAGGGGGGCATGGAAGCAGAAAATGGGGGGAGAGGTTGGAGATGAACAGTGGTTAGACCGTTCCTTTGACCTGTTGACCTGAGATATCAAACGGGTGGGAGTTAGGCTAAGTATTGGGCTGAGGTGGTTTAGATCAGGGGGTTTGTGGTGGATTGGATTTTGGGTTTATTAGTTTAGGAAATAAAGGGTGCATTTGGTTTATTAAATTTCACATGGACCATAAGTGTAAAAAACTGAAAATGGAGGGACTGAATGTGCAACTTTCACAAAGTTATCAAAAGGGTCATACTTGCCAAGTTTTCATAGTCCAAGGGTAAAAAATGATATTTTTCATTTTTGGTCCGTCGGGGACTAAATTTGTCAATTGTTGAAACTTGAGGGACCAATTATGAAAATTCTTCAAACTTTACACCAAGGGATCATTTGTGATAACTTTTGAGTTTCCAAGGACAATTAATGACTTTTCCTCCAAAATTTTCCACCAGGGACCAAATCTGCCGAATGTGAAACTCCAAGGACTAAACTTGTAAATTCTCAAAACTTTTGAAATTTTTCACCAAAGGACTAAATATGACAACTTATGATTTCGAAAGGACCTTTGGTGACTTTTCTTTTAAAATAAGTGCTTAGGGACTATTTTTGCCAAATTTTGAAAGTTGAGGGACTGAAACTGCTAATTATGCAAACTTTGTTCGTTTTTCATCTATTTTTCACTCATTTTGCATCTGAAACATATAAAACATAATTTTGGGATATTTTATGTATTTTGATGCATTTTTTAGTGTTTTTAAATGTTTTGCAGTTCAGATTTGACCAAAATGATGAGTGTTTGAGCACTCATCAACTTAGCAACCATGTAATTAATTAGATAATTAACTAAGGGTTTAAACATGTAAAAATAATGCATTAAAGATGAGTGCATACCAGGAAGGCTAAGGCGATTTGGTTGTACATTTGGGTGGGTTGTAACAAATTCTTCCTTTAAGTAAGATGCTTAAAGTTAGAAACGAAAGGATAGGCTCGGAGGGGTGTACTAGGGGTATCGTGTACTAAAAATGAGTACAACGCTAAGGTGTGGGAAAATTAATTGACTTTACTAGTCAACTGATATGACTTAAATGGTCAAGTAATTATGATACAGTTTTAAACACAAGGGTGATCCTAATGCCTCTTATCATGTAGTAAATCCTAGTACACGAATGTAGTCTCACTAGCGGTCTCGGGATGCGTCACTAACGCAAGTTCTAGAATCTAAATGCTACCGGTACACTCATAAGCACTAATAATAAATGCTTTTCCTATCAAATCTAAAGGCGAACCTTACATATTTGGGTGGAAAATTTTTCTGAATGGTACGGTTTTGTGCTAGTCATACAACTCATATCCATGAGACGCTTGTTAAGGCTAAGTTTCACTCCTAAATGTTGTAAAAAATTTTGAATTTGGCGCTAAAATTATGTAACAAGTATTTCTCTTAGTTTTATTACACACCTAATATCAAACAAACAAACTCAAGTGCAATTGTATTTTATAAGGTATCATCAGTTACCCACCCCCCCCCCCCCTTACACTTAGGATGAACATTGTCACCAATGTTCAATTAAAGGATGTAAAAGTAAAATAGGTAAAAGAATGAAAACAAATACTCCCCTGATTCGTTCGGTGTGGATAGTGTGTCAACAAGGTTAGATCTTCCTCCAAGAAAATGAACGTTGAACGCTTCCTTTCAGAAATATAAATCATCTTCTTGTCATATATAACCTGTTAAATCTGAGAAAACAATCAAGGCAAACTTCGCGTAAAATCGGCGGCAATCTATATATACTAACAAATCCTAGAAAGCAATTTAAGATATAATGCTTGTGGAATGAATGTTTGCAGATTTCCTGGAGTTTATAAAACAAAAGAATCAACAAAAACTTTAAGACTCCGGTTTAAACAAAACTCGCAAAATTTTTCAGAATTTTGGTACCTAACGTCGTCAAAATGTTCCTGGAAAAATCTTATGTTAAGTTTCTGGAAAATTTCTGGAAAAACTCATGCCTTATTCCCTGGAAAATCCTGCAAAAACATCATTATGACTCGATACAAGCATTTGACTCAAACAATTACCAATACATATGTTCATTTAATATTGTGGCGAATCATGATCATTTTCGTTCTTATAAACAAATTTGGGGTTTCCCCTTACACTTAGGTTTTTCAAAATACCTTTATATGAAGTTAAGACGAAGTTAAACAACAAAGTAAAGCATTTTCACAATTTAATTTGAAACATGATCTACCAACAATAAAAATAAAACATGCATACGGAATCAAACAAATAAAAACACACAAAACATGGGTTGCCTCCCAAGAAGAGCTTTTCCTTATTTACGAGTCTTGTAGCTAGACTCAAGGTCATAGGCTATCGCGTGTCGCTTGTGCTCGCATACCCAAGTGTGAGCCATCTAATAGTCGCCTCACCTTTCTTATAGTTATCACTTAGCTCTAAACATCCGCGATAATACCTTTTATTCTTTTCATGAGGATATTTAAGCTCTTTCCTTTTATCATTCTCACTTAGCATTTCAAGGGTGGATACCTATTACATTTCTCCATAGAAAAATCCTTGAACCTAGGGTGTGCACGGGGCATTTGGTAAACAAAATCTTCATCCCCATCCGAGAATGTAATTTAACCCTTCCATAAGTTTTTCGTCAAGGTTGGTTAACCTTTTGAAGGGTTTTCCAAACACAACTTGGGTTAACTTACTATCGATAAATTCTCCTAGATTCTCCATAACCATGAACTCAACCAGATAAACAAAGCTTCCTATAAACATATGCAATGTCATTGCCCTAGCAACAATATTATCTCCTTTGTATTTTAACTCATCTACCATAATTTTATTGTATTCACTATGCGAGATTATGTTCATTGGTAGAGATGAGTAAAGGTAGGCATCAAAGCTCCTAAATCCAATTTTACAAGGAAACTGCATATTAAATGAGCTATCATTCTCAATCCTTGTTCTAGGGTTGACATACCTAAGAGGGTTTACTTCATCTTCCATCCTATCCTCATTAATTACATCACCATCATCTAGGTCCTCATCAGAGTCCGAATAGTAAAAAGGACTAGCCCTATGGTCATCATCATAGTCAGACTCCTCTGTTGACATAAATAATGCATAAAAATGTTATTTATATTTTTCGATATCTCTATGTTTTGACGATCACAAAATGTAAAATCATCAAACGTAAGATTACTACGTAAACAAGTATGAAGCTAGTTTATATCATTATATTCAACTTAATCACTTAAGGTATGGATAAACAAGTGCTTAATACATCTCATGATCAAAGGGGTATTTAATTAATTAATACAAAGTTTATTTAATTATATAAACATATTATATATTTTTGAAAATACTTTTGGTAATAAAGAAAAATGTTTTAATCATACTAAATATATGAATTCAAATTTTTAACCAAAATCAGTTAGTTTTTCACCAAATAAACTTTCCCTACTAAATGACAAGTTTTCTGGCCGTTACAGCTGGGCGGCCCCCTTAATTATAAGGGGCGGTCCCCTTAAAATTAAGGGGACCGGCCATGATTTAAGGGGACCGGCCAGGCTCCTGTGTCAGAATTTGTCAGAATTTTTCTCCTATAAATACCACCTTAAATCTGGAATTTTTCCCCACCTCTTGCACGAAAATTTCAGATCTCAAACTCTCTAAACATCTTCAAAAACCCTTGGATCATTAGAATGCTAATCCATGTTTCAAGTTATTCAATCCCTTCTCATCCATCCTCATCCAAAGTGCAAAAGAAGAACACTCCTTCTACAACTAAGTTCAAGGAGTATTGAAGAGTAGTTATGTATAGTGTGTATATTATTTGTGTAGTTGTGTTGTGCTTGTAATAAGTAGTTTATAAGAAATAGAAGTTGTGTAGGGAGAAGAAGTTGATTAGTAGTGAAGTAGTGTAGTTGTGAAGAAGATAGGTGTGAAGTAGATTGGTGTGAAGTAGATTGGTGTGAAGAAGATAGGTGTGAAGAAGTATTAATGTGAAGTAGATTGGTGTGAAGAAGTTGTGTAGAAGTTGTGATCAAGTTGTGACGAAGTTGTGGTGTGTAAATTGGTGTGTAAGGTTTTCTCCGCCATAAGGGAGTTTGTTGACATAGTGAAGAAAACTCTTGACTAGGTGACTCGGGGAGTGGAGTAGGAACAAGGAAGGTGACCTTGTAGCCGAACCACTATAAATCCTTGTGTTGTGGTTTGATCTCTCCAACTCTTTTCATTGCTTACTTATTTACCTATACTATATTAGCTTAGTTAGTTAGTTACTAAATAATTGTTCATATAGTGCAAGTATTGAGATCACATAAACTAGAATCGAAGTTTTTAAAACAAACTTGTTTTTATAAATTTTAAAAGGACGCAAAACTATTCAACCCCCCCCCCCTTCTAGTTTTCCACAATTGGTATCAGGAGCCACGTCTTGCAAGACCTTTAAAATATATTGTATTTTAAAACTTGTAACGATCTATGGAATCTGAAAAATATTTAGAAGGGCAATCTATGCAAAGACCACCACTATTTGAAAGTGATGGATTTTTATATTGGAAAAATCGATTCGAAACTTATGTGAAATCAAAAGATCTAGATCTTTGGCATGTTATTACCAATGGTGATTTTTTACCTATTCAAAATAACCCCGAAACAAAGAAAGATGAAATCGTACCTTTTGAATAACAAAATGATGATTTAAAAAGAAAACTTGCTAAAAATAATGAAGCAAAAATGGTTATTTATAATGCGCTACCACGTAAAGAGTACGAAAGGATCTTTATGTGTGAAACCGCAAAAGAAATTTGGAACTCTTTATTAATAACTCACCAAGGTAATAATCAAGTCAAAGATAATAAAATAGATCTACTTGTTCAACAATATGAGCAATTCACGATTCCGGAAGAGGAATCAATTGATAATGTTTTCGCTAGATTTAACACTATCATCACAAGTTTAAAAGCACTTGATGAGAATTTTTCTAGTAAGAATTTTGTTAGGAAGTTTCTTAGGGCTCTTCACCCAAAATGGCGAGCTAAAGTGACGGCTATTGAAGAATCAAAGAATTTGTCAACGTTGCAACTTGATGAATTAATTGGAAATTTGAAAGTCTACGAAGCAATTATAAAGAAGGACTCCGAAATGATTAAAGGAAAACGAGAGCAAAGAAAGTCAATCGCCTTGAAAGCTAGAAAGGAATCCAACAACGAAGATAGCTCATCTTCCGAAAGTGATGACGAAGAATATGCCATGGCCG
The DNA here is from genome assembly GCA_030686995.1 of Artemisia argyi. Lineage (NCBI taxonomy): Eukaryota > Viridiplantae > Streptophyta > Magnoliopsida > Asterales > Asteraceae > Artemisia > Artemisia argyi. The sequence continues at coordinate 84,720,536 of CM060681.1, read as the reverse complement.
TAAGAGATTTCAAGAAATTCTTCAAAAGGCAAGGAAGATTCATTAGACAACCACACGATAAAAGGAGAGCACCTCAAAAGAATAATGATGACAAGTAAAGCAAGAATGAGAGAAAGTGTTTCAAGTGTGGTGATCCGAATCACCTCATTGGAAAATGTCCAATGATGACAAGAGACCAAAATCAAAGAGCATTCGTTGGAGGAGCTTGGAGTGATAGCGATGAAGATGAGAAAGAAATAACAAAGGAAGAAAAGTGTCTCATGGCAAAGACATCAAGTGAGGTACGTTCCAAAACTGAATACTTTAGTGATGAAAATTTATCATTAGATGAAAAAGATTTAGATAGTGAATGCAATAGATTATGCAAACTAGGACAACAAATAATGGCTAAAAACAAATCACTAAAATACATAAACAACCAATTAGAAAATGAAGTACTAGAACTAAAAATTAAAATACATCAACTTGAAAAAGGTAAAGAAATTTTTGAAGAATGTAAATCATGTCAAGAGCTTAAAAGTGAAAACAACAAACTTAGGGAAGAAATTTGTAAACTTGATAAATTTGAAAATAGTAGTAACTCACTTAGTAAAATTATAAGTATTCAAAGAGTATCCGGAGATAAAACCGGTTTAGGATTTAACTCAACCGAAGCTTCAACAAGTGAAATTAAAAATGTTAAATTTGAAAGTGAACTCAAGGAACTAAAACCTTCAAAATCTAATCCTAAGTATATACTCAAAAATGATAAGAAAATACATCTTGCTAGTGATGAAGAAATAAAACCGTTTTATAAACCATCTTTAAAAACCGAAGTAGGATCGTCTAAACCTAAAACAAGATCTAAAACTCCACCACCTAGGAAACCAAATAATTCTTACCCTAGACCTAAAACACCTCAACCAAGAGCAAACCAAAATAGACGAAACTTTAACAATAATCAACAAATGTAGAACTTCAATCCGTGGGGAATGTTTCCACCATATATGCACCCAAGTCAAATAGAAAACATGTTCGGATCAAATAACTTTGGTCAAATGAGACAATGGGGACCAACGTAAAAAATTTGCCATTCAAACATGGAAACTTTAGTTGTCACCTCTTATTCGGACTATTCCTTGAAGAGTTTGAAGATAAACACATTGAAGACGAAAGGTACACATTTCCTTTTATTTCCTTGTCAAGAAATGCATGCTTAGTTTAGTATCTAGTTTTTATGTGATTTTGTTTGGCTCATTATTTCCTCTAGATTTTATATCTATACATATATATATGTATATATACTTATCTAATTATACTATATATATATATATATATATATATATATATATATATATATATATATATATATATATATATATATATACTTAGCTATATCTAGGATCATTTAACCTAGAAAATTCATTTGTTGATTTTCTAGAACTAGAAATTGTTCGTTTAAGAACCCTTTCTTTCCCCCATTTGTCTTATTGAACTTTAATGTTCAACAACACTCATGCTGATGTAGAGAGATGATTCGAAAAATCTATGGATGAAACAAACTCCCGTCTTCCGTTGCATACGTCTCCCTCCTATATTCTCGTCTTAAAAGCCCATACTATATACGTATATATATATATATATATATATATATATATATATATATATATATATATATATATATATATATATATATATATATATACACTTATAAACCTTCCACAACTCTCTCGTCCACTTGACAACTTGATAAATTTCATCCGAAATGATCAAGAAATTTTAATTGACGAAATGTCAAGTAAAAGTGTCAAGTAATTCCTTTCGTGCGAATACTCTCCAACGTATTTTTGATTAAATATAAATCTACTATATATATAAATATTTTCTTGTTCTTTCCAGAAACCATAACCACGAAAAATCAAAGTTTGGAGGGCGGCCCCCTTAATGTTTAAGGGGACCGGCAACCAACTGAAGGGCGGCCCCCTTAATGTTTAAGGGGGCCGGCCATCTGATAGTTCCAACTCGTTTTTTCTCTTGTTTCTTTTGCCAAACACTCCACTTTTTCAACACCCCTTCCTCTGCTACTGCTGTGATGAAAAACCAAACCCCAAAAACACCTAAAACTACTTCCAAATCACATAATTCGGGTTAATTCGCAAAGGGAAAATTCATCTAACACAATCACCATTACATATTGTAAGTTTTTCATAACACATTTCATCTAATTCTATCTAATTTGGTCAAACTCAAGATTATGCATGTTTTAATAATTTTTTCAAATTCATAATTTCTTTCGAATTGAGTATGAAATTTCCATAACTAAATGCTTCCCTTAAGATTAGGATGCTTAATTAACACTAGAAACTAGTAATTATAAACCCTCTTGTCAAAAAAAAAATTTGAAAAATTTCATACACTCCTTTTCAAAATTTTTGGTTAACACATTGTTGAATTATGCTATAAAAACTTGTTAAAACTAATCACATTATATTTTTATGACTTGTGAAACATGAAACTATACTTCTCGACTAAGTAAAAATATTTTTGTACACGATAATAGGGTGTTTGGATTATGTCCAAATAATGTCGAAATTAAGTCGTTATAATTTTTATAGAACGTTGCCAAGATTATAAACCTAAAACTTGTAATTCGGACTTGTCAAGATATATATATTGACATACTAGTAGTGTAAGTGTCTAGTTAAGGAAGCGTTTGGTTTAGTACGAAAAATGACATTTTTGAGTCAAAACATAAACCATCCTTTTCGAAAACAAATCACATGCATAAGAAACTCGTAAGAAATGGCTTGTTTTACAACCTAATGTAAATCTAGTAAATTTCATGATATATTAAGATGTTTAAAAGGGCGTTTGGATTTGTCCATAACTACTTACTAAACATCGTAAAATATATCTAGAACGAGTTAAAAATAATATTAAGGAACATGGTAAACTACTTCCTAGGATTATAGTCGAAGTATGTTTACGTTCCAACATAAGTCTTAACAATATATATACTTTTGTTCTTCTTTATATTTATTTTGGTCTTTTGTATTGTTGTTGTGTTTAGGTGAAAATGCCAAAAGCGACTACCGAAGATCTTTCCCACACTAAAAACTACATTCCCAAAGTTTCCCAACTCCCTACTACATCTCCTTCCATTGGACGTATATATCGTGAAATTGAAGATAGAAACGTTCATGAGGGACGTGTAGTAGATCTAGCCTTTGCTCAATCCGACTACATTAATCGCTTGTTTTCAAGCATCAACCTCAATTGCCTTTTTGAAATTAATGAACCAATCGTCCCTCGTTTCATAGTCGATTTCTATAGCCAAGTCACCGTTCAAACCAATGATCTTGGTGCCATCACCATTTCCTTCATGATCCAAAATGAATTTATCACCTTAACTCTCGAACAATTTGGTCAAATCCTCCAAATTCCTTTTAGAGGTCAAGCCGCTTTCACAAATGAGTGGGACCTCGAATCTCTACATCGTTGTCGACCAACCTTTGGTCCTTATCTCTCCGACATCCCTCATCCCGACGAAATTCGTCAAATCCTTGGTGTGGAGCGTGCCACTACAACCCGAAAAATAAAATCCAAAAACGTCCAAATCACTTCATACCAACTTCTCCTCAAGGAATTAGGCCCCCACATGAAGCGTTAGAAATAACTCATTCGTGAGAATGCATTCGGTACTGGAGGTCACCGGGACCATCTCCCGGCGTGCCTTGCTCACATGTTGTATTGTATCGCTGTCGAAAAGCCGTACAATTTGGCCTACTTCTTTATCAAACGGATTGAGTGTGCTAGAAAAACTCCCAAAGCCAATCTTCCATATGGAATGTTTCTTACTCGTCTCTATCGTCATGTTATCGAGTACTACCCCGATCTTGACAATAGCATCTATGAGTCCATCTATCCCACCTTACGTCCTCTCGCTCTAAAACAAGCTCGACGAACTCGAAGTGACAAGGGAAAATATCGTTGTCATAGCTTTCATGGATCATCTTCTCGACAAGACGATGACGATGAGGAGGAAAACATCCATGATGCTAGTACCCCTTCGTTTTCCAAGTTCATTGATAATTTAGAGGATCTTGACTATCCCGAGTATTCAACCCCATCTCCTAGCGATCAAACCGACGAAGTACTTCATGAGCGAACAACCGAGATGCTTAGACGACAAAAGAGTTTTCATGAAGAAGTTAGAGGTGGCTTCAAATCCATCGGGAAGACGTTGAAGGGTATCTTCGGGAAGAAAAGGAGATGATGTGTTTAGCTTATGTTTGTTGAACAATATTTATGTCTCTTAATCGTGGATTTTTTATGTGCTATTTGTCCGAAGTATATTCGGAAGTACTTGTTATTTTCTTGGATAATTGTTTGGATATTTGATTAGGATGTTAACTTGCTTATTTATGTTTAATATATTCTTATGAATGCATGTTTTATCACTTAATCTATATATATGTTTGCATGATTAGTTTATATATATATATATATATATATATATATATATATATATATATATATATATATATGACATGTATGCTTTCTAATAGACCAAAACAAATGTGAAATGTCCAAATAGAGCTTGCTGCAAAAACAAAATAGAATATAACATTTTTCCAGAAAAATTTTGAAAAATTTTGATTTCTGGGTCGTCAGATGGGCGGGCCCCTTAATTCATAAGGGGCTGCCCCCTTAAATTTAAGGGGACCGGCCTCCATTTAAGGGGACCGGCCATCTAGAACAGTTTTTACACTGTTTTCTTTTGCAACTTGTGACCTCTTTTGCTAGTCCCAGCTACCATTTCCCTTAAAAACTAAACTGATTTTGGAATCTAACAATACAATTTCAAATTAATTCTACTTCTAAACATGTTTTCATACTATATAATCCCCATGCATATTTAATTCACATTCCATCATCCTCAACCTTCATCAAACCTCATCCTTTTATCATGTCATCACCAAGAACCACCTATTCAAACAATGCCAAGAAACAAAAACTTGTCATTATTCCACCAAAACAACTATTCATTTACCTCACAAATGAAGACAACACCACCCCATCACCACCACCTCAATGCTCATCTCCTAGTGCACCAAATGCACCTTCCAAAACACCATCAACAAATGGAACCTCTACTTCCTCCCTACCATCCACTTCATTCATAAATGACTACATAAACACCCACTTGTCTCCTCCACCAATAGTTCAACCACCACAACCTATCAATGAAAACACAACTCTTGCATTAACCCTCTCATTATCACCATTAACACCTCTTGATGCACACTTCTCATCATCCCCTATCATTCCACAAACAACAAACACATCTCCTCCACCACCATCAACAAACACTCCTCCACCATCTCCATGTTCACCATCAATTCCACCCAATTAAACATGCTTGGTACTTTGCAAATAATATTGTCTTAAACCGTTTTGGATGGCAAGCTCTAGAGAGGACCTTCATGTTAGAGCTTTGGTTTATTTTAGTTATGATTGTAAGCCTTCAAGGCTTTTATTATTTGCACTTCTTGTTGATGTAATGCTTGTTGTAACATCTTAATTCTATTAATGATTATGGTTATGTTTAGTATCTATTCTTGCATGCTATATATATATATATATATATATATATATATATATATATATATATATATATATATATATATATATATATATATATGTTGCTTGTCCACTAAATATTTTTTGCAAGAATTCCATATCTCGATTTCTTTATGACCTCAAAACGAGGGGGAGTATACTTTAAGGGGGAGCTACAATAAAATCGGGATAACCTTTTTGATGCTAACAAAAAGGGGGAGAATTGATATAAACTCACAATATTACTTGTATATATACTAATTTTCACTTAATGAGTTTAGATTTTATAATCATCAAAAAGGGGGAGATTGTTGACATAAATAATGCATAAAAACGTTATTTATATTTTTCGATATCTCTATGTTTTGACGATCACAAAATGTAAAATCATCAAACGTAAGATTACTACGTAAACAAGTATTAAGCTAGTTTATATCATTATATCCAACTTAATCACTTAAGGAATGGATAAACAAGTGCTTAATACATCTCATGATCAAAGGGGTATTTAATTAATTAATACAAAGTTTATTTAATTATATAAACATATTATATATTTTTGAAAAACACTTTTGGTAATAAAGAAAATGTTTTAATCATACTAAATATATGAATTCAAAATTTTAACCAAAATCAGTTAGTTTTTCACCAAATAAACTTTCCCCACTAAATGACAAGTTTTCTGGCCGTTACAGCTGGGCGGCCCCCTTAATTATAAGGGGCGGTCCCCTTAAAATTAAGGGGACCGGCCAGGCTCCTGTGTCGGAATTTGTCAGAATTTTTCTCCTATAAATAGCACCTTAAATCTGAAATTTTTCCCCACCTTTTGCACGAAAATTTCAGATCTCGAACTCTCTAAACATCTTCCAAAACCCTTTGATCATTAGAATAATAATCCTTGTTTCAAGTGATTCAATCCCTTCTCATCCATCCTCATCCAAAGTGCAAAAGAAGAACACTCCTTCTTCAACTAAGTTCAAGAAGTATTGAAGAGTAGTTGTGTATAGTGTGTATATTATTTGCGTAGCTGTGTTGTGCTTGCAATAAGTAGTTTATAAGAAATAGAAGTTGTGTAGGGAGAAGAAGTTGATTAGTAGTGAAGTAGTGTAGTTGTGAAGAAGATAAGTGTGAAGTAGATTGGTGTGAAGTAGATTGGCGTGAAGAAGATAGGTGTGAAGAAGTATTGATGTGAAGTAGATTGGTGTGAAGAAGTTGTGTAGAAGTTGTGATCAAGTTGTGACGAAGTTGTAGTGTGTAAATTGGTGTGTAAGGTTTTCTCCGCCATAAGGGAGTTTGTTGACATAGTGAAGAAAACTCTCGAGTAGGTGACTCGGGGAGTGGAGTAGGAACAAGGAAGGTGACCTTGTAGCCGAACCACTATAAATCCTTGTGTTGTGGTTTGATCTCACCAACTCTTTTCATTACTTACTTATTTACCTATACTATATTAGCTTAGTTAGTTAGTTACTAAATAATTGTTCATATAGTGCAAGTATTAAGATCACATAAACTAGAATCGAAGTTTTTAAAACAAACTTCTTTTTATAAATTTTAAAAGGACGTAAAACTATTCAACCCCCCCCCCCTTCTAGTTTTCCACATCCTCCATCTCAGAATTATTGTCAAAGTGATGGTTAGGCGAGAGGTTAGGTGGGTTCTCATTTTTCACTAAAGGGATTGGGGTGGGCATTTGGAAAATCCTACGATGAAACACACGAATAACAGGAATCAAACGATCAATGCTATTGTTATTCATCGACATAGTTTACGAACAAAGGAAACAAAGAAATAAGATAGACTAAAGAAAAAATAAAAATAAAAATAAAACCTTCCTAGAAATGAATCTAGCAAGTAGACCTATTGAAAAGAAATTCTAACCTAGACAATAACTATTCCCCGGGCTGCGGCGCCAAAAACTTGATACGTGGGAATTACACCCTCGCAACAGGTTTTACCTCTCAAGGGATCTCGAGAAGCTTACAACCCCCACCAGGCAGTGTACCTGATCGTTGTAGTATAGTATAGTGACAAGTACCAGGGGATTGATCGTTCAACTCATGAATAGTATCGCTAAGATTAGAAAGCCTACTGAACTAGGTATAGAGGTGAGGGATGATTATTTTTGTATTTTTTATATTTTATGAAAGCAAATAAATCTCGGGTTTTGAAGGAGTGGCGGAATTAGTTGCTAGCCAACTAACCCAATTAACTACCAATGCAATCAAAATAAAATAAAAGAAATGAAAATTAAACTATTTTAATAATTTGGTGGAAACAATAATGAGAAAAGTTGTGTTTACTTAGATTTCATTACTCCCTAGATATCTTTTACCGGTTGATTAGTTTGTTACAATTGCATGGATGACGGGTTATATTCCTTAATACTAGTCGTAGGGCCGTGTACAATATTCCCTAACTCTATAAGATCCTACTTCACTCCTATGTCGAGCCGTTAAAAGCTCCTAACATTGGATCATTAGAATTCTCTTATGCATTAAATACAACCAAAATCGTAGTACACCTCTGATCATGTTTCTAAAGACGTTCAAGCAAGTTACCAATGGAAGTCTGCCAGTTTTCTTAAGGCTAACATCGAATACAATCATCCGTAACAATTATAAACAAACAATCAACCAATAATCAACATCTAGGTTTCACTACATCTAAGCAAACACAATAAAAACCTAGCCTAACATGTTAAAAGAAAGATAAACATAAGATAGAATCAAACAATACATAGACATATTGAATGATTATTGAAGTACTTATCTTTATTCAAACACGGAAGAAAAAAGGGTTTGAAACCACTTCAAGATGCAAGAAATTCGACCTAGGGTTTTTACAAAACTTGTTTCACAAAAGTTCCACCCATTACAATGAAATTTGGTAATATATATATATATATATATATATATATATATATATATATATATATATATATATATATATATATATATATAATGTACTAACGAAAATAATAAATATATATAACTTTTAACAATTAACACATTCTCTCGAATCTATTCCACTCTTCGACACCCATCTACTGTTGAGTCACCGATCTCATCTCTACACTACGTCAACAAGAACATCCTCACAAGTTATATTTTTAAATATAACTTTTGTTCTTGAACTTCAGGCATTTAAATACACATGTTTAAATTGCTACGAGTCAACTAACAGAACAATATAATAAACAACTTTCACGATAAACTGAACTTAGACTATCAAACTCTGAAAACTTGCTGTTGGGAATAAACTTTATTATTTCAAGTGTCGGTCATTGAATTTTGTAATAGGTTGCATTATTAAGTTAGTACGCTAGTGAATTAACATGTTTTATAAAGTTTTATGCTAAGTTTATAGGTTTGGTAAAAGTCTAAGGGCCTAGTTTGTAATATTTGCATGGTTTGGTGAAGCCCTAGACTACACCTATAAACAGCCTTGTAACCCCTCATTAGAGGGTGTTGGTTCTTTTAATAATATCATTTGTCTTTCATTTCATATTAAGGGTTCCTTCCACTCTCTCTCTCTACTTACTTTCTCTCTCTAGAAATCTTAGTGGTTATGTTGTAAAATGGTGACCTAACAAGTGGTATCATTCGCCAAGGGATAATATAGGTTGATTTAGGTTTGATTTGGTAGAAAAACTAGGTGTAAAAGGGAATTTCTTATATCTCGGTTACTGTTCATCGTGATTCTTGCGAGTTAGGTTTTTTATTTTAGCGAGTTAGACTGTTTCTGGCGAGTTAGATATTTTTTTATCGAGTTTGCGTATTTCTCAATTCAACGAGTTTGGTGTTTTTCTTAGCGAGTTAGACTTGTAAAATTTAGCGAGTTAAGGTGAAAACTCCTGCGAGTTAAGTTTAGCGAGTTAGACTTGTAAATTGGTGAGTTAGCCTTACCTTATCGTTAATCGAGTAAGGTTCTTTGTGGCTAATACCTAGGGGAAACTCTGCCCAAGTTGATTCTATTTACCGAGTTAAGTTGAGAAGTGGACTTACCGAGTTAGACAAGCATCAAGACATACCGAGTTACACTTTCTACAAGACATACCGAGTTAGAGTTTCTGTATAACATACCGAGTTAGACTAATTCCAGAAATCTTACCGAGTTACAGTTAAGTCTAAAAAAAAATTAAACATACCGAGTTAGAAAACCAAACTTATCAAATCAACTTAAATTTTAAACCTTTATTTATCCTTAACGATCCAAGTTTAACATAATCACCAATCATCTCATCTTCTCAAGTTTATCCTTCTTATCTTTCTCTCTTCTTTTCAAAAAAAAAAAAAAAAAAAAAAAAAAAAAAAAAAAAAAAAAATCACAGGCGACTAAACGTTTAATTTTTACGCGAGATTCAAATTTTGGTATAACGTGGAAAATTTTGGCCCAAAATTCAAATTTTTTTCGGTGAAATTTGGTGGCAAAATTTTTTTGAAACTCAAATTTTTCTTACAACCTTATAATTGCATTTCATAGTGATTTTCAAATTTTGGGAAAGAAAATTTTTCAAATTATTTTTTGGAAGGAAAATTCGAAATCACTATTTCGACCTTGAGTTTGACATTTTGTTTGATTATTTCGATTACGTCGCAACAATCAAGGGGGAGAGAAATGTCATTTACAATGTCTCAATCACCTTCTTCCAACTACCTTCCTCACCAATATTCTCATCAGCAACAGCATCATCAACAACAAAGTCACAGCTTCCTCATTCGTCATGTTATGCTCTTTGGCAATGAATCGAGGCCTCCAATGTTGTTACCAGAAACGTATACTGATTGGAAATAGAGATTTCTACAATGGCTCACAGATCGTCCTGCTGCAGATCTCATGCTTAAATCCATTCAAGATGTTCCATACAAAATGATATTTCTTGCTGACTCAACAGGGATCATCAGACTACAAACTGATAAAGATTTGAATGCTAATGAACTTGCTCAGTTCGATGCTGACCAACAGGCTGTATGGTTCATTACATTGGCACTTCCCAACTCAATTTACATGAATATGGACTTTCAAGCGAGTGCTTATGAAATGTGGAAATATCTTGAAGCTATGCATCGTACAGAAGAACTTCATCACATCAGAATGAAGCAAATTCTTGAATCTTGTTTAAGCATGAATCCACTGAAGACCATTCTCCCTGCTCCACCATCTCCAGCTGTGGACCACGGATCATTAATCTACACTCCAAACGGTCTTTTCTTCATTCCTCCAAATGCACCTGAGCCTATCTTCATTCCGCAGTACCATCCTGCAACACTAAATGATCACATGCAATCTCTTCTGCAAAATCTTGTGAAGCTTGGACAAGTATCTATTGAGAAAGGCAAATGCGTAATAACTTCTAGTAGTGAATGGTTAAACACAATGGAAGATACTGATAACGAAGAAGATCTTATCAAACCAAGCATGGCATTTTTGGCATATACGGAAAATATTGCAGATGTGGAAGATCAAGATTATGATTCAACTCCACTCTTTGATGCTAATGTTGAATACGATGCCACACTTGGTCAAATGGACGTTGAAGGGGTAATCTCAATGCTGTTTTGGAAAGTCTCATGGGAGATATTCCATCTGATGATGAATATGCAGATTTGGAATCCAATACAGCAGATTTGGAAGCCGATACAACAGATGTGATGTTAATGGCAAACATGCAGGAATTTCACATGAATAATACTGGCCCAGAATATGATTCTGATGATTCTGAAGATCCATTTGTGAAATTAAACAAAGAGAAACGCATGACATCTTTTAGATTACTTTATTCACACCTTTAGCTTCTCTCAAACAAAGAATTAGCAGAAACTCGTTCCGAGTGTGGATTCAAATGGGTATTTCCAGACCTGTTTGGAGAAAAAGTTGATATTTCCACTACTTCTATGTTCGACAATGTGAATCAACTTGAAAAGCAACTTGCAACTAAAGAATTTCACGAGAGTGAATCCAATGCCACCTTCAAAGTGCTCAAGAAACAGTTTCAACATTTCATCAGTTATGACTGTGAAGTGGTAAGCGAGTATTTTTTAGAATACACTCGAATTAAGGCTCAAACCTTCAAAGATATATTGCTCCAACACCTGGATGCTATTGAAAAGTCAATTGTTGAAAGAGTACTTCACAGACTAGAGTATGACAAAAGGGTTAATAAAAGGAAGTTGCAGATTCAAAACGAGCAAATTCATAAAGTTGATGCATTGGAAGCTAATTTGGTTTTCATGGATAGCAATGGGACAGAATCAGAAGTGCAGGATGACAACAGCAGATTGGGAAATGATACAGATGCAAACTGTGCAGAGATCAAACCCTTCTATGACTCAGAGCCCAACTTTGACAAAGGACAGATGGATGAGGAAGATGTCATACCCATCTATGACATAGAACCTAACTTTGACAAAGAGCAAATGGTTGAGGTACAATCTACTGTTGATCATATTATGCCTACAAATAAGAAACAACAATCTGAGCAACCTAACTTGAGTAATGAAGGAGAGGTTGACCAGAATGTTGTTCAATGTTTAGACAAACATTCTGAGTCTGAGTCCTTACCTGATAATCTAATGACTAAAACATCAAACCAAACTCTTGAGTCTGAAAACATTCTTCTCAAAAAGACCATTGCCCGGTTTCATAAAGATTTTTCAAAACTAGAGGCACATTGCATCTCACTTGAACTTAAATTGCAAAATGAATCTCTAACTTCGGGCAACAATGGTAAATTTCTTAATGAACAAAGTAAACGTGTGGATACATTAGTTAAAGAAAATGTGCTTTTAAAGGGTTAAATTCAAGCAAAGGTGTTTGCACATGCTGCATTGCAAAACAAATTAAGAAGACTGACTGGCCAGAGTGTGGATACTAAGTTTGCAAAACCATCAATCATGGGGAAACCGACTTCTCAAACAATCAGAAAATGATTAGTTATTAGACAACCAACTGCATTTAAATCCGAACGACCCAAATTTTCAAAACCTTGGTTTGCCTCCCAAGTTGTTGAGAAAAACAATTTGATAAATCCAGTCACTCCACATTCTTGGCCTAAGGAAAATGCATCTGTGTCTGCTAAATCCCAACACGTGATTATACCTGGTTCCTCTAGGATTAGTTTGAAAACAGTGTCTAAAACGAGCATTAAAAGTAAAGAGTTTTATGGCAAATATGACATGTACAAGAACTATGATCTAGAAAATGCTAGGAAAAAGGTGCTACTTCAAAAGGATGGAATTCTAGGTTCAAAACCTCATGTGATGCCTTCCACTGTAGTACAAAACACTGGTAGTAGCAACAAACCAAAACCTAGGAGTTCTCAACAAACTAATAGGAATTGGCTAGCATCTAAGAGTAGTTGCAGAAATAATCATGATGTCTGTGCTTTAGAATATCTTCAAAAGGGAAATTCACGTGCAAAGGCACAATCGACTAAGACAAACAAACCCGTTGAACCAAATGTCATAAGTCAGAAACCTAAGAAGTGGATCAATATCGGACGTAGGTTTTCTCAACGAAGTGATGCTCCGACATTTCATTCTACTGCATCTAAAAAGAAAACATCTCCTAGATCTAACATTAGGTTGATATCCACGGGTAGAATTTTCAAAACGATTGGTCTTAGGTGGATTCCTACAGGAAAGATTTTAGACATTTGCACCAAAACTAATGTGATCTCCACTACATCTATCTCTGAGACAAGAATGAAAACCATTGGAATTGTGTGTTCGAGTGTCAAGAAGATAGTTGACACTACATCTTTATGCTTCTAACACCTGGAACCCAGTTACACTTGGGGATCCATGTTCTCTGTTTTGTCTCTTCTTTCTTTCTCTACAGATTCAACAACAATGGCTTCAGAACAAATCAGTTTCGGACCCGCGCTTAATGTTATGGTTTTTGAGCACAACAGCTTAGGACCCGCAACCAACCGTTTAAAAGCACATCAACAATGGCTTTTGAGTAAAACAGCTTAGGACCGAAATCCAACCGTCTTAACTTTCTGGACTCTTCGGCTGAACCATTGCCTCTCACCCACAAAGAATTGGAAACCTTTTTTGCTCCATTGTTTGATGATACGATTGAAAACCGTCATTCTGAGGTCACACCAATTTCCGCTGCACACCTTGATCATAATCAAGTACCTGATTCACATCAACAAACAACAACAACTGTTGCGAGAGGCAGCCCTCCAATTGCATCTCCAACATCCGCAGAACAAACCGGGTCCAACTCATGACAATCAGCTGAAGAAACCATACCTAAATTAGTTCCACAAATCGCAGAGCATGACCCAGAGGCATTCTTTAAGCGTTCTTTAACCCGTTTGCACCGGCTCAACTCATTCCTGACTTTGCTGAGTCGTCTACACGTAATTTGGATCCTGCTCACATGCGAGATAATTACCAACATCACCCTTCGACACAACATTGGAATTAAATAGATTTCGAAAAACAAGCTGGACGCAAAAGGTACAGTGATTCACAACAAATCTTGTTTAGTTACAAAGGGATACAGTCAATAAAGCAGGATTGTACATCACTGTCATCAACTAAAGCTTAGTATGTAGCCATGTCTACTTTCTGTGCTCACGTCATTTGGATGAGAACTTAGCTCACGGAATACGGATATGTATTTGACTAGATCTCAATGTACCGCGACTCAAAGTGTGCTTTTGCAATCTCTTGCAACATCATTCATCATTCCAAAGCCCAACAAAGTGCTCTCCGCTACCATTTCATCTAAAGAGCATGTCGAGAAGGGTATAATTGAATTAGAGTTTGTGAGTACTGAATACCAATTGGCGGACTTGTTTTCAAAGGCATTACCTCCATCAAGGTTTGTTGATTTAGTTTACCAATTGGCGGACTTGTTTTCAAAGGCATTACCTCCATCAAGGTTTGTTGATTTGGTTTACCAAATTGGTATGTGGTGTTTGACTCCAGATAATTTGCAAAATTTTCTTAAAACCTAACAGAGTCAAACATCAAACTCTTTTGATTCAAAATTGATTCAAAATTTTTCAAAAGATTTTTCAAAACTTTTCAAAATTTTGCTCAAGATTTTTCAAATCTTTACTCCCCAATTCGCTCCAAAGTTTAAAATTCTCAAAACATATGCAAGTTTTGAGGGGGAGTATTTCCAAAACAAAATGTTCTGTCAAAATTATGCTTATTGGTTTGTGCACATATAACAGTGTACAACTCGTGCTTGTAATTAAAGGACCCTGAGGTACACTTCAATGCCTCAATCCTAATATAAGGAGCAAAGGCTTCTTACTTTTGAGTAGAATTAATCAAACATTTTCTGATTTTCATAATTCTGCTCAAAAGACAAGTATTTCACCTCAATGAGTATTCACTTGTTGAGGGGGAGCACTTGAAAATTCATCGTTTTGAAAAACAAAAGTTCTTGTTGATATCTCCCCATAAGACTCAAAAAGCATATTTAAATCAAAAGTTTATCAAAAACAACATCTCATATGCTATTTTTGAGAGGGAGAAAGTGAAAGTGATTAAAATATGAAAGTTCAATGTTGCTTAAAGTCAAATATCTTGTGCGAGCTAGACTCAGAATTGACCCAGGAATTGACGAAACAAAAAAGTTAGTAATCTCGAAAAGACTTATCCTCGACGGGTAATAACATCAAGTTAGTTACTAGAGCTAGTTGTCACCTAAAAGTTGACAATGGAACTCTTTAACTAGCCACGTAAGCGTGTCTCGAAAAGGATTTGTCTTAGTAGAAATGTACCATTTCGAGAAACTTTATGTGGACTTGACCAGGACGGGTGATAACTTCAAGCTAGTCTAACTAGTGATGTAAGCGTGTCTCGAATCGGTCTTGTTCACTGAAAGTGGATCAATTCAAAAAGTGCTTGCTCATCCCCCATGTGCAAATTTTTTAAATACTTATGAGCACATGTGAAGGGGGAGCCCTTCAAAAACACAAAACTCTCAAAAATGTTAAACAAAATGTTTGATAATCACAAACACTTTGAGAGATTTTCAATCAAAGGTTTCATGGCAATTGTAGGATAATCATGGAGTTATAAGGTGATTAAGATAGGAAAAACCGTCCTATGATCCGCCAGAGCTGGAGGGATCTACCCAAGGACATCACCAATAGTTATAAATAGAAGTCCTTAGGTATGATACGAAAAAAAAGGAGAAAAGAATTAAAGGGGAAAGAAGGAGTTGAAGAATTAAAAGAAAAGTAAAGTAAAGGGTGAAAAGAAATAGCCCTCTATATGTTCAACCTTAGGGCAGACACCGGGTTCAATTCGTATGCTACTGGTTATTGCTAAGGCAACACCGGTATTGAAGATAAAGTCGTCATAGACCCAGTGATGCAATGCACTAAACCTTCTTAACCACTCAAGTTCTCTTAAAAGAGCTTGTTTCATTCTCACAGGGAACCAGTGTAATCTATCGACTTATCTCTTAGAGATGGTTGATATTGAAATAGGAGACCCCTCCCTAGTCTCCGCATAGGAAACCTAAGTGTGCACTTATTGAGTCTAGAGCCATGAGATACATAAAAGATCTCTTAGGAACACTTAGTATTTCTACAACTGGTGTTCTACATCAATGAACACCAGCTGTAAATTGTCGAGTCCTTCGCAGATCTTAGCATTTTGCCAAGAACGTTTGTGAGAGAATTACAAATGTATTTCTCAATGCTTGAACGGAAATTCCTGCCAGGGTCAACATCTAACAGCCCTGACAGTAGGTCACTTCGGTAACCCCACTCGGGTTACGCTTAGTGTTCGCGGTGGTTCTTTAGCGGTCTACAGTCATGGAGTGATCCCCAGCGACTCACCCAGTCATTGAGCTACTTAGTAGGTCTTGTAAGCTCCTTCGGGGGTATCTGACATGGGAACGGCCTGGATAAGGATAAGAAGGAGTCTTCACACAATGCTGTTGACGAGCTCTAATTCCTTATCTGTAAGTACCGGTTGATTATTGCTAACTGTTTACCTGCAGGTACAAATCACCTCCATGATGGTAGATTCCAGCATGCTCATGCATTCATCTTGAAGTCAAAGAAAGCTCCCCAAAAGATCTAAGCACCACAAAGTTCAAAGAAAGATTCTATGCCAAAAAGAAGAATTTGCAGAGTATAAAGACTAAAGATCTTAGAGTATGCAAAGGAACTTCGCATTTTCAAAAGTCAAAGTCCAAAGATGTATGAGCATGTCGGAATGGCGGACAACCACCACAGACACAGAAGTGACGAACGGCAGACAACTTTATAACATGATCACTATCACATAAACAAAGAACTAAGTACACAGAACAATGAAAGATTTTGCTAACAATTTTTGAGGACGTCATCTACAAAGTCAAAGTATAGAAGATGATGACGTCGAGCAACCTTTGATGACCAACACTTAGGGGGAGATTGTTGGGAATAAACTTTATTATTTCAAGTGTCGGTCATTGAATTTTGTAATAGGTTGCATTATTAAGTTAGTATGTTAGTGAATTAATATGTTTTATAAAGTTTTATGCTAAGTTTATAGGTTTGGTAAAAGTCTAAGGGCCTATTTTGTAATATTTGCATAGCTTGGTGAAGCCCTAGACTACACCTACAAATAGCCTTGTAACCCCTCATTAGAGGGTGTTAGTTCTCTTAATAATATCATTTGTCTTTCATTTCATATTAAGGGTTCCTTCCACTCTCTCTCTCTCTACTTACTTTCTCTCTCTAGAAATCTTAGTGGTTATGTTGTAAAATGGTGACCTAACACTTGCCATATATTTTACTTAGGTTGTGTATTGAAGCCGTTTCCACCTGTCGTTTGAATAATGATACTAGTACTACCGAGCTATCCAGGTGTGTGTTCATAGCCCACTCTTTAACTTTTAAACTCTTTTGTGGGGAGATACATGCTTCAAACTCGAACACAAGCTTTTTAGTATGCTATACCTGATGTTTTTATTGCTTATGTAGCTATTGCCAAAAGCCCCTCGATCATGAACCTTAATCACTTGTGAGTGAACGTGAATACCTGGGAATAGATCTATTTGGGACTGACAATCCCCCATTAGTTTAGCTAGGATGAGCAACTAGGCACACAGTATTTAACAACTCATAGGTTACTGGCAAAGACCTATCTTGAGGGCACCCCTATTATATTAGTTTACATCACACATTGATGCCTATCTAATCGTTGTGTGTCATGAGCTTAATGCAATAACAAACGTAATTTTTAAACTTGTTAATTGTTTATAGATGCAATTAACACACTTACTTGTTGATACGTGGGAATTGCACCCTCACAATAGGTTTTACCTCACAAGGGATCTCGAGAAGCTTACAACCCCCACCAGGCAGTGTACCTGATCATTGTAGTATAGTATAGTGACAAGTACCAAGGAATTGATCGTTCAACTCAGGAATAGTGTCGCTAGGATTAGAAAGCCTCCTAAACTAGGTCTAGAGATAAGGGATGATTCTTTTTGTATTTTTATATTTTTATAAAAGCAAGTAAAATCTCGGGTTTTGAAGGAGTGGGCGGAATTAGTTGCTAGCCAACTAACCTAATAAACTAAAGATGCAATCAAAATAAAATAACAGAAATGAAAATAAAACTATTATACTAATGTGGTGGAAACAATAATGAGGAAAGTTGTGTTTACTTAGATTTCATTACTCCCTAGATATCTTTTACTGGTTGATTAGCTTGTTACAATTGCATGGATGACGGGTCATATTCCTTAATACTAGTCGTAGGGCCGTGTACAATATTCCCTATCTCTATAGGATCCTACTTCACTCCTATGTCGAGCCGTTAGCAGCTCCTAACATGGGATCATTAGAATTCTCCTAGGCATTAAATACAACCAAAAATCGTAGTACACCTCCGGTCATGTTTCTTAAGACGTTCAAGCAAGTTACCAATGGAAGTCTGCCAGTTTTCTTAAGCCTAACATCAAATACAATCATCCGTAACAATTATAAACAAACAATCAACCCATAATTAACATCTAGGTTTTACTACATCTAAGCAAACACAAGAAAGATCTAGCCTAGCATGTTAAAAAGAAGTAAAGCGTAAGATATAATCACGCAACACATAGACATATTGAATGATTTGAATGAATACTTATCTTCAATTGAACATGGAAGAATCAAGGGGTTGGAACCCTTGAAAAATTGATAAAATTTGGACTAGGGTTTATTCCCTTAAAGCTGCACACTAATGAATAAAATTTGGAAAACTATATATAGATATTACATCGTGACGGCGTCATGTGTTAGATTGTGACGCCGTCAACTCGCCGCCTTGATAAAATCGTATTGCCTAGATCAATATGTGCTGCCGTCATGTAGGAATTTACTCTGGGCCGTCACTAGTAGTTGGACCCTGACGGCCTTGGTGACGCCGTCAGGTCCTAAGCTTAAAAATACCCTGGATCGTCACGTGTATTTTCCACTTCCACCTCTTTTGTAACTCTTTACGCCGTCATGTACAAAGGCTTGACGCCGTCAGGTACTGTTCCCTGCAAGGAAATTTGAGACTTTGTAGTTTTCTTCACTTTTATGCACCAAAAACGTCCAAAATGCTTCCTTTTCCAGATTTCTCTCCAAAAGTACCTAAAATGACAAAAGCAACGATTTTGGGAAATAATTGATCAAATAATCTCGATTTCGGGCTAAACTGACTCCTTAAAAGCGGTACACTTTTCGCCTCATCAAATACCCTTACACTTGAGATTTGCTTGTCCTCAAGCAAATGCGCTTTTATTCTAATCAAAATACAAGTTATGGGTCATTAAACACTAATATAAAAGTAATTATAACAAATAATCGTTCCACTAAAAACCAAAAACAAGCACGGAGGTCATACACTAGCACCTTACAAATAGTGTTTAGATACTCACATCTCTCGGGTGTAATAAAGTACATATCACAATATGGAAATGGAAAACATCTCTCACTACTTGTCATAGCAAATAGATTACCATAGGCTTGGAAAAGGATCAAACCACCACCACTTGGCGTAAGCACCTAGGATAAACTATCAAAGAGGTCTTTTAAAGGGTTATAACGTTAGGTGTAGGGATATGGAATACACAGTTTTGTTGGATAAAGGCAATATTTACTGGTGGCGAGTTAATCATCTTGGTTAATTACATGTACAAAATGGCGTTGCTAAGCCAAGACTCGACTCGACTTAAGCTAATAAATAAAAAATAACAAAGACATAAAACAAACATAGAATGAAACGGGATGGTAGTCCGTATGTCTTTCTCTTTTCTTTTTCTATTTTTTCTTTTTCTTTTTCTTGATTTTTCGATTTTTTTTTTTTTTTTTTTTTTTTTTTTGCATACACTCTAACTCTACCATCCAAAATAATACATCACAGGGAATGTACATTCCCCTTACACTTGAATTTTTACATACGTTACAATAAACTAATCTAATGACTTGAATCAAGATAATCAAAACAATTGTAGTACTTTTAAATATTAACGCACATATGGGGGTAATATATGATGTTCTTCCCCATTACTCCATAACACAAGTACTTTACCCATGAGTCCCAATCGTCCCAAAACAATATGTACAAGATATGGCTCGACTTAGTAGCCATGTAATAAATTAGATAATTAACTAAGGGTTTAAACATGTAACAATAATGCACTAAAAATGAGTGCATACACGGAAGGCTAAGGCGATTTGGTTGCACATTTGGGTGGGTTGTAACAAATTCTTCCTTTAAGTAAGATGCTTAAAGTTAGAAACGAAAAGATAGGCTCGGAGGAGTTTACTAGGGGTTTCGTGTACTAAAAATGAGTACAACGCTAAGGTGTGGGAAAAATTAATTGACTTTACTAGTCAAATAATATGACTTAAATAGTCAAGTAATTATAATACGGGTTTAACACAAGGGTGATCCTAATGCCTCTTATCATGTAGTAAATCCTACTACACGAATGTAGTCTCACTAGCGGTCTCGGGATGCATCACCAACGCAAGTTCTAGAATCTAAATGTTAACGGTACACTCATAAGCACTAATAATGAATGCTTTTCCTATCAAATCTAAAGGCGAACCTCACATATTTGGATGGAAAACTTTTCTGAATGGTACGGTTTTGTGCTAGTCATACAACTCCTATCCATGAGACGCTTGCTAAGGCTAAAGTTTCACTCCTAAATGTTGTAAAAAATTTTAAATTTGGCGCTAAAATTACACTAACAAGTATTTCTCTTAGTTTTATTACACACCTACCATTAAACAAACAAACTCAAGTGCAATAGTATCTTATAAGGTATCATCATTTACCCTCCCCTTACTCTTAGGATGAACATTGTCCCCAATGTTCAATTAAAGAATGTAAAAGTAAAATAGGTAAAAGAATGAAAACAAATACTCCCCTGATTCGTTCGGTGTGGATAGTGTGTCAACAAGGTTAGATCTTCCTCCAAGAAAATGAACGTTCAAAGCTTCCCTTCCAGAAATAAAAATCATCTTCTTGTCATATATAACCTGTTAAACCTGAGAAAATAAACAAGGCAACCACGCGTAAAATTGGCTGCAATCTATATATACTAACAAATCCTAGAAAGCAATTTAAGATATAATGCTTGTGGAATGAATGTTTGCAGATTTCCTGGAGTTTATAAAACTAAAGAATTAACAAAAACTTTAAGACTCCGTTAGAAAAACTAAACTCGCAAAATTTCCAGAATTTTACACGTGACGCCGTTAGGAGTTGAGCCCTAACGCCGTCAGAAGTGACCTGCAGAAATCTTTATGTTAAGTTTCCGGAAAATTTCTGCAAAAACTTATGTCCTACTTCCTGGAAAATCCTACAAAACATCATTATGACTCGATACAAGCATTTGACTCTAACAAAAACTAATACACATGTTCATATAATATTGTGGCGAATCATGACCAATTTCGTTCTTAGAAACAAATTTGGGGTTTCCCCTTACACTTAGCTTTTGCAAAGTACCTTTATATGAAGTTAAGACGAAGTTAAACAACAAAATAAAGCATTTTCACAATTTTAGTTTGAAACATGATCTACCAACAATAAAAATAAAGCATGCATACAGAAACAAATAACTATCAAACAAATAAAAACACACAAAACATAGGTTACCTCCCAAGAAGCGCTTTTCTTTATTTACGAGTCTTGTAGCTAGACTCAATGTCATGGGCTATCGTGAGTCGCTTATGCTCACATACCCTAGGGTGAGCCATCCAATAGTCGCTTCATCTTTCTTATAGTCATCACTTAGCTCTAAACATCCGCGATAATACCTTTTATTCTTCTCATGAGGATATTTAAGCCCTTTCCTTTTATCATTCTCACTTAGCATTTCAAGGGGTGGATATCTATTACATTTATCGATAGAAAAATCCTTGAACCTAGGGTGTGCACGGGGCCTTTGGTAAACAAAGTCTTCATCCCACCCGAGAATGTAATTAACCCTTCAATAAGTTTTTCATCAAGGTTGGTTAATCTTTTGAAGGGTTTCCCAAACACAACTTGGGTAAACTTATTATCGATAAATTCTCCTATATTCTCCATAACCATGAACTCAACAAGATAAACAAAGCTTCCTACAAACACATGCAATGCCATTGCCCTAGCAATAATATTATCTCCTTTGTATTCTAACTCATCTACCATAATTTTATTGTATTCACTACGCGAGATTATATTCATTGGTAGAGATGAGTTCAGGTAGGCATCAAAGCTCCTAAGTCCAATTTTACAAGGAAATCACATATTAAATAAGCTATCATTCTCAATCCTTGTTCTAGGGTCAACATACCTAAGAGGGTCCACTTCATCTTCCATCCTATCCTTATTAATTACGTCACCATCATCTAGGTCCTCATCGAAGTCTGAATAGTAAAAAGGACTAGCCCTATGGTGGTCATCATGGTCAGACTCCTCCATCTCAGAATTATTGTTGAAGTGATGGTTAGGCGAGAGGTTAGGTGGGTTCTCATTTCTACTAAAGGGATTGGGGCGGGCATTTGGAAAATCCTACGACAAAAAACACGAATAACAGGAATCAAATGATCAATGCTATTGTTATCCATCGAGATAGTTTACGAACAAAGGAAGCAAAGAAATAAGATAGACTAAAGAAAACCTAAAAAAATAAAAATAAAACCTTACTAGAAAGGAATCTAGCAAGTAGACCTAATAAAAAGAAATCCTAACCTAGACAATAACTATTCCCCGGGCTTCGGCGCCAAAAACTTGATACGTAGGAATTGCACCCTCGCAACAGGTTTTACCTCTCGAGGGATCTCGAGAAGCTTACAACCCTCACTAGGCAGTGTACCTGATCATTGTAGAATAGTATAGTGACAATTACCAGGGGATTGATCGTTCAACTCAGGAATAGTGTCACTAGGATTAGAAAGCCTCCTAAACTAGGTCTAGAGGTGAGGGATGATTTTTTTTGTATTTTTATATTTTTATAAAAGCAAGTAAAATCTCGGGTTTTGAAGGAGTGGGCGGAATTAGTTGCTAGCCAACTAACCCAATAAACTAAAGATGCAATCAAAATAAAATAACATAAATGAAAATAAAACTAATATACTAATGTGGTGGAAACAATAATGAGGAAAGTTGTGTTTACTTAGATTTCATTACTCCCTAGATATCTTTTATAGGTTGATTAGCTTGTTACAATTGCATGGATGACGGGTCATATTCCTTAATACTAGTCGTAGGGCCATGTACAATATTCCCTAACTCTATAGGATCCTACTTCACTCATATGTCAAGCCGTTAGAAGCTCCTAACATGGGATCATTAGAATTCTCCTACGCATTAAATACAACCAAAAATCATAGTACACCTCCGATCATGTTTCTTAAGACGTTCAAGCAAGTTACCAATGGAAGTCTGCCAGTTTTCTTAAGCCTAACATCGAATACAATCATCCGTAACAATTATAAACAAACAATCAACCAATAATTAACATCTAGGTTTCACTACATCTAAGCAAACACAAGAAAGATCTAGCCTAGCATATTAAATAGAAGAAAAGTGTACGATATAATCACACAACACATAGACATATTGAATGATTTGAATGAATACTTATCTTCAATTGAACATGGAAGAATCAAGGGGTTGGAACCCTTGAAAAACTGATAAAATTTGGATTAGGGTTTATTCCCTCAAAGTTGCACACTAATGAATGAAATTTGGAAAACTATATATAGATATTACATCGTGACGGCGTCATGTGTTAGATTGTGACACCGTCAACTCGCCGCCTTGATAAAATCGTATTGCCTATATCTATTTGTGAAGTCGTCATGTAGGAATTTACTCTGGGCCGTCACTAGTAGTTGGACCCTGACGGCCTTGGTGACGCCGTCAGGTCCTAAGCTTAAAAATACTTAGGATCCTCACGTGTATTTTCCACTTCCACCTCTTTTGTAACTCTTGACGCCGTCATGTACAAAGGCTTGACGCCGTCAGGTACTGTTCCCAACAAGGAAATTTGAGACTTTGCTGTTTTCTTCACTTTTATGCACCAAAAACGTCCAAAATGCTTCTTTTTCCAGATTTCTCTCCAAAAGTACCTAAAATGATAAAAGGAACGATTGAGGGCAATAATTGATCAAATAATCTCGAATTCGGGCTTAAATGACCCCTTCAAAACGGTACACTTTTCGCCTCATCACTTGTGTTCAAACTTTAAACTTAAACCTATGGACATCACTCAACTTTTGTTGACTTTTAGCATGTTATCTCAGGTAACTAAGGCATGGATTATCAAGGCACGGAGAAGGGCATCAACCCGGGCATGGGTTTTCTAAAATAAATGTTTTCTTATCATTCAACTAAATAAAACATATCTGCGAAGATATGACTTGTCTTTCTAAAAACCGTTTCTGTACTCATATATTTTAAATGAATGATAAAATGTGTTTTCAAAACGTTTACTATGATTATGACAAAGATCCACTACGTAATACCCTGTTAAGTCTTTCACTGTCATTAATCGATTTTAGGGGGTGTTACAGACTGGCATCAGAGCCATGGTTATAGTGAACCAGATGTATTTTTTAAAATACTGGACGATAACTACTTTTCAAAAAGGACCGTTTTCAAAAATATAAATATCTCATGCCCTCCGTGCCGACGTACTTCAAACATTTAAGAATGTTGCCTATTATATGAGTTTTAGCAAGGCTAACACGTTTATAATTTTAACTTACATTTACTATTCGGATTGTTACAGTACTATGTCTCCACACCCCATCGCAGTATCGTCTGACTCAGAAAGTGAAGACCCTGCGTCTCCTACTTCAGACTTTGCTCTCACAGTGATGCCTATGTCACCTGATATTGATCGACACATGCAGCGTCAACAGTGGTTACCTGCATCCGACACATAAAATCCTTCTCCCGAATCTTCCCCTTCTCAAACTTCTCCGACTGGTCCGATCCGCCGACGAAGACATGTTCGACGACTTCAACCCTATGAACCCGAACCCTTTGGTCGTCTGTTTTGCCGACACGAGGGAGGCCCTGTCCGTAAGATCACTGCCCGGAAGAGGGTATGTGCACCTGCAGACTCTACTATACCTCTCCCAACCCCTGAGCACTCCAGGACACCATCACCTGCACCGCCGTCTTCTATTCCATCCCCTACCATCTTCTACCGATAGACCACTACCGTGCCACTACCATAGTCTACCCCGCCTATATCCCCAACCACTACAAGAATTCAGGCGAATAGCCACGGACAGATATTGTGGGTAAAAGGGCCAAATTCGTGGGTAACTGACGAATACCCACGGATTATCCATGAACCTATTTTAATGGGGAAAACCTTCGAGGGTAAATGACTAGCCACGACTTTTTTAACATGTGGGTAATGTTAACCACGACATTGTTTGTGGGCATTTTTATTCAATCTGTGGGTAAATGTTGCACAGGATTTTCTAAGCTACCACAAAAATGCCCACAATTGTCATGTGGGTAATCTATGGGTATATTTAGCTAGCACATAATCCGTGGGTGTGCGCATTAAATCGGTGGTAAAATGTTTCATGGGATTTTTTACATTACCACAAAATTAAACACAAAAGTTTTGAGGGAAATTCAAGGGTACACATAACCCACGATATAGTCGTGTGTAAATATCCGATGGTAAAAAATTTCGTTTTACCCATGATACTTTATGGGTACATTTAACCACGGATATTTAAGTGTGAAAAGCCAAGTGCAATATTAGAAGTTTACCCACAATAATTGGTAGGAAAGCAAAGGGTAATATTACAAGTTTACCCATGATAATTTATGGGTACATTTAACCACGGATATTTAAGTGTGAAAAGCCAAGGGTAATATTAGAAGTTTACCCACAATAATTGGTAGGAAAGCAAAGGGTAATATTAGAAGTTTACCCACAATAATTGGTGGGTAATATTCACCACAAAAAGTTCTGGTAAAACTTGTGGGAATTTTTCGAGAAATGATTTGATTGAAATTAATATGAAATATCTGGAAAAATTTTGAAAAAACTGTAAAATATAAATTAGGCAGACAATATAACAAACATAAACCAAATTTATTAAACTTAACATAAACATAAAATATCCTAAAGGAACCAACAATTATTTAAAATAAAGAAAACAACAACCTAAGATATGCAAACCAAAATAATCCTGAACCTAAACCGCCGGACACACAGAAAATAAATTAACTCAGGTTGGTTGTGATGATCATCTTATTAGACTTCATGCTCTTCGGAGTTGCTAGTGTTTGGGTTTTGAGTTCCCCCCACATTATCTGCTTCATTGTTGTCTTTAGTGTCACCCTCAGTACTTGGGACAGGAATATCAAGATGACCACACAAGAACTCAAGAATTTGTTGTTGCTTACCGATCTGGCGAGTCAACTTTCTCTCCATTTCCAGATACTTGTTCTCCAAAGGTTCATGTGGCATATATGTTGCAGAAGTTCAAGTGGAGGGATTCGGATAATATGCAAATGCTTGTGAGCCAAGACCATACACATTTCTTTTCTTCACGCCTCCGACCGCCTCATAATAAAGTGCTGATTCATTCACCAATTGGGATGACTCGCTTTCTGCATGATTTGCCTCACGTGCTTCCCTCAATCGCAACAAATTATCCTGTTATTATATAGATGTGAAAATGAGTGATTATATACTAAATGAAAATGGTATTCACTTTTTAGATCAGAACTTACATTGATTGTTTTTGCCTTCTTATCGATAAAAGTTGTCTCATCATGATTATTTGTATGGGTATACACAAATAGTTCAAAAGGATTAGGTGGACGCTTTAGTGTCGTTTCCTGCACACAAAAAATGAAAAAAATCATAAACTAACAAAAACTTTTGAAATCGATTTACTTAAACAAACAATAACATATTTTAGTATCATAGAAATACAACTAAGTTTCTCAAGCTTACAAGTTTCTTCGCATATTCACGATATGATACGGACCCTCCAGTATGAGTCGATGGACCATCACCCTTCAGTCGATTCTGTGAATTTGTTTCTCGTTTCCCCTTGTACTCTGGTGTATCCCAATAGCCTACAAAACCTGCCCATGTGTCTTCACTTATAAATATTGGTTTTATCATTTTACGCCTAATGTCTCTCAAGAAATCTGTATAACGTTCAGAAGCTTTTGATTCCCATGCTGTCCTCACTTGTGTTTCTGTTGTAGGCTCCCCTACATAATGTTCTACACTAATCCAAATCATTAATAATCAGATATGTTATATGTACATATCAAATATTTTAAATATCAGATGGTATACCTTAAATTCTTCAAAATAGAAGTTTTTGGTGTCTTGTTGCACCTTTCTCCATGTGAAGGCTCCATCATCAATTCTTTCTTTGAAAATCCTTGTTATTACTCGTGAGCATTGACTTGAATTTTCAAGGCTATTATAATATAACGAAGATGACAAAATCAGTGTAATCACATGAAAATGTGTAATCAACTATTGAAATAATAGACCTTATACTTACAATCCATTAACAACAGTGAGTTGTTTTCTCCCAGCTATGAGTGACTGATTCTGAGAGCTTTCAACATTTGATCGAGGGCCTGAATTTGTCACAATAACATTTTCACCAGATGTTTCATTGCCATTACCATTGAAATTTGAATCACTAACAATCTCATCTGTTGTTCTTTTAGGAGCATATGAGAGACCTCCTTTCCTTGTGTTCCCAACATTTCCTCTCGTCATATTACCATTAGAAGTTGAATCATCAAGAATCTCATCCATTGTTCCCTGAGGAGCATGCGAGACACCTACTCTTTTTTTTATCCCTCCCCTTCCTCTAGGCATTGCTCTATTCAGAGTTGGATCAAATGTAGCCGCGGCCGCTGTTCTAGGATGAGCATATGAGAGAAGTGATCTGTTGGTGATTCCTCCCCTTCCTCGTCATATCTGCAGCTATTTAAAATACGAGATATTGATGAGATAGTAAACAAAAGTGTAGATTAAACATTTACTGTATAAACTCAACAATTCAATGTTGCATAAATGATATATAAGTTACGGAATTACTTCGATGCTCTATAATGAATTATCTCTTAGGTCCTTACTGAATAAACTCAACAATGTGCCTAACAGTCATGTTCACGAAAAGATTTTTATGTCGTATGTGGCTCATCTACCTTACCTTTGCTTCTACATGTTTGTGACTAAATTGTCGTTCAGATAAAACCACAACCACCTATATAATGATTTACCATTGGCCTAAATTAGTCTTTCATTTCTAAATTAGTTGGGCTTGTTTTTTATTGGCCTTACACTTTCTATAAGTTAATAAACAATACATATATAACCAAGAAACAAAAATACAACAAAATGGTATCTTCCATAACAAATTGGTTAAGAAATTGGGACCAAAAAGAACACATATATAACAGTACAAAAAATGAAAAACAATACATAGACAGTATATTGGCTATGTTCATGTCCATTCAAGAACTGTTTTTTTATCTTATAGTTATTTATGTCCATTCAAGAACTGTTTGGGATAGGCCTCGTGCATTGCACCTTTGAGTGAAGGAAAGTAGGGCTTTCAGTTACTAAAATGAACTAATTTCGTAAAAGTCTACAAAAAATACTAAAATTGAGAAAAGAAAAGGACATTGAAGAATGAAATAACACATATATAACCAACAAACTAAAGTAACCGACCTAGGATCAAACCAAACCAAACCAAACCAAACCTCTATTGGCTATGTTCTATTTGGCAGTCAATTCTTGATACTTATAAAAATTGGTATTGGGATAAAATGACTCTGAATAACTTGGTTCTGAAATAATACAAATTGTTCAGAAGTGTATGGAATGATCCATCGACTCAAAATTTTTTATACCTTTAACATAATTAGTATTAGTCTTTGAATTTACCCATTATGAAGCAATCAAACAACCCCTTAATCTACACATCATTTTCATTTAGATTAAAAAGTAACCCGAGGACAAACATATAACACATTAACATATGGTCTTTAATGTTAAAATACTGTAATCTTATTCGAAATATACTCTAACACTTTGTTTGAATCATTGACAGGCAAAACAAAATCATTAAAAAAAACATAACACGTGTTCAATAAAACTACAATTCAGAATTGGAAAAACTACTTTGGAGCATATACGAGAAACATCAATAATGATTAAAATATCAAACAGAAATGAGAACACTCCAATTACAAAGAATGAAGCCTTTTATATATTCAAATTATATGCTAATATGAAATTAGATTAGGCACATACCTTGTTGAAAGTTGTTAATCCTTGTGATATTGCTTCTACAATTCGCTGGTACCTCCTATATTGAACTGAGTCAATGAAAATTATAAGCGATTAGTGCCGCTATTTATTCAACAACTAAGATCCGATTATTATGAGATTGTTATCAAGCTTAATCTTGATAAAAGGCGCCTTAATTTCCCGCTAAACCCTTATCATTTGCCGCTTAATTTTCAATCGCCTTCATTCATTTTTGCCGCTTAGGTTTTCATTTGCCGCTTAAGAGTGAAAGGGTTATGTAATTGTATGAATATGAATGGACCAGACCCTGTTTAAAAAAAAAATGGACCTGACCCGTATTTCTTATTACTCACATTTCATAGGTTAATAAATATTTGATTTTTATTATCAATATATATGATTTTATAGCATATACTCCGTATTTCTTCTTACTCACATTTCATAGCTATTACATTATAAATAATTTTTTATGATTAGGTATGACAACATTAAGATTTTATTGCTATATGATATTAAGGTGTGTTAATCGGGTTCTGGTCAAATAGTGAAGGCTGAAAATAACATACGCAAATCGACCGTATTTGAATATGATTTAATTGGTCGTGTCAAATCGGGTCGGATTCACTCGAGTCGGGTCTGTACGCAATCGGGTCAACCCGAATATGAGTAAAATGTAATAGAATTGTCTATTTGTACTCGTTTAAATGGTAATTTATAAAAAATATATTTTTAAATATTTTAGAAAGCGTAAGGAGGTCAACAGGTTGACTTGAATCCGAGTTAGCCAGATATTTTCTACCCGATATCCGACCATGTTTAGTATTCGAGTTACTTGAGTTGAAATCCGAATACAATTATTGACCGACTAAGACGAGTAGACGACCATAATAGACTTAGTCGGGTTGTGTTCAGGTTCGAGTCTGTGTCCATATAAAGTTTATGCCGATTAATGATGTTGTTTTTAACTTTAAAACTTGTATTGTTGAATTGTATGTGTCTAATGTTCTATAATATATGTTTTTTCAAGAGAGATTTTTCTAAATGTACCTTTATCATTCTTTTTTTACGAAAATAGACGTTGCATTAGATTTTTACAAAAATGGACTTTCAATATCATCCGTTGGATTATATTATCCAAAGGTCGCGGTTAAGCATTTTTTTGGTATTTGTTCCGTCATAATACTTGCATCCACAAGAAATCCAAAGCTTGACCGAGCTCGAGTCGAGTTTCAAGCTCGAGTTTTAGTATTTGAGTCGAGCTCGAGCTTGACAGTATTCGGCTCGATTTGGCTTGTTTACACCCTAGTTACAAATTACTAGTATATTTATAAACTAACATAGTTACTTCAATTAAACTTAAACTACATGGAATGAATTAAAAACATAACTTGCGTTGTACAATTAGTGGTCCTGATTAGGGGTGAGTATCGGTCCAGGACCGGACAGACAAGACCGACGACCGAAATAGTCAAAAAACCAAGACCAAGGACCGAACCGAATGTGGTCGGTCCGGTCCGATCTCGGTCGGTCCGTCGATCGGTCTGGTCCAACAAGGCCAAATAATTGCTTTGTGGTCCGGTCCGGACCGGACCGAGCGGACCGAGGACCGAATTAGCCAAAAATCCAAGACCGAGGACCGGACCAAATATGGTCGGTCCGGTCCGGTCCGGTCTGGTTTCGAGCGGTCCTTCAGTCGGTCCGGTCCATTCGGGTCGTTTGCTCAGCCCTAGTCCTGATCATCATCAATATATTTTTTTTATAAAACCACCATTATAATTTAGGGCTACAATTTAATACTCATTGAATAAAGATATATGAAGAATACAAATGACAAGCCAATCCTAAAGTTATCTATTTTATCCATTCCTTCAATCAAACTCTGCCCAATCATAGTCTTGATCCATCGAACCTCGGACCAGTAGCCAACTCAGTAATATCATTCTCATTGTTGATTAAAAGGTTTGATTTGTTTTAATTTCATAAATTACTTTTATTGTTGTTTTATAATGAACAAGGGATTTCAAAGTTATTATATATACTCTTGGGTATGCCGAGTCAATTGAGTTGTGTTTATAAGTACACTGTTGGGTTACAACATGAGCAAAAATCATAATCTTAATACATTATCAGGATATACAAGTGTGCAGGTCATTGGTAAATTACGACAGCTGCGAGTGTGGTTATTAATACATAGATTAAGTAGAAAGTACATTGTGAGGCTACAACATTTTTTCCAACTGCTCAATTATCTGACAATATCATTCCAATTATTAGCCTTTATGCTCATCTCTGCTTTCTCTTGAATTTTCTTCCATATCTCATCAGCATACTCACACTTGAAAAATAAATGTTCATGGGAATCTTTCATTTTCTTGCACAGACTGCACTCATAAGTCTTGTTAGGATACCATTTGGAGAGTTTGTCCTGTGTGGTTAACTTGGTCTTGATAGCCATCCATAGTACAAAGACATGCCTTGGTATGCAGTTTGAGTACCACAACAGTTTGTCCCATTCCACTTTAGTATTGTCTCCTCTAATTTCCATCCATGCTTTCTTAGTTGTGAATTTTCCGTCTTTCCCTTTGCTGTCAACCCAAATAGGCTCATCAGGTTTATTAGTAAGTATAGAACCTGAATTTTGTTAAGAAAACCAAATTTAGTTAACCAATGATTAGGCCATTTCCATCAATTATCATCAATCAACTCTGCCACTGTATTTTGGTCCTTAAATCTAGCATAGAAGATATCTTTTTTACTTATCAAATTGGATAGTGATACCCCATTATGCCACTTGTCATGCCAGACTAATACATTATCAGAACTTGCCGCCATACTAAGGTTGCCTCTCCTATTTGGCTGTAGGATTTCTGAATCTAAACTGCGAGTTTAGCTTTACATACTATTATACATATAGCATAACTGTAATGTACTGCATAGATGAGGCGCTACCACATGTTATGTAGTACTTCAAACTCAACATGATGTAGCACCAAACCTCACTGTTTGAGCTTACTTTCTTCTAGACATCCATATAAACGGCTTACTGATCTGAAGTTCTGTACCTATCTTTGCCACAAAGTAATGAGCACATCTTATAATTTCAATATGTTTACAAATAACAATAAATTGAGTAATATGGTTTAGTGGAAAAGATCTTGTGTGTGGTACATGGATTTATTACTATGAATGTTTATAACCAGAAACCTTAGATACAAAGTTACAATTGGGTCAGCCAGTACATATTTAGTGCCTTTAGCTCTATGGCAGTTACTTGTTCTTTTGCAATTCTACTATGGGTTGTGCTGCTAAGTGTCAGTCCAACTCAAAGTCCATTCGGGTTGCCAGCAATTCCAACTCACATTTAATAGAAACAGTAAAGATATGTCCTTTATCACTTAATACATCTGCATCTCAGACCATTTTGTTTGGTGGAACAGGGAATGGAGACAGTTTGGGTGCTGAATTCTTGGCAACACTCGTAAAGATCTCCAACAAAAGAGGAAGAGATAAAAGTTCAAGATTACAGAGGTTATATATCAACATTAGGGTCTGCAGAAAGATTCTTGAAGGCAATACTTGATATCCCATTCGCATTTAAAAGAGCTGAAGCCATACTTTACTGAGCAAACTTTGAAAATGAAATAATATTCTTAAGGTCTTCTTTTCGGACATTAGAGGTACTTTTTTTAAATCATTCAACAAAGTAAAATACTGGAATTTGTAGCTGATTTTTATACATTTCATCTCAGTCAGCAAGTGAAGAACTAAAGAGCAGCCAGTTATTCCTAAAGCTTCTTGAAGCTATTTTACAAACAGGAAATCGCATGAATGTTGGTATGAATCATGGTGAGGCCAAAGCATTCAAACTAGACACTCTTAAAATTAGTGGATGTAAAAGGAACAGATGGAAACACAACCTTACTTCATTTCGTGGATCATGAAATCATCAGATCAGAAAGTACAGATTTTTTTTTAAAATTTTTTTTGAAAGGCCAGAAAGGTCAGAATCTAATACCAAAATCAACCAGTATCAAACATTCAGTGAATGTACTTTTAAGAAACAAGGACTACAAATAGTCAGTGAGCTAAGTCGAGAATTAAGTCATGTCAAGAATGTAGCAGGAATGGTTTCAGATGTCTTACGCGGTTATGTGTCAAAACTTGAAACAGGGTTGCAGAAAATTCAATCAGAAGGTCACAAGACCTCAGAAACACAAGGAAACTTTTACTGGTCAATGAGAGTGTTCTTTAAAGAAGCAAAAATAGAACTTGTAAAGATCAAGATTCATGAAAAGAAGGCTTTGACATATGTGAAAGAGGTAACTGAGTATTTCCATGGTGATAATGCGAAAGAAGGAGCATGTTAGTAGGTCATAGAATTTTGCAGCTATTGTTATTTAGTTTCTTTGTATTAGAATGTGCTTGTCCATTTCCTGTTTTTGTTCTAGACAAGATATGGGTTGCTTAGTGATTTGTCCTCAGTAATTCATTTCCTTGGTCTTTTCCTTGTAAATACTCCATTTTATTTATTTATTTGTTTTACCAATGAACATAAAATAGTGTGTAAATAGCGGGTAACAAAAATTCACCCTAGTAAAGATGAGGAAAATAATTTAGGCACAAAATTTAACCATCGACATAGTCATGGGCATATTTTTACCACAAATTACATGCACCAAAATACCCACGAGCACAAAAGATGAGTCTAATAAATGGGTAATGTAACTTTAGCCACGTAAATTACACTCGAGATGTTAAATGGGAAACCGGGTCTGTGAAAAGTTACAAGTATAAATGTTACCCATAAAACACCCACAAATATTACCAACGAATACAAAAGATGTGTGTAATATGTCGATAAAAATAAATTTACCCATAAAATTAGCCATGACTTTACCCGTGATGATAAAATTGTGTGTAATATGTGGGAAATATTTTGGCGGGAATCATTTAGCCACAAACTACACACGATATATTATTTAATGGGTAAATTCATAGGTAAAACCATGGGAAAATCGAGGGAAATTTATTCCAGACTTTGGATCTGTTAATTGTGGGTAACTAATGGGTAATATAAGGGAGAATACCCACATACCAATGTACGTGGGTAATTTCTGTGGGTAAAGACCTGTTTTCTTGTAGTGAACCACTCACAGCGACCCTTTACTGACTCGTGGTAAGGAATGCCACTTGATCCCTTCTTCCTCAGATCCTTACACCCAGGTTGCAGCAGAGGAAACAACTCTTCGCAAGACTCACAGGGGAGTCGATGCTCGCCGATGGTCTTTCTTGCTTCTGATCATCCGCCGATGAAGATTCCAGGAGGGAGCCGCTAGCACAGCTGAACTAGGAGAAAGCTCATCCGCCGTCGTCTCGAGGAGTCTTCCTGTCACCGGAGAACCCCTTCACCACACCGTACCCTTACTCGCCGCCCGCCTAGCTCGACACGAGGATCGACTAGACTACATCGTTGGCATCCTGAATGATTTTCCCTTAGAGCAAGTCGAAATTCTTGGAGATGAGGTAGAGAACCTTGTCATAGGCCAGCTAGCTATGGAGATAGCTTTCGACCACATGGGTACTCAGCTTGAGGAGGTCAGAGAGACTATGACTGTGTTGCGTAATGATGTTTCTTCGATGCAGACAGTGTTAGAGGCACTTGACTCTATAGTCGACCAGCTCAGCTCTCAGGTCCTGATTTACTGACTCATGATTGATGATCTCCGCGCCAGAGATAGAGCCCGAGATCAGATAGTAGAGATCTTGATGGATATGGTTATGAGCCTTCAGCGACGTCTGGATGGTGCACCTAGAGGACCATAGATCAGAGATGTATTAGTATAGCTAAGAGTTCTCTTAGACTACCAATGTTGTATTAATAAGGAATCTTGTATCCATATGTTGTAACAAACTATCGAACAAGTTATTAATCTTGTACTGTGTAGATGTACTATATTAATATTGATTTATGTTTCTCTATGGTTGTTTCTCATATTCATATTGCATTTTTATCTTATATGTTGTCTCATGTTGTTGATGTATGCAGGATAATTAGATCTTTTATATTCCTCATGTATGTTGTGATTTGATTCAGACATGTCGTGATGTTATATAAAATCCACTTAGAACCCTTAGGATACTCCATAAACTCGGATTGTTGTATTTAACATGATGACTAGATTCAATTCCCCCACTCTTCGTATAATTCTACTCTAGCGTTATAAGATCTCTAAACCTATGTTCCTTGCATGTTTATAGAAACATGGCACGCACCCGAAGAGCAACAGCTACCCCTGAAACCATAACCACCACACCCGTAATGACTCCAGAAGATATTCGAAAGGCGATTGCCGATGGTGTGAATGCAATCTTGGCAGAGCAAGCACCAGCTAATGCCCACAACAGCGGTACTAGCATGCCCACTGGAGAGAGTGTGGCCGCCACCCATCGCCGATGTACTTACAAAGACTTCATGAGTTTCCAGCCTACCTTCTACAAAGGAATTGAAGCTGTTACCGAACTGGCCCACTGGTTTGAGCGAATTGAGACTGTCTTTCAAAGGAGCGGTTGTACCGACGACACGAAAGTCACCTTCGCCACAGGAATACTCATGCAAGACGCCTTATCCTGGTGTAATGCCACAGTCCAGACTATGGGAACCACGGCAGCCTATCAGCTCACATGGGCGAAATTCAAGGCCAAAATACTGAAGAAGTATAGCCCCCGTTCTGAACTGAGGAAATTGGAAGATGAATTCCACCAGCTAAAAGTCAAGGGTGTTGATCTCAAAACCTATAACCGCCGATTCCAAGAACTCATGGTATTATGTCCTACGGTTGTACCCGACCTCGAAAAGACTCTAGAGAAGTACGTTGAAGGACTTCCTCGGAGTATTGAGGGTGACGTAACCTCATCCAACCCCACTTCTCTCGAAGCTACAATCGAACTTGCCCAGAAACTCCTTGACCGAGAGGTCAAGTGTAGCAATGAACTCAAGAGGAAACTCGATGACAAGAGGACTACTCATTCCAACTCCAACCCTAACTCCAGCCCTAAATCCACCAACAACCCTAGCAACAAGAATAGTAACCCTTACCACCACAACCGAAACAACCGCCACAACCGGAAAAACCAAAAACAAGAAGCCATCAAAGCTTACACTGCTACGGATAGCAAAGAATACCAAGGCCTAAAACCTCAGTGTAATAGATGTAAACTACACCACAATGGAACATGCACCACCAAGTGCATGAGATGCCATAAAATAGGACACCAAGCCAAGGATTGCAGGAGTCCAGCTACTGGAAGCAATCTGTTGAAATAAATAAATGACTAAAAACGTTATTCATATCTTTCGATATCTCTATGTTTTGATAATCACAAAACGAAAACCCATCAAACCAAAGATCATGACGTAAACAAGTATTTAGTAGTAAATAATCACTTTCACCATCTAATCACTTAAGGTATGAATAAACATAGTGTTTAACGCATTATAAGATCAAAGGGGTATTAAATTAATTATTACAAAGTTTATTTTAATATATAAACTTATTATATATTTTTGAAAAACACTTTTGGTAATAAAGAAAAATGTTTTAATCAAACTAAAGATATGAATTCAAATTTTTAACCAAAATCAGTTAGTTTTTCACCAAATAAACTTTCCCCACTAAAAGACAGGATTTTTAGCCGTTACAGCTGGGCGGCCCCCTTAATTATAAGGGGCGGTCCCTTTAATTTTAAAGGGGCCGGCCATGATTTAAGGGGACCGGCACGCTCCAGTTGTCAGAATTTGTTGCCTATAAATACCACCTTAAATCTGGAATTTTTCTCACCTTTTTGCAATAAAAACTTTCTGATTCAAACCTCCATTTCCATCTTAAAAATCCTTTGATCATATAATTCATAAGCCTTTGTTTCCAAGTGATTCAAAGCCTCATCCATTCAAGTGCAAAGAGAAGAATACTTCTATTTATCAAGACTAGAAGTATTACAACTTAGTATCATCTTGCTATCTAAGTTGTTTGATCATTTCATCTTGTATATCATTCATTCATTGGTGAATATAGTGTATACATTGGCTAGCTAGATTTAGATATAGGATCTAGATTTATTGAAGGTGTGAAGTGATACTAGAAGTGAAGAAGTAGAGGTGCATAGGATTAGTGGTAGAAGAAATAAGAAGTGATAGTATATTGAAGTAGAGATTAGTTGTGAAGACAAAGAAGTTGAAGCCTTGAAGTTGAGAAGACCTTGAAGCCTAGAAGTTGTAAAGAAGTATATATCTTGAAGTAGTGGATAGAACTAATTAGTGAAGGTGTGAAGAAACAAGTGGCGTAAAGAAGAAGAGTTAGGAAGTAGAAAGGTGTGAAGTAGATAGGTGTGAAGTAGAAAGGTGTGAAGAAGAATTGGTGTGAAGTAGATTGGTGTGAAGAAGTTGTGATTGAGTTGTGACGAAGTTGTGGTGTGTAATTTGGTGTGTAAGGTTTTCTCCACCATAAGGGAGGGTTTTGATCTAGTGAAGAAAGCTCTCGAGTAGGTGACTCGGGGAGTGGAGTAGGGCAAGGAAGGTGTCCTTGTAGCCGAACCACTATAAATCCTTTGTCTCTCGGTTTGATCTTTCCATCTCTTACTCTTTGATTATTTACTTGCTAGCATTTCATACATAATTATTATTGCTTGTGTTGTGCATATATTGATTTCACATAAATATCAAACTAGGATTCATTCATAACATTAATCTTATAAAAACAAACCAAATACATACACTCTTATTATGATATATGAAATTGTAGATTTTTTCCAATATTATATATAAGTAGTGTTTATAGGAAAATCGTAAATTAACTAGTATCTATATTTTTGCATTAAAGAGTTTTGAAATTTACGTCTATTCTTTAGAACCAAACTTTTATAAAACAAATAAAACGAAAAAGACGTAAAACTATTCAACCCCCCCCCCCTTCTAGTTTTACACACAATCTTCAACCCATAGCCCCAGCCTGTTACACTTGTGGAGAAATAGGACATTTTAGGAACCGCTGCCCAAAAGGAAATGGCCAGCAGAACGTGGCTCGAGGAAGAGCTTACGTGATCAAAGAAGAAGATGCTCCGTCAAACCCCGATGTTATTACGGGTACATTCTTAATAAACCAATATAGTGCTAGGATTTTATTCGATTCTGGAATAGATAGGAGTTTTGTGTCCACTAGATTAGCCCCCTTACTTAACGTAGAGCCCTCTAAGCTAAACACCGCCTTTGAAGTTGAAATGGCCAACGGAAACCTAATAAACACCGACCTCGTCCAGCAAGATTGCACTATAATCTTACAAGACAAGCCTTTCCCCATCGACCTCATGCCTATCCCCCTCGGTAGCTTCAACGCCGTCATTGGTATGGACTGGTTGTCCAGACATCATGCGAATTCTCTGTGACGAGAAAACCATCCATATCCCTCTCCATGACGAAACCCTCATCGTTCACGGCGACCTGAATAAGACTTGATACGGAATCATCTCGTATGTCCGAGTAGTCAAGTACATGAACGAAGGATGTCAAGCATTCATGGTTCATGTAACGGAAGACAAGTCGAAAGAGAGACGACTTGAAGACGTTCCGGTTGTTAATGCATTTCCTGATGTATTCCCCAAAGACTTGCCCGGTCTTCCACCTGAGCATCAGGTGGAATTCCGAATCGAACTCGTGCCTGGAGCGGCACCAGTTGCGAAATCACCCTACAGACTAGCGCCGTCTGAACTTAAGGAACTATCTGAGCAACTGAAAGAATTGTCAGATAAAGGTTTTATCTGACCAAGTTCATCACCTTGGGGAGCTCCTGTCTTATTCGTTAAGAAGAAAGATGGATCGTTCAAAATGTGTATCGATTACCGGGAATTGAAAAAACTCACAGTAAAGAATCGGTATCCATTACCCAGGATCGATGACTTGTTTGATCAGTTGCAAGGATCGAGTGTATACTCAAAGATCGACCTCCGTTCAGGTT
Source organism: Artemisia argyi (assembly GCA_030686995.1). Classification (NCBI taxonomy): domain Eukaryota; kingdom Viridiplantae; phylum Streptophyta; class Magnoliopsida; order Asterales; family Asteraceae; genus Artemisia; species Artemisia argyi. The sequence continues at coordinate 84,681,144 of CM060681.1, read as the reverse complement.
ACCACCAACTTAGAGTCCGGGAAAAGGATATTCCCAAAACCGCCTTCAGAACCTGTTACGGACACTACGAGTTCCAAGTAGTGCCATTTGGTTTAACCAATGCACCTGATGTGTTCATCGATCTCATGAACCGAGTATGCAATCCCTACTTGCACAAATTCGTAATTGTGTTCATCGACGACATCCTAATCTACTTTCGCACTGAGAATTAACATGCAATCCATCTGAGGACAATCATGGAATTACTCAGGAGAGAGCGATTGTATGCCAATTCTCGAAATGCGATTTCTGGATCCGTACCGTACAATTTCTTGGTCATATTGTCAATAGTCAAGCTATTCATGTAGACCCAGCCAAGATCAAACTTGTGAAAGAATGGGCATCTCCAACCAACCCCACTGAGATTCGCCAATTCTTGGGTTTTTCCGGTTACTACAGGAGACTCATTGAAGGATTTTTAAAAATCTCGAATCCCTTGACCGAACTGACTTAGAAAAACAAGAAATTTGTTTGGGAAGAAAAACACGACTCAGCCTTCCGTCTCATGAAGCGAAAGCTTTGTGAAGCTTCACGACAACTAAAGAAACACGAGGAGAACTATACAACCCATGACCTAGAATTAGGAGCCGTAGTATTCGCCCTTAAGTTATGGAGACACTACCTTTATGGCACCCAATGCACCGTATACACCGACCACAAAAGCCTCCAACACATCCTAGACCAGAAGGAACTAAACATGAGACAACGTAGATGGTTAGAGTTACTTAGTGACTACGATTGTGAAATCCGTTATCACCCCGGTAAAGCCAACGTTGTGGCAGATGCCTTAAGTCGGAAGGAACGACTTAAACCTCTTATGGTTAGATCATTAGGAATAACCATCTCTTCACCCCTTCCTTCCCAAATACTCAACGCACAAACCGAAGCCCTTAAGGAAACCAACCAACCTAAGGAAAAGATTTATGGCATGCCAGAAAACCCCAACGGTTTTGTGAAATGAGCCGATGGAACACTCTGTTTCAAAGAGAGAAGTTGGATTCCTCTCTATGGAGGTATAAGAGACCTCATCATGCATGAATCTCACAAGTCAAAATACTCCATCCACCCCGATTCTGACAAAATGTACCACGACCTAAAGAGACTTTACTGGTGGCCAAACATGAAAGCCGACATTACTGAGTTTGTCGGGAAATGTTTGACTTGTTCACGAGTAAAGGCAGAATACCAAAAACCTTCAGGATTATTAACCCAACCCGAGATACCCGAATGGAAATGGGAACGTATTACCATGGACTTTATCACCAAACTACCCAAAACCTCCACCGGTTTAGATACCATATGGGTCATAGTAGATCGTCTAACCAAATCCGCTCACTTCCTAACGATCAAAGAAACTGACGAGATGAGTACGCTCATGCAGTTATACCTCAAAGAAATAGTGTCACAACATGGAGTGCGTATTTCAACCATCTCCGACCGAGATAGCCGTTTCACCTCTCATTTTTGGAAGACTTTACAAAAAGCCTTGGGAACCAAACTAGATATGAGCATGGCTTATCACCACCAAACCGATGAACAGAGTGAGAGAACCATCCAAACCTTAGAGGACATGCTTAGAGCATGCGCCATCGACTTCGGAAAAGGTTGGGATAGACACCTACCTTTGGCCGAGTTTTCCTACAACAATAGTTTCCATGCCAGTATTAAGGCAGCACCCTTGGAAGCACTTTACGGTCGAAAGTGCAGATCACCTATCTGTTGGGCCGAAGTTGGAAAGACACAACTTACCGGGCCCGATCTTGTTCATGAGACAACGGAAAAGATAGTGAAGATCAAACAACGTCTGCAAGCTGCCAGAGATATGCAGAAGAGTTATGATGACATAAGACGAAAACCCATGGAATTCCAAATAGGTGACAAGGTCATGTTAAAGGTACCTCCTTGGAAAGGAATGATACATTTCGGAAAACGTGGAAAACTAAACCCTAGGTATATTGGTCCCTTTAGGATCCTAGAAAGGATAGGACCGGTTGCTTACAAACTAGAACTATCCCTTGAACTTAACCGAGTGCACGAAACCTTCCATGTATCGAACCTAAAGAAATGCTTGTCCGATGAATCTCTTGTTATCCCTTGGAAAGAGATTCAGCTCGACGACAATCTTTTCTTTAAGGAAGAACCCGTGGAGATCATGGATAGGGAGGTCAAACAACTAAAACACCACCTCATCCCCATTGTTAAAGTTCGCTAGGACTCTAAGCGAGGACCGGAGTACACATGGGAACGCGAAGACCAGATCCGCGACAAATACCCACACCTCTTCTCCTAGGCATCACCGACGACCGTTTCAGCTTGAATTCCGGGATGGAATTCACTGTAAGGGGTATGTACTGTAACCACCCGTAATTTTTCCTTATGAATAGTAAATGCTAACTTATGATTTGCGAATCATTATGATAATTAAAACCGTTTTTACCGATAACAAAAAAAATTTGTTTGTTAGTCGAGTTACATTTTTATGATCACAACGACGTTTGGTTACAGTACATACCTAGATAGTCTAAGTATCTCGAATTGATTTTTAAAACTAACGTTTATTAAGTAACGTAATAATTATATAATTATATATTTATATATATACGTATATATTCCGATAATTAACCAAATGCGTCCTAATAAACTCCCAAGCTCACGAAAATTTCCACGAACACTCCGTAACTACTCATAACTTTGACACGACTTTCGAGACAAGCCAAATGGGCCTATACTTCCATTGGGCCTCGGCCTAGTTTCTACTACACACCACACACCCAAACGGACCCTCTCTATTTTTTTTTCTTTCTTTTCTCGTAGCCCAGTCCACACACAAACACAAGCCCAAAACAATGTGAGCCCAAAACCCTTTTATTATTTTTGAAACTCTTGTCCTTAACCCCGATTACTTTGCCCCGTTTTCTCCAAAAATCTCCACATGACCTATACATATTTTTACCTACCTTGTGTGCCCTTCCAACTGAGAATCATAGAAACCAAACCATTTTAGATGTCGTGTACGTTTACTCGTTCAAAGACGATCAAAGCTCAGCTCGAATCCAACCTTTCTAAAAATCCTAAAAACTTATGTGTCCTAGCCATATTGTCTCGTACCATTCCTATACTACTCCAAACGACTTCACCACAAATATAACACGTTTTACTTAACCCTTACCTACCTAGTAACTACAAACAAAGCCAAGACAAACATATATTATGTTATTTTGTTTCTTCCTTTGGGTTAACACTTCCACAAGGACGATCCATTGCTACCAACTCTCCTATTTCTTCTTTGACCTCAATAGCAATCACAACAAGCCATTTGACCATGTTTGCTAGTGATGAAAGTTGGATCTTTTGTGCCAAGGACTTCAACGAGAAATCATGACTACTTGGTGGTTTCTTGTGACCGGTTTGTGTATAAGGACGATGCCAACCCCAACCTCACTATTTGGTAATTATGAGCTCATTATTAAACCCATGTGTTAAAAGGAATTGACCTTCCTTGAGACAAAACCCCAAACGCAAACCATGGAGACCCTTGTCTCCTTTCTCTTGTTCTAAACTGCCACAAGGACGATTCATGCTTCCACTTCACTATTCTCCCCTATTACTCGTACCACAATTGAGCCTTGGTCACCAAGGGTCACATTTCACACGTTTTTGAAACTCTTATATATATATATATATATATATATATATATATATATATATATATATATATATATATATATATATATATATATATATATATATATATATACATGCATGCAATACGAGCTTATGCACACCAAAAACAATCACCACACCAAATTTTTCTAAGTTCTTAAGGTCCTTGTGGGTACGTATAACTTTGGTGAACCTTGGGAAGGCTTGCATCAAGTAGTTTTATACGTTGGGAGACTTGTGTGTACGTGGGAGGAAAGTTCGACCCTTCCTTGTTCATTCTCAACTCATACGATTCATTTCTACTCCACCATACTTGGTGAGGTGAGCAACTCATTTCATTTTCTCACATGACTTACTTTTATACACGACACATTTACTTTTCTTGTTTTTCTTATTATTTATAGTTATAACATATATATATTATTAGCGAAGCCATAAGTATAACACGTAAGAAACTAAGTTTAGTGAAACATTTAGCGCTAATAATAACATATAATCACTCCTATAGATGCGTTACTAAGTCCCCTTGACCATATGATTCCAACCCCAACACTTAGAAAATATTTTGAAACATAAAAATTACCCTACACTTGATTAATGTCGATACACTTTGGTCTCGTATCTTTTAGACTATACACACGACATAGCGTTTTTAAGACTTAATCTATTATTTCACATGTCAAACTAACGAGGCACAAAAATAACTCACTCTCACAAACCCTTTTTATCCTTCGTATAACCCCAAAGCTTGGTCGTGATTTTAAGAACTTAAAACAATGATTGGGCTTATAAGCCCATTAAGTCAAAAATAAGCTTTTCGAATAAGCTGGGTCGAAAAGCAGTCTTTCAAAGTTTTTAGTGTCTAAATACAAGCCCAATGCAAAGCCCAAAAGTTTCCTAAGCCCAATGATACTAAAAACCTTAACGGGGCCTTGAGTTAAGCTCGTTAAAGGCCCATTAAGTGTAAAATAAGCCCTTTTTGAGAAATAAGTTGTTTTATAACTTAAATAAGTTGTTTTAAACTTATTTTTAAAATAAAAAATTTAAGTTTTGAAGTTGGTAAGTTTTGGATTAAATTTGCAAAAGTTTTGTAGTCGAGGGACTAAAACTGTCAAAATGGAACCTTAAGGTAAAAACTGTCATTTTGAAATCTTGTGATGAAAACTGTAAATCTAGAAAATTTTTGGGTAGAAATTGTAAATATAAAATAGTTTTGGACTATAAACGAAAATAAATAACGTTTTGGACAAACGGTGTAAGGTTATGCCGTTAAGGGGTTAAAATGGAAACTTTTCAAAACTTAAAGGTTTTAATAAAATATAAATGTTATCATTTATATTTTATAAATATAAGTATTTTAGATAAAATCGATTCGATCAAGCACTTTTCGTTAACTAAATAAAATATATATATATATATATATATATATATATATATATATATATATATATATATATATATATATATATATATATATATATATATATATATATATATATATATATATATATAACATACTAACGAAAATAATAAATATATATAACTTTTAACAATTAACAAATTCTCTCGAATCTATTCCACTCTTCGACACCCATCTACCGTTGAATCACCGATCTCATCTCTACAATATTTTTAAATATAACTTTTGTTCTTGAACTTCAGGTATTTAAACACACATGTTTAAATTGCTACGAGTCAACTAACAGAACAATATAATAAACAACTTTCGTGATAAACTGAACTTAGACTATCAAACTCTGAAAACTTGCCATATAGTTTACTTAGGTTGTATGTTGAAGTCGTTTCCACCTTTCGTTTGAATAACGATACTAGTAGTACCGAGCTATCCAGGTGTGTGTTCATAGCCCACTCTTTAAACTTTTAAACTCTTTTGTGGGGAGATACATGATTCAAACCTGAACACAAGCTTTTTCGTATGCTATACCTGATGTTTTTATTGCTTAAGTAGCTATTGCCAAAAGCCCCTCGATCATGAACCTTAATCACTTGCGAGTGAACGTGAATACCTGGGAATAGATCTATTTGGGACTGACAATCCCCGTTTAGTTTAGCTAGGATGAGCGACTAGGCGCACAGTATTTAACAACTCATAGGTTACTGGCAAAGACCTATCTTGAGGGCACCCCTATTATATTAGTTTACATCACACATTGATGCATGTCTAATCGTTGCGTGTCATGAGCTTAATGCAATAACAAACTTGATTTTTAAACTTGTTAATTGTTTATCGATGCAATTAACACACTTACTTGTGTTCAAACTTTAAACTTAAACCTATGGACATCACTCAACTTTTGTTGACTTTTAGCATGTTATCTCAGGTAACTAAGGCATGGATTATCAAGGCATGGAGAAGGGCATCAACCCGGGCACGGGTTTTCTAAAATAAACGTTTTCTTATCATTCAACTAAATAAAACATATCTGCAAAGACATGACTTGTCTTTCTATAAACCATTTCTGTACTCAGATATTTTAAATGAATGATAAAATGTGTTTTCAAAACGTTTACTATAATTGTGACAAAGATCCACTACGTAATACCCCGTTAAGTCTTCCGCTGTCGTTAATCGATTTTAGGGGATGTTACATGTTATCTAAAATCTCAATCCAAAACTCAACATCCTTTCTCGCATTACCGGTAATGCTATCTTCGAATACATGAACCCAAGCTTTATAGAATGCAATTTCTTTTGTTAATACAAATAACCATGTAAAAACGTTTATTTATATTTTATGATCTTTTGTCAATGACAATCATAAAAATATAGTAATAAGTAAAGTTTAAAATAAATAAGTTTTAAACATAAAGTTTACTAACTCATCACATATATCACTAAGGGTATAAATAAATGAATATCTAAAAAGTTTAGTAATAATCAAAGAACATTTATCAAATTGCGCTTGCAAGTAATCTTTTATAACACGTTACTTGCTTTTAGCCATTTAAACATTTGTGTCTAAAAAAATTTTAAGAAGTTACTTGCACAAAGTAACTACACATTTTATTTTCAACAAAAGACTAAAAACAAGTCACTTGTACATTTCACTTTTAGCAAGTAAACCAAGTTAAATAACACATTTATTTTTTAGTAACTAGACAAAGTCTAATTACACAAAATACCTTTTAACTAAATATATTACATTTTAATCAACTAACAATTTAGTGTCTTATCAATGAGAGATGTAGACATATGGTTTGGTATCTTTAGATGGCGGTATCTTTAGATTTTAGGACGACATATGGTTTTTGTGATAATTGCTTAAAGACTACTTTTGCTCAGCTTCACTCATTGGAATCTAACAAACAGTGTCTCATCAATGAGAGTTGTAATATGCTCAATGGTTCTATTTACTTTACTTTGGCTTGGAGGCGCAATCTGAGGTCGGGTCATGAATTGGATCAGTTCAAAACTCTTACCGGTCTTCAACAACACTAATGAGTCTCGTATTATACATATTTATACCCCCGATATTATGTAAATTATATAGTAAAATACAATGTTGCAAAAATCGTGAATCGGTACTGAGGCGGTCGGGGGGCGATTAGCGATTTTTTACCGATTAATCGGCCGATTTTTGTGACTCGGCCGATTAATCGGCCGATTTCCGTGTAATTTTCTCCAAGGTCGCAGACCGATTAGCGATTACTCGCCGATTAATCGGCCGATTCGGCCGATTTTTGCAACACTGGTAAAATATCCTTATTTATCGAACTTTTGATACTTAATACATATATGAATATGCAGGACTAAGGATCGAAGGAAAGACATGAGGAAGACGTTAAATGAATGACTTTCAGAACTTATTAAGACTAATACATAGTTTGGACTAAAGCACGCCGAGCTTATAAAGAAGCACGCCGCTTACGGGCACCTGTGGTCAACTATATATGTCACACCCCCAAATACCTGAATGGCAGCGGAAATGGAATACCTGGGGGAGACTGTCATAGCACCACAGTTACAGTTACATTGAACGACCTAAAGTGTCATTTGGAAAAATACATCGTTTGATCATTAAAACATTCAGAGTTTACAAAACATAGGTCCCAAAAAGGTGTTGCAAGTTTATGAAAAACAAGTTCAATCCAGATCAAACGTTTCATAAGTGCAGGAAATATATATTTGTGAGACGCGTCGACTCCGTGACTCCATGAAGGTCCAAATGCATGCAAGCAGGAGCTACCTTAATAACCTGAAAATAAATTGCTAAAACGTCAACACGAATGTTGGTGATATCCATAGGTTTGTAAGTTAAATCGTATGTACATTAGCCACAAGTATAAAGTAAACTGACAAAATGTCAAAAATGCTACATTGTCTCTTAAGCTCATGACCCCAAAGCTAGACATAATATTGTATTGGCCCCAAAGGAGTGTTTACCAGGCACTCAAATAGTTTAGACATGAAATGCATTCGTACCCGTTGGAGCAACCCAAACACGAATGGAGGCGTCACCCTCGATAGATCTATCCACTCACTCTCGCTTGGCAATATAATTAACGGTCCATGATAATAAAGGAGACTTAACTTGGTAGTAAGGCAACTTAAGCAATGTATGGAATTGAATACTTGGGCATGTACAAAAGTAATTGATGCAATGTATTCTCCCCCGTGGGATTTGAAATCAGATAAGTAATTGAAAACGGGGCTATGAAAACTCACCTGAAGTGATAGTACAATGTGATGAAATAATCGGGACAACAAGGCGCGAACACTAGCCGCAACCTAATATGAGTAATAACGATCTACTTTAGATCATGCCGTGATGTAATGAATGCACATGCACATGATACCTATACCACTCGTAACTTGAAAATACTTGTTATTGTCAAAGTAGGTAATTTCCATACTTAGGAAAAATAAGTCCAACTAGACTTGTAGAAACTTGTCGTAATATATCGTAATAAAATGTTAGTATTATTTTCATCGCCTTGAAAACCTTGAAATAACGTCTAGTAGTCGTACAAATAAGACTTGGGTCGTACGTACTTCATTAGTTAAGAATATAACTCTTGAACAAGAAATCTAGAAAATATAGTATTTAGTACGTAGTTTTATTATTTCTAGTAGTGACTAAATATATATATATATAGTTTTGCCGATTTTAAAACGTGTATAACTTGGTCGTTTTAAGTTCATTTTCCTCGTTCTTTATATCCACGGATTCGTCTTAGTATGTATTAATATATTTTCGATAGCTCGTCTCCTCTAGATTACGTCTAACGCCTCTATTTGTCCGTCGAAAATCGTCCAACAGCATGAAATTTTCAGAAAAATAGTTTTCGTCAATAAACTTGCAAAAATCATAACTCCTTCGTTATAAGCTCGTTTTAATCCGTTCTTTCGCCCACGGCTTCGTTTTTGAAAGTATTTTCTAAATATTTGGTCAAAAATTACCCATCATATACTGATTTTCCCACGTTTTCAAAATAGGGTCAGTAGGTATATATATAGTTTCAAAAATCATTTCCATGGTTCCAAACTAGTTTCAACTTCAACCAAAACACTTTCAATCACCACAAATCTAGTCTAATCTTACCATACACCTTTTTAGGGTGTCATGGGTTCCTAAACATTATAAATCAAGTGGATCTAACAAGGATCTACCTATAATCTATCTCTAGGGCTCAAAAGTTAGATATGTATAAAATGGAGTGGTATAAATAACATATGCATGTAGATCTTGTATATATATCATATGAACATTATAAAAACTTGGTAAAATTATAAAAATGAGTTTCATACACTTACTTGAAAGATTAGTGAGCTTATGGAGATGAAAACTTATAAAACCTTGGGTTTTTATCACAAAACCCTAACTAGAAATACATATGAGACTTAATTAACACTTGATCTTGAAAAATTTATGATCCTTGCTTGTTGTTGTTGTTTTGGTCATGCACCACACCAAGAGAGAAAAAGAAAATGTGGTCTTGCTTTTAGATCTTGAAATGAGATGAAAATGAGGTGTTTTTAGTATATATATTATATATATTAGACAAATAATTGATACATTAATTGAATGGTAACATTTTCAAGTTGTGTAAGACATTAGGAATGGGGGGGGCTGCATTTTGTGAAAAAAAAAAAAGAAGAGTGGTATTTGGTGTAAGATAGTTGGTAATTGTAAGTATTATTATGTATATATGAATAGTTTTAGGGAATACCGGGTACCGAGTTAATTAAAAATAAATTTTAACGGAGTTAACCGGGACATAATAAAGTTGTAAAAATATGTTGGGTACAAGTATTGAGTATTTGGAAAATTATTGTTTAGTTTTTACGAAAATCGTCGTAAATAAATTAGGCGTACGATATAAATTAAATAAATTTCCAAAACACCGGGTAAATTAATATTATAATTTTTATATTATTAAAATGAATATAAAAATATATTGGGATCATAGTCGGGAGTGTCGGACATGTTAGTCACATTATTGGTCGCGTGTTAACATTTATTTAGAAATAAATATACGTAAAAAGTCAATTATACCAAAAGTATTAATTTAAATATCCTACGAGTGGAATAGTATGCAAATGCTATAATGATGATATGCAAGCCATTTCTAGTCCATATGAAGTGTCCCTACCGATGATTTCATGAATTCGTAGCTAAACCTGACTGGTTTCGCAAATGTAAATATTGACGATGCATGAATTCGCTGCTTAACCTGACCGGTTAAGCGAATTTAATTACCTGTAAACTAAATTTACGATGAAATGAATAAAGTATATGAATAGTGTTTTCTCTTCGGAAATGAATAGTGTCATGTGAATAGTAAATTTTCTGAACGCTTCTCGGAATCTCAAACTGACACCAAAAATAATGAATAGTAATCGGTGAATAGTAACTGATGAATAGTAACTTTCCGAGATGAATAATGAAATTTCGACATCTGAACAAGGACCTGAAATTACGAATTGTGACAGTCTTCCCCTCTAAAAGGAACTTCGTCCCGAAGTTCAGTTTTGGTTGGTCTCTGAAGTATATTCGGTAAAAAGACGTGGATACTTGAGTTGCATTTGGTCTTCCCGTTCCCAGGTAAATTCGGGACCTCTTCGAGAATTCCAGCGAACTTTCACGATAGGAATTCGACTTTGCTTCAACCGTTCGACCTCACGGTCCATGATTTCTACAGGTTCCCTTACCAGGTTTAGGTTTGTCATTGGGTTGGATTTCTTCCAATTGGAATTATAAGTCACCAATCTTAAAGTCGTTTCTCGGAATTTGAAATTGTGAAACATGTTTGTGTAATCTTGCAACTTTCCTACAAGGCTTAAGTCTGAGGGTTAGTGGCCTACTATGTCTGAAATATTAAATGGTCCAGTGTACATCGAGTTTAACTTTCAGGATTTTTCTGAATGGTATCATGCCTTTCCTAGGCAGAACTTTTAACGTAACCCTACCACCAACTTGAAATTCTAAGGGTTTACAACTTTTCGAATTGTAACTGATTCTTGATTTGCAGGAAATTCCTAGTTATTTCATGAGTGCTTACAGGAAAAGTGAGTTTGGCTTTTTCCGCGTTCGGTCCGTCAGTAGATGGTCAGCGCTTCTTGAGGTTTACAATGTGATATTGGTAATATATGTTGCTGAACTCTACCAGAACTCAAATTTTATATGCCAGCTGGTCGATTCTAAAATGAATCTTAAATGGTCCAAAATACTAGAGGTTCAATTTCTCGTGTTACCCAAAATTGTCTCTTGTCTCTCCAAGACAAAGCTTTCAACTTAGTTCGTTCTCCCACTTGAATCTAGATGGTTTGTTGTTCAGGGGTACTCAATCCGCATGATGTGCGTCATGCACCAACCTAACTTCTACCAGTTTCACGTTGCTTGTAACTGGTTCTTAACTTGTGAAATTTCCTTTGTTGTTCCATAGTTTAGTTCTAGACCAATAAATTTAACTTTCCAATTTCGGTCTGCAAATGGGTAATTGGTACTTCGACCATAAAGTGCCTCAAATAGTGTAGTCTCTACGCTCGTGCGATAACTATCGTTGCAAACGAATTTGATTTATGATAAATGGTTAGTCCAACCATTTCTAGAGTCAATCACTCACTCTCTGAGCATAACTATCCTATGTTTGAATTGTCCTCTCGATCTGACCATTGGTCTGAGGATGATAGGCGGTGTTTACATCTAAATGGGGTACCGAAGGAAATCTTAAAATGATTGCTAGAAGTCTGAGGTGATTCGATCACCTTTATCAGGAATAATTGAAATGGTTACAATGAATCTGGTGACTAATTCTACAACGTTATACTTCTCGAAAAGGGCGTTATACGAAGAAGATAGAATATGGGTAACACTTTGATTCCTTGTGTTTTGGTCTAATGGGTGCTAAGACACGTGTCTTTCTTTGCCTATTGTGCTTGGTCTCCATTACTGACGTTTGTAATTGATCTATGGTGTTCCTCCTAATTTTCTTCATCACATATTCTAATATTCCTTATTGTCAAATCACAAAGCCCTAAATGCATAAGCGATGTAGTATGGTGATTTGTTTTCAAAATTTATCTCGCGATTTTGAGTTTTTGGTCAAAATCTTTTTTCGAATAAACGAATTTAGGAAATGGAACAAATGGTTTACTAAATAATATCTTTCTTGATGATTCAGAATTCAATAGTTATGAAATGTGACGCAGTTTTCAAACATGTTGTGAGTAGGACTGTTTACTAAAGTTTGATGTTTATATATTTCCCATGGTACAATAGTTTGGCTAAATATTGACTAAAAAGGGTCGTATTTATTTGAAATAGGCAATTCAAAAATTATTTTCTACGAGGTATGTGATTTGTATAAACACAATTTTGAAATCAACTTCATTTAAAAGTAAAAATACTAACAAGGATAAAATAGTAGGATAGGTAACGTTCGCATAAATGCATAGATGTCTAACGCTTGGTTCCTGATAATGGAAGATGCCTGTTGGCGATTATCTGGCAAAACTACAAGCCTAGGTATTCAACAAACTTAAGTCCTGAAATGGTTTATCGTTGAAATTGTCATCATGTTGGCAAAATGAGGGTGTCCATTGATACTATGTCGATGAATGTCTATTTCATTTCCACATGAAGCTGGGGAGATATGCTTGGGCCTGATGCCTCTCTTGATGTGTAGGTGAGGTTATCTAGAATTTCTTGAGGACACAACGCTTTAGGGGAATCTATATCGATATCCATAATTCGAATCAATCATTCTTGGCGTAAACTCACTGCAGGGAAGTTTGCGTTTAGATGAGGCCATGTTTAAATGAATTGCTTTATCGTCTCAATTAGGTGCTTGGTTTATTTCTATAGTGTTGTTTAGCGTACCTTCACAATGTGTTCGATCCTGTAGCTCAGTCTTGCTGGTACCTTTGAATGATAGAATTGGACAACTAGGTCAGAGATGGTGGTTCGGATGGTCTAGTGGCATCTTAGAATTGTTGTTGAGTTATAAATTGCCTTGGTGTATACTTCTAGTCTAGGTTAGTAGTTCCGTAACCCTTTTATTGTTTTTCTTGTATTGAGTAATCCTCCTAGTACTTGATAGGGAAAGTCTCTCCTAAAGAAGTCAATGGAAAGTCCATCTTAATGGCTAAGTGAGTGACAGGTGAGGTAAGTATCCAGGGGAAAGTTTGTCAGAAAGAGACATTTATAAAAGAGTTTACTTGTTTAAAACGCTTTTACATGAAGATTGTTATTAGCAATACAAAAAAAATAATTATTTACTTCATAGCATAATCCTTCCTGAATTATACATAGGTGATCAGGCTATGTATAATTGAGGACTAATGATGCAATGCTTGAGTTAGTCAAATTATTATTATTATTATTATTATTATTATTATTATTATTATTATTATTATTATTATTATTATTATTATTATTATTATTATTATTATTATTATTATTATTTTCTCAAAAGTTTTAGATGGTGTTCAACGTTTTGTTTTGAAAAAGGGTATTCTAGTCATTTCCTTTCAAGTAACATGAAAATTGTTTCGCGTAATAATAGTAAATACTTGGTGCAATAACGGAAAAATCAATTTATCGGGCAGCAATAAAATAGCTTATTTTAAAAATTCTGTAAAACAATTTCCCCATATGATAGTAAAATAGTTTGAAGTACAATTCGTTGAATGGTTTATTGGATACATGGGTGAATCTTATGGTATGGTAATAGTCTACTAATCCACTTATTTAAAGAATGTAAACATCTTAGTTCATAACAAGGCAGTGGTTTATGATTATGAAGTGGTCGACAATATGGTAGTGATATTAAGGGCATGAAAGATGAACATGTCTTTAAGGCATCTACAATCAACTGAAGGGGATAGTCTGTGTGTGAAAGGATATAGGGCAGAAATTTGGTGCCAATGATTTGAAGTATTCGAGAATTTATACTAGGTAAAATTCGCAGGTTCAAATGTGTAATCCCTCTAGGCACGACTAAAATGTATAAAGAATGGAAATTGTTATACGGGTGATCTGAGTCAAGTAGGTACCACATCGAATGATGTTTTGATTTGCCATGAATGCAAGCTAAATGTCTTATGGTCAGGGGGAACTTCTCGATATCCTATCATGAAAATGAGGTCTTGTCCCAATGTGACTAAGCTATATCGGTCTCCGAAAAGAATATAAATTTTGTTGAGTAATTGTACCTTGATCTTTTAATCCAGCGAACTTATACTAGCGTGAGGGTCTTATAATATGGAATGAGTGAAAAAGTTGTAATTTCAAATAGTGGTGTTAAGGCATGGTGTATCAGTATTGGCAATCTCTGGTAGAGGGGTTTCTTTCGCATCTAAGGTCAAATAGTAAGTAGGTATAGTGGTTGCTTTCGAGATTCGTTCATGAGTTATGCGTGTTCCTTCTTGGAGATATGGTTTCTAAAATTAACAACATTTATTTGAGTGAAACATTGTGAAATTTGGTCATAAATGTATCTTGGAGTGACTTTATTTGATGTTTGTAATGAATATAGTTATGTAAAAGATGTGAGTATGAAATATTTTGTACCTTGATAAAAACAATACCTCATATATATGTCTTTGGAAAAAGGGAATTCAAGAAGATTGTTGCTTAAACAAAAATGAGTTTTAATCCAACCATTGAAAATCAATAATTTGTCGTACTTCGTAAGGTTTGCAAGAAATCTTTTTGTTTGTACAAAAATTTAATTTGACTTTGACTTACTTGAATTGTTATTATCTCCGAAACACGAAAACTAGGGCAGTCACTTTTATCTTGGTCAACATGACCATTTAATCGTAAAGACATCTTCGTCTTTATTAATCCTATTATTTTACTTGCATCTTCCCAAAGTTGTAATTATATGTCAAAACTACTAATGTGACCACATTGGTCGGTGGAGTGTTGCTAGAGCGACTAATGATGTAATCAACGGCTTAGAATGTAGTGTAATCAAACTTGATAATGAAGGGAGAGTTGTGATGAGTTCCATTATGATGGTATAATACCGTTCAAGGCATCTTGTTGGTTTATTGTGTTATGGAGGTATGAGTCGATCATATCTAAGATAATATAGAGTCCTTGTGATAGATGCCACCCTTGGGCGATTTGTTGCAATTCTTATTGTGTTTGTGAGGCTTGTGGTATTATTCAGAGTGTATCATCCAAACATTCGTGGGTAATCTCAAATAATTAGAGATCATCGTCAAACGATGAAGAGTAGTAGGTTGTCAAGCAGTAGAGGCTCTCAAACTCTCACCAACCTCAAACCTATAAGGTGGTGTAACGTGTGGTAGATGGTAATGGTATGTCAAATAGTGGTTGCTTCTTAAGCGGCCTGTCATATATGGGTGTAGGGTCTCTGAGATGTGATGGTGTTGGCGGTGCTTTAGATGATGAAAACAAAGTTGCTGACGATGAGATCCTAGTGGTGAGTTAGGAGACGATGGTGATAATAGTGAATGGAATATTACCCTCTTTCGCGCTATCTCGCGACATCTAAGAGGTAAAACTGAAGTACGCACTATGGGACGACCAATAGTGTAATAAGTAGCTGATGATGGTGGTAGTACCTGAGTAGTAAGCGCCCTATTATTGAAGGAAAGAAAACATACCATCTTCCTTGCAATAAGCATCCTAATAGGTCCATTAAGATTAAGTCTGTATATCCTACCAAACGGCATTCTATGTATGGGCTGGATGTTAGGAAAACCTTGTTCCTATAACAATTCAATGGTGCTAATGGCGGCGTAAGTGTAACTGGTAGTACAATGGTAGTGGAAGATGACAAGGCATCTTCAATGTCGAAATCCGACGAAAGGATAACAGGGTGGGTATCTGAAGACATGTCACTTGTGAACCAGGTCAATATAATTATATATGAGTATGGTTATAAATAACTCGCACAATGTGTGCATGAAACAACATGTATAATGAATATGCACCTATGATTAAATGATGAGATGCTATGATGATGTGGTTATAGTCTAGGGTCCATGATACATCCTAGTTCGCTATAACCTTAGCTCTGATGCCAATCTGTCACACCCCCAAAATACCTGAATGGCAGCGGAAATGGAATACCTGGGGTGACTGTCATAGCACCACAGTTACAGTTACATTGAACGACCTAAAGTGTCGTTTGGAAAAATACATCGTTTGATAATTAAAACATTCAGAGTTTACAAAACATTGGTTCCAAAAAGGTGTTGCAAGTTTATGAAAAACAAGTTCAATCCAGATCAAACGTTTCATAAGTGCAGGAAATATATATATATATATATATATATATATATATATATATATATATATATATATATATATATATATATATATATATATGTGAGACGCTTCGACTCCGCGACTCCATGAAGGTCCAAATGCATGCAAGCAGGAGCTACCTTAATAACCTGAAAATAAATTGCTAAAACGTCAACACGAATGTTGGTGAATTCCATAGGTTTGTAAGTTAAATCGTATGTACATTAGCCACAAGTATAAAGTAAACCGACAAAATGTCAAAAATGCTACATTGTCTCTTAAGCTCATGACCCCGAAGCTAGACATAATATTGTATTGGCCCCAAAGGAGTGTTTACCAGGAACTCAAATAGTTTAGACATGAAATGCATTTGTACCCGTTGGAGCAACCCAAACACGAATGGAGGCGTCACCCTCGATAGATCTATCCACTCACTCTCGCTTGGCAATATAATTAACGGTCCATGATAATAAAGGAGACTTAACTTGGTAGTAAGGCAACTTAAGCAATGTATGGAATTGAATACTTGGGCATGTACAAAAGTAATTGATGCAATGTATTCTCCCCCGTGGGATTTGAAATCAGATAAGTAATTGAAAACGGGGCTATGAAAACTCACCTGAAGTGATAGTACAATGTGATGAAATAATCGGGACAACAAGGCGCGAACACTAGCCGCAACCTAATATGAGTAATAACGATCTACTTTAGATCATGCCGTGATGTAATGAATGCACATGCACATGATACCTATACCACTCGTAACTTGAAAATACTTGTTATTGTCAAAGTAGGTAATTTCCATACTTAGGAAAAATAAGTCCAACTAGACTTATAGAAACTTGTCGTAATATATCGTAATAAAATGTTAGTGTTATATTCATCTCCTTGAAAACCTTGAAATAACGTCTAGTAGTCGTACAAATAAGACTTGGGTCGTACGTACTTCATTAGTTAAGAATATAACTCTTGAACAAGAAATCTAGAAAATATAGTATTTAGTACGTAGTTTTATTATTTCTAGTAGTGACTAAATATATATATAGTTTTGCCGATTTTAAAACGTGTATAACTTGGTCGTTTTAAGTTCATTTTCCTTGTTCTTTATATCCACGGATTCGTCTTAGTATGTATTAATATATTTTCGAAAGCTCGTCTCCTCTAGATTACGTCTAACGCCTCTATTTGTCCGTCGAAAATCGTCCAACAGCATGAAATTTTCAGAAAAATAGTTTTCGTCAATAAACTTGCAAAAATCATAACTCCTTCGTTATAAGCTCGTTTTAATCCGTTCTTTCGCCCACGGCTTCGTTTTTGAAAGTATTTTCTAAATATTTGGTCAAAAATTACCCATCATCTACTGATTTTCCACGTTTTCAAAATAGGGTCAGTAGGTATATATATAGTTTCAAAAATCATTTCCATGGTTCCAAACTAGTTTCAACTTCAACCAAAACACTTTCAATCACCACAAATCTAGTCTAATCTTACCATACACCTTTTTAGGGTGTCATGGGTTCCTAAACATTATAAATCAAGTGGATCTAACAAGGATCTACCTATAATCTATCTCTAGGGCTCAAAAGTTAGATATGTATAAAATGGAGTGGTATAAATAACATATGCATGTAGATCTTGTATATATATCATATGAACATTATAAAAACTTGGTAAAATTATAAAAATGAGTTTCATACACTTACTTGAAAGATTAGTGAGCTTATGGAGATGAAAACTTATAAAACCTTGGGTTTTTATCACAAAACCCTAACTAGAAATACATATGAGACTTAATTAACACTTGATCTTGAAAAATTTATGATCCTTGCTTGTTGTTGTTGTTTTGGTCGTGCACCATACCAAGAGAGAAAAAGGAAATGTGGTCTTGCTTTTAGATCTTGAAATGAGATGAAAATGAGGTGTTTTTAGTATATATATTATATATATTAGACAAATAATTGATACATTAATTGAATGGTAACATTTTCAAGTTGTGTAAGATATTAGGAATGGGGGGGGGGGGGGGGGGGCTGCATTTTGTGAAGAAAAAAAAAGAAGAAGAGTGGTATTTGGTGTAAGATAGTTGGTAATTGTAAGTATTATTATGTATATATTAATAGTTTTAGGGAATACCGGGTACCAAGTTAATTAAAAATAAATTTTAACGGAGTTAACCGGGACATAATAAAGTCGTAAAAATTGTAAAAATATGTTGGGTACAAGTATTGAGTATTTGGAAAATTATTGTTTAGTTTTTACGAAAATCGTCGTAAATAAATTAGGCGTACGATATAAATTAAATAAATTTTCAAAACACCGGGTAAATTAATATTATAATTTTTATATTATTAAAATGAATATAAAAATATATTGGGATCATAGTCGGGAGTGTCGGACATGTTAGTCACATTATTGGTCGCGTGTTAACGTTTATTTAGAAATAAATATACGTAAAAAGTCAATTATACCAAAAGTATTAATTTAAATATCCTACGAGTGGAATAGTTTGCAAATGCTATAATGATGATATGCAAGCCATTTCTAGTCCATATGAGTGTCCCTACCGATGATTTCATGAATTCGCAGCTAAACCTGACTGGTTTCGCGAATGTAAATATTGACGATGCATGAATTCGCAGCTTAACCTGACCGGTTACGCGAATTTAATTACCCATATACTAAATTTATGATGAAATGAATAAAGTACATGAATAGTGTTTTCTCTTCAGAAATGAATAGTGTCATGTGAATAGTAAATTTTCTGAACGCTTCTCGGAATCTCAAACTGACACCAAAAATGATGAATAGTGATCGGTGAATAGTAACTGATGAACAGTAACTTTCCGAGATGAATAATGAAATTTCGACATCTGAACAAGGACCTGAAATTACGAATTGTGACAATATAACTACGAGTCAAACATTGAAGTACGCCGATCTTATGTTACAAGAATGCCAAATACGTAAAGAGAAGCTCGCCAGTTTTATATCGGTTGTGCGGCATACTTCCCCTAGCAGTTATACTTCTTTAATGAGATACATCAATGATAAGGCCGATCATTTGCTCACCACTACTCACCAGGGACCTTCTAGGGCTACAATTTCACTATAAATAAGAGCTCAATTCGGAGTCTTACATCACATCAATCAAGAATAACTTTCTTGATCACAAAGGAAGAGAAGAAATAGTTTCTAACCAAGAACCACTTGCTAAGGAGAATTAGGAGCAGGAATACCTTTGGAGGAGAACGAAGTCATACTTGTAACTTTGGTATAATTTCGTTTAAATATGATCATAATTATTGTTTACTTTGTCTACTTTATGATTATGGAGTAGTACCTTTATGTTTGTTAAAGGCATTAAGGCCTTGAGTTAACAGGAGAATTGCATTTTGAATCACGAATCTATTACATATGTATTCAATATGTTATTGCTTAATCTCTACCATTTGTCTTGATTGGTCATTACAATTGTCTAAGGTCAAAAGATGCAATTGTGTTGATTAGATTATAAATCGTCTGTCTACAACGAGTCATTGCTATCCTTGTGAGAATTGGATAGTAAAATAAATGTTAACCTGGACTATAACATGTTTAAGGGCTAGTCTCATGTCTAACTACTTAATTATAGGAAATACATACTTAATACTTCAAGCATGGACCACTCTTTATGCACTTTATGTATCTAGGATCATAGGCCGAAAGGAGATCTTCTTACATAAGGTAGATATACTAGTTTACATGATCACCAGTCATGCTTTACTTCTATGCATTGTCCATGTATTTTCTATGTTGCAATTACTTGTTAATCTCATGTGTTTAGCCTTAAACAAACATATCTTGAAATTAATTTGGCAAAACATTTCAAAAATCTTAAATCCAACGAAAACGCTTTTAGTGATAAGTGACAATCATTGGAATATAATTTTGTTAATCAAAATTGATAAAAGAGACAATCACCTTCCTTGGGATGATCTGGTCTTACCCATAAACTTTTACTATAAACGGAGGTTATACTTTTACCCATGTGTTTTGTGTATTAAGGAATCGATAGAACTTGTTATATGGATTTAAAGCTTTCGAAACACATCAAACACCATTGCCTTTTCTCCTATTGATAATTGTTGAGACTTCACATTCACCACTCCAACATGTACTCTATATATGTCATGAGAAAATATATCGACTCTACCACTTTACTCATGGGGAGTAATCAGACCAGATGGAATAAATTAGTACTGATCAAGATTAACATCCTTTCATGGCGTTTGATCAATGATAAACTTCCTACATGTTCAAACCTGGACTCACATGGTATCGATCTTCACTCCTTGTTGTGCCCAGTTTGTGATGACAACATAAAATCCACTGGACACTTATTTTTGCACTACAATTTGGCTTCTAATCTATGGAATTCAGTTTAAATGGTGGAAAATGGATAATGTGCCTAATACCCTTATGGACATGATAACATGGGCTGATTCAACAAATATTCATGCTTTGATTAAAAGCTTTTTGGATGGGGTTATTATAACTACTGTTTGGGTAATTTGGTGCTACCGCAACAAGATTTTTTTCGACGAAAAGCCACCATGGAAAGATACCGTCATGGATGACATCAAAACTTTTTCTTTTTCTTGGATTGTTAAGAGGTCCAAAACCTTTCGGCCTCTTTGGTTCGATTGGCTAAATAATCCTATGTCTGCTTGTAAAACTTGTTTGTAATGTGTTTCTTCTTCTAGCTTCTTGCTAGTTCAATAAGATCGCCATTCAAAAAAATAGTTTTTACCTCATCCATGACATCGCTCATGGTTGACTTTCATGAAATGTCACTTCAAGAATATTGCTAAATCAGGGTGACTTTTAAAGATATGACAAGATTTGATAAGATAGATTGACAAATCTTTCCAAATTCGGGTCTATCTGTACAGACTCACGGATCCCTTCAAATATGAAGGATGAATCCCTTTCAAAAGGATCCGTTGGATCCATGCCTCTGATATGCATTTTGCCTATAAATAGCAATCCCATTTCATCATTTCAACTCACCCTTTTCATACACATCTCATACATTATTTCCTCTCTTCCATAATCTCAGTTCACTGATAATTACTTAGTTTTACATATTCATTTTAATGATTGTTTACTAACTTCTTTGTTGAAGAAAAGGTAACTACCATTGCATCCAAGACAATCAAGCTTCAAGCTACTTGTTGCAAGTCTCCACCTACATACTTAGATGATCTTGTTGTTCTTTGTATATCATTAGCATACATACATATTGTACCATACACCATACACCTTTGTAGAGAAAAGATCGGTTAGATTTTAGGTTGGTTCTACCTCGAATTAGAACTCGATAGTTAGCTTTCTATCGGGAAAAGTGTAAGCACGTTAGGTTGGTCCTACCTCGAACTAAGACTCGATATCTAGCTTTGTATCGAATAAAGTGTAAGCGATGTAGTAAGATTTCTCCACTGGTTAAGGAGCTTGTTGACATAGTGTTTACAAACTATTGAGTTGGGTACTCGAGAAGTAGAGTAGGACGAGGAAAGGAGTCTTTGTAGCTGAAGCAATATAAATACTCTTGTCTTGGTTTAATCTTTCTGTACTTTTTATTTATTGTCTTGTATCTTATTTACTATCTCTATTATTGTTTATTATCTTATATTTATTTCTAAGTATTCATATATATCATCATCGAAAGATTTCATATAACTATTCAAATCGTTTGAAACTTAATTTTAATCAGTAAAACTATTCAACCCCCTTCTAATTTTCCACATCTTCTTCAGTTTTCCATGGAGTACACTGTTGTTCCTCGTCATTTTGAAGCGCCTTCTTTTGGTGTCTTCTTGTCGGCTTCTTCATCGTAAGTGGAGAGCTTCTTCAACGGGAGAGTCCTCACAAACGGGAGGCATGAACTCCAAAAATTAAGGTGAGTACATTTTTTCGAAATTAAATTGATTAATACTCATAGGAGACATAGGTTGGTTCGTATTTGGTCATGATGACGAACCGTCCATATAGGTTTGTGAGCCGTAGTTGGTGGCATCGAATGGGAACATGTTTTTTAGAGGGTATGGGTTTTGGAATGGTTGATTTTGGTAAGGTTGTTTGCCGTAAAAGAACGATTGTAGTCGGAAGTTGATTGTTGGTTAGACGGTGGAGTATTTCCAAATGTTTCTTCGGGTGTTGGGGGAGTGTTTCGGGTAATGTTTCATTGTTGATGTTTTGTGTTTCGGGGAATGTTTTGTTGAGACAGTTTGTATATAAAATGATATTAAGAGAGTAGAGAGGTCTTAATAAGAGAGTATAGAGTATAGAATGTGAATATATGTTAAAAAATGATAAAGTTTAAAGGGTATTTATAGGTAATCAAATGATAGCGGGTAAATTTTTGTTTTTTATAAAACAATAGTATTCGTTGGGTGGGGAGCCACGTTTGCTACTTTCATTTTCTGTGAATAGGTCACCGTTTGTCTCCATTTCTCTTCTGTGTCACATGTGACTTTTGCTTTGCCCAATGGTGTCGTGTGTGAGGAGTGCCTCTCACATTTCCTAATCACACTCTATTGGGAGCAGCCATAGAGCTCTAGGTGTCATAACACCATTAACATCAAAAAGTGTTGCCACCTCAACGCAACCTCAACATTCCTACTTTTAACACTAACACACCAAGATAATCATTCACTTATAACACCATTAACACCAACTTTTTGGGACCCGTCATTTTTATTTTCTTTTCTATTTTTTCAAGCAAAGTAATTTTTCATTCATTACAATAAAAATACAAATTATAAAAAAAAAATAAATAAATAAAACAGCTTTCTAACTTTCTAACTTTTACAAAAAACTACAGTGAAAAAGGTTTAAAATGCAACATTTTACAAATTACAAAAAGTTTGAAAAGGAGTATATCTTAAAACGCAACATTTAAAAGGTTTAAAATGAAAAAAAGTAAAAAATAAATAAAACAAGAAAGAAGACAAAGAACGTATCGGCTTCTACCTCACACTACACACCTTCATTACCACACAGTACACACACAACATCCTTTTAGTAAAAAATAATAATAATAATAATAATAATAATAATAATAATAATAATAATAATAATAATAATAATAATAATAATAATAATAATAATAATAAAGAAAAAAAAAGCAAATCAACGCACGTTCCTGAGTTAATGCTGGCAACACCGGTGCCAACTAGGCATAACAACGAGTTAGGCGTTACCACACCTAAACCTCTTAGTGGTCATCAACATTCATCTTATTAAAAGAACTACTTTATCTATACTACTTTATAAAGCATTTGGGACATGCTATAAATAGAAGGCTTAAAAATTCAGATTCAACATTTTACTTATATTAGAAAGAAGTGTTTACAAATTCTATTAAATCAATACATGAATACACTTATCAATTTAAATGCATAACAGATGGCCTGGATATCTTTACTATCTATAAAGGAAAAATGGTCAAAGGTGAAAGTGAAAAAGTCAAGAAAAGTAAAATGTGAAATGTTGAAAAATGTATATAAGGAAATATTGAAACGCATTTAATACTCTTATTAAAATACCTTATTACTTAAAAGTACAATGATTTATTCACAATGTACAATTAAAAACATATCTATCAAATTAAATACAACCAATTAAAACAAAAACCGGGTTGACCAGGGACGCTTCAAACCCGGACGGTTGACCCAGTTTAATTTGCCCCATGATGAATGTGTAAATACTCATCATTTTTATCGTATCTGAACTGCCAAAACATCCAAAAACACTCAAAAATGCATCAAAATACAGAAATTATTTCAGGAATTGTGTTTTATATGTTTCAGATGCAAAATGTTTAAAAACAAATGAAAAACGAACAAAGTTTGCATAATTGGCAGTTTCAGTCCCTCAAGTTTCATAAATTGACAAAACTAGTCCCTGGTATTTAAAATATGGAAAATTATCATTCAAGGTCCCTGTACTATTCAAAGTTGTCAAAATTAGTCCTTGAATGAAACTTTTTATCAAATGGCAAAACAGGTCCTTCAAGTTTTGAAAATGGCAATTTTAGTCCCTGGGTATTTAAAAAAATGGATTTTAACAAATAATACCCTTGTACTATTCATTTATGGCAAAATAGACCCTTTTGATAACTTTTGGAATGTTACATGTTAAACCCTTCAAGTTTCAGAAAATTACATTAAAGGTCCTTGGGCTTATTTACCATACTAACCAAACCGGCCTTTATTACTTCATAAACTAAACCAAACCCAAAAATCCAAATCCAATAAACCTTAGCCCATCCACCCTTTTGTCTTGTTTGGCCCAGTATCACCCAAGCCCAACTTCACCCAAAATACCCACCCCGTTTTAATATCAAAACCGGTCAACCCATTGGTTTGACCCTCATCCTCCACCTCACCCCTGCTTCTCTGCTACTTTCCCTGCCACATCCAACACCATCATCACTCACCTGACCACACTCAACCCCCCTCCATCATATCCCCACTCCAAACAAACACCCTAGTCCAAACCCACCCCCTCTGCCAAGAGCTAACAGCCAAAGTGTAAAACCTCCATTTTCCCGCCAATTTGTTTTAAAGGCTGAGATGACCCACAATCAATACAAGGGCTAGGATTGGTCAACAGAAGAGGACAAAGACCCAAGAAACCCTAGAGGGGCAATATAAAAGGAAGAATGGAAGCAGAAGGGAGGAGCTAGTTTTTTAGTAGTTAGAGTATTTTTAATATGTAGTCAAATCAATATTAGAATGTAATGTTTTTATTCCAGTTATGTTAGTTTTCTGTTTCAAATCCATTTCAAGTTTGTTTGTATTGGAATTCACATTGTTCTCAGATTTTTAGAAGTTTAATGAAAAGTAAAAAATTTCAAGATAAAATTCTGGTTCATGCTCAATTTGAAAGTAGTTAGGATAGTTTGATAAGCTCACATAAGCTTCCTAGCTTATTGTGAGTCTTTGTAGCCATTGGGTTCCACAGTTATGGTATTTAGCTCAATTATCCAATAAAAAAGTCTATAAAAACTCCACTTATGGTGAAATAAGCTTTAGCTTATCCAGAACTGATTGTGAAGTCCTAGGCCTTGAGTTTTACTTATCTGAGCTTCCCACTGAGGATTAATCACCCTTAGTTGTGCTTGAGCAGCTGTAAGCCTTATTCCTCATTTAGTTCAATTTTTCTATAAACTGCTTAATTTGATTATCATGACTGCTATCTAGTTTTTCTTTGTGTTTTCAATCTTATGTAGTTAACTTGAGTATGAAATTACTTGCTTTCCTGCTATTGTAGACTTGTGTTTAAAGTTTGGTCAAAAATTCATATTTGGTCATCTGTATGCATCATCTGTTTTAGCTTAGTATTCTGCTCATCTCTGCATCATTTCACCTTTTACAACTTTTATTTAGCTTACATAAGTAGGTTGCATCAGTACCCTAGTTTATTTCATCTTAAATGTATAAAAACTAAAAATCAGTTTGTTATTAAGGGGGTGTTTGGCATTGTTGATTTGAATGAGTTGTTGAGGCATTTAGTGGTTATTAATAGTTTAGACAGGTTTAATTAGGTTCCTATAGCAAGTTTATGGTTAAAAATCCAGGCCTCATTAGTGTAAAAAGTCAAAATCTCTCTTGTGGTCCTTTAACAGTCCACTGTTTAGGTTTAGGGTATCATAACCTGTATTTCAGTTTAGAACTTTTCAAGTTTACTTGGATTAGTCCTATTTTTAGCTTATTATAATCTTCTCAGTCACTTGAACCCAATCAAAACTCAAGAAAGTCAAAGTATATCATATTTCACAAAAGTCAAATTTCCTATTTTGTCAGTTTTTTCCAATCTTGTGGGAATTTTCATGATTTCTCTGATTAGTGTCAGGACATGAGCTTTTGGATTTTTTAAAGTTTGGAAGCCCAGCTTGTCAATGCTTATTTTACTTTATTTTTATGATTTTTCTATCAGTGCTTATTTGCTTCTTTTTTTTTTTTTTTTTTTTTTGGCCTGTTTGAATAAAGTTTGCCCTGCACCAGTTACTTTGGCCTTAAGCCAATTTTCTTATGCTTGTAGATTGTTAATTAGTGACCTTTAGTCTGTGTTTTTTTTTTTTTTTTTTGTTTTGAAAACCTCACTATGCCATGTTTCTATGCTTATGCTTGTTTTTCATTTGTATGCTTATCTGATAGCTTATCTTGGTTCCCCAATAGGGACGCACCAAGCTCAGTTACACTGAGCAATCAGTGTAACCAAGCCTCTTTCGTAAGCTCATTGAGAGCCTCTCCTGTGGACCCCACCTCTTTATTCTTGGCTTAATTAGTAGCTTATCAGGTTGGCTTGTTTGATCAGCCCTAACCTTGAACCCCTAAGCCTGTTTGACGGGTCCCACATATGCCTGCAAGTCACCATTTGGGGACTGTGTGGGGTAGGTTACCTCATTTACTTGTCTAAAGCTTATTCTGAGCTTATAGGTTGCTTACTTGTTCTTTGTAGTTTAATTAAGATTGCATCAGTAGAATTTTAGCTTATTCCACCTTTGGTTCTGCCTTTAGCTTATTTGGTTAGCTTATTAGATTTTAAAATCCAATTTCAAATCATTAAGGCTATCTGATTAGTTCATAAGCTCATAATGAGCTTCTCTGTGGGACTTAGGTTTGGATATTTGGCTTTTTGGGTATCCAAGTGAGCAAGGTTGTTGATTCAGGGCTTACTTTGGCTTTTCAACTTATTGGGGAAGCCAAAGTAAGGCCTGCAGTTAGTCCCCTTGGACTGTTTGGGCCTGCTTATTGCTTCTTGCCTATTTCAGCTTATGTGCTTGCTTTGGTCCCCTTATGTGCTCACTTTAGCTTATTTTGAGTCAATGTAAAATAGATTGTAACTTATTTTACTTTGTTGCTAGCTTACCTAGTTTTTGGAATAGCTTTTTCACCTTAAACTCACATTTTGAGCTTATTTACTCATCTGTTAGAGTAATAAGCTCCCAGAGAGCTTATTGTGGGTTTTTCAGAAAAGTGTTTTTACAAAAAGTTCTTATCTTTATGTGTATAATTAGTTAAAAAAAATAAATAAAAAAAAATAAAAATAAAAACATTTGGCAAAAAGGGAGAGGCAGGGGTCGAACCTGAGACCTCCCCCCCTTTTGAGGGTGATAGTATGTACCTGGATGCCATTCGCCCTAGGGACTTTTTTCATTATTTTCCTACATAACTAGTCTCTTATATACTTGTTAGTGTAATAAGCTTAGCCCACTGTTGTAGCTTTTTCCAGCTTATCTAATAGCTTTTTCTCACTTTTCAGATTTTTCCTAGGATAGTTTTTAGTTAAACTTGTTTCCTAAATTTTTTCAGATTTTTATTAATTGTTTTAATATTTTTTATAATTTAATTTTGTAAAATTAGTAATTAATTAATAGTAATTAATTAAATAGTGTAAAAATTAATTTTAATTTTTCAAAAATTTTCTTTTATCATTAGGATTATAAAAATGTAATTTTCATATCCGTAGGGTTAGCGTAGCTCAAAATTCACTTTTTATTTTGCGCGTTGACATTATTTTTAACATCAACGCGCGTTTTTAATTTTTAATATGTTCTAGGGTAATGTAATTTTACGTTTTAATTATTTTAGGTTATTTAACTTGTTTTCACTTGTATTTCCGTAACGTAATCATTAAAATCACTCAAACCCCTTTTCAGTCCAAATTCACCCGATCACAAACCCGTTTTGATTACCATCACACCTCGTCGGGACATAACGACCCGGGAAAACACTATATTCCACGGAGATTGATTCTAGGTAGTTTGACTTTGTTGACGACTCACCTGGTCAATTTAGTTGACCGTTTGGAGCCAATCAAATTTTGGCGCCGCTGCAGGGAGGTTGTGCGCGTTATTTTAAACGGTGTTGCATATTAGTGAACCTGGATATACATCCATTGTATATTTACCCACCTTTGTTCATATTATCTTCTTATTTTCATATAAAAACAAAACAGTTCACGAAAACATTTTAAAATCAGTTTTCAACGAACACAAAAAACCCAGAAAGATTTTCTTTCTTATTAGTATATAAAATGTCTTTCCAAAAATCCAAAAATATTCATCTTTACCCTCCTACCTTTTTGATTCTTCATTCCTTACCCTCCCAAACCTTTTGATTCTTTCTATGTCTCATCCACACATTCTTATTTGTCAATGGTGTGGTAGTCCTTATAATGGTGGCAATTGCCCCAGTTGTGGCATGGTAGAGTCAGGAAACGGGTCTGTCTATAACCAGAATCCCTATTCCTACCATGACACGACTGATTTATTCCATCAGCTACCACACCATGAGACTCAGCAGTTTTACAGTTGTGAGTACTGTGGTGGTTCACACTACAGTTCTGATTGTCAATCGGGAAACACGCTTGTCTATGAGCAGTTTCCTGATAACGATTATGACTCTAGCACATACAACCCACAGCCACATCAGTTTTACTGTTGTGATTACTGTGGAGGTCCACACTTCAGCTCCGATTGTCAAACAAGGAATCCATTTCCTTATAACAATTTTGACACATCGTATTATGACGAACCTCCACCTCAGCCAATTCCTCAAAGTCTTCTCCTTGATCTTTTGGATTTAGTGAAAGATTTAAAAGGAATCGTACATACCCCAGATAATCCAAATCAAAAATCGATGGAAGAATTGTTAGCTGAAGAACAGGCTGCTAAAATAAATTCCCAAGATGCCATTGAGAACTCTATTAGGGAATAAATTGCAAAAGAAAAAGCAGCCAGATCTAGCTCTCGATTTCGTTTTATTCCTGATGACAGCGATGATGAAGATACACTTGATATTCTTCAATTTTATAAAGATTCATCAAATTCATCAGATGAGATACCATCAGTTGAGATTTCATCTCAACCTACTGTTATCACACCCGAGGTTCCCACTCACTCTTTGAGCATGGGGGACGAGCATCTTGACGCTGTTCCTGAAAAGGAATCGGACGAATTCATAAAGTCTAGTGTTGAGAACCTTGTCTCAATCCCAAGAGAGTTATAGGGAATTCTTGATCATATGTGTGATATCCCTCCTCCTCTTGTATTCCAAACTAATCATGCTGAGATGTTCTCCGATTCTACTGATGACGATTCGTTATCTTGTGGAGACATCGTTTTTATGGAAGAATTACCTTCTAAGCTAGTTAGCTTAGAAGAAGAGAATGATGAGATTGACACTGAAATCAAGGATGAAGCACTTTGTACAACATTATTGAATGTCAATCTCCTTATTTCTAAAATCAAGGCTTTCAAATAGAAACCTATTTCATATCCTATCCCCATTAAGGATTGTGACATTTTCTCCGATGATCCTATTCCGGAGTTTGAAGCCTTTACTTTTGATCATATGGGAGAGAAGATTAGTGGCAGTACCACTTCTCATTCTCATAATTCTCTCCCCGAGTATGATTCATTCACCTGTGAGGAGTTCTCCGGTGAACTCACTCATATCATATCTCCACTGGAGTATGATAACTTTTACTTTGATCTAGATAAAGATGATCTTTGTGTTCCGGAGGGAAATATTCTCAACCCTGAGAATTTGCTTGATATCAAAAACCCATCCCTCCCACCCATAATATGTCTAGATCATATGAGCTTTACTGATGAGATTCATGATATACCAATTATGAATTCTCTTTCTGATGATGATGAGTCAATCTTGATTGTCATCAAGATCTTTCTTCCTTTCTTCACCTACCGGGTGACTTCTCCTGTTCTTCATTCCTTCGGGAATGAAGACATTATATTTGACCCCGGCATCACCGCTTATAGTTTATACTATTTAAAGCCGGGGTACTTATCTCATCGGTGTGGAACTTTCACGTACTTCAAATATTTGTCCAAACATCTTGAATGAAAGTCCGATGGAGATTGTTTCTTCCACATCATGCTTTCCCAAGGACAAATGAATTCGGGGTCGAGTCAAGCTAGCGACTCGATAAACAAAAACAGTAGCATGTATATGGGGTTTTTACCCTAAGTATGGGGGAGTGCCCCTGCTGTGGTTACCAATAAAGTGAAAAAAAACTGGTGTTTCCACATTTAGCTTGTAATGTTGCCCTTTTACGTTCAAAGAGTCGGCATAATTGCCGGGACTTTGAATATTGAGGACAATATTCAATTCTAAGTGTGTGTGGGGGGGGGGGTATTCTAGCGAATTTGATCACATTTTACCATCTAGTACCCCCGTTTTTGGTAAAAATTTAAAAAAAACTTCACTTGAGCTTCAAAATTTTTTGTGGTTATCAATCCGCCTTGTCTAAATGACAAAAGGATTGGCTAATCCAGGAGCAAACGGCTCTTGGTAAAGATATATCAAATCCGTTTATGGCTTACAATTTGCCCAAAATTGTATGGTATCTCAACTCGCCATATCCTAAAAAGTGAAAGAGTTGGCTAGCCCGCAAGGTTATGGCTTGTGGTAATGGCAGTGGAAAACCATAATTGGTAATCAACTCACCAAGATGTCAACTATGTCCATCAAGAGTTGGCTAGTCCAGAAGCAAACGGCTTCTGGTAAAGACAAATCAAATCCGTTTACAGCTGGTGGTTTGCTCAAAATCACATGGTTATCGGTGTACCATGGTTCTTACTTGAACTGAAATATTTGGCTACTCCAGAAGTAATGGCTTTTGGTAAAGAGATTCAAATCCAATAAGTTTTCTCAAAAGATTGCTAGGGACTAGAAATAGTTTAGTGTGGGGGATTAATGAGTGTGTAAATACTCATCATTTTTATCGTATCTGAACTGCCAAAACATCCAAAAACACTCAAAAATGCATCAAAATACAGAAATTATTTCAGTAATTGTGTTTTATATGTTTCAGATGCAAAGTGTTTAAAAACAAATGAAAAACGAACAAAGTTTGCATAATTGGCAGTTTCAGTCCCTCAAGTTTCATAAATTGACAAAACTAGTCCCTGGTATTTAAAATATGGAAAATTATCATTCAAGGTCCCTGTACTATTCAAAGTTGTCAAAATTAGTCCTTGAATGAAACTTTTTATCAAATGGCAAAACAGGTCCTTCAAGTTTTGAAAATGGCAATTTTAGTCCCTGGGTATTTAAAAAAAATAGAATTTAACAAATAATACCCTTGTACTATTCATTTATGGCAAAATAGACCCTTTTGATAACTTTTGGAATGTTACATGTTAAACCCTTCAAGTTTCAAAAAATTACATTAAAGGTCCTTGGGCTTATTTACCATACTAACCAAACCGGCCTTTATTACTTCATAAACTAAACCAAACCCAAAAATCCAAATCCAATAAACCTTAGCCCATCCACCCTTTTGTTTTGTTTGGCCCAGTATCACCCAAGCCCAACTTCACCCAAAATACCCACCCCGTTTTAATATCAAAACTGGTCAACCCATTGGTTTGACCCTCATCCTCCACCTCACCCCTGCTCCTCTACTACTTTCCCTGCCACATCCAACACCATCATCACTCACCTGACCACACTCAACCCCCCTCCATCATATCCCCACTCCAAACAAACACCTCAGTCCAAACCCACCCCCTCTGCCAAGAGCTAACAGCCAAAGTGTAAAACCTCCATTTTCCCGCCAATTGGTTTTAAAGGATGAGATGATCCACAATCAATACAAGGGCTAGGATTCGTCAACAGAAGAAGACAAAGACCCAAGAAACCCTAGAGGGGCAATATAAAAGGAAGAATGGAAGCAGAAGGGAGGAGCTAGTTTTTTAGTAGTTAGAGTATTTTTAATATGTAGTCAAATCAATATTAGAATGTAATGTTTTTATTCTAGTTATGTTAGTTTTCTGTTTCAAATCCATTTCAAGTTTGTTTGTATTGGAATTCACATTGTTCTCAGATTTTTAGAAGTTTAATGAAAAGCAAAAAATTTCAAGATTAAATTCTGGTTCATGCTCAATTTGAAAGTAGTTAGGATAGTTTGATAAGCTCACATAAGCTTCCTAGCTTATTGTGAGTCTTTGTAGCCATTGGGTTCCACAGTTAAGGTATTTAGCTCAATTATCCAATAAAAAAGTCTATAAAAACTCCACTTATGGTGAAATAAGCTTTAGCTTATCCAGAACTGAATGTGATCTCCTAGGCCTTGAGTTTTACTTATTGGAGCTTCTCACTGAGGATTAATCACCCTTGGTTGTGCTTGAGCAGCTGTAAGCCTTATTCCTCATTTAGTTCAATTTTTCTATAAACCGCTTAATTTGATTATCATGACTGCTATCTAGTTTTTCTTTGTGTTTTCAATCTTATGTAGTTAACTTGAGTATGAAATTACTTGCTTTCCTGCTATTGTAGACTTGTGTTTAAAGTTTGCTCAAAATTTCATATTTGGTCATCTATATGCATTATCTGTTTTAGCTTAGTATTCTGCTCATCTCTGCATCATTTCACGTTTTACAACTTTTATTTAGCTTACATAAGTAGGTTGCATCAGTACCCTAGCTTATTTCATCCTAAATGTATAAAAACTAAAAATCAGTTTGTTATTAAAGGGGTGTTTGGCATTGTTGATTTGAATGAGTTGTTGAGGCATTTAGTGGTTATTAATAGTTTAGACAGGTTTAATTAGGTTCCTATAGCATGTTTATGGTTAAAAATCCAGGCCTTATTAATGTATAAAGTCAAAATCTCTCTTGTGGTCCTTTAACAGTCCACTATTTAGGTTTAGGGTAGCATAACCTGTATTTCAGTTTAGAACTTGTCAAGTTTACTTGGATTAGTCCTATTTTTAGCTTATTATAATCTTCTCAGTCATTTGAGCCCAATCAAAACTCAAGAAAGTCAAAGTATATCATATTTCACAAAAGTCAAATTTCCTATTGTGTCAGTTTTTTCCAATCTTGTGGGAATTTTCATGATTTCTCTGATTAGTGTCAGGACATGAGCTTTAGGATTTTTTTAAAGTTTGGAAGCTCAGCTTGTTAATGCTTATTTTACTTTATTTTTATGATTTTTCTATCAGTGCTTATTTGCTTCTTTTTTTTTGGCCTGTTTGAATAAAGTTTGCCCTGCACCAGTTAGTTTGGCCTTAAGCCAATTTTCTTATGCTTGTAGATTGTTAATTAGTGACCTTTAGTCTGTGTTTTTTTTTTTTTTTTTTTTTTTGTTTTGAAAACCTCACTAAGCCATGTTTCTATGCTTATGCTTGTTTTTCATTTGTATGCTTATCTGATAGCTTATCTTGGTTCCCCAATAGGGACTCACCAAGCTCAGTTACACTGAGCAATCAGTGTAACCAAGCCTCTTTCATAAGCTCATTAAGAGCCTCTCCTGTGGACCCCACCTCTTTATTCTTGGCTTAATTAGTAGCTTATCAGGTTGGCTTGTTTGATCAGCCCTAACCTTGAACCCCTAAGCTTGTTTGATGGGTCCCACATATGCCTGCAAGTCACCATTTGGGGACTGTGTGGGGTAGCTTACCTCATTTACTTTTCTAAAGCTTATTTTGAGCTTATAGGTTGCTTGCTTGTTCTTTGTAGTTTAATTAAGATTGCATCAGTAGAATTTTAGCTTATTCCACCTTTTGTTATGCCTTTAGCTTATTTGGTTAGCTTATTAGATTTTAAAATCCAATTTCAAACCATTAAGGCTATCTGATTAGTTCATAAGCTCATAATGAGCTTCTCTCTGGGACTTGGGTTTGGATATTTGGCTTTTTGGGTATCCAAGTGAGAAAGGTTGTTGATTCAGGGCTTACTTTTGGCTTTTCAAC
The DNA here is from genome assembly GCA_030686995.1 of Artemisia argyi. NCBI lineage: Eukaryota > Viridiplantae > Streptophyta > Magnoliopsida > Asterales > Asteraceae > Artemisia > Artemisia argyi. The sequence continues at coordinate 84,646,924 of CM060681.1, read as the reverse complement.
TTATTGGGGAAGCCAAAGTAAGGCCTGCAGTTAGTCCCCTTGGACTGTTTGGGCTTGCTTATTTCTTCTTGCCTATTTCAGCTTATGTGCTTGCTTTGGTCCCCTTATGTGCTCACTTTAGCTTATTTTGAGTCAATGTAAAATAGATTGTAACTTATTTTACTTTGGTGCTAGCTTACCTAGTTTTTCGAATAGCTTTTTCACCTTAAACTCACATTTTGAGCTTATTTACTCATCTGTTAGAGTAATAAGCTCCTAGAGAGCTTATTGTGGGTTTTTCAGAAAAGTGTTTTTACAAAAAGTTCTTAGCTTTATGTGTATAATTAGTTTTTTAAAAAAAATGAAAAAAAAAAAAAAAAAAAAAAAAAAAAAAAAAAAAAACATTTGGCAAAAAGGGAGAGGCAGGGGTCGAACCTGAGACCTCCCCCCTTTTGAGGGTGATAGTATGTACCTGGATGCCATTCGCCCTAGGGACTTTTTTCATTAGTTTCCTACATAACTAGTCTCTTATATACTTGTTAGTGTAATAAGCTTAGCCCACTATTGTAGCTTATTCCAGCTTATCTAATAGCTTTTTCTCACTTTTCAGATTTTTCCTAGGATAGTTTTTAGTAAAACTTGTTTCCTAAATTTTTTCAGATTTTTATTAATTGTTTTAATATTTTTTATAATTTAATTTAGTAAAATTAGTAATTAATTAATAGTAATTAATTAAATATTGTAAAAATTAATTTTAATTTTTCAAAAATTTTCTTTTATCATTAGGATTATAAAAATGTAATTTTCATGTCCGTAGGGTTAGCGTAGCTCAAAATTCACTTTTTATTTTGCGCGTTGACGTTATTTTTAACATAAACGTGCGTTTTTAATTTTTAATACGTTCTAGGGTAATGTAATTTTGCGTTTTAGTTATTTTAGGTTATTTAACTTGTTTTCACTTGTATTTCCGTAACATAATCATTAAAATCACTCAAACCCCTTTTCAGTCCAAATTCACCCGATCACAAACCCGTTTTGATTACCATCACACCTTGTCGGGACATAACGACCCGGGGAAACACTATATTCCACGGAGATTGATTCTAGGCAGTTTGACTTTGTTGACCATTCACCTGGTCAATTTAGTTGACCGTTTGGAGCCAATCACCCCGTTTTTGACCCAACCTAGCTAGTTGATCCGGTTTAAATCGACCCATTTTTCGACCGGAATGGTTCAACCGGTTGAACCACCCGGGTCGAACAGGGTTTCAAAACATTATGTTAAATTCCCAAATCTTCAAACTTTTTTATTTTTCGTTTATAATTAACCTATAAACTTTTTTTTATCAATAAACTAACTGTCGCTATAAAATCTCGTTGCTATGCACGGGTACTCGTCTAGTTAAATATAATTTTCAAATTACAAGTTCATTGACTTGTAACAACACCCCAAGAGTTGTAACAGACCATTTACATTTTTACACCATTCATGACACCAGTTGAAACTTGAAACAACTTTTCTATAAAAACACACACTACACTCTAATTTTCTCTTTAACCGGTGCCCATCACAAACCTATTCTCCATCTCTCCCTATAAACACACACGCAAAGCCCATCTTTGTTGCCATCGAAACTGCCGCCACTGTAACCGACCTCTCTCTCGAATGTTATGGTGTGCTAGGTAGTTTTGGTAGGTGGTTTTGGTGTTGGTTTCAATGTGTTTGTTTGTTCTTTTCGTTCAGATCTAGCCGGGTAGGTGGTTTTGTTGTTCTTTTCGTTTAGATTAGCCACACATACATAAACATAACCACCACTACCTGCTGAACAGCCGCCACCACCACCGCCATCAGATCCGCCACCAACATCGTCGGATATTTCTATAATGGTTGTTGAAGGTAGATAAAGGCGGCATAGGTTGTGGTAGAGGGATGGTGAAGAAATGGTTAGCTTGGTTTTCTTTGCATATATATATGTTCATAGTATATTGTCTCTTGCTTTGAGACCTAAGATTGTTTATTTGTAATTGTGAGTTTGGTGTTGCCATATACTACGTATGTTTAATTTTTGGAAAAAAAAAAAACTGGTGTAGGAAGAGTTGTAACATGGAGCGTTTCTTTTGAGGCATAAATGTAGAATACGAGGATGTAAGCCGCGCGTTGCCGCGGGCATTATACAATATTACATTGTGAGGACAAAATTTGCAACGAACCTCTAAGATGAAGGACGAAGTTCGTATGGATTTTTATTTTTTTTTAATTGTTGAAGATAACGGTCGTTAGCTACTTAACGTCAAGTTACTGATCAAGGACTGACTTTGCAAAAGATGTATAACATGAAGGACCAATTATTTAAATTATGAGAGGAGTAAATTTGCAACGAACCTCTAAGATGAAGGACCAATTTTGTACGGAATTTTTTTTAAATATTAAAGATAACAATCGTTAGTTAACAATCGTTAAGCGACTAACAACCGTTAGTTACTATAGCAAAAATTATTATTTTAAAGATTTACTATTCACTCACTCACAAAATCACTATAGCGGAAATTATTATTTTAAGTTGGGGAATAGTGCATTCACCATAAATGTAATATATACTTCCTCCGTCCCATATTAAGTGTCCACTTTCATAATACACAAAATTTTAGAATATTCCACTAACTAAACTCTTCACCAATCAAATATTAGTTTTACCCACTAAAGTCTCATCTTATTGGTTGAAAAGTACAAGTTGACACTTAATTTGGGACATCAAAAGATTTCATTGTGGACACTAAATATGAGACGGAGGGAGCAGTAATTTTTGGAAAAAAAATATATCAGCATTTAACTATTTATTTTGTTTTCATACATAGTCCCGTGACTGCAGGTGAATTAAAATTTAAAAAGGTATCTCATTCACACCAAAAGAGAGAATTAATATAAAATGGAGGGTTTCTTGTCTCTTGTGTTTACTTTTCCCTTTTTCCCTTCCAAATAAAATGATACACATGATTATAGTCTCCAAAAATACCATATGTTGTTGAAAGTACGTGATACGTTTTGCTAAAAAAAAGTATATGATACGTTTACGATTGAAAATATTTGATATTAGAAATTATATGATACACGTTTGAAAAAATATATATGATGCATGCTTATAAGCATATTGATTTGTATGAAAGATTTCACACACTACTACGTGATACTGCAACCACTGTCACCACTACAACCACCTATCTTCTAGACTTGCAACATTTTTTTATCGTCACAATATTGTTGCGAACACCCTACTATTACATATATTTAAGATTAAACTTTTTCTCTACATTTTCATATCATAAATCGGATTTTTCAGTAATACATATTACAAAAGAAGTAGTATCAGCTATTCTTAAAAATCCTTTTAAGACCAATTATCAACTTTTACATTGAGTAACTCTTCCCCCCTTAGAAATCAAATATATCTATAAAAAAAACACATGAACACAAAGTAAAAGAGACCTACATTACACTACAAATCAAATACGAGATCAGCAATTACATTTCTTGTACACAAAAACAAAAGTCACCATTTTCTTTGTCAGCTATGTCATGAGACTCGAATAACATTTATGGTTACATTTTCTGAAATTTAATTATTAAAATTTTAAAACGCTAAATATACGAGTTTCACGTGTATCTAAAAACAAAGTTCTGAAAAATCACACATGCTTCAAAACATGATTTTTTTTTTCTTTCTTTTGCATACTACAAAATGACACACCAATGGTTAACCTTATCATTACAACTGCTTTGGTAAACGTTACATAACATGGGTATTCTATGGGTTTTCTGCTATTTTTATACGAAAGGATCATGTTGATTCGAGATGGCAAACTCGACATTGTTTTACAACAATCAACTATCTTGTATCAATTACGAGTTGCATTTTTGCATCTTCGTACGATGGTCACAATGTTCAACCATCATGATACTATTACATAAATCAACATATTTTATGTTATTAGGTCAAAGAAAAGTCATACTTCTTCCTTAAACACCACTTAACTTTAAACCCCGTTACGTAGCTCGGGTACTCGGCTATCCTTATTATACATCAAAAAGTCTATTATTTTTTAAAACTTGCTCATAGTCAAAGTGTATCCTATATTTTTTTTTACGATTAATAAGCTTTATGAAATGGTTTCTCGTTATCCGTAATCTTATTGTTAAAAAAAAAGTATAATCGAAACATGTTAGTCTTCCAAAATTTTAGTTATATGGTACCTCCGTTGCAAACGCTAACTTTATATAAATTATGTAGTCATTTTGAACAATGAAAAATCGTTGCTTAATAAAATATTTATTATTACAATTGTATAATAAAAAACACTGTCAATGATTAAAGAGTTGGATATGCGACATGAAATTCTAGACATCCGTATATTTATTGTAAAAAGAATTGTAATAAATTAAAACGTAGTTCACCGGAAATTAAAATACATAAAGTTATTGTTAGAAAAAACATATAAATTAAAAACATTTGCTCATCACAAAATTTAGTTACAAGGTATCCGCCGCTGTTTTACGCGAGTACTCTGCTATCTCTACTAACATATAAAGCATTTGAGACTATTCTTAGAAAATGTTAAGAAGTAATATATCATTCTTATTACTTAAAGTTATTTTATTTAAAATTATCATTCATTTGTACGGTTATTTTTTGGAAAAAAAAAATTAATTAAACAACAATTGCTCGCTGCAAAATATAATCACAGTGTACCCGCCGCCGCATCGCGCGGATACCCTGCTAGTATAAATATAACACACATACACACAAATTAAGTAAACAAGTGGAAAGTCGCTCGCTGCGTTGCAGCGGGAATTTTTTAGGAATTTTTGCGATAACTATTTACGAATAATATTTGGGCGGGGCTTCTCATAGTGAGATCGTGGTATGTTTTTTGCAGACACGTGTTGTATTTGTTTAGAACAAAAAATATTTGAAACAAATGTTGTGTCAAGCTATATTTGTAGTTGTCGTATGACGTCATTTTTGGTATGAATGTTGTGTCGGCCACCAGTTTGTTGCGGCGGGGAAAATCTTGACCCCTATGGTTTTAAAAAAAATTAAGATAATTTTAAAGTTATTTGATAGGTTAAGGGTGCATTTTGAAAGTTCTTTTATTTAGAAACTATATCTATATCAAACTTCAACATTTTTTATAAAATCGTATGTACGTCAAAAGTATATCAATATTGTGCTTGTTTTGTTCGTTATCGAGTGGCTTTTTTGCTAGTATGTTTTTATTCAAACAACCGCTAGGTATCTGTTAGATATTTAGCAAATAAAGTTTGGTATATGAAAAAGTCGTAAATATTAAAAAGTTCAGGGTGTATTTTGTAAAAAAGTAAAAGCGTATTTTAATCGGGTGGTAATATTTTAATGAGGCTGAAAATTGTATCTGAAAATACTTGGCTGAATATTTAAGTGCCCATACACCAATAGAAAACGTTTCCTCATTATAGAAACTAGTTATAATACCTGTGCACGCACAGGGTTTTTAAAATTTCGTTTTGATTATGTATTATTATCGATTAAGAAATGATCCACTTAACATGTTTCAAATAGTTTTACTTAGTGGACTAAAAATAAAAAATCATATGTATATATGTTATAATCTACCTATTAGTTTAGGAGAATGGTTTTTGATTAAAAATTATATTTTATTATTCAAGCAAAATCACATGATGATACTTGACTTGCATGAGATGTTAGTGATATATGCTTTTAGTTTTGCAAACACGTGCTATCAATTTACGATGTATTTTGTAATTGTGGTATTTCTTTTACTTATATTTTCGTTAATATATGTAGCAGATTTAGATGGCTTTAAAGATTGATTCATTTTCTTCATTATGAATAATCATCATACCATGTTTACTAATGTACTTTTTTGTTTGAAAATTTGTATTTTCATAAGTTTGTGCTATTTACTTCTCATATTTGATCATAAAATTAACAAATTAACATAGATGCTTACACTATAGTTTCTTTATTACATAAAGAGAAACAAAAAAAATATAATTGGTAGAACTCAAATTTAATCTTACGATTATTTATAATGTATAAGAATAATTTTTCTCTAAACTCGAACTATATAAAGAAATTATTATTACTTGTATAAGTAAATTATAAATGCATAAAAAATGACAGAGTACATTCGTAAGTCTTTTAGGATTGTTTGAATCCTTACCGACCTTTCACTTTAATGCAACTTTCTTCAAAATTGGCCTAAATCATCAAGGTATAACACACCCATATTTTAGACCGTCGGTTGACACCCATAGTGTTATCAATGACGGTAATCACCTGCTAAGTTTTATTAATTCATTCAAAAACAAATTACACTCCGAAAAGAATTCCTACTATAAAATTCCTCATATAGGCACTAAAACACATATTTGGTACGTTAACCTTCCATAACAATCATGTGTTGATATTTAATCCTTCTTTAAAAAGCGCACAAAACAAATTGCATTACACTTTAGTGTGTGCGATAAGATCATAAAACTACAAAAACCACTAACATGTTGCATTATAGTGAGGATAACAACAAAGTTAGTCATAACATCAAATCAGAAAACTTCATATTAGAACTAAAGGGGTGTTTGGTTATGCTTATTAAAGGTACTTATTGGCTTATTCAATTACCATAACACAATAAGTTTATGATAAAGCTATAAGCTTTTTTGCGAAGCTTAGTAAAAAAACCCCCGAACTCCCAACTAATTCTATCATAGCTTAGTGTGTTTATATTAAAAACATAAATATTAAGTGTAGAAATTTTCAATAAAACATAAAAAAAAAAAAAAAAAAAAAAAAAAAAAAAAAAAAAAAGTTACTAAAAGCTGGTGTGAATAACAAAAAAGTTAAAAAAAAAATTTTTTTACTAAAAACTATCAGCTAGATAAGGCATAAGCCAAAGTGCTACTGAGGTCTCTTTCGGATTCTATTTAGAAGCAAAAAGGGGTTTACACATAAATCATAAGTATAGAATAATGGTTGTATCTCACATCAGTGATTACCAAATCAATAACATTATCGCAGTATAGTAACGTAATAACCTAATTAAAAACTATATATTCTTGCTGAATAATTTTCATGTACATACTTTTAATTCCTTTACAACGATCAACTATTATTATTATTTTTTTTTTTTTTATTATTATTTTTTTGAAACATCAAGTCAATGAATAAAGTTAGGTTATCATCTACGTAGTTTTTCGTTTTTTGATTTAGGAGGTGATTCTTATAAAATAAGGATTGTGATGCGTGCATTTTTTTTATAATTTAAGGAAAACACCTTCTATATTAAAGAATGACTATCTAACCGATGTATTTTTGTTTGTTTTTTTTTTAATAATTAGCTTTGTATAACATTTTTAACTAACAGAGATGTTGAGTTTGAGGTTAATGTTGTTGTTTAACTTTAACTATTGATATCATGTTGTACAAAATGTAGTGTTATCAATGACAGTAAACACCTGCTAAGTTTTATTAATTCATTCAAAAACAAATTACACTCCGAAAAGAATTCCTACCATAAAATTCCTCATATAGGCACTAAAACACATATTTGGTACGTTAACCTTCCATAACAATCATGTGTTGATATTTAATCCTTTTATAAAAAGCGCACAAAACAAATTGCATTACACTTTAGTGTGTGCGATAAGATCATAAAACTGCAAAAACCACTAACATGTTGCATTATAGTGAGGATAACAACAAAGTTAGTCATAACATCAAATCAGAAAACTTCATATTAGAACTAAAGGGGTGTTTGGTTATGCTTATTAAAGGTGCTTATTGGCTTATTCAATTACCATAACACAATAAGTTTATGATAAAGCTATAAGCTTTTTTGCGAAGCTTAGTAAAAAACCCCTGAACTCTCAACTAATTCTATCATAGCTTAGTGTGTTTATATTAAAAACATAAATATTAAGTGTAGAAATTTTCAATAAAACATAAAAAAAAAGTTACTAAAAGCTGGTGTGTATAACAAAAAAGTTAAACCAAAAATTTTTTTACTAAAAACTATCAGCTAAATAAGGCATAAGCCAAAGTGCAGTTGAGGTCTCTTTCGGATTCTATTTAGAAGCAAAAAGGGGTTTACACATAAATCATAAGTATAGAATAATGGTTGTATCTCATATCCGTGATTACCAAATCAATAACATTATCGCAATATAGTAACGTAATAACCTAATTAAAAACTATATATTCTTGCTGAATAATTCTCATGTACATACTTTTAATTTCTTTACAACGATCAACTATTATTTATTTATTTATTTATTTATTTATTATTATTTTTTTGAAACATCAAGTCAATGAATAAAGTTAGGTTATCATCTACGTAATTTTTTGTTTTTTGATTTAGGAGGTGATTCTTATAAAATAAGGATTGTGATGCGTGCATTTTTTTATAATTTAAGGAAAACACCTTCTATATTAAAGAATGACTATCTAACCGATGTGTTTTTGTTTATTTTTTTTAATAATTAGCTTTGTATAACATTTTTAACTAACAGAGATGTTGAGTTTGAGGTTAATATTGTTGTTTAACTTTAACTATTGATATCATGTTGTACAAAATGTGCGAGTTTAGTGGCACATAATAAGCATTGATAAAGTTAAAATATGTTCCGTAAAGTTTTTAAAATGTTTTTATGGATATCCATATATAAATTTTAAATAACAATTTCATAAGTCGTTGCTATAAGTAGAATCGCGTATATTTATTTTATATCACAGTAAATCATGCTTACCATTTGATATTTATATTCTCGTTACTAATAATTTAGCCGTATTTTAAACCCGTGTACGCATAAATTAAACTTTTAAATAGTAACATGAGTCCTTATTAGAAAAAAATATTCTAATGTATGAAAGTTTAAAATTAACATTAGTTTAAAAAATATTAACGTATAATAAAACTAATTCGCATATTTACTAAATTTATTTTAATAGATGAAAGTAAAAAAAAACTAATATTATTACTCATGTAATTTTAAACAAAGTTAACATTATAAAGTATAGGGGGTATGAAGTGTAAGGGGTTATTTGTTTATTATCTAAAGTTATTAAAAAAACATAAAGACTTATAATTTTACACTTAACCACTAAGGTTTTATTAATTACCTCATCTTTTCTTAAGTTTTTATTTTTATAAATTTGACACCTATATTTTTATGTTTTTTTTTTATCAATCAAATTCTTCACCAAATTTATTAAAGTTTAACCAAAATCAATTCAATTTTGACTTTTTATTGGCCAATCATATTGCTTGATTTTGCTTATGTGTCAAAATCGAGTTTTTCTATTGGTCAATTTTTTTTTTTCAATAAGAATGATTTTACAAAAACACTCCAAAATAATGTAATTCTTGTATTATATAAAAGATTAGAAAGCGTATTTTAATCGGCTGCTAATATTTTAATGAGCCAGGGAATTGTATTTTAATACGGAGTTGTAGTTAGCAGAATATTCAAATGGGAAGCCATTTTTTTATCATGGCACAGCGCCCTATGTCAAATTTGACACCTATATTTTTATGTTTTTTTTTATCAATCAAATTCTTCACCAAATTTATTAAAGTTTGACCAAAATCAATTCAATTTTGACTTTTTATTGGCATATTGCTTGATTTTGCTTATGTGTCAAAATCGAGTTTTTCTATTGGTCAAATTTTTTTTTTCAATAAGAATGATTTTGCAAAAACACTCTAAAATAATATAATTCTTGTATTATATAAAAGATTAGAAAGCGTATTTTAATCGGCTGCTAATATTTTAATGAGCCAGGGAATTGTATTTTAATACGGAGTTGTAGTTAGCAGAATATTCAAATGGGAAGCCATTTTTTTATCATGGCACAGCGCCCTATGTCTCCATCTATAGTATATAGATATTAATAGTAATAAAATAACACGAGGCCCACCACTGCTGAGTCGTCAACCCCACACCATTATTTTTTTTCTTGCTTCCTCACACATGACTTTTCAGCCTTTTAGTGAGCCTTACGCGTCACCTTTTGCATAAACACCCCTCACGAGCCACCATGATTAGTCGTTCTTGTTTGTCATATTATGTATTCAAGTAATATTTTGAAGATAAAGGAAACTACTTAGAAAGAAATGAAATCGAAAGAAGTCCAGATGTGTTGGTGGTTAATCTAGTTGTGATTGTCCGTAGGGTGCTCATGGTCCCGTTTGTCAAAGGCTCAATTGTTGGTGAAAGTACTTTAAACCCAAATTGATACGTGCCGCTACAATAAATAACCGAGTAGTATGGTTGTTCATCGGTTTTGTTATCAGGTTGTTCGGTTAAAACTTTTTTTTTTTGGATAAAACCGAACTGAACTGAATTCACATTGGATTAAACAAAACGAAAATCGAATTTGAATTCGGTTCGATTTTCGGGTTGATCTGAATAACGCGAATTACATAAGTTATGGATCTTTTTTCATTTAACTATTTAAATTTTAACACCAAAAAAATTTTCAGGCTTAAAAAATGTTAATTTATATTAGGGAAGAGTTTTAATAGTTATTATTATTATTGTTATTATTTTTATATATAAACATATAAAAACTATTTATATTTAATAGAAATTCGTTTTTCGATTTAGTTACAGTTCGATTTTATTCTGTTCGGTTCGGTTTCGATTTTTGGTTCATGTGAGTAGAGGTGCAAAAAAATCGGTTTTTTTCGGTTTTCGGTTTTAGAAAAACCGGTTTTTCTAATAACCAGTTTCGGTTCGGTTTCGGTTTTTCGGAATCGGTTTTCTTCGGTTATAAATGTTCGGAATCGGTTTTTTTCGGTTATAAATTTTCGGAATCGGTTTTTTTCGGTTTTTTACCGGTTCATTTTTTTCGGTTAAAAATGTTCGGATTCGGATTTTTTATCGGTTATTTACCGGTTCGCTTTTTTTTCGAAATTTTACTAAATTTAAAAGAGAAAAAGTAGTAAGAGCACTACAATCGTTAGAGAATTTTATTGGAGAAACTAGCCGTTAAAGAATTTTATTGGAGAAACTAGTCGTTAAGCCTTTTATTCAAATTCATACGATACGGGAATACAAATAAAACGATACAGAAATACAAACACAAACGAAAAGAAAATACAAACACACACAATACGGAAATACAAATAAAAACGATACAGAAGAACATAAGGCATTAATCCCTATATCTGTTCCATATGGGGCTCCATTTCAAAATGAACCACACGTTAAGATATTTGAAGCCTTGGCCACCATAGCGTTCTCTGAACATGTTCAATGTAGTGTTCAGACGACCATTGACCTCGTCACTATCCTGCACGGTCAAGTAAATATCATTGAATTTTTGACATTCACAGTTCATTCTTGCCCACTTACCCGTTATCTGGCTTTTGCTACGAAAAGGACCGTCAGATAGGTTGTTGAACCTTTCTGTAACAGTATTCCAAAAAACGGTTTCGCTATGGAATTCGTGAACGTTTAGCCACATGTCAGCTACTAAACATTCTTCTTCAACAGACCACCGAGTATTCATTGTAAAATGATGTAGATATTGAAGTGTGTAGAAAATTGAATGGTATCGTGTGGTATTAATAGAGGTTTATTGAAAGCGGGATAAGTTTAAAATTTGAATTCAAATCAGAGCGGGATACTTTCAAAATTTGAATTCAAATTCATTGGGCTATGTGTCGGATGATTCCTTTTATTGATTCGTAGTTTTATGTTTAATTATCGTAGGTTTATGTTTAATTATCGTATTTTATGTTTCATGTTTGATGTAGTTTGTTTAATGTATGTTTAAATTTTAAGTATTAATATAAATTGTGTTTTATTAGTTATTAAATGAAATATTAGTTTTGTTGCCTGAAGAAAACCTTATTTGTCCAACGGCTCCTTAAAAAAAAAAAAAAAAAAAAAAAAAAAAAAAAAAAAAAAAAAAAAAAACCGGTTAAAACCGGTTATATAACCGGAAAAAACCAGTCCGAAGAAAAAATTGAAAACCGGTCTAACCGGTTTGGTTATAAAAAACCGGTTCGGTTTTGTAAAAAACCGGTTACGGTTAAACCACCGGTTAAAAAAAAAACCGGTTATGTATTTGCACCTCTACATGTGAGTATCACCCGATATGTGAACATTGGTACATGCCGGCTTTAATGAAACCCAAATTCATTCCGCCTATAACCAAGTAACTAAGATACCACAAGATTAGCTAGGTTTGATTCGATAGCATGGGCTAGAAAACTTACTAGTAATCCAGAAAAGAAAGGCCGAATGATTTTAGGAAAGGAATCAACAAACAAGACCGGCCCAACCAAAACAAAAGCCCAACAATCAAAAACGAACAAGAAAATGTAGTTGCACAAAGCAACAACACCCATGAAAAATAATAATTGTGGTGCCTGTTTTTCTAGCGACAGACTTGTTATACATGTCTAAATAAGCTAAACTTATCACCCCTTTGGCAGAGAGAAATTATGTGGCAAATTATGGGGCAGCCATCAACTCCTAGCAAAAGTCTGAAAAATACAACAATCGACCCAAAGTAGAATATTTATGTCCGAACACATAAAATGTTTAATTTAGTATCTATTCATTCAGAATAGGCGATGGTGCTTTTGTTAGAATTGGAATGTAGAGAAATGCTGTTTAACTTTTTTGTCTTCCGGAAAATCCAAATCAATTGGAAGTAAATGATCAACTATTCATGTATTGATATCTTACAAATTTTTCATAATTAGGTTGAAATTCATTGATAATTAAGAGAGAAACATTAGTATATCAAGATGCAAAAAGATTATCTGAAGCGAAAAATAAGTGTACAAATGGATTATGTGCCATTTGAACAATTTTTATTTAGGGTAAAATGCAAAAATGGTCCCTAAACTATCACGAAATCGCAAATATGGGACCGAGACAAAAAGTCACGCAAAAAAACCACTAACGTTACGAAAATTTGCAAAAACGCCACTGAGACGCACTGTTCACTAACTTCCGTTAGTTTTCCTCGTTAAGTGCAGTGAAATGACTAATACCCTCGTCTCTTCCCCATTCGAATTTCTTTTTAATTTATATTTATCTTTAATATAAAATCAAGAATATCAAGAACAAAAACCCAGAAATGCGAAAATGCAAACACAGCCACCACCACCACCACCTTCTACCACCACACAACCAACACCACCGCTCTCTACCGCCACACAACCACCACCGCCTCCGTAACTGCCACCACCAATAACCTTGTGAATGACTACTTTTTGTTTTCAAACAGTATCAAAACTAAACTCATTAATCAATTAAGTTATATAAATACTTTAGGGAGTCATTAAACCTTCATCAAATTGCAACTATATATCATAGTGACAATAACCTTGTGAATGACTGATCTATTGGTCTTTCTGGCATTCTTATGTGATTAAACTAAATTTCATGTGACTTGCGGCATCTAAAGAAAAAATTGAAATTCCAGGTTGTCGCAAAATTTGAAAACAGAGCCTGTTGGAAACACATCTGGTCTCAAAGAAGGAATCCAAACACATCTGGTCTCAAAATTTGAAAACGGAGCCTGTTGAAATTCCAGGTTGTCGCAAAATTTGCACATGGCAGACACTTGATATTACGCCTTGAATCTTTTCTTGTTTTTATTTTTTTATAAACTAGATTCCATGGCAGACACTTGATATTACGCCTTGAATATTTTCTTGTTTTTGTTTTATTTATCAACTAGACTCTTGGGTTGTCTTAATCATCATTTCATATGTGGGTTTTGCTTTATATTGATTAAATCATTGTTTTGTTTCTTTCAGACAATTTATCAAACATATGGTGGGCACTTTTATTGCTGCCTATTGAGGACTTTATAACAGATTCTGAGAACTGGGATTTGCTTAGAATAGTTTTGTGATCAGAAGGGTATACTTTTTTTTTTCAAAAAAAAAAGTAAAAAAAGAAAACTTGAGGTTGGAGAGCAACCAGAGGCAATCATGCCTCATGATTGAAGTGACGGGGGTGTCAGGTGGAGGTGGAGATGCATCAGGTGGAGGTGGAGATGCGTCAGGTGGTGGTGGCGAAGTGACGGGGGCGGGTGGTGGGGAGGAAGGGGTGGCAGGTGGTGGGGCAGAGGGAGTGGTAGATGTTGGTGGTGAAGTGGTGTTAGTAGCGGGACACGATGATATGATCAGATTATTTTCAGATTTTGCGTTTTGTGTTTATAGAATCCGGGGTACTTGTCTACAAACAAGATGACAATTATGATGAGTATAAAAAGTGTGAAACTACAAAAATTGGTGCAAACCTCTTGTTCTCGTTTGTAAAACAATTAATAACAAGATCTTCAGTTTGTCAATGGTTCAAGTTATATAGCTAGAATTCATTAGCAGACACTATATCACAGTACAATTGATAATGATATACTCGTAATTTACAAGCTATATTCCTTCTCATTAGTCATTACCCAAGTAAGTTGGATCTGGGTTTAGGGTTTATGGATTATGAGATTAAGGAAAAGAATGTTAGTTATATATTGTTGGATCTGGGTTTTGATTTGAATGTCCGGGTTTTTGTTCTTGATTTTATATTAAAGTTAAATATAAATTAAAAAGAAATTCAAATGGGGAAGAAGACGAGGGTATATTAGTCATTTCACTGCACTTAACGAGGAAAACTAACGGAAGTTAGTGAACAGTGCGTCTCAGTGGCGTTTTTGCAAATTTTCGTAACGTTAGTGGCTTTTTTGCGTGACTTTTTGTCTCGGTCCCATATTTGCAATTTCGTAATAGTTTAGGGACCATTTTTGCATTTTACCCTTTTATTTATTATTTATTTATTTACTATTTTTATTTTATTTTTTCAAAACAGTTCTTTTACAAAAAATCCTATGATGTAAGACATATGATCCATCTCCTATTTATTACTCCCTCCGTCTTAAAATTATTGTCTCTTATTGACTTTTTCGGTCTTTACTTTTCAACTTTGACCTTAAATATTTTTGTTTATATTACATAATACTTGATACAAAATATATAAACGGATTGAGTTTTAAATGAATTTTCATTTGGTATAATTTTTGTCAAAAATTTTATAGCACAAACAAAAATATTTATAGTCAAAGTTGAGAAAGAAAGACCGAAAAAATCAATAGGGGACAATAATTTTGGAACGGAGGTAGTACCAATTTTCTCTTATTGCTGTGACTTACGGATGGAATTTCTGATCATTCATGTTTCTTAACATAATGTTAGCTATTAATTAGGACAATCCATAGACAGATATTGTATATCTATATATTTGCGATTAAATGAGATACTTTTATTAAAAAGTTACACAAAAAAAAAAAAAAAAAAAAAAAAAAAAAAAAAAAAATTGCAATTAACACAAGAAAATGAGCTGAGACAGTTCAAATCTGACTACTCAATGGGGGATGCTCGTGCAAATAAGCCAAAAGCTGGGTTTATCACTGTAAACCCTCCATCCAGTAGAAGATTATGTCCGCTCATATACTTGGCGTCGTCGCTAGCTAGAAAGAGTGCAGCTTGTGCGACATCATTTGCATCAAGAGCAACCCCTTTGAGGTTCGAGTAAACTTTTGTGTATTTATCAGGATGTCCATTTATAAGATTCTTGGTAGAAGGTGCTGGGATAAAATGAGGTGATAAGCAATTAACACGAATCCCATATTGGCCAAGCTCGGCTGCAGTGTTCTTAGTGAGTCCTACAATTGCATGTTTCGAACTTGTATAGGAATGAGAAATGATCCCTCCTACGCTCCCAGACACACTTCCCAATGTTATGATGTTGCCCCTACGAGCGGGGATCATGGCTCGAGCTGCATGCTTTGTTCCTAGGAACACACCGGTCACATTGACTCTCATTATCCTTTCAAACGTTTCCTGATCATTATCGAGAATGTTGGGCTTTACATCATCGACAATGGCTGCATTATTTACCATTATGTCCAACTTACCAAATTTTGCAAGTGCTAGATTAACGGCATTTTCAACATCTGATTCAATAGTCACGTCACAATGAACATATATAGCCTTGTCAAGACCGATATCTTCACATACATGTTGACCTAACTCGTCTTGGATATCAGCTATTACTACTTTTGCTCCATGTATGACGAATAGCCTTGCCATTGCTTCTCCTAGCCCCTGAGCTCCGCCTGTGATGAGTGCTACTTTCATTGGTAACCTAAAGATTAAGTTTGTTAGTATCTTCTTCAAATTCTTTGTTCTTTTTGTTAAAAATTTATTCTCATATGCCTTTTTTTTTTTTTTTTTTTTTTTTTTTTTTTTTTTTTTTTTTTTTTTTTTTTTTCTTCTAGATTTTAGCCTAATATTGTTACTTAAAAAAACTGGTTGTCTTGCTTGCTTCCATCGTCGTTTAGTTCCTTTCCTTTTGGTTCGCTTTATGCTTTTTGGTTTCTATGGCAAGGCGGCTTGGTAATCCTGTTTTTTTTCTGGGGCATGCCAAAATTAATAGCTTAAATCTTGATTGTAATATCTATTTACTGTTTAATTTGTATCTGTGAGTATTTGACAGGTATGACTGTTGAGAAGCAATTAGTTTTTAATCTTAGCAGTATGAATAACATAATTGGTGAGAAGCCAATCTGGTGTAGTGTATATCGAAGAATGATTGCTTAAGAACATTGAAGAGTATAGAGTCTAAACTAAAGTACTCCGTAATGTGGAAGAACATAGATTCAAAATTTTGATTTCTAATGTGATAATATTATTCTTTTGGACTTTTAACATTAGTTGAAGCAGGTACCATCTTACCAATAACAGCAAATTTAATAAACTTCTTAGCAAATTGCAATACTTACCAACCAAACACATAAAAGGATTTTCCAAATACAAGGTTTTAGAATGCCAAATGATCTTAAATCCTACGGGTTTTAAATTATTAAAAATTCATAAACCAAGCATCACTGCATCTACGGATTTTGTTTGCAACTTGTTCTAAGAATAAATTTTATTACAACTTTTTGTAAGAATAAATTTTATAAAAAATATTGAAGACACATTTATTACAACATGTTGCGAGTATAAATTATGTACACCCAATCACAATTGTGTCTTTGTCTTTTCAGACTATTTGAAGCGATTGTAATGACTAGCATAATAATAATAAAAAAAAAGTTTGTTTTAATCATATCTCTTATGGCTATATATAATCAACATAATCCTAAGTTAAGAATCAAATATAGCAAAAGGAGTTACCTAGTGACGACATGTGAACCATTTTCCATAGTTTCTTGTAGATAAGTGATAAGGGTTAATTAGTGTCAATCAATTTGATGCTACTACTAAATTTGAATGAAAGAAAGGATATGATGCTTTGCATGATGACACCAAACAAACTTGATGCCTTTATATAGAAATGCTTATGCAAGCCTACTTTAGTATTATATTCTCTAACATTATATAACTTGCCTAACCACTTTGTTAACTTTACATCACAACATGGAATAATGGCCGGCCATTAGATTTTTACTTAAAAAGTAAAATGAACTGAAATGCATTAAGATACTAGGCGAGTATCCACGCATAGCGTCGAAAATTTAAAGTCACAAATAATTTTAGTTGTGAAATTGTGGTGACCGGTTCTCTATAAAATAGATAAATGTTCTTTATTGGTAAAGTATTTATCTTATTAATAGTAAATGAAAGAAAGTATATGGTATAATATTAGAAGGAATAAGAAGTAAGGATGAATTAGTAATTTTTATATTTTTTACTTTGATAGTTTTTAAGTAAACGTGTATTCTCTTTATATATAGCAGAGATTAATCAACATTGAAAAGTGAAATTTACATGGTACTTTTGGATGTAAGTTAGTGAACATATGATTCGGATAAAAACAATAAGAACTAGTGTTATACATGGGTACATTGTGTTCTCGAGTCTCTATTAAGGAAGAAAAGAAAAGAAAATGAAAAGAAATAGAAAAAGTTGTGTTCTTGAGTTTCACTTAAAGAGGAAAAGAAAAGGAAAAAAAACGAAAAATAGTGTAATTTTGTTGATTTTGAAAGTAAAGTGTTTAATTCCAAAACTGGACTGAAAATGCTTACTTCTTATTACTTTACTTTTCTTTACTAAAAAAACTCAAGAACACAGTTAGATCAAGATCCTCTCAAGTTGATGGTAACATGATAGGTCATGTTAACCAATGACAATTAATATAAATATATAAAAGTTTTTCTTTTAATGAAATTCAAAAGCCCAATTTTTTATATTGTCTCATAATAAAACTCAACATGATCAATCACATGTGTTATTTGGTGTTTATATTGGTAGTTATTGTAAAAAGCGGTATGAATAATATAGGATCTCTGTGTTTGATCGAATATAAGATGGTATGTTCTATGATAAAATAAGAAATGTTATGGATAAATATGGAATGGATGTCCGTATCTCTTAATGTTAGTAGTTACTTTAATTACAGTATTATATCTTGTTGAATATTCCACCTTTGTAAGTATATATACATTCCTCCTTTGAAAGATGAATAATAATTTCTCAATTCTTGTTCTTTGTATTCTTGTCATCTTTATTTATTGTTCACGGGAGGGGTTATCCCCACCCTCCAATGTTCTGAAAGGCTCAAGGCGCACTAAGGCGCAAAGGAGGTCAAAGAGCCTCGAGTCGAGGCGCAAACCAAGGCGCGGGATTCATAAATATGAGGCGCACTATACATTTAGATTTTTTTATAACATATGTGACAACTTATACAGTTTAAATAATACAAAAATATCAATATGCAATGCATAATGCCACTTAATAGTTATTACATTTAACAAAGGTTGCATTTAAACCTAAAATATTAAGCAATCAGCATCTCAGAATCCATGAACTACCCTATAAATTCCTGAATATACGTTATAATATATGAGTTTATGACTTATAAAATTTAACAAATTACCATGTATCAAACTATCAACTATCAACAACAAAAAATCTATAGTTGTTTGGTAGCACTTAACACTAAAGAAATAACATTTATATATGTTAATAAGCTACTATTCTTAGACATTAGATTACAAAAGAAAACACAATTCTTTGTTGATTTTGTGTTTTAGTTATTTTCTAAAATATTAGTGTTATTAGATACTTTATAACTTAAAGGGCCAAATGTATATAACATATAAGCCCAAAATGTATCTTACTATTAAGAAAAAAGGCCAAAACCCAGGTAGATCTTCTAGGCGCACAAATCCCCAAGGCGCTAAAGCGCAAAAATCTCCAAGGCGCTGCGATTTTTACGGGATTCATGCATGTCATGAGCCTCGATCTAAAAAAATCCCAAAGGCTAGAGCCTCATGGGATCTAGGGAGTAGGCGCGCCTTAGACGCGATTTTTAAAACATTGCCACCCTCCCTACTAGGGAAGGTGTACTTTTTTTTTCTCCTTATTATTATTATTATTATTATTATTATTATTATTATTATTATTATTATTATTATTATTATTATTTTTAATTTGTTACGTTTTTTGTGTTATGTAGTTCGTATTCGTCTAATGTGTTTTTATTAAATTAACAACAATAATAGCACGTTAAATATTAACACATTAAAAAACAACAACAACAACAACAACTGTTATTATTCAATTAAACAACAGCATTAACACATTATTTAAAAACAACAACACCTACTATATATGAAGATTATTTATGTCATTTAAAAGCTCGTGGAGCATTGCACCCGACTGACATGCATGATCCTCAGGATTCCTTGCCAATTCCAGTGATGCTTCTAGCGTCTTTATTCTTGTCATCAACATCTTGTTTTAGGACACTAACATATTGTTTCTTGTTTCAAGCTTGTTAATCTTATTATCTTTAGTAACACAGTTTGAGCACTGCATTAAAGAAGAGGCTTGACTAAAGCACTTGTTTTGAAAAGCAGCCTTCCACATAAAGTATCCACACCCATAGTCATCTGTACATGTCTGTTACATGATAAGAAAATTAAAAGAAATGTATTCTTAACAAACAAATTAGTTACATATTTACATAACTAAGCAAATGTATGATTATCTACCACTGAATAAGGACATGCATTATACGTTTGCCCATAAGTAGCTTCTGTACAGGATGTCCGTTCTATAATGAATCCTCTCCGACAGCGACACAAGAAATGATTTTTTCGTTCCACCTGGCCAAAGAATCTGCATAATAATTTACAACATAAATCAGTAATCTTATTATTAATTTAAATAAATTGTTAATCATTTACTATGTTTTGTCGGTGTCATAATATAAACAGTTATTTACAACATAAATCAGTAATCATTAACTATGTTTTATCGGTATAATTATTTACAACATAAATCAGTAATCATTTACAATATTTTGTCTGTATAATTATTTACAACATAAATAAGTAATCATTTACTATGTTTGTCTTCATCTATTCTCAGTATACATGTGTTATCGATTGTAATATAAAGTTGCCCATTTGGATGCATCTAGGACTCTGTACGTCCCTCTTTGTGGGTGAGTATCAGGAAGTGGTGAATTTTCGTCTAGAGTCACATAAATGAAGTGAGCACAGGCGTCATCCCCCACATGGGGAATCACAAGGGGGCCAGCTCCTTGTAATTAGTCTGGACCGAAAAAAAGCGGAAAACGCGTATGACTTTGTCGCTAGGATATAGATACAACTGGCCGGTTAATTAGTGAATCAATAACCAACCCCATGTTTGGCATTGTCATCCACTAGGCCCGTGGTGCAATTCCATCTTCGAACCAGTTTACTGATCTCCAAATTTGGTTAAAGTCATTTTGCGACCACATACTAATGTAAAATCCACTATTTGCGTCTAACTCTTGCAATAACCAAGCTCGAACTTCACACCAGCTATCTTGGTGTTGACCAATACTGTGGGCAACGCACCAAAACCTACAATTCCCATCACCTCGCACATTATATATACTTATTATGTATCGACAGAAAATCTTTGGAATCTGCTCCATAAAATAGTCGCTAACTTCATCTCCAACGTATAAAAACCATCTCGTTTGATTGGTTTTATTTTACCAACGATATGGTTTCTTAGTGGTTTATGATAAAAAAGGTTGTTGTGTTGGTGGCTTATGATAAAAAAAGGGTATGATTTCTTGGTGGTTTATGATAAAAAAAAAAGGTTGTTTTGTTGGTGGTTTATGATAAAAACCATCTCGTTTGGTTGGTTTTTTTTACCAACGAGATAGTTTCTTGGTGGTTTATGATAAAAAACCATCTGTGATGCAGATCTTGTTGTTTTAGATCTTGTTATAATCTATTTTTTTTAGATCTAAAAAAAAATTTGTTATCTTTTATTGGTGTTGGTTTCTTGGCTGAAAATAATATTTAGATCTAAAAATAATTATTTAGATCGTTATGATCTGTGATGGTTAAGCATTTATAAAATTGCTTATGTGATGTTTCTTGGTGATGGTTTCTTGGTGATGGTTCTCGTTATGATCTAATATTTTTTAGATCTTAAAAAAAATTGTTATCTATTGTTGGTGATGGTTTCTTGGCTGAAAATATTATTTAGATCTAAAAATAATTTTTTAGATCATTATGATCTGTGATGGTTAAGTAGTTATAAAACTGCTTATGTGATGTTTCTTGGTGATGATCTATTTATTTTAGATCTTAAAAAAAAAAAAAAAAAAAAAAAAAAAAAAAAAAAAAAATTGTTATATTTTGTTGGTGATGGTTTCTTGGCTGAAAATATTATTTAGATCTAAAAAATAAATTTTTAGATCTTAAAATTATTTAGATATAAAACTGCTTATGTGATGTTTCTTTGTGATGGTTTCTTGTGAAGTAAATGTCTAAGTTTTGTGTTAATCTTCATCTCACTTGTTGCAGTTCTAGCTTATTATTATTATTATTATTATTATTATTATTATTATTACTATTACTATTACTATTATCATCATTATCATTATCATTATCATTATCATTATTATTATTAATGGTAGTTTTGAAACTGCTACTAGTTACAATATAAACTCAAAAAGAAGAATCTTGCATAGTGAACTGCTTAGTGATAAGTTTGTTATGAAACTGCTATTAATGAAATAAGCAGTTGGTTTAAGCTGTTTTTATGATAACCAGTTTGTTGGTTTAACCATATTTGAAACTTGGTTTTTGTTAGAGATACGACGATATTTTTTATTTATTTATATATTTTTTAAAAAACCTTGATTTTTGCGTGGCATAACCGAATGGACGGTAAAGTGAGTTTTTTTTTCCGCTTTGCAACCTTAGAATTTGCAGTCAAAATGATAAAACGATAATAATTTGAGCCTATTAAATATCTCGATATATCTTTTTGTCGTTTTTTTTTTTTTTTTTTTATAAATTTTGCATGTAATATTCAAAAAGTGTAAAATTTATTACCTCGTTCGTGTAAAACGGTGATGTATTCATCGTAAACTTTTATAAACCCGTTACTTGGCGCACTTGTTGGTTACTTGAATCTTCGTATCATTTTTTTTTTTTTTTTTTTTTTTTTTTTTTTTTTTTATATATATAGTTTGTCAAGTGAATGTGTAAGTTTTGTGTTACTGTAAGACTGAATGTGTAAACATTTGTAATTTTTTTTTTTGGTGTATACTGATGGTTTGTCTATATATCCTCAAAATAGAATCTTACACAGTTTAGAGTAGTACAAAATGCATAACTAAAAAAAAACATGTTAAACCTTTTACACCCGTGACCGACATAATATGAAAATGGAAAAGTGTACAAAATGAAAAACCCACAAAACATTTAATTTGCATAAAAAAAGTAACAAAATAAATTCTTACCATGCGATGTTTCTTGGTGATGATATGTGATGGTTAAGCAGTTATAAAATTGCTTATGTGATGTTTCTTGGTGATGGTTCTCGTTATGATCTAATTTTTTTTAGATCTAAAAAATTTTTTTATCTATTGTTGGTGATGGTTTCTTGGCTGAAAATATTATTTAGATCTAAAAATATTTTTTTAGATCGTTATGATCTGTGATGGTTAAGTAGTTATAAAACTGCTTATGTGATGTTTCTTGGTGATGATCTATTTATTTTAGATCTAAAAAAAAATAAAAACAAAGAAAAAATTGTTATCTTTTGTTGGTGATGGTTTCTTGGCTGAAAATATTATTTAGATAAAAAAAAATAAATTTTTAGTTCTTAAAATTATTTAGATATAAAACTGCTTATGTGATGTTTCTTTGTGATGGTTTCTTGTGAAGTGAATGTCTAAGTTTTGTGTTAATCTTCATCTCACTTGTTGCAGTTCTAGCTTATTATTACTATTACTATTATTATTATTATTACTACTACTACTACTACTACTACTACTACTACTACTACTACTATCATTATCATTATCATTATCATTATTATTATTATTATTATTATTATTATTATTATTATTATTTTGAATGGTAGTTTTGAAACTGCTACTAGTTACAATATAAACTCAAAAAGAAGAATCTTGCATAGTGAATTGCTTAGTGATAAGTTTGTTATGAAACTGCTATTAATGAAATAAGCAGTTGGTTTAAGCAGTTTTTATGATAACTAGTTTGTTGGTTTAACCAGATTTGAAACTTGGTTTTTGTTAGAGATACGACGATATTTTTTATTTATTTATTTATTTTTAAAAACCTTGATTTTTGCGTGGCATAACCGAATGGATGGTAAAGTGAGTTTTTTTTCCGCTTTGCAACCTTAGAATTTGCAGTCAAAATGATAAAACGATAATAATCTGAGCCTATTAAATATCTCGATATGTCTTTTTGTCGTTTTTTTTATAAATTTTGCATGTAATATTCAAAAAGTGTAAAATTTATTACCTCGTTCGTGTAAAACGGTGATGTATTCATCGTAAACTTTTATAAACCCGTTACTTGGCACACTTGTTGGTTACTTGAATCTTCGTATCAATTTTTTTTTTCTTTTTTTTAAATATATATAGTTTGTGAAGTGAATGTGTAAGTTTTGTGTTACTGTAAGACTGCATGTGTAAACATTTGTATTTTTTTTTTTTTTTTTTTTTTTTTCTATGTATACTGATGGTTTGTCTATATATCCTCAAAATAGAATCTTACAAACAGTTTAGAGTAGTACAAAATGCATAACTCAAAAAAAAACATGTTAAACCTTTTACACCCGTGACCGACATAATATGAAAATGGAAAAGTGTACAAAATGAAAAACCCACAAAACATTTAATTTGCATAAAAAAAGTAACAAAATAAATTCTTTCCATGCGATGTTTCTTGGTGATGATATGTGATGGTTAAGCAGTTATAAAATTGCTTATGTGATGTTTCTTGGTGATGGTTCTCGTTATGATCTAATTTTTTTTAGATCTAAAAAAAAAATTGTTATCTATTATTGGTGATGGTTTCTTGGCTGAAAATATTATTTAGGTCTAAAAATAATTTTTTAGATCGTTATGATCTGTGATGGTTAAGTAGTTATAAAACTGCTTATGTGATGTTTCTTGGTGATGATCTATTTATTTTAGATCTAAAAAAAAAGAAAAACAAAGAAAAAATTGTTATCTTTTGTTGGTGATGGTTTCTTGGCTGAAAATATTATTTAGATCTAAAAAATAAATTTTTAGATCTTAAAATTATTTAGATATAAAACTGCTTATGTGATGTTTCTTTGTGATGGTTTCTTGTGAAGTGAATGTCTAAGTTTTGTGTTAATCTTCATCTCACTTGTTGCAGTTCTAAGTTTTGTGTTAATCTTCATCTCACTTGTTGCAGTTCTAGCTTATTATTATTATTATTATTATTATTATTATTATTATTATTATTATTATTATTATTATTATTATTATTATTACTATTACTATTATTATTATTATTATTATTTTGAATGGTAGTTTTGAAAGTGCTACTAGTTACAATATAAATTCAAAAAGAAGAATCTTGCATAGTGAACTGCTTAGTGATAAGTTTGTTATGAAACTGCTATTAATGAAATAAGCAGTTGGTTTAAGCAGTTTTTATGATAACCAGTTTGTTGGTTTAAACCAGATTTGAAACTTGGTTTTTGTTAGAGATACGATGATATTATTTATTTATTTATTTATTTATTTTTTTAAAAACCATGATTTTTGCGTGGCATAACCGAATGAACGGTAAAGTGTGTTTTTTTTCCGCTTTGCAACCTTAGAATTTGCAGTCAAAATGATAAAATGATAATAATCTGAGCCTATTAAATATCTCGATATGTCTTTTTGTTGTTTTTTTTTTTATAAATTTTGCGTGTAATATTCAAAAAGTGTAAAATTTATTACCTCGTTCGTGTAAAACGGTGATGTATTCATTGTAAACTTTTATAAACCCGTTACTTGGCGCACTTGTTGGTTACCTGAATCTTCGTATCATTTTTTTTTTTTTTTTTTTTTTTTTTTTTTTTTTTTTCAATATATATAGTTTGTGATGTGAATGTGTAAGTTTTGTGTTACTTTAAGACTGAATGTGTAAACATTTGTAATTTTTTTTTTTTTTTTTTTTTTGATGTATAGTGATGGTTTGTCTATATATCCTCAAAATAGAATCTTACACAGTTTAGAGTAGTGCAAAATGCATAACTCAAAAAAAACATGTTAAACCTTTTACACCCGTGACCGACATAATATGAAAATGGAAAAGTGTACAAAATGAAAAACCCACAAAACATTTAATTTGCATAAAAAAAAGTAACAAAATAAATTCTTACCATGCGATGTTTCTTGGTGATGATATGTGATGGTTAAGCAGTTATAAAATTGCTTATGTGATGTTTCTTGGTGATGGTTCTCGTTATGATCTAATTTTTTTTTAGATCTAAAAAAAATTGTTATCTTTTGTTGGTGATGGTTTCTTGGCTGAAAAAATAATTTTTTAGATCGTTATGATCTGTGATGGTTAAGCAGTTATAAAACTGCTTATGTTATGTTTCTTGGTGATGATCTAATTTTGTTTTAGATCTTAAAATAAAATTGTTATCTTTTGTTGGTGATGGTTTTTTGGCTGAAAAATTTATTTAGATCTTAAAACTGCTTATGTGATGTTTCTTGGTGATTGTTTCTTGTGAAGTGAATGTGCAAGTTTTTTTGTTAATCTTCGTCTCACTTGTTGCACTCGATCTTTTTTTTTTTTTTTTTTTTTTTTTTTTTTTTTTTTTGAATGGTAGTTGATGAGGCGAAAAGTAAACCACTTTTAAGGGGTCATTTAAGCCCGAATTCGAGATTATTCGATCAATTATTGCCCTAAATCGTTCCTTTTGTCATTTTAGGTACTTTTGGAGAGAAATCTGGAAAAGGAAGCATTTTGGACATTTTTGGAGCATAAAAGTGAAGAAAACGGCAAAGTCTCAACTTTCCTTGCTGAGAACAGTACCTGACGGCGTCAAGGCTCTCCACATGACGACGTCAAGAGTTACAAAAGAGGTGGATGTGGAAAATATACGTGACGATCCAAAGAGTTTTTGTGCATAGGAGATGACGGCGTCACCCAAGGCCGCCATGGTCCAAGTATAAGTGACGGCCCAGAAGAAAATCCTACATGACGGCGTCACAGATGGATCTAGGCAATACGATTTCATTATGGCAGCGAATTGACGGCGTCACAACTTAATACATGACGCCGTCACCCTGTAAAATCTATATATAGTTTTCCAAATTTCATTCATTAGGGTGCAACTTTGAGGGAAAAACCCTAGGCCGAAGTTTACAGCTTTTTCAAGGGTTTCAACCATTTGAATCTTTCATGTTCAATTAGAGATAAGTACTCTTTCAAATCATTCAATATGTCTATGTGTTGTTTGATTATATCTTACGCTTGTCTTCTATTTAACATGCTAGGCTAGATTTCTTTTGTGTTTGCTTAGATGTAGTGAAACCTAGATGTTAATTATGGGTTGATTGTTTGTTTATAGTTGTTACGGATGATTGTATTCGATGTTAGGCTTAAGAAAACTGGCAGACTTCCATTGGTAACTTGCTTGAACGTCTTAAGAAACATGATCGGAGGTGTACTACGATTTTTGGTTGTATTTAATGCGTAGGAGAATTCTAATGATCCTATGTTAGGAGGTTCTAAAGGCTCGACATAGGAGTGAAGTAGGAGCCTATAGAGTTAGGGAATATTGTACACGGCCCTACGACTAGTATTAAGGAATATGACCCGTTATCCATGCAATTGTAACAAGCTATCAACCTGTAAAAGATATCTAGGGAGTAATGAAATCTAAGTAAACACAACTTTCCTCATCATTGTTTACACCACATTAGTATAATTAGTTTATTGGGTTAGTTGGCTAGCAACTAATTCCGCCCACTCTTTCAAAAACCCGAGATTTTACTTGCTTTTGTAAAATATAAAAATACAAAAAGAATCATCCCTCACATCTAGACCTAGTTTAGGAGGCTTTCTAATCCTAGCGACACTATTCCTAAGTTGAATGATCAATCCCCCGGTACTTGTCACTATACTATACTACAATGATCAGGTACACTGCTTGGTGGTGGTTGTAAGCTTCTCGAGATCCCTTGAGAGGTAAAACCTGGTGCGATCCCCACGTATCAAGTTTTTGGCGCCGTTGCCGGGGAATAGTTATTGTCTAGTTTAGGATTTCTTTTTATTAGGTCTACTTGCTAGATTCCTTTCTAGTAGGATTTTATTTTTAATTTTTAGGTTTTCTTTAGTCTATCTTATTTCTTCTTGTCTTTGTTCGTAACCTTTACCATCCGACATCATGGAAGGTGGTAGCCTCTTTGAACCCATCAACCCACTAAAACAAAACCACCCACAAAACCCACCACTAGCAAACCAACCTCTTAGGCCCCGAACCTTAGGAGAGTATTCCCGTCCTAGCCACCGAGGCTATCGAAACACTATTGAGCTCACTCAAGGAGCCAATGTGTCCCCCTTACGATTCGACACCATCCGGTTAGTGCAAAGCGGATGCGCATTCCATGGACTTCGTTCCGAAGATCCTAATCAACATCTCAAGGATTTCCTTAAAATCGTAGATTCCATAGACTTTGATGTTACAACTAGAGAGTCGACCCGATTATGCCTATTCCAATTCTCTCTACGTGATCAAGCTAGTCAATGGCTTGAACGTTTTCCCGCGGGATCCATCACCTCTTGGGATGATATTACGTCTCGTTTTCTTGCTCAATTTTTCCCACCGGGATAAAGACGCCGAGGAATCTTGGGAAATTATCGATGAGCTCGCCTTCGATAATCAAGAGTTATGGGAAGTTACTCATGTTATAAACTCGGCTATCAACGCAATCTCGACACCTGTAGAAACCAATCAAATCTCCGAAGAACTCCTGTGCAAACTTGAGACAATGGTTGACTATCTCATGGAAAAACAAAAGAGACCTTTAAGTCCTAGACGGGCAACAGTCAATTCGGTCTCAAATACGATTCCGACACCGTTGTCTGAGTCACCTTCGAGAGAGAATGTCGAAACCTTTCAAAATTATACTCCACCTTATTCACCTCCTCAAAGCCTTAGCCCAGAATTCGAAGCTCGAATGAGAGAGTACGTGGCAACCCATTTTGAGCGGCTTGCTAAATTCGAGGAAGTTGTTTATAAACAAAAGGAGGAGATGCAAGAGAAAACGAAGGAGATGATGAGCCTAGTGGAGGAATACGCAAACCAAAAGACCCCAGAAATGATATTACTAAGAAAAGAAAGCGCTACCCCCACTACCCGATTTGTTAATTCTATCACAATTGTCCACGAGGATAATGAGGAAAAAGAAACCCCTAGTGAACAAACCATTGAGGAACCGCCAAAATCCCAATCATTAGGTTACTACCTAAAACATGATATAAACGAGAATACCATAACAAATTGGATAAAGGGTGACGGGCGTAACCAATCCTCCAAACAGGTTTCAAGGAAGGAGAAAGAGGGGAAAGATGAGTATGATACATTGCCTGGGGGACCGGTATTCGAGAAGATACTTATACAAAAAGTGGCTACTAAGCAGATGGCTTGTGGGAACTTTGAGATACCAGCCAGCATAGGGAATTTGCAATATCTGGATGCTTTCGCCGATCAAGGATCGGAAGTAAATCTTATGCCCCTAACTGTTTATACCCAACTAACCACAGAAATGTCGGCCATCACCCGTGTTAGGCTATCCTTCGCTGGTCACTCTTATGTATACCCTTTGGGAATTGCAGAGGATGTACTGGTCAATGTTGCAGGGTTCATGTATCCCGTCGATTTCATAATTATCGATGATAAAGGAGGTGGGTGCATGCCAATAATCCTTGGAGCACCATTCCTCACCACCGCTAGAGCTGTCATTAGGTATGAAAAAAGGGAAATCGAACTTAAGTCAGGAAAAAAGAAAAATTACCTTTCCTATGACCCCACGATATGTGCAAGAAAGCCGGATGAAAAGAAAGCTCGAAAACAACATTGACACATCGCCTAATCATGTTCAAGAAAAAACTTCTTGCTTGGGAAACAAGAATCAAAAGCTACAAAGAAACTAAGCCTGAGAGAGGCAAAAGCTGCAGTAAAATTCATGTTAAGTTTGAATGTAGTCAACCAACTGAAAATCATGTACCATTCGCAAAAGGAGACCTGGTACTCTTAAGACACTCAGAGATAACAGTACCTCCCGACAAGCCAAGTCCCTGGTGGTATGGACCATTCACAATTGAAAGCATACGCCCAGATGGGATAGCTACCTTGAGCAGTAAAGGAGGAGGGGAGGTGACTGCAAGTGTCGATCGATTGAAACATCACCACCACGATAGTGAGGATCATAATTATATGAGATACATCATCTCGAGAGATGAGGTCACGTAATTGCCCATGACCTTGAGTCTAGCTACAAGACTCGTTAATAAAGAAAAGTGCTTCTTGGGAGTTAACCCATGTTTTGCTTGATTTTTATTTGTTTGATTGTTATTTGTTTCCGTATGCATGCTTTATTTTTATTGTTGGTAGATCATGTTTCAAACTAAAATTGTGAAAATGCTTTATTTTGTTGTTTAACTTCATCTTAACTTCATATAAAGGTATTTTGCAAAAGCAAAGTGTAAGGGGAAACCCCAAATTTGTTTTTAAGAACGAAATTGATCTTGATTCGCCACAATATTATATGAACATGTGTATTAGTACTTGTTAGAGTCAAATGCTTGTATCGAGTAATAATGATGTTTTAAAGGATTTTCCAGGAAGTAGGACATAAGTTTTTCTAGAAATTTTCCGAAAACTTAACGTAAAGATTTCTGCAGGTCACTTCTGACGGCGTTAGGAGTTAACTCCTGACGGCGTCATATGTAAAATTCTGGAAATTTTGCGAGTTTTGTTTTTCTAACGGAGTCTTAAAGTTTTTGTTAATTCTTTAGTTTTATAAACTCCAGGAAATCTGCAAACATTCATTCCACAAGCATTATATCTTAAATTGTTTTCTAGGATTTGCTTGTATATATAGATTGCCGCCGATTTTACGCGAGGTTGCCTTGTTTGTTTTCTCAGGTTTAACAGGTTATATATGACAAGAAGATGATTTATTTTTCTGGAAGGGAAGCTTTGAAGGTTCATTTTCTTGGAGGAAGATCTAACCTTGTTGCCATACTATCCACACCGAACGAATCAAGGGAGTATTTGCTTTCATTCTTCTACCTATTTCACTTTTACATTCTTTAATTGAACATTGGGGACAATGTTCATCCTAAGTATAAAGGGAGGGTAAATGATGATACCTTATAGGATACTATTGCACTTGAGTTTGTTTGTTCGATGGTAGGTGTGTAATAAAACTAAGAGAAATACTTGTTAGTGTAATTTTAGCGCCAAATTTATTATTTTTTACAACATTTAGGAGTGAAACTTTAGCCTTAGCAAGCGTCTCATGGATAGGAGTTGTATGACTAGCACAAAACCGTATCATTCAGAAAAATTTTCCACCCAAATATGTGAGGTTCACCTTTAGATTTGATAGGAAAAGCATTCATTATTAGTGCTTATGAGTGTACCGGTACCATTTAGATTTTAGAACTTGCGTTAGTGATTCATTACGAGACCGCTAGTGAGACTACATTCGTGTAGTAGGATTTACTACATGATAAGAGGCATTAGGATCACCCTTGTGTTAAACCCGTATCATAATTACTTGACCATTTAAGTCATATTACTTAATTTTCCCACACCTTAGCGTTGTACTCATTTTTAGTACACGAAACCCCTAGTACACCCCTCCGAGCCTATCTTTTCGTTTCTAACTTTAAGCATCTTACTTAAAGGAAGAATTTGTTACAACCCACCCAAATGTGCAACCAAATCGCCTTAGACTTCCGTATATGCACTCATCTTTAGTGCATTATTGTTATATGTTTAAACCCTTATTTAATTATCTAATTGATTACATGGTTGCTAAGTCGAGTCATATCTTGTGCATATTGTTTTGGGACGATTGGGACTCATGGGTAAAGTACTTGTGTTATGGAGTAATGGGGAAGAACATCATATATTACCCCCATATGTGCGTTAATCTTAAAAGTACTCCAAGTGTTTTGATTATCTTAATTCGAGTCATTAGATTAGTTTATTGTAAAGTATGTAAAAATTCAAGTGTAAGGGGAATGTACATTCCCTATGATGTATTATTTTGGATGGTAGGGTAAGAGTGTATGCAAAAAAAAAAAAAAAAAAAAAAAAAAAAAAAAAAAAAAAAAAATCGAAAAAATCAAGAAAAAAAATAATAGAAAAAGAAAAGAGAAACAACATACGGACTACCATCCCGTTTCATTCTATGTTTATTTTATATTTTTGTTATCTTTGATTTATTAGCTTAAGTCGAGTCGAGTCTTGGCTTAGCAACGCCATATTGTACATGTAATTAACCAAGATGATTAACTCGCCACCAGTAAATATTGCCTTTATCCAACAAAACCGTGTATTCCATATCCCTACACCTAACGTTATAACCCTTTAAAAGACCTCTTTGATAGTTTATCTTAGGTGCTTACGCCAAGTGGTGGAGGTTTGATCATTTCCCAAGCCTATGGTAATCTATTTTGCTATGACAGGTAGTGAGAGATGTTTTCCATTTTCATATTGTGATATATACTTTATTACACCCGAGAGATGTGAGTATCTAAACACTATTTGTGAGGTGCTAGTGTATGACCTCCGTGCTTGTCTTTGGTTTCTAGTGGAACGATTATTTGTTGTAATTACTTTTATATTAGTGTTAAATGACCCCTAACTTGTATTTTGATTTTATTAAAAGCGCATTTTCTTGAAGACAAGCAAATCTCAAGTGTAAGGGTATTTGATGAGGCGAAAAGTGAACCACTTTTAAGGGGTTATTTAAGCCCGAATTCGAGATTATTCGATCAATTATTGCCCTAAATCGTTCCTTTTGTCATTTTAGGTACTTTTAGAGAGAAATTTGGAAAAGGAAGTATTTTGCACGTTTTTGGAGCATAAAAGTGAAGAAAATGGCAAAGTCTCAATTTTCCTTGCTGGGAACACCTGACGGCGTCAAGGCTCTCCACATGACGGCGCCAAGAGTTACAAAAGAGGTGGATGTGGAAAATATACGTGACGATACAGAGAGTTTTTGTGCATAGGAGATGACGGCGTCACCCAAGGCCGTCATGGTCCAAGTATAAGTGACAGCCCAGAAGAAAATCCTACATGACGGCGTCACAAATGGATCTAGGCAATACAATTTCATTATGGCAGCGAGTTGACAGCGTCACAACTTAATACATGACGCCATCACCCTGTAAAATCTATATATAGTTTTCTAAATTTCATTCATTAGGGTGTAACTTTGAGGGAAAAACCCTAGGCCGAAGTTTACAGCTTTTTCAAGGGTTTCAACCCTTTGAATCTTTCATGTTCAATTAGAGATAAGTACTCTTTCAAATCATTCAATATGTCTATGTGTTGTTTGATTATATCTTACGCTTGTCTTCTATTTAACATGCTAGGCTAGATTTCTTTTGTGTTTGCTTAGATGTAGTGAAACCTAGATGTTAATTATGGGTTGATTGTTTGTTTATAGTTGTTACGGATGATTGTATTCGATGTTAGGCTTAAGAAAACTGGCAGACTTCCATTGGTAACTTGCTTGAACGTCTGAAGAAACATGATCTTAGGTGTACTACGATTTTCGGTTGTATTTAATGCGTAAGAGAATTCTAATGATCCCATGTTAGGAGCTTCTAACGGCTCGACATAGAAGTGAAGTAGGATCCGATAGAGTTAGGGAATATTGTACACGGCCCTATGACTAGTATTAAGGAATATGACCCGTCATCCATGCAATTGTAACAAGCTATCAACCTGTAAAAGATATTTAGGGAGTAATGAAATCTAAATAAACACAACTTTCCTCATCATTGTTTATACTACACTAGTATAATTAGCTTTATTTCCATTTCTGTTACATTATTTTGATTGCATCTTAGTTTATTGGGTTAGTTAGCTAGCAACTAATTCCGCCCACTCTTTCAAAAACCCGAGATTTTACTTGCTTTTATGAAATATAAAAATACAAAAAGAATCACCCCTCACCTCTAGACCTAGTTTAGGAGGCTTTCTAATCCTAGCGATACTATTCCTGAGTTGAACGATCAATCCCCCAGTACTTGTCACTATACTATACTACAACGATCAGGTACACTGCCTGATGGGTGCTGTAAGCTTCTCGAGATCCCTTGAGAGGTAAAACCTGGTGCGATCCCCACGTATGAGTAGTTTTGAAACTGCTACTAGTTTCTATATAACCTGAAAAAGAAGAATCTTGCATAGTGAACTGCTTAGTGATAAGTTTGTTATGAAAATGCTATTATGAAATAAGCAGTTGGTTTAAGCAGTTTTTATGATAAGCAGTTTGTTGGTTTAACCTGATTTGAAAGTTGGTTTTTTGTTAAAAAAAACCGAGATGCGGAGATGATGATTTAAAAAAAAGAAAAATACTTGATTTTTGTGTGGCATAACCGAATGGACGGTAAAGCGAGTTTTTTTTCCACATTGCAACCTTCGAATTTGTAGTCAAAATGATAAAACGATAATAATCTGAGCCTATTAAATATCTCGATATGTCTTTTTGTCGTTTTTTAATAAATTTTGCATGTAATAATTCAAAAAGTGTAAAATTTATTACCTCGTTCGTGTAAAATAGTGATGTATTCATCGTAAACTTTTATGAACCCGTTACTTGGCGCACTTGTTGCTTATTTGAATCATCGTATCAACTTTTTTTTCCCTAGTTTGTGAAGTGAAATGTCAAAATTTTTGTAAGTTTTTTTTTTTTTTTTTTTTTTTTTTTTTTTTTTTTTTTTTTTGGCTGCGTGTAACACATGGTAATGTATACTGATGGTTTGTCTATATAACCTCAAAATAGAATATTACACAGTTCCGAGTAGTACAAAGTGCATAACTAAAAAAAAACACCAACATAATATGAAAATAAAAAAGTGTACAAAATGAAAAACCCACAAAACATTTAATTTGCATAAAAAAAAGTCACAAAATAAATTCTTACCATGTATGTTCCACCAACTCAAATGTATAACTCAAACAAGGACAAGGCAATGTATAACTGAAACAAGGACAGGGCACGGAATACCAAAAAAAAATCAAGTACAAATAGGGAGGGTTTGGCCATAGGTTTTTTTTTTTTTTTTTTTTTTTTTTTTTTTTTTTTTTTTTTTAGGGGTCATACTATACAAACCCTCTTTATATTGTCACATCAGGGGGTTTGGTAAAATCCTACAACTCACAATGCACACCGTACTAGTCAACGATCGTCAAATCATTGGATACCCTCCCTATGGAAGGGTGTGGATAACTTGTCCCTTTGTATAGTATGACCCATTGTTCACAACAAGAAACAGTTTTTCTGGCATTTTCATTTGAATAAATCTGACTATTTCATTTCTTGTTCGTAGTACAATTTCTTCTCTCCGTATGTGAATCACCCTAATCGTTTTTTTTTTTTTTTTTTTTTTTTTTTTTTTTTTTTTTTTTTGTACAGAGATTTCATTTCACTCCTCACAAATGGAGGTAATTTGAACACAACAAGTTACATCGAACATAATGGACAAAATCGAAACCGACTTGCCAAACAAAATACACAAGGTAACAAGTTAAGCCAAAACAAGATATACACCATAATAGTTGTGACAGACTACAACAACACCATACAAGGGTGGGGGGACTCACCAGAGTGAGCTTTTGGTAGACACAACCATATGAAGGTGCAGCTTGACAAAAGTACATAAAGTACATAAAACATACAAAGAAGATGTAGAACCGTAGAGGGGAGGGGGGGGGGGTGAATACGGTTTCTTCAGCTTTTTAGACGTTAAAAAAACTTTAAGCCAAAGAGAATACCAAGTGGTTGTACAATAATCCAACAACCACTAACACAACCAAAGTATATAAAGGAAGTAAAGAATACAATGATATATACTGGTTCGGGATGGGGGGTTTATACCATCCGTACGTCCAGTTGCGAATCCGCGACTCCGATACTATTCACTAGTATAATCCTTTTGGTGGACTACAAACCGTTACAATTCACTCCACCGATATTCACCAATATCGATGCTCACAAAGAAGGAGTTACTCACACGGTATTCCGCCCTCGGAAACCCCCCAAAAAAATCTCACGATTCGACTTTACCTAAGGGTCACCAAGATCACTACCAAGACTTCTCACCGGAAGTATCAAACCCCAACTAGATCCCCAATGATCTAGGCTTGGTCACCATGACACAAGACTTCCCTTACAAATAATTGAATGAATGAATGAATGTTTGTTCAATCAAGTCCTAACCTAACCTAGAGACTCGATTGTAATAGAAAGGGTATAAGAAAGAAGACCCTCGACACAATCACAAGAGTGGATTAGGTTCTTGTGATTCTTCCCTTGCAAATAGATGTGTTCTTCCAAAGATGTTAATGTGAAAATCAAGAACACACGATTAGAGATTGAGATAGAGATAGAGATTTGAGAGTGTTTAGAGAGAAAAAATCTAGGGAGAAAGAATAATGGCAAGGGGTGAGGAATACAAGAGGCAAGGGTGGTATTTATAGGCCAAGAACCCAAACTTGGGAATTTTTACCGAGGCCGGCGCGTCACCCACGCGTCAGCGCGCGGGTAGCGCGCCAGGCGTCTGTAAGATTTTCCCAAGTGTTGGGTGTTTGGATCTTACAAATACCTATCCTTGCTAAACCCCCAATTGTACTTCACACTAAACCTTAACATTAATCATTCTAAGGTTAACCAACTCAAATATCCAATTTGGAAATCATTTGTGAAGTGTTTAAAGAGAAACCAAATTACCAAGGGTTTAAAGTGTAGATAGGGTAATTTGGAAGGGGTAGAAGTGTATCTCCTCACATGGCATAGAAAACAGAGAAAGAATATGCCAAGGAATATTCCAATGCTTGGGGGGGAAGAATGAGATGGAGGGTTGAGATGAAATGGTTTGAATTGGATGGTGGAGATCAAATAGAGCCTCCCTTGGTTTTTAAACAATTTGGCACGTGGTGAATGTGGATGGTTGAGATAATCTCATTTGAAATGGATGGCTAAGATCAAGCCTAGGTTAGGGTTGAGAAAGGATATTCCAAAGGAATATGCTTTTCTTGGGGGGAAAGGATAGATCAATGGTTGAGATGGTTTTGGTTTGAATTCAATGGTTGAGATCAAGCACATGTGGTGGCATAGATATGAGAGATTGGATGGATGGTTGAGATGTGTTTGATTTGAATTCAATGGCTAGGATCAAGCACATGTGATGAAGGCTTGGATGGATGGTTGTGATGTGTTATAATTTGAAATCAATGGCTTGGATGAGAGGAGCCATATTAGGGTTTCAAACAATTCCCCATGTGTTAGAAATGTAGGGATGAGATGTGTTGTAAGGGAATGAATGGTTTAGATGTAGTGTGTAAGGGAATATGTAAGGGTGTAAGAGATTGAATAAGAGAATATTTGATTTGGATATGATTGGTTTTGTCTTATGTATAAATGGGATTAAGAGAAGATTAAGACATAACCTAATTTTCATTAAGAAAAAGGTTTGGACAATTAAGATTATAAGTTGAGAAAATCATAGGTTACTTATAAGTTCAAGTAACACAATGTCGAGAACCCATAGTTTCATATCTCGTGACATTCCACGACTCGACATTCTCCACTAATACCTTGGTTCAGAAAAGTTAAGTGCTTTGCCTTGATGTAAAGCATAACTCAAGTGGGAAAGGATGCGTTTACGCAAAGTGACCTTTGACTTAGTTTGACCAATAAGGGAGTAAACCCGTTACGTAATTAGAGAAGACGTAAGCACGGGATATGAGCATATGGATGCTTCAACACGATGTCACGTGAAATATATATGCTCCCAAAGTTTAGAAAAGCCTTGGCTAGAGGCAATAGTTAGAAAACATGAGTTGGCAATTTCCCGTAAATGGGTGTTCTAAAAGTGGGATCTCTCAAGTCTCAAAACTCATTTCGAGTGTTCTCAATTAAGCACATAACATATTCATACCTGTATTGAAAGATCCACATTTGCCGGGTAAGGGGAAAGCCGACTTTCAAAATTCGCCCGGAACCATACAGACTCCTGGCGCATCACCCGCGCATTGACGCGCGGGCAGCGCGCCAGGAGCAGACATTGGCTCTGGCGATTTTGAGCTAACGTTTTTTTTTATTTTATGTGTTTTGATGGTTTATTTGTCATCATTAAAACATAAAGAGATCTTGATCATGTTGCCTCAACAATCTCCCCCTTTTTGATGATGACAAATAAAAACCGAAAGCAAATAAAATTACAAAACTTAGCAAAGACAAAGCGCGCCTTTGGTGTAGCTTGCGACTTGACCTTTGCCTTGTAATTTGGTGAAGCCTTTAACATTTCTTGAATGGACTTCACGCTCTTGCTTTCTTTCTCCCCCTTTTGTCGAATCAAAAAGGCAGGACTTCCAATCAAGCCAGGTTTCGAACTTGGGCCTGTGGGTAAAATGAGCAAGCTTGTATGTGCACCCGAATGTGCTCCCCCTTGAACATAGCTCCCCCTAGATCGTTGCTCCCCCTTGTTTCGAGGTGGAGATCCATGGGTCAAGAGCCTCACATTTGCGGTGGC
This sequence comes from Artemisia argyi, assembly GCA_030686995.1. NCBI lineage: Eukaryota > Viridiplantae > Streptophyta > Magnoliopsida > Asterales > Asteraceae > Artemisia > Artemisia argyi. The sequence goes on along the minus strand of CM060681.1, from coordinate 84,608,768 downwards.
CTAGCTACACATAGACATCACAACATGAAACAACCAAGAGATTTTCTCATGTGAAAGTTCCAAAATGGGTTAGGTTACCATTTGAAGACTTGCAACATGGGTTAGTTCACAATATTATGTATATGTATGTATTTGTCCCATATGACTCTAATAACCAATAATTGAGCATGACAAGGTTGAGAGAGGTGCATTTGTTTTTATTATAAAGCATGAAAGCTAGAGTTACAACTAGATCATGGTACCAAGAGATCCAAGAAACACAAAATGCACACAATGCATCTAACAAACACACTTAAACATTACATGTTATAAGAAGACTATTTCTTGCGAGCTACAAGATTGTCCTCACATGTGTCAACACCCCTATCTTGATGCACAATGCATGTTATGTTTGAGGCTAATGCTTGAAGCATTTTAACACTGTCATGGAGAGATTTGAGCATTTTACGGGTTTCTTCTCTATGATCCTTAATAGCGTTAAGCATGTCAATTGTGTTTTCACAACAAATTGCATGGTTGCCTTCACGAAGTTTTGGGCTTAAGGGCTTCCTTATCTTTTCCCAAACTTCTTCATCACCAATACCCCTAGTTAGGGGTGATGTGACTTGAACATTTTGTTGATTGCTCCAAACATCATCTTGCATAAGTTTTTCAAGGTTGATCCTAGGATATTGTTGTTGGTTGTTAGGCATAAACCACTCATTTCCCATCCGATCACTCTTGATTGTAGCTTGAGGGACAACATTGTTGTTAGCAACTTCTTCACTTCCATTGTTTGCACTCAAGGAATTAGTGGCACTACTTTGGAGGATGAAATTGTCAAGAACATTGTTCGGAGAAAGTGGTTGGTTATTCATTATTAACTTAGATTGAGATTTTAGGTGTAATTCTTAGACAAGATCTCTAATCCTTAAATAATAGTAAAGTGGAATTTAGATATGGGTGATGACTCTTATTATCCAACGGGTATTAAGACAATTAGTACTAAGATTCCTCATTTGGTGTAAAAATTGTGAAGCTCAAGAGGAAGAGAATATATAGGAAAGGTAAATGTGCTTAGATCACATGATCATGAGAAAAGTTATTCAAAAAGCAATGAGTGTTTTAGTTGATCTTAAGTTGTGATGTGTGGACAAATTACATATGCTACCTACCATTAAGAATGCACCATAAATTGTTAAGCAATGCATCAAATTTTAAGCAATAAAGCATTATTCATTTAAATTTGGATATGCAACATGTATTCTTCTCATAAGGTGAACAGGAAGAGCTAGATATAAAATCTTCAACACAAGTGTGAGTTGTGATGAATATCATATCTAATCTTTGAAACAATCACAAGATTAATATTATCGAGATTAAGCAAGATAAATCGAGTCAACTTTTCTTGTTCAATGCACATTGTATAGACATGTAGAATCTTGGATACTAATAGTTTGAATAATGAATTGATACATATCTTTCCTCTTGGAAGACATTTGTTTGATCTTCCTTCCATGCCTCCACATAAGCCTTAATTACACAAGCTCTAAGAGCACCTAAAGATTGTTCTCCTAAGATGCAAGTTTTAGTATCAAAACCTATCCCAAAGCAATTTGGACTCTTGAAAAATGTCATGCCAAAATCTTAGACTTGTTTGTTTTGTGACCTAAGTGTCCTTTTATTCAAGTCACCAATGACTTGTTTTATAGGATGACCCCTCGCTTCTCTCACTTCCTTAGGATTGCCTTCATCCGAAACATTAACTTGTAATGTTGGCGACCTTTCTTGATCTTGAACTAAAGGTTCATTGATCATATCATCTTCTACCGAAGGAGATGACTTAGGCTCGGGCATGCTCTCATCAAAGGTCACATTGAGAGATTCCTCAATCCTTATTGTTTCCTTGTTAAGCACTATGTATGCTTTACTAGTTTGAGAGTATCCAAGGAACACACCTTCATACGACTTTGGGTCGAATTTGGTGAGATATTCTTTGGTGTTAAGTATAAATACTTTGCAACCAAATACTCTAAAATACTTTAGGGATGGTTTTCTATTCCTAAGTATTTCATAAGGTGTTTTATTAATTACCTTTCTTATGTAGACTCTATTAAAAATGTAACAAGCGGTATCTAGGGCATGACACCAAAACTTTTGTGGAATGGATTGCTCGTCAAGCATTGGACGACTCATCTTTCTTAACTTACGATGTTTTCTTTCAACAATCTCATGCGATTGAGAAGTGACTGGGCCCGATAAGTTATAAGATATTCCATGTTGTTCACAAAAGGTTCCAAATTGCATTTTATCAAATTCACTACTATGATTTGTTTTAATTGAAACAATCGAACAATCAAGAAGATTTTCAAGTTTCTTTCTCAAAATGTTGAATTTATTCAAAACTCCATCCTTGTTTTCTAAGAATAATATCCAAGTGTAGTTTGAATAGTCATCTATGATCATTAAAGTGTAGAAGTTACCTCCATAACTTTGGATCGGAGATGGACCATACAAATCCAAATGAATTAATTCTAAAAATTTACTAGTTGTCACTTCCTTTTTATTCCTATTATAGGTTTGTCCTTGACTCCCTAGACATGTGTCACAATAATGCCTTTCAAAGCTCAACTTTGGTAAATTCCGTACTAGCTCGTTAGAAGCTAGGTTTTGGACTAACCTTATATTGGCGTGACCTAACCTCCTATGCCAAAGTGCTGAGTTGTCCACCATGGACGTAAGACATATGTGTTGTTTAGAGTTATCACCCAACTTGCATGTAAATAAGTTATTTCTCCTATGACCTTTTGCAAACACAACACCATTTTGACTAATGGTGCAATCTACCTTAGAAAATTTGACCTCACAATCATCATCACATGATTGACTTACACTAATCAAATTAAAACTTAGACCCCTAACATGCTCAACATTGGAGATTTCTATGGAGTCATGAAGAACATTACCTTTTCCGACAATTTTACCGTTAAGTTTGCTTCCAAAAATGACTTGATTGCCATTATACGCCGTGTATGATGTGAACAATCTTCTATTCCCGGTCATGTATTTAGTGCAACTACTATCCACTACCCACTCATCCGGTTGTAGATCACTTTTGAGGCAAACCTACAACAAAAGTATAATTTATGCCTTTGGTACCATTGTTTCTTGGGTCCATTTTGGTTAGCATTTAAAGTGCCCAAGTTAAACTGATGATGAAAAAATGAACCGTTTTTAGGGGGTCATTTTAGCCCGGATTTGAATTTATTTGATCAAATATTACCCTAAATCGTTCCTTTTGTCATTTTAGGTACTTTTGGAGTGAATTCTGGAAAAAGAAGCATTTTGGACATTTTTGGAGCATAAAAGTGAAAAAAACGGCAAAGTCTTAATTTTCCTTGCTGGGAACAGTACCTGACGGCGTCAAGAGTTTTCAAGTGACGGCGTCAAGAGCAATACAAGAGGTGGAAGTGGATAAAGTCTGTGACGATCCAGAAGAGTTTTACACTTGGGACATGACGGCATCTCCATAGGCCGTCATGGTCCAAATGTGAGTGACGGCCCAGAGTAGAATTACACATGACGACGTCAAAAGTGGATCTAGGCAATCCGATTTCATTATGGGCGGCGAGTTGACGACGTCAGAATTTCCTTCTTGACGCCGTCACCCTATAAAATCTATATATAGTTTTGCAATTTTCATTCATTAGAGAGTAACAATTAGGGTGTAACTTTGGAGAGAAACCCTAGTCTGAATATTACAGCTTTTTCAAGGGTTTTTACCCTTTGAAACCTTTCATGTTCAATTGAGATAAGTACTCTTTCAATTCATTCAATATGTCTATGTGTTGTTTGAATATATCTTACGCTTGTCTTGAATTTAACATGCTTGGCTAGATCTCTTTTGTGCTTGCTTAGATGTAGTGAAACCTAGATGTTAATTATGGGTTGATTGTTTGTTTATAGTTGTTACGGATGATTGTATTCGATGTTAGGCTTAAGAAAACTGGCAGACTTCCATTGGTGACATGCTTGAACGTCTTAAGAAACATGATCAGAGGTGTACTATGATTTTTAGTTGTATTTAATGCGTAGGAGAATTCTAATGATCCCATGTTAGGAGCTTCTAACAGCTCGACATAGGAGTGAAGTAGGATCCTATAGAGTTAAGGAATATTGTACACGCCCTACGACTAGTATTAAGGAATACGACCTGTCATCAATGCAATTGTAACAAATTATCAACCTGTAAAAGATATCTAGGGAGTAATGAAACCTAAGTAAACACAACTTTCCCTATCATTGTTCACACCAAATTAGTAATTAGCTTTATTTTCATTTTTGTTATTTTATTTTGATTGCATCTTTAGTTATTGGGGTAGTTGGCTAGCAACTAATTCTGCCCACTCTTCCAAAACCCGAGATTTTAATTGCTTTTAAAAAAAATATAAAAATACAAAAAGAATCATCCCTCACCTCTAGACCTATTTTTTAGGCTTTCTAATCCTAGCGACACTATTCCTGAGTTGAACGATCAATCCCCCGGTACTTGTCACTATACTATACTACAATGATCAGGTACACTGCCTGGTTGGGGTTGTAAGCTTCTCGAGATCCCTCGAGAGGTAAAGCTTGGTGCGATTCCCACGTATCAAGTTTTTGGCGCCGCAGCCCGGGGAATAGTTATTGTCTAGGTTAGGATTTCTCTTTATTAGGTCTACTTGCTAGATTCCTTTCTAGTAAGATTTTTATTTTTATTTCTTGGTTTTCTTTAGTCTATCTTTTTCTTTGTGTATTTTTTCGTAATTTTCATTGCCTATTCCGTTCACCATTATGGAGAACGCGAATCCACCATATTACCGACCACAAAATTCACCCACTCCTAATAACATCTTGATGTTTAAACAACATGAAGATGAACCTATCTATGAAGCATGGACTCGTTTCAAGGACTTACTCCAAAAAGTCCCTCATCATGGCATAGATCTTTGGCTCCAAGTCCAAATCTTCTATGACCATATCGATCTCTCCACAAGGCGAACCATTGACCAATCGGCCGGTGGCAAGCTACGTGATCTAAGTACGGAAGAATGATGGGAACTCATAGAAGATCTTGCTCTCTATGACAACGAAAGTTGGAATGATCCCCGTGATTTGAACAAAACGGTCAAGGCAATATCTTTGCCTTCGAACAATTCTAGCACTCCCGACCGTAGGATCATGGAACTTGGGGACCAAGTCAAGTTTCTCATGAAATCTTACGAAGCTCCTAAGCCTTCAAGCCAAGTGAACAAAATCACTTCTTCATGCGAATTATGTAGTGGTCCCCATGACACTCGTGATTGCGTGGAACTCCCCAGACAAGATTTTGCGGACTACGCATCCTCGCGTACCGACGAAGCGGGAGACAAGTGGTACACTTTCAAACCCGAGCCAAACCCTTACGGTGATTCCCACAACCCTTCTTGGAAAAATCACCCGAACCTTAGGTGGAAACAAAACCAAAACAATTCTTCCAATCTGCCTAATCGTTACCAACCAAACAGTCCACCCTCCAACCGTACTTTCAACAACAATCCTTCTAATAACTATGGTAGTACCAATAATCTTGAAGGGTTGATGTCCAAGTTTATGGCATCTCAAGAAGCTCGCATAGCTAAATTTGAAACCGAATTCAATCAACAACAAATGGAGATGACTAATAAGATTGACAACTTGTTGAAAGCCCTCTGATGAGGCGAAAAATGAACCACTTTTAGGGGGTCATTTAAGCCCGGAATTGAATTTATTTGATCACATATTACCCTAAATCGTTCCTTTTGTGATTTTAGGTACTTTGGGAGTGAAATCTGGAAAAGGAAGCAATTTGGATGTTTTTGGAGCATAAAAGTGAAGAAAACGCCAAAGACTTAATTTTCCATGCTGAGAACAGTACCTGACGGCATCAAGAGGAAAACCCTGACAGCGTCAAGAGTAAAAGTGGTGACGACCCAGTGCAAACCTGATGGCGTCACAAAAAGGGCGTCAAGAGTTAATTTGGTGACGGCCTGCATAAGGAGAATACATGACGGCGTCAGATCCAGATCTAGGCTGTCCGAGGAACTATTTGGTGGCGAGATGACGGTGTCAGACATTTGTTCTTGACGCCGTCACCTATCAAACTCTATATATAGTTTTCTATTTTTCATTCATAAGGAGAGGAACTTGTGTGGAGAAACTAGGGCCGAACTTTGTAAACCCTAGCTCATATTTTACAGTACTTTCAAGGGTTTTCACCCCTTGAATCCTTCCATGTTCTATTGAGATAAGTCTTCTCTTAATTCAATCAATATGTCTATGTGTTGGTTGATTATATCTTGTGCTTTTCTTGATTTCAACATGCTAGGCTAGATCTATCTTGTGTTTGCTTGGATCTAATGAAACCTAGATATTAATTATGTGTTGATTACTTGTTTATGGTTGTATTAGATGAATGATTTCAATGTTAGGCTTAAGAAAACTGGCAGATCTCCATTGTGTAACATGCTTGAACGTCTTAGGAAACATGAAACGATGTGTACTAGGTTTTATTGGTTGTATTTAATGCATGAGTAAATTCTAATGATCCCATGTTAGGAGCTTCTTAGCCGGCTCGACATAGGAGTGAAGTAGACGCTCATAGGATTGGGGAAGTAAGTACGCCACCCCATGAATGGTATTAAGGAATACAATCCGTCATCCACGTAACGATAACAAGTAATTAACGTGTAAAAGATATCTAGGGAGTAGTGAAATCTAAGTAAACACATTTCTCCCACATATTGCTCACAACTTTAGTATAATATAGTTTATTTTCATTTTTAGTATTTTATTTTGATTGCATCTTAGTATTGGGTTAGTTGACTAGCAACTAATTCCGCCCAAATCCTTAAAACCCGAGATTTTTATTTGCTTTCTAAAAAATATAAAAATACAAAAAGAATCATCCCTCATCTCTAGACCTAGTCTTTAGGTTTTCTAATCCTAGCGACACTATTCCTAGCTGAACGATCAATCCCCCGGTACTTGTCATTATACTATACTACATCGATCAGGTACACTGCCTGGTGGGGGTTGTAAGCTTCTCGAGATCCCTCGAGAGGTAAAGCCTGGTGCAATCCCTACGCATCAAGTTTTTGGCGCCACAGCCCAGGGAATAGTTATTGTCTAGGTTAGAATCTCTTTTTATTAGGTCTACTTGCTAGATTCCTTTCTAGTACGATTTTATTTTTATTTTTATTTTTTTAGGTTCTCTTTAGTCTATCTTTTTCTTCGTGCCTTTGTTAGTAAATTAAATTCATTGACTATTCCGTTGACCATTATGGAAAACGCGAATCCACCCCTTTCCCCTTGAGAAGTGGCTGTGTTACGTGAACAAATTGAGAGTGAGATTTGGGAACTTAGGGAGCTTAATAGGTTGATTAAGGTTGAGCTCGACCATGCATTTAGTGACCTAGCGACCGCCTTGTATTCAAATAAGGACCTAGGGCCTAATGATTTTGTGAATATTGTTGAGGAACTTGAAGAAGGGGAGATTGATCCAAAGTTAGATGATTATTTTAATTTATACCCCACTAAGGAGGAGATTGCGTACTATAATAATCTTATTGATAACCCTCGATCTCCTTTTACTAGAATCGAACCTAAGATAAGGAGAGGCGATCCTAAGAATGCTAAGATACCATGTATGATTGGGTATAGACACGTTGACAATGCTTACATTGACTTTAAATCCCCAATCAACATTATGTCCTCAAGTGTTTATAATGATATAGTGAAAACAAGACTTGAACCTAGAAGAGATCCCAAATACCCCGGTGGAGTTTGTAACTTTGTCGGGAGAGTTAAAGGTCTACATGTCTTTGTTGGGAATTTCACTTATATCACCGACTTTATGATTGTGGAAGATCTTGCTAATGTTATTGATTGTTGATTATCCAATGTTGTGTTTGGTAAACCGTTTGTTGAGGAGTCCAAGTTAGAATATGATGAGATAGAAGGGACAATCCGATTTGCAAGTAACACCGATAGGATCACTTATAGGATGCCTAATAGAATGAAAGAATTTCGCTTTATACCCAGATTTTACAAGGATAACATTGGTGCTTTGAGGATATCAATGAAGAGGATAAGAAAAAGGGCATGGATTATGTATGGGAAAAGATGAGTCTTTTCTACATAGATTGCTTGATTCTAGGACCAAAGTATAAGGTCGATAAGGAATTTGTCCATAGGATTATAGGAGCGATTGAGAAAAAGGTGATTGGTTTCTACAAAGAACATTTACAATCAGAGAGTGAAACCAACGATGATGTCACGTAGTAACCCATGACCTTGAGTCTAGCTACAAGACTCGTAAATAAAGAAAAGCGCTTCTTGGGAGGCAACCCATGATTGTGTGTGATTTTTATTTTGTTTGTTTGTTATTTGCTTCCGTATGCATGCTTTATTTTTATTGTTGGTAGATCATGTTTCAAAACTAAAAATAGTGAAAATACTTTACTTTGTTGTTTGGCCTACCCTTAACTTCACCCAAAGGTATTTTTGCAAAAAGATAAGTGTTAGGGGAAACCCCAAATATGTTTTTAAGAAACAAACTGATCATGATTCTCCACAATATTAAGTGAACATGTATATTCGTATTTGTTAGAGTCAAATGCTTCTATCGAGTCATAATGATGTTTTGCAGGATTTTACAGGAAGTAGGACGAAGTTTTTCCAGAAATTTTCCGGAAACTTAACATAAGAATTTCTGCAGGTCACTTCTGACGGCGTCACGAGTTTACTCTTGACGGCATCACGTGTAAAAATCTGGAAATTTTACCAGTTTTGTTTTTCTAAAGGAGTCTTAAAGTTTTTTGGTGAATTATTAGTTTTATAATCTCCAGGAAATCTGCAAACATCATTCCACAAGCATTATATCTTATTTTGTTTTCTAGGATTTATTAGTATATGTAGATTGCCGCCGATTTTATGCGAGGTTGCCTTGTCTGTTTTCTCAGGATTTACAGGTTATGTATGACAAGAAGATGATTTATATTCTGGAAGGGAAGCTTTGATTGTTCATTTTCTTGGAGGAAGATATAACCTGGCCACCTTATTATCCATACCGAGCGAATCAGGGGAGTATTTGATTTCATTCTTTTTACTTATTTCACTTTTACATTCTTTACTTGAACATTGGGGACAATGTTCATCCTAAGTGTAAGGGGAGGGTAAAATGATGATACCTTACAGATACACTTTCGCTTGAGTTTGTTTGTTTGATAGTAGATGTGTAATAAAATTATGAGAAATACTTGTTAGTGCAATTTTAGCGCCAAATTTAAATTTTTTTACAACATTTAGGAGTGAAACTTTAGCCATAGCAAGCGTCTCATGGATAGGAGATTGTATGACTAGCACAAAACCGTACTATTCAAAAAAAATTTCCACCCAAATATGTGAGGTTCGCCTTTAGATTTGATAGGAAAAACATTTATTATTAGTGCTTATGAGTGTACCGGTAGCATTTAGATTCTAGAACTTGCGTTAGTGATGCATCCCGAGACCGCTAGTGAGACTACATTCGTGTAGTAGGATTTACTAAATGATAAGAGGCATTAAGATCACCCTTGTGTTAAACCCGTATTATAATTACTTGACCATTTAAGTCATATTACTTGGCTAGTTAACTCAACTAATTTTTCCCACACCTTAGCGTTGTACTCATTTTTAGTACACGAAACCCCTAGTACACCCCTCCGAGCCTATCTTTTCGTTTCTAACTTTAAGCATTTTACTTAAAGGAAGAATTTGTTACACCCCACTTAAATGTACACCCAAATCGCCTTAGCCTTCCGTGTATGCACTCATCTTTAGTGCATTATTGTTATTTATTAAACCCTAAGTTAATTATCTAATTGATTACATGGTTACTAAGTCGAGTCATATCCTTGTACATATTGTTTTGGGACGATTGGGACTCATGGGTAAAGTACTTATTTTATGGAGTAATGGGGAAGAACATCATATTATTACCCCCGTATGTGCGTTAATCTTAAAAGTACTCCAAGTGTTTTGATTATCTTAATTCGAGTCATTAGATTAGTTTATTGTAAAGTATGTAAAGATTCAAGTGTAAGGGGAATGTTCATTCCCTATGATGTATTATTTTGGATGGTAGGGTAAGAGTGTATGCAAAAAAAAAAAAAAAAAAAAAAAAAAATCGAAAAAATAAGAAAAAGAAAAAAAAAATAGAAAAAGAAAAGAGAAAAAACATACGGACTACCATCCCGTTTCATTCTATGTTTATTTTATATTTTTGTTATTTTTGATTTATTAGCTTAAGTCGAGTCTAGTCTTGGCTTAGCAACGCCATATTGTACATGTAATTAACCAAGATGATTAACTCGCCACCAGTAAAGATTGCCTTTATCGAATAAAATCGTGTATTCCATATCCCTACACCTAACGTTATAACCCTTTAAAAGACCTCTTTGATAGTTTATCCTAGGTGCTTACGCCAAGTGGTGGAAGTTTGATCCTTTCCCAAGCCTATGGTAATCTATTTTGCTATGACAGGTAGTGAGAGATGTTTTCCATTTCCATATTGTGATATATACTTTTTTACACCTGAGAGATGTGAGGTGCTAGTGTATGACCTCCGTGCTTGTCTTTAGTCTTTAGTTGAACGATTATTTTTTGTAATTACTTTTATATTAGTGTTAATGACCCCTAACTTGTATTTTGATTAGAATAAAAGCGCATTTGCTTGAGGACAAGCAAATCTCAAGTGTAAGGGTATTTGATGAGGCGAAAAATGAACCATTTTTAGGGGGTCATTTTAGCCCGGATTTGAATTTATTTGATCAAATATTTTCCTAAATCGTTCCTTTTGTCATTTTAGGTACTTTTGGAGTGAATTCTGGAAAAGGAAGCATTTTGGACGTTTTTGGAGCATAAAAATGAAGAAAACGGCAAAGTCTTAATTTTCCTTGCTGGGAACAGTACCTGACGGCGTCAAGAGTTTTCAAGTGACGGCGTCAAGAGTTTTCAAGTGACGATCCAGAAGAGTTTTGCACTAGGGACATGACGGCGTCACCATAGGCCTTCATGGTCCAAATGTGAGTGACTGCCTAGAGTAGAATTACACATGACGGCGTCAAAAGTGGATCTAGGCAATCCGATTTCATTATGGGTGGCGAGTTGACGGCGTCAGAATTTCCTTATTGACGCCGTCATTCTGTAAAATCTATATATAGTTTTGCAATTTTCATTCATTAGAGAGTAACAATTAGGGTGTAACTTTGGAGAGAAACCCTAGTCCGAATATTACAGCTTTTTCAAGGGTTTTTACCCTTTGAAACCTTTCATGTTCAATTGAGATAAGTACTCTTTCAATTCATTCAATATGTCTATGTGTTGTTTGAATATATCTTACGCTTGTCTTGAATTTAACATGCTTGGCTAGATCTCTTTTGTGTTTACTTAGATGTAGTGAAACCTAGATGTTAATTATGGGTTGATTGTTTGTTTATAGTTGTTACGGATGATTGTATTCGATGTTAGGCTTAAGAAAACTGGCAGACTTCCATTGGTGACATGCTTGAACGTATTAAGAAACATGATCAGAGGTGTACTATGATTTTTGGTTGTATTTAATGCATAGGAGAATTCTAATGATCCCATGTTAGGAGCTTCTAACGGCTCGACATAGGAGTGAAGTAGGATCCTATAGATTTAGGGAATATTGTACACGGCCCTACGACTAGTATTAAGGAATACGACCCATCATCCATGCAATTGTTACAAATTATCAACCTATAAAAGATATCTAGGGAGTAATGAAACCTAAGAAAACACAACTTTCCCTATCATTGTTCATACCAAATTAGTAATTAGCTTTATTTTCATTTTTGTTATTTTATTTTGATTGCATCTTTGGTTATTGGGTTAGTTGGCTAGCAACTAATTCCGCCCACTCTTCCATAACCCGAGATTTTAATTGCTTTTAAAAAAATATAAAAATACAAAAACAATCATCCCTCACCTCTAGACCTAGTTTTTAGACTTTCTAATCCTAGCGACACTATTCTTGAGTTGAACGATCAATCCCCCGGTACTTGTTACTATACTATACTACAACGATCAGGTACACTGCCTTGTGGGGGTTGTAAGCTTCTCGAGATCCCTCGAGAGGTAAAGCCTGGTGCGATTCCCACGTATCATAAACATTCTTGGATCTTGAAGTAAGACACATAATTTCTAAATACCATATTTAGAGAAAGCGGACCAAGGATTGTTTTGATAATCATTTTGAGTTTGATAACTTGGTCTAGAGTTATGATATGCTTGTGGTCTAAAGAGGTTTTTGTTTGAATAGGAGTTGTCTCTCCTTTGGTGATTGTTGTATTGGTATTGAGAAGAGCTTTGACCATAGTTAGAGAAATTTCTTCTTTGGTTATTTTGAAAAGATGGTCTTTGGTTGTATGAGGTGGAAGATCTCATATTAGGTGTAGGTAAAGATGGTCTATGATTTACTCGAGGTTGTGAGTATCCTAGTCCATTGCGAGAGCTTGAGTTAGAAAATTGTTTTAGATTTTCTCTTTTTGCAATAGGAGCTTGATTACCTCGAGTACTTACAAGAGGAGCTTGAGGAATAATTGGTTTAATGAAATTATTTGATAACGGTCCAATTTTCCTCAGAGGCCTGGCGCGCTGATGGCGCGTTGACGCGTCAGCCAGCGCGTCAGTCTCGGGGATTATTGGGTCCTCGTTTTCTTTAGCCTTTACAAATGTTATTGGTTTTGTTTGGCTTATGGGAGTGGTTGTTCCTTTTTTAAAAATCCAAGACCTCCCTTATCTTGAGACACCTTTTGTCGACTTATTAATTCTTCTAAATCATTTGTGCTCTTTTTATATTTTGAAAAGCTTAATGACTCCTTTTGAAGTTCCAACACTTTTCCATTCAAAGAGTTAACCTCGAGTGTGAGTGCTTCACAACTATTACAAGGTTCAATCATCCCTTTGCAATGTTCTAGTGTTTTCACTTTACTTTCAAGTTCATAAACCCTTTCTTTAGATTTAACATTTTCTAATTCAAGAAGACGTTTCTCTTTGAGAGCTCTATCAAAGATTTTTCTAAAATCATCATTAAACTTAACTAGTTCCTCATTCTCCTTTTTCAAATTGATAATATCTAAGTTATTAGAAGAAGAAGGGTTTAGAGATACCTCAAATTTTTCTTGGGCCATAAGACACGTAGCGTCATTTGTTGGTTGGTCCTCATCTTCACTATCACTCCATGCTCCTCCAACGAATGCCTTGTTCATTCTCGGCTTAGGACATTCATTGATGAAATGACCCTTCTCTCCGCAATTGTAACATCCTTGGGTGCGCCTTGAGCTTTCACCAACTTTGTTATCACCACTTCGGTTTCCCCCAAGGTTGTTCCTTCCACCATTATCTCGGTTTCCAAACCGATTTCTTCTACCAATGTTACCACCTTTCCTAAAGAACCTCCGAAAGTTCTTAGCCATGAGATTATACTCTTCGTCATCCATATCATCTTCCTCATTGCTATCCTCTTGACCATCACTATCATGTCTAGTTTGAGTATTAGTAACTTTAGCTTTAAGGGCCAAAGACTTAACCTTCTCCTTCTTGTCTTTGGTACACGCCTTGTCATTCTCAAGAATCATCTCATAGACTTTGAGATTTCCAATGAGCTCGTCAAGAGGTAGTTCCATCAAATTCTTGGCTTCTTCTATGGCTGTCACCTTTGGCCTCCACTTTACCGGAAGTGCTCGAAGAAACTTTCTCACATGGTACTTGTTGAAGAAGCTAGGATCAAGAGCCGTGAGACTAGTGATAATAGCATTGAACCTTGTGTACCCATTATCAATGGTTTCTTCATCCGAGATCAAGAACTTCTCATATTGTTGTATGAGTAGATCGATCTTGCAATCCTTTACTTGAGAGTTGCCTTGATGAGTGATGATGAGAGAGTGCCAAATTTCCTTGGCGGTCTTGCAAACATGAACCCTCTCGAACTCCCTTCGAGGTAGAGCATTATAGATCAACATCTTGGCTTCATCATGCTTGCCAAGCTTTCTCCTCTCATCATCATTAAGATCCAAGTATGGTTTTTTCACCAACAACTTTGTTTCCGAGTCTCCTACCATGTACTCAAAGTTGCCATTTTGGATGATTTCCCACAAATCAAGATCTTTGGACCTAACATAGGTCTCAAATCGGGTTTTCCAAAAGCAAAACCCATCGGTTTCTAGCAAAGGTGGTATTTGCATAGAACACCCCTCAACATAGTTCTCTTGAGCCATGGATCTATACTCTACTTTTCCAAACTTAGTTAGGATTTTAGATTTTTGGGAAAGAAGTTTTTGACTTAAAATGACTTCTCGGGAAGGCTTTAACGCTAAAAAACTTGAGTATACCGCTCTGATACCAATTGTAGAACCGTAGGAGGGGGGGGGGGTGAATACGGTTTCTTCGGCTTTTTAGATGTGTGGAAAACTAGAAGGGGGGGTTGAATAGTTTTACGTCTTTTTAATTTTATTATGAAAACTTGGTTTAGTTTTAAAACCTTGTTTGCTTTTAAATATTTGATTCAATCTTATGTGAACTCAAATCTTGAACAATATGAACAAGTATATCTAAGTATGAACAATAATAATAATGTAAGCTAAGTATGTGAAATCAACACATGCATAATATAAACAATTCTAGCTATATACAAGAGATAAGTACGTAATCGTTTATCTTATAATCCTCAGTTATATTTTGTATGAAAACTATACTTGATCGAAATGATCAATTATATGTATGTAACCTTTTTAGTTTGATTTTAAAAACTTTGTTTTGTGAATGAAACTTTCGTTTGATCTTTAAGTAAAATCAATACTAGCACTATATGAGCAACTATATATATACGTCTACGTCTACAAATGTAATAACGATATAAGCAAGATAATAAGTAAGATATGGAAAGATCTAACCGCGAGACAAAGGATTTATAGTGGTTCGGCTACAAGGACACCTTCCTTGCCCTACTCCACTCCTCGAGTCACCTACTCGAGAGTTTTCTTCACTATGTCAACAAGCTCCTTATGGCGGAGAAACCTTACACGCCAATATACACACCACTTACACACCAAAGCTTCGTCACAACGAAATCACACCTTCTTCACAACTACTTCACACCAACTGACTACACACCTATCTTCAACACACCAATAGTCTTCACTACAATCTAGTTCACGCCTATCTTCTACACACCAATAATCTTCACTACAATCTACTAGCCAATCACACTATCTATATTCCTAATCACAACTATCTACAATCAAATATTCACAACACACTACACAAAGATATATGTAGATATTCTTGATGATGCACCAACAACTTGGATGTGGAGGTCACAACAAGTTGTAATACTTCTTGTCTTGGAGGATAGAAGTATTCTTCTCTTGCACTTGAGAGGATGATGTAAGAATCACTTTGAAACAAAGGATTATGTATTTATGATCAAAGGATTTGGAGAATAGAAATGAGATCTAGAACAGAAAGTTTTGGGGTGCAAAAGGTGAGGAAAAAATCCAGGTTTAAGGTGGTATTTATAGGCAAAAGAATCTGACAGAGGAGCGTGGCCGGTCCCCTTAAATCATGGCCGGCCCCCTTAAAATTAAGGGGACCGCCCTTTATAATTAAGGGGGCCGCCCAGCTGAAACGGCCAGATTCTTTGTCTTTTAGTGGGGAAAGTTTATTTGGTGAAAAACTAACTGTTTTTGGTTAAAAATTTGAATTCATATATTTAGTATGAATAAAACATTTTTCTTTATTACCAAAAGTGTTTTTCAAAAATATATAATATGTTTATATAATTAAATAAACTTTGCATTAGTTAATTAAATACCCCTTTGATCATAAATTGCACTAAACACTTTGTTTATTCATACCTTAAGTGATTTGGATGTAAAGAGAAATATTAATCACTAAATACTTGTTTATGTCACAAGTTTTAGTTCTATGAGTTTATATTTTGTGATAATCAAAACATAGAGATATTGATAACATGTTAATAATGTTTTTAGACATTAATTTATGTCAACAATCTCCCCCTTTTTGATTATTACAAAACCTTAAACTCAATATATCTAAAACTTGTTTTTAGACAAGTATTATAGAGTTTACATTTCTCTTCTCCCCCTTTTTGTAAAATCAAAAAGGTTAAGCCGAGTAAGCTTCGCGAGGGAAGTTTAAACGGGTAGAATGCTCCCCCTTGATGTATGCTCCCCCTCATTTGAGAGCACCAAGGGAACGAGCTATGGAGATCTTTGCTACAAAAATATTTTAAGAGAGCAAGATACACATATATGCAAGGCAACAATTATGCAACTAAACAAAGATTCATTCAAGCATTATAGAAATGAAAAGCATTACAACACTCAATATGCTTGAAGCATATTGATAAAAATAACACAAATGAAAAGACATAGTCCTATATTGCCTAAGAGAGCACTTGGACTTGCTTGCAACCAAAGGTTGGTTGATTCGTATTTGAAAGTGTACATCATAAGCATATGGTATGCTTAGATGGTTGATGATGGAGTGTTTGGAATGAGGATGGTTGAGTTAGGGTAAGATTGTTGGATTTATGGAGGTATATGTTCGGGTCATGAATGTTGGATAGTTTGGTGGTGGAGAGTTTGTAGCGGAAGAGGTTGATTGAGGTTTTGGATGTTGTTCAAGTGAGGGTATTGGATGTGATCTAGTGAGTAGATATTCAATCCAAGTGAAGTGTTCATTGAATGCAATCATTTTTAGGAGAAAGATGCAACAAGGTTAATTGTTGACATGCTTCTCAAGTTGATTTATGTTGTGTGGTGATGAGGGTGATCTAGATGAAGGTGGATCCAAATTGCGTTGAGCAAGATGTAAGACTAAAAGAGCACTAAGCTCATGGGCTTCTTTTAGCACCTCAACGAACTTCAAGTGTTCGAAGGAAGGTGATGGTGGTGGAGCATGATAATTGTCTTGGGTGAGGGTTTGAACATGCAACATAGGAATGGCATGTGAAGTTGTAGGATGTGGTGGTGATACTCTTGGTGGTGGAGACATGTTTGAGCTTGGGTAATCATGAAAACATGATATGGGTGGAAGACATTCTTCATGAGTGGATGGTGTTTTTGTTGAATGAGCAACATGTAAAGTGTTGGTAATGAGGTTGGGATTATTGTTTTGGGATTGTGCATGCTCATCATAAGAAGGAACATTAGTCGAAGCACGAATGGATGATTTGTTGTTAAATGGATCATTTGTGTGAGAGTGAGGTTTAGGTGTTGGTTGATTATGAACAACATCGCTTGAGTTGTGAAAAGATTATGAGGTTTGAGTGTAATGGAGAAGGATATGGGTGAGTAAAGGTTTTTGATATGTAATGTTCGTGAGAAGGAGAGTGAGGTGTTAGGTAAGTAATGTTTGAAAACATAGGTGGAATTTGGTGTTGAATGTTTGACAACGTCATTTGGTTTGACGGATTTTTAAAGGAAGTTAGGCTTTCTTCTCCAAACAAGTTTCTTGGTGGTTTTGGTTTAATGGGAGAGGAAATGATGAGATGAGTGGAGATTGAGAGGAATGAGAGTGTTTATAATGTAGGATTGGTGGGATCAAGGATGGATAAACTTTGATGGAAGGTTTAGGATAGAATAGGTTTGTGAATTTTGGGAAGTGTAGGATGAAATGGGCTAAAAAATAGAAAAGGGAAACAACACATTCGACCATCAGATGGCCGGTCCCCTTAATTGGAGGCCGGTCCCCTTAATAATTAAGGGGGCCGCCTTATGATTTAAGGGGGCCGCCCATCTGGTGATTCCCAGATTGCCAGAAAAGGGTTTTTGGTAGTGCATTGCAGAAAGGTTGTGTTTTTGGTTTCAAACAAGTCCAACTCTTTGAGGCAATTAAACATAGACTAATTATGTAGGCAATTATGTAGCTAAAGCATGTTAACCAAAGAGATTAAGTAATCAAGCAATTTCATCTAGCATGCAAACATACTCATCTAGCAAGCAAAATATAAGTGCTAGCAAACAATAAGCAACATCAAGTATTTCATAACTACATAACTAGGAGGATTAATCCTAATGTGTATTATGATAGCATGGGTTTCTAGACTTGTTACAAACGAAGTCTTAATAGATAAACCATGGCCCTCTTGATTTGATTTAGTTCACTTATAAGTGTCATTTATATAAATATAGATGACAAATATGAGATCACCATGCATGATTTAAAGAGACATTTTTAGCATTATTCAACAATGTTTGAAAGTAGGTTTTCATGTAGATATGAGAGTTAATTGAATAAAATAGATTCGGTTTTACTTCAAAATGTGTTAATGAAAGGTAAATAAAATTTTCTCAATCTTTGGTTTTAATCAAAACAAAATTGTGGATATTTATTGTGAAAACATCTTACTTAAAAGTGGGATAGTTATTTGAAAAACTATTTTCCAAAATGTGAGGTTTTTGCATATTTTTAAAGATATTAGATTTTTGACAACAAATATCATTAATCATATATTTTAAAAGATGTTTGTTATAGATCTCATGCTCAAGAGGATTGGTTAAGCCTACTATTATCTCATGCTATCGTTTCTACATATCCTATGATCCTAAAGGAAGTGATGACGAAAATTAATATGTAGGATGCGAGAGTGTTGAATGGGGTATAACCTAACATCTATAGTTCCTTTGATTTCGCACGCTTATCTGACTTAATGCCATAGTCTACAAGAGCTTGTTTCATCCATAGTTTTCTTACGCGAGGAATCTAATCCTACTTCTATATTAACGATTTATCCACTTAACTCATTTCACTTCATCACCATGAGTTTCCTAATAGTGGATATAGAAGATTTCCATTTTCTATTTTGTTTGGCAATGAACAATTTTATCTTATTCCTAGGAAAGTCAACCAATGATGTTTCTAGGTTATAAGAATATAAGCAATTATGTACTAAGCATTTATCTAACTAATCATTTATCTAAGCATGCAAATTATAGTGATGAACTTAAAAGAAACGTGTACCTTTTAGTCTTCAATGGAATATCTTCAAGCACTTCAAGTGACCATGTTGACTTATAGAAGTCATTAGTAGATGATATTCCAACTTCTTCCAAGATTGACAACTTAGCCACTTGGTCCCCATTGTCTCATTGGTCCAAAGTTGTTTGGTCCAAACATATTTAACATTTGGCTAGGATGCATGTATGGTGGTAGTATTTCCCAAGGATTGTAACTTGGTAGATAATTCCACATTTGATTTCTAGTGTTATTGTAATTTTGTCTATTTTGATTTCTTCTAGGTTGAGGTGTTTTAGATCTTGGATGATGATTGTTAGGTTTTCTTGGTGGTGGAGTTTTAGATCTTAATTTAGGTTTAGAAAATCCGGTTTTGACTTTTAATGATGGTTTATAAAAACTTTTTACTTCCACATCACTTGCAATAGGTATTTTTCTATCTTCTCTAAGTATATACTTAGGTTTTGACTCTAATGGTTTTTGTTTACTAGATTCACATTCAAACTTTATATTTTTATTTTCACTAGTTGAAACATTAGTTGAGGTTAATCCTAGACCGGTTTTGTCTCCCGAAGTTTCTTGAACACTTATTATTTTCTTAAGTGGGTTACTACTATTTTTAAACTTGTCAAGTTTGAAAATTTCATCTTTAAGTTTTTCGTTTTCATTTTTAACCTCTATGCATGTTTTACATTCTATAAGAACTTCTTTTCCTTTTTTCAAATGTTGTAGTCTAATTTTTAATTCGAGTACTTCATTTTCTAATAGATTGTTAATATGTTTTAGTGACTTATTTTTAGCTATAACTTTTTGACCTAATTTGCGTAACCTATTATATTCACTATCTAGGTCTTTTTCGTCTAATGATAAATTTTCGTCACTAAAGTATTTGGTTTCGGAACGTACCTCGCTTGATGTCTTAGCCATAAGACATTTCTCCTCATTTGTGATTTCTTTCTCATCGTCATCGCTATCATTCCAAGCTCCTCCAACAAACGCCTTTTGATTTTGATTTCTTGACATCATTGGGCATTTTCCGATGAGATGATTTGGATCACCACATTTGAAGCACTTCCTATCACTTTTGCCATTTTTGTCATCTTTATTTCTTTGGTTTGCTTTCCTTTCATCATACGGTTGTCTAACCAATCTTCCTCGCCATTTGAGGAATTTCTTGAAGTCTCTTACGGCCGTCGCATATTCTTCGTCATCACTTTCGGAGGTTGAGCTATCCTCGTTACTAGATTCCTTCCTAGCTTTCAACGCAATTGACTTGCTTTGCTCTCTTTTTCCATTGACCATCTCGGAGTCTTTCTTTATTATTGCTTCGTAGACTTTCAGGTTGCCGATCAACTCATCAAGTTGAAGAGTTGACAAGTTCTTCGATTCTTCAATCGCCGTAACTTTAGCTCGCCATTTTGGATGAAGAGCCCTAAGAAATTTCCTAACAAAATTCTTACTAGAAAAATTCTCATCAAGTGCTTTTAAACTTGTGATAATAGTGTTAAATCTAGCAAAAGCATTATCTATTGATTCCTCCTCCGGAATCGTAAATTGTTCATATTGTTGAACAAGAAGATCTATTTTGTTATCTTTAACTTGACTATTACCTTGGTGAGTGATTAGTAAAGAATCCCAAATCTCTTTTGCGGTTTTACACATAAAAATTCTTTCATATTCTTTGCGTGGTAACGCATTATAAATAACCATTTTAGCCTCATTATTTTTTGATAGTTTCTTTTTCAAATTATCATTTTGTTTTTCAAAAGATACAATTTCATCCTTTTTAGTTTCAAAATTATATTGAATAGGAGGAAATTCACCAAAGGTAATAACATGCCAAAGATCTAGATCCTTTGATTTCACATAAGTTTCGAATCGATTTTTCCAATATAAAAATCCATCACTTTCAAATAGTGGTGGTCTTTGCATAGATTGCCCTTCTAAATATTTTTCAGATTCCATAGATCGTTACAAGTTTTAAAATACAATATATTTTAAAAATCTTGCTAGACGTGGCTCTGGTACCAATTGTGGAAAACTAGAAGGGGGGGTTGAATAGTTTTACGTATTTTTAATTTTATTATGAAAACTTGGTTTAGTTTTAAAACCTTGTTTGCTTTTAAATATTTGATTCAATCTTATGTGAACTCAAATCTTGAACAATATGAACAAGTATATCTAAGTATGAACAATAATAATAATGTAAGCTAAGTATGTGAAATCAACACATGCATAATATAAACAATTCTAGCTATATACAAGAGATAAGTACGTAATCGTTTATCTTATAATCCTTAGTTATATTTTGTATGAAAACTATACTTGATCGAAATGATCAATTATATGTATGTAACCTTTTTAGTTTGATTTTAAAAACTTTGTTTTGTGAATGAAACTTTCGTTTGATCTTTAAGTAAAATCAATACTAGCACTATATGAGCAACTATATATATACGTCTACGTCTACAAATGTAATAACGATATAAGCAAGATAATAAGTAAGATATGGAAAGATCTAACCGCGAGACAAAGGATTTATAGTGGTTCGGCTACAAGGACACCTTCCTTGCCCTACTCCACTCCTCGAGTCACCTACTCGAGAGTTTTCTTCACTATGTCAACAAGCTCCTTATGGCGGAGAAACCTTACACGCCAATATACACACCACTTACACACCAAAGCTTCGTCACAACGAAATCACACCTTCTTCACAACTACTTCACACCAACTGACTACACACCTATCTTCAACACACCAATAGTCTTCACTACAATCTAGTTCACGCCTATCTTCTACACACCAATAATCTTCACTACAATCTACTAGCCAATCACACTATCTATATTCCTAATCACAACTATCTACAATCAAATATTCACAACACACTACACAAAGATATATGTAGATATTCTTGATGATGCACCAACAACTTGGATGTGGAGGTCACAACAAGTTGTAATACTTCTTGTCTTGGAGGATAGAAGTATTCTTCTCTTGCACTTGAGAGGATGATGTAAGAATCACTTTGAAACAAAGGATTATGTATTTATGATCAAAGGATTTGGAGAATAGAAATGAGATCTAGAACAGAAAGTTTTGGGGTGCAAAAGGTGAGGAAAAAATCCAGGTTTAAGGTGGTATTTATAGGCAAAAGAATCTGACAGAGGAGCGTGGCCGGTCCCCTTAAATCATGGCCGGCCCCCTTAAAATTAAGGGGACCGCCCTTTATAATTAAGGGGGCCGCCCAGCTGAAACGGCCAGATTCTTTCTCTTTTAGTGGGGAAAGTTTATTTGGTGAAAAACTAACTGTTTTTGGTTAAAAATTTGAATTCATATATTTAGTATGAATAAAACATTTTTCTTTATTACCAAAAGTGTTTTTCAAAAATATATAATATGTTTATATAATTAAATAAACTTTGCATTAGTTAATTAAATACCCCTTTGATCATAAATTGCACTAAACACTTTGTTTATTCATACCTTAAGTGATTTGGATGTAAAGAGAAATATTAATCACTAAATACTTGTTTATGTCACAAGTTTTAGTTCTATGAGTTTATATTTTGTGATAATCAAAACATAGAGATATTGATAACATGTTAATAATGTTTTTAGACATTAATTTATGTCAACAAGATGTTTAAAAAACTTTAGGCCAAAGAGAACACCAAGTGGTTGTACAATAATCCAACAACCACTAACATAACCAAAGTATATAAAGCAAGTAAAGAACACAACGATATATACTGGTTCGGGATGGGGGGTTTATACCATCCGTACGTCCAGTTGCGAATCCGTGACTCCGATACTATTCACTAGTATAATCCTTTCGGTGGACTACAAACCGTTACAATTCACTCCACCGATATTCACCAATATCGATGCTTACAAAGAAGAAGTTACTCACACGGTATTCCGCCCTCGGAAACCACCCAAAAGAATCTCACGATTTGACTTTACCTAAGGGTCACCAAGACCACTACCAAGACTTCTCACCGGAAGTATCAAACCCCAACTAGATCCCCAATGATCTAGGCTTGGTCACCAAGACACAAGACTTCCCTTACAAACAATTAAATGAATGAAAGAATGTTTGTTCAATCAAGTCCTAACCTAACCTAGAG
The DNA here is from genome assembly GCA_030686995.1 of Artemisia argyi. NCBI lineage: Eukaryota > Viridiplantae > Streptophyta > Magnoliopsida > Asterales > Asteraceae > Artemisia > Artemisia argyi. The sequence goes on along the minus strand of CM060681.1, from coordinate 84,585,558 downwards.
ACTCGATTGTAATAGAAAGGGTATAAGAAAGAAGACCCTCGACACAATCACAAGAGTGGATTGGGTTCTTGTGATTCTTCCATTGAAAATAGATGTGTTCTTCCAAAGATGTTAATGTGAAAATCAAGAACACAAGATTAGAGATTGAGATAGAGATTTGAGAGTGTTTAGAGAGAAAGAATAATGGCAAGGGGTGAGGAATATAAGAGGCAAGGGTGGTATTTATAGGCCAAGAACCCAAACTTGGGAATTTTTACCGAGGCTGGCGCGTCACCCACGCGTCAGCGCGCCAGGCGTCTGTAAGATTTTCCCAAGTGTTGGGTGTTTGGATCCTACAAATACGTATCCTTGCTAAACCCCCAATTGTACTTCACACTAAACCTTAACATTAATCATTCTAAGGTTTACCAACTCAAATAGCCAATTTGGAAATCATTTGTGAAGTGTTTAAAGAGAAACCAAATTACCAAGGGTTTAAAGTGTAGATAGGGTAATTTGGAAGGGGTAGAAGTGTATCTTCTCACATGGCATAGAAAATAGAGAAAGAATATGCCAAGGAATATTCCAATGCTTGGGGGAAAGAATGAGATGGAGGGTTGAGGTGAAATGGTTTGAATTGGATGGCGGAGATCAAAGGGAGCCTCCCTTGGTTTTCAAACAATTTGGCATGTAATGAATGTGGATGGTTGAGATGATCTCATTTGAAATGGATGGCTAAGATCAAGCATAGGTTAGGGTTGAGAAAGGATATTCCAAAGGAATATGCTTTGCTTGGGGGGGGGGGGGGGAAGGAGAGATCAATGGTTGAGATCAAGCACATGTGGTGGCATAGATAGGAGAGATTGGATGGATGGTTGAGATGTGTTTGATTTGAATTCAATGGCTAGGATCAAGCATATGTGATGAAGGGTTGGATGGATGGTTGTGATGTGTTGTAATTTGAAATCAATAGCTTAGATGAGAGGAGCCATATTAGGGTTTCAAACAATTCCCCATTTTTTAGAAATGAAGGGATGAGATGTGTTGTAAGGGAATGAATGGTTTCGATGTAGTGTGTAAGGGAATATGTAAGGGTGTAAGAGATTGTGTAAGAGAATATTTGATTTGGATATGATTGGTTTTGTCTTATGTATAAATGGGATTAAGAGAGGATTAAGACATAATCTAATTGTCATTAAGAAAAAGGTCTGGACAATTAATATTATAAGTTGAGAAAATCATAGGTTACTTATAAGTTCAAGTAACACAATGTCGAGAACCCATAGTTTCATATCTCGTGTCTTTCCACGACTCGACGTTCTCAACTAATACCTTGGTTCAAACAAGTTAAGTGCTTTGCCTTGATGTAAAGCATAACCCAAGTGGGAAAGGATGCGTTTACGCAAAGTGACTTTTAACTTAGTTTGATCAATAAAGGAGTAAACCCGTTACGTAATTAGAGAAGACGTAAGCACGGGATATGAGTATATGGATGCTTCAACACGATGTCACGTGAAATATATAAGCTCCCTAAGTTCAGAAAAGCCTTGGCTAGAGGCGATAGTTAGAAAACATGAGTTGGCGATTTCCCGTAAATGGGTGTTCTAAAAGTGGGATCTCTCAAGTCTCAAAACTCGTTTCGAGTGTTCTCAATTAAGCACATAACATATTCATACCTGTATTGAATGATCCACATTTTTCGGGTAAGGGAGAAGCCGACTTTCAAAATTCGCCCGGAACCATACAGACTCCTGGCGCGTCACCTGCGCGTTGACGCACGGGCAGCGCGCCAGGAGCAGACATTGGCTCTGGTGATTTTGAGCTAACGTTTGTTATTTTATGTGTTTCGATGGTTTATTTGTCATCATTAAAACATAAAGAGATCTTGATTATGTTGCCTCAACAGAAGATAAAACTAAGCATCCTTAACGGAGCCAAACCTAAACCTAACAGATCTAAAGTCGAAACCCAAGGCAGCATCAAGCCATCGATGACGGACCACAACAGACCTGAGCAGAGGAGACCGGAAGGCAACTGATCTGAGCAGAACAGCGGTGGCGACAGCGAACGGTGTCAGGCGGCGGCAGTTGGGAGATGATAGATATGTGGGTAAGGACTTTTATTGAAGGAAGAGAAAGTACAAAAAAGGTCCGGCCGGCCGGCCAAAACAAACCACCAGATTTATTTAGAGAGAGGGTGAAGTTAGGTTTGAGGATATTTTAGAGAGAGGTAGGAGGAAATTTTAGAAATTAACATCACCATTCTAGAAAATCAAAAATTACTTGAGACCAACCAATTAGGGTGATTCCCTAAATTACTTGAGACCAACCAATTAGGGAATCACCCTAATTGGTTAATCTCTAGTAATTTTTGATTTTCTAGAATGGTGATGTTATATGTTATGTTGATTCTTTTGAGGTTAATCGCCTATTGTTTTTGATGCTACGAAGTATCGAATTATCAAAATTTATCTAAACAACCGAGGTTTTAAGCATGAATTTTATTCTTTGACTTTATGCTTACTTTTATACGAACTTGTTTGTTATTGCTTAAAGTTATTTTATATGTTTCTCGACATAAAACGTATAATCGAAACGTATAATCGAAAATTATTGTACGTTGAAAAGAAGAAAAAAAAGTACTCAACGTTGCAACACATGACTATCCTGTTAATCTTAGTGATCAATGTTACACAACTCCAAGGTTAAGTTTGTTGTTGGGTGTATGATATATGAAACTATAGAACTTTGTATGCATTTTTAAAACTAACATCACATGTATACCTTCTCAGTATGAACATTACCCAAACAACCAAATTCGTCAGCTTTAACTTGTGAACAGTTTTATAAATTTAAATGGGTCAAACATTATGAGCTACTTATGTATATTCCATTCATATTTGTAACACGACATGCCTATAAAACAAGTATATATACTTGTATGTCATTGATTCTTCTAGTAGTATGACGTTTGAAATTTAACATACAAAACTCATATAAGGTCTATAATAAATTAACACAGTATGAACAGGTTGGAGTACCGTAACAACCGAATTTGTTAATTAACAGCAATTCTAATCTAATAATTTGAATTTATATATGGGGCAAATCGTACAAAAAGATATTACACTTATGTCAATTTACATTTTAAGTGCTCAATTTTATTTTTCTCAATTTAAAGTATTCAAGTTATTTTTTGTGCAATGAAAGGTTTTTTCGAGTTTTCGAAATATGTTATCAGACATTATTTTTATTATTATTTTTATTTTTTATTATTATTTTTTAATTGGTTATTAATATGATGTATCATTATAATTAATTATTTAAAAGTTTTTTTTTTATTTATTTTTTAATGATATTTACCTTTCGAAATATGACATTACAATACAATGGCAGGTAGCCGGGCAATTATGAACTGGAATCGCTTTTGAAACGTCGAATACATCTTCCATTGCATAAAAATTTTACTTCGATACTTTATATTAGGGAAAAAAAGTAGAGTACCTAAAATTCAAATTAACCTTTAAATATGATATTTTTTTATGTGATTTAACGATATATATATTATGAGCTACTAGTGCGCATTTTCCATTGACATTTGTAATAGAGAAAAGTCCAAAATACATCCCTAACGTATGTCAAATGATACGTTTACATCCTTTTTCTTTTTTCGTCTCAAATATCATCCCTCCGTTAGTAACTTTGGAACAAAACCATCCCTCTGTTAGAAATATCAGTTAATGAGGACTAACGATGCAAATTACTTTCCGTTATCTCCTAACAAGAGTTAAAATATTTGCATCGTTAGTCCTCATTGAATTAAAATATTGCATCGTTAGTCCTCATTAACTATAGAGTTAAAATATTTGCATCTTTAGTCCTTATTGAGTTAAAATATTTGCATTGTTAGACCTCATTGAGTAAAAATATTTGCATCGTTAATCCTCATTGACTATAGAGTTAAAATATTTGCATCGTTAGTCCTAATTAAGTTAAAATATTTGCATCATTTCCATCGCCTCCACCCACCACCGCCACCACCACCCACCAACACCCACCACCACCACCGCCACCACCACCGCCACCAACCACTACACACCACCACCACCACCACCACCACCCACCACTACCCACCACCACCACCACCCACCACCCACCACCACCACCGCCACCCACCACCCACCACCCACCACCACCACCGCCACCCACCACCACCACCCACCAACACCCACCACCACCCGCCACCTACCACCGCCACCCACCGCCACCCACCACCACCACCCACCACCGCCACCCACCACCACCCACCGGTGCAACCCACCACCACCATCGCCACCACCACTGCCACCAACCACTACACACCACCACCACCACCCACCACTACCCACCACTACCATCGCCACCCACCACCACCCGCCACTACCACCACCACCAACCAACACCCACCACCACCACCGCCACCCACCACCACCACCGCCACCCACCACTATATTTGGTGGGTGGCGGTGGTGGTGGTGTGTAGTGGTGGGTGGTGTGTAGTGGTAGGTGGCGGTGGTGGTGGTTGGTGGCGGTGGTGGGTGTTGGTGGGTGGTGGTGGTAGTGGTAGGTGGTGGTGGTAGTGGTGGGTGGTGGTGGGTAGCGGTGGTGGTGGTGGTGGGTAGTGGTGAGTGGTGGTGGCGGTGGTGGGTAGTGGTGGGTGGTGGTGGTGGTGGTGGTGTGTAGTGATTGGTGGCGGTGGTGGTGGTGGGTGGCGCCGGTGGATTGCGATGGTGGGTGGCGGTGGTGGGTGGTGGTGGTGGGTGGCGGTGGTGGTGGTGGGTGTTGGTGAGTGGTGGTGGGTGGCGGTGGTGGTGGTGGGTGGTGGTGGCGGTGGTGGGTAGTGGTGGATGGTGGTGGTGGTGGTGTGTAGTGGTTGGTGGCAGTGGTGGTGGTGGGTGGTGGTGGGTGGCGGTGGTGGTGGTGGGTGTTGGTGGGTGGTGGTGGTGGCGGTGGTGGGTGGTGGCGATGGTAACGATGCAAATATTTTAATTCAATGAGGACTAATGATACAAATATTTTAACTCTATAGTCAATGAGGACTAACGATGCAAATATTTTAACTCAATGAGGACTAACAATGCAAATATTTTAACTCAATAAGGACTAACGATGCAAATATTTTAACTCTATAGTCAATGAGGACTAACGATGCAATATTTTAACTCAATGAGGACTAATGATGCAAATATTTTAACTCTTGTTTGGAGATAACGAAAAATAATTTGCATCGTTAGTCCTCATTAACTGATATTTCTAACGGAGGGATGGTTTTGTTCCAAAGTTACTAACGGAGGGATGATATTTGAGACGAAAAAAGAAAAAGGATGTAAATGTATCATTTGGCATACCTCAGGGATGTATTTTGGACTTTTCTCTTTGTAATATTGTTGCATCCTACAAAATCTAGTACTCGGTATATAACTACGACCTTTATGGAATAGATTATTATTATTATTTTTTTGAGCATCGTATAAATTAATTGACTAATGATAATTCAACAAAGCAATTTGCGGCTACGATGTAGTGCACTAGGGTTAACAATCAAAATGTTGTATTATTGAACAACAAACCGAAAGATCGAAATACGGAAACTAGATACCTTAGAGATGATCACAAGTTACACACAAAAAATAAGAACATATTTTTGGACGATCATACGAGAAGATCCAGAATACATACACAAAAGTTAGCCGAAAGCTTATGTTTATTACACCACGATCGGTTAAAGGAAATAATACAAAGAATGCGTTTCTTGAGAATCAACCCCTCACCTCCTTTTATAGAGGTAATGGAGTCGAAAATCTTTGCACAAACCGACTTGGACCTGGGCTTCCTTCCAGCCGACTAGATCTACAAACACCCTACAAAGCTATTACTTGCCTTGCAAGCTTACATAAGGAAACTAAATACATTATCATAATTGACTATCCTAATCGACTATGATTAATCCTAACTAGGCTCGTACACCAATACTAGCAATTTCCACCTTAGTGGCAAGACTAATTAACGCAGACACCAAATATCTCCATACAATACTTGAAGGGAAATGTTTTATAAAAGTATCATACTTGCCACCATTTCTTATTTTGTGTATCGAACAAAAAATTTCCTTATACGGATACTTTTCTTTCAAATTCGTCCTTTTTGAGGTACTTTGTGACTTTTTTGCCCTTCAGCAAATTAAAATTCCTATTAGCTGAGAAGGGCAAAATGTCACAAAATACCCCTAATAAGACCGAATTTGAAAGATTAATAGCCGTATAAGGAAAAAATTGTTTGATACACAGAAAACAAAATGGTTGCAAGTGTAATACCTTTATAAAACATTTGCCCATACTTGAACACGGGACCTCGAACCGCCTTAGTAAAAGCGTTAGGTGCATTATCTTCCATGTCTATCACTACTTTGATCTCTTTAGATTCTACGATCTCCTTGATAAAGTGAAACCTCACGTTGATATGCTTCGTCCTCTCATGAAACATTACATTTCTTAAGAGAAAATGGCAAAAATGGTCCCTGGGAATTTTGAAAAGTGGAAAATGGCAAAATTGGTTCTTGGATTATTGATATGTGGCAATATTGGTCCTTTGGATAACTTTGGAAAGTGTACAATTTCAGTCCCTCACCTTTTGCAAAATTACAAAATTGATCCTTGTGTTTTGCTATCTAAAACCAAACCGGACCCTTAATATCTTAAAACCAAATCCACCTTAATCCAATCCAAGCCCAAAATCCAACCCCAGGCCCATCACTACCCCACGGCCCACTCCCCCTTTTGATATCAAACACACAGGGTCAAACAGTCAAAGCCGGTCAAACCATGGTCAAACAACCATCTTCCCCATCTTCTTCCCCGTAATTCCCTCCTCCATGTCTCCCCCCTCCTCTCACCTTTTCACCAAACTTACCATCCACAATTAATGCGCCCCATCTACCAAACCAACCCCCACCACCACCTCATTAATACTCTCACCCATCCCACTAATTTTGCCCCGTTTCATTTTTGGCGCCAAATTTCAATCAACAGCTCAGATGCATCAAAGTTTAATTGGACGGTGGGGATTTAGTCAAGAGTCAAAGGAGAAGCCAGGGGGAGTGCTAATTTTCAAAAGGAAGCCATGTGGGAGAGTATAGGGATTATTACTGAATCGTAGTATAAGTAGCAGTTGTAGAAGCCATATATGGCATGTAACATTGTAATTTTAGTTAATTTTAATGCTTAATTATCTGTTGTAATCAGTTTTCAATCAATGGAAGTTTAATTTTAAGTTTATCTTCTGTCTCTAAATTCTAGGCTTTATTCAAGAATTTTAAGTTTCAAAATAAGTTCATTAGATGTTACAAGCTAGTCACAAGCCCACATAAACTCAATATAATCAATTTTCAGAAGTTTTTTAAGCTGTGAGATCATTGGAACCAAAGTTTCATAAAAATACTTAAAAATAGAAAAAAAATCAAAATAAAATAAAAAGGGCATGATCAAGAGTTGAAGAAGATTGGAGCTCAGTGATTCTGGATTGCTGTGGGTATTAAAGGCTTGTGGAAGCCAAATAGGTTGGTCCTTGGTGCATGGTTTACTCATTTTGGCAGGATGGCTCTTGTAAGCTTCAACTTTTCATTTTTACTCTTTTTAAGTGTATTAGTGGTGTTTGTTGCTTATTATTGTGTACTTTGCTTATATATCACTTATTAGATTAGTTGTGATCAGTAGCTTGTAGTTTGGACTTATTTGAATCCAGTTTCATTGTAATCTGTGTTTATAAAGGGTGTTTAGATTGGACTGTGTTAGATGCTTTAGTTGGTTGTAGTGGTTATAATTGGTTCACACATCATACTCAGACCTTTAATACACCAAATCAAACTAGTCTTTGTTAGTAATAGGTTTAAAAAGTCAAAATCATCTCTAATTTGGTCTAGGATTGGTCTGTGTTGGAATATAAGAAGCATAAGCTTCATTTTAGGTCTCTATTTGATAACTTGGCTCAATTAAGTCTTCTTACATCTTAATTAGTCATAATCAACAACAAAATTAGGATCAAAGTTCATAAAAGTCAAATTTCAGGTTTACATAAAAAAGTCAAAAAGTGCCTCTTTGGCAGAAAACCAATTTTTGGGTGAATTTTATAGAATTTTGTGTTAAGTTTGAAGGTCTGAAAATTCTTGGGTGTAAAATATCACAGCTAAACTTCAAAGTCTCATTGTTAGCTTATTTTTGTGATTTTTTTTACAAGCCTGTGCACAAGCTCAAAGTGAGCTGCAGGGGAAGGTGCTCCCCTGTGCACTGCTATCAGTCCCCATTACCTATCTTTGATGGACCCCACAGGGCTAACCAGTGGGCTCCATACCCTAATTATTGGCTTATTAGAAAGCTAATAAGCCAGGCTTTTAGGCTTGGATCTTATTTTGTAGCTTATAGCTTACATGCTAGGGCTACAAGTGCCCTAAAGTTTGACCGTTTCCTGACCAAAGCTGATAACTTAACTTTTACACCAGAGTCCAAGCCCCTCCCCTGACCTCATCTGTGGGACCCAGGGTCTATACCTTGGCTTTTTACAAAGCCAATAAGCTTAGCTTATTGGCTCAGCTGTTTATTTGGCCTTCCTAAGTCTCTAGTGGACCCCACAAGCCCTCAAAGGTGCCCCTTGTGACCTGTTTTGGACTGTTAGGTACTAGGAGTGCTTATTGATTATTAACTGCTTATTTCTTGTGATTATTGGTTCCATTTGGCTTGTTATAAGTAGTTCACAATCTGTTTTAAGCTTATTTGTGTTTACAACATCATTTGGTAACATTTACAAATCCATTAAAGTCATAATAAGCTAAATAACTTATATGTCAAGTCAATAAGCTCACCAAATAGCTTAGTTTTTAGTTTCAGCAAAGTTACATTCACAAAAGTTGTTCATAATCAGTCCATAAGCAATTGTGAAAAAGAAAATTCTAAAAAATCCAAATTTAATAGAAGTGATAGCTTCTATTTAAGCCAATTGGCTTATTTCCTCAGCTTATTTATAAGCAAATCTGATTTTTATATTTTTCCTAGGCTTCTGATAGTTAAAAATATTTTTTGTAATTTTCTCAGATTTTTCTTTCATCATTTGGTATTTTTCTTAATTTAAGTTAGTTTTTAATAATTAATAAATATTTAATAATTAATATTAATTAATTAGAAAATCAGAAAAATACAAATTTAGTTTTAAAATTAGTTTTTAGTTATTTTAAATTTTTTCCAAATTTTATTTTCAATTTTCTAGTGTAATTTCATAATTAATTAGAATTTAGGGTAATTTAAATAATTAAAAAGTAATTAATAATTAGCTAATAATTAATTAAAAAGTCTTAAAAATATATTTTCAGTTCTAAAATTAGTTTTATAGTATTTTAGATTTTTCTAAGTTTAAATTTTATTTTTCTAGGTTAATTTCTGATGAGGCGAAAAATGAACCACTTTTAGGGGGTCATTTAAGCCTGGAATTGAATTTATTTGATCAAATATTACCCTAAATCGTTCCTTTTGAGATTTTAGGTACTTTGGGAGTGAAATCTGGAAAAGGAAGCAATTTGGACGTTTTTGGAGCATAAAAGTGAAGAAAACGCCAAAGACTTAATTTTCCATGCTGAGAACAGTACCTGACGGCGTCAAGAGGAAGATCCTGACGGCGTCAAGAGTAAAAGTGGTGACGACCCAGTGCAAACCTGACGGCGTCACAACAAGGGCATCAAGACTAAATTTTGTGACGGCCTGCATTAGGAGAATACATGACGGCGTCAGACCCAGATCTAGGCAGTCCGAGGAACTATTTGGTGGCGAGATGACGGCGTCAGACATTTGTTCTTGACGCCGTCACCTATCAAATTCTATATATAGTTTTCTATTTTTCATTCATAAGGGGAGGAACTTGTGTGGAGAAACTAGGGCCGAACTTTGTAAACCCTAGCTCATATTTTACAGTACTTTCAAGGGTTTTCACCTCTTGAATCCTTTCATGTTCTATTAAGATAAGACTTCTCTTAATTCAATCAATATGTCTATGTGTTGGTTGACTATATCATGTGCTTGTCTTGATTTTAACATGCTAGGCTAGATCTATCTTGTGTTTGCTTGGATCTAATGAAACCTAGATGTTAATTATTTGTTGATTACTTGTTTATGGTGGTATTCGATGAATGATTTCAATGTTAGGCTTAAGAAAACTGGCAGATCTCCATTGTGTAACATGCTTGAACGTCTTAGAAAAAATGAACCGATGTGTACTAGGTTTTATTGGTTGTATTTAATGCATGAGTAAATTCTAATGATCCCATGTTAGGAGCTTCTTAGCCGGCTCGACATAGGAGTGAAGTAGGTGCTCTTAGGATTGGGGAAATAAGTACGCCACCCCATGAATGGTATTAAGGAATACAATCCATCATCCACGCAACTATAACAAGTAATTAACGTGTAAAAGATATCTGGGGAGTAGTGAAATCTAGGTAAACACATTTCTCCCACATATTGCCCACAACTTTAGTATAATTTAGTTTAATTTCATTTTTAGTATTTTATTTTGATTGCATCTTAGTATTGGGTTAGTTGACTAGCAACTAATTCCGCCCAACTCCTTAAACTCGAGATTTTTACTTGCTTTCTAAAAAATTATAAAAATACAAAAAGAATCATCCCTCATCTCTAGACCTAGTCTTTAGGTTTTCTAATCCTAGCGACACTATTCCTAGCTGAACGATCAATCCCCCGGTACTTGTCATTATACTATACTACATCGATCACGTACACTGCCTGGTGGGGGTTGTAAGCTTCTCAAGATCCTTTGAGAGGTAAAACCTGGTGCAAACCCCACGCTACCAATTTCATAATTATTTGTATTTTAGGTTAATTTAATTATTTAAAATTAAATAGGAAATTAGTGTTTAATTAATAATAATTATATAAATAGTGTAAAAATTAATTTTCTTTTTCTTAAAATTTTCTTTAATCATTAGGTTTGTAAAAATATCATTTTTATACCCGTAGCCTTTTTAGATAATCAAATTCACTTTTTGTTACGTACGTTCGTTCCCGTTTATAAGCAAAACGTACGTTTTTAGGTTTTAACAAAATTCTTCTTATTCTAAATTCAAGTAATCAATCATATAGCTTTCCTAAGCTATTTTATTTCATAATTCTTAAATAATTCTCATCACAACCCTTTTTCCTGTGAAAAATCATCCGATCACAAGCACGCTGAAGCACAATTCACACCTCGTCGGGACTTAACGACCTGATGATAACCTATATTACCCGGAGATTGACTCTAGGCTATTTGATTTTGTTGACCATTCCTTGGTCAATATAGGTTGACTGTTTAGGGCAAATCAAATTTTGGTGCCGCTGCCGGGGAGGTGTGCGCGTTTCTGTAGCGTTTTTCGAGATTAGTGTTATTTCACCATCACCACTGTAAAAATCCACCACTTTTGTAAATTTTCAAATCAAAACACAACAAAGTCAGTAACACTTTTCCTAAAGTGTTAAAACACAAAAAAAAAAAAATTAATTAAAAACAACAAAACAGATCGTAACGTTTTCTGAATCGGGTTTCTTTTAAGGTGATTCTTAAAGAGATACGATTGTGGCTAACGAGACAATACCAAAAATATTGTCCAAAAGTTTTTCACCCATACACAAAAACCAAAAAACATCCGTCTTTTCTTGTGAATAATTATACGTAAAAATAAACCGTCGCAAACCAAGACAGAACACCTACTAACTGGGGGTGTGAACATAATAAGTTCCCAAACATAAGATCAAAACTTGCCTTTGTATCCCTGTGAGTGGTGTATCTTTCTTAAAGAAGCCACTTGCTTGTGATTATTGGTTTAAGTTCACTGTTGATTTGTCTCAATTTTGTTTTGATTGGTTTTTATCCCTAGTGCATGCGCACTCGTTCTTCAAGGTCTGCTAGCCCATTACGTGAGCTTGTTAGGAAACCTCGAAGACCTCGTAGACGTTCAGCACCAACAGTCGGATCTGAGATCCGTACTGTTGCCACATCTGTTGTCACTATGGTGGAAGACCGCCCCATGTGTGAGCTTCTCCAAGCACCCATCGAGGGTTACAGAGATGCCATTATTGTTCCAGCCATCGTGGCTGATAATTTTGAGCTCAAAACCGGGTTACTCAATCTTGTAACCTCAAGTCAATTCTACGGTTTTGAGAGGGACGATCCTCATGCTCACATTCGATGGTTCAATAAAATCACATCGACCATCAAGTACAAGAAGGTCCCTTGTGAAGCAATCAAACTTCTTCTCTTCCCATTCTCCCTCGAGGGACAAGCCCGGATTTGGCTTGAAAAACAACGTCCTCGATCTATTGAGACATGGAAAGATCTTGTCAAAAAATTTGTGAATGAATTCTTCCCACCTTCCAAGACCACGAGTCTTAAGAACGAAATCACCAAGTTCACTCAGAAATATGATGAATCTTTTGGTGAAGCGTGGGATCGTTTCAAAGAATTACTTCGCAAGTGTCCACATCATGGTTTCTCAGAGTTGATGCAACTCGATACTTTCTACAATGGCGTGAGCCAAGCTGATCAGGATTCTCTCAATGCCTCCGCGGGAGGTAACTTCTTGAGTAGAACCACCAAAGAAGCTTTACAGATCATAGAAAACAAGTCCAAGGTCCGCTCTACACGAAGCAAACCGATTGTTTCTCAAATCAAAGCGGGTCCTTCCACTTCATCTTCTGTGGGTCAATCTAGCACGGATGCTAAGATTGACAAGCTCATTGAAGCTATTCAAGCTTTGGTTCTCGCCCAGCAAAAGGATTTTCCCAAAGTTTCCTTTCCACAACATCCTCCACCTGCTGAGGTTAAAAAAGTGGAAGTCTGTGTGACTTGTGGTGGGCCGCATGCCTACTACAATTGCACAGCTACTAATGGTACTCCATATGAAGCTCATGCTGTTCCCGGGTCCCAAAATCAAGGAGGCAATCAATACCGCCCTCCTATGGACCCAAACTATCGTCCTCACCACTATCCTGGGCCTCCCGGTTTTAATCAAAACCAAAATGTCCAAAACCGTGGCTAAAATTAAAATAGAGTAAACCAAGGTTTTCAAAACCAAGGTAACTTCAATCAGGGTCACGGTTTTCAAAATCAAAACCAAGGTTTCCAAAATCAAGGTTTCCAACATCAAAATCAAGGAAACTTTAACCGGAACCAAGGTCAGGGTAATTTCAATCCCGGGAATTTTCATGGCAACAACAACCAGAATCAAGCGAATTTCCAACATCAAAATCAAGGAAATTTCAACCAAGGTCCCAACCAAAACAATCGAGCTCAGAATTTCAATAATCCACCTCAAGCTATTGTTCCTACTGGGCCTTCATCTGATGAGTTGTTAAAGCAATTCATGAAATCCCAAGAAGAGTTGAACAAGTTGCTGGTCAGCCAGATTTCTGATATCAAGAAGTCTTTAAATGATAGACCCTTGGGCTCAGGTACTACTTTACCGAGCAACACGATCGCTAACCCGAGGGGTGATGCTAAGGCGATCACAACAAGAAGTGGTGCTTCATATGATGAACCAGCGATTCCTACTACCTCTTCTTCCTCTCCTCCAAAGGTAGTGGAACGTGAACCTGAGGTGACAAAGGACAAAGTGAGACCTCCTAGTTCACGAAGTACATCACACGTCCAACCTCAGGTTATTCCAGAAACCAGATGTAAGCCTGGAGTTGTCTTTGAACCACTAGAAACTCCAGTGGACAACCCTAAATCCAAGACTTCTATTCCTTATCCATCACGTCTCAATGAACAAAAGCTCCGTAAAAAGGCTAGTCACCAAATGGATAAATTTTTCCAAATCTTCCAAGATTTGCACTTTGACATTAGCTTCGCGGACGCTATTCTCTTGATGCCCAAGTTTGCATCAACAATCAAGAATCTGTTAAGTAATAAGGAAAAACTCTTTGAAATGGCTAGAACTCCTCTGAATGAGCATTGCTCAGCAGTTCTCTTGAAAAAGCTTCCCGAGAAGCATGGAGACCCCGGGAAATTCTTCATTCCTTGTATTTTTTCGGGTATGGTTGAATGCTTCGCCTTGGCCGATCTAGGTGCTAGCATTAACCTGATGCCATATTCTGTGTGGAAGAAACTCTCTCTTCCCGAACTCACTCCCACGTGCATGACTTTAGAGCTTTCCGATCGATCGATTTCTCGTCCACTGGGCATTGCCGAGGACGTATTCGTTAAAGTGGGAAAGTTCCATTTTCCGGCAGATTTTGTGATTGTTGACTTTGATGACGATTCAAGGGTCCCTCTCATTCTTGGAAGGGGATTCCTTAGAATTGGGCGTGCTCTCATCGATGTATTTGAGCAAGAGATCACATTGCGTGTCGGAACTGAAGCCATCACCTTCAACCTCGATCAACTTCGAGGTACTCCTCCAATTATGACTCTGAATCGGTGAACCAAATAGATATCATCGATATTTCTGCTGAGGAGTACTCTGAAGAGGTTTTGGGTTTCTTTGATGATTCTCCGAGTGAAAATCTCACTCCATCATTTCCAATTCTTCTCCTTCCCTCACTCCGTTTGAGGGAAATGACTTCATCTTAGAAGAAATTGAGGCCTTTCTCAAGAGTGATTTGATTCCCGATTGAATCGATAACCAAGATATTGACCCCGAGAGGGATATTCTCCTGCTTGAGAAATTATTGAACGAAGATCCCTCTCCTCTTCCTATTCTACTACAAACTCTTCATAAAGAGGAAGTCAAAAATGTTGAGAAAACTGATGACTTCCCTGAGGTTGAACTTAAGGACTTGCCACCTCATCTTGAATATGCATTTCTGGAGGGTGATGATAAATTACCCATCATAATTGCTAAAGATTTAAGCATTGAGGAAAAGGCTGCTCTAATAAAGGTTTTGAAGTCACATAAGCAAGCAATTGCTTGGAGACTCTCCGACATCAAGGGCATTGACCCTGAATTTTGTACCCACAAGATTTTAATGGAGGATGACTTCAAACCAGCAGTCCAACAATAAAGAAGGGTGAATCCCAAAATTCATGAGGTCATCAAACAAGAAGTTTTAAAACTTCTTGATGCCGGATTGATTTACCCTATCTCGGACAGTTCGTGGGTTAGCCCAATACATTGTGTTCCAAAAAAGGGTGGCATTACTGTTGTCACAAACGAGGAGAATGAGTTGATTCCAACTCGATTGGTTACGGGTTGGCGTGTCTGCATTGACTATCGCAAGTTAAATGACGCCACCCTCAAAGACCATTTACTTTGCCCTTTATGGATCAGATGCTCGAGAGATTAGCGGGGAATGAGTACTATTGCTTCCTCGATGGTTTCTCGGGTTACTTTCAGATTCCCATTGATCTGCAAGATCAGGAAAAGACCACTTTCACATGCCCCTATGGAACTTTTACTTATAAACGTATGCCATTTGGTTTATGTAATGCTCCGGGCACGTTTCAAAGATGTATGATGGCCATATTTTCCGACATGATTAGGAAAACTATGGAGGTCTTTATGGACGATTTTTTGGTCATTGGGGATTCGTTTCAATCATGTCTCTCTTATTTAGACAACATGCACAAACGTTGTGAAGACACAAAGTTATGTCTAAATTGGGAGAAGAGTCACTTTATGGTCAAAGAGGGCATTGTCCTCGGCCATAAAATTTCAAAGAACGGGATTGAGGTTGACAGAGCCAAAGTGGACTTCATTGCAAAATTGCCTCATCCCACAACCGTGAAAGGTGTTAGGAGCTTTTTGGGTCATGCAGGTTTCTATCGTAGGTTTATTCAAGATTTTTCTAAAATCGCCCGGCCTATGACCCATCTGCTCGAGAAGGATGCTCCTTTTATCTTCTCCCCCGAGTGCATCGAAGCTTTTGAAACATTGAAGAAAAAGCTTATTGAGGCACCGATTCTTGTTGCCCCCGATTGGGACTTGCCCTTCGAACTCATGTGTGATGCTAGTGATTATGCAATAGGGGCAGTCTTGGGGCAACGAAAAACAAAACATTTTCAGCCTATACACTATGCGAGCAAAACTATGACCGAGGCTCAAAGTCATTACACCACCACTGAAAAAGAATTATTAGCTGTGGTTTATGCTTTTGAAAAATTCTGGCCATACTTGATATTGACCAAGAGCATAGTGTATACGGATCACTCAGCTTTGAAGTATCTCTTTGCAAAACAAGATGCAAAGCCGAGACTACTCCGTTGGGTTCTCCTCTTGCAAGAATTTGATATCATTATTCGTGATAAAAAAGGAGCCGAGAACCTAGCTGCTGATCATCTCTCCCGTCTTGAAAACCCTCACCAAGATGCTTTCGAGAAAAAGGAAATAAACGAAACATTTCCTCTCAAAACCCTCAACGCGGTTTCTTTTCGTGGAGACTCGATTACCCCATGGTTTGCCGATTTTGCAAATTACCATGCGGGTAACTTTGTTGTGAAAGGGATGTCGTCCCAACAGAAAAATAAATTCTTCAAAGATGTAAAACATTACTTCTGGGACGACCCCTATCTTTTCAAAATTTGCGCGGATCAAGTCATCCGGCGGTGTGTGTATGGTCAGGAAGCCGCTGAAATTTTAAAGGCTTGCTATGCTGGTCCCACGGGGGGCAACCACAATCCAAACTACACCGCCAAAAAGGTGTTTGATTCCGGATTATATTGGCCCACAATCTATAAGGATGGCCAAGAATTGGTCAAGTCCTGTGGCGCTTGTCAACGTCACAAGAATATTTCACAAAAGAACGAAATGCCTTAAAATGCAATTCAAGTTTGTGAAATCTTTGACGTATAGGGCATAGACACTATGGGGCCGTTTCCTTCTTCTCATGGTAACAAGTATATACTCGTGGCAGTTGACTATTTGTCAAAATGGGTTGAAGCGAAAACTTTACCCACTAATGATGCCCAAGTAGTTGTGAAATTTTTGAAAGCTCTTTTTGCCCGATTTGGAACTCCACGTGCTATTATTCATGATCGTGGTACGCACTTCTGTAATGAAAAATTCGATAAAGTCATGCAAAAGTATGGTGTAACTCAACGTCTTTCTACTGCGTACCACCCTCAAACAAGTGGACAAGTTGAAGTTTCCAATCGGGGCATTAAAAGAATTTTGGAAAGAACCGTTGGTGAAAATCGTGCATCGTGGTCGGATAAATTAGATGATGCACTCTGGGCTTTCCATACGGCTTACAAAACACCCATCGGGTGTACGCCTTACAAGCTTGTGTACGGGAAAGCGTGCCATCTATCGATCGAGCTTGAGCACAAAGCCTATTGGGCTCTCAAGCATGCAAATTTTGACCTCAAAACTGCGGGTGATCATAGGAAAGTTCAACTAAATGAATTAAATGAACTTCGTGATCAAGCTTACGAGAACTCTTTGATCTATAAGGAAAAGACAAAGAAGATTCATGACTCAAAAATCAAGAACCGCGTTTTTAATGTTGGTGATCGAGTCCTTCTTTTCAACTGTAGACTCAAGATCTTCTCGGGCAAGCTAAAAACCCGTTGGACTGGTCCATTCACTATCGCAAAGGTTTATCCTTATGGCACCGTCGAATTATCTCAAAATGACGGTCCAAATTTCAAAGTGAATGGACATCAGTTGAAGCATTACTTTGGAGAGGACATACCATCAATGGTTGTCCCGGATCTCCAAACTTTCCCCAAGGACAATTGAATTCGGGGATCGAGTCAAGCTAGCGACTCGATGAACAAAAACAGTAGCACAATACGGGTTTTCACCCATATCTCTGATTTATTTCTACTTTCTACCAACTAAGTGTGGGGGAGTGGCCACCCCCTGTTGTTTGAAATGTATATATGTATATAAGTTTCAAAAAAAAAATGTGCATGTATAGAAATAAAGTGAAAAATCGTATTTCCACAGTTAGCTTCGAATCTTGCCTTTTTCAGTTCAAAGAGTCGGCATAATAGCCGGGACTTTGAATATTGAGGACAATATTCAATTCTAAGTGTGGGGGGGGGGGATTCTAGCGAATTTTATCACAATATATCTTCTAGTACCCCCATTTTTGGCAAAAATTTTCAAAATTTTTTTTCACTTTATTTCAAAATTTTTGTGGTTATCAGTCCACCATGTCTAATCGACAAAGGGATTGGCTAATCCAGGAGCAAACGGCTCTTGGTAAAGATAACTCAAATCCGTTGACGGCTTGCAGTTTGCCCAAAATTGTATGGTATCTCAACTCGCCATATCCTAAAAAGTGAAAGAGTTGGCTAGCCCGCAAGATTATGGCTTGTGGTAAAGGCAGTGGAAAGCCATAATTGGTAATCAGCTCACCAAGATGTCGATTGTGTCTATCAAGAGTTGGCTAGTCCAGAAGCAAATGGCTTCTAGTAAAGACAAATCAAAACCGTTGAAAGCTGGTGGTTTGCTCAAAATCACATGGTTATTAGTGTACCATGGTTCTTACTTGAACTAAAACATTCGGCTACTCCAGAAGTAATGGCTTTTGGTATAGAGATTCAAATCCATTATGTTTTCTAAAAAGATTGCTAGGGACTAGCAATAGTTTAGTGTGGGGGATTGATAAGTGCTCAAACACTCATCATTTTTGATCAAATCTGAACTGCAAATCCTACAAAAACAATCAAAAAGTCATCAAAATACTAAAATTATCCCAGGGATTGTATTTTATGTGTTTTAAATGCAAAATGAGCAAAAACAAATGAAAAATGATCAAAGTTTGCAATTTTGGCAGTTTCAGTCCCCCAAGTTTCAAAACTTGTCAAAAATAGTCCCTATGCATCTATTTTTGAAAGAAAAGTCAACCCAAGTCTTTTGAAAGTTAAAAATACAAAATATGATGCTTGGGTCATAAGTTTCAAAAATTACATGTTTGGTTCCTCAAAATTTCAAATTTGGCAAAAATGGTCCCTGAGAATTTTGAAAAGTGGAAAATGGCAAAATTGGTTATTGGATTATTGATATGTGGCAATATTGGTCCTTTGGATAACTTTGGAAAGTGTACAATTTCAGTCCCTCACCTTTTGCAAAATTACAAAATTGATCCTTGTGTTTTGCTATCTAAAACCAAACCGGACCCTTAATATCTTAAAACCAAATCCACCCTAATCTAATCCAAGCCCAAAATCCAACCCCAGGCCCATCACTACCGCACGGCCCACTCCCCCTTTTGATATCAAACACACAGGGTCAAACAGTCAAAGCCGGTCAAACCATGGTCAAACGACCATCTTCCCCATCTTCTTCCCCGTAATTCCCTCCTCCATGTCTCCCCCCTCCTCTCACCTTTTCACCAAACTTACCATCCAAAATTAATGCGCCCCATCTACCAAACCAACCCCCACCACCACCTCATTAATACTCTCACCCGTCCCATTAATTTTGCCCCGTTCCATTTTTGGCGCCAAATTTCAATCAACAGCTCAGATGCATCAAAGTTTAATTGGACGGTGGGGATTTAGTCAAGAGTCAAAGGAGAAGCCAAAGGGAGTGCTAATTTTCAAAAGGAAGCCATGTGGGAGAGTATAGGGATTATTATTGAATCGTAGTATAAGTAGCAGTTATAGAAGCCATATATGGCATGTAACATTGTAGTTTTAGTTAATTATAATGCTTAATTATCTATTGTAATCAGTTTTCAATCAATGGAACTTTAATTTTAAGTTTATCTTCTGTCTCTAAATTCTAGGCTTTATTCAAGAATTTTAAGTTTCAAAATAAGTTCATTAGATGTTACAAGCTAGTCACAAGCCTACATAAACTCAATATAATCAGTTTTCAGAAGTTTTTTAAGCTGTGAGATCATTGGAACCAAAGTTTCATAAAAATACTTAAAAACAGAAAAAAAAAATCAAAATAAAATAAAAAAGGCATGATCAAGAGTTGAAGAAGATTGGAGCTCGTTGATTCTGGATTGTTGTGGGTATTAGAGGCTTGTCGAAGCCAAATAGGTTGGTCCTTGGTGCATGGTTTACTCATTTTGGCAGGATGGCTCTTGTAAGCTACAACTTTTGATTTTTACTCTTTTTAAGTGTATTAGTGGTGTTTGTTGCTTATTACTGTGTACTTTGCTTATATATCACTTATTAGATTAGTTGTGATCAGTAGCTTGTAGTTTGGACTTATTTGAATTTAGTTTCATTGTAATCTGTGTTTATAAAGGGTGTTTGGATTGGACTGTGTTAGGTGCTTTAGTTGGTGTAGTGGTTATAATTGGTTCACACATCATACTCAGATCTCTAATACACCAAATCAAACTAGTCTTTGTTATTAATAGGTTTAAAAAGTCAAAATCATCTCTAATTTGGTCTAGGATTGGTCTGTGTTGGAATATAAGAAGCACAAGCTTCATTTTAGGTCTCTAATTGATAACTTGGCTCAATTAAGTCTTCTTACATCTTAATTAGTCATAATCAATAACAAAATCAGGATCAAAGTTCATAAAAGTCAAATTTCAAGTTTACATAAAAAAAAAGTCAAAAAGTGCCTCTTTGGCAGAAAACCAATTTTTGGGTGAATTTTATAGAATTTTGTGTTAAGTTTTAAGGTCTGAGAATTCTTGGGTGTAAAATATCATAGCTAAACTTCAAAGTCTCATTGTTAGCTTATTTTTGTGATTTTTTTACAAGCCTGTGCACAAGCTCAAAGTGAGCTGCAGGGGAAGGTGCTCCCCTGTGCACTGCTATCAGTCCCCATTACCTATCTTTGATGGACCCCACATGGCTAACCAGTGGGCCCCATACCCTGATTGTTGGCTTATTAGAAAGCTAATAAGCCAGGCTTTTAGGCTTGGAGCTTATTTTGTAGCTTATAGCTTATTTGCTAGGGCTGCAAGTGCCCTAAAGTTTGACCATTTCCTGACCAAAGCTGATAACTCAGCTTTTACACCAGAGTCCAAGCCCCTCCCCTGACCTCATCTGTGGGACCCAGGGTCTATACCTTGGCTTTTTACAAAGCCAATAAGCTCAGCTTATTGGCTCAGCTGTTTATTTGGCCTTCCTAAGTCTCTAGTGGACCCCACAAGCCCTCAAAGGTGCCCCTTGTGACCTGTTTTGGACTGTTAGGTACTAGGAGCGCTTATTGCTTATTAACTGCTTATTTCTTGTGATTATTGGTTCCATTTGGCTTGTTATAAGTAGTTCACAATCTGTTTTAAGCTTATTTGTGTTTACATCATCATTTGGTAACATTTACAAATCCATCAAAGTCCTAATAAGCTAAATAGCTTATCTGTCATGTCAATAAGCTCACCAAATAGCTTATTTTTGAGTTTCAGCAAAGTTACCTTCATAAAAGTTGTTCATAATCAGTCCATAAGCAATTGTGAAAAAGAAAATTCCAAAAAATCCAAATTTAATAGAAGTGATAGCTTCTATTTAAGCCAATTGGCTTATTTCCTCAGCTTATTTATAAGCAAATCTGATTTTTATATTTTTCCTACGCTTCTGATAGTTAAAAATAATTTTAGTAATTTTCTCAGATTTTTCTTTCATCATTTGGTATTTTTCTTAATTTAAGTTAGTTTTTAATAATTAATAAATAGTTAATAATTAATATTAATTAATTAGAAAATCAGAAAAATACAAATTTAGTTTTAAAATTAGTTTTTAGTTATTTTAAATTTTTTCCAAATTTTATTTTCAATTTTCTAGTGTAATTTCATAATTAATTAGAATTTAGGAAATTTAAATAATTAAAAAGTAATTAATAATTAGTTAATAATTAATAATAATTAATTAAAAAGTCTTAAAAATATATTTTCAATTCTAAAATTAGTTTTATAGTATTTTAGATTTTTCTAAGTTTAAATTTTATTTTTCTAGGTTAATTTCATAATTATTTGTATTTTAGGTTAATTTAATTAATTAAAATTAAATAGGAAATTAGTGTTTAATTAATAATAATTATATAAATAGCGTAAAAATTAATTTTCTTTTTCTTAAAATTTTCTTTAATCATTAGGTTTGTAAAAATATCATTTTTATACCCGTAGCCTTTTTAGATAATCAAATTCACTTTTTGTTATGTACGTTCGTTCCCGTTTATAAGCAAAACGTACATTTTTAGGTTTTAGCTAAATTCTTCTTAATCTAAATTCAAGTAATCAATCATATAGCTTTCCTAAGCTATTTTATTTCATAATTCTTAAATAATTCTCATCACAACCCTTTTTCCTGTGAAAAATCACCCGATCACAAGCACGCTGAAGCACAATTCACACCTCGTCGGGACTTAACGACCTGGTGATACCCTATATTACCCGGAGATTGACTCTAGGCTATTTGACTTTGTTGACCATTCCTTGGTCAATATAAGTTGACTGTTTAGGGCCAATCATGAGGCTTTGGGTTGGTCGATCATTTGGTTTTCCGTTTTCGGTAAGGACCCCAAAGTGTGACCGGAGTCACGAGTTGGGTAACGTTCACAAATCGAATCAATTGGTGTGTGTCAATTAACCGATCGGATAATCAACTTGGATGTGGAGTTGCTAGGGTTAGCCTAACATGAATTGCTTGGGATTAGCTCTTTTCATTTCGAGGAAATGGTCAAGTATTTATAGGTGTTGATCCCAGTTGAGCAATGATCTAGTTTATTATCTTAGATATAAATCTAAAACAACAAGTATATAAACTGACTTACTTTTTAAACAATGTTAAACACTATGCGAAATTAATGTTTAACCTTAAGAAGAATAACGGATATAAACAGTATAATTCTCACAAAACACTTCAATATAACCCACAATAATCACTCTAGAGGTTGGAATAGGACTGACAGAGTAAGATTCCTCCATATTCTGAATGTCAGCCTCTGCACCAAACCCATCTATAGCTTCATCATCAGTATCTGCATAGATATTGACCAATCCAGTCATACTAGGATCATCTGGATAGTCATCATCAGCAAAAGATCTTCCATCATTGTCAACAGTAGGAAATTTTGGTGCAGCAGTAGAAACACCAGGCTTAGCAGTAGTAACTTTTGGCTTAGAAGTAGGATCAGAGTTACTGCTGCTAGGCTTATTTCCTTCCTTTTCTACATTATGCTCCTCTTCATCAACATGTGGTCCTTCATTAACCACTTTGTCAGCACTAGAAGGTTTAGTCCCACCTTCTGCATCATTTTTTGGTACATCATGAACAGGGTCTTCTTCTTCTGAACTCTTTTTCTCATTCTCCTTGGTTATGAGAATTGGATCAATATTCCACATTTCAATCAAAACAAACTCCTTTTGAGATCCATTCTCCTTAGCTTGAGTACCTGCATTAGAAACAACTTTTGTACCTGCAGAAGTATTAGTTGTACCTGCAATCACTGGCTCATAATTCATGCTTTTGGTTAGTGAATCAAGATCAAATAACCATTCAGGACCACTTCCTGCAACACTAGGTATACTTTCACTAAACCTAACATGAAAATTCTCCTCCACATGCCTAGTTCTTCTATTGAATACCCTAAAAGCTTTACTATTGGTAGTGTATCCAACAAAGAATCCTTCATCAGCCTTCTCATCAAACTTGCCTAGGTGGTCATTGGTATTCAAGATAGTAACAAGACACCCAAATGGTTTCAAGAAAGTTATCATTGGTTTCCTACCATGCAAAAGTTCATAAGGGGTCTTGTTATGAGGCTTTACTACTTTACTCCTATTTTGCACAAAGCAAGTAGTATTAACTGCTTCAGCCCAAAACGTAGTAGGTAATTTAGACTCAGACAACGTAGTTCTTGCAGCCTCAATAAGTGTCCTATTCCTCCTCTCAGCAACACCATTTTGT
Source organism: Artemisia argyi (assembly GCA_030686995.1). Taxonomy (NCBI): domain Eukaryota; kingdom Viridiplantae; phylum Streptophyta; class Magnoliopsida; order Asterales; family Asteraceae; genus Artemisia; species Artemisia argyi. The sequence continues at coordinate 84,561,748 of CM060681.1, read as the reverse complement.
TGAGGAGTTCTAGCTACACTAAACTGTCTTAAAATACCTTTTTCCACACAAAGTGATTCATCACCCTATTCTTAAACTTAGTCCCGTTGACACATCTGATTATTTTATCTTTGTGATTAACTAGGTTTTCTATTCTTGTTATGAAAGCCTTAAGAATTTCACTAGTTTCATTATTAGCGCCTAAAATGAAAATCGAAGTAAACCTACTATAGTTATTTGTGACAGCTGGACAATACATCTTCTTATTAAGACTCTTCACATATGTTGGCCCAAACAAATCCATATGCAACATATATAAAGGTTCAGAAATAGTGTTCACAACTTTGGACTTAAAAGAAGCTCTGTGTTGCTTTCCCATTTGACAAGCAACACAGGTTTCAGGATTTTGAAAAACTTTTGAAGGTAAGCCTTGTACAAGGTTTCCCTTAACCAATTTATTTATAGTTTTGAAATTCAAATGGCCAAGTTTTCTATGCCAAAGTTTGGATTCATCAACAGTGGCTTTAGCAAATAAGCAAGTTAAAGCTCTTTTGGGAACTATGTTCTTAATGTCAACATATTGTCTATTCTAGGGATTCTAAGAAGCACAAATTTATCATCTGGCAACTTATAATCAGGAGATAGAACAAGACATTCAGTGTCTGTAAAAAGAACAAAATTCTTTTTGTCGCACATTTTTGAGACACTAAAGAGGTTGAACTTAAACCCATTTACTAAGTACACTTTTTCAAAATCCAAATTACCTGTTCTAATTGTACCTCTTCCAATAATCTTTCCTCCTTTAGGATCATTCCCAAAAGCAACATCTCCACCGTCAATAGCTTCAAAATCTTCAAGGTTAGACATGTCACATGTCATGTGTCCAGAGCATCCACTGTTGATGCAAATAATGACCAAAAATGTTATTTCTATCTTTCGATATCTCTATGTTTTGATGATAACAAAATGTGAAAACATTTTACATCAAAATTAACGTAAACAAGTTTTTAATCGAAATATCCGATGTCTACACAAATCACTCTAGGTATGAACAAACAAAGTGATTACTTGACAAGTGTTCTAAGAAGTGAATTTGTGTTTTAAACTCTACATTTGTGAGGTGACAAAACATTCTTTTAAAAAATACATTTTACAATTTTTTTTAATTATAAAGAAATGTTTTATTTGAGAAAATCATTTCAAAAATCCCAACAGCTAGTTTTCCCCCCAAATAAGCTCCTAACTTCCCCAAATAAGCCTTCACCACTAAAAACAAAAATGGGAGCAAATTTTTTTGGCACGGTACCACTAAATTTAGTGGTACCGTGTAAACTTTAGTGGTGTTGTCCCTCCATAACGGTCAAATTTTCATTTCCTATAAATACCACCTCACTTCTCAGATTTTGGCCATCCTTTTTCACACAAAACTTTTTGTATTCTTTCATCCCTTTCTTGTTACACTTCTTAGATCATTAGTTAGTTTTCTTTTGTTTAAAGAGTGATTCTTTCATCCAACCAAAGATCACCTACATTCCTCTACTTATCAAGAGAAGAACACAAAGTGTCAAGAAGACACAAAGTGTTAGAGTCTTTGTGTAGTGCACTTGCATTACCATTTGTTTGCTTGATTGTATCTTGATATACATCAAGTGTTGAAGTCTTGTGTAAACTATCTTGTGTAGATCATTGTGATCGTGTTGAGATCTTGGGGATCTTGTGTTGTTAGTGTGCTAGAGTGTTGATCAAGTGGATCAAATGTAGATTGGGTTGATTGTGTGAAGCTTGCAATCCCCGCCAGGCATTGTACCTGATCGTTGTAGTATAGTATAGTGACAAGTACCATGGGATTGATCGTTCAACTCAGGAATAGTGTCGCTAGGATTAGAAAGCCTACTAAACTAGGTCTAGAGGTGAGGGATGATTCTTTTTGTATTTTTTATATTTTATGAAAGCAAGTAAAATCTCGGGTTTTGAAGGAGTGGGCGGAATTAGTTGCTAGTCAACTAACCCAATTAACTACAGATGCAGTCAAAATAAAATAAAAAGAAATGAAAACAAACTAATGTAATTATGTGGTAGAAACAATAATGAGAAAAGATGTGTTTACTTAGATTTCATTACTCCCTAGATATCTTTACCGGTTGATTAGCTTGTTACAATTGCATGGATGATGGGTTATATTCCTTAATACTAGTCGTAGGGCCGTGTACAATATTCCCTAACTCTATAAGCTCCTACTTCACTCCTATGTCTAGCCGACTAAAAGCTCCTAACATGGGATCATTAGAATTCACTTATGCATTAAATACAACCAAAAATCGTGGTACACCTCCGATCATATTTCTTAAGACGTTCAAGCAAGTTACCAATGGAAGTCTGCCAGTTTTCTTAAGCCTAACATCGAATACAATCATCCACAACAATTATAAACAAACCATCAACCAATAATCAATATCTAGGTTTCACTACATCTAAGCAAACACAATAAAAACCTAGCCTAGCATGTTAAAAGAAAGACAAGCATAAGATAGAATCAAACCACACATAGACATATTGAATGATTATTGGAAGACTTATCTTTATTCAAACATGGATGAAAGAAGGGTTTGAAACCCCTACAATATGATGAAAATTTGACCTAGGGTTTGTGGTAAAGTTCCTCCTAATATTCCACACACAATGAATAAAAAATTGGAAATATATATATATATATATATATATATATATATATATATATATATATAGAATACATCCTGACAGCGTCACGTTGTAGCTTCTGACGCTGTCAACTCGCCGCCAAATTAAGGGTCGTATTGCCTAGATCCAGTCTTGACGCTGTCATGTAGAAATTGAGCTCTGGGCCGTCACTTGCAAAATGACTCTGACGGCCTTGGTGATGCCGTCAGGTCGATTACACAAAAATGTTCTGGGCCGTCACGTGTATTTTCCACTTCCACCTCTTTTGCCAAGCTTGACGCCGTCATGTGTGAAGTCTTGACGTCGTCAGGTACTGTTCCCAGCAAGGATTTTGAGACTTTTCCGTTTTCTTCACTTTTATGCTCCAAAAACGTCCAAAATGCTTCCTTTTCCAGATTTCTTCTCAAAAGTACCTAAAATGACAAAAAAAATGATTTAGGGCAGTAATTGATCAAATAATCACGAATTCGGGCTTAAATGACCATTTAAAAGCGGTACACTAAGCAAATGCGCTTTTATTCTAATCAAAATACAAGTTAGGGGTCATTTAACATTAATATAAAAGTAATTACAACAAATAATCATTCCACTAAAAACCAAAAACAAGCACGGAGGTTATACACTAGCACCTCACAAATAGTGTTTAGATACTCACATCTCTCGGGTGTAATAAAGTATATATCACAATATGAAAATGGAAAACATCTCTCACTACCTGTCATAGCAAAATGCAGTATATTTGCTAATATAACAACTCAATACCAATAACATAGTAAACAAAATTATCCAAAAATTAAATATCTTCTAATGAAAATAACAAATACATATCTTCATAAGATTAGATCTCTAGAATTTCATCTCCATCATCTCGTTCATTAAAAAGAGCATCAATGGTGCTTTTCTTTCTTTCTTCTTTTTCCTCAATAGGGTTACCCTGTTCTTCATCTTCATGAATATTCAAATTTAGTTTTTAAACATAGACACAATTTTTTTAAGTCAAGTTTTAGGAAAATAAATATTTGTTAGCGTACCTATGCCTTCATGCAATTCATTAGCTTCACTTGACTCGTTGTTATTCAACATATCATTAACATATTGTTCACAGTCAATTTTGGTAAAATTCAAATCATTCTAAAAAAGATTTATAAGATTAGATATATTTATCTTTTTAAAGAATATCGAGATTTTCTAATAAGATGAAATTAAGATAACCATCAATGTTGATAAATACATGTTGGAGTTATATGATGGATTGATTTTTTCCTTTAAAATTGAAAATCATTCTTTTTAACCTTATTAGATTTGCTAATAAAATTACTCGTATGATTATTGTTATTTATATAATTCAATTCATGTTATCGTAATTTTACATTATAAGTTAAAAAGTTATCATATAATTTAAACTTTATAAAACTTGAAAAATTCTAAAAGATTTTCAAAAATGTTAATGTTATTTACATGTGAGGTGCATAGTTATTTGGTTATCAAAATTATTATAAATTAATAATAAACATAAGAATTACCAAATACTTCAAAATTGTAAACATTAAATAAGGACAAATAACCATCCAGAATTAAAACTGGCATGCATTGCTTTATTAAAAGCAATTTTATTTATATAAATAATATAAAAACTTAATAGGAATATCCATAAACCTAATAACTTGTAAATTGTAATTAAACTGTTCAAGCATGTATAAAAAAAGGAAATGAATACTAAACATCTTTATGGCAGTATTGTTCATTATTGATGCGTGTGAATTGCAACACAAAAGTTTGACTTCTCAAGGGATCTTGAGAAGCTTACAATCCCCACAAGGCTAGTATACCTGACCGATGTAGTATAGTGTAGTGGTAAGTACCGGGGGATTGATCGGTCTCCACAGGGAATAGTGTTCGTTAGGTTTGAAAATGATCTAAACTAGGTCTAGGGGTGAGGGATGATTCTTTTTGTGTTTTTACGTTTTTTTAGAAAGCAAGTAAAATTCTCGGGTTTTGGAAGAGTGGGCGGAATTAGTTGCTAGTCAACTAACCCAAATACTACAAATGCAAATGAAAATAAAATAACTGAAAATAAATGTGAGAGACTTCTAATATAGAGACAAACGTGTTTACTTAGGTTTCACTACTCTCTAGTTATCTTTTACTGATTGATAGGTTTGTTATAATTGCGTGGATGCCGGGTTGTATTACCATTCGTGGGGATGTGTACGATCTTTCCCAACTCTATAAGCTCTTATCTCCTCTTAAGACGACACGTTAAGCACCCAATCCTAGGGATTATAAACAGTGGCTCATGCATTAAATACAACAAAATAACCGTAGAACACATCCGATTCATGTTTCTTAAGATGTTCAAGCATGTTACCATATAGGAGATTAGCCAGTTTTCTTAAGCCTAACATCGATAAAAATCCACCCACAACAATTAACAACAAACCATTCAATAAATAATCAATAACTAGGTTTCATTAGACCTAAGCAAATACAAACAAACCTAGCCTAGCATGTTAAAAGAAAGACAAACGTAAGATAAAAGCAAACAACACATAGATATATTGAATGATTGATAGATTACTTATCTTCCATTAATCATGGAAGAAAAGAGATTTTGAAACCTCAAAATAGATGCAAAAGTCAACTAGGGTTCATACCCTAAGATCCTACCAAAAGTCCTCCCCTTAATGAATGAAAAATTGAAAAGTATACATAGAATTTACAACTTGACGGCGTCACCTTTTGGGTTGTGAAGTCGTCAGCTCGCCGTTTTTAGGGTTCCTTGATGGCATAGATCCACTCTTGACGCCGTCGGGTTGAAAAGTGTTCTGGGCCGTCTCTCTTTGTGATAACAAGTGACGCCCTTGGAGAAATAACACGTGATTCCGTCACGTGTAAATGCCTCAAAATCTTTCTGGCCCGTCAAGTGCAAAGTAAATATCCACCTCTTTATCAACAAGTAACGCCGTCACTTGGTAGTGCGTGACGCTGTCAGGTACTGTTCCAACTTGAATTCTTGACTTTGTCGTTTTCTTTTCTTTTATGCTCCAAAAACGTTCAAAATGTTATTTTTTCCAGAATTCCTCTCCAAAGTACCTAAAATGACAAAAGGAACGATTTAAGGCAATATTTGATCATATAATCAGGATTTAGGGCTTAAATGACCCCTTAAAAGCGTAACACTTTTCGTCTCATCAAATACCCTTACACTTGAGATTTTCTTGTCCTCAAGCAAATGCACTTTTATTCTAATCAAAATACAAGTTAGGGGTCATTTAACATTAATATAAAAGTAATTACAACAAATGATCATTCCACTTTAATCAAAATAAGCACGAAAATCATACACTAGCACCCCACAAATAGTGTTTGGATACTCTCATCCCTCGGGTGTTATAAACCTATATATAACTAATGGAAATGGAAAAATATCACTCACTACCTGTCATAGCAAATAGATTACCATAGGCTTGGGAAAGGATAAAAAACCTCCTCCACTAGGCGTAAGCACCTATGATTAACTATTAAAGAGGGCTTTTCAAGGGTTATAATGTTAGGTGTAGGGATATGGAAAACGCGGTCTGTTGGATAAAGGATATTTTACTTTTGGCAAGTTAATCATCTAGGTCAATTACATGTACAATGCGGCGTTGCTAAGCCAAGACTCGACTCGACTTAAGCTAATCATAAACATAAAATAACAAAAATGTAAATAAAAGAAACGGGATGGTAGTCCGTATGTTTTTATTTTTTATTTTTCTAATTTTTTTTTCGATTTTTTTCATACACTCTTACCCTACCATCCAAAATAATACATCAAAAGGGCCTTGGTTCTCCCCTTACACTTGAACTTTTACATACTTTACATGTAACTAATCTAAAGACTCGAATTAAGATAATTGAAACATTTGGAGTACTTTAAAAAACATTTTGCACATATGGGGGGTAATAATTGATGTTTTTCCCCATTACTACATATCATTTGTACTTTAACCATGAGTCCCAATCGTCCCAAAACAATATGTACAAGATATGACTCGACTTAGCAACCATGTAATCAATTAGACAATTAACTAAGGGTTTAAACAAATGTTGTAACAATAATGCACTAAAGATGAGTGCATACAAGGAAGGCTAAGGCAATTTGGGTGTACATTTGGGGGTGGATTGTAAACAAATTTTATCTTTAAATAAAATGCTTAAAGTTAGAAATGAAAAAGATAGGCTTTGAGGGGTGTACTAGGGGTATCATGTATTAAAAATGAGTACATCGCAAAGGTGTGGGAGAATTACTTGACCAATGAAGTCAATGTAATTACATAAACACAGGTGTAAAAACATGGGTTATCCTAATGCTTCTTATCATGTAGTAAATCTAACTACATGAATGTAGTCTCACTTGTGGTCTCGGAATGAATCACTAACGCAAGTTATAGAATCTAAGTACTACCGGTACACTCATAAGCACTATGGCTTTTCCTAACAAATCTAATGGCGAACCTCACATATTTGGCTTTTCCTAACAAATCTAATGGCGAACCTCATAAGCACTATGGCTTTTCCTAACAAATCTGTGTATGATCTTCCCCAACTCTATAAGCTCTTATCTCCTCCTAAGACGATACATTAAGCGCCCAATCCTACGGATTATAAACAGTGGCTCATGCATTAAATACAACCAAATAACCATAGTACACATCCGAGTCATGTTTCTTACGATGTTCAAGCATGTTACCATATAGGAGATTAGCCAGTTTTCTTAAGTCTAACATCGATAAACATCCACCCACAACAATTAACAACAAACCATTCAATCAATAATTAATAACTAGGTTTCATTAGACCTAAGCAAACACAAACAAACCTAGCCTAGCATGTTAAAAGAAAGACAAGCGTAAGATAAAATCAAACAACACATAGATATATTGAATGATTGATAGATTACTTATTTTCAATTAATCATGGAAGAAAAGAGGCTTTGAAACCTCAAAATAGCTGCAAACGTCGACTAGGGTTCGTACCCTAAGTTCCTACCAAAAGTTCTTCCCTTAATGAATAAAAAATAGAAAAGTATATATAGATTTTACAACTTGACGGCGTCACCTTTTGGGTTGTAACGCCGTCACCTCACCGTATTTAGGGTTCCTTGATGGCCTAGATCCACTCTTGACGCCGTCTGGTTGAAAAGTGTTCTAGGATGTCTCTCTTTGTGATAACAAGTGACGCCCTTGGTGAAATAACACGTGACGCCATCACGTGTAAATGCCTCAAATCTTTCTGGCCCGTCAAGTGCAAAGTAAATATCCACCTCTTTATCAACAAGTGACGCCATCACTTGGTAGTGCGTGATGCCATCAGGTACTATTCTAACTTGAATTCTTGACTTTGTCGTTTTCTTCACTTTTATGCTCCAAAAACGTCCAAAATGCTATGTTTTCCAGAATTCCTCTCCAAAGTACCTAAAATGACAAAAGGAACGATTTAAGGCAATATTTGATCCTATAATCACGATTTAGGGCTTAAATGACCCCTTACAAGCATAACACTTTTCGTCTCATCAATTATGTTCTTCGGCTGGCGATGCATCATCCAATGTTGGTGGAACATTGTTATCGTGACATACCTTGTCATTGTCTGCATAATTCAGTGGAATTAGAATATCATCCGTGGCATCAACGCATGCTGCTGGACCATCATCTATTGCATCTACAGATGGATGTGTAGTCTCATTTGTTGGTTCCTGTTACATTTTATCAAAAGAGATAAAAGTTTAGATTCCTAACAGTTTGGAAGATATTATAATTTAACACTGTTTGTTGATACTAAAAAAATAAAATGTACAATACCTCATCCATATCATCAGAATGTGCTTTTATTTCATCATCTGAACACACGGAGTCATATTCCAAATCCTGAACCTCGTCATCGTCCTCCTATTTTGAATCATGCATAACAATTAGTTCATAATTATTTGTTAACATGCACCATTGCTAAACCTATTAAAATAATAGTAAATCAAACATGTTCCTCTATAAAACCATTTTTCAAATATTTGATCGTATCAGCATCTTCAATCAGCATGTCCACTCGATATATATGACTATTATTGTTGTGGTTAATTTAAGAGTATAAAATTTTGAAAAGATACTTCCTCCCAACTATTTGATCAAGAATTTCTGAAAGTACTCTTCTGTATTCATGCCTTCTCTTTCCATGATCGACCATTCCGTTACATTTGTCATCACATGCACACTCTTGTCAAAAATCACAACTTGTACACTGCCACTATCTTCAAATATTCACACAATAATTTTGAACCTACAAATGTAAAATATTTATCATCAAATGTAAAGTATTTAAACCTGTGCATTATTCATATACATAGGTTGTTTAAAATACCTAGAAGCAACCACATATGTTTCTCCGTGTTTCTTACAATACCACAATTGTTTCTTATTCTTGTTACTTGAATTTCCTTTTGAAACAATTAGTGTAACTCTAGAACTGCATGATTTGCAACCTATATAAGCCCATCCATGTTCGTATTGTATATACTATGCACTGTAGCATAAACTAAACAACGTGATTCCTGTTTGTAAATTCAAAATCATATATAAAATGTTGATATAAATAATGCTTAAACACATTATTAATATTTTTCAATAACTCTATGTTTTGATAATCACAAAATGTAAACTGATTAAATCGAAAATTATGACGTAAACAAGTAAATAGTAGTAAATATTCACTTTTATCATCTAATCACTTAAGTTATGAATAAACAAAGTGACTAATGCATTACATGATCAAAGAAGCATTTTCTTAAACACAAGCAATTTTATAAAATGACATCAAACATTTTATAACTTTTATATAAGCATTTTTGGAATTAAAAGAATATGTTTAATTCATTATAAATATATGAATTTAAATTTCTAACAAAAAATGGCAAATATAATCCAGAAAAATTTTTCCCACAAAAGGACAAACAAACCCAACGTTCTGGAGGGAGCGTCCCCCTTAATTCCTAGGCAGCCCCCTTAATGATTAAGGGGACCGGCACGCTCCAGAACATTATTTTTTTTGTCCTATATATACTAGTTCATTCCATAAATTTTTCTCACCTTTTTGCACTAAAAACTTTCTGATCTCATCTTCATTTCTATTCCAAAAACCTTTGATCATATAATTCATAAGTATTTGTTTCTAAGTGATCCAATATTTCATCTACACAAGTGCAAAAAGAAGAACACTCCTTCAACATTTATACAAAGTAGTAGTGTTGTGATTAGTTGATATCATCTTGTAGTAGTACTAGATTATTTGCAAAAGTGTTGTGTGATTTAGTAGATTGTAGATATTAGTTGTGTTGATAAGTAGAGTAGGAGTTGTGAAGTAGTTGTGCATTGAAGAAGAAGTCGTGAAGCTATCGTGAAGAAGCAGTAAAGTTGTGAAGAAGTTGTGAGATTAGTTCTAGCAAGGATTAGAACTCGACATTTAGCTTAGTGTCGTTAATCGGTGTAAGCCAAGGTGTGTAAGGTTTCTCCGCCATAAGGAGTTTGTTGACATAGTGAAGAAAACTCTCGAGTGTGGTACTCGGGGAGTGGAGTAGGGCAAGGAAGGTGTCCTTGTAGCCGAACCACTATAAATTCGCGTGTTGTGGTTTGATCTCTCCATCTCTATCTTTTATTTCATTCCATTACTTTGTTTACATTATTAGATAATATCTATTTAGACTTGCTCATTCTTGTTAACAATTGAATTCACATAAGATCGAATCAAATTTTATAAGCAACTATAATTTTTCTAAATTAAACTCAAAAAGAACGTAAAACTATTCAACCCCCCCTCCCCCTTTTAGTTAAAATCAAATTTATAAGCAACTATATATATAAAATATGATATAAAGATTTATATATTTTTATCATATTTATATATATATATATATATATATATATATATATATATATATATATATATATATATATATATATATATATATATATATATATTGATGTTTTGGTCGATATTCATCTAGTTAAGGGAGCGTTTGGTTTAACTTGGAAAAAGATATTTTGAAAACCATAATTCACATTTTCACTTTCTAAACAAGCTTAGTGTTTGTCAAACTTGTAAGAGATAGCAAGATATATAACCTAATTTATATCTAGCCAAATTTCGAAATGAATTATGATGTCTAAAGTGATGTTTGGATAGTCTTGATAATATATCGAACTAATTCCACAACTACATTTTGACATTATAAGATACATTTTAAGCGAGTTAAAAATTAAAAACAAGGAACATTGTGAAACTACTTCCTAGGATTATTACTTTTTTATCGAAGTAGGCTTCTGTTCCACACATATTGCATATATTTACATATAACATATGCATGTTAATTGTTTTTGTCTTAATTTTATTTTTGTTGTTATATTGTTTAAGTGAAAATGCCTAAGACCACGGTTGGTGCCGTTTCCAAAAAAAAACAATACATTCCTAATGTTTCCTCCACTCCTGGCATGTCTCTGTCTGTTGCATGTTTCTATCGTCCCATTGAAAATAGAAACATTCATGAGGGTAGAATTGTCGATCCATCCTACTATGAATCCGATCAAATCGAATTAATGTTCACCAATATCCGTCTTGCCTGTCCTTTCAAAATCAATGAACCAATCATTCCTCGCTTTGTTCTCGACTTCTATAGCCAAGTGACGGTGCAAACCGATCCCTATGGCCATATCCTCATCTCTTTTATGATCCAAAATCAATTCATCACTCTTACTCTTGCTCAGTTTGGACAAATCCTTAGAATCCCATACAACGGCCAAGCCGTATACTCTAATGAATGGGATCTTTCTTCACTTGAATGAAATCGTCCTCAAGATGGTCCATACTATTCTGAGATTCCAAGTCCTGAAGACATTCGTTGACTGCTTGAACTAGAACGTGGTACGACTAGTCGCAAAATCAAGTCGAAAAATGTCGATATTCATGAAAATCAAATCCTTCTTAAAGAGCAAAGCCCCGACATGAAAAATTGGGAAGAACTCATTCGCGAGAATGCGTTTGGTACCGGCGGTCACCGTGATCATCTCATGGCTAGCATCGCCCACATGTTGTATTATGTAGTTGCTGAAGAAAACTACAATCTGGCTTATCTCTTTGTCCATCGAATCATGACTGCCAAAAACACTCCTAATGCCAACCTTCCTTACGGTATGTTCATCACTCGACTTTATCGTCATATCATGGAACACTACCCAGATCTTCAGAGTGATATCTATGTGCTTGTTCATCCCACTTTGAATCAACTCACTCTTGTCCGTACTCGTCGATCTCGAAGTGACAAAGGAAAATCTCGTGGTCCATTATTTTCTATGCCTCGTGGTTCGACATCTCATCGAGGCAATGATGATGATGAGGAGGAAGACACCTCGCGTGTTAGTACCCGATCACCCACAACCTTTGTTGATGATCTCCTGATCTTGATTATACCGACTATCGAATTCCTCTTCCTCATGAACGTACCGATGAACTCTCTTCAACCGTCAAACGTCCTTAATGAACCGAACTCAGCAAATGCATGAAGAAGTTAGAGGAGGATTCAAGTCCGTAGGAAAGATGTTCGGGAAGATTATGGGCAAGAAGAAGAAATAGAGTTGTTGATGTGAAGCTACTTATTATTATTATTGAACTATAAGACATTTATGTGTTTTATTATTTGTCCGATTTATTCGGAAATACTTGTGTTCCTTCATGTTTGTTACTTGAATGTTGTTTAGTTTCTAACTATTATCATGCTAGGATCTTGATTAAAACTTATTGCTATTAGTATGCTTATTTATGTTTGATTTACTATATATTAGTTTGTATGCATGATTTAGTATTTTATGCTTATATTTCATCATTCTAAGAGTATATACTTCAAATAGAGCTTGCTGCAAACACACATTTGAAAACCAACCCATTTCTGCAAATTTTTGATTTCTGGACGCCTGGGAAAACACCAGATGGGTGGCCCCCTTAATTTTCCTAGGCGGTCCACGTAATCATTAAGGGGGGGGGGGGGCAGCCTACAATTAAGGGGACCGGCCATCTGGAATAGAGTTTACTGTTTTCTTTTGCATCTTGTGACCTCTTTCTCTAGTATCAGCTACCATTTCTCCTTATAACCCAACTGATTTTAGAATCTCCTTAAACCACTTCAAAAACTTACCTAAACCAACCATTTTCATATTTTAAATTCCCTCCAAATGAACATTCTTCACCTCATTATTCATAATCTCTTTCAACCTAAACCATCATGTCTTCACCAAGCACCTCCATCTCTATGGTCTCAAAGAAACAAAAGATTGTCATCATCCCTCCAAAACAACTCTTCATTGATTTAACTAATGAAGATAACACAACACCATCACCTCCACCTAAATGCTCATCTACAAGTGCACCAAATGCACCATCCAAAACACCTTCCACTCATGGAACTTCTTCATCTTCCATACCTTCAACTTCATCAATCAATGACTACATAAACTCACACTTGTCATCACCACAAGCATCATCACTACATCCTACACAAGAACCTCTTTCCACCGAACTTACCATCTCACTTTCACCAATAACACCACTTGATGCTCTTGTCTCATCTCCACCAATCACACCACCATTCTTTGTCAATCCCGTACCTAGGAGCTTACTTGAAGCTCACGGTGATACTTGCCTTTGTTGCATCCACAACCGAACCATAATCTTTGGTCTTAGAGATGAAATTCAATATATGTTTTCATATATTGAACATTTCCAACCAACCCACCACCTCCACAATCCTCACCTATTGTTCCACCTCCACAATCCTCACCTATTTCTCCACCATCACCTTCCTACTCTCCAAATTGAGCATATACTATTCTTAATAAATAAAGACTTCACAACTCTTTTGCTTGCAAAGCTCTATGAAGCTCACGTATTCTTTGCATGATGAAGTACTCTTCTAATTGGTGTTTTCTCTAGTGGTTGTTCTAGTTGTAATCTATCTTATTGCTTCATGTATTGTTGTGTTTTTACACAACTTTTATTTTAATATGAATGCTTTTATTATTGTCACTTTATATAATTGTGTATATGCTTGTGCTTCTAATATTTTTCTTTGCAAGCATTCCATAGCTCGTTTCCTTGGTGCCCCCGATCGAGGGGGAGTTCTCATCTCGTAAATATTTCATAATTGAAACTTGTCGGCATAACCTTTTTGATTCTACAAAAAGGGGGAGAAGTAAATAGAAACTCACTAAATTACTTGTCTAAAAACTAATTTTTGATTTAATGAGTATAAGTTTTGTAATCATCAAAAAGGGGGAGATTATTGATATAAATAATGCTTAAACACATTATTAATCACAAAATGTAAACTAGATTAAATCGAAAATTATGACGTAAACAAGTATCTAGTAATCATCTAATCACTTAAGTTATGAATAAACAAAGTGACTAATGCATTACATGATCAAAGAAGCATTTTCTTAAACACAAGACATTTTATAAAATGACATCAAACATTTTATAACTTTTATATAAATTTTTTTGGAATTAAAAGAATATGTTTAGTTGATTATAAATATATGAATTCAAATTTCTAACCAAAAATGGCAAATATAATGCAGAAAAGTTTTCCCCACAAAAGGACAAATAAACCCAACGTTCTGGAGGGGGCGGCCCCCTTAATTCCTAGGTGGCCCCCTTAATGATTAAGGGGACCGGCACGCTCCAGAACAGTATTTTTTTTCCCTATAAATACTAGTTCATTCCACAAATTTTTCTGACCTTTTTGTACTAAAAACTTTCTGATCTCATCTTCATTTCTATTCCAAAAACCTTTGATCATATAATTCATAAGTCTTTGTTTTCAAGTGATCCAAAACTTCATCCACACAAGTGCAAAAAGAAGAACACTCCTTCAACATCTATACAAAGTAGTAGTGTTATGATTAGTTGATATCATCTTGTAGTTGTACTAGATTATTTGCAAAAGTGTTGTGTGATTTAGTAGATTGTAGATACTAGTTTCGTTGATAAGTAGAGTAGGAGTTGTGAAGTAGTTGTGCATTAAAGAAGGTGTGAAGTGGACGTGAAGAAGAAGTCGTGAAGCAATCGTGAAGAAGTAGTAAAGTTGTGAAGAAGTTGTGAGATTAGTTCCAGCTAGGATTAGAACTCAACATTTAGCTTAGTGTCGTTAGTTGATGAGGTGAAAAATGGTCCATTTTTAGGGGGTCATTTAAATCGGAATTCGAATTTATTTGATCAAATATTGCCCTAAATCGTTCCTTTTGTGATTTTAGGTACTTTGGGAGTGAATTCTGGAAAAGGAAGCATTTTGGACGTTTTTGGGGCATAAAAGTGAAGAAAACAGAAAAGTCTTAATTTTCCTTGCTGGGAACAGTACCTGACGGCGTCAAGAAGATTTTGATGATGGCGTCAAGAGCAATTTTGGTGACGGCCCAGAGAAAACGTGACGGCGTCATGGCAAGGCCGTCAAGAGTAAACATGGTGACGGCCCAGAGCAGCAATACACATGACGGCGTCAGATCTGGATCTAGGCAGTCCGAGAATATTTTTGGCGGCGGGTTGACGGCGTCAGAACTTTCTTCTTGACGCCGTCACCTTAGTAAATCTATATATACTCTTTGTTATTTTCATTCTAAAAAAAGGAGAATTTTAGGGTCGAACTTAATAAACCCTAGCTCGTTTTTAACAGTATTTTCAAGGGTTTTCACCCCTTGAAACCCTTCATGTTCAATTGAGATAAGTATTCTTTTAATTCATTCAATATGTCTATGTGTTGTTTGAATATATCTTAGGCTTGTCTTGATTTTAACATGCTAGGCTAGATCTTTTGTATGTTTGCTTAGATGTAATGAAACCTAGATGTTGATTATAGGTTGATTGCTTGTTTATAGTTGTAATGGATGAATGATTTCTATGTTAGGCTTAAGAAAACTGGCAGATCTCCATTGTGTAACTTGCTTGAACATCTTATGAAACATGAACCAATGCGTACTAAGGTTTTTATGGTTGTATTTAATGCGTGAGCGAATTCTAGTGATCCCATGTTAGGAGCTTCTTGCAGGCTCGACATAGGAGTGAAGTAGGAGCTTATAGAGTTGGGGAAGTACGTACGCCACCCCACGATTGGTATTAAGGAATATAACCCGTCATCCACGCAACTGTAACAAACAATTAACTTGTAAAAGATATCTAGGGAGTAGTGAAATCTAAGTAAACAAAATTCTCCCATCTATTGTTCACACCACTAGTTTAATTAGCTTTATTTTCATTTTTGTTATTTTATTTTGATTGCATCTTAGTTATTGGGTTAGTTGACTAGCAACTAATTCCGCCCACTCTTCCAAAAACCGAGATTTTACTTGCTTTTATAAAAATATAAAAATACAAAAAGAATCATCCCTCACCTCTAGAATAAATTTTTAGGCTTTCTAATCCTGGCGACACTATTCCTGAGTTGAACGATCAATCCCCCGGTACTTGTCACTATACTATACTACAACGATCAGGTACACTGCCTGGTGGGGGTTGTAAGCTTCTCGAGATCCGTCGGAAGGTAAAGCCTGGTGCAATTCCCACGCATCATTAATCGGTGTAAGCCAAGGTGTGTAAGGTTTCTCCGCCATAAGGATATTGTTGACATAGTGAAGAAAACTCTCGACTGTGGTACTCGGGGAGTGGAGTAGGGCAAGGAAGGTGTCCTTGTAGCCGAACCACTATAAATTCGCGTGTTGTGGTTTGATCTCTCCATCTCTATCTTTTATTTCATTACATTACTTTGTTTACATTATTGGATTGTATCTATTTAGACTTGCTCATTCTTGTTAACAATTGAATTCACATAAGATCGAATAAAATTTTATAAGCAACTATAATTTTTCTAAATTAAACTAAAAAAAACGTAAAACTATTCAACCCCTCCTTTTAGTTTTCCACATAAAAATTACTTTATATATTGTGGAATGAATTAATGGAAAAAAACTACTATATTTAAAAGAATGAATTTTATCTAACCGGCTCAATGGTGCGAATCATTCCAACCATTTTCTTTACACAACCGTGCATAAAGTCCGCAGGCGTAACAATACGATTCTCAAATGAATAATCTTCAATTCTGAATTCACTTGCATTATACCCCTCTTGCTCTTCATAACTGTAGCATGTATAAATAAGTTTCCTAATAATTTTAATATGTACTTACTAGTTTCATATTAAAACACATATATCACAACATCAACATAATTACCTTTTCCGAAATGCCCACAATTGTGGAACATCTCTGTTTATAAATATTCTTGTGTCAAATAAAGCGTTATGTATGGACGGCTTGTCTATTTTGTACAACAAAGGAAGACAATTTAAACAATTAATAATGTATATTAAAAATCTTACTCTTGCAACCAAAATTTTAGTACAGATCTATACAACTTACTATCCCAATATTTCACTTTTGCCAACATCAAGAGAATGTCTATATGACCAATCTCAACATGCTTGTTGTCGTACTCATTCCACATTAATGCCTAATTGTCCCAAAATGTACAATCAAGTCTTAAAGTTCTGCGTAGCATAGTGTATAATTGTTGATCCCAGTTGAGCAAACGATCTTATATAGAAGTTGACTTAATTTAAACACTTAAGCTAGAATGCGGAATGTAAAAGCTTAACTTAAGAAGAATAATTCACTATCAACACTTCAATATTATTAATACGAGCACTCGACAATGCTAGGGTTTTACAACCTTGAAGTGTAAACGAAAACTAAACAATACGTGTACTCAATCTAACCCTAGGATCCTCCTTTTATAGGCCAAGGAGTCCTACTAGGTTTACAATAACTTTCTATGCAAGATAAGAATATTCTAAACGTGTATTATATACACACAATCTATTCTATAATTATCTACTTCGAATACATGCTTATCACATTAGCAGTAGATTCATTCAGCAGCATTTTCCCTTAGCAGTACTTTGTCATCAGCAACAGAATCATTTACATTAGCAGCAGTTTCATCACAGCAGTAGTTTCACTCAGCAGCAGAATCCAAAACCCAACAATCCTCCCCTAAACTTAATATTTATTTCTAAATTATTAAGTTTCTTCAAAGCTCATTTAAATACCAGGAGGATGCTTCCAAACACTCAATTCTTGAGATGTCTGTTGATCAAGTATCTTCTTATACTTTGACAGCAAATTGAATGCCTGATCATCAGTATCATAGTCTTTCTGCAAGTTGAGTAATCCAGCACCATTAACCATCTGATTGACAGTATTCCAGTATCTTACCACTGGGTAATCCTTTTCAGCCAGCATATAAAAAGTAAGTGGTCCAATATCCAAGACATGAATTCCAGAATCTTGAAAAAGCCTCCATCTTCTTACTTTATATTCTACTATCTCTGTCCATTCAGAATCATCCATTGAAGGTTCATACATAAGTTTTAGAGCTCTCCAAAGAACATTATCAGACATAGTCTTAATGTGATCAGTTTGTTTTATCTCATACTTTTTACCATCAAACTTCTCAGCTCCAAACTTTGCCTTGTATAACTTCAATAAATCATCAACATCCTCTCTATCAAAGTAGTATAGCATCTGTTGAAATCTAAGAAACCTGTGAGTCTTTCCATCAGATCTCTCAACATCATGAAATGCTCCTATTTTAGTATCATATCCTGTAGTTACTTTGATAATAGGATATTTGATTCCTATTGGTATGGCATCAACTACTTCAAGATCTTCCATCTTGCCAACCATAGTGTAAACCTTCAATTATTCCTTTAAATGCTCAGGAGGAATATGATCACAATCATTCTTGAACTCATCTCCTTCTGGCTTAGAACTGCTTTCTTCCCCTGTTTTTCTCTTCTTCTTTGCAAATGATTTATGAACAACACCTTTTTCTTTTACCACTTTGCACAGAAGAAGTAGTCTTATCTGCACTAACATCAAGCTGCTTAACAACATCTGTCTCTTGAACATGCTCTACTTCAGCCACTTTATCAGGTACCAAATTTTTATTTCTTTGAGCAATGTGTTCCAAATCTTCAGCACAACCCATAGGATAGAAGGTATCTATTTGTCTCTTAGCTTGTTGATACAAGTCAAAAACCTCTTGATCAGACTTAGGTTTTAACTGCACCAATTTCCACCCCTTCATATTCTTCAGGTATCTTTCTTGCTCTTTTCTTTGTTGCAATTGAGTTGGACCTCTAAGTATCTTTTTCTTCCTTCTAGCAGCAGCATCTTCTTTCTTTTTCTTAGCAGTGAACTCCCTTACCCAAGATTGCACATCAAAAGTTTGAACTTCATTCTCTTCAATTTTGATCATCTTGTTGAGTTCAATATCAGCATTTATTCTTATCTTCTCATCAACCCATTCCTCATACCTCCTTAAATCTTCTGTTTCCTTTTCAACCCTTTCCTTTTCCTTCTGAGCCAACTGTTGTTCTTCTTGATCAAGCAATTCTTGTTCTTTTAATGCAACAGCTGAGTCATGTTCAACTTGTAATTCCTTGGGCCACATATGAAAAGGTATTTCAGAGTAGTCAAACGCTTTATACATCCACTTAGGTTCTTCAACTTGCTTGCCCTTCCCTTTATCAGTAGATGATGATACAATCTTCTTTGGTTGAATAGCAGGTTCTCTGAATACAACTCCTTTTAAAGGTATACTTGGTGTTGATGATGTGATTGTTGTTGTTGGTTGTTGTGGTAGTGATGGAGTTGGTAGTGTTGTATGTTTTGAAGATGATTCAGATGGAACTTCTGTAGTCTTCTTACTTAACAAAACCATTGCCTCAGCAGCAGCATTATCACTAGACCCAGCAGCAGAGTCATGTGCATCAGCAGAATTCACTTTTCCACTAGCAGCAGGATCAGCAAAATCCTTAGCAGTAGAATCATGAGCAGCAGAAGAGTCATCAATCTTGTCAGCAATAGCAGCATTTTCATGCTCTTTAACCATTGAATCTCCCAAAGTCATTAAAGCTTCACCCATCAACCCTGTTGCCTTCACTAGTTGCTCAGGCTCCAAAGTCTTGAGTTTTTCCACCACCTATTCTTGAGTAGCAATCACCTTTTCCATTACAACCTCATTCCCTGATTAATCAGCAATCACAAAATTTTCATCTTGAGGACTTTCCACATCCATGTCCCCAATCTCTGGAACCTCCCCTGAAACCATTTCATCACTCATAATCTGAGCACTTTCAACCCTCTTCAAATTTGCCTCCCCTGAACCCATTACAACTTCATTCCTCCCCTGTTTGGAAGCATCCTCTTCCAAATGAGTAGAGAGTTCAGGTGAACTGATAACTTGAGAAGTGCCCACTTTCTTTAGTCTTTTCAAGGAAGTTGAAGATCTTGATTTCTTCAAGTTCTTAATTTGTTTCCTCAATTTGGTAATGAGCTTGGCTTGTCCATCAACAACAGTAGACAGAGTAAGAATTTTATCTTCCAATGTAGTACACTTCAACCCCAAATTGGTACAAGTAACCGTAAATTCCTGAATGAATTTCATAGTAGTCTCATCTCTTCGACCTGTGTTACCTGGTCCGAGAGGTGAATCATAGACATTGTCATCATGTACAAGATTTTTCGTCAATTCATTTATCACTGGCCTGTCCTCATCACTTTGACCTGTGTGACCTGGTCCGAGAAGTGAATCTTGGGACATAAACTCAGTATCAAACCTAGTTTGATCATCTGAGCCCCCTATATTTTCTATTTGGCTAGGGTTACCATCCTGAGAATTAGACTTAGAAGAATCCTTTTCTCTAGATGTTGCCTTGGTTTGGGTCTTATTTATGTTATCACTGTCCTGCTCTGCTGCTAAGCTAGAAGCAGTAGTGACAGCCCTTACCAACATGTCCCCTCCATCAACTAGGACAGCCTCATCTGGTACAACCATACTAACACTATCCTGAGGTAGCTCAGTGTTCTTTTTGGTTTTCCTACGGGTATAGTGTATTTTGGGTTATGTAGCAGATGCAGTAAAATTGGGTGTGTGATGGGAATCAGTGGGATTTCCTGATCCTTCACCTTGAATATTTTGCACAAGTTGCACCATAGAAGGTGTAAGATTTGTATGTGTGCCTGAAAAACCTTTTCCATGCTTAACCAAGAAAGTAAAAGTTTTTGAAACCAATTTTGGAGCATCATAAGTAGCAACATGAGATCTAAAATCTGTAAGTTGGTTTTCAATAAAGAGCTGGATAAATCTTGGATAAAGCAAATAAGAACCAGACTCTTTAACACTTTTAACAATCCCATCCAAGATCATATTTGAAAAATTGAATGGTTGACCTTTGCTTAGGTATACCATTGCAGAAGCAATAGTAGTACTAAACTCATGTCACCCAGAAGTTTTAGGACTTAAACAACGAAGGAGAAGGTGTACCAAAAACTTGTATTGAGGACAGAGGAGAGCTTTTTGAAATTTTAAATTTGTATGCTTTCCTTCATATCCCAAATCTTTTAAACCAGCAAAAATAGCATAATTGGCAAGACAAGTGGTCTCTGTTTCATCATTTAAGAGAAGAGTTTCCCTTATAGATGATTCAGTTACACGAACCTTTTGCCCATCTATTAAAGCACTAACATATTTTTCCTCATTCATAGTTTTGACTTTAGCAGTAAGCCAAAACTGTTTGATGTAGGAAACAAATATAGTAGGATTCACAGTGAGTGCATACCTAAGAGAAGTAGCATTCAAAAATTTTACCATATCTGTGAGACCTTCAGGAACCAACTCTTCATCCAAAACTACCACACTATTGTGCTGCTCTGCCCAGGTACGTGCACAATCCATGAATTAGGGTTTAGAGAAATTGGGAATAATTGACTTTGAGAATAATGTAGTGTTAGGGTTTGTGAGAACTTCAATTTGGAGCGTGTAGAAACCAATTATGAAGATTAATTAGGTTTTAAACTGATTGGAAGAAGTTACACATCCCACCCTCACACTTACAACCGTAGCAGCATAACCATATCATCCACAACTAGCAGCAGAATGAAACAACTAGCAGCAGAGTAAAATTAAGCCAGCAGCAGAGTTGACTAATCAAACTTGGTCAAAAAGTCAAGAACCCATAACAATAAATGCACTTGATACTCCGTAATCCCTATAAAAATGGACTAAGTCTTTTCCCTAATTCACCACAATCAAACCCTAATTACAATAAAAACGCCAATCTCGCAATCAAAACTTCCAATCACCCAAATCAAATCATCAATAACCATGAAATCTTCGCCCGAAATCATCAACATCTCATCCGATTCTTCTTCTGAGGATGAGACACCGTTTGAAACATATGTCCCTCCCTTCCGTCCTCCTCACAATGGTTGTAGAACCAAGGAACAGGCCAGAAAGAGGAAGCATGATCTTCCTGTCTTCAAAGATCTTTTAAACCTGAATCAAACCCCAAGCACTTCTAAGGGTAAAGAGGTGATGTCCCCCAAGTCTCCATCGTCTTCAGAATCATCAGAAGACCCTGCTTGGATCCCTATCAGACCACCATCTCCAATGGAGCTTGTTTCCCCCTTCCTCTGTACATCATCTAATGAGGATGAGCCACAAAACAATCCACCATCCACTCCTGAAAGACCAACATCATCAAGGCCAAGACCCAAGACATCAACTAAGGCAAGAAAGGCAAACCTTCCTCTTCCTAAGGAGAGAGAGATTGTACTTGGGCTTCCATGCCCTAAAAATTGATGTTTTAAGTCTTTTGATTTTAGTTTGTTGTGTAGCAGTCTTTTGTTATTTTTGAACTTGATGTGGATGTACTTAGGTTGAATGTACTCTTTTGACTGATGAATGAAAGTTGTTTAATTTCTGTTTATGAACTTGCAAATCATCAATTCTTAGCTTATCCTGCAAAATGTTAGTCCAAACACCACAAAGTATACACGAATATATACTAGCAGTAGAGTAAAATAGCAGCAGAGTACATTACAACTTAATCATATGCTTCTTAAGAAGCAGCAGAAACAGATTAACAATCAGCACAAGAACTTTACACATGTTACAAAAACAATAAGAGATAAGATTTTCAAAGATTTATCATACCAATGTTTGCAATTAAGAATTGAAATCTCCCCACATCAAAGTGTTTAGTGAGAAGATCAACAACATTGTTATCAGTATGAATTTTGACAATTTGAATTAACTTCTTTTCATAGCAATCCCTTATGAAATGATGTCTTATCTCAATATGTTTTGTTTTAGAATGAAAAACAGCATTTTTAATTATGCAAAGTGTGCTGTTGTTATCAATATGAATTTTGGTGTTCATGAAATTGTACCCATAATCCAGTAGTTGATTTTGCATTCAAAGCACTTGACCACAGCAACTTGAAGCAGCCACATACTCAGCTTCAGTTGTAGAGTTTGCAACCACTGTCTGTTTCTTGCATTGCCATGACACCAATCTGTTTCCTAGAAATTGACAACCTCCACTTGTAGACTTTCTATCCAAGCAAGCACCAGCATAGTCACTGTCTTAATATGCCACCAAATCAAAAGGTGAATCCTTAGGATACCATAGGCCCAATTTAGGTTGATGCCTTAGATACCTAAAAATCCTCTTCACTGCATTGAGATGTGATTCTTTGGGACATACTTGGAATCTTGCACAGGCACATACAGTAAACATAATATCAGGCCTTGATGCTGTAAGATACATCAATGAGCCAATCATGGACCTGTACAAGTGAACATCTACTTCTTTTCCATTTTCATCCTTCAACAAAGGTTTGTTGGTATCCATGGTTGTCTTAGCAGGCTTAGCATCTTCAAATCCAAACTTCTTCAAAATGTCATTAACATACTTATCCTGACTAATAAATATGCCATCGTCTTTTGTACTACTTGTAGTCCCAAGAAGAAGTTGAGTTCTCCCATTGAACTCGTTGCAAACTTATCCTTCATAAGCTTCTCAAAATCAACACACATTGCTCTGTTTGTAGAACCAAAGATGATGTCACTAACATAGATTTGAACCAGCAAAATATCATCTTTTTGTCTTTTGAGAATCAAAGTCTTGTCAATCTTTCCTCTACTGAACCTAGAGTCTAGCAAATATGTTGACAAGGTATCATACCAAGCTCTAGGAGCTTGATATAAACCATACATTGCTCTATTCACCTTGTAAACTTTGTCAGGATAATCAGGGTCCTCAAAACCTGGTGGTTGAGACACATAAACTTCTTCTGTAATGGTCCCATAAAGGAAAGCACTCTTTACATCCATTTGATACACCACAAAATCTTTGAATGAAGCATAAGCTAAGAATAGTCTAATGGCTTCTATTCTTGCCACTGGTGCAAATACCTCATCATAGTCAAGTCCCTCTTGTTGTGTGTATCCTTGAGCTACTAATCTAGCTTTATTTCTGATGACTATCCCCCTTTCATCTCTTTTACATCTGAAAACCCATTTAGTGCCAATAACTCTTTTTCCATTTGGCAAATCAACCAAAGTCCATACCTCTTGTAGTTTGAATTGCAGAAGCTCTTCTTGCATTGCTTCCACCCAACTTACTTCTTGTAGGGCTTTGTAAGTATTCTTGGGTTCATTTGAGACAGAAAACAGGCAAACAAGAAATTTTGTAGATCTTTATGATTGTTTCTTTGATGCAGAGATCTTGCAAAGAAACTTTGATGTTGTAGATCTTTGAGCTCTTTAGTCATTTTTCTTGTTTGTACAGATGATTGAGGATCACTTATAATTTGTTCTTTTGGATGATCCTTGTGAACTCTTGTAGTAGTAGTGGGACTAACAGGAATATTGAGTTCCAAATTAGTATAATCTACTTCAGCTCCAAATAATTTACCATCAAGAGCTTCATCATCTGTGTCATCATAAATATTCTCTAGAGAAGGCATATTTCGATCTTCAGGATAATTTGTATCAGCAAAAGGTCTATCCTGAGTATCCAAAGAAGGAAACTATGATGTAGAAGCAGAGTTGACAGGCTTAGCAGCAGAACTAATTGAAGCAGTAGTTGCTTGTTTTGGTCTAGCAGTAGAGTCTTCTAAGTCAGCAGTAGAGTCTTCTGGCCTTGTAGGAGAGTCAGCAACAACTACTTTTGGAGCTTCATTGGGTATCTTTTCTGCATCAATAGGAATTTCAACATCTTCTTGAGCTTCCTTAGGTTTCTCTGGAGTAACATCATCTTCTTGTATATCTTGATCTTTCTGTAAAGGTATGAAAGTAGGAGCAACCTTCAGTTTCTCAATCAAAACAATGTCTTCTTGTGGTTTGTTAGTGTCAACACTAGCAATAACAGGTACATAATTCATTGTCTTGGTCAGGATATCAACATCAAACATCCATTCAGGTCCTTTTCCTGCAGCATTAGATGTGTTCTCACTAAACTTTATATGCAAATTCTCCTCCACATGTTTGGTTCTCTTGTTATATACCCTGAAAGCTTTACTATGTACAGAGTAACCAACCAAATTTCCTTCATCAGCTTTCTCTTCAAACTTGCCTAACTGATCTTTAGTGTTCAAAATAGTGACAGGACATCCAAATGGCTTAAGAAAATCAATCAATGGTTTCTTCCCATGAAAAAGCTCATATGGAGTTTTGTTGTGAGGCTTCACTACCTTACTCCTGTTTTGCACAAAACATGCAGTGTTTACAGCTTCAGCCCAAAAAGGTATAGGTAATTGAGAATCAGATAACATTGTTCTTGCAGCCTCAATAAGTGTCCTATTTCTTCTCTCTGCAACACCATTCTGTTGTGGAGTTCTTGCAACACTGTACTGTCTTAGAATACCTTTTCCCACACAGAATTGATTCATCACACTATTCTTGAACTCAGTACCATTGTCACATCTGATAATTTTCACTCTGCGGTTGTGCAGGTTTTCAACTCTTGTGATAAATTCCTTAAGGATCTCTAGGGTTTCATCTTTAGTGGCTAAGAAAAACACCCAAGTAAACCTGCTGTAGTCATCTGTGACAACTAGGCAATATGACTTCTTGTTTAAACTTTTCACAAAAACAGGCCCAAATAAATCCATGTGAAGCAAATGCAAGGGCTCTGTATTTGTGTTCACTGTCTTAGACTTGAATGAGACTCTATGTTGTTTTCCTTTTTGACAAGCAATACAAGTCTCACAATTTTCAAACAACTTTGTGGGCATGCCTCCCTCAAGATTTCCTTTCACCAACTTGTTCATTGTCTTGTAGTTCAAGTGCCCAAGTCTTCTATGCCATAATTTGGACTCATAAACAGTGGCTTTTGCAATCAGACAAGTTAAAGCTCTTTTGGGAACTATGTTCTTAATATGGTCACTGTATATATTTTCATTTCTAGGGACCTTCAATAGCACAAATTTATCATTTGGCAACTGAAAATCAGGAGAAAGGATCATACATTCAGTGTCTGTAAAAAGAACAAAATTCCTTTTGTCACACATTTGTGAAACACTAAAGAGATTAAATTTAAGCCATTTCACAAGAAACACTTTTTCAAAGTCCAAAGCCCCAGTTCTTAAAGTGCCTCTACCAACAATCTTTCCACCTTTTGGATCATTCCCAAAAGCAACATAACCACCTTCAAAAGCCTCAAAATCTTCAAGCTGAGACTCATCCCCTGTCATATGTCCAGAGCATCCACTATCAACTATAACCATATCTTTAAGATCATCCAGTAGATTACCCTGCACATGAAAATAGAGAAATTATTTTCTCTTAGGGACCCAAGCCATTACTGACTTGGATCTGCCTTGTGCATCAACATAGTTAAATTTCTTTAAATCACTTGATGCACTGTTGGTTTTAGAAACATTGTTTGTAACAGTTCATTTTGGTTTCCAAACCCAACAAGCTAAGGCCTTAACAGCATAAAAATGATTTTCAACAACTGTATTTGATAAAACTTTTGGCCCAGAAGTAGAAAGTTTTGTACTAGCAGCATATTGCTTACTAGCTGCAGAATGCTTACTAGCAGCAGAGTGCTTACTAGCAGTAGAGCCAGCAACAGAACCAGTTGTTGTTTTAAAAGCACCATTTGATTTAGCAGTATAAATGGATCTAGTTGCACCAGATCTTAACAACACAGCCCTAGGAATCATGTTTCTATTAGGATGAGGGTGAGTATTCTGATTAACATATTTGTGATTCACCCTAGTGTATTGATTCCAAACAGGTTTCTTGTGGTCAGGACAACTATTAATCAAATGTTCAAAGCTACCACACTTATAACAAGCCTTTTTCTTCAACTAAAACTCACTACCTAATTTGTTTGAAACTAGGTTATTAAAGTTTCTCTGATTTCCCCTAGGCTTATTATTGAAACCATTCATTCTATCTCTAGAAATCTCATTATATTCAACCAATCTCCTAGAGATACCCTTACCTAACACAGGTCTCACAAACTTCACCTGTTCAATTTTAGGTTCAACTTTAGTAGGAATTTATTCCTTTTCTTCACTTTGTTCTAGTTTAACCTGTCCTTGTTCCTCATCACTATCTGATTACCAATCTTCAATAATGGGAGCATCAGGAAATTTTCTGCCCTATACCTTAGGTGTTTCTAAGACGCTTGTACTAGTCTTACCTATTGGGTTTTCAATGTTCAGCTCACTAATAAAGGACAATTCTTTTCCTGGTGGAGCAAAGGCACTCTTAGCAGGAGGAGCAACCTCTTTATAACCTATTCCACTTCCTTTCCTCATGATGGTACTCTCAATAGATTTATTAACCAAGTCAGAAGCATATTGTTGTTTGTTTACTCTTACTATATGATTTTCTTTTTGAGCAAGAGCTGCATCCTTATCTTTTTCTGCTTCTTCTAATTTATTTTTAAGAAACTCAATTTCACTGTTTTTCTTAAAAATTTCAACATCTTGTTGGTTAATTCTATCTACATACTCTAGCTCACACTCTTTTAAGTACTCAAGTCTTCTTTCAACATTTTGAATACCTACTTTGTAACCTAGGTTATCAAGTTTTAGGTTTTCAACTTCTCTAATTAGACTCTCATTCCTAGACTTAAGTTCTTCTACAGTGTCAGCACAAGACTTAAAAGAACACACAGATAAATCAGAATCATTAGATACCTCAGAGTCAGATCCAGAAGATGATGATGAATAAGCCATAAGTGCAAAGTTATGCACTTCAGGCTTGACTTGAGCCATCAAAGAATAATTTGGTTCTTCATCAGCCAAATCACTCCAATCATACTCTCCTAATCCATTACAAGATACCAATGCAGTAGTGATATTCTTTGTTTCTTCAGTCTTCTTTGATGCTTCAGCATTTTTCTTTGGAGCTCTACACTCTCTGGCAAAGTGACCCTTCCTGTTACAGTTGTAACACTCTATCTTTGACTTATCAAAGCCAACATTCTCTTTAGGTCTGTACTTGATCTCTCTTCCAGTTCTCTTCCAGAATTTTCTTGCCCTTAAGGTCAACATGGCCATTTGCCATTTAAGATCCATCTCTTCAAGATCATCAGGATCAAGGTGATCCAAATCTTGATTAAGTGCCTGTGACCTTATACTTGTAGTTAGATCAGCCAAGAATGCACATAAAGCAATATCACTGGTGGAATTATTATCATTAGAACTAGCAGCAGATCCTTCAGCAGTAGATACTCCATAAGCAGCAAAGTGAGATTCTTTAGACCCCTTTGATTTTGAAGATACAAAGGCAAGATTTTGTACACCAGAAGATGAAGTAGATGAAGAAGTCAACTCTGGTTCATACACTCTTAAGTTGTTATAGAGACTTTCCAACTTCATAGTTTCAAAGTCAGGCTTATTTCTCCAAACAACAATGTGCATACTCCATTCAGGTGCAAGACTTCTAAGGAACTTGAGATTTACATCTTCTTTTGGAACCACATAGCCAACAAGCTTTAGATGACTGACAAGTTGATTGAGCCTGTTGTAAGTGCCAATAATCTTCTCTCCACTTTCAGCAGTAAAGTTCTCAAACTGATGCTTCAACATGTTTTTCCATGACTTCTTTGTAGCATCATTCCCTCCAAACCTGAATTCTACAGCATCCATCAAGTCTTTTGCAGTCTCACAACTATCAAAATCTAACTGAAATTCATTAGGTATTCCCATTAGGAGAATACTATGTGCCTTGATCTCCATCTTCCTTAAAAAATTTTCTTCAGCAGTCTTGATTGGTATCTCTTTCCCATCAGCACCCTTCTTAGGTAAAGAGCCACCATTCATGATAACATTCCACATGTTAAAGTTAATCATGCGAATGTATTGTCGGATTCTAATCTTCCACAGCTCATATTCTCCAGGGTTGAGCATGGGAACCTTTGAAGCAGTCACCATATGTGTGTCATCACCCATTTTTTTAGTAGTTGATTAGGAACAGCGAACTTGCAAGGAACAGTTTCTTCTTGATTACAACTTCTAGATCACAAGCTCTGATACCACTTGTTGATCCCAGTTGAGCAAACGATCTTATATAGTAGTTGACTTAATTTAAACACTTAAGCTAGAATGCGGAATGTAAAAGCTTAACTTAAGAAGAACAATTCACTATCAACACTTCAGTATTATTAATACGAGTACTCAACAATGCTAGGGTTTTACAACCTTGAAGTGTAAACGAAAACTAAACAATACGTGTACTTAATCTAACCCTAGGATCCACCTTTTATAGGCCAAGGAGTCCTACTAGGTTTACAATAACTTTCTATGCAAGATAAGAATATTCTAGACGTATATTATATACACACAATCTATTCTATAATTATCTACTTCGAATACATGTTTATCACATTAGCAGTAGATTCATTCAGCAGTATTTTCCCTTAGCAGTACTTTGTCATCAGCAGCAGAATCATTTACATTAGCAGCAGTTTCATCACAGCAGTAGTTTCACTCAGCAGCAGAATCCAAAACCCAACAATAATCAATACATCGTTATGTTTGAATACTATTTTGTATTCATTATTTTAATTAAATGAGAATGTATAAAGTCTACGTACTCAGCGTCTTCAACAACAATTGACCTGCGTATCTTAGGACCACCAGCACTCGTCACAGTCACTATTTTTTCCAATAGCTACAACTGTACCAACGATATCTAAAAACAAATTGTTATTAAAACTATGCAAATAAATTATTCAATAATGTCAAATGTTGTCTATACTTTTATAGAAACACGTACCAACACAATCATTGTCGTGGTACTCATTTTCTGTATCAAGAATACGCTAGAATGGCTCATTAATGAACCCAGCAAAGTTGTCATCGATATGATCAACGCGAGTATCTTCGGTTCCTTTATAAAAAGATATTTTCCAATGGTTTGGTAACAAAGGTAACCTTCCAGCATTCTCTGCCACTCTAAAATTAGAGATTATGTAACATTGACCCTCTTGTAAAAGAGGGTCAAATTTAAACATAAACTCTTTCTTGATGTAAATTTGAATACGGTTTGACTGGTTACAAAATTCAAACATTAACGATTTAAAATAAATAGAGACAGATATAAATAATCAATAACTTAGTTTAAATTACCTCTTCATCTTGGAAAACAAAATCAATACTGTAAGGATCGTGCTCTTCATTAAGCTTGTGTGAATGCCATACGGAGATGTACCTTCCTTTAATCGCCATGTTTAAATTCATTGGACTAATATCTTTTATGAGAGTAATTTTTCGCTCTCTCATTACTAAATGGCAAAATTCAAAAACATATAATTAATTTTTTTGTATTCTATTAAATCTTAATGTATAATGAATCAAACGTTTCAAATAACCTCGTGCAGAACTTTTAACATTGGACATACTCTTTCCATTATTTTTCTTTTGATGAGAATTACCTCCTACAAATACACAAAGATATTATGACAATATAATTTATATAAGTTAATCAAATCAAAATATATATTATTCTTAAACTGAATACAAAACTTGTTGAAAAACTTCCATAAGATGATGTATTCACCACAGTTTTATGAATTCTGTTTGAATGTACAGCCGAAGATGTTGTCTGATATCCAAATTTTGATTCATATCTAGGATCTTTTAGTTGATTTCTAATGTAGGCCAGCCTTTTAGACTCAACATCTAAAGATGTTTTCCCTAGCAAGAACCATTAAACAAATTGTTATATTATATGCTTTCATAAAATATTAGGGTTTAAAAAACAAATAGCCATACCTGAATTCCCTAGCAAGAAACATAAAACTAACTGTTATACTATATGCATTCATAAAATATTAGGGTTTAAAAAATAAATAGCCATACCTGAATGAGTCTCAAAGCTTGAAGAATCAAGCTCAGAATTTTCATCAGTGAAATGTGCTTCAACAAAGTTTCGTTCATCCATAGATTTTCTTTTCAATGATCGATTCGAACCTGTTATTTAATGGATATAGATTTAACATAACATAATTAATAAATATGCTATAAAAGCATCTTATAATATGTGAAAAACAGTTTAGAAACATATAGATTTACCAAAACTTCACTTCGCAGATGGTTTAGATACTGCCTGGTTAACAACATTAGTAACACCTTTTCCAGAGCTTCTAGCAGGTGTATCACTTTCAAATATGGAGTTTTCCATTACAATTGAAGTAGATTGTTGCACCAAACTTTTCTTCGGTGCTGATATAGAATTTATAAACTAATTACCAAAATATAGACAACATGTATAATCTATCTATATAAAACATTAAAAAGGTTACTACCTGTTGATTGTGTACCAACATCAGAAACATTGTGGCGATATCTTTTGCCTGGAGTGTCACTTTCAAACATGAATTTGTTGACATATGCAGACAAACTTTGCGTAGGCTTCCCTGTCACATAATCATAAACGTGCATGTTAAATTATTAATATTAATGCACACCACATGTAAACATATGTAACAAAACAATACCTTGTGAAGGGGTTTTAGAGTTTTTCTCCTGCATGATATTATTGTTTTGTGGTTCAAGAACTGTAATGAATAAGAAAACGATTATGCAATGACATAGATGAATAATTCTTCAACCACATAAATAACAACATAACAACTCAATGAATACATTATTTGTTACAAACCAACCTTCCGAAAGAGACTCGGTGTTTTTCTTCTCAGATACACTTTTGAGCCTTGCAGATTGTCTTTGAGCCTGCATAATGTAATTTATTTATCTGAATAGGGCTTCTCGATTTTTGACGTGACAATAATGGCTATGTTATGATCTATATATACTGTCAAGTTAGGTTAAAGATGAAGAGACGTATACCAAAGATTATATTCAGTTTCCAAATAAAAAATACATACAAAATACATTTTAAACATATCTTCTAAAAGATATCTTTCATAAATTAAATGAAATTTTTTTAAAACATGTTATACGAATTTCTTTGAAATTATCTTCTAAAAGATATCTTCCATAAAATAAACGAATTTTTTTTAATACGTGGTATACGAATTCCTTTGAAGATTATATATGTAATTTAGGATGATATATAAATAAAAAATACATACAAAATACATTCTAAACTTATCTCCAAAAAGATATCTTTCATAAATTAAATGAAATTTTTTTAAAACATGTTATACAAATTTGTTTGATATTATCTTCTAAAAGATATCTTCCATAAAATGAACAAAATTTTTTAAATACATGGTATACGAATTCCTTTGAAGATTATATATGTAGTTTAGGATGATATATCTCAAAAAATAAAATGGTCTACTGCTAAAGATCCTTATCAGTAAACTAACAGATCCAAGGTTCGAATCTTGCCAATGACATTTTTAATTCATGATTTAAAACTGAAATTAAAAAAAAAAAAAAAAAAAAAAAAAAAAAAAAAAAAGCAATTAACAAATAATGACATGGGATTTAAAAACTGATGACATGAAAACTAATTAATGACATGGAATTTAAAAAATGATGACATGGCACAAAAATTAAAATTAAATACAAACTAATGAAGGTATAGTGATGACATGGACATATGACATGACGTTTCAGCCTGATTACTGGACATGGCAAATAAATGACGTCATACACATCCTATTATGTATAATATATATATATATATATATATATATATATATATATATATATATATATATATATATATATATATATAACAGGAGGTACATGACATCATCAATGCCACATATGCATTCATTATGCCACCTCAACGTCATTGGACGTCACCTAAGCAACATGCCACATAAGCAATTTATTTAATGATTTAATTAAAACTTGTATTATTTCGATTTTAATGTGCTGGACATTTTGCGAATTTAATTTACCCATTTAGTTAAATTTTCTATTATTCCGAATTTAATTTAGCTAGAAATTTTGCTTGATTAATTTGCCCAAATATTCTGAATTTAATTTAGCCAGAAATTTTGCATGATTAATTTGTCCAAAAAAGGCATGATATTGGATTCGAACCCGGGTTGTGAATAAGTGCTACATATCTTTTAACCACTGCACCAACACAATGTTTGGAATTCATTTTGCAACTTATTATTTATAAAGGCATCTAAACGCTTTTTACAATTTTACTCCTGATAAAAATAAAAAACTAGATATTGACTTTTATCATATAATTTGCGGAACAAATAACGGTTTTTTTTAGCTAATTGCAGTTTACAAAATTGTAACCTAATATATCAGCAAATCATTTGGATATTCCGTGATTTATTAGGAGATAAGTTTAGAAATGATTTTGTGTACTTTTCAAAGACTTTTTGATAAGTACAATCCTCAATATTCGTACCCTAATTTTGCAGTATATATACAGAATTGAGCATTCCTCTGTAAACATGCGAACGATATACAAAAGCAACATAAAAGATGCGGCGACTGAGGCATTTGTTGCGCCTTTATAATGCTGAAAAAAACCAAAAACATGATAATTCTATGCAAGGTATTCTTCTACATCCAAAACTTTTGATATACTATTTGTTATATTGATGTTATAATTCGTTTAGTTTTATAAATTTACAGCGTCTAAGTCACCAGAAGAGACTGCATCACAAAGGATAAAGATCTTAAAAAAAACAACTTCTGGTATATGAATTACTGATTATTTTAGATATATAGTTTGATATATGTATGAATTGCCAATTATTTTAGATATGCGGTTTGATATATTAGGTATTTATCATATATATGTGTTAATTTTTACAGTTTTAAAAGGTTCCAAAACCCAAAGCATACAAATCGAGCCAGTCATTATCGAAGGTGATATACCAACAATGTATCCACAAGGTATTAATGTTTGCTTTTAATAGTAGATTTATTAGGGTTTGATTTTAATAACCAAAGAACGCAAAACTTTTGATATACTATTTGTTATATTGATGTTATAATTCATGTAGTTTTATAAATTTACAGCGTCTAAGTCACCAGAAGAGACTGCATCACAAAGGATAAAGATCTTAAAAAAAACAACTTCTGGTATATGAATTACTGATTATTTTAGATATATAGTTTGATATATGTATGAATTGCCAATTATTTTAGATATGTGGTTTGATATATTAGGTATTTATCATATATATATGTGTTAAGTTTTACAGTTTAGAAAGTTTCCAAAACCCAAAGCATACAAATCGAGCCAGTCATTATCGAAGGTGATATACCAACAATGTATCCACAAGGTATTAATGTTTGCTTTTAATAGTAGATGTATTAGGGTTTGATTTTAATAACCAAAGAACGCAAAACTTTTGATATACTATTTGTTATATTGATGTTATAATTCGTGTAGTTTTATAAATTTACAGCGTCTAAGTCACCAGAAGAGACTGCATCACAAAGGATAAAGATCTTAAAAAAAACAACTTCTGGCATGAATTACTAATTATATTGGATATATAGTTTGATATATGTATGAATCGCCAATTATTTTAGATATGTGGTTTGATATATTAGGTATTTATCATATATATGTGTTAAGTTTTACAGTTTTAAAAGTTTCCAAAACCCAAAGCATACAAATCGAGCCAGTCATTATCGAAGGTGATATACTAACAATGTATCCACAAGGTATTAATGTTTGCTTTTAATAGTAGATGTATTAGGGTTTGATTTTAATAACCAAAGAACGCAAAACTTTTGATATACTATTTGTTATATTGATGTTATAATTCGTGTAGTTTTATAAATTTACAGCGTCTAAGTCACCAGAAGAGACTGCATCACAAAGGATAAAGATCTTAAAAAAACAACTTCTGGCATGAATTACTGATTATTTTAGATATATAGTTTGATATATGTATGAATTGCCAATTATTTTAGATATGTGGTTTGATATATTAGGTATTTATCATATATATGTGTTAAGTTTTACAGTTTTAAAAGTTTCCAAAACCCAAAGCATACAAATCGAGCCAGTCATTATCAAAGGTGATATACCAACAATGTATCCACAAGGTATTAATGTTTGCTTTTAATAGTAGATGTATTATGGTTTGATTTTAATAACCAATGAATGCTTTAGTTTAAATATAGGTATTCTAAAGGTAAGATGGTTACTTATTGTATTTGAAGAACTATAGTGGACGTTTTTGCTTTGGTTTGGCTAGACAAACAACAAAAGTACGTTTCCTTTTCTCAAAACGCTAATGGTCTCAAAACGCTATTGATGTTAATTTTTCCTTTATGTTGTATTAATAAAAGATCGTAAAAACAAGAGTAGCACACCATCCATCCCGGCCATGTTTGAAGCTGACACACCAACCAGAAAGACACAAGATACTTTTATATGTTTGTATTGTACTTTTGTTGATGTACGTTTTATCTATATATTATCCTTTGCTATTATAATGGTTTTTGATCGAGTTTAAAGGATCATCTAAGGTTGGAAAGCAACCATCATTTAATAAAGCACAACATAGTCATGAAAACACTAACATTGATTCTTCAATCTTTCAAACTCAAGGTATTGTGGATATTAAAAGTACATTATTTTTGTTTTAAAAATTATACATGTTCGGAATGATTTGTTTTCGGCTATTGAATTTCAAAACACAATGTGTTTTGATCTCCATAATTTATCCACATATTTTATTAACAAATATCAATTAATGTATGTTTGAAAGTTATGCACCATGTAGGAACTCGGGTCACCAAGTTTCTTATGTTCTTACATACTCAGCATGTAGTAATCTTGATAAATTTAACCATGCAAATTTATGATTGTGTATCACGTGAATACCCATAAACTTTATCTACAAATATCAATAAATGCATTTTTGAAAGTTATGCAATATATTTTTATATATGCATGATACGTTTTTTTTCCTTGATTAATGGATTCTTAATTTTTTTATTATCGATTACTGCATTTACAGAAGGTATGTTCATTACAGATTCTTATGATTATGTGGAATCAATAATTGATGTATCTTACACACGTTGTACTTTTATATGTTTGTATTGTACTTATGTTGATGTACGTTTTATCTATACATTATCCGTTGCTATTATAATGGTTTTTTGATTGAGTTTAAAGGATCATCTAAAGTTGGAAAGCAGCCATCATTTAATGAAGCGCAACATAGTCATGAAAACACTAACATTGATTCTTCAATCTTTCAAACTCAAGGTATTGTGGTTATTAAAAGTACATTATTTTTGTTTTAAAAATTATACATGTTCGAAATGATTTGTTTTTGGCTATTGAATTTCAAAACACAATGTGTTTTGATCTCCATAATTTATCCACATATTTTATTAACAAATATCAATTAATGTATGTTTGAAAGTTATGCACTATGTAGGAACTCGGATCACCATGTTTCTTATGTTCTTACATACTCAGCATGTAGTAATCTTGATAATTTAACCATGCAAATTTATGATTGTGTATCACGTGAATACCCATAAACTTTATCTACAGATATCAAAAAATGCATTTTTGAAAGTTATGCAATATTTTTTTATATATACATGATACGTTTTTTTCCCTTGATTAATGGATTCTTAATTTGTTTATTATCGATTACTGCATTTACAGAGGGTATGTTCATTACAGATTCTTATGATTATGTGGAATCAATAATTGATGTATCTTACACACGTTGTACTTTTATATGTTTGTATTGTACTTATGTTGATGTACGTTTTATCTATATATTATCTATTGCTATTATAATGGTTTTTTGATCGAGTTTAAAGGATCATCTAAAGTTAGAAAGCAGCCATCATTTAATGAAGCGCAACATAGTCATGAAAACACTAACATTGATTCTTCAATCTTTCAAACTCAAGGTATTGTGGTTATTAAAAGTACATTATTTTTGTTTTAAAAATTATACATGTTCGGAATGATTTGTTTTCGGCTATTGAATTTCAAAACACAATGTGTTTTGATCTCCATAATTTATCCACATATTTTATTAATAAATATCAATTATTGTATGTTTGAAAGTTATGCACTATGTAGGAACTCGGGTCACCATGTTTCTTATGTTCTTACATACTCAGCATGTAGTAATCTTGATAATTTAACCATGCAAATTTATGATTGTGTATCACGTGAATACCCATAAACTTTATCTACAGATATCAATAAATGCATTTTTGAAAGTTATGCAATAAATTTTTATATATACATGATACATTTTTTTCCTTGATTAATGGATTCTTAATTTGTTTATTATCGATTACTGCATTTACAGAAGGTATGTTCATTACAGATTCTTATGATTATGTGGAATCAATAATTGATGTATCTTACACACGTTGTACTTTTATATGTTTGTATTGTACTTATGTTGATGTACGTTTTATCTATATATTATCCGTTGCTATTATAATGGTTTTTTGATCGACTTTAAAGGATCATCTAAAGTTGGAAAGCAGCCATCATTTAATGAAGCGCAACATAGTCATGAAAACACTAACATTGATTCTTCAATCTTTCAAACTCAAAGTATTTTGGTTATTAAAAGTACATTATTTTTGTTTTAAAAATTATACATGTTCGGAATGATTTGTTTTCGGCTATTGAATTTCAAAACACAATGTGTTTTGATCTCCATAATTTATCAACATATTTTATTAACAAATATCAATTAATGTATGTTTGAAAGTTATGCACTATGTAGGAACTCGGGTCACCATGTTTCTTATGTTCTTACATACTCAGCATGTAGTAATCTTGATAATTTAACCATGCAAATTTTTCATTGTGTATCACGTGAATACCCATAAACTTTATCTACAGATATCAATAAATGCATTTTAGAAAGTTATGCAATATTTTTTTATATATACATGATACGTTTTTTTTCCTTGATTAATGGATTCTTAATTTGTTTATTATCGATTATTGCATTTACAGAAGGTATGTTCATTACAGATTCTTATGATTATGTGGAATCAATAATTGATGTATCTTACACACGTTGTACTTTTATATGTTTGTATTGTACTTATGTTGATGTACGTTTTATCTATATATTATCCGTTGCTATTATAATGGTTTTTTGATCGAGTTTAAAGGATCATCTAAAGTTGGAAAGCAGCCATCATTTAATGAAGCGCAACATAGTCATGAAAATACTAACATTGATTCTTCAATCTTTAAAACTCAAGGTATTGTGGTTATTAAAAGTACATTATTTTTGTTTTAAAAATTATACATGTTCGAAATGATTTGTTTTCAGCTATTGAATTTCAAAACACAATGTGTTTTGATCTCCATAATTTATCCACATATTTTGTTAACAAATATCAATGAATGTATGTTTGAAAGTTATGCACTATGTAGGAACTCGGGTCACCATGTTTCTTATGTTCTTACATACTCAGCGTGTAGTAATCTTGATAATTTAACCATGCAAATTTAGGATTGTGTATCACGTTAATACCCATAAACTTTATCTACAGATATCAAGAAATGCATTTTAGAAAGTTATGCAATATTTTTTATATATACATGATACGTTGGAAGTCAATGTTATCGAAGCGAAGATCATATCTGGTGAAAATGTTGGCATGATTTGTTGTATTCCACGTATACTAATAATCTCTTCAGAGATAAAGAATTCCCTCAAATTAGAAAGAAGGCAGTTTCCTTTTAAAGTATTTTTATTGTGATGACTATAGTTCTGTTATTAGAACTTTTTGTCATAAACATTAAATGGTTTAAAGTTGTATTTATTTAATGACATGCAAATAAACCTATTTAATTAAAATAATCTTTGTTACACTTAATTGTATCAATGTTGATTTACAAATACATTCTATATAACATATGTAACAATTCGCATTTTCAGATTAATTACTATTCCCGGAAAATTTCAGTATTCACTTTTTACTATTCACTTTTCACTATTCATCTCTGAAATTTTTATTTCATATTCTCGTAAGTTAAACTATTTTAACGATAATCCGAGAGTTTGACGCTCGTCGGATCATTTCTGCAAAAATCACAAAGCCGTGTCCGAGATTTACTTTTAGGTTTAAACGTCCTTCCAGCATCCCGATATATCCATAAAACATTATAAATAATAGAAATCTGATTTTTTTTCATTTTATGACAATTCCAAAAGTTTTGGAATTTTACGTTTTCCAGTTCAGCGTTTTACGCGAATTACGCGTTTTAGACCCGTGTTTCCAGTTTTTAGCAGGGTTTTAGCACCCGATAGAACCTACCACTTATTTTATATTTTATTATGGACTATATTGACATGTTTAACAATACTTTCAAGTTTCATATTTTTACGATACCCGGTTTTACGTTTTAAGGCTTAATCATTTACGGTTAGCATTTTACGGAGTCAAAATGCACAAACTAAGCAAGATAGCACCAAGACTCATCATCTAGTCACCCTTATCCACCTTGAACCGCCATTTAGGGGGGGGGGGAGTCACCATTTTGTGGCTTGATCTTGACCATTGATCTCTAGGATGTTTACAAGTGTCTAAACTAACCATGGTTAAATTCTAACCCAATATATGGTTAACTATTTTTCCTACCCTATAAATACCAAGCTAAAAACACATAGAAAACTTGCACCACACCTTCTTATAACCTTCAAGTCCTAAAACCTATGGCACTTTTCTTATATTTTGTAAGAAAGTTAACTAGTTTTTGAAAGAAAACTAGTGTTTGATCTTCAATCTTGGGAATTTTCTAAGAAAAGTTGTTATAACTTTAAAGTCTTCAAAAAGACGTCGTTATAATCTTCAAATAGCTTTGGACTTCAAGAAGGTGTCGTTATAATCTTCAAATAACCTCGGTTTATCATAGATTGCAAAGGGTGAAGCTTAAGTCTATCAAAGTCCGTACCTTACTAGTTACTTACCTTTCTTTTAGAAAGCCTCAAGTTGTAAGCAAACCCTAACATACTTTCTTGCTTAATTATCATTTACATGCTCTTTGTGTTCCTTTCATGCTATATATGTTCTTGTTATTGTGTTCATGATGTTTAAAAATGGATAAAACAAGTATTGATATACATATGTTAACTTATGACAAGCAAACAAGCAAACTAGTGATTTTTATGGAAAACCATGACCAAAATAGTAAAACTTTGATATTTGACACTTACTTACTATTAAAGAGGACTTAACAAGGAAAACATAGCAATTTGAATCACCCAAAACGAGTACCCGAGTCAAAAGTTATGACCATTTGAAGCTAGCGAAACCAAAACGGCAAAACTGCCCAAATAGCATTCAGATCAAATTTTGATTTTTAAAGTCACCCTTCTGCTCCGATTCATCAAAAAGTTAAAACACGAAAGTTGTCCGGAACGACGTTTTCGTTCAGGAATAAAGAAGCTCGAGCCCTGAAAACGCTTTCCGAGTGATAAATCAAAATCTTAACAGCCCATTTTAGACCAAAGTCACTATATTATAGTTATGATTTACTAAGACCAAGAGGTCTAATGACCTAAAGCCAAGACCACAACCATGGCTAAAGCCAAGGTTAAGTCTCAAGACCATGGAAAAATGACCAAGGTCACGGCGAAGCCATGACTAAATATAAGCTTACTTAGGCGTAAACATGAAACAAGGAATTAAGCGATAACTTGAACAAGCAATTTGGATCTACTTCACTTCAAAAGGAACCATGAGATATTACAAAGAGAAAATGGTCATACAAGACTTATGAAACTATCCCTAATAACAATCTTCATGTACTAATAAACTTTCCTAAGTTTATTCAAATATTAGACATGTAACTTTTCGGATTAAAACTTATACATTTGTTATCAAATACTACAATAGTAGGGAGCCTCATGTGAGGAGTTCATTAAGTAAGCCGTCGATATGAGTTGTGGATTTACGAGTTAAAGTGTCCTGGCTCCTCGAACGTTTACTCCATGACTTCTGAATTATGTCGGCCCGAACGGTAGTAAGAGATATACAACCTATACATGTTCCATAAACCATTTATATTCAAAGACTTACACTATATACTAAGTACTACATCATGAACATTATGCAAGACATATATAGGCAATTCTTCGTATTCTTAGACGTTACTCCAAACCTAAGTCGCAACGTTCTATTATAGGCTGCTCTTAGAGACTTTCACGATTCGACTACCACTTTGATTTCACATCACTTAAGCTTAAGGTGAGTCATAGCCCCTACTCTTTTCATACTTGTCTTAATTTTTTGGGGGAGACACATGCTCAACTACTTGTTTACTTGTACAAATACTCAAAACGTTTATACTTGACTGTGTTATACTTGATTGCTTACATACATGACTGCGTTATACTTAATTGCATTATTCTATTTATTGACTAGTAGTTGTCTTTGGGAAGTGGCTCCCAGTTGTCTTTGGGAAGTGGCTCCCAGTTGTCTTTGGGAATTGACTCCCAGTTGTCTTTGGGAATTGGCTCCCAAAGTGAGGTCTTCGGAGATGAAGTATAGACTCACTTCTAATTGCCTAAATTGTCTTGATGAACTTATACATGTCTTATTCATACTATATATGTTAGCAGTGGGTTGTGAACACACAGGTTGCAAGTCTCTTATGGCGGGACTTGCAACTGAGTGGATTCACGATGCCTTTGCTGTGCGAACATTCTCTTAAGGCTTTTCGATTGTTTTAAGACAAACTCTATGAACTCACCAACCATTGTGTTGACACTTTAGCATGTTTGTCTCAGGTCTGTAAGATGATAAGCTGTTGCATGGAGCATAGAGTCGATTGGCATGTTTTGAAGACTTATGCTTTTATCTTTACCATTCGATATGTCTTAAAACTCTTATGTATTGTATTATGGAACTCAAGTTTGTAACTCGGAATTTATTAATCGAATGGTAACTTTTCAAAACGTCTCATTTAGAGTTCGTTTTCTATACCTTGTACTTTGTATTATGAAGTAGCACCCCTATGACACAGTCTTCCGCTGCGGTATTTTGGGGGTGTTACAGATTGGTACCAGAGCCTTGGTTATAGAGAACTAGGTTGCATTTAGTGCCTAGACTATAACTGCTATAAACATTAAGACTCTTCTCTTTATTTTGCCTTACACACACTTCATGCGCATATGCTTATTGCTAATTGTTTGTTTAGGAGAAACCCCAGACAATAGTCAAGTCATCAAAAATTTAGAGCTAAGTAATAATTGTTTAAATTAACTTAATCTTGTGACAGTTCTTGTTTGATAAGACATAAGATTAAGTTAAATAAAGGTTATTAGTTTCCTGTAGAGATTTGATGATTTGCCTTATACTTACTTTATATGATTCTAATACCTAGAAGTGATTCATATGTCCTAGTACGACACTCAAACCTTACTACAAGCGCGACTAGTCCATTTCGTCATATCACCTTTTCTAGATACCCAGACTATGTTACCCTTTCACAACTTAAGAGCAGATGATAGAAAGTCTACCCAATTATGTAGTACCAATTGTTGAGTTATGTGTGCCTGGTAAATATGTATACGTGTGAAAGGAAGCAATTATAATTATGGTGGCCAACATAATTATAAAGGCGTCACGACTCACGTAGACATATGTGACCATGCTTACATTAATTGACGATTGACTCAAAATTGACAAGATTTATGACTAAGTAGTCTAGGAATATCACCTCAAATCTGACGTCGACAAAATGTCCCTCCTTGTAGATATCATGGCACCAAAGAGAGTAACTCGTAGCACTAGCCGAGGTGGTGCAACACCAAGAGGTGGAAGAACTGGTGGTCGTGGAGGTAGAGGAGCTGCTCACGACACTAGTAATCCTAGTAATGATAGTGGAAGAACTGGTGGACGTGGAGGTAGAGGAGATGCTCACGACACTAGTAACCCTAGTAACGATGGTGGAAATCCAGATGTCTCCACCATTATTGCCCAACAACTACAAAACCTACTTCCCACTATAGTCACACAAGTTGGCAATCACATGAACAATTCAGGAAACCACGGAAGCATAAATGACGCTACAAATGATGGAGGAAGGAATGGTAATAACAACAACAACAACAACAACAACAACAACAACAACAACAACCATAGGACTGGATGTACGTATAAGGAATTTACGTCATGCAAACCAATTGAGTTTAATGGCAAAGGAGGTGCATTGGCATATACACGATGGGTCGAGAAGATGGAGTCAGTGATCGATATCAGTAACTGTGCAATCCACCAGAGAGTGAAATATTCTGCATGCTTGCTATCAGAAAAGGCATTGACATGGTGGAACATGCAGATTCAAGCAAGGACTAGAGAAGCAGCTGTAGGCATGACATGGGACGACTTTAAGGGACTACTGAAGGAAGAATACTGCCCGGTTAATGAAATGCAAAAACTAGAAGACGAGTTTTGGCATCACTCTATGGTAGGGGCTGGTTATGCAACCTACACAGATCGGTTTCATGAACTAGCTAAACTAGTTCCTCATCTGGTTACCCCTGAATCCAAAAGGATTGAGAGGTACATCTATGGCCTTGTTCCTGAGATTCGTGGGACAGTGAAAACAACCGAACCTCCCACAATTCAAAGTGCAATATTAAGAGCAGGGACACTAACAGATGAGATGGTTAGGAATGGAACTTTGAAGACTAGTGATAAAAGGAAGGGATCAGGTGAATCAAGCGAGCAAAAGGGTACAATGGTTGATAATAAGAGAGCAAGAGGATTTGCAGCAACAGTTTATGATCAGAAAAAGTATGAGGGTCCACATCCTAAGTGTACTAAATGTGCTTATCATCATCAGAGGTCTGAGCCATGCCCTGTGTGTTATAATTGCAAGAAGTCTGGCCACTTTGCAAGTCAGTGTAAATCAATTACAAGGCAGGCGAATGCGGACAATATAGGAAACAACCAAAAGACATGCCATGAGTGCAACAGCCCAAACCACTTCCGAAATACTTGTCCTAAGTTGAATAGGGCACAGGGACAAGTACTGGATAACCCGACTCTAGCAGTAATGCTCGAAGAAAATAACCCAAACCGTGGATACAATGTTAGTCCACCTCGGGGTCGAGCATACTATTTGGGTGCTAAGGAAACCCGCAATGCTTAACGGGTACGTACCTTTTCCTACCATATTATTCTATTCTAAACCTAGCTTTATTATGCCGCTATTAAGATAAGAGACCTAGACACACTAAACTTCGGGACGAAGTTTCCTGAAGGGGTAGAGACTGTAACAATTTGCATTTTCAGATTAATTACTATTCTCAGAAAATTTCACTATTCACTTTTTACTATTCACTTTTCACTATTCATCTCAGAAATTTTTATTTCATATTCTCGTAAGTTAAACTATTTTAACGATAATCCGAGAGTTTGACACTCGTCGGATCATTTCTGCAAAAATCACAAAGCCGTGTCCGAGATTTACTTTTAGGTTTAAACGTCCTTCCAGCATCCCGATATATCCATAAAACATTATAAACAATAGAAATAT
The DNA here is from genome assembly GCA_030686995.1 of Artemisia argyi. Classification (NCBI taxonomy): domain Eukaryota; kingdom Viridiplantae; phylum Streptophyta; class Magnoliopsida; order Asterales; family Asteraceae; genus Artemisia; species Artemisia argyi. The sequence continues at coordinate 84,517,157 of CM060681.1, read as the reverse complement.
GATTTTCTTTCATTTTATGACAATTCCAAAAGTTTTGGAATTTTACGTTTTCCAGTTCAGCGTTTTACGCGAATTACGCATTTTAGACCCGTGTTTCCAGTTTTTAGCAGGGTTTTAGCACCCGATAGAACCTACCACTCATTTTATATTTTATTATGGACTATATTGACATGTTTAACAATACTTTCAAGTTTCATATTTTTACGATACCCGGTTTTATGTTTTAAGGCTTAATCATTTACGGTTAGCATTTTACGGAGTCAAAATGCACAAACTAAGCAAGATAGCACCAAGACTCATCATCTAGTCACCCTTATCCACCTTGAACCGCCATTTAGGGGGGGGGGGAGTCACCATTTTGTGGCTTGATCTTGACCATTGATCTCTAGGATGTTTACAAGTGTCTAAACTAACCATGGTTAAATTCTAACCCAATATATGGTTAACTATTTTTCCTACCCTATAAATACCAAGCTAAAAACACATAGAAAACTTGCACCACACCTTCTTATAACCTTCAAGTCCTAAAACCTAAGGCACTTTTCTTATATTTTGTAAGAAAGTTAACTAGTTTTTGAAAGAAAACTAGTGTTTGATCTTCAATCTTGGAAATTTTCTAAGAAAAGTTGTTATAACTTTAAAGTCTCCAAAAAGACGTCGTTATAATCTTCAAATAGCTTTGGACTTCAAGAAGGTGTCGTTATAATCTTCAAATAACCTCGGTTTATCATAGATTGCAAAGGGTGAAGCTTAAGTCTATCAAAGTCCGTACCTTACTAGTTACTTGCCTTTCTTTTAGAAAGCCTCAAGTTGTAAGCAAACCCTAACATACTTTCTTGCTTAATTATCATTTACATGCTCTTTGTGTTCCTTTCATGCTATATATGTTCTTGTTATTGTGTTCATGATGTTTAAAAATGGATAAAACAAGTATTGATATACATATGTTAACTTATGACAAGTAAACAAGCAAACTAGTGATTTTTGTGGAAAACCACGACCAAAATAGTATAACTTTGATATTTGACACTTACTTACTGTTAAAGAGGACTTAACAAGGAAAACATAGCAATTTGAATCACCCAAAACGAGTACCCGAGTCAAAAGTTATGACCATTTGAAGCTAGCGAAACCAAAACGGCAAAACTGCCCAAATAGCATTCTGATCAAATTTTGATTTTTAAAGTCACCCTTCTGGTCCGATTCATCAAAAAGTTAAAACACGAAAGTTGTCCAGAACGATGTTTTCGTTCAGGAACAAAGAAGCTCGAGCCCTGAAAACGCTTTTCGAGTGATAATTTTCTTCAAAATCTTAACAGCCCATTTTAGACCAAAGTCACTATATTATAGTTATGATTTACTAAGACCAAGAGGTCTAATGACCTAAAGCCAAGACCACAACCATGGCTAAAGCCAAGGTTGAGTCTCAAGACCATGGAAAAATGACCAAGGTCACGGCGAAGCCATGACTAAATATAAGCTTACTTAGGCGTAAACATGAAACAAGGAATTAAGCGATAACTTGAACAAGCAATTTGGATCTACTTCACTTCAAAAGGAACCATGAGATATTACAAAGAGAAAACGGTCATACAAGACTTATGAAACTATCCCTAATAACAATCTTCATGTACTAATAAACTTTCCTAAGTTTATTCAAATATTGGACATGTAACTTTTCGGATTAAAACTTATACATTTGTTATCAAATACTACAATAGTAGGGAGCCTCATGTGAGGAGTTCATTAAGTAAGCTGTCGAGATGAGTTGTGGATTTACGAGTTAAAGTGTCCTGGCTCCTCGAACGTTTACTCCATGACTTCTGAATTATGTCGGCCCTAACGGTAGTAAGAGATATACAACCTATACATGTTCCATAAACCATTTATATTCGAAGACTTACACTATATACTAAGTACTACATCATGAACATTATGCAAGACATATATAGGCAATTCTTCGTATTCTTAGACGTTACTCCAAACCTAAGTGGCAACGTTCTATTATAGGCTGCTCTTAGAGACTTTCACGATTCGACTACCACTTTGATTTCACATCACTTAAGCTTAAGGTGAGTCATAGCCCCTACTCTTTTCATACTTGTCTTAATTCTTTGGGGGAGACACATGCTCAACTACTTATTTACTTGTAGAAATACTCAAAACGTTTATACTTGACTGTGTTATACTTGATTGCTTACATACATGACTGCGTTATACTTAATTGCGTTATTCTATTTATTTACTAGTAGTTGTCTTTGGGAAGTGGCTCCCAGTTGTCTTTGGGAAGTGGCTCCCAGTTGTCTTTGGGAATTGACTCCCAGTTGTCTTTGGGAATTGGCTCCCAAAGTGAGGTCTTCGGAGATGAAGTATAGACTCACTTCTAATTGCCTAAATTGTCTTGATGAACTTATACATATCTTATTCATACTATATATGTTAGCAGTGGGTTGTGAACACACAGGTTGCAAGTCTCTTATGGCGGGACTTGCAACTGAGTGGATTCACGATGCCTTTGTTGTGCGAACATTCTCTTAAGGCTTTTCAATTGTTTTAAGACAAACTCTATGAACTCACCAACCATTGTGTTGACACTTTAGCATGTTTGTCTCAGGTCTGTAAGATGATAAGCTGTTGCATGGAGCATAGAGTCGCTTGGCATGTTTTGATGACTTATGCTTTTATCTTTACCATTCGATATGTCTTAAAACTCTTATGTATTGTATTATGGAACTCAAGTTTGTAACTCGGAATTTATTAATCGAATGGTAACTTTTCAAAACGTCTCATTTAGAGTTCGTTTTCTATACCTTGTACTTTGTATTATGAAGTAGCACCCCTATGACACAGTCTTCCGCTGCGGTATTTTGGGGGTGTTACAACATATATTTGGGCAACATCATAATATATGTTTTAAAAATCACACATATATATACACATACAAAAACAATTTATTTCAAAAAGGATCGTATATATATAACTTTTTTCCTATAAAATTTTAACTATAAATAAGCATGTTGGAAAACACGTTCATCGTATGGAATTCAAGTATATTCTTTTTTTTTATATAATTTATAATCTGAAAATAAAAAAATAAAACAAATACTAAAGATAATATCCATTAATATAGTAAATCAAAGTTAAAACAAAAGTTCATAATAAAAGATTTTTAAAAATTTTAAAAAACAAAAAACCTTCATTATCCCAGAAGATAATTGTATCTTCGTTTATAATGTATTTGAAATAAATGAATGGTCCTTAAATTTATCACTAAATAAGGTAAACATAAAACAATTAAAAATAAAGATATTTGACTTTTAATACAATTATTTATAATACAAAGACACCCTTAAAAAATTATATATATTATAAAAATTAATTATTTTTTTATGTATTTTCCAAAAGTGTGAATATAATTTTCACGAGAGTTTATATGTCGTGTTTTTAAAAAAATAAGTTTAATTTATAGAAGATATGATTTTGAAGATATATTAAAAAAATTAATTATTTTTTTATATATTTCCCCAAATTGTGAATATAATTTTCACGAGAGTTTATATGCCGTGTTTCCAAAATTGTAAAGATCACCACAAAGTTTCTGAATCCTTAATCTAAGTTGACACTATATGTAGACAATAATATAAACCAAACTTCTCACATTAAATATTGCAAAGCTATATTCAGTAAAATATATTACATTATGCAAGATCAAAGGCATTCTGCAAGACTTCCAACAATATCCGAGCAATAAAACTCTCATACACCTCTAGAAGGTATAATTTTAACAAAAAAGTTATTCGTTTGGTTGTTATATTCTTATTAATGTGCTTTTATAATTGATATCATGTGTTATATCATAATCGCTATATAGTTTATTACAATTATTGCTGCATAAAAAAGTAATAGCATACAGAATAAAAACTCTGAAACTCCTTGACAAGAGATTGTTTTGTTAGATAAGTTTACATGCATTGTCCATATATCTTAATAATTTAACCATGTAGGTTTACGATTCTGTGACAGGTAAAGGTTCACAAACTGTACATACAAATATCCATAAATCCATGTTGGGGCTTTTCTATAGTTAGCAGAAATTTTAAATAAGTTTTGAACATGGGTCGTCATCTATTGATTCACAGCCACTTTTTGATGGTAGGTTTCATATTATAAATCGTAATTGTTGAACATATTAGAGTATCAAGGAATATGATTAGGGCATTAGTGATTAAGAATAGTGCAACATCAGACGTGCATCCGTTTGTATGTTTAGTGCATTCTTAGTCATAGTAGGGCATCCATTTGTATATTTAGTGCATCGTTAGAAATACATGAGAATCTGTTTGTATGTTTAGTGCATCGATGAACACATTAGGACATCGATGAGTATGCTTAGTGTATCCGTTATGTTTGTGGTTTGTCATAGTAGACAATAATTATTATTAGCTCATAAATATGGTTGTAAAATTCATCTAATGTTTTATTGCATAATTTTTTTGCAATTGATTATAGATGTTGAACTAAGACGGATCAATAATGATGCTTTCAACCTACTCAAAGAAAGATCTAAAAGCGCACTTGAACTAGAATATCACTTAGAAAACATTAAACGTGCAATGTCTAATGATATGGATTGGCTTAATCCTGAGGGTCATGTTGACATGTACAACGACTCTGAAACCTCTTCACAAGGTATTGTTTTAATAGACAGTATTAAAATTTGATAAGCCCGTCAAGAGTTATTATTGATATTAGTTTTAAAATTTTTCAATGTTTTTAAAATTGTTAATATAATAGTTTAAGAATGATATATTGTTTAATTGACATGAACCATTAATCCACATCCTAACACAAAACACTAATTCATACATCATCGTATGAAAGTTTTTCAACAAGTTTTATACTAAGTTTATGAAATACATTTTGATTTAATTAAAGTGTATCAAGGTTTTCCATCTCAAGATTTTAAAGTTAGTGGACTCACACAATCAAGAGATGCTTCGCCTCATCAAATGGGTCGTGTGTTTCTTGACACATCAAAGTTGCCAAACAAACTCTCAAGTGATGTTTCCCCACAAACAGAACCATCATCAAATTCAAAAATAAATCAAGGGTTTGTGAAGTATTTGCTACCAATATGACCGATTGGTCAGCTTAGGAGGCTAATAAAAGTCAATGAACAAGAAAACGTACGCGACGAACAAACAGTATTGGGATGTGCAGAGGCAATTGACCAACCAAAGGAAAAAATATTAGAGTATCAGGAGAGGATTATCGATATTCAAAAACAAATTGATAATTACAAGTGTTTGTAATTTCATTTGTATGTATTAATATTTTTTAATGTGGTTTTGAACATTTAATATTGGTATACAAGCCTTATAAATTTGATTGTATAAAAACACGTTCATATATAAATTTTATTATGTCTATTATTATGCAAAAATAATTTATTTAAAAAATGTTCGTACATATATAATTTTTTTCCTATAAAATTTTAACTATACATAATCATGTACAAAAACACGTTCATCGTATGGAATTCAAATATATTCAATATTTTTTAACTTATAATCTGAATAAAAAGTTAAAACAAATGCTAATGATAATAACCATTAATATAGTAAATCAAATTTAACACAAATATTTTTTAGGTAATGATTAACATACATAAAGTAAATTACAACAATTTAATTTATGTTACAAGGATAACTGTGTACATATAAAACTTTAGGCTTTTTACTGCATTTCATCATTCACAAATAATTTCTAAACACTATACTCTAATAAGCAAATGGATCAAACAGGTTTGTTATTTAGGTTTCTTATATAGATTTACAAGTTTTATATTATTTCTGCAAACATTGGTATTTATATAAATATACAATCTTTTTTTTTTTTGTTCATTTCTAATATTTTTATTGCTTTATATTTTACAGCAGCATCATCATTGAAACATGTGCATCCTGTAGTGTTGTATATTGCAAAAATGATGCTATGAGGAAGAAGAAGTTGAAGGCATGGGAAAAGAACGAAAAGAAGCAAAGGAAAAGGTATAAAGCCAACAAGCTGAAGGCAGCAATAAGAAGACAGAAAATGACTGAACTTGAAGAAGATGAATCTGTTATCGATGATGATCCTTTGGAGCACATTGACTATGACAATCTTCATCTTGCTTATGATCAAGAGAAGATTCATAAGTTTAGTTTTTAGATTATTTTATAATGTGTATTATTATGTTTGTATTTTTGTTTATTTAATCTTAGTATTTTGCTAAATCGTTTTATGTCATCACATTATTTTAATTATTGAATTCCATTGTTGTTTCTCATATTATGTTTGTGGGATTTTATTTTGATTTCAATATATTATGTTTTTGCTCAACATGTAAAGGATATAGAATCTAAATATTTTTGTCTCTTAAGTTATTATAAATTGAATTCGTGTAAATATAAGAAATATGTTACTCAAATTTTTAAAATATATACAGGGAAGCAACCATGCAAACAACTCATAGACACTTTGAGATGATTGTCGTAGATGAAAACGTTTTTAATTTTTTTATGTAACAAGTGTACAATAAAAAAAAGGTTAAAACGTTGAGATAAGTTACAAATTTGATGTATGATATATTTATTCCTTTAATAAATTGTAACAATATGTTTTAGATATTTTATCTTTTATTCGGTTTATGGTATTTTAAAAGAAATATTCAATAAGAATGTGTATTGATAATATAAATGAAATGATGAGAAAGGAAGACACTAAGACTATACAAAGTACCTAAAACTATAAAGGAGATTTAATCAAACATAATTACTGATGGGACAAAACACACATTTTCAAAGTTGTATGTATTGATAATATAAATGAAATTATGATGAAAAAATATACTAAATGCATGTATTGATAATATAAATGAAATGATGAGAAAGGAAGACCCTAAGACTCATAATCGTTTTAAATTTTTAAAAGATTTGAAGGTATATAAATTGGTTATATATGCTATTATATAGTAGTGGATATATATGGTATACAGAATTTTGTTGCAATTTAAAAAATATTCATTATAAATTATATATCTTTTCACCATCTATAAATGCTAATCAATCATAAATGCAATTAGACATCTACAACTCTTTTAAAATTTCGTCTAACAAAAAATTCTGCTAATGGGTCGGCAATTTTTTTCACCATCAAAATCTTCAAACAAACGCCCACGAAGTGTTTCTCCACCCAAAAAACCATCATCAGAACAAAAAAAAAGGGTATTTTCTACCTATAATATATATTGATGAGCTTAGGCGAGTAATAAAAGTGATGGAAAAAGAAATCGTAAGCAATGAACAACAAATATTGGAATGTAAAGATACAATTGATCAGCGAAGGAGAAAGGTATTAGAGTATCAAGGGAGGATAATGTAACTCCCGCTATTTTCCCTTATGAATATTATGTGCTAATCAAAGTCTAATATATCATTTCGCTATGTTATAACATTTATGACAACAACAAATGTCTTATTCGACTAATAGACTTTATTACTAATAATCACAACGTAAATTGTGATCACCTATGTTCTTGGAACGATGCTCACACACATACTACGATAGTCCGAAATCGCAAAAATATTTAACTTTTGTCACTTACAATATCACGTGACGTTATTTCACTAAAACCGCACTCGACCCACTCCCAGACTCACGAAAATAACTCACCTAACCCTCATTAAATTACCAAACGTAATTAACTCTAATTAATCTAAATGGACCCTTAATCCACTACTTCGGCCCACCATCAAAAACCCACGCGACAAGCCTATGGGCTCAACCCAACTCCCTCGGCCCATTTATCAAATCCGGCCCATATCTTTGTTTTCTTTTATTCTTTCTGTTTGAAAACTAGCTAGCAGCGAGCAACCAAAACGACCCCAACAATTCTATATCTCGCAAACAACATGTCAATGTTATCACGCACCTTGATTAACCTCGCACCCAAGAATCACTAACAATGATTATCTCTAATTATCTCGTATGAATACTACACTAAAAATCTTTAAGCTAAGCGTATAAATCACTCGACACACAAGAAATCAACTCGCCCAAACTTTTATTTCTGCCAAATCATTTCGACTTATTACCACTTTAAACGATCGTACTAGAGTATTTAGTCACATTCGAACTATTTGAACTTATTGATTCTCATTATATCACACGAGCAAATAAAACCGAGCCCTCCTAGATCATTTTTACCCATGTACGAATAAAATTACTCCATAAAATACTCCCCTTGATTTGAGCTGACGAGAGAGCCAAGACTTGGAAGAAAATAGTTCCATGACAAAATGTACTCCCTGCTGTCACAGTAAAATGGTTGGAAAATGTCACTAGTTCTATTATTATATAAATATGCACCTCTCCTCATTTCCATGCACCCCATCAATATTTTCGAAAACCATTCCCCCACACTTCAAGACCCACTGCTGCTCGACCAGAAACAAGCCAACCTCGTGGTGGAAACTTTCGAAGTAGTGCTGAGTTGTTCAACCACGACTTGGGTTCGAAGCCAACCAAGAGAACGCCGTGTTCTACCATTCATTTTACTCGACCCTTTCATCACCTTTAAGGTGTAGTAAGCTTACTAAATCTCTAATCCTTCATGCATATATACAAAGTCACATTTCCATTTGTTCATACGTACAATATATATATATATATATATATATATATATATATATATATATATATATATATATATATATATATATATATATATATATATATATATATATATATATATATATATATATATATATATACTTAGATACATAGCGTGACAAGCCACCATTTTGGAGGGCCTAGGAGTCACGTTATGCATTAGTACATTGTTATTTTACATCACATGCATCATGAATCCTAACGTTAACCATCATTTCTACTCGACATATAATCAGCTACGAAAAAGAGAAATAAAACTTTGTTATTTCATGCGTACAAAATACATATAGCGCATAACGAGACTCGCCACCTCCATGGAAGGCATAAGAAATCTCGTTACACTTTGTTTACGTCTTTATTTCACATTACATGCATCATATAACCCGTCCTTACCGTTTCTCTACTCATACATACGACCAGATTCAAAAAGAAAAAGATAGAACTTTGTTATTTCATGTGAACTAGTCGACTCAGGTAGCTAAGAAACACCTCGATATCTTGCAATCCAAACTAACGAACACATTATATCTTTGTTCAATCCAATAGACCACCCAACAAGCTATCAAATTCGTGTTTTAAGTTTATAAAAATAACGACATCTTGACACGTTAAAAAGGTCCTTTTGTTTGGCAGGAAAACTCGTTCAAAATAAAACATATATGAGTCGATTAGTGGGCTTATAAGCCCATTAAGCCAAAAATAAGCACTTTTGATGTTTAAGTTGTGCAAATAAGCTTTCTAAGATTAAAATAAGCCTCGGAAAAGTTTTTTTTTATAAAAATTCTAACGATTTTTATGAAAAAGGACTAAAAATGTAACGCGTCGTCACTTATAGGGACTAAAAGTGTAAAGCTGTGAAAACACGGACCAAAACTGTAAAAACAGAAACTATAGGCCCAAAAATGATAAAGTAATAAATTTCAAGCTCATATCGTATATTTGGACAAGTAGAGGACTGTTAAAGAAAATATTATACAACGAGGACTAACGGCGCAGCATTAATGCCGTTAGGGTAAAAAGTTGAAATCTGACAAGGACTTGGACCAAGGACTATATTCGAGACTCTCACATTTATTTCCATTTTCCATTTTCTGACCTTCATATCATTGCATTGCATTTCGAAGTTCTTATTTTAGTTTCAAAAGCATATATAGATATACATTATTACTTATATATATATACATCATTTCTAAATTTCGCTCATATCATTTAAACTACGTGATTTGTTATCGTCACACCAATAAACATCCTATTCTTAAGACTCTTCGCGAAAATCACATTTGGACTATCAAAACACTAAAACTTATCGTACTATCTAGGTTGTGTGTTGGAGCCGTTCCCTTACCGTAACTGAGATCCGTATCACTACCACTGTACTACTAAGATGAGTTCATAGTCCCACTTTTTACTATATTTTCACATCCCGTGGGGAGATACATGCTACTAAACTGAACACAAGTATTTTTCTGTATGCTATCCTGATTAATATTGCCTAAGTTACCACTTGTCAAAAAGTCCCTCATATCATGAACCATTAATCACTTGCGAGTGAACGCGAATTTGGTGAATAGATCTATTGGCAGTTGACGCCCCATTTGAGTTGCTGGGTAAGTAACCAAATGCACTTTATTCGAATTAACTAAGGAGCCTGACAAACTCCTATTACACGAGGGCATTATCACCTACACCATTTTATGGTGTGGGATTATTTACATTACACCCGATGTTAAGGTTTGCGTGTCATGAGGCTTAGGGCAATACGTATATATTACACTGCGATGCTATTGATTTTACTACTATTCGACTTGTGTTCAACTATTACAATTTAAACACTATGGATTCACTCAACATTCGTGTTGACCTTTTTAGCATGTTTATCTCAGGTAATTGACGAAGGCAAATCGGGCACGGAGATTGGCAAATGACCCTCTTTATGGACCATGTTTAATAATGTTATCATTTGTTTTTATCAGAAACCGTTTTATTTGTAACTCTGAATTTATCGTAAAACTTCTTTGTGTCATGTTATGCTAAGTTTATTTAATGATAACTGAACTTTTATAAAAACGCCTCTTTTGAGTCATTTTCTATGGTTATGACTACGATCCGAGAAGTAATACCCCAGTTAGTCTTCCGCTGCTTACTTACAAATTTGGGGGTGTTACAGATTGGTATCAGAGCCATAATTATAGAGAACCAAGTGTATTTTCAAAACACTGGACTATAATTGGGCTCTAAAAATGGACCATTTAAACCTTGATACCTAATGCCCTCCGTACCAACACTTTGCCAACATTTCCCATTGAATTTTGCTTAACAGATGACGCATAACTATTAGACATCATGGTGAATTAAAATGATTATTATATCAATAACTTATACTTATGTTATTACATTCGGGATTATTACAGTATCATGTCTTCAGATTCCTACCCTACTGTTCCACAATTCGACTCACAAATCGAGGAGGTCACATCCCCCGCTACCGTACCAGCATCACCAATGGTTCCGACTTCTAATTCACCAATGGCTGTGTCTGAAGAGACTGAACCATTCGAGGAGGATGAAGTCGCCGCCACCCCAGTGATTTCACCAGCCATTCCGACCCCCCTTCGCTCTTCAGGTTCGGAGGCAGATAATGACTCATCTGACTCGGAATCTTCCAACTTTCTCTCGCAATTGCCACCACTTCCTCAACCTGCACCAGTTCAGCGACGAGGCTCTGCTACGATCTACTATACTCGAAAGCGGGTACGAGCACCAACAGCTCCCATACACCCACCACCAGCACCACCGTCGTCACCTACGTCCCCTATGTCACCTCTACAGATGATATCACAATCACCACCTAGACGTTCTGTACCACCGCCCACTGTCTTCTACTACCAAACCACCACGGTTCCATTATCATCTCTTGCCCGACCACAACGTGCCCGCAGTACTCCATTACCACTCAGCGATGGAGCACATTTCTCAACCCCCTCACTATCATATTCTCACATTGAGGGTGCGGACGAGGCTGCTCGGGCCAGACCCCGCGGAAGGCACGAAGATCGCATTAATGAGATCGCGGATTTTAATAACGAGATTTCCCTTGAGCGTATCAAGAGCATTGAAGGGGAAGTGGGAAATCTAGTGATGGGACGGATAGCTATGGACGAGGTCTTTAACCTGATGGGTACTCAGCTGCAGGGAACTCTTGAGGTTGTTACAGAGTTGGAAGGGAAACTTGAGAACGAGAGACAGGAGGTACGAGACCTGAGGGACATTGCCGCAATGATGCAGGACATAAATGAGTGACAGGCTGATGAACTTGTTACAACCAACACCCGCATTTTGACGCTTGAGCGTATGGTGGAAGAATCCCAGGCCAGGGAAAGGGTCAGGGACCAGAAAATTGAAGAGCTGACCGAGACAGTTCGAGATCTTCAACGCAAACTGGGAGACACGCCAAGTAACTCATAGATTATCTGTGCATTATTTATGGCTTGAACATCTTAAATTGCCGCATGTGGCGGTAATAAAAGACCTTGTAATAAATTGTTTTGTGAACAATTAAAACAAGTTATTAAGGCACTGTTGTTGATTATGATTGCTATAAACTGACGTTAATTTATGTTGTTTTGGTTATTTTCATAAAATCCATGTGTAACATGATAGTATCTGGATATACCGAGAAATTTATGAACCCAGCCTGTTGTGATTTCCGTACTATGGCACTATCATTACGATATTACCTTGCTATTAAAACATTTCAACATGACACGGTCATTATGTGAATTCTAAACGTGTGTTTCTCTTGTGGTATTAATAGAAATATGCCTCGTGGGAAAACAACAGCCGCAACACCAACAACGCCCATGACTCCCGCCGAAATCCAAAAATTGATTACTGATAGTGTGGCTGCAGCACTAGAGACTCAGGCAGCCGCAATGGCTCGTGCAAGCAGCACAAATAGGCCCACCGGAGAAAACGAGGTGGCCGTAGTTCGCAAATGCACCTACAAGGACTTCATGGCTTGCAAGCCCACCTACTTCAAAGGAACTGAAGGAGTGACTGAGCTCGCCCGATGGTTCGAGCGTTCTGAGACAGTTTTATGAGAAGCGGTTGTGCTGACGACTGCAAGGTCTCATTTGCTACGGGAACCCTTTTGGACGATGCTTTGTCCTGGTGGAACTCTACTGCCCAGAACATGGGTATTGAGGAAGCATATCAAATTTCATGGGCCAATTTCAAACAAAAGATGTTGAAGAAGTATTGCCCTCGTACCGAGATCAGGAAGTTAGAGGATGAGTTTGATCGTTTGGTGGTGAAAGGGTATGATTTTAAGACTTATGATCGCAGGTTCCAAGAACTTGCCTTACTATGCCCAACTAAGGTGCCAGACCTTGAGAAACTGCTAGAGAGGTACATCGAAGGGTTGCCTAGAAACATTGAAGGTAATGTCACCGCATCTAAGCCTCAAACCCTAGAGGAGGCTATGTCAATTTCTCAGAGGTTGATTGAACGAGAGATAAAGCGCGGACAGAGCCAAGGAAGCAATGACAACAAACGGAAGTTTGATGACCGCAGGAACAACAACCAAAACAACTCTCACAACAACAACAATGTCAACAATCACCACAACAACAACCGCAACTACAACCACAACAACAATCAGAACTACCAACAGAACCGTAACCACCATCACAATCGACAGAAACGCCAGCAGGAAGCCGCCAGGGCTTACATCGCTGCACCCGCTGAAACTGGGGGTTATGCTGGACCCGCTCCTATGTGTAACCGCTGCAAGCTGCACCACAATGGGCCCTATTTCGCTAAGTGTGGGAAATGCCAAAGGACCGGCCACAAAACTCAAGACTGCAAAGCCACTGGCGCCAACTTGCAGCCAGTGACTGTGGTGTGCCATGGATGTGGTGAGAAGGGGCACTACAAGAACCGGTGCCCGAACCAAACTGCCAACCAGAACAATAACGCTCGGGGGAGGGCGTTTGTGATAGAAAGAGGAAATGCTCAGGAAGACCCAGATGTAGTTACGGGTACATTTTTACTTAACAATCATCCTGCTAAAGTTTTATTTGATTCTGGAGCCGATAAAAGTTTTGTATCTACTTCGCTTGCTTCTTTACTTAACATCCACCCGACCAAACTACACACCACCTATGAAATTGAACTAGCCAATGGAGAACTAGTAAGCACCAATACCGTAATCCAAGGTTGCACCCTACTCTTACTCGACGAACCTTTCAATATAGACCTCATGCTGATTAAGCTTGGCAGCTTCGATGTGGTCGTCGGCATGGATTGGCTATCCAAGAACCGTGCTAGAATCATCTGCGATGAGAAAGTCGTCCACATCCCTTTACAAGGTGAAACCCTAATCATCCATGGTAAACGAAGTAAGACCCGACTCGGCATCATATCATACGTCAAAACGGTGAAGTATATCGATAGAGGATGTCACGCCTTTTTGGCACAAGTGGCAGAAAAGAAGTTGGAGGAGAAGCGACCTGAAGATGTGCCAGTAGTAAAGAACTTCCCCGAAGTATTTCTCGACGAGTTGTCCGGTCTTCCACCCGTCCGCCAGGTGGAATTCCATATCGACTTAGTGCCAGGAGCAGCACCAGTGGCGTGAGCACCTTATAGATTGGCGCCATCCGAGATGAAAGAACTATCTGAGCAATTGCAAGAATTATTAGATAAAGGGTTCATTCGACCTAGTTCATCGCCTTGGGGAGCTCCGGTGTTATTTGTCAAAAAGAAGGACGGATCTTTCAGAATGTGTATTGATTATCGTGAGTTGAACAAACTTACAATAAAGAATCGATACCCATTACCCAGAATCGATGACCTTTTCGATCAACTTCAAGGATCGAGTGTTTACTCGAAGATTGATCTGAGATCGGGTTATCACCAACTAAGAGTTAGGGAAGAAGACATCCCAAAAACGGCCTTCAGGACACGATACGGCCACTACGAATTCCAAGTAATGCCATTCGGTCTAACTAACGCACCAGCTGTGTTTATGGACCTAATGAACCGAGTGTGCAAGCCTTATTTGGACAAATTCGTAATTGTGTTCATCGACGACATCCTCATTTATTCCCGTAACAAGGAAGAGCATGCAGAGCACTTAACAAGTATCTTGGAACTACTCAAAAAGGAGAAATTGTACGCCAAATTTTCCAAGTTTAACTTTTGGATAGAGAAAGTACAATTTCTTGGACACGTGATTGATAGCAAGGGCATTCACGTGGACCCCGCAAAGATCGAAGCAATCAAAAATTGGGCATCTCCTACAAACCCCACGGAGATACGTCAATTTTTAGGACTTGCAGGATACTATCGTAGATTCATCGAAAGTTTCTCAAAAATCGCCAAACCATTGACGGAATTGACGCAAAAGAAGAAAAAGTTTGATTGGGGAGAAGAACAAGAATCGT
The DNA here is from genome assembly GCA_030686995.1 of Artemisia argyi. Classification (NCBI taxonomy): domain Eukaryota; kingdom Viridiplantae; phylum Streptophyta; class Magnoliopsida; order Asterales; family Asteraceae; genus Artemisia; species Artemisia argyi. Next base: position 84,502,002 of record CM060681.1, on the reverse strand, counting down.
CATTCCAACTTTTAAAGCAGAAGCTTTGTGAAGCTCCGATCTTGGCACTACCAGTGGGTAGCGAAGACTTCGTGGTGTATTGTGATGCATCATGCCAAGGTTTAGGCGCGGTATTAATGCAAAGGAGCAAATTTATCGCATATGCTTCTCGACAACTCAAAACCCACGAGAAGAACTATACCACCCATGATCTCGAGTTAGGAGCAGTAGTATTTGCTCTTAAACTGTGGAGACACTACCTGTATGGCACCAAGTGCACGGTGTTTACAGATCACAAAAGTCTACAACACATTCTAGACCAGAAGGAGTTGAACATGAGACAATGCCGATGGTTGGAATTACTCAGTGACTATGATTGCGAGATTCGCTATCACCTTGGAAAGGCAAATGTTGTGGCAGATGCCTTAAGTAGAAAGGAGCGAATTACACCTCTCAGGGTCAGATCTCTGGGGATGACAATTATATCACCGCTTCCATCGAAGATCCTTGAGGCCCAGACCGAAGCTCTCAAGGAGGAGAACAGACCAAAAGAGAAGATCTACGGTATGCCAGAAAGTGAGAATGGCTTTGTGAAGAAATCAGACGGAAGGTTGTGTTTCAAGGACCGAAGTTGGATTCCACTCTATGGGGGAATACGGGATCTCATCATGCATGAATCTCACAAATCTAAATATTCCATTCACCCAGGGTCTGATAAGATGTATCAGGATCTCAAGAAACTTTACTGGTGGCCAAATATGAAAGCCGACATCGCCGAGTATGTCGGGAAATGTTTGACGTGTTCAAGGGTAAAGGCTGAGTGTCAAAAGCCATCCGGTTTGTTGATACAACCCGAGATCCCGATGTGGAAGTGGGAAAGGATTACAATGGACTTCATCACAAAACTACCTAAGACACCAAGAGGGTTTGATACCATTTGGGTCATCATTGATCGCCTTACCAAATCAGCGCATTTTCTGCCAATAAAAGAAACCGACGAGATGAGCACCCTCGCACAATTATATTTGAAAGAAATAGTCTCACGACATGGAGTGCCAATTTCCATTATCTCGGATCGAGATAGCCGTTTCACATCAAACTTTTGGCAGGCATTACAGAAGGCATTGGGTACCCGCCTGGATATGAGCACTGCATATCACCCACAGACCGACGGTCAGAATGAGAGAACTATTCAAACCTTGGAAGACATGCTCCGAGCATGTGTGATCGATTTTGGTAAGGGTTGGGATAAACACTTTCCCTTAGCCGAATTCTCGTACAACAACAGCTATCACGCTAGCATCAAGGCAGCTCCATTTGAAGCCCTTTATGGCTGGAAATGCCGATCACCAGTTTGTTGGGCAGAAGTCGGAGATGCACAAATCACGGGACCCGACATCATTCAGGAAACCACTGACAAAATCGTGCAAATCAAACAGCGCCTACAAGCAGCCCGAGACAGGCAAAAGAGTTATGCCGACGTGAGGCGAAAACCCATGGAATTCCAAGTTGGAGATAGAGTTATGTTGAAAGTGTCTCCTTGGAAAGGAATGGTTCGATTTGGGAAACGTGGAAAGTTAAATCCCAGATACGTTGGGCCATTCAAAATCCTAGAAAGGATTGGCCCAGTGGCATACAAGCTTGAATTTCCTGAGGAACTCAGTAGAGTACACAACACCTTTCATGTATCAAACCTGAAGAAGTGTTTATCAGACGAATCTCTTGTTATACCGTTAAAAGAAATTCGGGTCGACGACAAGCTTAACTTCGTTGAGGAACCAGTAAAGATCATGGACCGAGACGTCAAACAATTGAAACAAAGCCGTATCCCCATTGTCAAAGTTAGGTGGAACTCTAAGCGAGGACCAGAGTACACTTGGGAGCGTGAAGACCAGATTCGCGCTAAATATCCACATCTATTCCCGTAGTCGCCCCTAACAACTATCTTAGACTAGAATTCCGGGACGGAATTCAAAATAAGGGGTTGATACTGTAACTCCCGCTATTTTCCCTTATGAATATTATGTGCTAATCAAAGTCTAATATATCATTTCGCTATGTTATAACATTTATGACAACAACAAATGTCTTATTCGACTAATAGACTTTATTACTAATAATCACAACGTAAATTGTGATCACCTATGTTCTTGGAACGATGCTCACACACATACTACGATAGTCCGAAATCGCAAAAATATTTAACTTTTGTCACTTACAATATCACGTGACGTTATTTCACTAAAACCGCACTCGACCCACTCCCAGACTCACGAAAATAACTCACCTAACCCTCATTAAATTACCAAACGAAATTAACTCTAATTAATCTAAATGGACCCTTAATCCACTACTTCGGCCCACCATCAAAAACCCACGTGACAAGCCTATGGGCTCAACCCAACTCCCTCGGCCCATTTATCAAATCCGGCCCATATCTTTGTTTTCTTTTATTCTTTCTGTTTGAAAACTAGCTAGCAGCGAGCAACCAAAACGACCCCAACAATTCTATATCTCGCAAACAACATGTCAATGTTATCACGCACCTTGATTAACCTCGCACCCAAGAATCACTAACAATGATTATCTCTAATTATCTCGTACGAATACTACACTAAAAATCTGTAAGCTAAGCGTATAAATCACTCGACACAAAAGAAATCAACTCGCCCAAACTTTTATTTCTGCCAAATCATTTCGACTTATTACCACTTTAAACGATCGTACTAGAGTATTTAGTCACATTCGAACTATTTGAACTTATTGATTCTCATTATATCACACGAGCAAATAAAACCGAGCCCTCCTAGATCATTTTTACCCATGTACGAATAAAATTACTCCATAAAATACTCCCCTTGATTTGAGCTGACGAGAGAGCCAAGACTTGGAAGAAAATAGTTCCATGACAAAATGTACTCCCTGCTGTCACAGTAAAATGGTTGGAAAATGTCACTAGTTCTATTATTATATAAATATGCACCTCTCCTCATTTCCATGCACCCCATCAATATTTTTGAAAACCATTCCCCCACACTTCAAGACCCACTGCTGCTCGACCAGAAACAAGCCAACCTCGTGGTGGAAACTTTCGAAGTAGTGTTGAGTTGTTCAACCACGACTTGGGTTCGAAGCCAACCAAGAGAACGCCGTGTTCTACCATTCATTTTACTCGACCCTTTCATCACCTTTAAGGTGTAGTAAGCTTACTAAATCTCTAATCCTTCATGCATATATACAAAGTCACGTTTCCATTTGTTCATACGTACGATATATATATATATATACTTAGATACATAGCGTGACAAGCCACCATTTTGGAGGGCCTAGGAGTCACGTTATGCATTAATACATTGTTATTTTACATCACATGCATCATGAATCCTAACGTTAACCATCATTTCTACTCGACATATAATCAGCTACGAAAAAGAGAAATAAAACTTTGTTATTTCATGCGTACAAAATACATATAGCTCATAACGAGACTCGCCACCTCCATGGAAGGCATAAGAAATCTCGTTACACTTTGTTTACGTCTTTATTTCACATTACATGCATCATATAACCCGTCCTTACCGTTTCTCTACTCATACATACGACCAAATTCAAAAAGAAAAAGATAGAACTTTGTTATTTCATGTGAACTAGTCGACTCAGGTAGCTAAGAAACACCTCGATATCTTGCAATCCAAACTAACGAACACATTATATCTTTGTTCAATCCAATAGACCACCCAACAAGCTATCAAATTCGTGTTTTAAGTTTATAAAAATAACGACATCTTGACACGTTAAAAAGGTCCTTTTGTTTGGCAGGAAAACTCGTTCAAAATAAAACATATATGAGTCGATTAGTGGGCTTATAAGCCCATTAAGCCAAAAATAAGCACTTTTGATGTTTAAGCTGTGCAAATAAGCTTTCTAAGATTAAAATAAGCCTCGGAAAAGTTTTTTTTTATAAAAATTCTAACAATTTTTATGAAAAAGGACTAAAAATGTAACGCGTCGTCACTTATAGGGACTAAAAGTGTAAAGCTGTGAAAACACGGACCAAAACTGTAAAAACAGAAACTATAGGACCAAAAATGATAAAGTAATAAATTTCAAGCTCATATCGTATATTTGGACAAGTAGAGGACTGTTAAAGAAAATATTATACAACGAGGACTAACGGCGCAGCATTAATGCCGTTATGGTAAAAAGTTGAAATCTGACAAGGACTTGGACCAAGGACTATATTCGAGACTCTCACATTTATTTCCATTTTCCGACCTTCATATCATTGCATTGCATTTCGAAGTTCTTATTTTAGTTTCATAAGCATATATAGATATACATTATTACTTATATATATATATACATCATTTCTAAATTTCGCTCATATCATTTAAACTACGTGATTTGTTATCGTCACACCAATAAACATCCTATTCTTAAGACTCTTCGCGAAAATCACATTTGGACTATCAAAACACTAAAACTTATCGTACTATCTAGGTTGTGTGTTGGAGCCGTTCCCTTACCGTAACTGAGATCCGTATCACTACCACTGTACTACTAAGGTGAGTTCATAGTCCCACTTTTTACTATATTTTCACATCCCGTGGGGAGATACATGCTACTAAACTGAACACAAGTATTTTTCTGTATGCTATCCTGATTAATATTGCCTAAGTTACCACTTGTCAAAAGGTCCCTCATATCATGAACCATTAATCACTTGCGAGTGAATGCGAATTTGGTGAATAGATCTATTGGCAGTTGACGCCCCATTTGAGTTGCTGGGTAAGTAACCAAATGCACTTTATTCGAATTAACTAAGGAGCCTGACAAACTCCTATTACACGAGGGCATTATCACCTACACCATTTTATGGTGTGGGATTATTTACATTACACCCGATGTTAAGGTTTGCGTGTCATGAGGCTTAGGGCAATATGTATATATTACACTGCGATGCTATTGATTTTACTACTATTCGACTTGTGTTCAACTATTACAATTTAAACACTATGGATTCACTCAACATTCGTGTTGACCTTTTTAGCATGTTTATCTCAGGTAATTGACGAAGGCAAATCGGGCACGGAGATTGGCAAATGACCCTCTTTATGGACCATGTTTAATAATGTTATCATTTGTTTTTATCAGAAACCATTTTATTTGTAACTCTGAATTTATCGTAAAACTTCTTTGTGTCATGTTATGCTAAGTTTATTTAATGATAACTGAACTTTTATAAAAACGCCTCTTTTGAGTCGTTTTCTATGGTTATGACTACGATCCGAGAAGTAATACCCCAGTTAGTCTTCCGCTGCTTACTTACAAATTTGGGGGTGTTACAGATAAGCGATGTTAAGAAGCAGATTGATGGTCATGATTGATTGTACTTTCTTTCATACACAGTAGAATTTCTTAATTATATATATATTTTTTTGGAACGTTTAATGTTGATAGTTTTCTGATTACATCTATGAGATTATCTATTATTTTTGAAACTATTTTTGATTTATTACTTTGCATCCTGTTTATATGTTAAATGGTTGGATGGTTTTATTTTTTTAGTTGCTTAATGTGTAAAATATTTCATCTATTTAATTAAATGCCTAACACGTCTGTTAACCACCAATTATAAAATCAATAATAAACATGATGAAATTTAAAAAGGCAAATAATGTTTAATAATTGTTCTTAGAAAATATTTACAAAAGCTATATGTTTGGAAGCAAATCAACTTTCCAATTCAATCAAAATGTTTGTAATTTAGAATTCTTTTTAAAAAATTAAAAATATATCTTCACAAGAAAAAAACACGTAAAGGATACATATGAAAGAGTTTATGCATGTCAACTACATTTTTGGAAACGTTGCATCTTTAATACCGTGCAATGTACATTAAAGACGTGAAGGATATATGAAAGAGTTTATGCATGTTAATTGCATTTTTGGAAACGTCGCAACTTTTAATATTTTGCAAACATAAAACCCTATAAATACAAATCATTTGTCAACGAATTCTATCACATTGCCATTATTCAATTTAAATTACTCTCAAAACCCTATGGTATCATCATCTTCAAAACCTGATTCAAAAGCAACAAAAAGATCAAGGGATATTTCTTCCCCCCACCCCCCCCCCCCCCCCCATGCCTGAAAAATATAAACTTTTTTATATAACCCAGGATTTTTGGGAAAAATGTCATGATGGAAAATATGGAACAGAGAAACTCTTGGTGGAGTCTTACAACAAGCATAGGAAGTTGCTGGCAGAGATGAACAAGAAAGACCAACAAGCCATAATGGAATATCACCAATGTAATACCTGAGATTTTAAAATATGTAAAAAAGACCAAAATACCCCTACGACTTAAAATTATAAATAAATAAGTATAAAATATCAAATAAGCTCTAATAATTTTACAATAAATTAGGTACGACCAAAGTAAAACAAGGAAGTTTATAAACTACATTTTATACGTTTTAGGAGTTTATATTATTCATTTAAAAATATGAAAAGATCCGAAAATCAATCATAAGTGATATTAAACATAATGTAGGCTTTTAAATTTGTATAATTGGGCTAGCTTGTTATGTTTTGGACTCCTTGGCCTGTACTAACTCCTAAACGATCCTATGTTCTATTATATATACGGAATCCTTATTCCAAATCCCACTTTAACGTTTCATCAAAAGAAAACCCTAAGCAAGAAAGTTCGATCTCATCTTCCTGGTTTCAGTCGATTCAATATTGAAGGTTTTTAAGGTTTGAGCTGTTCGAATATATTAACTAGGTATCACTCTTAAGTCTCTTTTATTCTTTTAATCTTAATACACGAATGCATGAACACTATAAACAATTTATCTAAATCATTCTAGTGTATATAAATATGAGTGTGTTGAGTCATATATATAGAAGTAACAGTTTGTGGTGCTATCTTTTCATGTATGTCGAATGAAATATATGTGTATAAGTTCATGTTTGTCGAATGGGATTAAATCTGTTAGTGTCGACCTAGGTTAGAGATTAGTTATTGGGTGGATTTGAATGGAAAGAAACATGTAAAGAGTATGTGTCGCATGGAATAATAACAAGGTGAGTTATAATGAACTTAGGTTAATGTTGGTTTAAGCTAGTGTCGAGCAGGCGATGTTTGCAAATTTGTGTGTACCTCGACATGTAGCAAAACAAAGAAAAGAAAGTGTTTGTGTACCTTGTGTCGAATAAGTAAGAAAGTAAGATGGTGATTTTGTGTGTAGTGTGTGTCGAACAAGAAAAGGAAAAGAAAACCTTATAGGTTTGTTTGATTTGATTTGTGTCGAGAACAAGAAAAACAAAAAGAGGAAAGAAAAGGGTTAGGGTTTGGTTCGATTAGGGGTAGGGTTTGGTTTAGGTTTAATTATTAATGATTAGTAATTAATGGAGTAATTAATGTTTAAGGTTAGGGTTTCATAAAATATAAAGGGTTCGAATGGTTTGTGAAAGTAGAGGGTGTGTTTTGTCATTCTATAAACTTGTGGGTGATTTTGTAAACTCTATGTAATTAAAGGGTTATTTAGCTAATTCGTATAAAATTAAAAAGGGTTATTTAGCTAATTAAATGATTAAGGAATTTGAATTGTAATTTATATAACTTTAAGGGTTTAACTTGTAAGTTACTAAAATATAAGGATTAATTCGTAATAAGTGAAAGTTAAGGAACTAATTTGGAAATCTGCTAAAATAGAAAGTTAGTAAAATGGGAAGAAGACTTAATACAGAATATGAATGAGTAAATAATCGAATAAGATATTAATGAGTAATATATCGTATGTATATTTCTGAAGAAGAGTACTGTTACGTTATTTGATCTGTCAACTTCTGTCAGCTTTGCTATTGTTAAAGGTACGGATATTCTGACCTTATTCTTAAGGTTTCCTTTGTGATATGAACCTCTGATATGAACCTTTGATATGAACTTTCTGATTTGAACTTTTACTATGATAAACCTTTCTGTTTGAACCTTCTGATATGACAACTATGATTTGAACCTTTATTATGAATCTTATGATTACCTGATCTTCACTAGGCATGGGGGTTCCATGTTCGTGTCATAGATGCACCTATGGCATGACTCTAGGGCAGTAGAGTGATGTTCTGCCACGTCCCTTCCGTTATATATGAATGTGCACTAATTTTCAGGGGCGTATGGATGCATCCTAGATCTGTTTTCTGTTATGATATGATATGATTATGCTTAGTGACTGGTTGTATGTGCAATGTACTCCTTTCACTTCTGGTACAATGAAGCTAGCTACTTCTTGTAAAACTTCTGTGTATATGATATGATTATGACATGTTTCTGAGCTCATGGTAGATTCTGATTCAGTTTATACAGGTGACTGTATAGATTCCTTACTTAACCTATACATTATATTTCCGTACTATCTGTTATACCTAAATATATTTTCCCAAAAGATATCTTCTATACTTCAGTATTTATTTCAGTTTTCTTTTGTTATATCCGTTCACTGAGCTTTCATAGCTCAGCCGCATTTCTTTTCTCCGCGGCAGGTATTCAAGATAGCTTTTGGGGTAGCTTTCTGGGCTTGATTGTAGAACTGAGTGAAGAATTTGACTTTAGCTATTTGAAGTAAGTTTTATGCTTTTGATCTGTCAGTTTGTTCTGATGTAACACCATAATTTGTGATATTTTTACCCTTGTCGGGTTGGGGTGTTACAACCAAAGAATTGAAGACCGAAACAGAAAAATTGAAGAAATCAAAGGAAAAATTGTTGATGTTTATGAAAGCATTGAGAAAAGTTTATATACTTCTTAATGTTTTGTATATGTATTATCATATTTAACAATATGTTATGTTTTTAATTTGAATCTATTTGAACAATTCAATTTATCTTTATTTGTTTAAGTATTTATTAATGTATGTGCGTTTACTTACATGATCCTTCTTATAAACACTTGCAATTAATAAAGTTGATAATTAAATATAACAATGTCTTGAAACATTTAAAGAACAGTCAAATCAATCAAGTACCCGAATAACATTCACGACTTCAAAATGTTTTAATCTGAATGAATGAACATTTGCAAATACGTTTAATAATACAATTCACAAAAAATTTGTAACCAAGTTATTTTCAAATCTAAATTTGCTTTAAAATCAAAGACTAAGATCAATTTACTTGAAAATCAAAACTGAAATATCTTTCCCTAATTAAACCAAATAATCTAAAGTATTATTTGTGTTATAATTTAGTACATCTTTTATTTATTTGAATGATTTAATAATTGAGTTGTGATATTTTTGATCTTCTATGCTTTCAACAAAAATAATCGAGTTGTGGTACTTTGGTAATATAACATGAATCATACGATATTATCCATCATGAACAAAAAAATGAGGTTTAAAGATAAATAAATGTTATGTAGCTGCCAACAATGATATTGCTTAGGTCCATGAAAACATAGGTACGGTAACAACCATTATTTAACCTTCTTAAACTAATTTGATGTTGAACAATTTCAATAAACAACAATTCGGTTGACTCATAATCGTTTTAAAATTTTAAAATATTTGAAGATATAAAAATTTGGTCATATGTGCTATTATATAGTATATATGGTATACCGAATTTTGTTACAATTTTAAAAAATATTCATTATAAATTATATATCCTTTCACCATCTATAAATGCTAATCGATCTCAAAGGCAATTAGACATCTACAACACTTTTATAATTTCGTTTAACAAAAAATATTCCAAATGGGTCGGGAGTTTTTTACAACGTCAAAATCGTCAAACAAACGCCAACAAAGTGATTCTCCTCCCAAAAAACCCTCATCAGAACCCAAAAAAAGTATTTTCTACCTATAATATATATCAATCAGCTTAGGCGATCAATAAAATTAATGGAAAAAGAAATTGTGAGCCACGAACAACAAATATTGGAATGCAAAGAGGCAACTGATCAGCGGAGGAGAAAAGTGTTAGAGTATCAAGAGAGATTAAACGATGTTAAGAAGCAAATTGATGGTCATGATTGATTGTAGTTTTTATCATACGCAGTAGAATTTCCTAATGTTTTGGTTACATCCGTGAGATTGTCTATTATGTTTGAAACTATTTTTGATTTATTGCTTTGCACCCAATTTATGTGTTAAATGGTTGCATGGTTTTATTTTTTTATTGGTTTGATATGTAAAATGTTACGTCTATTTAATTAAATGCTTAACACATATGATAAACAACAATTATAAAATAAATAATAAACATGATATAATTTAAAAAAGAAAATACTGTTTAATAATTGTACTTCAAAAATCTTCACAGAGATATGTATTTGGAAGCAAATCAACTTTCCAATTCAAGTCAAATGTTTGTAATTTACAAACTTTTAAAAAAAATTAAGCATATATCTTCACAAGAAAAAAAACACGTAATGGATACATATGAAAGAGTTTGTACACGTTAACTACATTTTTGGAAACGTTGCACCTTTTAATATCGTGCAAATATAAACCCCTATAAATACTAACCATTCAAAAACGAATTATATCACAATCTCATTATACATTTCAGATTACTATCAAAATCGTATGGCATCATCATCTTCAAGTTATGCTTCAAAACCAACAAAACGATCGATGGATACTTCTCCCCCCTTTATGCCTGAAAAATACAAATTCTTTGATATAACACAAGATATTTGGGAAAAATTTCATGATGGAAAATATGGAACTGAGAAACTCTTGGTGGAGTCTTACAACAAGCGTAGGAAGTTGCTGGAAGAGATGAACAAGAAAGACCAACAAGCCATACCGGAATATCACCAAAGAATTGAAAACCAAAGTAGAAAAATCGAAGAAATCAAAAGAAAAATTGTTGATGTTTATGAAAGCATTGAGAAAAGTTTATATACTTCTTAATGTTTTGTATATGTATTATCATATTTAACAGTATGTTATATTGAGTTCCATGTTGTTTAGAGTTTTTTGATTTTGAATTCTTTAACAAAAATAATAGGATATTATTCATCAAAAAAAAATAAAAAAAAAAAAAAATATATATATATATATATATATATATATATATATATATATATATATATATATATATATATATATATATTAAACATAAATAAATGTTATGTAGATTTTTAGAATAAGTTATAAAAGAGAATATATGTTATATATGTTCTTCAAATATTTAACAACCTATTTAAGGGTAGGCCTTAACCTTGCTGATGATTGTTGGAAATGAAATGGATGGGAAAAAAGTACCATTCACCATAAGATAATAAAAGTTTAGTGACAAAAATCTAACGACTAAAAAAACTAAAAATTTAACGTGTTAGTCACAAATTTTTAAAGAGTAAGAAAACGAAAAAGTTATACTACATCCGTCCCTTAGTAATTGACTAATTTGATTTTTTTTTAGTGTTTCTTATTAAAGTTTAACCAAGTTATAACAAAAATTTAATATTACTTTTAAACAAAGTATGTGACAATGACCAAAAACTATGTATTTACCTTTTTATTTTTTATTATTATACATCGACTAAAATCAAAAGTAGTCATCACTAATGTAAGCATGTAGCCATGTACAGTACAAGTGAGAGGCACCCTGGATTATATTTTTTCCTTCAAGGACAATAGTGCTATAATAGTATAGCTGTAGAGTTATTATTTCCGGGGCTTGGTAATGAACATACTAAACTACATGGTAGTCAATGTCGACAAAGTCAAGATTACAATATTTGATTCATGAATATATGTACCAAAGATTTCTTATGTTAATAGTAATTTAGCTACTTTCAGTAGCACTTAATTAATCTCTTTTAAAAAAATGGATGGTTAGGATTGTTTATAGTTTCTTTTGTATGCAGTAGAATTTCTAAATGTTTTTTTTTACCGTTCAATGTTTGTGGGTTTTTTATCACATCCATATATTTATTGCTTTGCATCCAATGTATGTGTTGAATGGGGTACATGGTTTAATTTTATAGATTATAGTGTTAAATGATTTTAAACAACATAATTGGTATGAAAGAGTGGGTTTAGCAGCAACTAATTTAATGTTAGTACTTAGGCATGACAATGATTGTTGGAAATAAAAGGGATAGGAAAAAAGTACCGTTCACCATAAGATAATAACAGTTTAGTGACAAAAAACTAACAACAAAAAAAAGAACACAAAATTAGTTGCATCACATTAACATACCAAAAAGTGCTACCATTATACAAAACATATGGTTTTTCTTCATAGTGACCATTCAAAACCTACCATACAACATACATTATATATACATGCCATACTTACTATCTACTACATCAAGCTAACAAATCCAAAATACACGGTTATACATACTTGCTAAACAAACTGCACATCATTGTCCATAGTTAAATACACATAAAACTACCAAATGTTCATTCCATTGTAAGAATCACACGACCATTTCTTGAAAATTCTCCAACATCAATACTGAACCTGACTGTTTGGTGTTCAGCAAATCCAACCTCATTCATGATTTGTTTCCATTTTCCAAGCATAACAACATGATCATCAAATTTTTTTATTCTTGATTTATCAATGTATTTTCTCAATACCACCTCCTTCTCAAAATACAAATGCAGAAGACACAGTCTTCCCTTAGTTGGCTCATCAGAATCAACGTAATTGTATAGCTCATGTGTTCTAACAAACTCTGCTGGTATTGTCTGTCCAAATGTATTGAACAAAAATTTAAAATTTAAACCGAAACAAAATATATACATGCTATTGTATCAATACAGTATGAACTTACAAGATAACCCTTTTTGGTAGTGCTACCAAGCTTCTTAACAAAACTACGTCCATCACCAATCATGTTGCTTGATGTGCAAATCTTTTTGTTGCTTGAAGCAGCGCATTTCTAAAAAATATGACAATATCAAAAACCTATACAAGTTTGCTAAATAGTCTCACTATAAAACAATTGAAACAAATTTTACTACCTTAATCAACTTTTTACAAACAGGATGGTCCTTTCTTTTCTTGGCAGATAAAGCATGGTTATCAGGTTCAACATTCATATCGGATGGAAAAACACCATCTTCTTCAACCTTTATAACCTTTTCTGAAACCGGCCCCTGTGAGACAGTCTCATAAAGATATATTGCTTATCAGAATTCATAACAAAAATTTAATATGTACAAAAACTTAATATATACAGAAAAAAATATAACTGTACTAACCAATGCAAACGGAGGACATTTCAAACGAAAATCAGATGGGATCAATGAGAAAGGTCGAGCTTTTTTCCAAAATTGAGATTCTAATAAACATTTGTATGTCAGCGAAAATAGAAACAACTACATAGTCAAATAATAATTACAAATATATATATAAAAAAAAAAAAAAAAAAAAAAAAAAACATACTAACTTACGTCGAAATTCAGGGTCCTGACAAAAACCATCAGCATCATGTATTGTTAAGAGAAAATGATGCCCAACAATGAAGTAGATAACAAAGGCTTGACTTCCATCAATCATATGTTTGTCACAGAATCTCTCTCACTCGGATCCACAGAAACCATATGCTTTGTTCATATCAAAATCTATGAAAACCCTCATCCACCCATCACAAGTTCTGACACAATATAAAGTCTGTTTTTTAAAAGCATATTCTTCAAGGAAACTTTTTGGCAACGGCTACAAACGAATAACACATAATGATGTAAGTAGGTTAAATATAAATCATCAACTAAGTTTGTTAGCTATCAGACTTACAAGACATGGAATTTACATTATACCTGTTTTAAAAAACTCATCCTTGACGTCTGCGCAACACATCTGGTCAGTCTAATTCCATCCGCTATCATTCTAGATCCATTAACACAATTACCATGCTCATCAAAATGGCTTACAAGAACGTACTGAGCATTCCTAATGTCAAATAAAACAACCCAACCCTCCTTAAGCCCACTAACTTCTACACTCTCTTTCCATTCCTTTCCATATTTAAGAATAGATTCACCATCAATGACCTAAATCTTAAACTCATACACCGTATCAACCAGCTTCTCATACAGCCATTCACAGTCTTTATGATCGGTAAGTTCGAACAATTTTAATGGAACTTTCAAACCATTTTCACTGCCATTTTCAAACTTAACTAAAAAGGCCATCTGTAAGGCTTTACAAATTTAAAGTTACACAATAGCAGTGCCATTTAAGGGCATAATATGTTGAAAGAAACAACATTCTATTGTAAACCAAATACAGAACACTTGAACACAAAAACAGATGTTAATGAATTACATTACAATTTACATATGAAGAGTGCTTATCACAATCTATTGCCAACATAAATAAAAATATCTACGCCCAATGGGCGGGAATACCTTTGCATCTTAAATACAATAAAGACTGTTCAAAAGTAACATAACTAATGGATTACATTACAGTTTAAATCGAAACAATTCTTAACACAATCTATAACATAAGAATGGTAGCAATAAACTAAATCCGTTCACATAAACAGTTTGGGGCTTTAAAAATTGGAAACAATAAAAGCATGCAATGACAATTACTAATTGGGGGTTTCAAAATTAAGAAACAATAAGGACATGCAATATCGAGAATACTGTATCTATTCAAATACAGATAATCAAGAACTAAGAACATGATCCTACTATAACATAAGAATGGTAACAATAAACTAAAACCATTCACATTAACAATTCGGGGCTTTCAAAATTGGAAACAATAAAAGCATGCAATGACAATTACTAATTGGGGGTTTCAAAATTGAGCAATAATAAGGACATGAAATATCAAGAATACTGTATCTATCCAAATACAGATAATCACGAACTAAAAACTGAACCTACTATAACATAAGAATGGCAGCAATAAACTAAAACTATTCACATTAACAATTTGGGGCTTTCAAAATTGGAAACAATAAAAGCATGCAATGACAATTACTGATTGGGGGTTTCAAATTTAAGCAACAATAAAGACATGCAATATCAAAAATACCATATCTATCCAAATACAGATAATCAAGAACTAAAAACATGATCCTAAAGTTACACACGCGTGTTAAAAAAACCCAAAAAACCATATTCAGATTCTATATTATCATAATAGCAGTTAACCTAGATAAATATTAAAAAACAAACTCACATTCTATATTAGTAGAAGATTCGGCATTTTAGATAATGGGTGGAGCGGATTTTATTGATCCAAGGGATTTTACTTAAAACAATGGAGATTAGGTGTATGAGTAATACAATAACATATAAAAAACAATTAAAAACGCAGCAATTTAATATGTAAAAAATAAATCAATATAAGCAATGCACGGAATATTAGACAAACTACTTTAAAATAATTGTTATTAGTTTCAATTAAAATAACTTAATACTAAGAAAAATCATGATTTTTTAAAAAACAATTAATCATCCCAAAAAAAGCCTAAATCAATCATGTAATCGTCATCAATATCATGTCCAGAAGCCTTCATCTGCTAAAGTAATGCTGATGCCTTTGCCAATTTTGATATCAGCTTTTTCATGTCATGAACACTGATTAACCGACTTCCATAATAATTCTTAATCCAATCAATTAGCGATCCACTTTCATTTACATCTGTAAATAATATAAACATAAATAAATAATCATCGTTTGAGAAAATACTTCAAACAATAATATTAGATAAACATATATTAAAAAAAAGTTACCATGGTTATTTGTTGGTTCAGTTTCATTTGTTTTGTTTGCAATTTTCTTCGATGAAGATTTATCAATCATATTTAAAACTTTTGTAGAATAGGTGCTTCAAAAAAATTAGGGTTTCAAGAATACAATTTGGTTTTCTTTTTATAATGGATGTAAAAATAAAAAACATATCTGAATTTAAAATTCTTTCTTTTAATAGGGAAAATAAATGAAAATTAATGTCTAAAATATTTGACTTTAAATACATTTAAGGCTAACACAAAATTTTAATCTACTATTTTAAAGAAATATATTGTATAAATCGTCTTTTATTTAAAAAAAATAAAAAGTAATATATCCGGTCTATATATATAGAGTATAATTAAAATCAACTAATAAAAAAATTATATTATATAAAACAAATTACAAAACTTTATTGTCATCATTCTTTAGCTAACACTATATGTATTGATGTTATTTTTTCCGTTATGTTGTATTAATAAAATATCGTAAAAACAAGAGTAGCACACCATCCAATCCGCCCATGTTTGTAGCTGACACTCCAACCAAACAGGCACAAGATAATTTTTTGTGTTTGTATTGTACTTATGTTGATGTACGATAATTATAAATCGTACATCATGCCCAACGGTCTTACAAAGTATGCCCACCTATAATTAATCATATAAAAAAATTTAAAAAGAATAGAAAAAGACACAAACATAAATATCAGAAGACCACAAAATAAAATACAACTAAAAGCACATGATTCGTGGAAATCACAAAGGATGCCCGCCCATTGGGCGGGCCATGACCACTAGTGTGTATATATATATATATATATATATATATATATATATATATATATATATATATATATATATATATATATATATATATATATATATATATATATATATATATATATATATATATATATATATATTATTTATATATGGAACATGAAGATACGGAACATCAAGCTTTAAAAAAAATAATAATAATAAAATAAAAATAAAAATAAAAAAATCTCTCACAATGATGTGGCTATGTGTGATTTGGCTAATCAAAAAGAAGAAAACATCATTGTGTTGATTTTTATGTGTAAATTTTATGTGGATTGTGGTATGAGAAATGATTATTAGGCATAAAAGTATGACTAATTTCATGCCTAAAGGTGTGTGTCAGTTTTTTATTGGTTTGTGAAAAAGTTGGTCCACCTACGCAAGTTTATTCATAAAATTTGCTATAGTAGTTAGGTCTCCTAATCATTTCCCTTGTGGGATGTGAATACATAAATTGTGAAAGTTTGGTACTTTTTCCGTCCCAAATTAAATGTCCATCTTTTTGTTTTGATTATTGTTTGTCCCAAAATAAGTGTCCCATTTCAGATTATAACCAATTAAAATGCTTTTTAAAGGTCAAGATGTAATTTTATAGGTGCACATTGTGATTGCAACGCATTTATTTATTTATTTATTTATTTATTTTTGTTTGAAATTGTAATTTTTTTAAGACATAGTTGTTTTTTTTTTTTTTTTTTTTTTGGATGAAATAGCAACCTTTGTTAGTGATGGTGTCACATTAATGGTTGCATTGTTTTATGTTGAAGTGAAGCTTTCGTTATACTTGGCTAATACTGTTGATACAAAAGTTGGGCGTACCTGGTTGTTGGGCTTTGCTCTTATATCAATTCGTTCCTTAGCACTTTGTTACCTGCGTACTAAGAAAATAAACAACACCGTTAGGCTTATCGAGGGATTGTCTCCCCCGATTAGACTCCGGCGTGAGAGTAAGTAATCGAATTTAGGTTTTGGTTGAAGAGTTTAGGGATTATGTGAATCGTACCTTAAACGGGAATCGTATGATTCTATATATAGGGCTAAGAAACCGTGTTTCTTGCTCCTTACTCTTCGCACGCATGGTGCTTATCCGAGGTAAGGATATCTATTCCTTGAATAGATAATCCTTATCGTGTACCCGGTGGGTTAGATTGGGCCTTTGTGCTTCATGAGCCCAAAGTATTAATACTGCGGCCCATACCATTTGTCATGGTAGCCCATTCGTGATGGGCTTAAGTGTAAGTAATGTCTATCATTTGGGCTTGCGGCCCAAATATAGGCTATACGTCATCATGTCCCCCCAGTCTAGTATGCGCGGCACGTGGCCGCGGGTACTAGACTTAATGTAAGCAGCGGTAAGCGTGGCGGGAGAATGAACAAATTGTTACCGCCTTTTTGGAGGTGCAATGCACCTAACAGGTTCAAAATAGTTACCTCGGTAATCGGGGGTGGTGTCCACGTATCACTTGGGATTCGGGAAAAAGTGTTGTACCTTTTGATCTTCTAGCCACACGTTTACTGTGAGTGGGATCCACGTGGGCGTGAATTAGGGTTTTTACCACCCTATATAAGAGTGCCGCCCCCCTTTATTTTCACCACACAGTAAAATACACACACAACCACTATACATCTTCTTCATTTTGAGAGCGTTTTTGCTAGAAAACCTTTGAACTTCTGTAGGTAATCTTTGTGTGCGTCCACTTAGTTTTAAGATGAACATGGTCGCTCAATTAGAGGAGTTTCGCTCTGCGTTGTCTGTTGAGGACGTGATGCGCTTTTCTTCCGACTATTTTGTGCCTTTGGATGTGCATCCAGAGGCGCCAGATGTCGATGCGTGTATAGCCGACTTCCCCGAAGGGAAGATAGGTTTATACACGAAATTTTTCGAGTACGCTAACTACCGCGTACCTATATCTATATTTCTGAGCGATTTGCTCAATCACTATCGCCTGCACATCTCTCAGCTGCACTGTATAGGTGCGGCGAAGGTGTCAAATTTTGAGGTAAACTGCCGTTTACTAGCGATAGAACCAACCGTGGACTTGTTCCGCTCCTTTTACCACTCAACGTGGTCAAACGGTTGGGTGTCCTTTGCGAAGCGCCCGCGTGCGTTTCAATGTTACACGGAAAAGGTTGACGCCCTTAAGAATTGGAGGGAATATTTCTTTTGGGTAGACGACGTGGTCTTTCCCTCCAATTTTGAGTTTTATACTCAGGCGTCTTTACCAAGGGATGGGCGTCCCGCACCCGGTTCCTATAGGATTGCTGACGCGCAGACGTTAGATGCCAATCGATTGGCCATTAACCCCTATCCGGAGGAGTTTTTGGTACATGTAGGATTGAGTCGCGCGTATTTTGGCGCAGCAGATGAGGTTCCCACTTTCCTGAGTGAGGATGGCCGGGGTGGGTGTTCATCCTTTGTAATTGTTTGTAAGTTTTTCATTCTGTATATTCGCGCATTTACCAACTAATCTTTCGTTGTTTTCTTGCTTCATTTTTGTATGTGCAGAGATGGACTTGTTCGCGGTGGTGAAGCTTGATAAGCCAAAGCAGGTGACCATAGGGGTGCGTCCTCTGAAGGAAGGGGAGCTGCCTTTGCTGGAAGCGACTGCGGGGCGTTTGACTGTTCTGCCCGCGACAGTCCCCGAGGACACTCCACCACTTGTGGTGACGCCCGTCCAGAGTGTGGCGCCAGAGGTAGTGGTGGCGCCCACTGTGGAGGCGGTGCCTGAAGTGGAAGTGGCGCGCGAGGAGGCGCGCTCAGGGTCATCTGACAGTATTCGGATCCTGAAACCTGAGGAGGTGCTGAGGGAAGAGGTTGCGCAGAACTTAAAGCGCAAGGGAGGGGCTGGAACCAGTGGCACCAGCAAGAGGCGTCGACACGTCATCAAAGACGCAGAGTCGAACGTGGAAGAAACTTCGACCTCCGGCGCACGGTTGAAGGCTGATGCTTCTCCGTTTCTGTAAGTGTGCATTCCTTCTCTCTTTTTTTTTTTTTTTTTTTTTTTTTTTTTGCAATTACTTGTTGTAATTTTTTGTTGACTGTCTTTGTTCCGTAGGGATGACGACGCGAAGGACGATGAGGTTTCCTCTCCGCAGAACGAAAACAAGGAGGGGAATACCGAGGCTGTTGATGGTGGTGAGGCGCAGCAGCTGATGGATGAGCTGGCTGCGACCACTGCCCGCCAAGCTGAGCTTGTTGCTCAGCTGAAGGAAAAGTATGCTGGGGAGAGCCGTGCTCTAGCCCAGAAGGAGGAGGAGTTGGTGGCCCTCCGCGCACAATTGGCGGATGCGCAAGTGGAGCTTGGGGAGTCGAGGGCGTATGCTGAGAAAATCGCCCAAGATAAGATGAGCATTTTGGCGGACCTGCTGTATGCGAGGTCGAAGCTTGAGCAGGTGAAGGCAAAAGCGTCGTGGTCGAGGGCGTATCTTGAAGAAAAAAGGGCAAAGCATTATGCTAGCCTGCAAAAGTTCAAGGAGCGCATGGAGAAGACGCTCGTGATGTATGAGGAGAAGCTGCGCGCCCTCAGCATCGAGTATGACGAGGAGCTGTATCCTCATCTTATGTCTGTGATAGCCGAGCGCAGGTATTCTTACGCCCTTGTCTTTTAAATTTGCTTGTTCGCTCTATTGCGTATCTTACTTTATTATCACTTTGTGAATGCAGGTGGTTGATCAGCCATGGGCTTCGTCTGGCAGCTCTGAGTACTTTGGAGTCTGCGGAGGTGGTGGAAGCCTTTGGGAAGGTTGTTCACTGCGCGATGGCGCGTGGCCGTTCGCAGGTCATGGAGGAGCTCCGTGAGGCCAAGTTGTTGGAGAAAGACTTGGCGGAGATTCCTGGTTATAACTCAACGGCGTACGACGAGCTGGTGCAGGCGATGGCGGGGCTGAAGGTTCTTGAGTTGCCGCATATAGGGAGGTTGGAGCGCGACCAAGATGACCCCATAGATGTGCTCATGGCGGGTCTGACGTTGCAGCGTCATCTTGGGGAGAATGCTGAAGAGGAGGTAGATTATTATCTCAAACCTGATGTCTCGCAGCTTCAAGTCCCAGTTTTTGCGCGGCCCCGTGATATCCTCAAGCCTTTTGCACTGGAGAAGGAAGTCCCCTTGAAGGAGGTGCTAGAGCGTCACGAGCAAAGGGTTGCCATAAAGAAGGGTATTAAGGGGAAGGCTGTGATGTGCGGCATCGGTGCTGCGCACCTTCCTCGATCTGATGGCGTTGCCGTGAGTGTTCCAACTGTGTCGCTCCAGGATGCTATAACGTTGAGTAAGCTGAAGGAGGCGGGGAGTTCCGCCGCTCCAGAAGAGAGCCATGATCACCGCCATAGCATATAGGTTGTTTGTGAACTTATGTATTTTTCCTTGTAATTTAATAAATATGGAATAAGATACATTTTGTTATAAGCTCGTAACTTAAATACACTTGCATTGTTTGCTAAGTTTGATTATTTTACTAAGTCTTTTAAGTGCGTGACTTAAGTATACTTGCATTGTTTGCTAAGTTTTATTTTTGACTAAGTCTTTTAAGTGCGTGACTTAAGTATACTTGCATTGTTTGCTAAGTTTTATTTTTGACCAAGTGTCTTGGCTCGTTATATTGCTAAGCTCGTACGGTGTACTTGGTATATGCGCATCCGTCGTGGGGTGCGCATGTGAAACTTACTTTGACGTCTCAAGAGTAAGGCGCTTAGCAAGGATACGTGATCCAATGTTGATGGGTTTGCAACCCTCTTATTCAACGAGTAAATTAGTAGGTTAACTCATCCTTTATGCCTTCGTGGGTCTTTAAGTGGTGCATGCACGCCATGTAGGCAAAAATATAAGATAGACAATATTGACATATATGCAATAAAGTAGAAGTGCGCTATGGAGTTAGCTAGAAACCATAACATTTTATTAATACTTGCAAGTTTATTGAAAAAATGGAAAACATAATTCCTAAAAAAGAAAAGAAAGACAAACACTTATTGGGCACCTCGTAGGGTGTGAGTGTGTTTGTGTAAGGGCCGTAGCCTAAAAGTAACATCTTTTGAGATTACAGATGTTCCAAGTGCGCGCTAGGTCGTGACCTTCCATATCGCGCAACCTGTATGCGCCGTTGCCGAGCGCGTCTGTGACCTCGTAAGGTCCTTCCCATTTGGGTCCGAGCTTGCCTGTGTCTTCTACGTGGCTCGCGTCATTGGCGCGGTAAACAAAGTCTCCTGGTCTGAATGAAGTGTTTTTGACTTTTGCATCATAATACTTCTTCATTTTTGCCTTAGCCTTTGCTTCACGTATAGTTGCGCGTTCGCGTCTTTCTTCCAGTATATCTAAGTCTATGCGCCGTTCCTCGTCATTTGTTGTGACGTTGACCTCTGCCGTGCGTATAGTTGGCATTCCTATCTCGGCTGGTATGACGGCTTCTGTTCCATAGACTAAGGAGAATGGCGTGTCGCCAGTACTGGTTTTGATTGTCGTGCGATGCACCCACAAGACGTGCGAGAGCTCATCTACCCATCTTCCTTTATGTCTGTCAAGGCGCGCTTTTATGCCTTCGCCCAGACTGCGATTAGCGCGCTCAACTAGGCCATTGGTTTGTGGGTGTTTGACTGAAGCAAAGTGTTGTGTGATGTTTAATTGTGCGCACCAATCTTTGAATGGGTTATCACAGAATTGTTTTCCGTTGTCTGATACGATCTCGCCTGGT
This sequence comes from Artemisia argyi, assembly GCA_030686995.1. Classification (NCBI taxonomy): domain Eukaryota; kingdom Viridiplantae; phylum Streptophyta; class Magnoliopsida; order Asterales; family Asteraceae; genus Artemisia; species Artemisia argyi. The sequence goes on along the minus strand of CM060681.1, from coordinate 84,479,787 downwards.
AGGCCGAAGCGGCAGACAATATTGTCCCAAACAAAGCGCTTGACTTGGTTTCCTGTAATGTTCACCACTGCTTTTGCTTCGATCCACTTTGTAAAGTAGTCTATGGCTACGATGAGGAACTTTATTCCTCCAGCTGCGACGGGGAAAGGTCCTGCGATGTCAATACCCCATTTGTAAAATGGCCATGGTGAGGTGATTGGTGTTAGGTCGTGCTGTGGTCGGCGCGGAATAGGCCTATGTACTTGGCAGTTGCTGCACTTTCTTATTAGATCGCGTGCGTCGCGGTGCATTGTTGGCCAATAGTATCCTGACCTTAGAGCGCTTGCCACCACGGATCGTGGCCCTGAGTGCATACTACATGACCCAGCATGAATTTCGCGGAGTACGTAGTCTGCTTGGAGGGGTCCAACACATCTGAGCCATGGTTGTAAGAAAGATCGCCGATAGAGTACGTTGTCGCGTAATTCGAATCGTTGCGCTGTGCGCCGTATTCTTCGAGCGTCTTTATTATCTTGGGGTAGGATTCCCTTGCTAATAAATTCGATGATAGGTGTCATCCACGTAGGATTTTGTTCTTCTATCACCGTTGATATCTCCATATCCAAGATTGACTTGTTCTTTAGGGTTTCCACCAATACCTGTTTTGAAAGGTGTGTGAAGCTTGTGGATGCAATCTTGCTGAGTGCGTCCGCCTTCCTGTTATCTCCTCTAGGTACTTGTTTTATTGTGAACCTATCAAAGTTTTTGATCAAAGATTTTGTCTTATCCAGGTATTGGATCATGTGGTCATCCTTGGCTTCGTATTCACCTAGCACGTGGTTAGCCACTAGGCGCGAATCTACGTTTGCTTCTAGGTTGCGTACACCCAGTTGGATTGCTATGCGTAGTCTGGCTAGTAGGGCTTCATATTCTGCCTCATTGTTTGTGGCTGTGAATTCAAAGCGTAGCGCATAGGTGAATTCCATACCTTCTGGATTTGTAAGAATAAGGCCTGCGCCTGATCCATCTGCGCATGAGGATCCATCGGTGAACAGTGTCCAAGGTTCTTGTAGGTCCGTTTTAGCTGCAGATGTTGGGCTGTCGCTATCTGGCTTCTCCACGATAAAATCGGCTAAGACTTGTCCTTTGATTGCAGTGCGCGGCCTGTACGAGATGTTGTACTCACTTAGCAGTACACTCCATTTTTGTAAGCGTCCTGATGCATCCGGTTTGGAGATAACTTGTTTAATTGGTTGATCAGTGATTACAGCTATTGGATGCGCTTGAAAGTATCTGCGCAGTCTTTTGGATGTGAACACTAGAGCCAAGACCAGCTTTTCCATAGCACTGTAGTTAATCTCTGTTTTCTTCAAGGCCTTGCTTACAAAATATATGGGTGTCTGGACGGAGTCTCTGTCTGTCAATAGTACTGCGCTAACTGCTCCATGGGTTGCTGATAAGTACATGATTAGTTCTTCCCCTGGTCGCGGTGCGACGAGTTTGGGAAGAGATACCAGATGGTGTTTAAGTTGTTGAAAAGCTTCTTCTGCTTCGCTAGTCCAGCGAAAGTCTCCCTTTTTTGTGCACTTCGTGAGTGTTTTAAAGAGGGGAAGGGATTTGTCCGCTGACTTAGATAAGAAGCGATTCAACCCTGCTAACTTTCCATTTAGTGACTGGACTTCTTTGAGTGTGCGCGGGGAGGGGAGATCAATAACAGCCTTTGTCTTCTCTGGGCATGGTTTGATTCCATCGGGTTCTATCAAATATCCGAGGAACATGCCTTCAGTTGCGCCAAAGGTGCACTTTTTTGGATTCAATTTCATGTTTATCCGCCCCAACGTTCGGAATGTTTCCTCGATGTCGCGCACCAATTCGTCCTCTGTATGGCTTTTTATAACAAGGTCGTCAACGTAGACTTCCAAGTTGCGGCCTACTTGTTTTTCGAAAGCTGTGTCCACCAGCCGTTGGTATGTCACGCCTGCGTTCTTTAAGCCAAAAGGCATTTTTGTGTAGCAGTATACCCCTTGACTGGTGTGGAAAGCTGTTTTTTCTTCATCCTCCACTGCCATTTGGATCTGATGGTACCCTTTATATGCGTCTAGGAAGCACTTGAAGGGGTACCCACATAAGGACTCGACCTTCCAGTCTATCTCTGGCAGTGGATAGCAGTCCTGCGGGCATGCTTTGTTGAGGTCCGTGAAGTCCACGCACATCCTCCAACTACCATCGCTCTTCTTTACCATAACTGGGTTTGAAAGCCAGTCGTGGTAGTACACTTCGCGCATGATGCCCGCGTCTACTAACTTGTGTACTTCTTCCAAAATAGCCTTTGCACGATCTGGTGCCTGGCCACGCTTCTTTTGTCGTATTGGAGGGTATCCTTGTCGGATTTGTAACTTGTGCTCTGTGATAGAGCGAGGTACTCCCGTCATATGCTTTGGTTCCCATGCAAAGATGTCTAGATTCTTTTGCAAGAGTGCGCATACGGCTGCTTTACCTTTGTCAGATAAAGATCCTCCAATCGAAACTTGTTGTTCCGGATAATCTGGGTGAATAGCGACCTTTAAATTTGGCGATTTTTCCGTGCGCTGTTCTGGAATAGTCTCCGCTTCAGTTGTTACTGCGATGCATTCTCTTGGTGGTACCGTTGTGTTGTAGAGAGTGACCACTCCTCCTTTAACTGGGAATTTGAGCATTCCGTGTGCTGTGGATGGTACTGCGTGCATGGATGATATTCCCGGTCTTCCAATTATACCATTGTATGGTGAAGGAGACTTTATTACCATAAAATTTATCCATGTCGCGGTTGAGTGTTGTTCATCTCCTACGACCACCAATAAGCGTAACTGCCCCATGGGCCAAATCTTTTCTCCTGTGAATCCTGTTAGTGACATTGTAGCTGGTGTCAACTGACTCTGGATTTCAGGTCGCAGCCTTTTGAAGCAGTGATCATACATAATGTCTGCGGATGCTCCTCCATCAATATACATGCGGTGGATGTCGTGTCCCCCTGTATGTATTTCAATGGTCAGAGGTTCCACGACTGCGTTGTCCGCAGCTATTGTAGGGAAGGATATCTCTTTTTCTGGAGAGAATTTTTGGCTGACTTTTTGCTTTATTTTGCGCTGCCATGATTGTATCATGTATATAGTATCAGCCTTTTCCTTTGGGGGTTCTTTCTTGCCTCCATTTCTCTGTCTCTCTTTTCCTTCCTTGATGTTTTTTACGAGGTGGTCCATCCTTCCTTCTCTCACTAATTTTTCGATTAGTTGTTTCAGTTGGACGCACTCGTTAGTTGTATGGCCCTTTTGGCCGTGGTACTCGCAGTATCCACTACCTTGGCGTTTTTCTTCTGCCGTTTTAATTGGTGGTGGTTTTGGGAAGTTCGCACCTTCTGTTGCAAATATCTCCCTTGGAGTTTTAGTGAGAGGAGTATATTTGTCGTTGTCTCTTCCACTGCGGTAGTTCCTGCCGCGGTTATTGTTTTGCTCATTGGATTGTCTCCGCGGCTGTTCTTGTTGCCTATAGTTTGAATATCCTTTTTTGCTATCCGCAGCAGCTGCTTCTCCTTGTATAAAGGATCTGGTGCGTTTTGTGAGTTCATCGAAAGACTGTGGAACTCTATCATTGAGCTTTCGGATGAGTTCTGGATTATTAATTCCATTCATGAACCCTGAAATTTTTAGTATTTCGGGACATGCTTTGACTTGTATGCACTCATCCTTGAAGCGCTCCATAAAGGCGCTGGTTGATTCCCCTTGCCGTTGCTTCACCCTTGCCAATTCTACAGGATTTTTAGCGCACTTCTTTCGCTGGGTGAAGTTGTGGCGGAATGCTTTTCGTAATTCCTCAAATCCACCAATGCTCCTACGTGGGAGTTTGCTAAACCATGTGCGCGCGTTTCCTACTAACGTGGAATTAAACATGTGGCACCACACAGGTTGTGGCCAATTTTCGATTGTTGCGGCTGACTCGAAAATTTTTAGGTGATCGTCAGGATCACCTGTTCCATCATATGTTTTTACGTTAGCGGGCATGCGCCTGCGTTTGTGGTCTGAGTAATCGCTAATGCGTCGCGTAAACGCGTCAATTTTCTGGCGTCGCCATGGGAGGGACATATCTTCGTTCTCCTCCTCGCGACGTCTTCCTCTTGACTTCCAATGTCCTGTTTCTTTGTCCTCATTGTCCGAGGAGTCGCTGGAAGAAGAGTAGTCTCGCTTTCGGCGCTTGCGCCGGCTTCTTTCAGAAGAAGAGCCTGAGGGATCTCTGCTTGGGGATCTCCTCCTCCCCAATCTATCTTGTATTCGCCTACTTTCAGGTTTGGAAGATGTAACACCCCCAAAATACCGCAGCGGAAGACTGTGTCACTGGGGTGCTACTTCATAATACAAAGTACAAGTTATAGAAAACGAACTCTAAATGAGACGTTTTGAAAAGTTACCATTCGATTAATGAATTCAAAGTTACAAACATGAGATTCCAAAGTATGATACATAAATGTATACAAAATGTTTTGAATGATAAATGATAAAAGCGTAAGTCTTCAGAATATGCAGCTTGACTCTAAGTTCCATGCACTAGCTATCGCCTTACTAACCTGAGATAAACATGCTAAAGTGTCAACACAATGGTTGGTGAGTTCATAGAGTTTGTCTTAAAACAGTTGAAAAAGCCTTAAAGAATGATCACACAGCAAAGGCATCGTGAATCCACTCAGTTGCAAGTCCCGCCATAAGAGACTTGCAACCTGTGTGTTCACAACCCACTGCTAACATATATAGTATGAATAAGACATGTATAAGTTCATCAAGACAATTTAAGCAATTAGAAGTGAGTCTATACTTCATCTCCGAAGACCTCACTTTGGGAGCCAATTCCCAAAGACAACTGGGAGCCACTTCCCAAAGACAACTGGGAGTCAATTCCCAAAGACAACTACTAGTCAATAAATAGAATAACGCAATTAAGTATAACGCAGTCATGTATGTAAGCAATCAAGTATAACACAGTCAAGTATAGACATTTTGAGTATTTGTACAAGTAAACAAGTAGTTGAGCATATATCCCCCCCCCCCCCCAATAGTTAAAACAAGTACGAAAAGAGTAGGGGCTATGACTCACCTTAAGTCTATGAAATGAGTAATGAAAGTAGTAGTCGAATCGTGAAAGTCTCTAAGAGCAGCCTATAATAGAACGTTGCGACTTAGGTTTGGAGCAACGTCTAAGAATACGAAGAATTGCCCATATATGTCTTGCATAATGTTCATGATGTAGTACTTAGTATATAGTGTAAGTCGTTGAATATAAGTGGTCTATGAAACATGTATAAGTTGTATATCTCTTACTACCGTTCGGGCCGACATAATTCAGAAGTCATGGAGTAAACGTTCGAGGAGCCAGGACACTTTAACTCGTAAATCCACAACTCATCTCGACGGCTTACTCAATGAACTCCTCACATGAGGCTCCCTACTATTGTAGTATTTGATAACATATATATATATAAGCTTTTTGATCTTTAATAGTTATATGGTCTTTAGCCGTGGCTTTGCCGTGACCTTGGTCATTGTTACCATGGTCTTGAGACTCAACCTTGGCTTTAGCCATGGTTGTGGTCTTGGCTTTAGGTCATTAGACCTCTTGGTCTCATCTAATTATAATGATTATATAGTAACTTTGGTCTAAAAATGGGCTGTTAAGAATTTGGAGAAATTTATCACTCAGAAAGCGTTTTCAGGGCTCGAGCTTCTTTGTTCCTGAACGAAAACGTCGTTCCGGACAAATTTCATGTTTTAACTTTTTGATGAATCGGACCAGAAGTGGGACTTTCAAAATCATAATTTGATCAGAATGCAATTTAGGCAGATTTGCCGTTTTGGTTTCGCTAACTTCAAATGGTCATAACTTTTGACTCGTATACTCGTTTTGGGTGATTCAAATTGCTATGTTTTCCTTGTTAAGTCCTCTTTAACAGTAAGTAAGTGTCAAATATCAAAGTTATACTATTGTGGTCGTGGTTTTCCATAAAAATCACTAGTTTGCTTGTTTGCTTGTCATAAGTTAACATATGTATACCAATACTTGTTTTATCCATTTTTAAACATCATGAACACAATACAAAGACCATATATAGCATGAAAGAAACATAATAAGCATGAAATGATATTGAGCAAGAAAGTGTATAAGGGTTTGCTTACAACTTTTGGCTTTCTAAAGAAAGGTAAGTAACTAGTAAGGTACGGACTTTGTTAGACTTAAGCTTCACCCTTTGCAATCTATGATAAGCCGAGGTCATTTGAAGATTATAACGACGCCTTCTTGAAGTCCAAAGCTATTTGAAGATTATAACGACGTCTTTTTGGAGACTTTAAAGTTATAACAACTTTTCTTAGAAAATTTCCAAGATTGAAGATCAAACACTAGTTTTCTTTCAAAAACTAGTTAACTTTCTTACAAAATATAAGAAAAGTGCCTTAGGTTTTAGGACTTGAAGGTTATAAGAAGGTGTGGTGCAAGTTTTATATGTGTTTTAGCTTGGTATTTATAGGGTAGGAAAAATAGTTAACCATATATTGGGTTAGAATTTAACCATGGTTAGTTTAAGACACTTGTAATGATCTAAAGAATCAATGGTCAAGATTTAACCACACATGGTGACTCCACCACCCCTAAGTCGGTTCAAGGAGGATAAGGGTGACTAGATGAGTAGTCATGGTCTTTGGATGGTAATATCCTAAGTATGTAGCTAGTTTTGACTCCGTAAATTGCTAACCGTAAGTTTTTAGGCCACGAAACGTAAAACCGGGTATCCTAAAAATATGAAACTTGAAAGTATGGTCAAACATGTCAATATAGTCCATAATAAAATATAAAATGAGTGGTAGGTTCTATCGGGTGCGAAAACCCTGCTAAAAACTAGAAACACGGGTCTAAAACGCGCAATTCGCGTAAAACGCTGAACTGAAAAACGTAAAATTCCGAAACTTTTGGAATTGTCCTAAAATGAGAGAAAATCATATTTCTATTGTTTATAATGTTTTATGGACATATCGGGATGCTAGAAGGACGTTTAAACCTAAAAGTAAATCTCGGACACGGCTTTGTGATTTTTGCAGAAATGATCCGACGAGCGTCAAACTCTCGGATTATCGTTAAAATAGTTTAACTTACGAGAATATGAAATAAAAATTTCTGAGATGAATAGTGAAAAGTGAATAGTAAAAAGTGAATAGTAAAAAGTGAATAGTGAAATTTTCGAGAATAAAAGTTAACCTGAAATTGCGAATTGTTACAGTCTCTACCCCTTAAGGAGAACTTCGTCCCGAAGTTCAGTTGATGATAACTACTTACGGTGTGTCTAAGAGAATTCAGGATCTCTAAAATAGTCGTGTTTACTCTGATTCATCTAAGATTCTGGTTAAGGAGTTGTATCGGCTACAATTAAGCCCACTTATTTATAACACATTACTTACATAAAGAAGCGTCCAAATTTATGTAAGTAAGGTCTCATAAACTTATGGTTCGGTGATTTACAATTTCTTTATTTAAATGCAGAGGCGTCCCAATCCATTTAAATAAGGAGATTCTAAAACATCCTACTTAAGAATTTCCGACACAAAATCCGCCTTCTGAGGCAGATGGTAAGATAATCCAGTCATCAAATCCCTAAAGCTAAGCAATAATATTATTTAACTCAAATCTTGTGTCTCATCAAACACAAGATTAAGTTAACTAATTAGTTATTACTGAGCTCCATGTTTTTAATGACTCGACGAATCTCTGGGGCTCCTTATAATACTAAAGTCACATCATCTAATAGCGTGGAACTAAGCAAACCTCTAACCAAAAAAGCACATGTGTATGTATTGTGTGTAAGGCAAATAAAGAGGAAGGTCCCAACGTATATAGCAGTTATAGTCTAGGCACTAAATGCAACCTAGTTCTCTATAACCAAGGCTCTGGTACCAATCTGTAACACCCCCAAAATACCGCAGCGGAAGACTGTGTCACTGGGGTGCTACTTCATAATACAAAGTACAAGTTATAGAAAACGAACTCTAAATGAGACGTTTTGAAAAGTTACCATTCGATTAATGAATTCAAAGTTACAAACATGAGATTCCAAAGTATGATACATAAATGTATACAAAATGTTTTGAATGATAAATGATAAAAGCGTAAGTCTTCAGAATATGCAGCTTGACTCTAAGTTCCATGCACTAGCTATCGCCTTACTAACCTGAGATAAACATGCTAAAGTGTCAACACAATGGTTGGTGAGTTCATAGAGTTTGTCTTAAAACAGTTGAAAAAGCCTTAAAGAATGATCACACAGCAAAGGCATCGTGAATCCACTCAGTTGCAAGTCCCGCCATAAGAGACTTGCAACCTGTGTGTTCACAACCCACTGCTAACATATATAGTATGAATAAAACATGTATAAGTTCATCAAGACAATTTAAGCAATTAGAAGTGAGTCTATACTTCATCTCCGAAGACCTCACTTTGGGAGCCAATTCCCAAAGACAACTGGGAGTCAATTCCCAAAGACAACTGGGAGCCACTTCCCAAAGACAACTGGGAGTCAATTCCCAAAGACAACTACTAGTCAATAAATAGAATAACGCAATTAAGTATAACGCAGTCATGTATGTAAGCAATCAAGTATAACACAGTCAAGTATAGACATTTTGAGTATTTGTACAAGTAAACAAGTAGTTGAGCATATATCCCCCCCCCCCCCCAATAGTTAAAACAAGTACGAAAAGAGTAGGGGCTATGACTCACCTTAAGTCTATGAAATGAGTAATGAAAGTAGTAGTCGAATCGTGAAAGTCTCTAAGAGCATCCTATAATAGAACGTTGCGACTTAGGTTTGGAGCAACGTCTAAGAATACGAAGAATTGCCCATATATGTCTTGCATAATGTTCATGATGTAGTACTTAGTATATAGTGTAAGTCGTTGAATATAAGTGGTCTATGAAACATGTATAAGTTGTATATCTCTTACTACCGTTCGGGCCGACATAATTCAGAAGTCATGGAGTAAACGTTCGAGGAGCCAGGACACTTTAACTCGTAAATCCACAACTCGTCTCGACGGCTTACTCAATGAACTCCTCACATGAGGCTCCCTACTATTGTAGTATTTGATAACATATATATATATATATATAAGCTTTTTGATCTTTAATAGTTATATGGTCTTTAGCCGTGGCTTTGCTGTGACCTTGGTCATTGTTACCATGGTCTTGAGACTCAACCTTGGCTTTAGCCATGGTTGTGGTCTTGGCTTTAGGTCATTAGACCTCTTGGTCTCATCTAATTATAATGATTATATAGTAACTTTGGTCTAAAAATGGGCTGTTAAGAATTTGGAGAAATTTATCACTCAGAAAGCGTTTTCAGGGCTCGAGCTTCTTTGTTCCTGAACGAAAACGTCGTTCCGGACAAATTTCATGTTTTAACTTTTTGATGAATCGGACCAGAAGTGGGACTTTCAAAATCATAATTTGATCAGAATGCAATTTAGGCAGATTTGCCGTTTTGGTTTCGCTAACTTCAAATGGTCATAACTTTTGACTCGTATACTCGTTTTGGGTGATTCAAATTGCTATGTTTTCCTTGTTAAGTCCTCTTTAACAGTAAGTAAGTGTCAAATATCAAAGTTATACTATTGTGGTCGTGGTTTTCCATAAAAATCACTAGTTTGCTTGTTTGCTTGTCATAAGTTAACATATGTATACCAATACTTGTTTTATCCATTTTTAAACATCATGAACACAATACAAAGACCATATATAGCATGAAAGAAACATAATAAGCATGAAATGATATTGAGCAAGAAAGTGTATAAGGGTTTGCTTACAACTTTTGGCTTTCTAAAGAAAGGTAAGTAACTAGTAAGGTACGGACTTTGTTAGACTTAAGCTTCACCCTTTGCAATCTATGATAAGCCGAGGTCATTTGAAGATTATAACGACGCCTTCTTGAAGTCCAAAGCTATTTGAAGATTATAACGACGTCTTTTTGGAGACTTTAAAGTTATAACAACTTTTCTTAGAAAATTTCCAAGATTGAAGATCAAACACTAGTTTTCTTTCAAAAACTAGTTAACTTTCTTACAAAATATAAGAAAAGTGCCTTAGGTTTTAGGACTTGAAGGTTATAAGAAGGTGTGGTGCAAGTTTTATATGTGTTTTAGCTTGGTATTTATAGGGTAGGAAAAATAGTTAACCATATATTGGGTTAGAATTTAACCATGGTTAGTTTAAGACACTTGTAATGATCTAAAGAATCAATGGTCAAGATTTAACCACACATGGTGACTCCACCACCCCTAAGTCGGTTCAAGGAGGATAAGGGTGACTAGATGAGTAGTCATGGTCTTTGGATGGTAATATCCTAAGTATGTAGCTAGTTTTGACTCCGTAAATTGCTAACCGTAAGTTTTTAGGCCACGAAACGTAAAACCGGGTATCCTAAAAATATGAAACTTGAAAGTATGGTCAAACATGTCAATATAGTCCATAATAAAATATAAAATGAGTGGTAGGTTCTATCGGGTGCGAAAACCCTGCTAAAAACTGGAAACACGGGTCTAAAACGCGCAATTCGCGTAAAACGCTGAACTGAAAAACGTAAAATTCCGAAACTTTTGGAATTGTCCTAAAATGAGAGAAAATCATATTTCTATTGTTTATAATGTTTTATGGACATATCGGGATGCTAGAAGGACGTTTAAACCTAAAAGTAAATCTCGGACACGGCTTTGTGATTTTTGCAGAAATGATCCGACGAGCGTCAAACTCTCGGATTATCGTTAAAATAGTTTAACTTACGAGAATATGAAATAAAAATTTCTGAGATGAATAGTGAAAAGTGAATAGTAAAAAGTGAATAGTGAAATTTTCGGGAATAAAAGTTAACCTGAAATTGCGAATTGTTACAGAAGATCCTTGGCTTGGCGAATGTTGAGGCCCTAATCGATCGTGTATTCCCCGACTGCCAAGTCTGGAATGGACATTGGTGCGCCTACCGCTGTCTCCAGAATTTTGTGAGTCAGGTACCGCACCTAACCTATCATGGACAGAGGTACGTTCTGTACGTCTTCCTCGCGGGTGGCGTGGTGGTGATGGTTCGCGTTCTGGACCAAGATTAAGTCGGGCTTGTAGGTCCGTGTTTGCTCTTCTTGTTGCTTCTTCTTGCATGAGGGCAGTTAATGTTTCATAATTTTGGGATACAAAGTTCCCCAAAGTCAGATCCGGTGCGTCCTCAGTTGTTGCAAGAATTTCTTCCTCAGTGTTAGGCGCCCTGTTCCGTTCAGGAGCGCCTGGCGGCACAGTGTTGTTCACTGCGGGTGTAGCCTGATGAGGAGTGGTGAAGAGGGTGCGTTGGAGTTCCTCAACGCTGGGAACCTCTAAAGTAATCCTGGGTAGTTCTACCGCTGGGGGAGGTTGGGTTGTCCCTGCCTCGTGGTGACCAGGTGTGCTGGTTGTCCCAGCGACTTGTCTGGAGGTTGGATCTTGTTGATTCTTCCTCAGATGGTCACGTTTTTCTGGCTGCGGAGTCCGCTGGCTCGAATTCTTATGTTTCGTCATTCTAGATCTTAGTAGGGTCCCACGGATGGCGCCACTTGTTGATACAAAAGTTGGGCGTACCTGGTTGTTGGGCTTTGCTCTTATATCAATTCGTTCCTTAGCACTTTGTTACCTGCGTACTAAGAAAATAAACAACACCGTTAGGCTTATCGAGGGATTGTCTCCCCCGATTAGACTCCGGCGTGAGAGTAAGTAATCGAATTTAGGTTTTGGTTGAAGAGTTTAGGGATTATGTGAATCGTACCTTAAACGGGAATCGTATGATTCTATATATAGGGCTAAGAAACCGTGTTTCTTGCTCCTTACTCTTCGCACGCATGGTGCTTATCCGAGGTAAGGATATCTATTCCTTGAATAGATAATCCTTATCGTGTACCCGGTGGGTTAGATTGGGCCTTTGTGCTTCATGAGCCCAAAGTATTAATACTGCGGCCCATACCATTTGTCATGGTAGCCCATTCGTGATGGGCTTAAGTGTAAGTAATGTCTATCATTTGGGCTTGCGGCCCAAATATAGGCTATGCGTCATCAAATACTTTGATATTATTTGGCTTATTTTAGTGTTGCCATTCATGTGAAAACTGCTCTGGATAGTTTAGACAATAATGGTTCTAAAATAGTGTAAATAGTGTTTGTGTTATTGTTAGGTGTTACAAGTGCTGCATTTCTTATGCTATTTTTGAATTTGTGCACTTACACTTGCGGATAGTTTAGACTATATGATGTTGCTAAAGTGCTTGCATTTAACTAAAGCGTTGTTGTGGATTTACTCCATATCACACATTCTATATCTAATCAAATATATTTAAGTATAGTCCGTGTGAAATACTATGGTTTACATTAGTCCAAATTGATTTTTTCTGGAGTAAATCCAAATAATATCGGTGATGAAGGTAGAGGTGCACCCGAGAGCAGGGACACGGCCCAATTTTCAACGCCAGATTCATGGGCCAACTCCTTATATTCCATGTCTATCTCTTCGAGAGTTTCTATGTGCTCACTCACAAAGCTGCACATTCACAAACACCAACTTAACATTAATGGTTTGACGATACATGAGCATTCGGAAGTGGAAAAACATACATTTCTTTTATGTATGAATTGGGTAGACCAATGACATTTTTGTGAACGCATAGGCACGTTTTTAAGACAAACAATTTGGGGTTTTGACCCGTTCACCACATATTTATTAAAGAATCTCTTTGTTTCAATACTAACAATTAACAACTAAGAAGATCATAAATAATAATCTCAATCTATATAGTTACCTGTAATGCAGAATCTGCACCAGCAGATATCGCTAGCATTCCTTAACAGGAATGGACATTCAAATGCTATGTTTCACTACTCAGGTTTAGCACTTTGAAGTTTTTTGAGGCAGAAGAGAATAACTCATTCTATTTGTTATAATCAGAAGAGAATAACTCAGTTTCTACCTTCTTATAAGCAAGTGCCATAGAGACAGCATCTCGCATTAGACAAGCCCACCAAACTGTGACCTGTGAGAGATTACTTAGAGTTCATTAGCATATAAAAACCATTAGTATTTCGGTTACCAGATAAGCTACATGATTTAACTAAAAAGAAAACAAGTTGAGTGGGTCAAACAGTTTGAAAGTCATTTGTAATGGTATTCAGATGCATGAAAACCTCAAACAATTTATCCAAAAAGAATGATTATTTTGTATCAATATTTTTCTATAATCATATTTAGCACTGGTTATTTATAACTAAATAAGGGATTAAAGTTGACTAACCTCAAGATGTAAACTTGTTGGGCAAGCCCCTCTTTACAGCGCTCATTAGTGAAGTGTTTAACACCAAGATTCACGACACTATTATACAAAGAAGTCAAGCTTTCAACTTTTATATCTTTTGCGTGTTTGGTTAACAATTCTATGATTGTTCCCATTGGCAAAGTAAGAGAACTGAAGAGGATTTCAACAAAGTCTTCATCTCCTTCTGCAAACATTACCTTGTTCTTCTGTTTGTCGATAAATAGTTTCACCTGAACCGGTTTCTCAACGACCACCATTTTCTAATAACAATATGACTAAAACCAAACATTTTCACTAAATAATATTAACTTACAATAAAGATTTGGATAACTTTGAAGAGATGGGTCATCTCTCCAAAATATGTCTAACTGAATCCATCAACTACGCTCACGCATAACAAATCCTGCTTTATCATAGTCTTAATTTATAGAGCTCCTTATCCCAGCAATTACATCAAAATAGTCTTTGATTCTTGCTTGAGGGCCATCTAAGTTCCAAACCATAAACCAAAGCATGTAAATAAAAATAGTGATCACTAAAAACTTATTGAGTTTGTCTGGTCTATAAGAGTATTGTATTTAGAAACTCAAACAAAAATTGCATGGTATACCTGTAGCTCAGTTTTAAGAAAGTCAAGGATAATAGCTGGGATAAGACCTCTGATTCCACCACCATCGATGCTAATCACTGTGATCAAGTTCCCACAAGTTGGGGGCTTTACTATTGTGTTAGATCTCTTCATCTCCATACTCCAGCTGCAAGACGACTGCTGTAGAAGACAATGCCAAACCATTACCGATGGATCTAGTAGGTTGTATGCTAAAAAAATATGAACTTTGGGTGACTTTCTACCTGTTTGATCCATTTCCTTTTAGCTTTATAATTTTATTTGACCCATTTGAGATTTAAATTACCCTAAGCAAACCATTTGTAATTAAATATTTAAATGACTTTCTACAATCTATTCGAGTCTGGGTTGATCTTTTTTTTTATCGCTATGCCACAGTTCTTTTATTTTGATTCGGTTGAGTCACTTCCTACGGGGCCATTGGAACTTAGTGACTATAAGCCTTTGAACAGCCGTCATGATGCCCAAATTTCTGTAATTGGAGCTAAATTCCATAAGAAGTTGGAAGATATATACTCAGTCTTTCGTGGTAGGATCAGGTGCATTAGGTTGTGAGTTCTTGAAGAATTTAGCCTTGATGGGCGTTTCATGTGGGACTCAAGGGAAACTAACAGTTACTACTAAAATCACTATAATAAAATTTTATATCACAGATTTAAACTTGCAAGCAAAGGAAAGAGGGAGGGAGTTTTTGCATAACTTTTGTTCATGTCTCACATGAGTGACTTAACTAAAAAAATGTCTTATATTGTTACGAACTCTCTTTTTTGTTCTCTTATATATGCATATTTAAACTATTTTCACCCGATAAGAGTCTTACTTTGATTTAAACATCCAATGTTAGGCCTTTCCAAACTGTAATGAGCCGAGTAGTCACGCAATGTATTGTGTACCTGTTGTGGAGTTAAAGAGACGTGCAGTTTTAGCAAGACGCACCACATTAGGCCTTTCGAAACTGCAGTAAACCAAGTCGCCGCGCACACACAGTAGGTTTTGAAACAGAAGAAAACAGATATTAGAAACATCAGTCGACAACGTTATTATAGAAACAAAAGATGCATCAGTAGCATTCATGTAGAAAAGAGTTTTAGAAATGTGGCAATTTGGAACTCTCGAATCTTGATTGAGAAAGAAATGTTCCTAGGACAAAAGATGCATCAGTAGCATTCATGTAGTAAATTGGTAATATCAATATTCTAGGATTATTATTTTGATAGTGAAGAGCCAACATATTGATAGGTGATCTATGTGCCAAGGGTGAAGGAGGTTGGCTGGTCACAGTCCATAATATTCATCCAGTCACACTACACAAAAAATGTCTTTGTCTCTTATTAATTATGCACAAACAACATGACCGCCTTAGTGGTTCAGCGAATTAATCGTGACATGTTAGGACTCAAGACTACATATATATATGAAAGAAAGAAATAACCAAAGTGAATGCTACAGAAAATCATATAAGCAGAATTAACATTCAACTAAGCTGGAGTATTCATCAGTATCCTCCCTAAACCTTGAAAAGGGGAGTCGAAGGACTGTAAACCACATAAGAAAAGATAATGGAATCCATTGATCGCCTATCCAATAGGACTATTTGGCTAAACATACAAGTTCATAGAATTTAAGTGTTGTCTAACTTACAGTACAGGAAGGTAAATTTTTTTGTATGCCTTCCTATCATGTAAAAAAGAGTATTGATTTTATCCCAACTTGCTTGCCCAGCTGCGTTGTCGATTAGGTGGTGAAAATACACAAGTGACATCTAAGGTTAGAGGCTGGGCATCACCTCATTCTGAGATGGGCTTTTTTAACTCACCTTTTTCAACTCGACACAATATAAAGTATTAAAAAACTTAAAAGAATAATAAAAGTTAGCACAAGTTAATACCTTGCATACAAAGAATACCAAAGCCATTGGGAACTGTGACTGATTAAAAGTAATATCCAGGAAATTAAGCCTCAGTTTGTTCACCGCCTAATGGAGCAAACTGACCAAGATGCGTGTACCTAAAGTCAATCAAAAACCAATTTATACTTGATCAATACAAAATAAGAGCTGTCAATGTTCCTAATGTTTTTGTACTTAAATGGTTTTTGTACCTTAATCCCTGATTTCTTTATATACGAAAGTAGAATGCACTGGAGGCCTTAAGAGGCTTGTTATATCCAGACCAAACAGTCCTGTACCTTTGGGTCCCAGGGAAAAAATGCTCTCGATGGAACAAAAGGCCTATTGTTTACTCCTCCTCTTTTCAGAAGTCCATCAGATGTAGCCACATGGAAATTATTCTCAAACCTGCACATACAAAAAGAATAGGATTTTGAGGGAAAAGAGACATACCTTTTTCCTATGTGTGACCTGTATAAAAAACCATAAAACGTGATACAAATAACGTGGTGAATAACCAAATCATTATCATCATGAATAACATGATTGCAATCCAAATTGAGAACAATGCTACATATAACTTACGATATATCTACAATGATTACCTTGGTATTCAGTAAGAGCAGCTGGTGTTGAAAGTCATGCAAACTTGAATGAATATAATAGTGAATAAGGATTGGCAGAACCTTGAAACTGTGGAATTAGGCAATTAGGGTTAGGGTTTTGAGAATGAACGTGTGTGAATGATATTTTTTTACGTAGGTTTAAATGTTTGATAAAGGCATTGAGATCAATTTAAGCATGTCATTATTGTTTTCAACTGTCTAACATAAAATCTTGCGTGGTCCAATGGCTGAAGCGCTTGTGTTTGGATGCCAAGACCTAGTTTCAAATCCTGTAAGTGACAAATTTTTTAAAATTCGAATTTAATCTTGTTAAATGGCTTAGATGGCCAAATTATCTTTACACATATAACTGGATATAAAATTGCTTACATGCCTTAATCTTGTTAAATGGCTTAGATGGCCAAATTATCTTTACACATATGACTGGATATAAAATTGCTTACATGCCAAGAATGTGATGACATGGTTGATATTGAATTACTGGGCATTGACTAGGCAATGAGGTGGCATATTATTCAAATGCCTTCTGCTATATATATATATATATATATATATATATATATATATAGGGAAGGGATCAAGTAAGAAGAATAATTAAAATAAGAAGGGTAAGAAGTAATTCTAGCCACACATTTCAAATTAGGAGGGAAATTTTGAAGGAAGATGCATCCACTTTTGTAGGTGCATCTGAAATGTGTGGTTGTGGTTACTTCTTATTATTTCTATTTTAATTATTCTTCCTATTTGATCCTAACTATATATATATATATATATATATATATATATATATATATATATATATATATATATATGCATCCACTTTTGTAGGTGCATCTGAAATGTGTGGTTGTGGTTACTTTTTATTATTTCTATTTTAATTATTCTTCCTATTTGATCCTAACTATATATATATATATATATATATATATATATATATATATATATATATATATATATATATATATATATATATATATATATATATATATGTAAGTTACTGCAGCATAGTTGATACACTGAACTATTAACTATGATGCAGTAACTTATAATAAAGATACACCAAAACTTAAAAAGGAATCGTATTTTAATTGTGATGCAGTTACATACATATATGATGTAGAAAACTTAGGATGATGCAGTTTCTTATAACTATGATACAGTAACTTATAATCATGAATGCAGTAACCGTGATGCAGTTACATACATATGATGCAGAAAACTTAGGATGATGCAGTTTTTTAATAACTATGACGCAGTAACTTTATAACCATGAATGCAGTAACGGTGATGCTGTTACATACATATGATGCAGAAAACTTAGGATGATGCAGTTTCTTATAACTATGATACACTAACTTTATGCAGTAACCGTGATGCAGTAAAATCATAATTGTGAAGCAGTAAACGTGATGCAGTAACTTTATAACCATGATGCAGTAAATTTATAACAATGATGCAGTAAAAATTTTTGGCGGGATTTTTTTTTTCTTTTCTTTTTTTTTTTTGTTTGCCCAAAAAAAAATTTTTTTTTTGGCGGGAAAAGGGGGGAGTAGGGGTGACACGTGTCATATGATGTGGCATGGGGGTGACACATGTCATTCCCATAATTCTTTCTACACTTTTTTATTATAAGAGACTTTTTAAAATAACCTCAATCTATATATATATATATATATATATATATATATATATATATATATATATATATATATATATATATATATATATATATATATATATATATATATATATATATATATATAGTCATTTATGTGAGAAATCTAATTTTTGTGAGAATGCGAGAATTAATCATATCCACACATTTTATCCTCCTTTAACTTTGATCTAATGGCTAATATTTGTTAACTAATTTTTTTTGAAAATTTAAAAAAAAATCAAAAAATTTTAAAAAATCTTCAAAAAATTCTCAAAAAAATTTCGAATTTTTTTTTGAAAAACTTTCAAAAAAATTTCAAAATTTTTTTTGAGAAATTTTCAAAAAATTTTCGAATTTTTTTTTTTTTTTTTTTGCGAAATTTATTTTTGACAAGTGATAAAAAAAAATTTCACATGTGACGAAATTTTTTTTTTCACATGTGACGGAAATTTATTTTCACATGTGACGAAGAAAAAAAAATTTCACATGCGACGAAATTTTTTTCATATGTGACGAATTTTTATTTTTCACACGTGAAAAAAAAATTCGTGAAAATTTTCAAATTTTTTTCACATGTGACGAAAAAAAATTTCTGAAAAAAAAAAATTACCTGCGATGAAAAGTTTTTTTCACATTTGATGAATTTTTTTTCACACGTGACAAAAAAATTTTCGTGAAAATTTTCAATTTTTTTCACATATGACGAAAAAGAATTTTGAAATTTTTTTTTCATTAAATAAAAATTTCGGAAAAAAAATTTCGAAAAAAAATTTCGGAAAAATAACTTTTTAGTAAAATGGAAAGAAAATTTCGAAAAAAAAAATTCGTAATAATTTTTCGGAAAAAAAATTTTCGATTTTTTTTTTTTTTTTTTTTTTTTTGAAAATTCATTAAAAAAATTCAAAAATTTTTTAAAACTTTTTCAAAATTTTTTTAGAAATTTTCAAAAAGTTGATTAACGTATATTAGCCATTTGATCAAAGTTAAAGGAAGATATTATGAGTGACTAGGATTGCTTCTCGCGTTCTCATCAAATTTAAGTTTTTTATTTGAACGGTTCACTATATATATATATATATATATATATATTGGCGTTACACGTATAATGCCACCTCATTGCCCAGTCATTGCCATGTAATTCATTATCAGCCATGTCATCACATTTTGTCCATGTAAGAAATTTTAATAATTTATTTTGTATTTTTTTAATTTTGTTTATAATTTATTTTGTACCTTTTTTTTTTCCAAATTCGTTTTTTATTTTTATTTTTATTAGGTGGAATTTCATTTTTTTTAAATTTAATATGTAGGATTCGAACCTAGAATTGGTAGATTTATTAATAAGTAATCTTACCATCTGATACACTTAATTTTTTGGTTATATCTTTCAAAGCCAAATATATAATACCCAATAAAATTTTAATACCGGAATCCCTATCTACAACTTAAAACCCTAATCTCACGTGAAAATAATATCAGTTCATTTATAATATATTTTTTTCTCCAAACCCTAATTTCATCTTTTCCTCATCCTCTCCTCTAATGATGCTCGAAGCTTTATTAGACATTATTATTGAGGTAAATAGGTTGAAACTATACATTTATGTTTGATGAAGTTCTTGAATCTGCATGTGGTTTACAATTACTTCTGGATGTGTCAACTAAGAAAAGATGTTAACATAGTTGTATATGATATATTATAACGGATGCATGGTGTTTTTAATTTGTCTAACAGTTGTTTATATTTAATTTTATTGGTTTTATAAACGGAAGACAGGTTCACATGATGCTCAAGAATATGTTGATGAAGGTTTAAGCATTTATTCAGAATCCGATACTCTTTGTATGCTTTTTTTTTTTTTTTTTTTTTTTTTTTTTGGTTAAAAATTTCAGCTTCTAATTTACGTATCAGTGGATTTAGAATGATAGTGTTACATGTATTGCAAGTCTCATCGGTTTGTTATATCATGGTCACAATGATAACTACTCTTCTTGCACAAATCCTGTTACGAATGCTTCTGGATCAAACTCTGCTATCACTGACAATCGTTTCAAACCTACACTTCATTTAACTAGAGGTGATGTGTTTTTGCATTATAGGATGCACAGATTCTTATGTTGTTAGAATGTGTCATTATGTATTTCACTTCTTGTCATATGTCATTCCCATAATTTGACACTTGTGAATATGTGTGGCGGTACCGCTCATACCGACACGGGTTCAGACAATGGCAGTCCACAAAGATCGGTGGTAGGTATGTTGGTGACCATACTGATTTGGGTAACAATTTTAGTTTCTGATTTACATGTTCGTGGATTTATAATGTTACCGTTATATGCTTTGTAGTTCCCATCGGTTCGAGGTGACAATAGTAACAACGGATTTTCTGCAAGGGCTGTTACACATGCTTTCATTAGTTTTTAAATTTAATTATTTTTTTCTCATTTTGTCTTTTTTGCTAAAATCATCTACAAATTGAATTTATATAATCTGACTATGCGCTCCTGTGATTACTTTGTCGTTTCGGGATGGCTATGGAGATTGTTCAAAATGGAGATGTATACTTTGGTGATGTCAAAGGGAGGATTCTCCATGGCAGAGGTAATCAGGTAAATACACATGGTCAGATGGTACAGTCTGCGAAGGCAGTTGGGAAGAAGGAAAAATGACGGGTCTGTGGACATCTTTGAAGGCCATAAAAGCTACTATTTGATGCTTAATTTGCAATTAAGTATCAAGTAATTGAACACTACTACAAACTGCCCCTCTGTAAATAGTTGTTACTTGTCTGTTCTAGTAAGTGTAACAAATAGAACAAACGATGAACTTTATGCACAAGAATTTTCTATATTGAATTCTAGGTGGCACTGATAATGAAAAACTCTGCATGTGTCTATTAGGTGGTGATTGGACTTGACTTCTTATTTCAAACTTTGTATATCGTCCTATCAATATTCTGGCTTCGACACCATTATTAGATGGCTGTGATCTAAACATCCTGATTTCTTAATTTTCAGCCTAAATTTAGTCCCTAATCTCTGAAAGATCATGTACAGAATGATTTCTTATTTCTGCAGCGAAGGTGTTGGTATTTGTATGAACACCGATCTGTACTCATATTATGAAAATTAGAAGCAGATACTTATGTCCTCTGAATCCTTCAAAGCAAGTAATTATTCATATATCATTTAAAACATGGAATTACTAGCCAAACTAATGTGCTGTGAACTTGATTTACAGGTACACTGTTGGCAAAATTACACCAGTTCCTATACGTGAAGTGAGACATAAGATTTTGGAGAATGGGCAAGAATAAGTATGTACTTCCCCCAAAAAGCCTCACAATTGACACCTTCACAATATTCAATCGATTTCTATTGGAAGGACCATTGTCCTATGGTCTTCAGGTATTTGATGATCTGGTGTTAGCGTACATCTGCTCTTTTATTTGTACTTCTTTTGTTTTTTCTTGGAGGACATATGACCATGCCCCATCACTCTAAGTAGTAGCAACATTGCCTTTCTGCTCGGATCACATATTCTTTAAGAATAGGTAGGACTGTCTGCTGTAAAGTAAACGAGCAAACCCACTTCAATTTAATGGCTTATTTCCTTAGTAGTTATGATTGCCATGTTATTCAAACATACAATCCCACATTAACGTAGTTCTGATGCCTAGCTTCACTTAATAGAATGATTCCCAAATGATGATTAGTTAATTAATCATTTTTAATATGTCAGGGAATATAAGGGAGTTGTTCAAGTTAGTTTATGCAGATTATATGATGTCCATATGTAGGGATGACAGTTTAAGAGAGCTTTCTTCTCTAGGGAAAATTGGCAGCATTTTCTATCTTTTTCGTGACGGCGGATTTGTGATCAAAACTCTAAGAACAACCAAGCTCAAGGTCTGAATCTACGAAAAAATGTGGCTTTATGAAATTATGATTCAATATTTATTTCTGTAAACAAACCATCTCAACTGAAACATTTGCGCGAAACTTCTGTTTCCCGAGCTTATTTTAATTATGCATCCTTACCAATCCCATATCTAACTTGGTTTTCTCTTATTCTCACTTGGATATGTTTGCCGAGCATATTTTTGGAAGAGAGAGCATGGAACGAAAATACCATAAACTGTATGGGCCACTATTTTCAAAGGTTTGGGCGTAGTATTCTACTTCTTTTTAACATGCATATCTGGTCATCGTGGGTGGGGGTGTCAAATGGGCATAGGTAGGGGTGTCAACTGGGCATAGAAAAGACGAGAGTAACAGTGTCTGTGAACATCCATATCTTCTATATGCTAGACGATTTAATCACAGCAAACATAACTGTATGGAAGCCTGGCTGTTTAAACATGGTCTGTTCATATAGTACTGCCTCTCAAGAACCATTTTGAATACATGTTTGCAATTATAGTATGCAAAAAATTTGTCACATGCAATCACTCAGGCTAAATCCACATAATCACGAAAAAAAAGTAATGTCAACACATACAATGCCTCTCCCAAAAAGACATGAGGAAGACTACCTGACCAACTTCACAAAGGCTTCTAAAAGGGCATTTGGGATTTGCTTATTTGAGTGTTTATCTTCGTATTGCTGTTTTTAAAGCAAACAAGCACGTTCAATGGTACCTACTAACAGTAGATAAGCAATTTAAATGTATTTCATGTTTAGCGAGAGACCATTTCCTTAATTCCCAGAAGAATCAGATGCTCAAAATACACTATGTTCTTCGCACACTTGATTGGATCCTTTTTCCTAAAGTAAGGAACATTGCTTGATTAGTGAATATTTCGTTTCTTCTCTGATTATAAATACTTTAAGTTGAGGAATCAATTCCTCTTGAAGCTAATATCACTGACTTGATCCCAAGTGCGAGCTAGCAAGCTATTAATTCAAGTGAGTTCTGTCATAATAAGCATGTATAAAGAAGTAGGTAATAAGTTGTTGCAAGATCGCCATCTGTTGAGATACATGTGAGGTTATCCATGTAACCATATTTTTTATAGCAATAGTTCAAAAGACACCATTGCTTGAAACAACAAAAAGAAATACGAGTGTTTGGCTAATAGTAACAGCAATGGCAAAGAAAAGAAACAAACAAGGAAAAAGCATTTTTTTTTTTTTTTATAACTGTGATCTCTAATAGACTCAATTTTATTTGTATAAATTATAATGTGTGTATGATCGAGTAGATAATAGTCAAAGGAGCAAAGAGAAGAAGATGAACAGAACCACCAAAGCCACAACATCGGCCTTGACCTTTTGTATGTTTTCCTACATTTTCGTAACTTACAAGAACAAAAAATATAATAGTGTTGCATGATATGGGGTGTTTGAGGATTGCTTATTTTAAGCTCATTCTTATGTAGCCGTTCAATATTCTTGTGTAAAAGATCCTATTGGAACAACCAATAGACATGCATTCAGGCTGGAATTTATGATGTTTGTTTATTTATGGCTATTCTTTGTATATATGGGTACAAGCAATTTGCAGACTTCCTCTTTTCTACAGGGATAACTCGCACATATTCCTAAGATTTTTGTCATTCTTGCTCAACTTCTCTTAGCTGGTAAATCAATTTTCTATGCTTTGCTTTAGAGTCTTTCCCCATACCCCGCCCCCGCGGAATTGGGTATGTTGTTGTTGTTGCTTTAGAGTCATCCACCATAGAAGTTTGATCAGAAATATACATTACATACATAGGCTGTATCACACATGTTAACCAAGAAAAGACTTTCATTCTTGGCTTTGAGGTTTATCGCTTTCTTTTTCACTACCAATAAAACCGATATTTATGCATGTTTTACTTCATACATTAGCAAATGTCACTCATACACTTACAGTATTATTGTTTAGTATTTTCTTATTATTAATTACTTTTGAAACCAGGCATACTGGATAAAAATCTGCATGTGGGTCACCTAACCAAGTTTGCATGTGATCGTGACTTATTTATCCTAATTTCAGGGATGGAAAATACGTTCTTAACTTGGATGCATTGATTTTTTTATGTAGATGAGGATGTTTAGATCTGCTTATTTCATTTTAGGGTGTTTGAAATTGCTTAACTAAACTACTCAATTAGTCTGCACAACCCTTCGTTTTTGCTCCGTCTACTTTTTTCATCCAGATTCTATGTATTTTGTTTCACAAGTTGCTGATGTTTTGTTGAATGCAGGCAATACAGCAATAACGGAAAGATGGCAACAAGCGTTGTTTACGTGGTGTTTACGTTATTCCAGCATTGACTGCATACACCACTGCAGGTAAACTCTCTTACAAAAACCTAAATACAACATAAATACTGAAAAGATTAAAAACTTAAGTCGACAAGTTAATCACATTTGACTTTGGTTTGTTTCATTGTATTGCATAACAAATTACTATTTGTGTAGCAAAAGTCACAAGTTTCAAAGTGATATACTGATATGAAGTGTTCATGTATGGATCACTATTCTTTTATCTTTTCTTATTTTAATATTGTGAAACATTAGCAAGTATAAAATAATGTTATCTGATTATTTGTATGCAGAGGCTCTCGAAAATGTGCTGCATTTCAGTCTCTCAACTTCTGATTCTAGGGAAATCAGTTATACAAAACGCCTAGTATTTGCTACATAGTTTTGCAATGTGAGTAGCTCTTCAAACCCTTTTGATGAAGATGAGGCTTATGCACATGGTGAGGGCTCATCTGATGAACATGATAATTCCGTGGTGGCACAAAATGCAACACACTACACTTATCGAACACACATGAGAAAAAGACAGACAATGAAATGGACCAGTAAAAGTGTTACTTTGATGATTTTTTGTTACTTTAAACACATGTAGGAGCTCGCGCCACAACACCGGCGTTTGAGAATCATGGTTTTTGGCAAGTATATCCACCATCTCAGACACCTGAAGTAGACAGTGGCATTGGTACACAACCTGCTGCAAAATTCGAGTCGATATCAGTTATGCCTCCATACAGTGGAAAAACTCATGAAGAACTTAGATGGGAGGACTATCAATTAGGAGACAAAGGTAATAAATATTAATCATTGTGATTCAATACAGGAACCTGTAACAAGTTGGTGGTATGTTATTTTAGTTATTACTAATATTCTCAGGTTTGTGATTCACGATGCATGTATATTCTTATGGGTTTTTTTTTTTTTTTTTTTTTTTTTTTTTTAATATTTGCAGGCTGTAGATCACATCCATAGGTGCTAGACTTTAGTGTGGGTTTTGTTCGACATGTTCATCCATGTGATTCTGATGTGGGTGGAGCCTGAGCATCACATCCGAAACTGATGGACTTTGGTGCGGGTGTTGTTGTTCACCACACACACCACATATCCGAAACGAAATCAGCAGCATAGCTTACACAAATAACCCCTTGGCGAAAATCCAGAATTCTAGGTCCTGACCGGCATGCAACGAACTTCCAGGTTTTTCGGAATTTCTGTTACTTTTTAAAGTAATTTTTTTCAGAATTCTTATAGGGGAGGATCGAGCGCGATTCCGTCATGTATACTAAGCTTTTGGCTAATTTATATTGCTGTTACCTTTCTTCATATGCCTGATAATGTTACTTATGTTTGCTCGATCACTTCTTGATCGTATTCAGGTATGTTTCACAGGTAATTGACGAATTGAAGCTATCATTATTGAAACACAGGGTGAAGTTATCTTTAACTTTTAATTCGTAGGAATTAGCGACAGTCTCAATGTCGACTTCAGTGTTACCTCGGGTTTCATCCTATGAAATTACTGATCTCCTTGACCCTTCGTCTACGAATTTGCAAGTAAATTTGACCCATAGCCACCTTAAATCTTACAGTGGTTATAGTAATACATTGCAGTGGTTGTTACAGTGGTTACAGTTTTTCTTTACCTGGTATTGTTAGTCAGATTGGAAAAGCTTTGCACGTGTCAAAAACAATGATTAATGGGGCTGCTGGAATTATGGAAGCTATGGATCAACCACTTAGAGCTTTGACCGAGTTTCTCATAATAGTTCTTCATGATGAGGCTAATATATCCAATCTCGATGACACTGATATTGATTTAAATACGGACAATTCCCCGCTCTCATTTCTAGAGGAGCTATGCCACTTGAAAAAGCAAGATCATGGTCAGCTTGTAGAGAAAAAGTCAATCCAAGAGTCTTTGCAATCTGATGCTAAAAGTCTTTGAATGTGGAACATACAAGAGATTGGATTATGACAACTTCTTCTCATGTAAATAAACTTTTGTCGGTAGTTTTTCCACATGTAAGTCCGTGAAAGTATTTGATTACATATATTTGCTGTATTCTGTAGCTTTATTTGTCGATTTTACAACATTGGATTTAGGGTGTTCTATTATCTATATATGTGAATTCTAGAACACTGGATATTTGTAAAATAGTATACATTTGTAGTCAATGCAACTATTGCTAATATACAACAAGCAAATTTACAGGAAAAGAAACCATTGTTATTAGACAAACATCATGAGGAAAAGTCACTCTCTGATATGGTTATTGTAGGTCAATCTGATTCACCATCATGGGAAAGCCATCTACAGTGCAATGGGAAATCTCTGTTGTGGAACTTGAGGTGAATTTCTTTGGATATTTTAATATTTTCTAATTTATTACTAATCATAAATATCTACCAATTATATATGTGAAATCACAAAAATGACTGGATCCTCAAAAAGAAACCATGTGTTCAGTAATAGTTTGTCACTATTGAGCGTTTACTTATCGGCAGTCCATGAAATTGACCTGGTTTTGATTGCCATTATAGGTAGTTCATAGGTTGTGTTTGTTGATTAAAGGATTGAAATCATTAAGCAAAAGCTATGTCTTTAAATTGGGAGTTCAAAAAACCACAACTATATTTGCAGTAGAAGTTGTCGGTTGTTGCATGTTTGTTTCTTCATTATTCTTATCTTTTGAACTTGAAGAAATTTCTGCTAAATTGATAGATTTGATAACAAAGATGACATTAGTCGGTAACTAAAGTTTGAATTCACATAAAAAATGAGACTTTTTTTTAATCATTTGTGACATTTAATCCTTATATATTTATGCACAAGGCTCATATATCCATATTGAATGTGTCTGGAAAAGCGAAATCAGTGAATGGTGCTGTTAAGATTGGCGTCTTTGAGCCGGTTAGCGAAATATATACATATGCCATGATTTCACCAGTAGTGAATGTGACTTGGTGTTGTTTTCAATGTGCTCAGAGGGTCTTTGGATTAGCTTATTTTATGGCCTTAGGACTAAGATATTGATGATGTCAACTACATAACTATTGTTGCAGTTTCCAAGTAATGAAAAGATACCCAATTAGAAGCAATAGCACAATTAGTTGTATAGCCGCACTACATGTGATTTTAACTTCAAAGTAAATGTGTTAACCTCAACTTCTCCAATAGATAGATCGTTATCTTCCATATTAGGGAATCTTTCAATTAGGAACTCCATCATTTTTTAAAATAAACTAAAAAAAAATAATTAATAATAATAATAATAATAATAATAATAATAATAATAATAATAATAATAATAATAAACTCTGAATGCACCAGTATATATGTACGGAAGTGTTTGTGTTTGTGTCAAATAGATACGGCCATTAAACTATTGATGTGAGTTTAGACTCAAGAATAAAAAGGGCCTAATTTGCAACTTCATATAACATGTAGATATGACCCAAACTATTGATGTGAGTTTAGACTCCCAACTTTTAAAAGTCACCTTCGGCATAAACGTTATGTATTAAAAAGCGTTATCTCGCATTTGAGTTTAAATCATATATTATGTTGTTACAAACAACATTGTAACAAACTCAAACAATTTGACAAACGATGGTACTATTCTTTTAAAAAAATTTGTATAATAAACAATTTTTTAACACCAATATTTAGCTAACAAAAGAATGTAATCGATAATTATAAGTCAATGGGCGGGCTTCGAAAACTAGTATATATATATATATATATATATATATATATATATATATATATATATATATATATATATATATATATATATATATATATATATATATATATATATTATATATATATATATATATATATATATTATATATATATATATATATATACATATATATATATACATATATATATATATACATACATACATATATATATATATATATATATACACACACACACACACACTTAAACACTTGACGTAAACATATTTTATCGTCTACCAACTCCTGTTTATCTACGACGATCTCGTTATTACCTATCGATACTTAGGCAAACTAAAACGTAATCACGAATTATATTTATATATATAACTTTGTTCTTGAACTTCAGACATTTAAACACGCATGTTTAACTGCTACAAGTTCACTAATCAAACGATACATCTTAATAACCATTATTCGCAATAAATCAAACTTAGACTATCAAACACAAAAACTTGCCATATTTTATCTAGGTCGTGTGTTGGAGCCGATTCCCTTACATCGTTTGAGTTACGATACTACCACTACTGTACTATCAGGGTGAGTTCATAGCCCACTTTTAAACTATTTTCATTGGGAGATACATGCTACAAACATGAACACAAGCTTTTTAGTATGTTATACCTGACGTTATTATTGCTTAAGTAGCTATTGCCAAAAGTCCCTTTATCATGAACCTTAATCATTTGTGAGTGGACGTGAATAATTGTGAATAGATCTATTTGGGACTGACAATCCCCGTTTGGTTTTGCTAGGATGAGCCACCAAACGCACTTTATTTGAACATACTCATAGGTTACTGGCAAAGACCTATCCCGAGGGCTTATATACTATACATCATTTTGATGCCTGTCAAACGTTGCGTGTCATGAGCTTAATGAAATAACAACTTGATTTTTAACTTGTTTAATTGTGAATCGATGAAATTAACACTCTTTTCTTGTGTTCAACTTTCAAACTTAAACCTATGAATATCACTCAACTTTTGTTGACTTTTAACAAGTTTATTTCAGGTAACTAAGGCAGGAAATCAAGGCACGGAGTGGACATTAACCCTGGCATGGGTTTAAATAAATGTTTTTATCATTCGCTTTAATAAACATATCTATGATGATATGGCAAACAACGAAACTATTTTCTGTACTTGGATAATGAAATTTGATGAATGATAAAATGTATTTTCAAAACGTCTCTTTCGAGCCGTTTTCTATGATTATGACTACGATCCACTACGTAATACCACATTAAGTCTTCCGTTGTTACTATTCAAATTTAGGAGGTGTTACAATAACAAATGGAAAGTAAACTTAGTTTATAAAGTTTTGAGAAAATACTTTTTAAAAATATATATATATGACCATGACCCTTCATTAAGTATGTCCAAAAAATTACAAAACCATAAAAAAATAAAAATAAAAAAATAAAAATAATAAATAGATAAATTATTTGTTTCTTAATAAATAAAAATGCATTATTCAAAATATTAGAAAAAACCCCGCGCATGCGCGAGCATTATAACTAGTGTTTTCAAAGCACATATGATTTTATATAAAAAAAATGCTAAAGTTTAATGTATCTTTTAAAAAAAACAAAAAAAAATTACAAATCACACCCTTAACTTACCCACTAACTTTAAAAACCATCCTCCAATTTTTGTACACATAGAACAAGGGCTTTTTTCTTCGTACAATTCTATGATAGTTTATAACTAGAGTAAGCTGCATACCTAATTACTATGATTTGGTCAAGGCTTATACAAAAGTGATAGCTTACCCATTTGTCAATATGTGAGAGAAATGTAGAGTTTGTCATGAAATGTCACTTGTAATAAAAAAAATGTGTGCTTTTGTCATGAAAAGTAAGCTGCAAAAAGAAATTAGAAAAGCATTAGGTGTTAAGTACATCCGAACAAGCATATAATCTCCGTGTTGTATGTTTCTTATATATACATCTAAGTGCATAGAATAGCTTCTCTTATAGTTTTTAAAAATTTTGACACACAAAAATTACACAAATCAAAGAAAAAAAGCCACGCCGCAACGAGCAGGTATCATCCACCTCGTATACGTGATACGTCAATTATGGTGTGATAAGACGTCGCGCTCGACTGGTCTTAAATTTCGAGCTTTCAAACAAGTGGCCCATGTTCTATGACGTTTCATTGTTTTTGCACTACTGCTTTTTCTTTTTATTTCTTTTACATCAATCATTTATTGGCGCAGCAAAAGAAAATAGTTACACAATTGCCCCCAAACTATGCAATGAGTTATGAAAGCTATCCTGAACTTTTTACTATTTACGATATTTTTATGAAAACTATGCAATGAGTTATCAAATATCTAGCATTTCGTGCAACAAAAAATATACCACTAAAAGTCTTTGGATTACCAATAAAATGAGTCCAATACATATACTTCTGACATACGTACGACTTTATATTAAGTGTTAAAGTTTAACATATATATATATTTTAAAAAATACAACAAACTTTCAACACACACCCTTAAGCTATCAAATAACTTTAAAAAGACTTAAAATTTGTTTAAACATAGATTTAATAAAAACTAGTAACGATAACTACCCGGTACTTTTTATTTACGGTTTTTAAATAACAGACTTTATTTATCACATATCTAATGAATATCTACCGATTTCCTTATAAAAAAAGTATACCATTGAAAAGGCATTCAAATTGCGAACAAAATGAACCCAATGGTGCAATAGTTTTGACGTACGTACAATTTTTTATATAAATGCTTGATGTACGTTTTTTGAAAACAAAAGAAAACACACCTTTAACCTATCTTATATTTTTAAAAATTATCTTAAGACTTGTTAAAGAAAAATTCAAAACACATGCCCAAATTATGTAGCACATTACAAAAACAACCTTAAACTTTTACTTTTTACAAATTTTTGTATAATAAACTTTATTTAGCAATCATCTAATAAATATTCGACATATTCATTATACATGTTGGAACACAAAAAATGTAAATCATTAGTTAGGGACTTCTATTTATACTTTATATTGGTATAGGGCATGTTGTGTAACTATAGTTGTATGCGACACAAGTTTACCATCGCGGAACTTGTATATCCGCGATGGAGGCTTGGCTAGACGTTGGGTATAAATACCCCATACCTCATGGGTTATGAGGTGTGTGTTCTTTTATCTAGTAATGCGAGACTTTTAATATCTCTATCTCTTCTCTCTAAAGTACTCACACCCACTTTATATATTTAGATTAGTTGTAGACGTGATATTATTGGAACAATAATTGGTATCAAGAGACAAATATGAATCGTTGTTTCTTGTTGTGTTTGTTTTAGTGTTGTTAAATCTTCTCTTGTATTTAGAAGCTTTGTTTTTCTTGGTGTTATTCACTTTCTCTCTCTAAAATAACTTATGCTTCATTCGTAGTGATTAGATTACTCATTTACGTGGCTAATATTATTATACGTATGTTAGGATAACTTATTTCTGAAAAAGAAAGAGTTTTTCATCATTATATTCATTGTTTCTAAGTATTTAGTGATGATCTGGGTTGATTTTTGTGGTTTTAAGGTTTTTGAAGTAGTGTACTTTTTGTTCGTAAAAGTAGGGGTTAAGCTTGGTTCGCATTGTTTTGTTCGCATCGCAAAGGGTTTAGGCCGCGATACAAGGGTTGCGGTCTCCGCGATAGTTGTCTGTGACACGAGTTTGTGTGATACGAAAAAATTGGCTCCGATACTTTCTCTGCAAAAGTTTTTGTTACCCACTATTTACGAAAGAAAACTCTGCTCGGATCGCATTAGACTTCTGCGATATATCTTGTGTATGTGTGATAATTTTAAGACTCTGCGACATTGGATTTTAGGAGACTTACTGTTACCCACCTTTTACGAAGAAACTCTGCCCAATTTTCGCCAGAAGCTGCGATAGTTACTGTTCATGAGACTCTATTGCAATACTTTGACCTAAAGACTTTTAGAATTTATCAAATCCCTCAAAAAGATTTAAAATTTGTAAAAGAATTTAATCATACTCTTTGCACTAGATCAATTCTCCAAACATTCAACCATCACAACTCAAACAAACTAAAACACCTCACTCAAACAAAACAACATCTCAAATCAAAGATCCATTATCACTATGTCTACTACTCAAGATGCATTGGGCGCAGGGAGTGATGCTAGACCTCCCATGTTATATCGAGGAAACTATGTTCAATGGTCTTCAAAGTTCATGAATGTTATTATGGGTTACAAAGAACGTAAGTTGTTGATTAACTCCATCAAGAATGGACCGTATGTTATGAAGGAAATTCCTGATACTGCTAATGAGGGTAAGATACGGCTACAAACTGAAGATGACTTAAGTCCAACTGAACTTGCTCAATTTGAAGCTGACATCCGTGCCAAAAACTTAATTCTGTATGGACTAAGCAATGACATTTACAATGCCATTGATAGGAATCTTACTGCACATGATCTCTGGAAAGCCTTGGAGAGACTTATGCAAGGTGCAGACGTTGGTACTCAGACCCAACAAACTCTAGCTTTATGGAATTATCAATCCTTCAAGCAGCATTCGAAGATTCTCGGTGATTCAAGACATTGGAGCACGTGCTGCTACTCGTATTTTTAGTAGGTTTACCTTCGCTATAGTTAGAGGAGTGGGGGCTCAGATTGTTTCTCGGCTCCCCACTAATTTCTTGTAAACCCTTTGAGCTTCTAAGAAAGTGATGTTTTAATTATATATATATATATATATATATATATATATATATATATATATATATATATATATATATATATATATATATATATATATATATATATAATAATAATAAATAGGGAAAGAAATGCTTCCATTTTTTTTAACACAAAATAGCTGTAGAGCTTTTGCTATCTTGGAAGAAAATTTAAAATTGCTAAAGACATATAAAAAGAAAACAGTTGGTTAGCCCAGCTTGGATTCTATGGACTTAAATAAAGGCATGTTTATAATAACTGGGTTTGGCACTCATATCCGGTTGAACAAAAGCCCAGTTTTGCATTTTATGGGCTTAAATAAGGCAAGGTCATAATAACTGGGTTTAAACTTGTTACCTTCTTCCTTTTGCATGCCAATGCCCTTTCTAACGGAACCAAGTACCATTTGTCAATAAAGAGTATTAAACGAGTGGGAACATGCCCGCGCGTTGCGGCAGGACCAATTTGTTGTTGTCATATGTATTTTTTAAGCCGTGATTTCTTTTTTTTAACCCAATGACAACAAAGGTCTTTCTGACATTAGCTGTTTATATAACGAATATTAAAAAAAATAGAAGATAGTAGCATTCTACATGCATCAGAACAACAAACCAAACACTCACGGAGAAAACATTTACCATTCTTTTAATATAAATTTTTTATTGTTCCAAAGAAATCATAATAAGATAACAACCACATTAGAAAGTTTGTAAAATCATTTCAAGAAATATTTGTGTTGGCAAAAGTTCGATATATTTAACCAATCTTGGCCACTCATTTTTTATCAAAACACAAAATATAAACTTTCACCCTTTAAAAAAAATTAAATATCTCGCAAACCGTTAATCATTACGAGAAAAAAAAATTATATTTTTGACGATTTTTTTTTTATTATTTTTTTAATTTTCGTCAAGAAAATCACGTGTGATTTGTAAAAAATTTCACATGTGATTTTTATAAATCACATATGATTTTCTGGGAGGAAAAAAAAAAAAAAAAAAAGTTTGTCGAAAATATAAAGAAATGCATATCTATAGATAGATAATTTAATTTTCGTTGCAATGATGTATTTTTTTGTAGCTTGAAAATTTACCTTTTATAAGATATGTTATTTTTTTAAAAAAGGTGAAAAATGGGTTTTATTAATTTAGATGAAAATTCGATGGCTAAAATTGGTCATTTCGATTTATGTCAAATATGAGATTTATATTGATCTCAACTCTATCTGTGTTCGCTGCAATACGATTTGTAATGAGGGTTTATTTGCACACCAATTTTTTTTTGATAAAAACATCATTTTATACAAGTTGTTTAACACATCGTACAATACTGTATTGCACAGAATATAGTGAAAGTATAAAAAAATGTAATGCCCATTTGAAATACTCTACAAGTCCTAAAAAAAAGTGAAAGCCGAGTGGCCCAAAGTCCAAACCGATACTAACATGCGTCGTTTCAAACGGCTTTTAGTATACTATAATAAATGCTTGTGTTTTGAGTCGGTGTATTGTTTGATCAGTTAAATCGTTTAACTACTCCAATTTATTTATTTATTTATTTATTTTATTTTTATAACTTTTTTTAATTAAAAAAGTATTACATATATTTATAAATAATTTCACCTGTTTTGTATAACTAAATTGTATAATGCAATTCATATTATTTATCTAGGTAAAATTACAAAAAGTGTCCTTGTGACTTGTCATTTTTGCACTTACAGCCACTCCCAAACTTTAATTACAAAGAATGCCAATACTTTTCACATTTTGTTACAAATAATGCCATCATCCCTAATACCTGTTATTTTTTTTCTGTTAGTCATTGTCAAAAGCATGTGAAATGACTAATATACTCTCATCTTCTTCCCCACTCAAAAACAAGAACATTAAGACCAAAAACTCATATCCAAAATACTTGTATAAATGAATAACATGTAAAACAAATAAATGGTTTAATTTCCTCTTACATTTTCATTTATCTTTATCACAAAATGATGAGCACCAACACAAAAGAACACTCATCTATGTTATATGAACTAAAAGTTCTCGACAAGTTGTTCCAACGCTTGTACCAGGCTAGGTTTTAAGAGTGCAAAAATACATCCATTCGCAAGCTTAACCCATCATTCTTCAACGACCGCACCTCCTTCGCTTTCATCAATCATAGCTCTCTCAACTCCAATTTCCTCCCCAAACTCATTCAATATAATAGCTATCTTTTGTCCATGTTTCCGATTCAATATGTTATTAACCAACTGAAACAATCAAACAAATCAACGTCGTAAATTCATTAACAGTTATATATACTAATATACATTAAGCTATACTGAATGATATAAAGCAGCTTCAGTGGTGCTACAACCACTCAAACTTACATGCTTTTGAAAGTTTAAGATAGCATTTAGTCGTAGAAAAATTTTCTTATTCATTTTGTTTCTAGATACTTTGAGAAGGGAATAGTTTTCTTCTTTAAAGAAGAGCTGAGAATTTTAAAAATCCGTTTAAATAAAGTTATACTTTTTTCATTTTATAAAATTACATCGGATTACGACGGTGGGCGACAATGGCGAGGATGGAACACGGTGATGTTACCAACGTGATTAGGGTTACAATGAGATAATTGATTGGTAGATTGAGAAAACGTTTTTTTTTTTTTTTTTTTTTTTTTTTTTTTTTAGAGAGAAAAAAGTAAAGAACGGTAGATTGAGGTTTTATTTTTTATTTAAAATTTAGAAAATAAGAATTTCACATTTTTTAAAAAAATTGTTGAGAAAAGTGTAAATAAACAGATTTTTAGTTTTTTCATTTTTTCTATGAATTTTTTTTTAAAAGAATTTAATATTTTTCACCAACTAACCACGCTTTTTCAGCAAACTAGTAATGGATAGCACTGTCATTTACTTGAACACACATTTTAAATCCTTTCACACAATTTTTGGGATCCAAACAAGTGATGGGATTTTAAATCTTAGAAGTTCAATATTAAATACTATGTAATTTCAAATTCACGCGTTTTAAATTCAAAAACCAAACGCTCGCAAAAACAACAAAGAGTGCTAGTTTAGATAGTGTCAAGAATTGATAAAACACATTTATTAGCCAGTTAAGATGAAATAGCACTTGTCGATAAATGACAACGGAGTAATATATACTCGAAAACAAAAAGTTCAACCAGCTGTTTTAAACAATCATAAAGCAACAAAATCAATACTAAAAGTTATAACCACTTGTTAAGATTTCACTTTAACTAGTATATCAAAAGTAAACAAATCCAATTTGCTGTCGAAAATCATTTCCACCAATATTTTTTCTACACGAGTGCACGTCCTTTACATAAACTAAACAAAACCAATTTCTTCTTTAGAAAACCATTTTGAAAACAACATACCGACTCCGGTTTCTGAAGATACGTCTCTATAGTCTCTTACTATATTTTAGCCTGAGCAATGATAGAGATGCCTAACTCACATGCCTAATAACATGTCTAATTCATACAAAAAATGACACATGTAATGGTCATTTTATCTCTCTTTATCTCAACCTTTCAACTTGCCACGTGTTGCAATTATATTGTTAGGCATGATTTTAGGCACAAATTTTAGGCACATAAATCATTTTCCTTTTAGCCTCAACAACCGACATTAAATATATATTATTAGGGTATTAGCGCGTTCCTGTGGCGGATAAATTTAAATAAAATTTTTTGATTAATCATTTGTTTTAGTTTATTATGTTATTTTTTTACAATAAATTTACGGATATCAATAATTTCGTTTAGCCCTTGCCCGTTCGGGCTCGAACTCGTTGGCCCATGCCCGTTCAGGCTCGAGCCCGTTTGACTCGCGTCTGTTCAGGTCAAGCCTATTGTTCCCGTTACCCGTTCGAGCTTGAATGTTTGTATAATGTGCTTTATTATTTGTATTAGTTATATTTAATGCAAGGTACTCGCGCGTTGCGACGTCGGGTATCCTGAAATAAAAATTTTCGGTGAATCATTTATTTTAGTTTATTATGTTCTTCTGACAATAAATTTACGGATATAAAGAATTTCGTATAGCCCGTGCCCGTTCGAGCTCGAGCCCGTTGGCCCGTTACCGTTTGGGCTCGAGTCCATTTTGCCCACGCCCGTTCGGGCTCAAGCCTATTTAACTTGTTGCCCGTTCGAGTTTGAATATTTGTATAATGTGCTTTATTATTTTTATTAGTGACATTTAATGCAGGAATTGTGTTTAATTTGGTTGTACAATATACTGATAATTTGAATTTATTATGCAATACTCCCCCGTCCCATATTAAGTGTTCACTTTAATAATGCACAAAGTTTTAGAAGATTACACTAACTAAACTCTTCATCAATCAAATATTATCTTTACCCACTGAAGTCTCATCTTATTGGTTAAAAGGTACAAGTGGACACTTAATTTGGGATATCTAAAGATTTTATTGTGGACACTTACGTAGCGTTTGGTATGTCGTAATCAAAGAGAGAATGGAAAGGATTATTACGATGGGATGAGAAAATGTTGTTTGTTTATATTTATGTAATGTAATAATTCATTACAAGGAATGACTCATTACACAAAAACCATTCCTTAGGGGCCCTCTACTTTTTTTTCATTACATCCCGTAATGAAATCAAAATTACATAAAACTCGACCATTAACTAACCATATTAATGAAACTTCTCATCAATAATGGGTATTTTAGTCTTTTTATTATGATTCCATTACATCTTATCAAACAAACCAAACATGAGAAATAATGCCAATGACTCAGTACATTACACCATTTATTCCATTACATCGGTCATTCCATTCATTTAACATTCCATTTCGTCCTACCAAACGAACCCTTAATATGGGACGGGCTGTATTAATTGTATTTATTGACCAATTAATTAATTGGCTACATTAAATAGCATTAATGTTATGTTTTATTTTTTTAATATAGGAAGCTGAACTAATTAAGGATTATATTATGTATTGCAATCTTTACCTAACATGGAGTTGATCCCTACCTAAACTCTCTCTGTAAGTAGGAGATTAAGTCTTCTCCACAATACACATATAACTAATACAATTCCATCATCATTGAGAGAGGATTATTGTAGAAGATCAAACCTCCGCCGGATCTTCTTCATCACAAGTATTATACGGAGTATTATGTAAGGTTTACTTTATGCTTATGTAGTTATGTTTATATTATGATTAACATGATTATTGGGATTAATATCAATAGTTTCAGACTATTTTTTTCTGCTTTTAATTTCAAGTTATCTCAAATTAATTGTTCGCTTCGCTTATAAAAGTAGATAGAAAGTTTGTTTGTGTTTAACATATTACTTTTATTTGTAATATTACCAAAAGTCAAGGCAAAGCTTAATTATTTAAATCGAGTAAAACTATTACTCAAAATGTAAGAATAAATAAGTACTAGTAATAATAATTACTAGTTTTAGATCTCCGTGCATGCACGAAGTTTTGGGTTTAATTTTTTTCGAATAATTTTGGTGATCTACACTTTGTTTATATACATTATCTTTTCATTTGATTTTGTTACATTGATCATTTTACCAATATGCAAAAACTGTTAGCAACCAAATACTTTTTATCAGCATGCAAACAACCAAAGACATTTCATAAGACACCCTTCATCAGAAACCATGTAGAACTCTTCATCATAAATAAGCACGGGATTTTGGGTTTAATTTTTGTTAAAATAGTTTTGAGTGATCTATACGTTGTATATTTTAACTTGATTTTTTTTAAATATATTATTTTTTTCATTTGATTTTGTTGCTTTTACCATTATACGAATATGCAAAAACTGTCAGCAACCAAATACATTTTATCAGCATGCAACAACCAAAGACATTTCATACGACACCCTTCATCAGAAACTCGTCATGTAGAACTCTTCGACAGAAATACGCACGGGGATTTGGGTTTAATTTTTGTTAGAATAATTTTGGGTGATCTATACGTTGCTTTATAAATTGTATATTTTAACTTGATTTTTGTAATACATTGTCTTTTCATTTAACTTTGTTACTTTTACCATTCTACTACTATGCAAAAACTGTCACCAACCAAATACTTTTTATCAGCATGCAACAACCAAACACATTTCATAAGACACCCTTCATCAAAAACCCGTCATGTAGAACTCTTCATCAGAAATACGTACGGGGTTTTGGGTTTAATTTTTGTTAGAATAGTTTTGGGTGATCTATACGTTGCTTATAAATTGTATATTTTAACTTGAATTTTTTTAATACATTATCTTTTCATTTGATTTTGTTACTTTTTATCATTCTACCAATATGCAAAAACTGTCACCAACCAAATACTTTTTGTCAGCATGCAACAACCAATGACATTTCATAAGACACCCTTCATCAGAAACCCGTCATGTAACTCTTCATCAGAAATACGCACTGGGTTCTGAGTTTAATTTTTTTAGAATAATTTTGGGTGATCTATACGTTGCTTATAAATTGTATATTTTAACTTGATTTTTTTAATACATTATCTCTTCATAAGTTTGTTACTTTTACCCATTCAACCAATATGCAAAAACTGTCAGCAACTAGATACTTTTTTATCAGTATACAACAACCAAAGACATTTCATAAGACACCCTTCATCAGAAACCCGTTATGTAGAACTCTTCATCAGAAATACGCACGGAGTTTTGGGTTCAATTTTTGTTAGAATATTTTTGTGTGATCTATACGTTGCTTATAAATTGTATATTTTAACTTGATTTTTTTAATACATTATATTTTCATTTGATTTTGTTACTTTTGCCATTCTACCAATATGCAAAAACTGTCAGCAACCAAATACTTTTTATCAGCATGCAACAACCAAAGACATTTCATAAGACACTCTTCATCAGAAACACGTCATGTAGAACTCTTCATCAGAAATATGCACGGTTTTTTGGTTTAATTTTTGTTAGAATAGTTTTGGGTGATCTATACGTTGCTTATAAAATGTATATTTTAACTTTATTTTTTAAATACATTATCTTTTCATTTGATTTTGTGACTTTTACCATTCTTCCAATATGCAAAAATTGTCAGCAATCAAATACTTTTTATCAGCATGCAACAACCAAAGAGATTTCATAAGACGCCCTTCATCAAAAACCCGTCATGTAGAACTCTTCATCAGAAATACCTCATCAATAACTCATCATTAAAAACCCTTAGTTTGCCATGCCTTAGTCAACAACAACTCATCAGAAACCCGTAATCAACAACTCTTCGTAAGAGACCCTTAGTCAGCACAACTCATCAGAAACCCGTCACTATCAACTCCTCTTCAAAAACTTAAACTCAACTATTAGAAACAAAGAACCAACTTATTGATAATATTAAATTGTCAAAAATATAATAAAAAGAAATTAAGCCCATTGGAATCGTTTCCAAATATAAGATGCATGTTCAAGAATGTTGTTAATACAAATAATGTCAAAAACGTTATTCGCATTATTCGGTCTTCTCGTGTTTTGATAATCACAAAATATAAAGACATGTTACGTAAAGTTACGGTTTATAAGTTTTTAATCAAGGAAACTTGTTTCTTCTACGTAGCTGCTTCAACATCACTTCAGGTATGAACAAACTTTATACCGTTATTACTTAAGTGATCAAAGAGTTTTAGTTTCTCCTAAACTTACATTTTTAAGTTTGACAAAACATTTTCACAAAAGTATTTTTGTGTTTTTAAAGAAATGTTTTATTAAGAAAATAAATTCAAATTTAAACATTATAACAGCTAGTTTTCCCCCCAAATCAGTTCAGCCTGCACCAGATAAGTTTTCACCACGTCAGGACAAAATGGGAGCGTTTTGTCTGGACGATCCCTTAAATAGGCCGACGGTCCCTTAGTGATAAAGGACCGTCTGTCTCACTCATCTCGTCTATAAATACTGAACTGTTACACTTCAGAAAACAAGGTTTTTCACACACAAAAGCTTGTTGGTCTTTGTTCATTTTGTCTTTGATCACTATAACATGTCGGTATATGTTTATAACTGATTTCCTCTTTCGTCAAGTGCAAGAGAAGAACTCTCGACATACATGAAGACTCGAGATGTTGTAGGCAATGGTGCAGCTACATAGGGGCCGGGGGGGGGGGGGGGGGGCGCCCGACCCCCCGATTTTTTTTTTGTGATGTAGGGGGTATATAGTTTTCGTGTAGAAAAATTTTGGTATATTCGGTTTCGACCCCCCAAAATTTCGGTATTACCCGAAAAATAGCCTTATGAAAAAAAATTAGATCCCGACCCCCCACTGAAAATTTTCTAGCTTCGCCACTGGTTATAGGTGTCCACACACAAACGTATCAAGTGTTACGGTGATAGGTTCTGTAAATAATGTCATTATTTTCCGACTTGTGTCTGAGTCGAGGATGGGGATATTTGTGTGAACTTGGATGGTGATGTAGATCAAAGAAGTCTTGTAACTAGATTAGTTCATGTATTTGATATGATGAGAGTGATGTCCTAGTGTGTAGGTTAGGACTTAGTCGAGTCATTGTGTAAAGACTTGGATCGGGTGATGATCCAAGTGAGTCTTGTGTGAAGGCTTGGTTCGGGTGAAGAACCAAGTGTGTCAAGTGTGTGAAGGCTTGGTTCAGGTGAAGAACCAAGTATGTCAATTAAGTCAAGGCTTGGATCGGGTGAAGATTCAAGTTGGACAAGAGTGCTTGTTCGTGTGGCCACATGGGCCTTGGACTAGATTGGTTCTAGCTACGATTAGAACTCGACATTATACTTAGTGTCGTTAAGCCTTGTGTAAGCATGTGTATGGATTGCTCCGCCTGAAGGAGTGTGTTGATATAGTGATTGATAACTCTCGAGTGTGGTACTCGGGGAGTGGAGTAGGACGGAGAGTGAGCTTCGTGCCGAACCACTATAAATCGCCGCGTCTCTTGGTTGTGTTCTTTCCTTACTCTTTACTTTACTTGTTTTATTTGTGTATGCTAGTAACCAAATTGATATCACATAACTAGTAGAATTCAACAAGTTTGTAAATGAAAAATAACCAGACCTAAAACGGCTAAACGCTTTAGAAAATTAAAAAGAAGCAGTGAAACTATTCAACCCCCCTTTTAGTTTCTACAAATGTTTTAAAACCATATTTATCTTCATTGATATCTTTTTTTTATATTTAAATTATGTTACGTGATAAGTTATAAATTTTCATGATATATATCTTTTCAAAATTTAAATGTGACACTTTTCCATCTAAAGAAACTTATATGATTTTTAAAAAAATAAATCTAACCCCTTCTTAGGAACATGAATTACGTAGTATTATAAAAAATTCGTTATACGAACATAAATTAAAGGTAAAACCTACAAAATCGAATTTGTACCTACTTTCTAAACAAGCATCATTATGAACATGTATCATCTTGAACCCGTCAGAAACAAAATACATGAACAACTCCATTATGGTCTTAAATCAGAAACCAGTCGTTTAACAGATGGTTAAACATATTGAATTTTTGTATTTATGCTATTGTTGTTTTCTTGATAGTGTATTTAATGAGCAACTCCTCAACATAAACTTAAACTTAGCTATCAGAAACAAAGAAACCAACTTATTGATAACTTTAACCTGTCTAAAAATATGATAAAAAGAAATTCGGTCCACGAGAATCATTTACAAATATAAGATGCATGTTGAAGAATGTTTTAAAAACCATAGTTATCTTCGTCGATATCTTTTATATATTTAAATTATGTTATGTGATAAATTATAAATTTGTATGGTATATATCTTTTCAAAATTTGAATGTGACACTTTTTCATCTAAAGAAACTTATGTGATTTTCTAAAAACTAAATCTAACTCATTCTTAGGATTTTTTTTCAATGAAAGATGTTTTGCAAACTTTTGTGGATGTAGACGCAATGCCGAATGAAGGGTATTTATAAGGCAGAATTAGGGTTAAATAATATAACGAAAAGAATATTGTGTAACTTGTACAAAAACACAAAATAAACATTAGGATACGGGTTACAAAATTAATGAATACAAATATATTAATTCTGATATGAAACACTTAATTTTCAATATCAAATAACCAAACAATTTATGATAATATAAAAATAAAATCAGTGAATAAATCTATTGATGACATATCTTCTGAACAAATATCATCATCCACCTTTATCATCTTGAATACATATGATCCTGTATAATAAATAATCGATTAATAATGTTAGTTTTCATAAGAATACTTACATTTGGTCAAAAGTGAGTTCTCTTATTATATAAAAGATTTTACTTCTTTTAAGAAATAAGGAAATTTTCAAAAATACCTGGTTGCCCTTTGCTTTTGCTTTTCTAGACAAAAATCTTTTCTTCATCCGAAACTAGACCAGGGCAACTTGTAAAATCGGGCAACTACAAACAACAAATGACAAGTGTGACTTTACGGATTACAAGGTAGGGCAACTTGTGTACCTTTTGGGTAACTGGTGTACTTGATGTCAAACAAGTGGCTACACATGGTAGGGTAGTCAAAAGTTGCCTAGTT
This sequence comes from Artemisia argyi, assembly GCA_030686995.1. Lineage (NCBI taxonomy): Eukaryota > Viridiplantae > Streptophyta > Magnoliopsida > Asterales > Asteraceae > Artemisia > Artemisia argyi. The sequence goes on along the minus strand of CM060681.1, from coordinate 84,436,342 downwards.
GCCCGGGGTATTTTCGTACGGAGAAAAGATTCGATCTAGAAAAGCAAAAGAAACGGGCAATTGGGGTATTTTTAGAACTATCCAAAAAAAAAAAATGCAGATCCCTATGATTTATTTTACCTAAATAAATCATAAAAACACATACAAATTAAGAAAACAAAAGTAATATACTAATATAAAAAATATAGTATTGTTAGTAGCTTACCTCAGGTCTTGAGTTGGAACCATAAAAAAATGTTTAGTCTTGATTTCTGGACCTATAATCATGATATCAATGTTTTAAACCAAGCGGCACATAACTTCTACAAAACACAACAAAAACATTAAAGTTTGCATAAATGTACAAATAAGATTTTTAAGATTTAACGATACTAAAAAAAAGAAAGAAAAGAATCAGTTAACATCTACAAAAATATATCAGAAACATTAGGGTTAACATAAATTTACAAATAAGATTTGTAAAATTTAAGGATATCAGGAAATCATATCGAAAAAAACATAATACCAAATACTATCTTGTAACCCAGCGTTGTGTTAACTGCATGAAAACCTTTAGCATATTAGTATGTATGAATGAAGCTTGTATATTAATAGTCAAATACGCTTTATCGACATGAAGGAACATATATATGATGAATTATAAAAAGATAACATAATATAACCGCAAGTTATTGTATCACCACAAAGTGAATAAATTAGAATATCTATTATGAAACATAAATACATTACCATAATTCAATCTAAAGAAGTCATGTATCGATGAGAAATGCCACGTAGGTCAATTCCCATGAAGAAAATAGATTCTCATCTTCATCCGTCTATAAGAGAGAGATTAGAAACATTAATTTCATGCTACGTAAAAGTAACACACAATATATAGTAGAGAATAAACCTCCATATTGTACAGAGTTTTTTTTTCCTCTCTCTCTCTCTCACCAATGAGGATGTTTTGCAAGTGAATGTAGATGCAATGGAAAATGATTGGTATTTATAATGCGAAATTAGGGTTTGTGTCACATTTAAATATCGAAACGATATCATGTGAAAAAGATATATCATACATGTAACACCTTCAAAATTTGGTACAGCGGAAGACTCAACAAGCTTTCGGGGTGTTACGGGGATTGGTATCTGTTGATATAAATAATGTATAAAAACGTTATTAATATCTTTCGATATCCTTAAATTTTGAGGATGACAAAATATAAGAACATTAAACGCAAAGTTAATACGTAAACAAGTTTTAAGCAAGTTTATATCATCTCATCCAACATAATCACTTAAGGTATGAATAAACAAGTGACTAATACATTTAATGATCAAAGGGATGTTTATTTAAATAATACAAAGTTTATAAAATTAAATAAACTTATTATATATTTTTGAAAAACATTTTTGGTAATAAAGGAAAATATTTTATTCATAATAAATATATGAATTCAAAATTTTAACCAAAATCAGTTAGTTTTTCACCAAATAAACTTTTCCCAGAAAAAGACAAGAAAACTGCAGTTTTCGTCTGGACGGCCCCCTTAATTATAAGGGTGGCCCCCTTAATTTTATGGGGGCCGGCACACAATTAAGGGGACCGGCCACGCTCCCCTGTCAGATTTTGTCAGAAATTTTTCCCTATAAATACCACCTTAAATCTGGAATTTTTCCCACCTCTTGCACGAAAATTTTCAGATCCAAATCTCTCTAAACATCCTCCTAAAAACCCTTTGATCATATAATTGTTAATCATTGTTTTAAGTGATTTATTCCCTCACCTCTCATCTATCAAAGTGCAAGAGAAGAATACTCCTTCAACATCAAGTTGTGAAGTATCGTAGATTGGTGTATATAGTCTAGTTGTTGTGTACATTCATTGTAAAGGTGTGATAGTAACTATAATTGTTTATATTATGCATGTGTTGATTTCACATACTTAGTTTACATACAAAATATAACTAAGGATTATAAAATAAACGTTTACTTACTTATCTCTCGTATATAGCTATAATTGTTTATATTATGCATGTGTTGATTTCACATACTTAGTTTACATTATTATTATTGTTCATACTTAGATATAGTTGTTCATATTGTTCAAGATTTGAGTTCACATAAGATCGAATCGAAGTTTTTAAAACAAACTTGTTTTTATAAATTTTAAAACGGACGTAAAACTATTCAACCCCCCCTTCTAGTTTTCCACAATTTGCATCAGAGCTACGTTAAATAAGATTTTTAAAATATACTGTATTTTAAAACTTGTATCGATCTATGGAATCGGAAAAATATTTAGAAGGGCAATCTATGCAAAGACGACCACTATTTGAAAGTGACGGATTTTTATATTGGAAAAATAGATTCGAAACTTATGTGAAATCGAAAGATCTTGATCTTTGGCATGTCATTAGCTTTGGTGATTTTCCCCCTATTCAATATAATTTTGAAACTAAAATGGATGAAATTGTATCATTTGAAAAACAAAATGATAATTTGAGAAGGAAACTAGCAAAAAATAATGAGGCTAAAATGGTTATTTTTAATGTGTTACCACGCAAAGAATATGAAAGAATTTTTATGTGTAAAATCGCAAAAGTAATTTGGGATTCTTTACTAATCACTCACCAAGGTAATAGTCAAGTTAAAGATAATAAAATAGATCTTCTTGTTCAACAATATGAACAATTTACGATTCCGGAGGAGGAATCAATAGATAATGCTTTTGCTAGGTTTAACACTATCATCACAAGTTTAAAAGCACTTGATGAGAATTTTTCTAGTAAGAATTTTGTTAGGAAATTTCTTAGGGCTCTTTGATGAGTGCTCAAACACTCATCGTTTTTGACGTAATTAAACTGCCAAAACATACAAAAACAATCAAAAAGATATCAAAATACTTAAATTATCCCAGGGATTGTGTTTTATGTGTTTTAAATGCAAAATGTGCAAAAACAAAAAAAAAACGTACAAAGTTTGCAATATTGGCAGTTTCAGTCCCCCAAGTTTCAAAACTTGTCAATTTTAGTCCCTATGCATTTATTTTGAAAGGAAAAGTCAACCCAAGGTTTTGAAAGTCAAAACTTACAAAATATTACACTTGGGTAACAAGTTTTCCAAAATTACATGTGTTAGTCCCTGAAAATCCAAAAATGGCAAACTACGTCCCTGGAGAATTTTGAAAATTGGAAAAAAGAAAAAAATGGTTTTGGAACTTTGATTTTGTAACATATTGGTCCTTGGAAGCAAATTGGGAAAAGTACAACTTCAGTCCTCAAAGTTGTGGGAAATTAAAAAAATGGTCCTTGTGTTCATAAACTTAACAAACCAAACGGACCCTTATATCTAAAACCAAAACCAAACCATTTATCCTAATCCAAAACCATGATCCGGTCCAATAATCCCCTAAGCCCACTAAACCCCCAGCCCATCTCATTTCTATAATAAAAAGCCACGGGGTCAAACAGTCAACAAAGGGTCAAACCCTTTGACCCTCCTTCTTCCCCAACATCCCCGCGCAAAACCAGGGTACCTTGCCCCCCCTCCTCTCACCTTTTTCCAACCTTTAGCCACCACAATTAATACTCCTCACCAAACTTTCCCACCGCCATAAATTCCCACAACAACCCCCCACCAGTTCCACTAAAATTTACCCCGTATAAGTTTTGGCGGGAAAATGGCAATCAAAGGCTCAGGTTCATCTTAGCACAATTGGATGGTGAGGATTTGGTCAGAGGTCAAAGATAAAGCTTGTGGGACACTCAGTTATCAAAAAGGTGCCATGTGGAAGACTTAGGCTTTAGTTTTTCACCTCGTTATATATTATAGCTCATCTTGGAGCATAGTGTGTGTAATATCCTTAGTTTTAATGTTTTTTAGTTTAATTTAATGTATTGTAATCCTTTTTATTAATGAAAGTTCTGTTTTAAAGTTTCGATTTCAGTTTCAAGTTTCAAGTTTAAGTTAAGAATTCTAAATACTCATTTTGGTACTACAAGTGGTTCTCAGCTAATCATAAACCCTTAGTCACTCATTTAAAAAGGTTTTCAAAGGTTTACAAGTTTCTAGTTTACTAAGAATCAAAGTTTCATTAAATAGTTAATAATGTGAAATAAATAAAAATAAAATAAAAAAATGGATAAAGGTGGAAGCAGCTTTGGATTGGGTTGATTTCTGGATTGCAGAAGGTAATAGAGACTTGTGGAAGTCATTAGGTTGGTCCATTTGATCCTTGGTTTGCAAACTGAGCTTGGAAGGCTTATGTAAGCCTATTTTCTCACTTGTACCTTTCTTAGTAGTTTAGCCTCTATTTATTGTTTTAATTACTTGTTTATTGTCTATTATTAGTAATTAGATTGGTTATGATCAGTAGGTAGTATTGTGGGTTTGTTTTAATCACATTTACATCACAAAAATCTGTTAAAGGAGTGTTTGGTTGTAGGCTGTTTGTATGGTTATGCTTGTTTATTTGAGCATCTCTGTGTTTCATCAAGTTTGTTGGGTGGAATAAAAGTCAGGGAAACCAAGTTCTAGTTTATAAACACCATCAAAAGTCAAAATCATATAAATCTCATCACCACAGTTAACTGTGGTGATCTTTGGACTCAAAACCCATAAAACCTTGTCATAAATTGGTGTTTTTACTCAAGTTGGTTTTCATATGGCTTATCATAACATATTTGATCACTAAATCAGCAATCAAAGTTCCCAAAAGTCAAAACTCAAGTTTTGCTAAAAAGTCAAAAAGTTCAATCTCAGATTTTTGCAAAAATGGCAAGATTTTTATAGATTTTTGTGTTTTGATTCAAGGTCTGAAACTTGTTGAGATAAAAGTCTACCAGTAGAACTTCAAGTCCATGCATTTGTTTGATTTTTACAAATTTTTCTTAATGACCAAATCACCCTTGGAAGAGACCTGCAGGGCAAGATAGTTGCCCTGTCTCAGCAGACCCTAGCTCACCACCCAACTTTGGTGGTGATTTGTGGTTTACCCAGTGGGTCCCACACTTTCATTTTGGTTCAATACAACCCCTACTACCAGGGAGTAAGGGTTGACCATTTATTTGAGCTTAAGACCTGTGGACCCCACTTTGTTTGGCCTAATAAGTTTGTCCCCAGTTTGCCTCAGAACCAAATAAGCATACAGCTTATTGTGGTATTTTAGCTTATTTACTTAGCTTATTTGTGTGATATCTGTTTTAACTTGTTCATTACACTTATTTGCATCTGTTTTCACCAAAGTGGACCCCACATTAGCTCATTTGAGCTCATTTCCACTCTTGGTCAAGAAAAGTCAACTGTCATAGGTTTAAGCACTTGAAGTGCTTATTTCCTTGACCACAGTCAAACTCACTTCATAAAAGTTGTCTAAAAACTTGTAATAAGCAGTTTGGAAAAAGAAAATCTCAAATAAGCCCAACTTAATAGAAGTGATAGCTTCTATTTAAGCCAATTGGCTTATTCTTCAGCTTATTATTAAGCAATTTCCATTTTTATAATTTTCCTAGGCTTCTGGTATATAAAAATAATTTCTGTAATTTTTTCAGATTTTTCTTGTATCATTTAGTACTTTTCTTAATTTAAAATAGTTTTTAGTAGTTATTAAATAGTTAATAATTAATAATAATTAATTAGTAAATCAGAAAAATATAAATTAAATTTTAAAATTAGTTTTTAGTTATTTTTAATTTTTCCAAATTTTATTTTCAATTTTCTAGTGTATTTTAATAATTAATTAGAATTTAGGATAATTTAAAAGTAATTAATAATTAGTTAATAATTAGTAATAATTAATTAAATAGTCTTGAAAATATATTTTCATTTCTAAAATTAGTTTTATAGTATTTTAGATTTTTCTAAGTTTAATTTTTATTTTTCCAAGTTAATTTCATATTTATTTATAATTTAGGTTAATTTAGTTAATTAAAAGTAATTAGAAAATTAGTATTTAATTAATAGTAATTATAAAATTATTGTAAAAATTAATTTTAAATTTCCAAAAATTTTCTCTCATCATTAGGTTTGTAAAAAGTTAATTTTCATACCAGTAGCCTTCTCAGATCACTTCGTTCACTTTTATTCCTTGTACGTTTGTTCACATTTTTGGCAAACGTACGGTTTTTAAGTTTTAAGTGATTTCTTCTCAAGCTTAATTCCCGTAATCATTCACATAGCTTTCCTAAGCTATTTCTGTTAATAATCTCCAAATAATTCTCACAACAAACCCTTTCTGTGAATAAACACCCGATCACAAAGCACGCTAAAGTTACATTTCACACCTCAACGGGATTTAACGACCCGGTGATACCTTATGTTACCCGGAGCATTGATCTAGGCTATTTGACTTTGTTGACCATTCCTTGGTCAATATAAGTTGGTGGTTTAGCCTCAATCAATTTTTGGCGCCGCTGCCGGGGAGGTGTGCGCGTTTCTGCAGCGTCTTTTGAAATTAGTGTTATCTCACCTCACTCACTGTACAAATACCACCACTTGTGTATATTTTCAAAATCAAAACACACAAAAAAGTCATTGACACTTTTCCTAAATTGTTAGAACACCAAAAAAAATTAAAAAACAACAAAAACATATCGTAACGTTTTCTGATTCGGTTTTCCTTTAAGGTGATTCTTAAGGAGAAACGATTCTGGATTACGGGACGATAACAAAAATATTGTCCAAAAAGTTTTTATCCCTAGTGCATGCGCACTCGTTCTTCAAGGTCCACTAGCCCATTACGTGAGCTTGTCCAGAAACCTCGAAGAACTCGTAGACGTTCTGCACCAACAGTCGGATCTGAGATCCGTACTGTTCCACCTTCAGCTGTCATCATGGCGGCTGAACCCACTATGAATGAGCTTCTCCAAGCACCCGTCGAGGGTTACGGAGATGCTATCGTTGTTCCGGCAATCATGGCCGAAAATTTTGAGCTTAAAACAGGGTTGATAAACCTAGCCACCTCACGTCAATTCTACGGTTTTGAGAGGGACGATCCTCAAGATCACATTCGATGGTTCAATAAAGTCACATCCACCATCAAATGTAAAAATGTCCCTGAAGAGGCAATCCAACTTCTTCTCTTCCCTTTTTCTATCGATGGGCATGCCCGGGTTTGGCTTGATAAACAACCCCCTCGATCAATTGAAACATGGGAAGATTTGAATAAGAAGTTCGTAAATGAATTCTTTCCTCCTTCCAAAACCACGAGTCTCAAGAATGAGATCATGAAATTCACGTAGAAATTTGATGAATCCTTTAGTGAGGCATGGGATCGTTACAAGGAATTGCTCCGAAAATGTCCTCACCACGGGTTCTCCGATCTCATGCAACTTGATACTTTCTACAATGGTGTAAGCCAATCCGATCAAGACTCTCTAAATGCCTCCGCTGGAGGTAACTTCTTGAATCGTACCACAAAGGATGCTTTAGCGATCATTGAGAATAAATCAAAGGTCCGCATTCCCCGAAGCAAACCGGTTGTTTCCTAAGGGAATGTTGTTCCTTCTACCTCATCGCCCGTGGCTCAATCTAGCACCGATGCTAGACTTGACAAACTCACGGAAGCTATCCATGCATTGGTTCTCACCAAAAGCAAGAAAATTTCTTCTCCTCATCTTTCTCCACAAGCTGAAGTCAAAAAGATAGAAGTTTGTGTCACTTGTGGTGGTCCACACTCATATTACAATTGCACTGCCACTGAAGGCAATCCATTCGAAGTAAATGCAATAGCCGGCAATTCCAACCAAGGAGGTAGCCAATACCGTCCTCAAGTAGAACCAAATTACCGGGCTAGCAACCAGGGTGGACCACCCGGTTTTCCTACACCTCAAAATCCAATTAGGTTTAATCCTAATCCACCAAGGGGGCCTAATATGCAAAATCAAAATCATGCCCCCGTCAATCAGTACCCACCCCAAAGGGGTAATCAAGGGTATTCAGCTCCAAATTATCAAGAACCCCTCCCAACCGAGCTCAATAACTACATCAAGGTTAATGAGACCAAAATGAGGGCAATGCAAAATCAAATCTCAAATTTGAAGAATGATTTCCAATCATCAATAGCCAAACAGGGTCATGAGCTGAAGAGTGAGTTGATGGCAACAAATAACAAAATTGATCAATCTTAAAACAAGATTGAGAATATGTTTGCCAGTCTTATGAGTCATCTCACTCCATCCTCTACATCAGGAGGTCTCCCGGCTAATACAATTGTCAACCCCAAGGGTGAACTCAAAGCTATTACTACACGCAGTGGTAAAGCTTATGAAGAGCCGCCACTTCCTCCTATTCCTCCTCCTCTTTATTCCGAGGAAGTGGAAATTGAGCCTGAGGCAACCACGGACAGGGTGTAATCTCCTAGCCCACGAAGTACCGCACACGTCCACCCTCAGGTTGTACCAGAAATTGTACCAAAACCAGGACTTGTACCAAAATCGGGAGTTGTATTTGAACCATCAACAACTCCTGGAGAGAACCCTAAATCCAAACCTTCACTACCATATCCATCTAGGTTACAAGACCAGAAGCTCCGCGAAAAAGCAAATCATCAAATGGAAAAGTTTTTTCAAATCTTCCGTGATATTCATTTTGATATCAGTTTCGCGGATGCTCTCCTGTTGATGCCTAAATTCGCATCGACAATCAAAAATCTGTTGAACAATAAAGAGAAAATATTCGAGATGGCTCGAACTCCGCTCAATGAAAACTGCTCTGCAGTTCTTCTGAAAAAGCTTCCCAAGATGCTATGAGATCCGGGAAAATTTCTCATTCCATGTGTTTTTCCCGGAATGGTTGAGTGCTTCGCCCTGGCCGATCTAGGTGCGAGCATCAACTTGATGCCTTATTCAATATGGAAAAAGCTCTCTCTTCCAGATCTCACAACCACCTGCATGACTCTCGAGCTGGCAGACCGCTCAACATCTCGTCCCCTCGGCATTGCCGAGGATGTATTTGTGAAGGTGGGGAATTTCCACTTTCCTGCAGATTTTGTGGTTGTGGATTTCGATGCTGACCCACGAGTTCCTCTCATACTTGGAAGAGGATTCTTAAGGATGGGTCGTGCATTAATTGATGTGCACGAAGAGGAAATAACTCTTCGTGTTGGTAATGAAGCTGTAACCTTTAACCTCGATCAAACTTCGAGGTACTCCTCTAATTATGACGCCGAAACGGTTAACCGAATTGATGTCATTGATGTTGCGTCTGAGGAGTACGCTCAAGAGGTTTTAGGTTTTGTCGATGATTCTCCGAGTGAAAACTTCACTCCATCTTCTCACCCCATTATTGCCAATTCTTCTCCTTCCCTCACTCCGTTTGAGGGAAGTGACTTCATCTTAGAAGAAATTGAGGCCTATCTCAACAGTGATTCGATTCCCGATGGAATCGATAACCAAGAGATTGACCTCGAGGGGGATGTTTTCATGCTTGAAAAGTTATTAAACGAAGATCCCTCTCCTCTTCCTGTTCTACCACAAACACTTCATAAGGAGGAAGTAAAAAATGTTGAGAAAACTGATGACTTTCCCGCGGTTGAACTTAAGGACTTGCCGCCTCATCTTGAATATGCATTTCTGGAGGGTGATGATAAATTACCCGTCATAATTGCTAAAGACTTAAGTGTTGAGGAAAAGGCTGCTCTTATAAAGGTTTTGAAGTCTCATAAGCGAGCAATTGCTTGGCGTCTCTCCGACATCAAGGGCATCGACCCTGAGTTTTGTACTCACAAGATATTAATGGAAGATGACTTCAAACCTGCGGTCCAACATCAAAGAAGGGTGAATCCAAAAATTCACGAGGTTATCAAACAAGAGGTTTTAAAACTTCTTGATGCCGGATTGATTTACCCTATCTCGGACAGTCCTTGGGTCAGCCCAGTTCATTGTGTTCCAAAAAAGGGTGGCATTACTGTTGTCACAAATGAGGAAAATGAGTTAATTCCAACTCGTTTGGTTACGGGTTGGCGCGTCTGCATTGATTATCGTAAATTGAATGACGCCACCCGTAAGGATCATTTTCCTCTGCCCTTTATGGATCAGATGCTCAAGAGATTAGCGGGGAATGAGTACTATTGCTTCCTCGATGGTTTCTCGGGTTACTTTCAGATTCCCATTGACCCACAAGACCAAGAAAAGACCACTTTTACGTGCCCCTATGGAACTTTAGCATATAAACGTATGCCATTTGGCTTATGTAATGCTCCGGGCACGTTTCAAAGATGTATGATGGCCATTTTTTCCGACATGATCGGGAAAAGTATGGAGGTCTTCATGGACGATTTTTCGGTCATTGGGAATTCGTTCCAATCATGTCTCTCCCCTTTAGACAGCATGCTAAAACGTTGTGAAGACACAAAGTTATGTCTAAATTGGGAGAGGAGTCACTTTATGGTCAAAGAGGGCATTGTCCTCGGCCATAAAATTTCAAAAAACGGGATTGAGGTTGACAGGGCCAAAGTGGACGTCATTGCAAAATTGCCTTATCCCACGACTGTGAAAGGTGTTAGGAGCTTTTTGGGTCACGCCGGTTTCTATCGTAGGTTTATTCAAGATTTTTCTAAAATCGCCCGGCCTATGACCCATCTCCTCGAGAAGGATGCTCCTTTTATCTTCTCCCCTGAGTGCATCGAAGCCTTTGAAACATTAAAGAAAAGGCTTACCGAGGCACCGATTCTTGTTGCCCCCGATTGGGACTTGCCCTTCGAGCTCATGTGTGATGCTAGTGATTATGCTATAGGGGCAGTCTTGGAGCAACGCAAAACAAAACATTTTCAGCCTATACACTATGCCAGCAAGACTATGACCGAGGCTCAAAGTCATTACACCACCACTGAAAAAGAATTATTAGCTGTGGTGTATGCTTTTGAAAAATTCCGGCCATACTTGATTCTGACTAAAAGCATAGTGTATACGGATCACTCGGCTTTGAAGTATCTATTTGCAAAACAAGATGCAAAGCCGAGACTCCTCCGATGGGTTCTCCTCCTTCAGGAATTTGATATCATTATTCATGATAAAAAAGGAGCTGAGAACCTAGCTGCTGATCATCTCTCCCGTCTTGAAAACCCTCACCAAAATGCTTTCGAGAAAAAAGAAATAAATGAAACATTTCCTCTCGAGACCCTCAATATGGTTTCATTTCGTGGAAACTCGATTACCCCATGGTTTGCCGACTTTGCAAACTATCTTGCGGGTAATTTCATTGTGAAAGGGATGTCGTCCCAACAAAAAAATAAAATTTTCAAAGATGTAAAACATTACTTTTGGGACGACCCCTACTTGTTCAAAATATGCGCGGATCAAGTCATCCGGCGGTGTGTGTATGGTCAAGAAGCCACGGAAATTTTAAAGGCTTGCCATGCTGGTCCCACGGGGGGCCACCACAATCCCAACTACACCGCCAAAAAGGTGTTTGATTCCGGCTTTTATTGGCCCTCGATCTACAAGGATGCCCAAGATTTGTTCAAATCCTATGACGCTTGTCAACATCACGAGAATATTTCACAAAAGAATGAAATGCCTCAGAATGCAATTCAAGTTTGTGAAATCTTTGATATCTGGGGCATCGACTTTATGGGGCCATTTCCATCCTCTCACGGCAACAAATACATACTCGTGGCAGTTAACTACTTGTCAAAATGGGTTGAAGCGAAAGCTTTACCCACAAATGATGCCCGAGTAGTTGTGAAATTTTTAAAAGCTCTTTTTGCCCGATTCGGAACTCCACGTGCTATTATTAGTGATCGTGGTACGCACTTCTGTAATGAAAAATTCGACAAAGTCATGCAAAAGTACGGTGTAACTCACCGTCTATCTACTGCGTACCACCCTCAAACGAGTGGACAAGTCGAAGTTTCCAATCGGGGCATTAAAAGAATCTTGGAAAGAACTGTAGGTGAGAATCGTGCATCGTGGTCGGACAAATTAGATGATGCACTTTGGGCTTTCCGTACGGCTTACAAAACACCCATTGGGTGTACGCCTTATAAACTTGTGTACGGGAAAGCGTGCCATCTTCCGATCGAGCTTAAGCATAAAGCCTATTGGGCCCTCAAGCATGCCAATTTCGACCTCAAAACGGCGGGTGATCACAGAAAAGTTCAACTAAATGAATTAAATGAACTTCGTGATCAAGCTTACGAGAACTCTTTGATCTATAAAGAAAAGACAAAGAAGATTCATGACTCCAAAATCAAAAACCGCGTTTTTAACGTTGGTGATCGAGTCCTTCTTTTCAACTCTAGACTCAAGATCTTCTCGGGAAAGCTCAAAACCCGATGGACTGGTCCATTCACTATCACAAAAGTTTATCCTTATGGTACCGTCGAATTATCTGAAAATGACGGTCCTAACTTCAAAGTGAATGGACATCGTTTAAAGCACTACTTTGGAGAGGACATACCATCCATGGTTGTCCCGGATCTCCAAACTTTCCCCAAGGACAATTGAATTCGGGGATCGAGTCAAGCTAGCGACTCGATGAACAAAAACAATAGCACAATACGGGTTTTCACCCGTATCTCTGATTCTTTCTATTTTCTACCACCGAGTGTGGGGGAATGGCCAACCCCCGCTGTTTGAGAAAAAATGTATATATGTATATAAAGAGTAAAAAAAAAAAAAAAAGTTGTATATATATAGAAATAAAGTGAAATTTGGTATTTCCACAGTTAGATTCGAACCTTGGCTTTTTACGTTCAAAGAGTCGGCATAATAGCCGGAACTTTGAATATTGAGGACAATATTCATTTCTAAGTGTGGGGGGGGGGGGGGGGGGGGGGAATTCTAGCGAATTTTATCAAAATATCTTCTAATACCCCCGTTTTTGGCCAAAATTTTCAAAAATTTTTCACTTTATTTCAAAATTTTTGTGGTAATCAGTCCGCCAGGTCTAACCGACAAAGGGATTGGCTAATCCAGGAGCAAACAGCTCTTGGTAAAGATAACTCAAATCCGTTGGCGGCTTGCAATTTGCCCAAAATTGTATGGTTCCTCAACTCCCCATATCCCATAAAATGAATGAGTTGGCTAGCCCGCAAGATTATGGCTTGTGGTAAAGGCAGTGGAAAATCCATAATTGGTAATCAGCTCACCAAGATGTTGACAAGGTCCATCAAGATGCTGGCTAGTCCAGGAGCAAACGGCTCTTGGTAAAGACAAATCAAAACCGTTGGAAGCTGGTGGTTTGCTCAAAATCACATGCTTATCGGTGTACCATGGTTCTTACTTGAACTGAAATATTTGGCTACTCCAAAAGTGATGGCTTTTGGTAAAGAGTTTAAAATCCATCAAGTTTTCTAAAAAGATTGCTAGGGACTAGCAATAGTTTAGTGTGGGGGATTGATGAGTGCTCAAACACTCATCATTTTTGACGTAATTAAACTGCCAAAACATACAAAAACAATCAAAAAGATATCAAAATACTTAAATTATCCCAGGGATTGTGTTTTATGTGTTTTAAATGCAAAATGTGCAAAAACAAAGAAAAAACGTACAAAGTTTGCAATATTAGCAGTTTCAGTCCCCCAAGTTTCAAAACTTGTCAATTTTAGTCCCTATGCATTTATTTTGAAAGGAAAAGTCAACCCAAGGTTTTGAAAGTCAAAACTCACAAAATATTACACTTGGGTAACAAGTTTTCCAAAATTACATGTTTAGTCCCTGAAAATCCAAAAATGGCAAACTAGGTCCCTGGAAAATTTTGAAAATTGGAAAAAAGAAAAAAATGGTTTTGGAACTTTGATTTTGTAACATATTGGTCCTTGGAAGCAAATTGGGAAAAGCACAACTTCAGTCCTCAAAGTTGTGGGAAATTACAAAAATGGTCCTTGTGTTCATAAACTTAACAAACCAAACGGACCCTTATATCTAAAACCAAAACCAAACCATTTATCCTAATCCAAAACCATATCCGGTCCAATAATCCCCTAAGCCCACTAAACCCCCAGCCCATCTCATTTCTATAATAAAAAGCCACGGGGTCAAACAGTCAACAAAGGGTCAAACCCTTTGACCCTCCTTCTTCCCCAACATCCCCGCGCAAAACCAGGGTACCTTGCCCCCCCTCCTCTCACCTTTTTCCAACCTTTAGCCACCATAATTAATACTCCTCACCAAACTTTCCCACCACCATAAATTCCCACAACAACCCCCCACCAGTTCCACTAAAATTTACCCCGTATAAGTTTTTGCGGGAAAATGGCAATCAAGGGCTCAGGTTCATCTTAGCACAATTGGATGGTGAGGATTTGGTCAGAGGTCAAAGATAAAGCTTGTGGGACACTCAGTTATCAAAAAGGTGCCATGTGGAAGATTTAGGCTTTAGTTTTTCACCTCGTTATATATTATAGCTCATCTTGGAGCATAGTGTGTGTAATATCCTTAGTTTTAATGTTTTTTAGTTTAATTTAATGTATTGTAATCCTTTTTATTAATGAAAGTTCTGTTTTAAAGTTTCCATTTCATTTTCAAGTTTCAAGTTTAAGTTAAGAATTCTAAATACTCATTTTGGTACTACAAGTGGTTCTCAGCTAATCATAAACCCTTAGTCACTCATTTAGAAAGGTTTTCAAAGGTTTACAAGTTTCTAGTTTACTAAGAATCAAAGTTTCATTAAATAGTTAATAATGTGAAATAAATAAAAATAAAATAAAAAAATGGATAAAGGTGGAAGCAGCTTTGGATTGGGTTGATTTCTGGATTGCAGAAGGTAATAGAGACTTGTGGAAGTCATTAGGTTGGTCAATTTGATCCTTGGTTTGCAAACTGAGCTTGGAAGGCTTATGTAAGCCTATTTTCTCACTTGTACCTTTCTTAGTAGTTTAGCCTCTATTTATTGTTTTAATTACTTGTTTATTGTCTATTATTAGTAATTAGATTGGTTATGATCAGTAGGTAGTATTGTGGGTTTGTTTTAATCACATTTACATCACAAAAATCTGTTAAAGGAGTGTTTGGTTGTAGGCTGTTTGTATGGTTATGCTTGTTTATTTGAGCATCTCTGTGTTTCATCAAGTTTGTTGGGTGGAATAAAAGTCAGGGAAACCAAGTTCTAGTTTATAAACACCATCAAAAGTCAAAATCATATAAATCTCATCACCACAGTTAACTGTGGTGATCTTTGGACTCAAAACCCATAAAACCTTGTCATAAATTGGTGTTTTTACTCAAGTTGGTTTTCATATGGCTTATCATAACATATTTGATCACTAAATCAGCAATCAAAGTTCCCAAAAGTCAAAACTCAAGTTTTGCTAAAAAGTCAAAAAGTTCAATCTCAGATTTTTGCAAAAATGGCAAGATTTTTATAGATTTTTGTGTTTTGATTCAAGGTCTGAGACTTGTTGAGATAAAAGTCTACCAGTAGAACTTCAAGTCCATGCATTTGTTTGATTTTTACAAATTTTTCTTAATGACCAAATCACCCTTGGAAGAGACCTGCAGGGCAAGATAGTTGCCCTGTCTCAGCAGACCCTAGCTCACCACCCAACTTTGGTGGTGATTTTTGGTTTACCCAGTGGGTCCCACACTTTCATTTTGGTTCAATACAACCCCCCTCCTACCAGGTAGTAAGGTTTGACCATTTATTTGACCTTAAGACCTGTGGACCCCACTTTGTTTGGCCTAATAAGTTTGTCCCCAGTCTGCCTCAGAACCAAATAAGCAAACAGCTTATTGTGGTATTTTAGCTTATTTACTTAGCTTATTTGTGTGATATATGTTTTAACTTGTTCATTACACTTATTTGCATCTGTTTTCACCAAAGTGGACCCCACATTAGCTCATTTGAGCTCATTTCCACTCTTGGTCAAGAAAAGTCAACTGTCATAGGTTTAAGCACTTGAAGTGCTTATTTCCTTGACCACAGTCAAACTCACTTCATAAAAGTTGTCTAAAAACTTGTAATAAGCAGTTTGGAAAAAGAAAATCTCAAATAAGCCCAACTTAATAGAAGTGATAGCTTCTATTTAAGCCATTTGGCTTATTCTTCAGCTTATTATTAAGCAATTTCCATTTTTATAATTTTCCTAGGCTTCTGGTATATAAAAATAATTTCTGTAATTTTTTCAGATTTTTCTTGCATCATTTAGTACTTTCCTTAATTTAAAATAGTTTTTAGTAGTTATTAAATAGTTAATAATTAATAATAATTAATTAGTAAATCAGAAAAATATAAATTAAATTTTAAAATTAGTTTTTAGTTATTTTTAATTTTTCCAAATTTTATTTTCAATTTTCTAGTGTATTTTAATAATTAATTAGAATTTAGGATAATTTAAAAGTAAGTAATAATTAGTTAATAATTAGTAATAATTAATTAAATAGTCTTAAAAATATATTTTCATTTCTAAAATTAGTTTTATAGTATTTTAGATTTTTCTAAGTTTAATTTTTATTTTTCCAAGTTAATTTCATATTTATTTATAATTTAGGTTAATTTAGTTAATTAAAAGTAATTAGAAAATTAGTATTTAATTAATAGTAATTGTAAAATTAGTTTAAAAATTAATTTTAAATTTCAAAAATTTTCTCTCATCATTAGGTTTGTAAAAAGTTAATTTTCATACCAGTAGCCTTCTCAGATCACTTCGTTCACTTTTATTCCTTGTACGTTTGTTCACGTTTTCGGCAAACGTACGGTTTTTAAGTTTTAAGTGATTTCTTCTCAACCTTAATTCCCGTAATCATTCACATAGCTTTCATAAGCTATTTCTGTTAATAATCTCCAAATAATTCTCACAACAAACCCTTTCTGTGAATAAACACCCGATCACAAAGCACGCTAAAGTTACATTTCACACCTCAACGGGATTTAACGACCCAGTGATACCTTATATTACCTGGAGCATTGATCTAGGCTATTTGACTTTTTTGACCATTCCTTGGTCAATATAAGTTGGTGGTTTAGCCTCAATCACTCTTCATCCAAAATGGCGAGCTAAAGTTACGGCGATTGAAGAATCGAAGAACTTGTCAACTCTTCAACTTGATGAGTTGATCGGCAACCTGAAAGTCTACGAAGCAATAATAAAGAAAGACTCCGAGATGGTCAATGGAAAAAGAGAGCAAAGCAAGTCAATTGCATTGAAAGCTAGGAATGAATCTAGTAACGAGGATAGCTCAACCTCCGAAAGTGATGATGAAGAATATGCGATGGCCGTAAGAGACTTCAAGAAATTCTTCAAAAGGCGAGGAAGATTCGTTAGACAACCGCATGATGAAAGGAAAGCATACCAAAGAAATAAAGATGACAACAATGGCAATAGTGAAAGGAAGTGCTTCAAATGTGGCGATCCAAATCATCTCATCGGAAAATGTCCAATGATGTCAAGAGATCAAAATCAAAAGGCGTTTGTTGGATGAGCTTGGGGTGATAGCGATGACGATGAGAAAGAAATCACAAAAGAGGAGAAGTGTCTTATGGCTAAGACATCAAGCGAGGTACGTTCCGAAACCGAATACTTTAGTGACGAAAATTTATCATTAGACGAAAAAGACCTAGATAGTGAATATAATAGGTTATGCAAATTAGGTCAAAAGGTTATAGCTGAAAATAAGTCACTAAAACATATTAATAATCTATTAGAAAATGAAGTATTGGAATTAAAAATTAAACTACAGCATTTGGAAAAAGGAAAAGAAGTTTTTATAGAATGTAAAACATGCATAGAGGTTAAAAATGAAAATGAAAAACTTAAAGATGAAATTTCCAAACTTGACAAGTTTAAAAATAGTAGTAACCCACTTAAGAAAATAATAAGTGTTCAAGAAACTTTGGGAGATAAAACCGGTCTAGGATTCGACTTAACTAATGTTTCAACTAGTGAAAATAAAAATGAAAAGTTTGAATGTGAATCTAGTAAACAAAAACCATTAGACTCAAAACCTAAGTATGTATCTATCAAAGATAGAAAAATACCTATTGCGAGTGATGAGGAAGTAAAAAGTTTTTATAAACCATCATTAAAAGCCAAAACCGGATTTTCTAAACTAAAATTAAGATCTAAAACTCCACCTCCAAATAGACCAAATAATCCTCATCCTTGGTCTAAAACCCCTCAACATAGGAGAAATCAAGGTAGACAAAACTTTTCTAATAATAGTCACCCAATGTGGATTTATCCACATCAACCAAGCTTTAGCCCATGGGGAATACTTCCACCATACATGCATCCTAGTCAATTGCAAACCATGTTTGGTTCAAACAACTTTGGACCAATGAGACCATGGGAACCAAGTGGCTAAGTTGTCACTTTTGCAAAATATTGGTATCTCATCTACAAATGGCTTCTATAAGTCAACATGACATCTTGAAGTGTTTGAAGAAAATTTATTGAAGACTAAAAGGTACGCATTTCTTTTAAGTTTATCGTTAAAATTATATTCTTAGATTAATAACTAGTTAGAATAATGCTTAGTTATATAGCTAGTAATACTTACTTGCTCACATTTTATGAACCCCTCTTAGTTGGCTTTCCTAGGATTTAAATTAAAATTGTTCGTTGTCGAACAACATAGAAAATGGAAATCTTCTATGTCCACTAGTAGAAAACTCATGGTGATGAAGTGAAATGAGTTAAGTGGATTAATCGTTAATATAGAAGTAAGACTAGATCCCTCGCGTAAGAAAACTATGGATGAAACAAGCTCTCGAAGACTATGGCATTAGGTTAGAAAATATTCCTATTATGTGCAATAACAAAGGTGCTATAGAAATACGTCATCACTTTCTTAGGGACATTATACAAAAAGAAAATATAACAATAGAGAAGGTAGCTTCGGAAGGTAACATTGCCGATATAGTCACTAAGCCTCTTAAGCGTGATTTACCTAACTACTTACGTTTAGGATTAGGAATGATGGAGCAAATTGATTAAATTCTTGTAATACTTAACATCTTCTGAAAAATCAAAGTTCTGAAAAATTTTCTTTGTCAGATGGGTGGACCCCTTAATTTATAAGGGCGGCCCCCTTAAAATTAAGGGGACCGGCCTCACTTTAAGGGGCCGGCTATCTG
The DNA here is from genome assembly GCA_030686995.1 of Artemisia argyi. Lineage (NCBI taxonomy): Eukaryota > Viridiplantae > Streptophyta > Magnoliopsida > Asterales > Asteraceae > Artemisia > Artemisia argyi. The sequence goes on along the minus strand of CM060681.1, from coordinate 84,417,346 downwards.
AGCATAAAATTTTAAGTTTTCTTTCTTCTCAAATCTTTGTCTAGGATTCTATTTTACACAAAATCAAGAATTGAGATATTTTGTTTTGCATAAATATATTCTCAAATAAAATCTCAATTCATTTTGAAATTATTCTCACGTTTAGAATACTCATTGTTGAATAATGATAAAAACGTTTTTCTCAAATCATGCATAATAGTCTCACTTTCGTTGTCTATATATATATATATATATATATATATATATATATATATATATATATATATATATATATATAATCCAATATATACATATACATGACACTTAGAAGTGAGCAAAGCTAAATCAAGGAGATCAAGGATCGTTTCTTAGGAATATTTGTTTATGAGTCAAAACGATCTCAACTCCATAATTGTTTCATATAGGCATACACCAGAACAAAACCAAGAATTACACTATCACATTTGTTCCATCACTAGTTTCTCACTAATTAGTTGCCTTACACTAAGATAGGAGTTTTAGGTTGAATGATTTGCTAAATTGCTTATTTGTCTTATTGGTTATGCATGCATGCTTAGTTATGACTATTTTATGTGCTTACTTGCTTGCCTATATACTTTTCATGCATATTTCATTAAGATAATACTTGCCTTGTTGCCTAAAGAGTTGGACTTGCCTAAAACCAAACCTCTAAACAAACTCCTCTCTGAAAATCTCTTGCCAAAAACACTTCTCTGACATTCTGTGAACCTGGCCCTGGGCGGCCCCCTTAAAGATCAAGGGCGGCCCACTTAAAATTAAGGGGACCGGCCTATGATTAAGGGGGCCGGCCACCTGAAGCACGAGGCTCACAGATTGTTTTCTGCTCTTTAGCCCATTTCACCCTATTTCGATTATCCACTTCCCAAATACACAAACACATTTTACCTAGCCAATACAACACATATTATCCTTCCATAAAAAGCCCATCGAACCAAATGATGTTGTCAAACATCTAACACCAAATTCCTCCTATATCTCCAACTATACACACAACCCTCAAGCTCACTCAAAAGAACTCTTTCTCAATCCTCATAATGGTTAAGCATCTACCTATGCTCCCATCTACATACCTACATTTCATCTATCTCCTCGAAACAATCCTTTTATTGAAAAATATCAACCTCCAAACAATAATCAATATTACACCTCACTCTCTTTTCCACCAACATTACAAAATTCCCTCATCATCATCTTCCTTGTAAGCCTTGAAGTTTCGTGAAGAACTTGACCAACCCCATGATCTTCGTGATCTCAAGACTATGCACATCACACACCTTCCTCACCATACTCAAATTACTTACCTCACTCATCCTCACAATTACTCCATCCACATTCGTTTCCATCCTTACTCCCAAAAACATACTTTTATCTCACATATATAATTCATATGAAGAGCATACTCAATCTCAAAACAACAATCCCAATCTCACTCCCAACACCTCATACTTTGGTCAAACTACCAATCCACTATACAAAACATCCTCCTCATCCATTCATGATTACCCAAATGAAACCTCTCTTTTGTCTCAACAAGACAATCTCACAATCACCCTCACTAACGAAATTCCACATTCACCCAACTCATTTCTTTCAAATGACCCTTGTGAGGAACTTACTCAATCTTTAAACAACAACCATCAAAACTCATCCATACATGAAACCTATGTTCCATGTTCAATCCACAATCAATAATCACAATCCAACTCCAGCATCTTCCGAACATGAAAAGTTCGTTGAAGAACTTAAAGAAGCACATGAGCTTAGTGCTCTTCTTGCTTTACATCTTGCTTAAAGCAATTTGGATCAACAACCTTCATCTACCAACTCATCACCACCCAACAACTTGATCCATCTTGAGAATCATGTTAACAATTGTTCTTGTTGCATTTTTCTTGAAAAACAAAACATGGCCATAAATGAACACCTCACTTGGATTGAGTATCTCCTCACTAGGTCTTCTCCAACATCATCCATAACACTAAACACCAACCCTCAAGCAAATCCCTCCGCTCCAAACTCACCACCAAACTCTCCAAATTCTACAAAAACCATTCCCACAAAAGTCTACCTTTCCTAAATCCAACTACCATGTTTCCCATCTCCAAAAATAAAATCATTTCAAACCTTTTGTGTTCTAAGCAAGTCCAAGAGACCTCAAGTTGGAAACTTAGTATTATCTAGTGTTATTTGCTAGAAAAGTGTAACACCCCCAAAATACCGCAGCGGAAGACTGTGTCATAGGGGTGCTACTTCATAATACAAAGTACAAGTTATAGAAAACGAACTCTAAATGAGACGTTTTGAAAAGTTACCATTCGATTAATAAATTCCGAGTTACAAATTTGAGATTCCAAAGTATGATACATAAATGTATACAAAGTTTTGAATGGTAAATGATAAAAACGTAAGTCTTCAGAATATGCAGCTTGACGCTAAGTTCCACGCACTAGCTATCGCCTTACTAACCTGAGATAAACATGCTAAAGTGTCAACACAATGGTTGGTGAGTTCATAGAGTTTGTCTTAAAACAGTTGAAAAAGCCTTAAAGAATGATCACACAGCAAAGGCATCGTGAATCCACTCAGTTACAAGTCCCGCCATAAGAGACTTGTAACCTGTGTGTTCACAACCCACTGCTACAATATAGTATAATAAAGACATGTATAAGTTCGTCAAAACAATTAAGCAATTAGTAGTGAGTCTCTAGTTCATCTCCGAAGACCTCACTTTTATGATGTATCCAACATTCGCAAATGTTAGGATGTATCAAAGACAACTGGGAGCCACTTCCCAAAGAAAACTGGGAGCCACTTCCCAAAGATATAAGTTTACTGGGAGCCACTTCCCAAAGATAAAAGACAGTCATGTATGTATGAAATCAAGTATAATGCCATCAAGTATAAGACAATCAAGTATAAAACAATCAAGTATAAATGTTTTGAGTATTTGTACAAGTAAGCAAGTAGTTGAGCATGTATCCCCCCCAAGAGTTAAAACAAGTACGAAAAGAGTAGGGGCTATGACTCACCTTAAGCTTATGTAATGAGAAATGATAATGGTAGTCGAATCACGAAAGTCTCTAAGAGCAGCCTATAATAGAACGTTGCGACTTAGGTTTGGAGTAACGTCTAAGAATACGACGAATTGCTTATATATGTCTTGCATAATGTTCATGATGTAGTACTTTAGTATAATGTGTAAGTCGTTGAATATAAGTGGTCTATGAAACATGTATAGGTTGTAAATCTCTTACTACCGTTCGGGCTGACATAATTCAGAAGTCATGGAGTAAACGTTCGAGGAGCCAGGACACTTTAACTCGTAAATCCACAACTCGTCTCGACGGCTTACTCAATGAACTCCTCACATGAGGCTCCCTACTATTGTAGTATTTGATAACATATATATAAGTTTTGATCTTTAAAAGTTATATGGTCTTTAGCCGTGGCTTTGCCGTGACCTTGGTCATTGTTACCATGGTCTTGAGACTCAACCTTGGCTTTAGCCATGGTTGTGGTCTTGGCTTTAGGTCATTAGACCTCTTGGTCTCATCTAATTATAACAATTATATAGTTACTTTGGTTTAAAAATGTGCTGTTAAGAATTTGAAGAAAATTTATCACTCAGAAAGCGTTTTCAGGGCTTGAGCTTCTCTGTTCCTGAACGAAAACGTCGTTCTGGACAACTTTCATGTTTTAACTTTTTGATGAATCGGACCAGAAGTGGGACTTTCAAAATCATAATTTGATCAGAATGCTATTTAGGCAGATTTGCCGTTTTGGTTTCGCTAACTTCAAATGGTCATAACTTTTGACTCGTGTACTCGTTTTGGGTGATTCAAATTGCTATGTTTTCCTTGTTAAGTCCTCTTAAACAGTAAATAAGTGTCAAATATCAAAGTTATACTATTGTGGTTGTGGTTTTTCATAAAAATCACTAGTTTGCTTGTTTGCTTGTCATAAGTTAACATATGTAGACCAATACTCGTTTTATCCATTTTTAAACATCATGAACACAATACAAAGACCATATATAGCATGAAAGAAACATAATAAGCATGAAATGATATTGAGCAAGAAAGTGTATAAGGGTTTGCTTACAACTTTTGGCTTTCTAAAGAAAGGTAAGTAACTAGTAAGGTACGGACTTTGTTAGACTTAAGCTTCACCCTTTGCAATCTATGATAAGCCGAGGTCATTTGAAGATTATAACGACGCCTTCTTGAAGTCCAAAGCTATTTGAAGATTATAACGACGTCTTTTTGGAGACTTTAAAGTTATAACAACTTTTCTTTAGAAAATTTCCAAGATTGAAGATCAAACACTAGTTTTCTTTCAAAAACTAGTTAACTTTCTTACAAAATATAAGAAAAGTGCCTTAGGTTTTAGGACTTGAAGGTTATAAGAAGGTGTGGTGCAAGTTTTATATGTGTTTTAGCTTGGTATTTATAGGGTAGGAAAAATAGTTAACCATATATTGGGTTAGAATTTAACCATGGTTAGTTTAAGACACTTGTAATCATCCTAGAGATCAATGGTCAAGATCAAGCCACAAAATGATGACTCCTACCCCCCTAAGTCGGTTTATACATGATAAGGGTGACTAGATGAGTAGTCATGGTCTTTGGATGATAATATCCTAAGTATGTAGCTAGTTTTGACTCCGTAAATCGCTAACCGTAAATGATTAAGCCTCAAAACGTAAAACCGGGTATCCTAAAAATATGAAACTTATAAATATGGTTAAACATGTCAATATAGTCCATAATAAAATATAAAATGAGTGGTAGGTTCTATCGGGTGCGAAAACCCTGCTAAAAACTGGAAACACGGGTCTAAAACGCGCAATTCGCGTAAAACGCTGAACTGAAAAACGTAAAATTCCGAAACTTTTGGAATTGTCCTAAAATGAGAGAAAATCATATTTCTATTGTTTATAATGTTTTATGGACATATCGGGATGCTAGAAGGACGTTTAAACCAAAAAGTAAATCTCGGACACGGCTTTGTGATTTTTGCAGAAATGATCCGACGAGCGTCAAACTCTCGGATTATCGTTAAAATAGTTTAACTTACGAGAATATGAAATAAAAATTTCTGAGATGAATAGTGAAAAGTGAATAGTAAAAGTGAATAGTGAAATTTTCGGGAATAAAAGTTAACCTGAAATTGCGAATTGTTACAGTCTCTACCCCTTAAGGAGAACTTCGTCCCGAAGTTCAGTTGATGTTAACTACTTACGGTGTGTCTAAAAGAATTCGGGATTTCAGGATCTCTAAAATAGTGGTGTTCACTCTGATTCGTCTAAGGTTCTGGTTAAGGAGTTGTATCGGCTACAATTAAGCCCACTTATTTATAACTCATTACTTACATAAAGAAGCGTCCAAATTTATGTAAGTAAGGTCTCATAAACTTATGGTTCGGTGATTTACAATTTCTTTATTTAACTGAAGAGGCGTCCCAATCCATTTAAATAAGGAGATTCTAAATCATCCTACTTAAGAATTTCCGACACAAAATCCGCCTTCTGAGGCAGATGGTAAGATAATCCAGTCATCAAATCCCTAAAGCTAAGTAATAATATTATTTAACTCAAATCTTGTGTCTCATCAAACAAGAACTGTCACAAGATCAAGTTAACTAATTAGTTATTACTGAGCTCCATGTTTTTAATGACTCGACGAATCTCTGGGGCTCCTTATAATACTAAAGTCACATCATCTAACAGCGTGGAACTAAGCAAACGTCTAACCAAAAAGCACATGTGTATGTATTGTGTGTAAGGCAAATAAAGAGGAAGGTCCCAACGTATATAGCAGTTATAGTCTAGGCACTAAATGCAACCTAGTTCTCTATAACCAAGGCTCTGGTACCAATCTGTAACACCCCCAAAATACCGCAGCGGAAGACTGTGTCATAGGGGTGCTACTTCATAATACAAAGTACAAGTTATAGAAAACGAACTCTAAATGAGACGTTTTGAAAAGTTACCATTCGATTAATAAATTCCGAGTTACAAATTTGAGATTCCAAAGTATGATACATAAATGTATACAAAGTTTTGAATGGTAAATGATAAAAACGTAAGTCTTCAGAATATGCAGCTTGACGCTAAGTTCCACGCACTAGCTATCGCCTTACTAACCTGAGATAAACATGCTAAAGTGTCAACACAATGGTTGGTGAGTTCATAGAGTTTGTCTTAAAACAGTTGAAAAAGCCTTAAAGAATGATCACACAGCAAAGGCATCGTGAATCCACTCAGTTACAAGTCCCGCCATAAGAGACTTGTAACCTGTGTGTTCACAACCCACTGCTACAATATAGTATAATAAAGACATGTATAAGTTCGTCAAAACAATTAAGCAATTAGTAGTGAGTCTCTAGTTCATCTCCGAAGACCTCACTTTTATGATGTATCCAACATTCGCAAATGTTAGGATGTATCAAAGACAACTGGGAGCCACTTCCCAAAGAAAACTGGGAGCCACTTCCCAAAGATATAAGTTTACTGGGAGCCACTTCCCAAAGATAAAAGACAGTCATGTATGTATGAAATCAAGTATAATGCCATCAAGTATAAGACAATCAAGTATAAAACAATCAAGTATAAATGTTTTGAGTATTTGTACAAGTAAGCAAGTAGTTGAGCATGTATCCCCCCCAAGAGTTAAAACAAGTACGAAAAGAGTAGGGGCTATGACTCACCTTAAGCTTATGTAATGAGAAATGATAATGGTAGTCGAATCACGAAAGTCTCTAAGAGCAGCCTATAATAGAACGTTGCGACTTAGGTTTGGAGTAACGTCTAAGAATACGACGAATTGCTTATATATGTCTTGCATAATGTTCATGATGTAGTACTTTAGTATAATGTGTAAGTCGTTGAATATAAGTGGTCTATGAAACATGTATAGGTTGTAAATCTCTTACTACCGTTCGGGCTGACATAATTCAGAAGTCATGGAGTAAACGTTCGAGGAGCCAGGACACTTTAACTCGTAAATCCACAACTCGTCTCGACGGCTTACTCAATGAACTCCTCACATGAGGCTCCCTACTATTGTAGTATTTGATAACATATATATAAGTTTTGATCTTTAAAAGTTATATGGTCTTTAGCCGTGGCTTTGCCGTGACCTTGGTCATTGTTACCATGGTCTTGAGACTCAACCTTGGCTTTAGCCATGGTTGTGGTCTTGGCTTTAGGTCATTAGACCTCTTGGTCTCATCTAATTATAACAATTATATAGTTACTTTGGTTTAAAAATGTGCTGTTAAGAATTTGAAGAAAATTTATCACTCAGAAAGCGTTTTCAGGGCTCGAGCTTCTCTGTTCCTGAACGAAAACGTCGTTCCGGACAACTTTCATGTTTTAACTTTTTGATGAATCGGACCAGAAGTGGGACTTTCAAAATCATAATTTGATCAGAATGCTATTTAGGCAGATTTGCCGTTTTGGTTTCGCTAACTTCAAATGGTCATAACTTTTGACTCGTGTACTCGTTTTGGGTGATTCAAATTGCTATGTTTTCCTTGTTAAGTCCTCTTAAACAGTAAATAAGTGTCAAATATCAAAGTTATACTATTGTGGTCGTGGTTTTTCATAAAAATCACTAGTTTGCTTGTTTGCTTGTCATAAGTTAACATATGTATACCAATACTCGTTTTATCCATTTTTAAACATCATGAACACAATACAAAGACCATATATAGCATGAAAGAAACATAATAAGCATGAAATGATATTGAGCAAGAAAGTGTATAAGGGTTTGCTTACAACTTTTGGCTTTCTAAAGAAAGGTAAGTAACTAGTAAGGTACGGACTTTGTTAGACTTAAGCTTCACCCTTTGCAATCTATGATAAGCCGAGGTCATTTGAAGATTATAACGACGCCTTCTTGAAGTCCAAAGCTATTTGAAGATTATAACGACGTCTTTTTGGAGACTTTAAAGTTATAACAACTTTTCTTTAGAAAATTTCCAAGATTGAAGATCAAACACTAGTTTTCTTTCAAAAACTAGTTAACTTTCTTACAAAATATAAGAAAAGTGCCTTAGGTTTTAGGACTTGAAGGTTATAAGAAGGTGTGGTGCAAGTTTTATATGTGTTTTAGCTTGGTATTTATAGGGTAGGAAAAATAGTTAACCATATATTGGGTTAGAATTTAACCATGGTTAGTTTAAGACACTTGTAATCATCCTAGAGATCAATGGTCAAGATCAAGCCACAAAATGATGACTCCTACCCCCTAAGTCGGTTTATACATGATAAGGGTGACTAGATGAGTAGTCATGGTCTTTGGATGATAATATCCTAAGTATGTAGCTAGTTTTGACTCCGTAAATCGCTAACCGTAAATGATTAAGCCTCAAAACGTAAAACCGGGTATCCTAAAAATATGAAACTTATAAATATGGTTAAACATGTCAATATAGTCCATAATAAAATATAAAATGAGTGGTAGGTTCTATCGGGTGCGAAAACCCTGCTAAAAACTGGAAACACGGGTCTAAAACGCGCAATTCGCGTAAAACGCTGAACTGAAAAACGTAAAATTCCGAAACTTTTGGAATTATCCTAAAATGAGAGAAAATCATATTTCTATTGTTTATAATGTTTTATGGACATATCGGGATGCTAGAAGGACGTTTAAACCTAAAAGTAAATCTCGGACACGGCTTTGTGATTTTTGCAGAAATGATCCGACGAGCGTCAAACTCTCGGATTATCGTTAAAATAGTTTAACTTACGAGAATATGAAATAAAAATTTCTGAGATGAATAGTGAAAAGTAAATAGTAAAAGTGAATAGTGAAATTTTCGGGAATAAAAGTTAACCTGAAATTGCGAATTGTTACAAAAAGCATATATATATATATATATATATATATATATATATATATATATATATATATATATATATATATATATATATATATATATATATATATATATTACTTGTGCTCTAAATATTTTTGCAAGCATTCCATATCTCGATTTCTTATGACCTCAAAACGAGAGGGAGTATACTTCAAGGGGGAGCTATACATTCATCGGGATAACCTTTTTGATGTTAACAAAAAAGGGGAGAAGTGATATAAACTCACACTAAAAACTTGCGTATATATTAATCTTTAGTTTAATGAGTTTAGATTTTGTAATCATCAAAAAAGGGGAGATTGTTGATATAAATAATGTATAAAAACGTTATTAATATCTTTCGATATCCTTAAGTTTTGACGATCACAAAATATAAGAACATTAAACGCAAAGTTAATACGTAAACAAGTTTTAAGCAAGTTTATATCATCTCATCCAACATAATCACTTAATGTATAAATAAACAAGTGACTAATACATTTAATGATCAAAGGGATGTTTATTTAAATAATACAAAGTTTATAAAATTAAATAAACTTATTATATATTTTTGAAAAACATTTTTGGTAATAAAGGAAAATGTTTTATTCATAATAAATATATGAATTCAAAATTTTAACCAAAATCAGTTAGTTTTTCACCAAATAAACTTTTCCCAGAAAAAGACAAGAAAACTGCAGTTTTCGTCTGGGCGGCCCCCTTAATTTTAAGGGGGGCGGCACACAATTAAGGGGACCGGCCACGCTCCCCTGCCAGATTCTATAAAAAAATTTTCCCTATAAATACCACCTTAAATCTGGAATTTTTCCCACCTCTTGCACGAAAATTTTCAGATCCAAATCTCTCTAAAGATCCTCCTAAAAACCCTTTGATCATATAATTGTTAATCCTTGTTTCAAGTGATTCATTCCCTCACCTCTCATCTCTCAAAGTGCAAGAGAAGAATACTCCTTCAACATCAAGTTGTGAAGTATTGTAGATTTGTGTATATAGTCTAGTTTTTGTGTACATTCATTGTAAAGGTGTGATAGTAGTGTAACTAGATAGATCTAGGAGTAGAAGTTGTGAATAGAAGTAGTAAGATATAAGTAGTGGTGTGAAGAAGATTGTTGGGAGGTAGATAGTTGTGAAGAAGATTGTTGTGAAGTAGATAGTTGTGAAGATAGATAGTTGTGAAGAAGTAGAGTTGTGATTAAGTAGTGACTAGGTGTGAAGAAGTTGTGTAGAAGGTGTGAATAAGTTGTGACGAAGTTGTGGTGTGTATATTGGTGTGTAAGGTTTTCTCCGCCATAAGGGAGCTTGTTGACATAGTGAAGAAAACTCGAGTAGGTGACTCGAGGAGTGGAGTAGGGCAAGGAAGGTGTCCTTGTAGCCGAACCACTATAAATCCTTTGTCTCGCGGTTAGATCTTTCCATATCTTACTTATCATCTTGCTTATATCGCTATTACTTTTGTAGACATAGACGTATATATATATATATATATATATATATATATATATATATATATATATATATATATATATATATATATATATATATATATATATATATATATATATATATAGTTGCTCATATAGTGCTAGTATTGATTTTACTTAAAGATCAAACAAAAGTTTCATTCACAAAACAAAGTTTTTTTACAATCAAACTAAAAAGGTAACATACATATAATTGATCATTTCGATCAAGTATAGTTTTCATACAAAATATAACTAAGGATTATAAAATAAACGTTTACTTACTTATCTCTCGTATATAGCTATAATTGTTTATATTATGCATGTATTGCTTTCACATACTTAGTTTACATTATTATTATTGTCCATACTTAGATATAGTTGTTCATATTGTTCAAGATTTGAGTTCACATAAGATCGAATCGAAGTTTTTAAAACAAACTTGTTTTTATAAATTTTAAAACGGACGTAAAACTATTCAACCCCCCCCCCCCCTTTCTAGTTTTCCATAGTATCCAACACAAATCATAAAAGAACGAAATAAAGTAAACATAAGTAAAACACAACCAAACGGGGTTTTAAAGTTTACATTCATCCAAATTTTATCCAAAGTAAGACCCAAAAGAAATAAAAGTAGGTCCACAATACATATCAGAGTCTAAGAAAAATAGATCCGTAAACCACTTTGCCAAGCCAAGCCTCCAATCCAAGCATCCAAGGTCATTACTTAATTACTTGAGAAAACGTGCTAAAAGTCAGCTTTAGCTGGTGAGATCATAGGTTTATATTCATAATTCAATCAAGTGGACATATACGCAAAACGCTTGCAAGCTAGACTAGGCCTCAATTCACAACTCAAAAATCCTATAGGTGCACACTATAGTCCAACCGCATAATCCTCAAACAAACCATTCTCATCATCTAACCATATCTAGTCCACACGCGATAACAAGATTCACTATGTGACTAAGGTTGATGTAACTTCCAATATCATCTAACCATGTCTAGTCCACACACGATAACAAGATTCACTATGTGACTAAGGTTGATGTAACATACCTAGTTCCATAAGCATAGCAAATTTTAAATAAAAGCGATAAAAGTACACATAAAATAATTTGCACGTTTCTCACCCCAAGTATTGAAAACAAAGTTCAAGAGTAAAAGTGGGGCTACGACTCACCTCAAGTCCAGAAATTAGCCGAAAAAAATCGGTAGAAGTAAGATGTATCACAACTCAAAAGACAGCAACTACGGACTCGGCACTTCCTAACAATATAAACTCGTTTCAGGATCATTTCCTCAAAATCAAATGTTCCCAATCCCGAACGTATTCCTTTTTACTTTCCAAAAATCCATTTCTCGTATTATTCTCGTATTAGTTTGGAGTTTGGTATCCATGCGGGTGGAGGGTCGACACAACTCAAAACAAGAAATCACAACAAAAAAGAATAATAGAAACAATCTACAGGTCTAATGTTAGTATAATACATTATTTAAATAAATCATCGAGGCTTATCAAATCCGTCGACTTGGAAACTCTCCATAATTATTTACTTAATATATCATTCCAAGATCATACCCGACTTAAGTCACATAGCACATAGAACACTATATGGTAAGTATCTAAGTCTAATAGATTCCCTAAATATATCGTCAAACTTACCAAACTCGTCAATTTGGTAAACCTTACGAGATATTTAGTAATCCATTATTCCTGTACACATACCACAACCTATGGGCGTCGTAGGATATAACACCCATTAATATATTCTTTTTATACAACCAAGTAGATCCTATTTAATCCGTCGATCAAATAAGTTACATAATTGTAGAGAATGAATATATTAACGTCACATATCCGTGACAAGCACAAAGTCAATAAATGTATAATATGGCCCACTTGAACTCAAGTGACCTCTATCTCGTATAACTCGAAAGTTCTCGTTTTATTTTCCAAAAGCTCACTTTATTTTGTAAGACGTTTCATGTTATATTTATATTTTTATTTGTAATAGTTTAGTTACAATAAAGTTTCCGATATTTATTACACTATTTACATTAACGTTATTGTTTTTATTACTCGTGATCAATATATTCTTAATATACGCACTTATATAAATACATATATATACGTTTTCACATTATATATTTATATAACCGTTTATATTATTAATAATATTATTACGAGTTTTTATTATTAATTTTGATTATGATTTATATCGAGTTATATGAGATGGTCACATGTTCGAGTCATCAACCTCGGCTCATTATCCAAGTGCAAGTGTTACGGTGTTTTGCCGAAATCAACCGTTGACTAGAAAGTCAACGTGAATTCGACATGCACAACCAAAAGTCCAAGTAATAATAACCAATCACAACCATAAGTAATCCATCTCCGTCATCGATTCCCATATCACATGCTACAACAATAGGGTCCGACTACGGCTCCCGACTAACGTATCTCCGTCATACTAGTGCGACCGTCTCACAATCGGTCCCCATTCCACTTTCCGTCAACACAACTCCATAATACCAAAATTAATTCATTTACCGAGACCACGAGGTATCGGCCTCTTCTCTACTTTCGGCCACCAACAACAACCAACAATAACAAGAAAATGCCGAAGTCTCAATCAACAAATAATAACAACAACATGAACCGGAGACCCTCTTGGGTCTCGGCTAAGCTCCACGAGCCACAAGGACCAACCCCGTGACCACGAGGTCCACAGGCTTGCACGACCGAGCAACAATTCAAACCAAACGGACCCCTTGGGTCGTCGGTCTCATCACCACAATCAACAACATCAACTAAAACTTTACCAAAATAAATCCAACCATCCAAACACTAGTTACTAGTACCAAAACGGATCCAAATTAAGAAACCCAATTAATATATATCAAGAGCATAAAAAATAAGCCCGGAATACCGCAAGTCGAGGGTGAAACCCTCGGCTATGATGTCGACCACGCAAGGAACAACAAGAAACATCAAAACCCGGATTCCAAACATGTTTTAACTCATGTTTTATACAAAAACCCGTATATATTTTTCGTTTTTATATAATAACTCGCCCAAAGATTCGACCCCATGGCTCATTAGCCACGTTTTTAATGAAAATACGGGTCACCACACTTGTGACTCATCTTACCATCAATATTACAAGAAAAGGGGTAAATCTTCAAAATCAAGAAAAATCGAGCTTGAATTAGTAGATTTAGTAGATCTAGTAATGGGGGTTTGTTTGGAAGCGTTTTTAGGTGTCGGTGGAGGGTGGTTAGGTGGCGGCAGCCACTAGGTGGCGATGGTGGCTAGGGTTTGGTGAATATAAATGAAGAAGATGATGATGATGAGAGAGAGAGAGAGAGAGAGATGTTGGTGAGGTATGTTTGTGTTGTGCCTGTTGTGAGCCAGGAACCACAAAGACCAATTTGTATATACTCTTTTTTTTATTATTAAAACAAAAAAAATCATAATAGTAATATTAATAATAGGGGGCGGCTAAGGTATAAAATGCAAGGCCAAACCCGTAAACTTTTCAAAGTATTTCGACATTCTCAAACCGAGCTCGTTCCCAAAACTTTAAAATATCACGATACGTTCAATAAATAAACCAACCCGTAAATTCAAAATATTTAATTTGTTAGGTTATCCTAGTGCCGGAGTCAACGTAGTGCCACGAGTATTTGATCGTTAAATCTCAACATAAATTCATATTAAATCGATAATTCAAATTTGATTCCACATAAGCTTAAATTTGTCAACCACAAATTTAAATTTTACAAGTTCGTGACGAATAAAATTTCAAACATAAAGTTATAAATGAACTTTAAAGTAATGCGGGTTTTAAAATAGCTCCCTAATTTGCCAGTTGTCACATCCTCCCAGCCTCAGAAGAAACCCGTCCCGGGTTTCTCTCGGAACAATCCATCTACGAAGTGAAAAGCTTCGGATATCTCTTTCGAAACTCATCCTCACGTTCCTACGTAAATTCGGTTCCATGGCGGGAATTCCAACGAACCTTGATGAGTTCGCTTGAGTCGCTTAATCTCTCGATCCAAAATCTCAATCGGTTCTTCCACAAAGTTCAAATTCTCATCAACTCGAATATCTTGCATCGGTATAACCGGTGTCTCATCAGAAAGACACTTCTTCAAATTACTAACATGAAACACATCGTGTACTTTACTCAATTCCTGTGGTAATTCCAAACGATAAGCTACGGGCCCAATTCTTTCCAGAATAAGAAATGGTCCAATGTAGCAGGGGTTGAGTTTCCCACATTTCCCAAAACGTATCACTCCTTTTCAAGGCGAGACTTTCAGCATCACTTTGTCTCCAACCTGGAACTCTAGGGGTTTACGTCTCTGATCGGCGTAACTTTTCTGCCTATCTCTAGCTGCTTGTAACTAATCACGAATTTGAGTCACTTTCTCAGTAGTCTCCAATATAAGCTCAGGGCTTGTAAGTTGGCTATCTCCAACCTTAGCCCAACCAATCGACGAACGGCATTTGCGACCATATAAAGCTTCGAATGGTGCAGCTTTAAGACTTGTGTGGTAGCTGTTGTTATAGGAGAATTCTGCAAGGGGTAGGTACTTCTCCCAGCCTTTACCGAAGTCTATTATACATGCACGAAGCATATCCTTCAAAGTCTGAATAGTTCTCTCACTTTGACCGTTGGTTTGGGGGTGATATGCAGTATTCATATCAAGTCTCGTCCCCAAAGCGGTTTGAAGTGATCGCTACAAAGCTGACGTGAAACGGCTGTCGCGATCAGAAATAATCGATATCGGAACACCATGACGAGAAATAATTTCTTTCACATACAACCTCGCAAGTTTGTCAACACTATCATCTTCACTAATTGCCAGGAAATGAGCAGACTTAGTCAATCGATCCACAATTACCCAGATAGTGTCACAACCGCTAGCTGTCTTTGGTAATTTGGTAATAAAGTCCATCGTAATCCGCTCCCACTTCCAAACTGGAAGTTCTGCCTGCGTCAATAATCCTGACGGTCTTTGATTTTCTGCCTTAACCTTCGAATATGTCAAGCACTTGCTAACGTACAACGCTATATCTGCTTTCATGTTTGGCCACCAATATAACTTCTTCAGATCCTGGTACATCTTGTCAGACCCAGGATGAATAGAGTACCTTGACTTATGCGACTCATGCATAATCAACTCTCGAATTCCTCCATACAATGGTACCCAACTTCGGTCTCCAAAACATAATATTCCATCAGAACGCTTAACGAATCCCTTCTCGTTTCCTGCCATCCCAAATATATTCTCAGCAGGTCGGTTTTTTGCTTTCAACGCTTTCGTTTGTGCTTCTAATATTTGAGACGGTAACGGCGATACGATAGTCATTCCTAATGACCTAACTCGTAATGGTGGTATTCTCTCCTTTCGACTAAGGGCATCAGCAACGACGTTTTCTTTGCCGGGATGATAGCGAATTTCGCAATCATAATCGCTTAGCATCTCAATCCAATGTCGCTGTCTCATGTTGAGCTCTTTTTGATTCAAGATGTGTTGTAGACTTTTGTGATAGTGAATACAACAGACTTGGTACCATACAAATAATGTCTCCATATCCTCAAGGCAAAAACCACAACACCTAACTCTAAATCATAGGTGGTGTAGTTCTTCTCGTGCTTCTTGAGCTGTCGGGAAGCATAGGCTATCACTTTCTCTCATTGCATTAACACAGCTCCCAAACGTTTATGAGAAGCGTCACAGTAGACGACAAAGTCTTCACTGCCTTCAGGCAATGCCAAGATAGGAGTGCTACATGAAATCTTCTTAAGTAATTGAAATGCTTCCTATTCCTTATCTCCCCATTCGTATATAACATTATTTTGAGTCAATTTGGTTAACGGATTTGCTATCTTCGAAAATCCCTCAATGAATCTTCGGTAGTAACCGGCTAAACCTAAAAATTGACGAACATCCGTTGGGGTCGTTGGTGCGGCCCAATCTTTAATAGCTTCAATCTTAGTGGGATCTACATGAACTCCTTGACTATCAATCACATGACCCAAAAATTGTACCATCGGAATCCAAAATTCGCATTTGGAGAACTTGGCATACAACTTCTCCTGCCTGAGCAATTCTAAGATAAGTCTTAGATGCTCCTCATGCTCTTTCTTACTCTTTGAGTAGATTAAAATATCGTCTATGAACACGATCACAAACTTGTCTGAGTAAGGCTTACATACCCGATTCATGAGATCCATGAATATCGCCGGTGCGTTAGTCAACCCAAACGGTATCACTTGGAACTTGTAATGTTCGTAACGGGTTCTGAAAGCCGTTTTCGGAATATCTTCCTCGCACACTCTAAGTTGATGATACCCCGATCTTAGATCGATCTTCGAATACACACTCGATCCTTGAAGTTGATCGAACAAGTCGTCGATCCTCGGTAGCGGGTATCTATTCTTCACGGTTAACTTGTTCAGCTCTCAGTAATCAATACACATATGGAATGATCCATCCTTCTACTTCACAAATAAAACTGGGGCTCCCCAAGGTGAAGAACTTGGTCGTATAAATCCCTTTTCGGCTAACTCCGCCAATTGTTTCGATAACTCTTCTAGTTCAGTAGGGGCAAGTCGATAGGGTGCCTGTGCCACGGGTGCAGCACCAGGTATCAACTCAATCTAGAATTCCACTTGTCTAGTAGGCGGGATTCCCGGCAAATCATCGGGAAATACATCCGAAAAATCACGAACTATAGACACATCTCCAATGCATCTTTCTTTCTTCTCCTTCCCTCCTTTCTCAGAGATTTGAGCTAAGAAAAGGCAACATCCTTTTTCAATTAGCTTCGGTAGCTTAGTGCAAGAAATAACCGCTAATCTGGATGGGCTCCTAGAACCTTTTCGATCTCCTTGTATATTTAAAATCTCCTTTCCATAAGGCACACGCACGATTTTCTCATCGCAAAGTATGTGAGCACGATACTTCGACAACCAATCCATACCAATGATGACATCGAAACTTCCTAACGTGACGGGTAGAAGATCTATGTTGAAAGGGTGATTCAAGAAATTTAACGTGCAACCGCGAATGATAGTCTTAATTCTTTCTATGTTTCTGTTAGCTAACTCTACATCATAACCAATTCCTAAGGCCATCGGGGGTTTTTCTAATAAGAGTGCAAATGTAGAGGACATAAAACTTCTATCGGCACCAGTATCAAATAGTATGGAAGCATAACGATTATTGAGAAGGAACGTACCAGTAACGACGTTCGGGTCTCCTCCTCTCTCGTTTACAAGGGCATACACTCTCCCATGAGCAGCTCCTGCTTTCACACGTTGGTCCACATTGTCATGACGTCCACTGTTTCCTCCATATCCACGATTTCCATGATTGTATCCATTACCACCCGATCCTTGATTTCCTCGGTTTCACGATTCCCTACACTCATTCCTATAGTGTCCCTTCTTCCCACATCCAAAACAAGTAACATTCACCTTACTCCTAGTTTCAAGAGTAGCTTGAACCATAGCAAGGGGTTGAGCTCTACAATCCTTAGCTGTGTGTCCTCTCCTTGAGCAATTATGGCACATCACAGTACATCATCTAGAATGATTCTTGTAGCAACGACCACACTTGGGTGCATCACCATTTTGGTTCTTCTTATCTCCATCCCCAATAGCATAAACTTTAGCAACAGCTTGTCGCTTGTTTTCGGTGATCATTACCCTTAGAGTGATGGTCCCTCTTCCTCTTTCCATTCTTATCCTTCTCAGCTCCTTCCAATACCAACGAGTCTATCAATTATTGAGCGATCGTGATAGCCTCATGAACATTTGCAGGCCTAGCAGCAATCACATCGTTCCTTGTAGCCACAGGCAACCCATCGGTATACCGCTCAATCTTTTGAGTCTCAGTCTTAACCATATCTGGGCAAAGCAAGGCTAACTCCTGGTAAAACGATTATAAGTCGCCATATCGGTACCCTTCACTTTATGATTCCAGAACTCAATCTCCAGCTTCTTAACCTCATTCCTTGGGCAGTAAGTCTGAATCAGCAAAGACTTAAATTGCTCCCAAGTCATGGCATAAGCCACATCACTCCCAACCGAATTTCGGTAATTGTTCCACCAAGTTAATGCTTCATCCTTAAAAGTAAAAGAAGAAAACTTTACCTTTGCATTCTCTGCACAATTGCTGACATTAAACAGTGACTCAGTTTTCTCTATCCACCTGACCAAGTAGACCACTCGTTCAGTCCCACCAAACTCAATGAGTCCACAGATTCGAAACTCTTTGTAGTTACATCCATTAGCACGAACAGGTGGAAAAGTTCCAGCAGATTTATTGGAATGATTTGACTCAGCTAGTAGCTCGGCAACTCGTTGCTCCACAAGTTGGTTGATCATAGCTTGGTCCACAGTAGGTGCATTCGGTGGAACATGATCATTGTCTCCCTGAACATCAACATTTTGATTCCTGTTGTTGTGGTTGGTGGTGTCCAGGTTGTCAGGAGTAGGGGTTTCAACATTTTGGGTAGAACGGCGTCCTCGGCGACCAGGGGTAGTCGCTACAGGACCAGTTCGGGTAGCTCTAACAGGGTTTCGTCATGGGGCCATTGATCAACATAATACCAACACGATATCAACTGCGCAATTTGAAACACAATTCTCCATGTACGCCAAAAACCATAGAATATCATATGAAATCACCATCATCCATACAAGTAGCGATCAATACATCGTTCCATACTACTAAAAGACATAATAGATATTAATCGTTCCATATGAGACGAACGTACAATCCGAATATCATGACATGAGAGATATAATAACTAGCTCTCCTAACCAAGTACTCCCTGGCTTATGTAGCAACACAACAACACAAATCCAAATCGATCTAGCCATGATGCTGGCGTAGACTCCTCAACTCTGATCTCAAACCATCCAAATCTCTCCATAACGATCCTAGCTCAACACTGTGTGTATCTCTATCTCTCTTGAGGTATGCTACCTCCTTCTCCAACTTCGTGTTCCTCTGCCACAGCTTGCGATCCGCCTCGCGAGCCATGAGGAAACCTCTATGCAGACTCTCTATCTGCTCATTCACCTCCATTATACCTCTCCTAATCGCTGTCGTCCAGCCCACGATAGTAGTCAAATCAACTCTCAACTCAGCAATAAACTCTCCAATAACCATCTCAAGCCGATCTGCCATCTGCGAGATCCTCTCGCCCTGTGTGGTAAGCCTAGCCCAAATCCTACCAGTCTCACCCAAATCTGCAGGCTCAGCAAATATCTCAGATGGCGCGTCCGACGCCACGGGACTACCAGGTGGTGAATCAAACAAAAACGGGTGATGAGGTGAAACCGGCTCTAACGGATGTATCGGAGAATCGGGCTCTGCAGCATGAGCTGAATGTGCTGGCGAACCATCATCATCAGGCATATCCTCCTCCTGAGGATCATCATCCTCATCCTCGTCCTGAGGGTCATCATTCTCCTGATCACCCTCGTACTCCTTCGATACTCATCTCTGAGCAGGTGAACCACGAGGCGATAAAGTCGGTGACTTAGGGCGACAATAGGAAGACGAAGTAGTGGTTGAACGCATGACCATCATGTATGGTCATCAGAGGCCATAGTGATCTGTGTTGGGCGACGCGTGCCAGCAAGAACATCCTCAGTAACGTCGTACGAATAGGAGGTCATGGGTTGTGACAACGGCATAGGGTAGGTGTAAGTGTTTCAAAACAACTAAACCGCGAAACTCAAAATAACGTATCAAAATCATCATTAAATCCCAAGCATATAGTTTCAAGAAAGATTTTTAAATACCGCATTACTAAAACATTTTCAAAACAAATAAGTCATATAATTCCTCAAAACGCCATCATATCACATAATCAATATATCCCAAAATTCTCAAATCGTCTCAAAATCTCAAATCCAAGCATTATCTCATAATACCTCAATATAATCGAAGATGCTTCGGCTTGGCGGGCTAGCGGGCATTGGTCGAGGATCGTCTTCTATAAAAATCGGTTATAGTTTAGGTGTTTATTACCTAGTTCTCTATAACCTTGGCTCTGATACCAATCTGTAACACCCCCAAAATTTGGTACAGCGGAAGACTCAACAAGCTTTCGGGGTGTTACGGGGATTGGTATCCAACACAATTCATAAAAGAACGACATAAAGTAACCATAAGTAAAACACAACCAAACGGGGTTTTAAAGTTTACATTCATCCCAAATTTTATCCAAAGTAAGGCCCAAAAGAAATAAAAGTAGGTCCACAATACATATCAGAGTCTAAGAAAAATAGATCCGTAAACCACTTTTCCAAGCCAAGCCTCCAATCCAAGCATCCAAGGTCATTACTTAATTACCTGAGAAAACGTGCTAAAAGTCAGCTTTAGCTGGTGAGATCATAGGTTTATATTCATAATTCAATGAAGTGGACATATACGCAAAACGATTACTAGCTAGACTAGGCCTCAATTCACAACGCAAAAAACCTATAGGTGCACACTATAGTCCAACCGCATAATCCTCAAACAAACCATTCTCATCATCTAACCATATATAGTCCACACGCGATAACAAGATTCACTATGTGACTAAGGTTGATGTAACTTCCAATATCATCTAACCATGTCTAGTCCACACGAGATAACAAGATTCACTATGTGACTAAGGTTGATGTAACATACCTAGTTCCATAAGCATAGCAAGTTTTAAATAAAAGCGATAAAAGCCCACATAAAATAATTTGCACGTTTCTCACCCCAAGTATTGAAAACAAAGTTCAAGAGTAAAAGTGGGGCTATGACTCACCTCAAGTCCAGAAATCAGCAGAAAGAAATCGGTAGAAGTAAGATGTATCACAACTCAAAAGACAGCAACTACGGACTCGGCACTTCCTAACAATATAAACTCGTTTCAGGATCATTTCCTCAAAATCAAATATTCCCAATCCCGAACGTATTCCTTTTTACTTTCCAAAAATCCATTTCTCGTATTATTCTCGTATTAGTTTGGAGTTTGGTATCCATGCGGGTGGAGGGTCGACACAACTCAAAACAAGAAATCACAACGAAAAAGAATAATAGAAATGATCTACAGGTCTAATGTTAGTATAATATATTATTTAAATAAATCATCGAGGCTTATCAAATCCGTCGACTTGGTAACTCTCCATAATTATTTACTTAATGTATCATTCCAAGATCATACCCGACTTAAGTCACATAGCACATAGAACACTATATGGTAAGTATCTAAGTCTAATAGATTCCCTAAATATATCGTCAAACTTACCAAACTCGTCAATTTGGTAAACCTCACGAGATATTTAATAATCCATTATTCCTGTACACATACCACAACCTATGGGTATCGTAGGATATAACACCCATTAATATATTCTTTTTATACAACCAAGTAGATCCTATTTAATTCGTCGATTAAATAAGTTACATAATTGTAGAGAATGAATATATTAACGTCATATATCCGTGACAAGCACAAAGTCAATAAATGTATAATATGGCCCACATGAACTCAAGTGACCTCGATCTCGTATAACTCGAAAGTTCTCGTTTTATTTTCCAAAAGCTCACTTTATTTCGTAAGACGTTTCATGTTATATTTATATTTTTATTTGTAATAGTTTAGTTACAATAAAGTTTCCGATATTTATTACACTGTTTACATAGTCCAATACATATCGTTAACATTATTGTTTTTGTTACTCGTGATGAATTTATTCTTAATATACGCACTTTTATATATATATATATATATATATATATATATATATATATATATATATATATATATATATATATATATATACACTCGTTTTCACGTTATATATTTATATAACTGTTTATATTATTAAAAATATTATTACGAGTTTTTATCATTAATTTTGATTATGATTTATATTGAGTTATATGATGTGGTCACATGTCCGAGTCATCACCCTCGGCTTATTGTGCAAGTCCAACTGTTATGGCGTTTTGCCGAAATCAACTGTTGACTTGAAAGTCAACGTGACTTCGACACGCACAACCAAAAGTCCAAGTAATAATAACCAATCACAAGCATAAGTAATCCATCTCCGTCATCGATTCCCATATCTCTTGCTACAACAATAGGGTCCGACTACGGCACCCGACTAACCTATCTTCGTCATACTAGTGCGACCGTCTCACAATCGGTCCCCATTCCACTTTCCGTCAACACAACTCCACAATACCAAAATTAGTTTATTTGCCGAGACCACGAGGTTTCGGCCTCTTCTCTACTTTCGGCCACCAACAACAACCAACAATAACAAGAAAATGCCCAAGTCTCAATCAACAAATAATAACAACAACATGAACCGGAGACCCACTTGGGTCTTGGCCAAGCTCCACGAGCCACAAGGACCAACCCCGTGACCACGAGGTCCACGGGCTTGCACGACCGAGCAACAATTCAAACCAAACGGACCCCTTGGGTCTTCGGTCTCATCACCACAATCAACAACATCAACTAAAACTTTACCAAAATAAATCCAACCATCCAAACACTAGTTACTAGTACCAAAAAGGATCCAAATTAAGAAACCTAATTAATATATATCAAGAGCATAAAAAATAAGCCCGGAATACCACAAGTCGAGGGTGAAACCCTCGGCTATGATGTCGACCACGCAAGGAACAACAAGGAACATCAAAACCCGGATACCAAACATGTTTTAACTCATGTTTTATTCAAAAACCCGTATATATCTTTTGTTTTTATATAAAAACTCGCCCAAAGATTCGACCCCGTGGCTCATTAGCCATGTTTTTAATGAAATACGGGTCACCACACTTGTGACTCATCTTACCTTCAATATTACAAGAAAAGGGGTCACGAAAAATCTTCAAAATCTAGAAAAATCGAGCTTGAATTAGTAGATTTAGTAGATCTAGTAATGGGGGTTTGTTTGGAAGCGTTTTTAGGTGTCGGTGGAGGGTGGTTAGGCGGCGGCAGCCACTAGGTGGCGATGGTGGCTAGGGTTTGGTGAATAAAAATGAAGAAGATGATGATGATGATGAGAGAGAGAGATGTTGGTGAGGTATGTTTGTGTTGTGTTTGTTGTGAGCCAGGAACCACAAAGACCAATTTTATATACACTTTTTTTTTTATTATTAAATAAAAAAAATCATAATAGTAATATTAATAATAGTGGGGTAGCTAAGGTATAAAACGCAAGGCCAAACCCATATACTTTTCATAAGTATTTCGACATTCTCAAACCGAGCTCGTTTCCAAAACTTTAAAATATCACGATACGTTCAATAAATAAACCAACCCGTAAATTAAAAATATTTAATTTGTTAGGTTATCCTAGTGCCGGAGTCAACGTAGTGCCACGAGTATTTGATCGTTAAATCTCAACACAAATTCATATTAAATCGATAATTCAAATTTGATTCCACATAAGCTTAAATTTGTCAACCACAAATTTAAATTTTACAAGTTCGTTACGAATAAAATTTCAAACATATAATTATAAACGAACTTTAACGTAATGCGGGTTTCAAAATAGCTCCCTAATTTTCCAGTTGTCACAATTCAAATTTAATACTTATCACAAATAATAATATAATTTAAATCTTTTATTCTAATAAAATGGAGTTTTGTACAAGTCTCTGAAGCATGTCCTGCACTAAAAAATCTGATGTGTCTTGCACCACATTTCACGGTATTTTTGGAAGGTACTACATCTCTTTAACATTATGATTCAAGCCTTCTTCTATACGATTCAACTGTAATTAAAGCAAAATTGGCAGTTTCAACTCAACTATTAATTCTCCAAGATTTTCAAATCACATACAAATCACATTTATACCAAACCATATCACCTTCAATTCAAATCCTTTCCCTCATTCTTCTATGACATACCGATTCAACCACAAACAAGAAAACGTTTTGGTTACATCCATGTGCATGTGATTTGTATGCAGTTTGTATGTTGTCAACATGGAAGATTTGGTAAGCACCGATTCATAGTAAAACTATTTTTTAGGGTTTAGATTTTAATCTAATTGTTTTTTCATCCTATTTATAATATATTTTATAATTTGTCTGATGTATATATTTTTTTCTATGGTTTTAAGTTGATGGTTTTCATAGAATTTGAACTAATTGATACAAGGGTGTTGGCAAGATTGATTTCTTGGTTGATTTTAAAGGTTTTATGAGATAAAGATTGTTGCTTTCTGCAAAAGATCAGTTGATTAATGAGAAAGGTATGGAATTTATATTGGATCAAACAAAGTAAAAATTAATTTGAACCCATATTTTATAAAATGAATTGACCCACCCTCATATGCCTTTTAATCAAATAATAGGCATTCTTCCTCTACACAATTCTTCACAATCAGTCACAATTCATCCGATTCAAATCTGGTAAATTAGATTTTTTGGTTTCATTCTTTTGATTATTGGTGACTTATCAATTGCCTATTGTGAATTTTTTTTTGTAAAATAGTAAGATTTTCAATTTGTTCGTTTTGTTTATTCTTCAAAGGTGGGACTTGAATGATAGCACTTATATAATTCTTACAAAGATGATACTTCGCGTAGATCATTCATAATATTCTACTCGGTATACCTTTTACTAAATCTAATTCATGGTTATTTAAACTTTAGATTATCCTTTAGCTATTACGATTATTATCTATTGAAATTTTATTTTGCACTTAACATGTTTTATGAAGTGTCTACTTATATTTTGACTAACCAATCAACAAATATCTCACAAATAGAACATTTTTAGAGCTGAAAGTCAAAAGTATCGATTCGAATTTGAACTTGAAATGTAGCAGGTTTGAATGTTTGTTAAAGTCAACAAGATTGAGGATTTAGTACCTGAGCCAATGATATTTTGATTTCTTTTATAATCACTAACCATTATAACATGACTTGTGAATTGTACTATGGGATATAGGAAATCCTTTCTCTTTCAAACTGTTGGTACTTTGGGATACCTTACTACAATTCCTTTTAAACATTTCAGGTGGGTTCTCATTACACGTAATGTTCATCAACTCGTGTTTAGGTGCCTATTATGATGCCTGATGAAAGTGAACAAAAAAAGGCTTAGAGTCAAATTCCTTTGAAAGCATTGTATACTTGTTCTACAGCTTGGAAACTAAACAAAAGAATGTATGTGATACTCCTTTTAATTGATATGAGCCATTTTCATCATATTTCAGTTGTTTACCTTTCTTATGCGTTTGTCCTCAATTTGCTGTTGTATCTTTGTAACAGGTACCATAACAACCATCAGCAAGGAGGTCCCAGTTCCCATGAAAGTTTTCAACCTTTAAACTATGTGACTGAAGGTACATGATATTAATAATTAATACTAAGTCACTCGATGACTCTTCCATTTTACAATGAAATAACATCCATGTGACATCTCATTTCGTTTGTAAAAAATAATGGGTTAGTATATTTGTGGGTCTATACAATATTTGTAAGTTTATACAAGCAGGTTTCTGCTGAATAATTGGCTCCGAAGGATAACGATTGCATTTTCACAATGATTGTCCCCCTACGAGAAGCCATGTGCTTCATGCATATGATGTAGCAGAGGTATGGAGTTACCTTATATTGGTATATATTTAATGGTGCCATTGGGTTAAGCTAAAGGATTAAAAAAAGGAGGAAACGGTTGTTAATGTATATCTCCTATAATATAGCCAAACACAGTCAAGATATTATATCTTTTGTAGAAACGTAGAGGGGGGGGGGTGAATACGTTCCTCTTTAAAACTTAAAATGTTTCGTATCAAATTTCCGATCAAGCGTGACTAAATATGAATGATTGTTATGTCACTTATAACAAGCAATCACATAAGCATGACACGAGGTTTACATGTTACTAATCTAATTCAGATTTACACTGGGGACGGTCCTGTAAATAGGTGGATGGTCCTTTATCATTTGAGGGACCGTCGGTCGATAAAGGACCGCCACCAGTAGGTTTGCCAGTTTTATTTTGTGTGATTAAGTTTTCTTGTATTTTGCATTTCTAAGATAACTAGTTGATATTACAAGCACATACACATCAAGCCACACAAACATAAATGTAATGCAAGTATAGAAAGTAAAGAGCAAGGAAGAGAAAACGCGAACCGGACACGATGATTTATAGTGGTTCGGCACAAAGCACCTCTTCGTCCTACTCCACTCCCCAAGTCTCACACTCGAGAGTTACTTCACTAAGCAACACGCTCCTTTATGGTGGAACGAACCATACACAAGCTTACACCAAGTTTAACGACACTAAGCGGAATGTCGATTCCTAATCCTAGCTAGAACCAATCTATACCAAGGCCCACGTGGCCACATGAACAAGCACTCTTGTCCCACTTAGATCGACACACGATCCAAGCCTTCACACGAACGAGCACTCCCGTTCACTTGAATCTTCACACTAAGACACACTTGGATCTTCACCCAATCCAAGCCTTCACACGAGACACACTTAGATCATCACCCGATCCAAGCCTTCACACACCGACTCAACTAACTCCTAGTCTACACACTAGGACACCACACACCATACAACAATTACATGACCTAATCTAGTTACTAGACTTCTTGGATCTACATCACCATCCAAGTTCACATAAATAACCCCATCCTCGACTCACACACAAGTCGGAAACATTGACAATATTTATAGAACCTATCACCGTAACACTTGTTACGTTTGTGTGTGGACACCTATAACATCTCGAATCTTTATCTATGTTGAGAGTTCTTCTCTTACCCAGGAGGTAGAGGAAAAAGAAAATCATAACACTAGTTGGTGTGTGGAAATAACACTTCGATTATTGACGACTTCGAGTGTTCTTCTCTTGCACATGATGTAGTGGATGACAGGATCACTTATAAACACATACCAAAGAGTTATAGTGATCAAAGAATGAAAAGGAAAGATCAGGAAATTTTTGTGCAAAGAGGATTGGATTTTCTGATGAAAATGGGTCAGTATTTATAGCCAACACGAGAAGCCAGGGACGATCCCTTAAACCTTGCACGGTCCCTTATCAATAAGGGACCGTCACCTATTTAAGAGACCTTCCCGACAATTTTTGTCCTTTTGTGATTAAATGTTACCTGGTGAAATTTAATCTGATTTGGGTGGGAAATAAGGACGTTTGGACAATTTGAAATTCAAATTTCAAATTTATTTTTCTTATTAAACATTTCGTTATAAATACAAAAATAATTTGTCTAGTTTATTTTTGTAAAAAATGTTTTGTCGCATTTATAAAATATAAGGATTAAGGACAAAAATATTTTCTTTGATCACTTAACAAAGTTGGTAAAGTGTGTTTGTACATACCTGAAGTGATATCAAGAGACGTTGATGTGTGAACGAATAAATTGTGCACTTTACGTTATGTATTACAAGTTACCCGTTTGTCATCATTAAAACATGATGACATTGTATAGATAAAACATTGTAACGTTGCACTAACAATCTCCCCCTTTTTTATGATGACAAATATGTAAATTGTAACTCATAGTAAAGTGTAGAAGTTACTAGTTTACACTTCCTCTCCCCCTTTTGTCGAAGCAAAAAGGTTTCGCCAATGTTGAGGTTGAAGAATATCGACAAGAACTTGAGAAGACAATCTTGAGAATATAGAATGAAAGATGATCCCTCAATGTATTTGAAAATACCAAACCCCATCATTAAATGAATTGAGCGTTGAGAGGATCACTTAATTTTGATCACACACTATGAGGTGTTGGACCTTTGTAATGTGTATATGTGATACTTTGAGTGAATATGATTAAGTATGCGGAATCTACTTAACCACACTTAGAATGTTTATTGGAAATGGAACAGTGATGCTTGTGTTTATTTAACAAAGAACAATGAAAGTATATCACCAAATGATTCAATATTATTCAAGATAATACGAGTGTTCTTCACTATCACTAGGGTTACAAAACCTTGAATCTTGTGTTTTGTTCTATTGTATTTGTCTGTTGTATTTTGCATCTACGTCTACATATATATTTGTGTCTTATCTAAGATCTTCCTTTTATAGTCCAAGGAAAGATCTTTTACAATCTATAAGACTTATCTAACCACTAGCTCTAGCTAGATGATAACTTATCTTGTTAGTCATTAAGATACAACATGTATCTAGGAATACACCTCACTTGGAGTGTTCAATTTGATGACTACAAAGAAGATATTATCTAGTGACTATGCACATAATATCTTTGTACACGTATCAGTAGAATAAGTAGTACTTATCTACTTAGCAGCTGTATGAGTCATAGTAGCAGCAAAATCCATCTATCAACAGTAACATTTTATCAGCAGGAACATGCTTTGTGCTTTATCAGCAGGAACATACTTGATGTATTTCCTTGAGCCTTTATGCTGATTCTTCTGTTTATTTTAATTCCCAACAATCCTCCCCTAAACATGTGAATTACATTCAAACATGTTTTTCTTAATTAAATGAGGACTTTGTGAAGATCTTTCAAACACTTCATTGTCAGACTGTTGATCTGAACTTTGTTCTCTTTTGAGTGATTGAATGTCTTTCTCTGTAACTCATCTGCTTTATGTTCTTTGCTCCAATCTTGGACTAAAAGATGGTGCAATTTCCATGAATGAAGAATTATAAGAGGCAATGATGTTGTGTATCTTGGATGCTTGTTCCAAGAAGTAGAAATCATCTTTCAGCATGTCTTTGGAAGAGATGAACAAATGTAGTGAACTGAAATTGAAACCTTTCACCTTTTGATCTAGATAGAACTTTCTCCTATCAGCTCTGTTCTTGTTCTTTATCAGTAGAAACCATGTCATCATCTTGTATGCTCTTATCTTTTCCTTTTTTTTATTTGGTTAAACTTCCTTTAAAGGGCTTTTGTAACCTCCCCTGAGATTTATTTCTCTCCTGAGCAATTTCCTCCCCTGTTTGGAAGATCTCTCACAATCATATCATATCACAATCATCTGATCTAGCAATTTCCATGTTTTCAGACAATTTGTACATGAAGCCATCAATTCCTTAAGAGTTTAAATGCTGCCCTCATCACTTCTAGGTGTGTAACCTCCTATGAATGGTGAATCACTGAGCATTGACTCATAATCCATCATTAGATGATTTGTTGAGCCTCTTTTGAAAATCCTTTTTATGAAATATTTGACTTAGCAGTATGAACATGATTTTATGATTAAAAAATCATACTGCTTCTAACCATTTTGAAGGGATTAAGTGTGGTAACTAACACTTAATCAAAATTTCAGTTTAAAGCAACCTCTGGTTGTGTGAGAACCAATGTTTTCAGTTATAAATAACTGCCTGTGTACAGATAAACCTATTCAAAAGGCTTTCTTTACAGGGTTTCCGGCTCGTGGCATTTGTTACCTCTAACACAAGTGTTAGATTCACTTTTGCTCGTTGTTCTTTCTATCAGATATCCGTAGATTAGTCACATTATACTTGAGAGTATAAAATGATAGAAAATGAGTTGTATCAGTTAAGTACTGATCAACTAAATCATCAATTCACTGTGAAACAACATAATAAGGTTTTAAGAAAGAAGTTTTAAGGAGTTTTGAAGTCCCAAACTCTTTCTATCATGAACCTATTATATCAGCAGCAATGATCAGCATTCAGTAGCAATGATTAGTAGAAATTTGTTGCTCACGGATTTCACTTGAAATAGCCTTTGAGCTCAAACATTCATGCCTGAAATTGTTAGTCTAAAACCAAATGAACAAAGTACAAAGTACTTGTCTTGAATTAGAATAATCATATAACTAACTGTATGAATAACTTTAAATTGGTAATAGTAGTTTTAAATGACAAAGTTAGATGCATTACAGAACACATTATATTGAAAAATTTAAAGATTAAGCATTCCAATACTTGCTACCAAGTACTGAAATCTTCCAATATCAAAAGCTTTTGTAAGAAGATCTGCAAAGTTTTGTTCTGAAGCAATTTTCATTACTTGAATTAACCTCTTTTCATTGCAATCTCTAATAAAATGATGTCTTATTTCAATGTGTTTTGTTTTAGAATGTTGCACTGGATTTTTAATAATGCAAATCGTACTACTATTATCAATATGAATAATGGTATGTAAGAAATTGTACCCATAGTCAAGAAGTTGGTTTTGAAGCCATAGGACTTGACTAAAACAATTTGCAGCAGCCACATATTCAGCTTCAGTTGTTGAAGTAGCCACCATTGTCTGCTTCTTACACTGCCATGAGATAAGTCTACACCCAAGGAATTGACATCCTCTAGTTGTTGACTTTCTGTCCAAGCTAGAACCAGCATAATCACTATCTGAATATGCTACTAAGTCAAAAGATGACACCTTAGAATACCATAGACCCAACCTAGGTTGACCCTTGAGATATCTAAAAATTCTCTTGACTGCTGTTAAATGAGAAACCTTAGGAGTTACTTGATATCTTGCACAAGCACAAACAGAGAACATGAAATCAGGTCTTGATGATGTGAGATACATCAATGAACCTATCATAGATCTGTATGTGTGTACATCCACATTAATTCCTTCTACATCTTTAAGAAGTGGCTTCTCAGGGTCCATTGGTGTGCTTGCTATTTTGGAATCAGTAAATTGAAACTTTCTAAGAATCTCTGCAACATATTTGTCTTGACTAATAAAGATTCCTTCTCTTGTTTGTTTAACCTGTAGACCCAAAAAGAATGTAAGTTCCCCCATGGAACTCATCTGAAACTTATTGTGCATAAGCTTCTCAAACTCCAAACACATCTCCTTCCTTGTAGATCCAAAGATGATATCATCCACATACACTTGAACTAGCAAAAGATTCTTCTTATACTTCTTGGTGAAAAGTGTCTGATCTATCTTGCCTCTTTGAAATCCAATTGAAATTAAGTAGGAAGCTAGTGTTTCATACCAAGCTCTTGGTGCCTGATGTAGGCCATATAGAGCTTTAACAACCTTGTACACTTTATCTGGATGGTTAGGATCAATAAAACCAGGAGGTTGTGAGACGTATACCTCCTCTTCAATAGTACCATATAAGAAATCACTCTTGACATCCATTTGATAAACTGTGAATCCCATAAATGAAGCATAAGCCAAAAAGAGTCTAATGGCTTCAATCCTTGCTACTGGAGCAAAAACTTCTTCATACTCTATCCCTTCTTCTTGTGTGTACCCTTGAGCTACTAATCTAGCTTTATTTCTTATCACTATGCCCCTTTCATCCATTTTATTCCTAAAAACCCATCTAGTGCCAATTACCCTTACACCACTAGGTAAATCAACTAGTACCCATACCTTTTGAATCTTAAACTGAAGAAGCTCCTCTTGCATAGCCTCCAACCAGCTTGAATTCTCTAGGGCTTTATGAATATTCTTTGGTTCATCTTGTGAGAGAAAACATATAAATAAGCAAGAGTTTGAAAACGCATGTTGTTTTGAAGCATAAAGGGCATCAAGAAGCCCTTGTTGAT
This sequence comes from Artemisia argyi, assembly GCA_030686995.1. NCBI lineage: Eukaryota > Viridiplantae > Streptophyta > Magnoliopsida > Asterales > Asteraceae > Artemisia > Artemisia argyi. The sequence continues at coordinate 84,385,433 of CM060681.1, read as the reverse complement.
CTGAAGACATTAATTGTTTTCTTGTCTTTACTCCTGATTGTACATCTCCAATCACATTGTCCAGGGAGTGATTTTTGTGAATCCTTGAGTGTGGAGTAGAAAGAACTTGATAATCAGATGGAAGGTTGTTGAAATCCACCTCATTTTCTGAGAGATTTTCTTGTGTTTCTTCTGATAGATCATCGGCAGAAACATTTTGCTCATCAGTGGGAACGATTTACTTATCAGCAGAAACAACAGTGTTACTTCTGACTTGAAACTCTTGTTCCTCAGTTCTATCTTCCTTGCATTCATCTTCAACATCTTCTTTAGATTTACCAGAAGAAGATTCACCATTTATTGAAGTTGAATCCACACTTGAATTTGTCCATATTGGCATCATCACATAATCTTGATTTGTCTCCTTCTCTAATCCTTCTTCATTTGTTGCATCAGCAATTTGTGAACCTGAAAATTCATTAGTTTCTGCAACAAAAGACATATAATTCATTGATTTGGATAGAGATTCAAGATCAAATAGCCATTTGGGACCTTGACCTTCTACATTGGATTTATTTTCTAAAAATTCCACATGCAAATTTTCTTCTACTCTTCTAGTTCTTATGTTGTATACTCTAAATGCTTTGCTATTGATAGAGTATCCAACTAAGAATCTTTCATCTGCTTTACCATCAAACTTTCCAAGATGGTCTAAGGTATTCAAAATTGTCACATGACATCCAAAAGGTCTAAGAAATCCTATTTCAGGAGTTCTACCTCTAAAAAGTTCATATGATGTCTTATTGTGAGCTTTTACAACTAAAACTCTATTTTGAACATAGCAAGCAGTGTTGACTGCTTCTGCCTAAAAAGTTATAGGCATCTTAGAGTCAGCTAACATACTTCTAGCAGCTTCTATTAGTGTTCTATTTTTCCTTTCAGCGACTCCATTCTGTTGTGGAGTTCTTGCAACACTAAATTCTCTTTTAATACCTTTTTCTTTGCAAAAATCATCCATAACTCTATTCTTAAATTCTGTCCCATTATCACATCTAATGACTTTTACTCTTTTGCTTACTAGGTTTTCTATCTCTGTAATGAAGGTCTTAAGGATGCTAGAAGTCTCATCCTTAGTACCTAAAAAGAATACTCATGTAAATCTACTAAAGTCATCAGTAATAACTAGACAATATCTCTTATGCAACAAACTTCTAACATTTGTAGGACCAAATAAGTCCATATGCAGCATAAACAATGATTGATTGATAGAGTTAAAAGTTTTGGGCTTACAAGAGGCTTTATGTTGTTTGCCTTTAAGACAAACAATGCATGTTTGATCATTTTCAAATCGTTTTTGAGGTAAACCTCTTACCAAACCATCTTTGACAATCTTATTTATGGTTTTGAAGTTAATATGACCAAGCCTCCTATGCCATTTCATATATTCATCCAATGTGGCCTTAGTAATAAGACAAGTAAGAGAATCTTTTGGAACAATCGTCTTCATATCAACACTGTACATGTTGCCTTTTCTTGGAATTCTAAGAAGTGCTTGACTTTCATCAGGCATCTTAAAATCAGAAGAAAATACAAGACATTCAGTGTCAGTAAAGAGAACTTTGTTCTTTTTGTCACACATTTGTGAGACACTAAAAAGATTATACTTAAGCTCTTGCACATAGTACACATCTTCAAAATCTAATTTATCAGTTTTAATAGTACCTTTACCAGTAATTCTGCCTCCAATTCCTCCTCAAAAGGTAACATAGCCTCCATCTATTGATTGAAAATCTGAGAGATAAAACTTGTTGCCTGTCATGTGCCTTGAACATCCACTATATGAGAATCCTTGATCTTCATCATCTGCTGATGAATGTCCCTGCACATAAATAAAGGGATTAGTTTTGTTTTGGGATCCAAACCATTTCTGACTTGGATCCGCCTCTTGCATCAATGAAATGTAATCTTTTGGGAATAGTTGATGCAACATTGGATTTAAGAATCCAACATGCTGAGGCCTTAACAGCATTTGCTCTGTGTCCCTTAGCAGTGATATGAACTGTTTGTCTATCAGTAGAAACTGATGGCTTTGCAGTTGTATCATTTGGTTTCCAAACTTGTTTTTGGACTATTGCCTTTGTTAGAATGGGTCTTTTAACAACATTTAATGCATATTTGAAAGTTGTTTTAGCACTTTTAACTGTTGTTTTTGGGTAAACAGTCAGATATGGTCTATCAGCAGAAACCATTTTCCTATCAGTAGGAACTGAAACTATTTTGGGTTTTGTTCTAGTAAAGTTAGAGTGACTTTTAGGTTTTTGCCTTTTTAGATTCACCCTATTGTTTGTATACCCAGATACCCATTTATTACAGAAAGCTGCAAGATGGTCAAAACTACCACATGTGTAACAAGCTTTGTTATCTCTTTGTTGGAGAGACTTGAGGCTATATCAATTCCTTTGGTTGCCTCTGGGCTTGTTTATGGTTCTATATTGTTCACAATATCTTACTGGTTTCCTAACATGTTTAACATTGTTTTTAGGCTTTTTAGTACTATGTTTGACTATCCTAGGAACACTTGTTCCTGCTTTCTTAACGACTTCAGGTTTAGACATAACATGTTTAACCATTTTATCATCAGATGTTAAGTCTTCAATGATTGGACCATCTGTTTATTTTAATTCCCAACAAGCATGCATCATCCTAGTGAAGCCTTGCTCCTACCGCCATGATTTAACCAACTCCAAACCATTTACCCAACTACTTCTGAGCTCCCCTAGCTTATTGCATCCTTATTGACTTTAGCATATCCATGAGCTCCCCCTTTGTGTATGCTCAAAACTAGTTTTGGCTACCAAAGAATCGAGCAATGAAGTAATGCTACAAAACAAAGTTAGTAGACAAGTGCACATATATAATAATGATGATATATATATCGGATGACATTATCGAAGATTAATACATGCAAGACTCAATTGTGATTATTCTAAAGCATGGCATGAAAGTGATTGAAACTAAACATATATGATAGTTGATTAACACACCATTCTCTAACATCTTCCAAGATAAGTGTCTAGTGTCTAGGTGTTATAGGATGAGGATGATATGCTCCTAGATATGGATGAAGATGAATCTCTAATAGTGGAGTGGGATGAACCGAAATAAAGAGAGTATGTATTGAGCTAAAGTTTGGCAAGGATGGTGTGAAGATGAGACGAAAGATAGGTGACTTCATAATTGAAGTTGGTGGTTATAGATGTGTGGAGGGGGGGATAATGAAAGAAATGTTTGCACTTACAATAAGTGAAGAAAGGATTCAATGGAATACGAGCATCCTTAAAAGGGCATCATCGAATAGATCGACGGAATGGTAGACATTAAAGATGTAAATGTGACAAAGGAAGATGGATGATACTATGGACTTTTACGAAGGAGTTTTTGAAGGAATTCTCATGGGTGGTACCAATTATATTGGATTTGTCATTGGAGGTGGATATGTTGGTGACAATGAGTGTTCTAGAGAATTGAGGTTAGGATAATGGAGGATTGGGAATCATGGAATTTTAAGGTGTTTTGTTGGTTGACGACCGAAGGTGGATATGTGAAATGAGGTGGTGATGACTCGACAACACTTGAAGCTTAGATATCTTCTTTGTGTTCTTCACTTGCTAGGAAGTGGAAAAGACGCATTTCATAATGAAATTCACTTGGATATGTGAAATGAGGTGGTGATGGCTTGACAACATTTGAAGCTTGGATATCTTCTTTGTGTTCTTCACTTGCTAGAAAGTGGAAAAGACGCATTTTATAATGAAATTCACTTGACTTTTGACGACATAGACATATATGTTAATGAGTGTATGGATATGACGATTGCCTTTTGTTTCAACGAGAGACACAAGGGTGAACATAGGTTTATGTATCATGAAAGGTGGTTTGACCTCAATGCAGTAGGTTGTAGTGGTGATGACACACTTGTTTGGTTACATGGTGGAATCTTCTTTTGAAGATGACTCGGTGGAGTAATTGGTGGATAATTCTTGGTTTCTTTGAGGGCATGGAAATGGTGGATGACTCGATATTGGTAGAACAAGGATAACTCGGTTTCTCATTTCACATTGGTGGTTTGAGGTTTTAGTGATGAAATGTTATGAGGAAGATGCTTCTTTGTGAGTTTTCGATAAGGCATGATGTAGGATAGTTCAAAGTATTGCAGAAGAGGAAAAACAGTGAACCAGTTCATGACACCTCTACTGGGGACGGTCCTTTAAATCATGGGACGGTCCTTTAAAAGATAACGGACCGCCCATGCAATAAGGGACCGCTGTCAGTAAGGTGCAGAGTCTCCCCAGTTTTCTGTTTTTCCCATATTAAAGGATAGGAATAATCAAATGGTTAAGGAGTGGTTTAGGTAGTAAGGTGGGATTGTGACACTAGACACCTTAAAGGAAGATTATGATCTAGTGCGAGGAGGAATAAGCCTAGTTTCATAAGAATCAAAGATATAAGCATATAAGTCATTTAAACATGCATCACATAACAATCAAGGATATTAGCATGTAAGATTATATGACATCTAAGAGGTATCATCAAAGGCATACCTAGTCCAACATAGTTTGGGAGCACAAATAACATGTAAGTCATGTAAAGAGATGCATACAAAACATGATTACTATAAAGACAAGCATTAAATAACACATGTTGACATTTAGCACATAAGAGCATGTATCATGGACGTATATCAAGAATATGACATTAGAAAACCTAATTCAAAGCAATATCTTTCTAATGAACATGCATTTGATAATTAAGCACACAGGCATTGAGCATTTAAGAGAGCATCAAGACATTTAAACATGTTTTACAAGAACAAGTTGTTGTTTTCAAACATCAAGCCCGCATATGCAAGTAACCTAGGTTTGTCAGGGAGAATCCTAATTACTATTTGTTTAAAGTTCAATCCTAACGGGAGATGAAGATCATCGATGTAAAATGTCTTTAGTCAAATGTAAGAATGGCAATTTTTCATGTTAGAGAATGGATATGAGACTATTACTAGCGGTGCTCAATTAAAGCTAAACACGACCATTTTTACGGGTTTACCACAAACCTAACTTCTCTCCTGGAAGCAATTCAACCGTTAGGTCAAATTGAATTTCTAGTGCAACAGGTTCTCTAGTAGCCATTCTTAAATTAGGAAAATTGGAATTCCTATACTTTCCCATTGAGGTTTTCCAAATATGATATTGGCCAATTCCGCTAGAACATATCCTAATATAACTCAACTATCAATATATTAAAAGTTGGTTAATGAAAACGACATGTCTTACACAACATCCTAACAAAGACAAGTGCGGTATCTAAATCACGTGTTTTGGTTTCAAGAATACTCCATAGTAAATCTTGAGAAAGATAGTCTAATAAAGATTAATTACCTTAATTGATCTTGTAATCTTTTACTTTATATCAATGTTGCAAAAATCGGCCGAATCGGCCGATTAATCGCCGATTAATCGCTAATCGGTGATGCACCTTGTCGATTTTCGAAAATCGGTGAAAAAATCGGCCTAGGCAAAAATATCAAAAAAAATCGGTCAAAAATCGGCCGAATCGGCCGAATCGGCCAAAAATCGGCCGAATCGGTCGAATCGGTCAATTTTAAAAAAATGGAAATTTAGGCATTTTACTTAATTTGGGGATCGTTTATTTCACTTATAACGTATAATGGGCCTCATAATCAGAATTGAAGCCTTTTATTGAGGTTTGTAAACATAGAAGGCTTGGAATCAGTTAAGATCTTTAGTTTGCTCTCCAGAAATTCCCAAAACATGCAAGAAATGCCAAACCGATTAATCACCGATTAATCACCGCCTTGACCGATTACAGGCTGCAGGGTGGTCGACCGCCCGACTACCGATTCACGATTTTTGCAACATTGCTTTATATTATTGAGAGAAAACATATTGTATCATTTGACAAACATGGTTATTTAAGATAATGATCTTTTCACTCTTATGAGTTACAATTAGAACAAGTCTTTTAGTTATAATGTGATTTAAAAATTTTACTTGTTTATGCAGTGACAGATGTTGTATAAATTATCCTTTTGAGATACATGTTATCTTCTTGAAGATTGATAATGTATTATATGTGATGTTCTTACATGACATGTGATTTTGAGTCTTGACTCGTTCATGAGCAAATGCTACATATGTTGTATGTTTGCTCGTGTTTGGTTTTTTGGAAATGACACATTTACAAATTGCGTTGCAATGTAAATTGCTTGAATATTTCGGATGAAACATCCAAGTCATCAATCCTACTTCGTTTTGTATCTTAATCATCTTTTAGATATATTAGTCTTAATGATTGGAACACAACCTTTGGACAAGAAGACTCAATATGACATCATCAACACAAGTGTGAGTTATGATCCGATGCATATTCTTTTTGTCTTGATAAGGACATCATTATTTTCATACCAATCGAGTGTGATTGAGTATGCAGGTTCAAGATGATATGTTATGTTATATATTGAAGCTAAACAAATAATGACTCCAATTTCATGTCCACACTTAAAAACTTGTCAATTAGATTCGATAATAATATCAATCATATTTTGAATAATGAATTGATATAAGCTCAAAATCTTTCTTGACCCTCACAACCACTCTTTTTAATAAAGAAATATAAGTAAAGATTTATGAAATGTGCTCCATCAAATTTAATACTTGTCATATATGTGAGGTTACTAATAATGACATGTTAACTTAATGATTCAAGATAGTCATTTATTATGTGTGTGAAAACTATTTATTATTACGTATAATATGCATAGTTTTTGACATTACATAAGTATACAAATAATTATCCTAACCATTTTTATATAATACATAACAAAAAAATAGTTTATGACTACATGTTTGAAACAATTAAGTGTGTGTTCAAATACATGCAAGGTTCAAGAATACATTTTCTTTTATTTAAATACTAATGTATTATTATAAACCTTTATCTTGTTTAGGCAACCCATGGCCACTCAAGATAAGTGCATGTAATGTTTTAGAAATCATGTTGAAGAAGTGTTAAATATTTCAAGGTGACACATTTTAACACTTGAACCTTTGGAGAGATAATTGTGTAAAACAATTATTTTCGACAAACATGATTAATCAACTTAGTCTACATATCTAAGTGATTTACTAAAACATTATAACATAAATAAGCAATTAAAAGCACATAATCATTTAGCATAGCACACACAAAGATATTCGTAATCATTTTGTATGTTAGATACAACAATATATACATAGCTTGATTTAGTTTTAAACCAAAAAGTTTTCGTCCCCATTTTAAAAATTTAGACAAGATTGATATTTTGAAAAGATAAAGACTTAATTTTTCAAAAATTCATTTACTAGAAGTGTCCGACTCGAAAGTAAGAGCAAAATGCAAGTTTTACGTTAAAACATGACATATGGTTTTGACTACTATGTAGTGTTTTACATTTAAGACTTAATTAAGTTTGGAATCGATCCTTGCAAGTATTTTTAAATGAAATTACATTCATTTACCTTTAAAATGGCGGGTGGCACGACTCCTACGGACTTACGGTTGATTTTATATGAATTTTTAAAGTTTCACACAATTCTGGTGGAGGTATCTTAAATACCAGACGGTCCCTTAGTGATAAAGGACCGCCCAGAGATAAAGGACCGCCACCAGTAAGCCAAAAACACATTTTTGGGTAAAAATTCATTTTCTTCAAGCTATGATACGAAGTGCATTTAACCAACAAAACTAGTACGAATCAAAGCATTTAGCACAAGTTTAGCAACTAAACACTTTTCATATTTAATCCGTCTTAATGAGAAATTTGATACGTGGACCGTAATCTATTTTAAAAACTATTTGTTTTGAAAACTAGAGCGATGTTGCTCTGATACCAATTGTAGAAATGCAGAGGGGGGGGGGGGGTGAATACGTTCCTCTTTAAAACTTAAAATGTTTCGCATCAAATTTCCGATCAAGCGTGACTAAATATGAATGGTTGTTATGTCACTCATAATAAGCAATCACATAAGCATGAAACGAGGTTTAAACGTTACTAATCTAATTCACATTTACATTGGGAACGGTCCTGTAAATAGGTGGACTGTCCTTTATCATTTGAGGGACCGTCAGTCGATAAAGGAACGCCACCAGTAGGTTTGCCAGTTTTATTTTGTGTGATTAAGTTTTCTTGTATTTTACGTTTCTAAGATAACTAGTTGATATTACAATTACATACACATCAAGGCACACAAACATAAATGTAATGCAAGTATAGAAAGTAAAGAGCAAGGAAGAGAAAACGCAAACCGCACACGATGATTTATAGTGGTTCGGCACGAAGCACCTCTTTGTTCTACTCCACTCCCCGAGTCTCACACTCGAGAGTTACTTCACTAATCAACACGCTCCTTTATGGTGGAACAAACAGTACACAAGCTTACACCAAGTTTAATGACACTAAGCGGAATGTCGAGTCCTAATCCTAGCCAGAACCAATCTACACCAAGGCCCACGTGGCCACACGAACAAGCACTCTTGTCCCAATTAGATCGACACATGATCCAAGCCTTCACACGAACGAGCACTCCCGTTCCCTTGAATCTTCACACTAAGACACACTTGGATCTTCACCCAATCCAAGCCTTCACATGAGACACACTTAGATTATCACCCGATCCAAGCCTTCACACACCGACTCAACTAACTCCTAGCCTACACACTAGGACACCACACACCATACAAAAATTACATGACCTAGTTACAAGACTTCTTGGATCTACATCACCATCCAAGTTCACACAAATAACCCCATCCTCGACTCACACACAAGTCGAAAGCATTGACAATATTTATAGACCCTATCACCGTAACACTTGTTACGTTTGTGTGTGCACACCTATAATATCTCAAATCTTTATCTATGTCGAGAGTTCTTCTCTTACCCATGAGGTAGAGGTAAAAGAAAATCATAACACTAGTTGGCGTGTGGACTCAATAACACTTTGATTATTGACGACTTCGAGTGTTCTTCTCTTGCACATGATGTAGTGGATGACGGGATCACTTATAAACATATACCAAAGAGTTATAGTGATCAAAGAATGAAAAGGAAAGACCAGGAAATTTTTGTGCAAAGAGGATTGGATTTTCTGATGAAAATGGGTCAGTATTTATAGCCAACACGAAAAGCCAGGGACGGTCCCTTAAACCTTGCACGGTCCCTTATCAATAAGGGACCATCACCTATTTAAGGGACCTTCCCGATAGTTTTTGTCCTTTTGTGGTGAAATTTTATTTGATTTGGGTGGGAAATAAGGACGTTTGGACAATTTGAAATTCAAATTTCAAATTTATTTTTCTTATTAAACATTTCTTTATAAATACAAAAATAATTTGTCTAGTTTATTTTTGTAAAAAATGTTTTGTCGCATTTATAAAATGTAAGGTTTAAGGACAAAAATATTTCCTTTGATCACTTAACAAAGTTGGTAAAGTGTGTTTGTACATACCTGAAGTGATGTCGAGAGACGTTGATGGGTGAACGAGTAACTTGTGCACTTTACGTTATGTAATACAAGTTACCCGTTTGTCATCATTAAAACATGAAGACATTGTATAGATAATACGTCGTAACGTTTGCACTAACATCTTTGCTCATTTGTTTCTGGATGACAGGATGAGATGGAAAAGTGGAAAGAAACAGTTGGTAAGTACCCTCAGATTGAAATTATTAACGCAGTGTGCATAAGTATATCAGATACTTAATTTGGTTACTAATAAAATTAATTTAAACTATACAAAACTGAAATCCCATGTTGCTGATGCGCAAACGGAAGAGGTAGAATGTCCAACTTTCACACTTCTTTTATAGGTTTGCTTCTCTTGCCTTTTGATTGTCACAATTATAGTATATATATTAGTAACGAGGAAATCCGCAAGAAATACGGATTACCCGAGTCGTTTCCTAACGAAGGTTGAATGGAATCGAGAAATTCGATTCGCCAAATCGTGTCGTAAAAAGTGAAAAAGTGAAAATTGTGATAGAGAAATTTAAATAATGAAAAGTAATGATGAAATAAGCAGAAGTTACAAGCTATGTATGCACAATTGTCTAAACAACGGGAATTCAAACTCGATTTTAAAACGTAACGTACGAATAAAAACATAACTTTTTATGATAAATGATCCTAAAAATATGAAATTAATTTCTAAAAATCTTAAAAAACTTAAAATAATTTTGAGAAAAAGAAAAATATTTTTTTGACTTTTTATTTATTTTCTAGGAATTTATTTCTAATTTTTGGAATTTAAAAAGTAATTAAAAATAAAAGAAAATGTAAAATAATTGGGAAAAATATAAAATCAACTTGAAAATTCTAAAATAATAGAAAAGAATTATTTAAAATATTTTTGGATTTTTTAAGCTTTTTCTGATTTTTATTTGATTTTTATTTATTAAAAAGTATTTAAAATTGATTTAAAAACTAAGAAAAATTAAGAAAAATAGTAAACAAACTCAGAAAAATATGAAAAATTCATAGAAAATCTAAAATATTATAAAGAACTTGGAGAAAATTTTTGAAAAAGAAGTAAGCAATAGAAGTGCTTAATGAGTGCAAAACAGCTTAATACAAGTGCTTATTAATAAGCACTTGTACCAAAACTGTATGATACTTGAAATATAGATGCAATATACTCAAATAAGCTCAAAAGTATCAATCTCAGATCATAAGAAGCACAGAAACATAGACACTAAGTAATAAGCAGTTGAGAATAAGCTAATGAATAAGCAGATCCAACACAGAATAAGCTAGAAGCAAATGAACAATGAAAAACACTAAAATACTATCACAGGAACTCAGAAACCAATCAGAACACATATTCAAGCTCTAATATCACTACTGCAGGCCTATTGTCTAATAAGCAGACCTATTTTGAATGCCTAACTTGCAGGACCAAATAAGCAGTTCTAAAAAACTCTGAATTACAAAGTATTGGGGGCAAAAGCTCTACTGTACTACTAAGTTTCTAAAAATAGCAAATGCCCTATCAAAACAACTCAATTACTGCTCTAATATAACCCAAGTTCAGCAACTAATGGAGTCCTAAATCATGAAATCAGTTGACTATTTATACTAATTCTACTTTGACTAAATCTAAATTCAGATAATTATAACTACTTTTATGTGAAATATTAGACTAATATTAAACTGATATAAGCTATTTTGAACCATTAAGCAACTACCACTAAGATACTACTCACTGATTTCTTTTTAACCAACAATTAATGAGAATCTAAGACTAACTTTGACTATTTTGTTAAACAACCTATTATTTTTACACTATACTAGTATTTTATTATACTAATGAAACCTAATTGTAATGATAAAACAGCAATCCAACTAAAACTAAACTCAGTACTACACAGATCCAAACACTACCTTATACTAAACTATTACTATGAAACAATGAAATAATCTACAAAACTACAATCCAATGATTCAATAAGCTACAATAAAACAAACAGAAGCTATTTCAATCAATCAATAACAACTGTCATTACAGAAACTCAGAAAACAGATCTATGCTACTAGTTACTCAAAAGTGAAAACAGAACTTACTAAGAATAATTTCCTCAGCATGAACAGATGAATTCACTATGCTAGCCTGTCTCTAGACAGGCTCAAACCCTTCCAATTCTGCTTTGGCCTATCAAAATCACCACTGAACACTACCTGTCTTCTCTGTTGACTTTAGTTGACTGCTTGAACTTTAGAACTATGGAACTGAAACAACAATCTCACAAAAGCTGTAAAACCTCGCAAATATTCGTATAATTAACTTCGGCTAATTAAATAAATAATCTCTGTTATTATTGTAATCACCATTTTTACGGAGAAATTTAAATTTTTTTTAGTATATTAAAATAGTCACGATTACGATATTGCAAAATTCGTCAAACGACAAAACAAGTTCTCGACACGTTTAACGAAAACTAAATAATTTCACTAATCCTAATTAATATAACTAATTACAAAACCAAACGGGCCTTGTTCTTCCCTAAGCCCAACCGGCCCAAATACTTAACCCATTTTATTTCTAAAAATTACATATAAGTCGACTAAGGAAGCTCCAAAACGCCTCGTTTATTCTCAAATTGTACACACGACACCTATATATTTTTGCACCATCTCATTCAACACCTAGCCAAATATTAGTGTGTCAAATCCCAAGTTCATTAGACGACGTTTGATACATTTTTAAGTGGCAAAGTGCCGACATATAAATCGACCCAAACAAATTCATAATTTACTCAAAACTTAACCGTTTTGATTCCCGTTTGTTCCTACGTGTTCCTAATAATATTTCTAAGTTGATTTCATGTTCAAATATCATCCATGATCAGCTATAATCGAGTAGTACAAGATTTAGCAAATCGTGTATGTATTAAATTGATGTCGACATTGATACATGAGTCACCCAAACATTTCCCATGTTTTATGCACTCATATCCTATATTATAACCATAGAATTCGTCCTAGGAGTCCAAGAGTTACTGACATGGAATAGTTCATGTGTTCCTTGAGTGAATTCGAACCATACGATTCATTCAAATGAAATATATATACGTTCCATGCATGCACTAGCTTTCTCTTCATTCTCATACTCTTTCACATATTTAATTTGTCCTAAAAACTACTCCTACAACTCAGAAGTCGATTACTATATGGTTTGGAAGCAAGAAAAGTGATATCGGGTTTAATATATAAGTATAACGTTTGGGTTATACGATTAGACGGATTTTCTTGTATTTCATTCGTTCCTACTCGACTCTCTACCACCTCTAAGGTGTTGTAAGTCCTTTAATACTCATATGAATTCATTTTTCACGTTAAAAGTATCACATGCATCATGTTTATTTTTATTCGATCGTATATAGCTTCATATATATATTTTACGTACGTATACATTTGTAGCAACACAAACGTGACTAGCCTCTATCTTGGAAGGCCTAGGAGTCACGTAACACACACACTTCACGTTTATTCTCACTTTACATGCATCAAATAAATCATTTTGGAACCATACTCCATCGTATGAAATTTTACCAAAACACTTAGAAATATTTACAACATTTTCATAAATAAAAACGTTCCATGTGACCCAAGAAACACACGTATAAAATGAAATATTACTTAACAAGCACCCAATATTTTTACTCGACCTAATAGACCACCTAGAAAACTATTAATTTCGTTTACACAACTTGTAAAAATACTCACGATTCGGCACTCAAACTCACTCAATTTGATCGACAATTGCCCGGTTTTAAAATGAGATTTTCATATAAAATTTATATTCTTCGAGTGGGCTTATTTAAGGCCCAACAAGAAGTAACGAAATATAAGCCCACTGGGCCCATATGAAATACTTTTGGAATCACAAAAGAAGCCCAAGTTCAAGCCCAAAACAATTTTCATGCCCTCGCCTCTAAATTTCAAAATGGGCTTTTGTTTGGTTCGATTAAGGCCCATAAGCTAAACAAATAAGCTTTTCATAAAATAAGCATAGAATTAATAAAATAAGCTACGGAAATTTTTATAAAATTTTTATAATCATTTTTGTAAATTTGGACTAAAAATGTAACGCGACGACACCTAAAAGGACTAAAACTGCCAAACCTTAAAAACTTTGACTAAAACTGTCAAAACAGAAAGTTTAGGATAAAAATTGATATTATATGATGTTCCAAGCTTAGATTGTAATTTTGGACAAGTAGTGGACTATAATTATAAAATAGATACGAAAAGGACTAACGGTGTAACGCTAACGCCGTTAGTATAAAAAGTGTAAAAATTAGAAAAGGACAAGGACTAAACCTAATCTATTTGACATTCTTATTTTCTTTTCTATTTTACGGCAACCATCACGTCATATGCATTTTATTACGTTGTATATATATATTATTTATTTTTACGTTAATAATATATATAACGATACTTCAAAAGTTAATATTTTTACTTATGTTTAAAAAGGTAAAACTTCGATGGATAATTTAAATGAAGTATTTTTATCATATCATGCATGCCATAAGAATTACACTGCACATCATCTATTCGTCATAACGAATAAATATTATTCGTTATTCATTCGTATTTACCAAATAGTATTTGGTTATATTCTCAGATAAATTTATATATCAGGTTCCGTATCAAAGACGTTTCCGTAATCGTTCCCATAAATCTCATCCTACTTTATTTTCATCATTTCCGTATCAATCCAGGTGAGTCATAGCCCCATTTCCAATAATTATTTTTTTAACTCATTGGGGGAGATACATGCTTACATATACTTTGATAATTTGATAAGTATATGAATAAAATACATGATTCAAATCAATTTCCTAATTGATATAAAATTAATATGGTTTGTGATTTAAAATGTGATATATACAATACTTGACAAAATACTTAATTGAAATACTGATACTCATATGATAATGCTTCCAATTTGATTATTGTGGTATGTGATATATATATTTTACTGATGAATTACTTGATTGAAATACTGATACTCATATGAAAATGTTTTCCAATTTGATTATTGTGGTATGTGATATACTTATGTTACTGGCGAAATACTTAAACTGGATTACTGATACTCAAACGATAGTATTTCCAAACTGATTACTGTAGTATGATACTTGATTACATGATGTTATTCTGAATGATCCCATTATTACCTTGATATTGCCTAAGTTACCTTATCGTCATAAAGTCCCTCAATCGTGAGCCATTAATCACATGTAAAGTTGGCGCGAATATAATGAACAGATTCGAAACCTGTTAAGGATTGACCTCCTGTCCCACTAATACTTGACGGAATGCCATTTGCAAGTGGTTAGTCGTATTAGTCGTGATACACTATATTCGTAGATAAATAGGAATTGGCAAATCACCTATTATTAGAGGGCAAAATTTATCATTGATTTGATAAAACACCTCTTTTTGTTAAGCTTGTGTGTCATGAGGCTTGGGGCAATATCTATAAGGAAATGTATGTTTTCAACATATATTTAGATACAGCTGTATAGGTTTGACCATACTTGAAATGTATATGTTATTAAATTAGCATCATGAGTTTCCATCTCATGTTAGGATTATTGATTCCTTACTTGATTTTGATTGAATAATTATATGATTTATTTGTGATTATAGTCAATATACTCAATACTTGTTTTATTATTGTTTGTATTTTATCAATACCAAATATTCCTGAAATCTAACAAAATAAAGGGTTTTCCATAAAACTCTATGAACTCACCAACCTTTGTGTTGACACTTTTAAGCATGTGTATCTCAGGTAATTTAACGGAGCAGGACAAGACACGGAGTGGGCATTTATTACTCTGATAAATTAAAATGGTGTAAAAATCAAATTTGTCATTTTTACAAGCCTTTATATCTTTTAATAAGATTTTAAATCAATTGGTTTATCTTTTTATCAAAAATATTATTTGAATGACAAATAACTTTCAAAACGCTTCTTTTAAGCCGTTTTATGAGATTAAAACTTCGATCCTCCCTGTAACACCCAAATTACTTTTCCGCTGCAACAAACTTAAATTTGGGGGTGTTACAGATTGGCATCAGAGCTACAGTTATAGAGAATTAAATGTTTTCAAACATTAAAACTATAACTACATTTTCAAAATAATGATTTTACACCATAACATTTTATGCCCTCCGTGTCTGCAGACTGCCGTGCTCAATACTTTATCTGTTGAGATTATCTTACATGCTTAATAGTTACTCTTATACAATTGTTATTTCATCTTTACTGTTATATCTTTAATATAAAAAATACTCATAAAATATTATTCTCGGTTACTATTGTAGCATGTCTTTAGGAACGCCCATGAATATCAAAACTACTCTCCATAATACTAATACCTCATCTATCAATAAAAATTCTCCGAATACTGAAGATCCTTACGTACAAATATCAAAATCCCAACCTAATATAGAACTCACTCCGAGATCACCTCCATCGTCACCTATTCGTTCACCTCTACGTCAAAGACTCAGGAGAGCTACTGAATCATATGAAGATTTGATTGGTGGCCAGGCAACATTCGAAGTTGGACAAGGTTCAAGCCAAGAGATATCATGGACGAATGTTGAGCCAAATTCTCCGTTACCTTATACTTCAGATTCTACAATACCAGATTCTCCAAATAATTTACCCTCACCTAATTCTCCTGACTACGATATAAGCACTCTTGAAACAATATGGAATCTTATTTATCGACAAGCCGGCATATTGGATGCTCACACTGAACAACTAAAAGGGTTACGACCAACTCAATTTGAATGGTACGACCGTAACCTTGACGCATTGTTCAAAAGGGCAGATGCTGAGAGGCAAACAATGTGTGAGTTAGGAATAAAGATTAATGAAATAAAGGACAACACCAACCAGGAACTTGGAAGTTTGGACTCCAGGGTTCGTTGTGCAAGAAGAGAACACGGTCATACACATGTAAGAATTGGAGATATTGAGAGAACCCTATGGATGGCCAGAGATGTAGCCAGAAACCAGGGTCAAAAGATTGCCGCATTAAAGAATATGTTGGCGAACCAAATGAACATGTGTCAAGAACGTTTCTCAAACATGAAAGCTGCACAACTTGAACTTGAGAAAGAAATTAGATATTTACGTCAGAGGCGTAACTAATCTTAAGTTTACAAGTTTCCTTGTTGTTCCTAATAAACCAAATAAATTTGGTTAATATTTCATGTAATGTTCAATAATTCTGAAACTTCAGAATTTATAATCAAAACATATTGTATAATAACATCCTTTCTGTTATATCTCTATGTTATGAATCAATCTTTTCTTTCGTATCAATCGTGCATGTAATGAATCCTCATATTTTCATGCAAAAATCTCATCATTTGTTATTTTCTTTAGTAACCAAATGATTCTATTCAGATCAATGGAGTATTAATAAAAGATCTTGTATCGTTTATCTTGCAAAAATAATCGGTCAAGTTATTAATATTCTGTTTACCTCTGTAATATTATTCAAATCTACAGTAAGATTTCTTACAAATTGTTAAGATTTCTTAAAACTTACCATAATTAATCTAAAACTTTAAGAATCGTCTAAATACCAATTTTTGAAAAGAAATTTAAAGAATGAAGAAAAGATAATTAAACTTCATTTTAAATAGACAAGTCGGTTTGTTCCTTAGTAATCCCATATCAAGAGTTGATCATTGATAAATGATACAACAAAGACATATCTTGAAATTAGATTACAGTAGGGAGTCAATTCAGTCTATCATCAATGAAATAATTAACTTCATTATTTAAATTATTCTGATATTATATGGATTCTAATGTTGAGTTTCATTTATGTTTACAGAAAATGGACAACATGAACAATGCATATCAATCATCATCAGAAATCACCATGACTCCTGGAGCTATCCAGAAATTGGTAAAAGACATAGTGTCGGTGGTATTAGAAGGGACTACTGTAGTTTATCCGAGAAGAGAGACGGGTATACTTGGTAATCAACACCCTGCAAGTTTCATGAAGTATAGGCCACCTCACTTAAAGATTCAAGAAGGAATGATCAACCCAACCATCAACCATCATCAAGGAATTAGGCATGGGATTATACCGAATGGAAATAATCAGAAGAGGAAACTCCCCGAGACAGGAACCATCAATCCCATCTACTGCAACATCTTCAATGCTCAAGACCGTTATCGCAAACATCTAGAAGATCGTATGGAGTATCAACGTCAGCTGGAACACAATCAGAAAGCTAATAGAAATTGTCTCGTCACACCTGTTACTGGAAGTGGTTATCGTGGAACTTTACCCTGGTGTCAAAAATGCAACCAGCATCACACCGGGATCTGTAGGGTTAAATGCACGAAATGTCAGAAAACAGGTCACCAGGCAATTAGCTGCAGGACTAAGGACAGAAAAGTACAACCAACAACAATTGTATGCCACGGATGTGGTGGACAAGGTCATCATGTGAGACGATGTCCAAACTACAATGTTAATTGGAAAGTCAAGACCTTTACAAGAAAATGAAGAATCTTTAAAGACCTTGATAGTATCGAGGGAATGGCAACTACATTTACACAGATGAATAAATTCCTGTTGTAGATAAATAAAATCTAGTTTAGAAATTTCCTATGTTGTATTTCTTTCCTGTATTTCACTTCAAGTTATGATGGATGTAACTTAGGAAAAACAATCATCTTTCTACCTTACCGAAAAATCTCCATTGTAATATTTCCATAATAATGATAATCTAAGTTAATTTCAATTTCTGTCTCATTTACCAAATGACAATATACAATAATTACTCCATAAATTTCTGATTTATAATATGAACCCTAAAATTTTCTACTTTATTTTAAAAATGAATTACGTATTATAATATAAAAACAACACGTTGAACATCATCTAAAACAATTTATAGAAATATATGATTGAACCAAACATCACATCATTTGGTCCTCAATTATACATAGACTGATCAACTATGTCTAATTTAGGAAGAATTATGTTATGAAAGGAACAATGATATTTTCAAATCTTTAAATAACTATCTTCATTCCAAAGCAAAATATAGAGCTAAAATAAACTGTTCATAAACAATACATTGAACAACCCACAATAAATACCTATCTTATCTCATCACCATTATGATAAGAAATCAACAAAAGTACAAGCAAGAGAACACAAATAATTCACAAAGACTGATAAGAAAACTCTAAATAGCTAAAATTTTATTAAAATCCATAAAAATTAATACATAAACAAATAATTAGCATCGGAAGTGCTATCGTTACAATTATTACAATACAAACAAAGGAATCTTCAATAGGTTGATCCGCTATGACAAATAAGACTCCCACCAACAAAACAATAGCAAGAGCCACCACAGGATGAATCACTTTAATTATGCTGAAAAATAAATAAAAACAAAATATTAAAAACAATAATGAGACAAATTCTTAAAAACAAAACAAGTTTTATTCCTTATTCGTTACAAGTACATAGAAACATAACAAGAACTTAATCCAAAACAACCCTAGCTCAAGATTTTACCCCCAAATCTTGTCGACGGTAATGGCGAGGATAGTGAGGGGTACGACGAACATCAAGATCGCGACCAAGAATCCAAAGTCTTCATCCGGAACATACGCTAAGTAGATAGCGGGAAGGACAACATACACAATCGCTAAGATGGTTATGAGATGCGGCATTTTGAGATGGAAAATGAGAGGAAAGTGGTTGATGGAAGAAGTGGAAATTGGAAGTGGTATATATAGGCTAGAATATAGCCGTTGGGTTACTATTCCCGACCGTTGGACACTATACACTAGCCGTTATTTCACTATTTATGACCACTATTTTCAATATTCACAACCCTTAAATACGTCAGTTACCTTGTCTTGTTTGGTACGAGTAAATCTAACTGAATCACGTTTCCTTAATTTTAGGAATAAAAATCTCTCGACAACCTCTGTTTAAAAATTCTTTATGTTAATACAAATATCGCCTAAAAACGTTATTTATATTTTACGATCTTTGCTAAGTTTTGTTAATGACAAAGTATGAAGTTTAGCTATAGGTAAATCATCACTTTAAGTGTTTAAGTCTTGTTTAACTAAGGTTAACATTTCCTTTTAAACAAAACATTGTTTTTACTTCTTAAACTAAAATGAGTCTTGTCACATCATATTTATTTCTTAATATAGTAAGGTCACATCACATTTAGGGCAAGTTTTGTCATTATGCATTTATGGAAAGAAATGTGTTTGACTAACTTTGTTGTTGCTTGCAAGCTTTGTATTTGACTTGTTATTATGAGATGTGACATTGTTTGGTTGCTAGGAGTTATGAGACAAGACCTTGTTTGGTTTGCAAGATTTATTGCAAAACCAACTGCAGCCCTGGCGGTACCCTGGAGGTACACGGGCGGAACCCTTTTGAGGGGTCCGCCTGATCCGCCAGACCTGCAGTGTTGTTTGCTATAAATACCAAACCATTTGTTAGTTTTTGGTAACACTTTTAGGACATATATTCACATACTCTCTCAACTAAATCAGTAACCTTTTGATTTGTGATTCTCTTATGTAGCAAGGGACTTCACAAGATCATTCAAGAAGTTACAAGCTTCAACTCTAAAGTTGCAAGTCTTAGTAGCTTGGTCATGTATAAGCTTTGGTAGTTTATACTTCATGTGTGTCATGTATATAGAAGTAAGTGGTTAGTATTTTAGGCCTCAAAATACGTAGTGTGTCGGGAGTTGTTGTACCCTTGTAAAAGAACTAACGGGAGTGGTTGTACCCTTGGTAAAGAACTCGACATCTAGCTTAGTGTCGGTAAAAGTGTAAGCGACGAACGGGAGTGGTTGTACCCTTGTAAAAGAACTCAACATCTAGCTTAGTGTCGGTAAAAGTGTAAGCGACGTTGTAAAGGTTTTCTCCGCCGGTGAAAGGAGCTTGTTGATTAGTGCTTATAACTCTCGAGTTGGAAACTCGGGGCGTGGATGTAGGGAAAGGAAAAAGAGTCCTTGTAGCCGAACCACGATAAACAATCGTGTTGTGGTTTGATCGTTTCTTTCTTTATCTTTGCTTATTACATGTTGTTCTTTAGTTATAATTGCTAGTTACATATAAAGCTTTTCAATGAACTAAACAAGTAAAGATGTGTTTGTATCTTCAAACAAAAGTAAAGCTTTCCAAATAACTAAACAAGCAAAGTTAAGATTATTACAAGCAAAGCTTTTCAATGTATGAAACTTGTAAAGTTAGAATTGATATTCACATAAAAAAGCTTTTCAAAGAATCAAACATATAACTTTGTGTTTATATCTTTAAGCAAACGTAAAAGATATTCAAGTTAAAAAAGAGTCTAAAAAGCGGTAAACTATTCAACCCCCCTTCTAGTTTTCCACAATTGGTATCAGAGCTACGTTACTCAAGATCTTTAAAATAGAATGTATTTTAAAACTTGGATCGATCCATGGATTTTGAAAATCTCAAAGAAGGGCAACCTATTCAAAACCAACCGCTATTTGAAAAAGAAAACTTACTTGAATGAAAAAGTAATTGTGTAAACTATGTGAAATCAATTGATCAAGATCTTTGGCATATTATTTCTTTTGGTAATTTCAAACCAAAGAAAACAAGTTTTTGAAAACCATCTTAAACTTGATAAAAATACTAAAGCTAAAACAATGCTTTACAAAGCTTTAGTACCAAATATGAAAGAATGTAATTCTGTCAAAAGGCTAATGATAATTTGAAAAATATGGTAAACTTTCATCAAGGAATATGTCAAGTCAGAAATGATCAATTTGATCTTACATATGAATTAGAAGTTTTAGAAAAACTAATTGATAGACACTTAGTAGAAGTTAATACATATGCTACTAGTTTAAATGTTTTAAATGAAGGTACAAGTGAAGATAAGTACGTATGTTTTGATGAACCTGCTTGCGTATCTTGGAATGTAATGGATGTTGACAAAGACAATGATCCGGTAGTTTATTGTCAACTGTTTGATACAACAAGCAAGGTGTTAGTTAAGGTGATTACTCGTGTCAAGCTCGTAGTAGTCTTACTTGCGATTCATGGAATTACTCGGATGAAGATGAAGTCAATCATCCGGTTTGTGATTCTAAACTTGATAAAATATCAAGCAAGGTACACTTTGAAACTAAGCTCTTTTGCTTTGATTAATTTATTCTAGAGTTTTCTAAACTAGAAAATGAGTCTAAACATTTGTGCAACATGGACCTAAAAGCTATCTTCAAGAATGAGTCTTCAAAATCTCTTAAGAATATCTTTGAAAAGGTAATCTTATTAGAAGATAAAATGTCTAGAATTAAGAGTAATGTTGAAATTAATCTAGAATGTAAATTATGTCTAGATTACAAACATGAGATTAAAATGCAAAATTAGAAAGGAAAAATTATTAGTTAAATTTGATGAAAGCTCAAAATCTCTTGAAAGATTGTTGAGGAGTCAAAGGTTGTTTAAAGATAAAACCGGATTAGGATTTAACTCAAAAGCACCATTAACTAATAAAACAAAGCAAGTAAAATTTGTCTAACCTAGAAGAGAGATTTAGAGATAATTCTATCTCTAATAGAAACTCATGATAAAAGAATTAAGATTATCATACTCTATGCTTTTATATGATTGTCTAACCTTCTTGGATACATGAGTTATTGAGTTTCAAAGCATGTCGTCATACCAAGCTTTTACGCATTATGCTTATCCGCTTGATAGCATCTCTATGCAATTTAAAAGGTACGCATTACTTAAACTTGACTTTGGTTATATCTTGTGCTCAAATATGTGTTATTTGTAATACTCTAGAGTGTTTAACTGCTATTTGTAAATAACTAAGATTAGATTCTATGTAACATGAAATTTAGCCTTTAGTACTAGTAGGAGATATAAGGTGTTTTGGTTATTTAACCATCATGAGATAAACACGAAAAACTCTTGAGTATGTCTCACTCAACCCTTGCTTACATGTGAGCTAACTAAGAATTTCCTAAGTGTTAAAATGTCTAACACTTTTGTGATGCTTGCAAAACAAACCTTTGTTAAACAATTTTCTCAAACACCATACTTCGAGTCTTTAATTGTGTTTTTCTTCAACCACTCCTTTATGATAATCTCACATAAAACACACAAGGTGAAATAAATCACATTAGCATATATTAGGATGTGTGAAAGAAAATAAGTTTTCAACATCTAGGATTTACACATCAAATGTGACACATAGTCTAATGATGTTGTACCTCTTGGATTTTTTAAAAAATAAATAGAGTTCATAGTGTCTTAAGTAAGAAAACCCAAAGAGTCGAGGAATCGTTGAATATGACATTTAACGAGTAATCTCCTCCTTCTATGATATCATCTTTGGTAGATGATAACTTAGTCGAAAGTCCAATGATGGCAAGACAAGCATGGAGTAAAAGTACAAAACATCATCTTCTCACCTTGAGATTAAACATTGAATCAAGTAAAATTGACATAAGTTATAAAACTTGATTTATAGGTCATAGTTGTATCTAAACAAATTCAATAAAAACATTTTTTTTGGAATTTAGAATAAAACAACTAGTGAAACAAAATTGATATTTCAAAATAATCAAGTGAGTATAGTGTCAATATTTGAAAGACTTTTTGATAATAAAAGCAAGCCACAAAAGCAAGGGATTTTAACTTAAAGACATTCCTAGTTGCTCTCTTGTTCTCAATGGTTAAGTTATTGATGACTTATCAAGAATGAGATTAGTAAATCCGTATGTAAAACTAAACGTAGAGAAATGTTTGGAAGTCTACTTGTTCTCATAACATTTAGATTCAACATTATGTTTAGCTTTTGTCTATGTGCTCGTGTTAACGAAGATCCTAAAACAACTCGTTAGTGGAGCCTAGTTGGATACACCATAAGATACTACACATCTAGGATTATGGTATCCCAAAAGAACGGGAATAGAAACCATAGTGTTTGGAAAATGGAATTATGTCGGTAATAAGTTGATAAGAAAACCACAAGTGGTACTTGCACCTTTACACTTACTTACCCAATAATTCTCCAAAATGCGTAAAATTCTCAAATTAGTATCGGATGGAGAAGCACATCAACAAGCTCCGCTTGAACAAGCAAATTCGCGTCAACAACGGAATTCATCTCATCAACATTGTTATCCTTTCAACAAAGGAAGCATCGACTTTAGCGACAATTCAATTCATTATGTTCTTTATAGACATATTTGTGATCCATCATCATCGCCTTGGTAAGATTGTTCATTGAGGAACGTCTTATCTAAGAAAGTCTTCTACGTTAACTATTTCATCCACGCGTTAACAAAATCTCTTGAAAGTGCAGCATTCATAATTCCTAGGCTTAGTCAAAGACTCATAAGACCTAAAACCT
This sequence comes from Artemisia argyi, assembly GCA_030686995.1. Classification (NCBI taxonomy): domain Eukaryota; kingdom Viridiplantae; phylum Streptophyta; class Magnoliopsida; order Asterales; family Asteraceae; genus Artemisia; species Artemisia argyi. The sequence continues at coordinate 84,361,396 of CM060681.1, read as the reverse complement.
TAAGGTTTGAACGTTAGGATAAAACCATAAAAATCAAGACAAATTATTTTTTAAGTTTCTCCCTGCAGAACCCACGGTACCTTCAGACCATACGGGCGGAACCCATTTTTTGGTTCCGCCTGGTCCGCCAAACCTCAGAATGTATTATTTGTAATCTCAAAACCAAACACCCTCTTAAATCTTAACAAAAACTTTCAAACAGCATCACCCTCTCTAAAACACATATCCTCACGAATTTTAGGGCTTCTAATCCAATCTCTTCCAATCCAACTAACTTTGTAAGTATTCTAATCACAATTGCATTTTTAATTTAATTATAACATTCTTGCTTACAATCATTAACTAGAATCTTAGGGCTTTTGCATAAAACTTCATGATTCTTGAAAAACTTGGTGGCTAGTCAATTATGTATTTCATTAATTAAGAAATGTATCTTTTCATTGTTACTTTGATTTACCAAACACACCAAGTGCATTATTTTTCTAATTGCAACATGATTCATCACCACATTGTTAAAACAAATGAAAAACATCATTTAAACATCACTTGCATACTATCTCTTGAATGCTAAAGGGGATACATAACTAATATGTATTTTCGGGTACATTCAATCGAAGACACATTCAATTAGGAGTGTGTTGGTTATCTTTTGTTTTTACAACAAAATTTGCATTACAAAACGATTTAGGAATCAAAATGAGTCAAGATAACCGTGGCTTCACATTGTCTTGCATATAAGAATATATTAGAACATCCTCGTTGTTAAAAGTCATTAACATACAATTTTCCGTTTTCTAGGAATCAACATGCCTCCCGCAAACAAATCCGATCACAAAGAAACCCTTAAATACATGCCCAAACACCATATGACCAAAGGTCTCAACTCGGTTGAAGTAGAAACCTTTAAGGCATTAGAAAAACGCTATGTTCACGAAGGTAGAACCATTGATCCATCCTTTCTAGAAGGAACATCTATTCGCCAAAACTTTGCCGCAATTCACTTTGATTGTCTCCTTGATTTAGATGAGCCAATTTGTCCTAGGTTCATTTTGGAATTTTATGCAACCGTAAACCTTTCCTCATGTGCTGGTGGTAGGATATCATTAAACTTCACAACCAATCAAATATCACATGACATTGATTTAAAAGATTTAGCTATAATTCTTGGTGTACCAAATGAGGGAACTTGCCTCTACACGGATAAGTGGCCCATTTCAACTCTTGATTCTATTGATCGTTTTTATCCATACGATACACCTCTTGCTAGTAAAGAAACCATTAAGGAACACCTCTTTGTTAGAACCTCTACCACTAGGGTGAATCGTTCGGGGAACATTGTAGACAAGGATCCTTTTGGTATGGAGCTCAATGAGCTTAAACCACAATTTAAGAAGTGGGAAGAAATTCTTAGGGCTAACGTCATAAGTACCATAGGAAATAGAGATCACATCAACACATGCCTATGCTACATGCTATATAGCATTTCCACCGGTCAACCCTTCAACTTAGCCTACTACCTTGCCAAAAGAATGGCCGACATATCCTTAGTTGGAACAACCGCTCTTCCCTATGGCATGTTTCTTACCCGCCTCTTTAGAGCAATCTCACCCATTTCTCCTAACGAAGATGGAATACGCCTTGACTATTTTCTCGTTCCTCACACCTTCGTTCCCCTAAGTGATAAACGAGTTTACAAAAATAAGGGCAAACGTACTCGATCACCTACACCATCATCATCATCATCCGGAATGAGCGAGGATGATAAACTTCCCAACTCTAAGTTACCTCCTTTAGAATACCTTCAAGCTCTCCCCATCATTGACAATGCTTTCGAAGAATTCAAGCAAACCAAAGGAATGTTCAAGTGTTTTGGAAGGTACCTAAACAAGCTCAAAAAGAAGATAGACCGGTTGTGAGAAGATTAAAGAGCGTTTGGCATAAGAATGAATTAGAATCGTCTTTGTGTTAAAACTACGTGAATTATGTGTGTGGAAAACTAGAAGGGGGGGTTGAATAGTTTTACGTCCTTTTAAATTTATAAACACAAGTTTGTTTTAAAAACTTCAATTCTAATTTATGTGAATTCAATACTTGCACTATATGAACAATTGTATGGTAACTAACTAACAAAACTAATATAGTAAAGGTAAATAAATAAGTAATGTGAAGAGTTAGAAAGATCAAACCACAACACAAGGATTTATAGTGGTTCGGCTACAAGGACACCTTCCTTGTTCCTACTCCACTCCCCGAGTCACCTACTCGAGAGTTTTCTTCACTATGTCAACAAACTCCCTTTTGGCGGAGAAAACCTTACACACCAATTTACACACCACACAACTTCACAACTTGATCACGCCTTCTACACAACTTCTTCACACCAATATACTACACACCAATCTTCTTCACAACTATCTTCTACACACCAATCTTCTACTTCACACCTATCTTCACAACTATCCTACTTCACTACTTATCAACTTATATTATCTACACAACTAATCACAAGCACAACACAATATTCACAAATGAATATATAAATACACTATGCACAACTATTCTTCAACACTTCTTGAGCTTGGTTGTAGAGAGAGTGTTCTTCTTTTGCACTTTGAATGAGAATGGATGATTAGGGATTGAATCACTTGAAACAAGGATTAATATACTAATGATCAAAGGGTTTTAGAGAATGTTTAGAGAGTTATAGATCTGAAAATTTTGTGCAAAAGGTGGGGAAAAATTCCAGAATTAAGGTGGTATTTATAGGAGAAGAATTCTGGCAGTTTCTGACAGGGGAGCCTGGCCGGTCCCCTTAAATCATGGCCGGCCCCCTTAAAATTAAGGGGACCGCCCCTTATAATTAAGGGGGCCGCCCAACTGTAACGGCCAGAAAACTTGTCTTTTAGTGGGGAAAGTTTATTTGGTGAAAAACTAACTGATTTTGGTTAAATATTTGAAATCATATATTTAGTATGATTAAAACATTTTTCTTTATTACCAAAAGTGTTTTTCAAAAATATATGATTAAATGAACTTTGTGTTAATTAATTAAATACCCCTTTGATCATGAGATGTATTAAGCACTTGTTTATCCATACCTTAAGTGATTAAGTTGGATATAGTGATATAAACTAGCTTAATACTTGTTTACGTAGTAGTTATACGATTGACGATTTTACATTTTGTGATCGTCAAAATATAGAGATATCGAAAGATATGAATAACGTTTTCACACATTATTTATGTCAACAATCTCCCCCTTTTTGATGATTACAAAATTTAAACTCATTAATCGAAAATTAGTATATATTCAAGTATTATTTTGAGTTTATATCACTTCTCCCCCTTTTTGTTAGCATCAAAAAGGTTATCCCATGTGAATGGAAGCTCCCCCTTGAAGTATACTCCCCCTCATTTTGAGGCCAAAAGGAATCGAGATATGGATATCTTGCAAAAATATTTAGTGGCAAGGAACATATATATGTATATAGCATGCAAAAGTGTAAACTAAACATAACCATATCATTAATCAAGTGAAATAAAATCAAGCATTACATCAACAAGTGAAATAGGTAATGCAACTAACAAAAGCCTTTAAAGGCTTACAATCATCATAGAAATAATAAACCAAGTCTCAAACATGAGAGTCCTCTCTAGAGCTTGCCATCCAAAAAGGTTTAACACAATTTTATTTGTGAAACACCAAGCATGTTTAATTGGGAGGAATGGGTGGTGAACATGGAGATGGTGATGGTGGAGGTGTGTTTGTTGATGGTGGTTGATGCAACATGTTTTCAATATGAGAAAACATGTATTGGATCTCATCTCTTAATCCGAACACAATTGTTCGGTTGTGAATGCAACAAAGGCAAGTGTCTCCATGAGCTTCAAGTAAGCTCCATGGGACGGGGTTATAGGTTGGTGGGTTGATAGGAGATGATGAGAAATGTGCATCAAGAGGTGTTAATGGTGATAATAAGAGAGTGAGTGCAAGAGATGTGTTCTCATTGGTAGGTTGTGATGGTTGATCAATTGTTGGAGGAGATAAGTGGGTGTTGATGTAGTCATTTATGGATGAAGTGGATGGTATGGAGGAAGTGGAGTTTCCATTTGTTGAAGGTGTTTTGGAGGGTGCATTTGGTGCACTAGGAGATGAATATTGAGGTGGTGGAGATGGAGTGGTGTTGTCTTCATTTGTAAGATCAATGAAGAGTTGTTTGGGTGGAATGATGACAAGTTTTTGTTTCTTGGCATTGTTTGAATAGGTGGTTCTTGGTGATGACATGATGATGGTTGTTGAATGTTTGAGGATGATGGAATGTGAATTAAACATGCATGGAGATTATATAGTGGGAAAACATGTTTAGAAGTGGAATTAATTTGAAATTGTAATGTTATATTCCAAAATCAGTTTAGTTTTTAAGGGAAATGGTAGCTGGGACTAGCAAAAGGGATCACAAGATGCAAAAGAAAACAGTGTAAAAACTGTTCCAGATGGCCGGTCCCCTTAAATGGAGGCCGGTCCCCTTAATTTTAAGGGGGCCGCCCTTTATGATTTAAGGGGGCTGCCCATCTGACGACCCAGAAACCAAAATTTTCAAAAATTTTCTGGAAAAATGTTATGTTCTGTTTTGTATTTGCAGCAAGCTCTATTTGGACATTTCACATTTGTTTTGGTCTATTAGAAAGCATACATGTCATATAGTTTTATAAACATTAACTAATAATGCAAACATATATATAGATTAAGAGAAGCATGCAAAAAATATATATATATACATATATATATATATATATATATATATATATATATATATATATATATATATATATATATATATATATATATATATATATATATATATATCAAAGATAATCAAGTTAGCATCCTAAACAAATATCCAAATAAAAAGTACTTCCGAATATACTTCGGACAAATAGCACACAAGACATAAAAATTAAATATTGTTTAACAAACATAATCCAAGCACATTATTTCTTTTTCTTCCCGAAGATGCCCTTCAAAGTTTTTCCGATAGACTTGAAGCCACCTCTAACTTCTTCGTGCAAGCTCTTTTGTCTTCTAAGCATCTCGGTAGTTCGTTCATGAAGCACTTCTTCGTTTTGATCACTAGGAGATGGGGTAGAATACTCGGGATAGTCAAGATCCTCTAAATTGTCAACGAACTCAGAAAACGAAGGGGTACTAGCATCATGGATGTTTTCCTCCTCATCGTCATCGTCTTGCCTTGAGGATGATCCATGAAAGCTATGACGACGAGGTTTACCCTTGTCACTTCGAGTTCGTCGAGCTTGTTTTAGAGCGAGAGGACGTAGAGTGGGGTAGATGGACTCATAGATACTATTGTCAAGATCGGGGTAGTACTCGATAACATGACGATAGATACGAGTAAGGAACATTCCATATGGAAGGTTGGCTTTGGGAGTTTTTCTAGCACACTCAATCCGTTTGATAAAGAAGTAGGCCAAATTGTACGGCTTTTCGACAGCTATACAATACAACATATGAGCAAGGCTAGCCGGGAGATGGTCCCGGTGACCTCCAGTACCAAACGCATTCTCACGAATGAGTTCTTCCCAACGCTTCATGTGAGGGCTTAATTCTTTGAGGAGAAGTTGGTATGGAGAGATTTGATTGTTTTTGGATTTTATTTTTCGACTTGTGGTGGCACGATCTATACCAAGGACTTGACGAATTTCATCGGGATGAGGAATTTCGTCGAGATAGGGACCGAAGGTTGGTCGATAGCGAATAAGAGATTCGAGGTCCCACTCGTTTTAGAAAACGGCTTGACCTCTAAATGGAATTTGGAGGATATGACCAAATTGTTCGAGAGTTAGGGTGATAAATTCATTTTGAATCATGAAAGAGATGGTGATGAAACCAAGATCATTGGCTTGGACGGTGACTTGGCTATAGAAATCCATTATGAAGCGAGGAATGATAGGTTCATTTATTTCATAAAGACAATTGAAGTTGATGCTTGAAAACAAGCGATTTATGTATTCGGATTGAGCAAAAGCAAGATCTACTACACGTCCCTCATGAACATTTCTATCTTCAATTTGACGATAGATAAGTCCAATGGAAGGAGATGTGGTAGGGAGTTGGGAAACTTTAGGAATGTAGTTTTTAGTGTGAGAAAGATCTTCGGTAGTTGCTTTGGGCATTTTCACCTAAACACATCAACAATACAAAAAGACCAAAATAAATATAAAGAAAGATAAAAGTATATGTTAATTGTTAAGGCTTATGTTGGAACGCAAACATACTTCGTTACTAATCCTAAGAAGTAGATTACCATGTTCCTTAATATTGTTTTTAACTCGTTCTAGATATACTTTACGATGTTTAATGAGTAGTTATGGACAAATCCAAACGCCCCTTTAAACATCTTAATATATCATGAAATTTACTAGATTTACATTAGATTGTAAAACTAGCTATTTCTTGCGAGTTTCTCATGCATGTGATTTGTTTTTGAAAAATATGGTTTGTATTTTTACTTAAAAATGTTATTTTTAGTAATAAACCAAACGCTTCCTTAACAAATGACTTATACCCCTAGTATGTCAATATATACATGAATTATATATCTTGATGAGTTCGATTAGCAATTTTAAGGTTTATAATTATAACAAAGTTTTATAAAAATTATAGTGACTATGTTTCGATATTATTTGGACATAATCCAAACACCCCTATATTGTGAACCAATATAATTTTTCTTAGTCGAAAAAATGTAATTTCAAGTTTTACAAGTTACACAAGTATAATGTGATTAGTTTTAACACGTTTTCAAATCATTATTCAACAATAAGTTTACTAAAAATTTTGAAAAGGAGTGTATGAAATTTTTCAAAAATTTTCGACATGATAGTTTATAATAACTAGTTTATAGTGTTGATCAATCATCCTAATCCTAGGGGAATCATTTGGTTATGAAGTTTTAAGGTTTAATTCTAAAGAAATTATGAAATTTGACGAATTTTATAAAACATGCATAATCATGAGTATGATCAAATAAGATGAAATTAGATGAAATGTGTTATGAAAAACTTACAATATGTAATGGTGATTGTGTTAGATGAATTTGCCCTTTGTGAATTAACCTGAATTGTGTGATTTGGAAGTGATTTGAGAGGTTTTTGGGTTTTGGTTTTCGTCACAGCTGAAGCAAGGGAAGGGAAGTATGAAAAAGTGGAGTGTTTGGCAAAAGGAAAAAGGAGAAAAACGGGTTTGAACAATCAGATGGCCGGCCCCCTTAAACATTAAGGGGGCCGCCCTTCATTTGGCTGCCGGTCCCCTTAAACATTAAGGGGGCCGCCCTCCAAAATTCGATTTTTGTGATTTTGGATTCTGGAAAGAGCAAAAAATTATTCATATGTATGTATTAGATTTATATTTAATCAAAAATACGTTGGAGGGTATACGCACGAAAGGAATTACTTGACACTTTTAATAGACAATTTGCCAATTAAATTTTCTTGATCGTTTCGGATGAAATTTATCAAGTTGTCAAGTACACGAGAACGTTGTGGAAGGTTCATAAGTATATGTGTATATATATATATATATATATATATATATATATATATATATATATATATATATATATATATATATATATATATATATATATATATATATATATATATATATATATATATATATATATATATATGTATGTATGTAGTATTGGCTTATAAGACGAGAATAAAGGAAGGAGACGAATGCAACGGAAGCCGGGAGTTTGTTTCATCCATAGATTTTTCGACTCATCTCTCTTCATCAGCATGAGTGTTGTTGAACAATAAAGTTCAATAAGGCAAATGGGGAAAAGAAAAGGTTCGTAAACGAACAATTTCTAGTTCTAGAAAATCAACAAATGAGTTTTCTAGGTTATAAGATCCTAGATATAACTAAGTGTGTATATATATATATATATATATATATATATATATATATATATATATATATATATATATATATATATATATATATATATTTAGATATAGTATAAGTAAATAAGTATATATATATATGTATGTATAGAAGTAAAGACTAGAGAGAATAATGAACCAATCAAAATCACATAAAAGCTAGATACTAAACTAAGCATGTATTTGTTTACAAGGAAATAAAAGGAAATGTGTACCTTTCGTCTTCAATGCGTTAAACTTCAAAGTCTTCAAAGGAAAGTCCGAACACGAGGTGACATCAAAAATTTCCATGTATGAATGGCGAAAGTTTTCACGTTGGTCCCCATGGTCTTATGTGACCAAAGTTGTTTGTCCCGAACATGTTATGTATTTGACTTGGGTGCATATATGGTGGAAACATTCCCCATGGATTGAAGTCCCACATTTGTTGATTATTGTTAAAGTTTTGTCTACTTTGGTTTACTCTTGGTTGAGGTGTTTTAGGTCTAGGGTAAGAATTATTTGGTTTCCTAGGTGGTGGTGTTTTAGATCTTGTTTTAGTTTTGGACGATCCTACTTCGGTTTTTAAAGATGGTTTATAAAACGGTTTTATTTCTTCATTACTAGCTAGATGTAATTTCTTATCATTTATGAGTATATACTCAGGATTAGATTTTGAAGGTTTTAGTTTCTTAAGTTCGCTTTCAAATTTAACATTTTTAACTTCACTTGTTGAGGCTTCGGTTAAGTTGAAACCTAGACCGGTTTTATCTCCGGATATTCTTTGAAAACTTATAATTTTACTAAGTGAGTTACTGCTATTTTCAAATTTATCAAGTTTACAAATTTCTTCCTTAAGTTTGTTGTTTTCACTTCTAAGTGCTTGACATGATTTACATTCTTCAAAAGTTTCTTTACCTTTCTCAAGTTGATGTATTTTAATTTTTAGTTCAAGTACTTCATTTTCTAATTGGTTATTTATGTATTTTAGTGATTTGTTTTTAGCCATAACTTGTTGTCCTAGTTTGCATAATCTATTGTATTCACTATCTAAGTCTTTTTCATCTAATGATAAATTTTCATCACTAAAATATTCGGTTTCTGAACGTACCTCACTTGATGTTTTAGCCATGAGACACTTTTCTTCCTTTGTTGTTTCTTTCTCATCTTCATCGCTATCACTCCAAGCACCTCCAACAAACGCTCTTTGATTTTGATCTCTTGTCATCATTGGACATTTTCCAATAAGGTGATTCGGATCACCACACTTGAAACATTTTCTTTCATTCTTGCTATACTTTTCATCATTATTCTTTTGAGATGTTCTTCTTTCATCGTGTGGTTGTCTAACGAATCTTCCTCGCCTTTTGAAGAATTTCTTGAAATCTCTTACGGCCATGGCATATTCTTCGTCTTCGCTTTCGGAAGATGAGCTATCTTCGTTGTTGGATTCCTTTCTAGCTTTCAAGGCGATTGACTTGCTTTGCTCTCGTTTCCCTTTAACCATTTCGGAGTCCTTCTTTATTATAGCTTCGTAGACTTTTAAATTACCAATTAATTCATCAAGTTGTAGCGTTGACAAATTCTTCGATTCTTCAATAGCCGTCACTTTAGCTCGCCATTTTGGGTGAAGAGCTCTAAGAAACTTCCTAACAAAATTCTTACTAGAGAAATTCTCATCAAGTGCTTTTAAACTTGTGATTATGGTGTTAAATCTAGCAAAAGCATTATCAATTGATTCCTCTTCCAGAATCGTGAATTGCTCATATTGTTGAACAAGTAGATCTATTTTGTTATCTTTGACTTGATTATTACCTTGGTGGGTTATTAACAAAGAGTTCTAAATTTCTTTTGCGGTTTCACACATAAAGATCCTTTCGTACTCTTTACGTGGTAGCGCATTGTAAATAACCATTTTTGCTTCATTATTTTTAGCAAGTTTTCTTTTTAAATCATCATTTTGTTTTTCAAAAGGTACGATTTCATCTTTCTTAGTTTCGGGGTTATTTTGAATAGGTAAAAAATAACCATTGGTAATAATATGCCAAAGATCTAGATCTTTTGATTTCACATAAGTTTTGAATCGATTTTTCCAATATAAAAATCCATCACTTTCAAATAGTGGTGGTCTTTGCATAGATTGCCCTTCTAAATATTTTTCAGATTCCATAGATCGTTACAAGTTTTAAAATACAATATATTTTAAAAATCTTGCTAGACGTGGCTCTGATACCAATTGTGGAAAACTAGAAGGGGGGTTGAATAGTTTTACGTCCTTTTAAATTTATAAACACAAGTTTGTTTTAAAAACTTCAATTCTAGTTTATGTGAATTCAATACTTGCACTATATGAACAATTGTATGGTAACTAACTAACAAAACTAATATAGTAAAGGTAAATAAATAAGTAATGAGAAGAGTTAGAAAGATCAAACCACAACACAAGGATTTATAGTGGTTCGGCTACAAGGACACCTTCCTTGTTCCTACTCCACTCCCCGAGTCACCTACTCGAGAGTTTTCTTCACTATGTCAACAAACTCCCTTTTGGCGGAGAAAACCTTATACACCAATTTACACACCACACAACTTCACAACTTGATCACGCCTTCTACACAACTTCTTCACACCAATATACTACACACCAATCTTCTTCACAACTATCTTCTACACACCAATCTTCTACTTCACACCTATCTTCACAACTATCCTACTTCACTACTTATCAACTTCTATTATCTACACAACTAATCAAAAGCACAACAAAATATTCACAAATGAATATATAAATACACTATGCACAACTATTCTTCAACACTTCTTGAGCTTGGTTGTAGAGAGAGTGTTCTTCTTTTGCACTTTGAATGAGAATGGATGATTAGGGATTGAATCACTTGAAACAAGGATTAATATACTAATGATCAAAGGGTTTTAGAGAATGTTTAGAGAGTTATAGATCTGAAAATTTCGTGCAAAAGGTGGGGAAAAATTCCAGAATTAAGGTGGTATTTATAGGAGAAGAATTCTGACAGTTTCTGACAGGGGAGCCTGGCCGGTCCCCTTAAATCATGGCCGGCCCCCTTAAAATTAAGGGGACCGCCCCTTATAATTAAGGGGGCCGCCCAACTGTAACGGCCAGAAAACTTGTCTTTTAGTGGGGAAAGTTTATTTGGTGAAAAACTAACTGATTTTGGTTAAATATTTGAAATCATATATTTAGTATGATTAAAACATTTTTCTTTATTACCAAAAGTGTTTTTCAAAAATATATAATATGTTTATATGATTAAATGAACTTTGTGTTAATTAATTAAATACCCCTTTGATCATGAGATGTATTAAGCACTTGTTTATCCATACCTTAAGTGATTAAGTCGGATATAGTGATATAAACTAGCTTAATACTTGTTTACGTAGTAGTTATACGATTGACGATTTTACATTTTGTGATCGTCAAAATATAGAGATATTGAAAGATATGAATAACGTTTTCACACATTATTTATGTCAACAATGTGTTTTTCACTTTCATGGTTTATTATGTTTGTTGGATTATGTTTGTATGAACTTTTATGTATAATGACAATGTTTAAGGTGTTTGTCATCTTTTCTATGCTTATGGGAATTCTTACTAAGTATAGTGAAATCCTCGACCTCAAGGTCAAAGTCCCATGATATGTATGTTTACATGTCAAATTTTTGCATTGCCTAACCAGTAATACCTTATCTTTTTGATTTTAGGAGTTTTTGAAAATTTTGAAAATCGTCTCGCGCGTCAAAAACGCGGACTGCCTAATTTTTTACCCCTGGCGGATCTGGCGGTACCCAAAATTGGGGTCCGCCAGTGTGTTTTCTGGGAATTCCAGAAATGGCCCAACGGACCAGGCGGTACCCTCAAATGGGTTCTGCCAGTGTCTTCTGAGGGATCCGCCAGACACCTGCAGAAAATTTTTCCATTTTTCTTAAGTCCAAAACTTGTAATGTGTCAAAACCATTATCCTAAGTGAGAAACATCTTCAATTAACTTCAATAACCATATTAGAACTACCTTCACTCACTAAAACAATTAGGAAGACACTTCCCTCCAAAAATTCAAATTCAAACATAACCAACCCAAGGAACCCTTTCAAAGGATCCTTCAAAACCATTGAAACATTTTTCAACCAAATCACATCCCATGATCACAAAGCATTGAGTGCTTTTGTTGGTCTTTCACTCCACCTCATTCTATTTGAATGACATGCATTGATTTGACATATTCATGAAATTTTTGTAAATCGTTTGAAACCTCAATCCTTGAATGATAGAACATTAAATCCAAACACTCTATTCAACATCTTCTTCATCCTATAAATTTGAAAGTTGGCAACAATTCAAATCACACCATCACCATCAAAACTTCTTCTCTCAAAACATCAAAACCACACCTTTGAAAATGACCAAATCTAACACATCATCCGAGTCATCAAAATCCCATTGAAGAATCAATAGGATTAGTGTTAAACCTTGTTGTTTTAACAAAACCGTCAAGTCAAGCTCATCTTCTTCAAGTGATGCTTCACTTAACATTTCTTCACCCATCCAAAATTACGTAAAACTCACTACCTCAACACAATCCCCAACACATTGTAATACCAATGTAATCACCCTTCAAGAATTGCTTAATCTTGAAACTCCATCACCTCAATCACCAACACCTACACCAATGGAACTTTTCCATACACCTCCAACATCACCACTACCCTATTTGGAAACCTTAGAAGACTTATCACCCAAATCATCTAGTCAACCATCTATGTCACTTTTTGACACCATTTCACAAATGGAAACCCAACAACAACCTAGTGAGCAACTAGATGATGAACCCCATAAACCATCATTAGTTGAACGGTTGGCTTACCGTTATGCTAGACCATCCATTTTTCCAAATGATCAAGGTCATACCCACTCACAATCATTTGTGTTTCACCCAATTTACAAAGACCTTCATGGCAATCCTTCCGGTGAAACAAGTTTCCGCCATTTTGTTCAAAATCAACCACAACAACAACAACCATCACCACAAGAACCTTCCCAACAATTTGAATCCCTACTTTCTTCCTATAAGAAAATAGAAGCATCCATGTGGGAAAAACCTCCAAACCATCATAATGAGATTGACACTCATTTATACCACCTTCATGCCTTCAAACGTATGGTTGACTCTCAAATCAACCATATCATGGTTTTACAAACAACACTTCAATCAACAAATGAAGGAAGCAAAAACACTACTCAACCTTCCACCTTTGCTCCTTCAAGTTCAAACCATCCACCACCAACATATCAAACCACCCTTCCACCAAATTTTCCCCGCCATGATTGCTATCATTGCGAAAGAACCGCTCACATTAGTGAAGGGTGTCGAAGGGAAATTCGTGAACTATTCGAAGAAATGAGGTTTATACTAAACCACATTTTGGATCTTCTTCAATCCTCATCCCACACACCTCAACCCTAGTGTCTACAAAATGAAACAAAACCGTTTCTCTTGGAAAATGTTTCCCATCTAAACCAACAAACCAAAAACCAAGTCACCTTCTCACCTTTTAAAATAAAACCCGCTACAACCCTCAACTCACATTTTCATCCTTAAACAACCCCATCCTTGTTTTTGGAAAATGTTTCTCACAAAGGAAAATGATGATTTCCTTGTAGCTTTTTATGGTCGTAGCTTATTTGTAGCTTTTTCTTTATTTCTAGAGGTAGGATAGTGTAACCAAAATTTCTTGTCTTTGACTTTTTAAGAAGTCTAAATTTTACATGAAATGAAGTTCATTACACTACAAGGTTTTCTTTGTTTGTTGACCATTTAGGTATGATATGTGAACTATACCTTGTTATGGTACCATACATAAATCTTGTGCTTTAAAAGCTAACCTCTCTTTTTGTAGGTTCATTTTCCATGTTTTCCTTCCTTGATACTCCATTTAGGGGAGTAATATTCATGGGGGAGCATGAGTGTTGTACTATTTCACTTCACAACTCTTAGTTGTGTTTAAACATGAAATGCTTTCATGACTTGGTATCTTGTGCAACAACTAACTTTTTCTTGTAGGTTCAAAATCCATGTCTCCTCTCTTGGCACTCCATTTAGGGGGAGTATCGTCCAAGGGGGAGCAAGTGGTTACTTCCGCTTCGCTACTCTTCTTTTTGTTTCGACAAAAAGGGGGAGAATTTAGATATAAACTTGTTTCAAAATTTTTTTTTATATATCACATCATCTTAGCAAAAACAAGTTTTTATACCTAACTTTATAAGACTTAATACTAAAACTAGTGACTTACTTATAAATAAAGTTTATGTTTTGTCATCAACAAAAAGGGGGAGATTGTTAATACAAATATCGCCTAAAAACGTTATTTATATTTTACGATCTTTGCTAAGTTTTGTTAATGACAAAGTATGAAGTTTAGCTATAAGTAAATCATCACTTTAAGTGTTTAAGTCTTGTTTAACTAAGGTTAACATTTCCTTTTAAACAAAACATTGTTTTTACTTCTTAAACTAAAATGAGTCTTGTCACATCATATTTATTTCTTAATATAGTAAGGTCACATCACATTTAGGGCAAGTTTTGTCATTATGCATTTATGGAAAGAAATGTGTTTGACTAACTTTGTTGTTGCTTGCAAGCTTTGTATTTGACTTGTTATTATGAGATGTGACATTGTTTGGTTGCTAGGAGTTATGAGACAAGACCTTGTTTGGTTTGCAAGATTTATTGCAAAACCAACTGCAGCCCTGGCGGTACCCTGGAGGTACACGGGCGGAACCCTTTTGAGGGGTCCGCCTGATCCGCCAGACCTGCAGTGTTGTTTGCTATAAATACCAAACCATTTGTTAGTTTTTTGTAACACTTTTAGGACATATATTCACATACTCTCTCAACTAAATCAGTAACCTTTTGATTTGTGATTCTCTTATGTAGCAAGGGACTTCACAAGATCATTCAAGAAGTTACAAGCTTCAACTCTAAAGTTGCAAGTCTTAGTAGCTTGGTCATGTATAAGCTTTGGTAGTTTATACTTCATGTGTGTCATGTATATAGAAGTAAGTGGTTAGTATTTTAGGCCTCAAAATACGTAGTGTGTCGGGAGTTGTTGTACCCTTGTAAAAGAACTAACGGGAGTGGTTGTACCCTTGGTAAAGAACTCGACATCTAGCTTAGTGTCGGTAAAAGTGTAAGCGACGAACGGGAGTGGTTGTACCCTTGTAAAAGAACTCAACATCTAGCTTAGTGTCGGTAAAAGTGTAAGCGACGTTGTAAAGGTTTTCTCCGCCGGTGAAAGGAGCTTGTTGATTAGTGCTTATAACTCTCGAGTTGGAAACTCGGGGCGTGGATGTAGGGAAAGGAAAAAGAGTCCTTGTAGCCGAACCACGATAAACAATCGTGTTGTGGTTTGATCGTTTCTTTCTTTATCTTTGCTTATTACATGTTGTTCTTTAGTTATAATTGCTAGTTACATATAAAGCTTTTCAATGAACTAAACAAGTAAAGATGTGTTTGTATCTTCAAACAAAAGTAAAGCTTTCCAAATAACTAAACAAGCAAAGTTAAGATTATTACAAGCAAAGCTTTTCAATGTATGAAACTTGTAAAGTTAGAATTGATATTCACATAAAAAAGCTTTTCAAAGAATCAAACATATAACTTTGTGTTTATATCTTTAAGCAAACGTAAAAGATATTCAAGTTAAAAAAGAGTCTAAAAAGCGGTAAACTATTAAACCCCCCTTCTAGTTTTCCACACTTTACTCAAGTAATCACATTAAAATTGAATTTCGAGACGAAATTCAGAATGACATGTGGGTACTGTAAAACCTCGCAAAAATTCGTATAATTAACTTCGGCTAATTAAATAAATAATCTCTGTTATTATTGTAATCACCATTTTTACGGAGAAATTTAAATTTTTTTTAGTATATTAAAATGGTCACGATTACGATATTGCAAAATTCGTCAGACGACAAAACAAGTTCTTGACACGTTTAACGAAAACTAAATAATTTCACTAATCCTAATTAATATAACTAATTACAAAACCAAACGGGCCTTGTTCTTCCCTAAGCCCAACTGGCCCAAATACTTAACCCATTTTATTTCTAAAAATTACATATAAGTCGACTAAGGAAGCTCCAAAACGCCTCGTTTATTCTCAAATTGTACACACGACACCTATATATTTTTGCACCATCTCGTTCACCACCTAGCCAAATATTAGTGTGTCAAATTCCAAGTTCATTGGACGACGTTTGATACATTTTTAAGTGGCAAAGTGTCGACATATAAATCGACCCAAACAAATTCATAACTTACTCAAAACTTAACCGTTTTGATTCCCGTTTGTTCCTACGTGTTCCTAATAATATTTCTAAGTTGATTTCATGTTCAAATATCATCCATGATTAGCTATAATCGAGTAGTACAAGATTTAGCAAATCGTGTATGTATTAAATTGATGTCGACATTGATACATGAGTCACCCAAACATTTCCCATGTTTTGTGCACTCACATCCTATATTATAACCATAGAATTCATCCTAGGAGTCCAAGAGTTACTGACATGGAATAGTTCATGTGCTCCTTGAGTGAATTCGAACCATACGATTCATTCAAATGAAATATATATACATTCCATGCATGCACTTGCTTTCTCTTAATTCTCATACTCTTTCACATATTTAATATGTCCTAAAAACTACTCCTACAACTCAGAAGTCGATTACTATATGGTTTGGAAGCAAGAAAAGTGATATCGGGTTTAATATATAAGTATAACATTTGGGTTATACGATTAGACGAGATTTTCTTGTATTTCATTCGTTCCTACTCGACTCTCTACCACCTCTAAGGTGTTGTAAGTCCTTTAAAACTCATATGAATTCATTTTTCACATTAAAAGTATCACATGCATCATGTTTATTTTTATTCGATCGTATATAGCTTCATATATATATTTTACGTACGTATACATTTGTAGCAACACAAACGTGACTAGCCTCTATCTTGGAAGGCCTAGGAGTCACGTAACACACACACTTCACGTTTATTCTCACTTTACATGCATCAAATAAATCATTTTTGAACCATACTCCATCGTATGAAATTTTACCAAAACACTTAGAAATATTTACAACATTTTCATAAATAAAAACGTTCCATGTGACCCAAGAAACACACGTATAAAATGAAATATTACTTAACAAGCACCCAATATTTTTACTCGACCTAATAGACCACCTAGAAAACTATTAATTTCTTTTACACAACTTGTAAAAATACTCACGATTCGACACTCAAACTCACTCAATTTGATCGACAATTGCCCGGTTTTAAAATGAGATTTTCATATAAAAATTTATATTCTTCGAGTGGGCTTATTTAAGGCCCAACAAGAAGTAACGAAATATAAGCCCACTGGGCCCATATGAAATATTTTTGGAATCACAAAAGAAGCCCAAGTTCAAGCCCAAAACAATTTTCATGCCCTCGCCTCTAAATTTCAAAATGGGCTTTTGTTTGGTTCGATTAAGGCCCATAAGCCAAACAAATAAGCTTTTCATAAAATAAGCTGTTGAAATAAGCTTAGAATTAATAAAATAAGCTACGGAAATTTTTATAAAACTTTTATAATCATTTTTGTAAATTTGGACTAAAAATGTAACGCGACGACACCTAAAAGGACTAAAACTGCCAAACATTAAAAACTTGGACTAAAACTGTCAAAACAGAAAGTTTAGGATAAAAATTGATATTATATGATGTTTCAAGCTTAGATTGTAATTTTGGACAAGTAGTGGACTATAATTATAAAATAGATACGAAAAGGACTAACGGTGTAACGCTAACGCCGTTAGTATAAAAAGTGTAAAAATTGGAAAAGGACAAGGACTAAACCTAATCTATTTGACATTCTTATTTTCTTTTCTATTTTACGGCAACCATCACGTCATATGCGTTTTATTCCGTTGTATATATATATTATTTATTTTTACGTTAATAATATATATAACGATACTTCAAAAGTTAATATTTTTACTTATGTTTAAAAAAGTAAAACTTCGATGGATAATTTAAATGAAGTATTTTTATCATATCATGCATGGCATAAAAATTACACTGCACATCATCTATTCGTCATAACGAATAAATATTATTCGTTATTCATTCGTATTTACCAAATAGTATTTGGTTATATTCTCAGATAAATTTATTTATCAGGTTCCGTATCAAAGACGTTTCCATAATCGTTCCCATAAATCTCATCCTAATTTATTTTCATCATTTCCGTATCAATCTAGGTGAGTCATAGCCCCATTTCCAATAATTGTTTTTTTAACTCATTGGGAGAGATACATGCTTACATATACTTTGATAATTTGATAAGTATATGAATAAAATACATGATTCAAATCAATTTCCTAATTAATATAAAATTAATATGGTTTGTGATTTAAAATGTGATATATACAATACTTGACAAAATACTTAATTGAAATACTGATACTCATATGATAATGCTTCCAATTTGATTATTGTGGTATGTGATATATATATTTTACTGATGAATTACTTGATTGAAATACTGATACTCATATGAAAATGTTTTCCAATTTGATTATTGTGGTATGTGATATACTTATGTTACTGGCGAAATACTTAAACTGAATTACTGATACTCAAACGATAGTATTTCCAAACTGATTATTGTGGTATGATACTTGATTACATGATGTTATTCTGAATGATCCCATTATTACCTTGATATTGCCTAAGTTACCTTATCGCCATAAAGTCCCTCAATCATGAGCCATTAATCACATGTAAAGTGGGCGCGAATATAGTGAACAGATTCGAAACCTGTTAAGGATTGACCTCCTGTCCCACTAATACTTGACGGAATGCCATTTGCAAGTGGTTAGTCGTATTAGTCGTGATACACTATATTCGTAGACAAATAGGAATTGGCAAATCACCTATTATTAGAGGGCAAAATTTATCATTGATTTGATAAAACACCCCTTTTTGTTAAGCTTGTGTGTCATGAGGCTTGGGGCAATATCTATAAGGAAATGTATGATTTCAACATATATTTAGATACAGCTGTATAGGTTTGACCATACTTGAATTGTATATGTTATTAAATTAGGATCATGAGTTTCTAGCTCATGTTAGGATTATTGATTCCTTACTTAATTTTGATTGAATAATTATATGATTTATTTGTGATTATAGTCAATATACTCAATACTTGTTTCATTATTGTTTGTATTTTATCAATACCAAATATTCCTGAAATCTAACAAAATAAAGGGTTTTCCATAAAACTCTATGAACTCACCAACCTTTGTGTTGACACTTTTAAGCATGTGTATCTCAGGTAATTTAACGGAGCAGGACAAGACACGGAGTGGGCATTTATTACTCTGATAAATTAAAATGGTGTAAAAGTCAAATTTGTCATTTTTACAAGCCTTTATATCTTTTAATAAGATTTTAAATCAATTGGTTTATCTTTTTATCAAAAATATTATTTGAATGACAAATAACTTTCAAAACGCTTCTTTTAAGCCGTTTTATGAGATTAAAACTTTGATCCTCCTCGTAACACCCAAATTACTTTTCCGCTGCGACAAACTTAAATTTGGGGGTGTTACAAAAGCTATGAAGCTAGAATGAGATACAAACTACTCTTAGACAGCTTATTTGAAAGCTGATTTTAACAAAATCTCTTTTTGTATTTTCTGATTTTTTATGAAACTCATAAACTAATTTTGAAATTGAATTAAATGGAATATGAAACAAGATGACTAAATACTGAAATTTTGCTAAGAACTAAAGAGAATTAAGCTGAAATAATAAGATAAAACAACAAGCTGAATGATTAAAGATAAAAGATAGATTTCATTAAAACATAAAACATTACAATTGAAAGTAAAAATTACACTAAAAGCTGAGAAATAAAATGGGCAGAGTTTCTTTACACTACTCTCCACCCTGAAAACAGCTAACCTACACCTCTATATATAGTGTTGAATGGAAGGATCTAGAGATGAGGAGTCACGGATTACCACCTTGGCAATTCGTGTGGTGTGCTTTCTGAGAGCCATCCTGAGCCTTTGATCATCTCCCAATGATTGCCTTTGATTATCAGCCCCTTGGATTGAGCAATTGTGACGCGTTTACTCCAATGAAAGGCTGCCACGTTATCCATGCGTGTGTTTCTTTGATGTTGACACACCCTGACACTCCCCTGAGCTTCTAGAAACATTAGATTGTACTAATATACCCTTACTCTCAGTAATTAGACCGGAACAGTATTTAGGGTTCTTAGTTCTGGGTTGGGGTAAATTTGGGGGTAAAAGAAGCCGGTAAGTATATTTTATTATTTGTTTGACCCTGGGTGAAAGTGGTGTTGACCGGGTTGGTGGGTGTGGGCTTGGGTAAAGGTTTTGGTGATGGGCTTTTGGATTGGTATTTGTAATTGGATTTTGGATTTGTAACTTGGACTAGTATTAAAAACTTGGACCAGGCTTTTGCAAAGTGAATTTCAGATTTATTGTTTATGAAATAATAAGGACCAAATGTGTAAAATCTGAAAAACTAAGGGCCAAATCTGTCATTCTTCAAAAGTGTAATCCAAGGGCTTTTGTTGTAACTTTCTAAATTATGGAGGACCAATCATGTCACTTCTTCAAAGATAACTTCAAAGGACTATTTCTGACAATTTCTAAAACTTGGAGGACTAAATCTGACAATCTCTTTGAAACTTCAACCAAGGATCAAAACTGACATTTCTCAATCTCTGAGGTCTTCTCTGAATTTTGTGGGCTCAGCTTTGACTTTTATTGACTGATATGCACACGTTCCACTCTCGTGCTTGTTTTTGCCGGTTTCTGTTTGTTTTTCGTCTTTTTATGAGATATCCGTTCCTGCACATTCACAATCACAAAAACACATTTTCTTTGGCATTTTAGGTTAGTTTTTGGATTATTTAGTCTCTATTTGATAAAGAAAAGGTGAGTAAATAAGTACTCACCACCTTTCATTTTTCTTACTTTCGTAGTTATGTATATATAATACCACGTAATCAAATTTCTTATAAAAAGAAAAAGATATCAATGTATCACTTAACCTGTTAACCTAAATGAAACTTCTAATCAGTATTGAAGATCTCATTCCTGCTAAGTGAAAAGTAATTGACGCCACCTGAAACTTTTTAAATCTCTTTAACTCGATGTTTGATATTTAGTGATGTTTTCTGGGATAGTGTTTGGGATACTGATTACGTTTATGTTGAATATAAATATTCAGGTCTGTTATTAGCGTGACTTGTTGCAATTCAGGGTGTTTGGGATTGTGTTTGCAAAACTGATTATGTGTTTGGAAGTCATAAATAATAATATTATTGATAAGTCACAGAGGTTTGATTGGTTTATTTGTTGCTATAGTAGAACCATAGAAGGAATAATAATATTATTGATAAGTCACAGAGGTTTGATTGGTTTATTTGTTGCTATAGTAGAACCATAGAAGGAACACAAATGTCAATAGCATAACTACCCTTAAATCCTTACTATTATAGTGGTTCACTAGTGCTAAAAGTATTCACCATTGTTGTTTCAGGTGATTTCAACAATATATAGTGGTTCATTTGGGGAGCTGGTGTCAAAATTTGCATGATCGTTGGATCATCTCTTGGCACTAAATGTGAGAGAGAACCTTTTGTTGCTGGGGATGTGTTTTAATTATAAGTATGCTTAATTCTGCAATATAATTTTGTAGATTGGTCACCCTACGGGTGATGATGCTAAAATGGAATTAAGAAGCACTCAAAAAAAATCTAAGGTATTCTGCAATGGAAATTAGTATAGAAATTTAACAGGTATTATCTAAATATCGTGATTCTATTCTCTAAATTCGGTCCATTAATGGGTCTAACTACTTTTATTTTTTACTTAAATAATCGAGACCATGGATAGAAAGTTGTCCGCATTATCTATTAATGATCGTTTGTAAAAAAAAACACATCTAACACTACTACAAGAAAAGCTATGCAAAAACTTAAAACATGTAATAACCTGCACGTGCCTAAATTTTTTCCTTTAATAGTCGGGTATCCGAATTTGGAATTAGTAGATGACTTAATAATTTTTTTTTCTTTGCTTATAGTCGTAGCCTGAGGTCCAGATGGGTAAAAGATGTTTAGGGAGGGGTTTCTGAGCATGGACCAATAGTAACAGTGTAGGTGATGAGTGCGGACCAATAGTATTAGTAATATATACGTTTCATGTTTATCATTTGTTAAATCTTAGAACTTTTAGATTAATTTGTTCTTGAATATTTATTTCTCATGCATTTGCTATTGGGCTTTCCAAAATTTGTTATAGTTAATGGAGATAAAAACTTTCAAATTACTATATTCATGTTTATCATTCTAATACTTTTACCGTTGTTTGTTATGTTGTAGTATGTATCAAGGAAAATGAATTAATATATTTATTAATTTACTCATATCAGGCTCATGATGTTTAAGTTTTTGTTTTGTCAAATAGCTTAAAGGGTATGCCCTGTCACGTATATTGTGACTACCTCAAGTATGTCTAACTACCCATTTTATCATAAGTTGTAGAATTGACAGGATCATTTTACATATTGGTTGTCACTTTTTTACATCTTCCTTACAACTTGAATTCAAGACGCATAGAAAATGGCCGCTCGACTTATTAAAAAGTTCATCCACAAGGATATGTGATTAATTAACTTTATGCCCTTCTATGGTTATTCTTTTGTTTGACAGTTATTAAGATTGTCCATTTGTTCTATTAAGATATTTGCAAACAAGTTCTCACTTTTATCCAGAATGCTCATTTGTTTCGTTTTTGGAACTTGTTGCGTAGTATAAACTTTAATTATTATTTATTATACGTTGTCTAAACTCTCTCTTTAAAAACCCGTGGATTCCACGGGTCTATTTGTACGTACCTCTTCAACCTAATCATAAACCTTGAAGAACTTCTTTGTAAACTAAATTTGTATTAGTTTATGATAGATTATTTCATCCGCATAAGAAACAACAACCTTCAAACATTTTTTTCTTTTGACACGCGAAAGAGCCACATATAGTTGTCCATGTGTGAAAAACCGGACGTGGCATGTACAAACCAACTCTTGAAAGTGATTGCCCTTGGCTCTTGAAAGTGATTCACGGGGTTTTAAAAAAAAATTATTCATCAAGGAGATATGTGAGTGACTAAATGTGACTAAATTAATAAACAACAAAGAACGTAAATATGTTACATTATTTTTTGAAAAGAATAATAAATAATGTGTCAATGGTACGATAAACAATTAGGTTTGTAACTATTAAAATAATAAACGTAAAAGAGTTTTAAAAAGCAAAAGTATCCGGTCAATATCAAATACTTGAGTAGTCTATGTACCAAATTACAATAATACGTGAGATATGTCAAACACTTAAGTAGTTCATATTTCAAATTACAATAATATGTAAAACATGATTGGTAAAAACTATGCATTATTTAATATCAACATTATTTAAGAACCCGTGGAATATGATGTGATTTATCGAGAGGTTATTAGTTTTATCGAGGTTATTAATTTAATACTCGATTACGTATCGAGAGGTATGTACCAATTGGAATATGAAGTGATTTATGCTGTTTTCTTGATTCTACATATATTATCAATCACACAAAATGTTTTACTTACACTTTCTTCTTATACTTATTAGGTTATCAACAAATGCTCATTGCCTTACCAAGGTTGTCAATATTTGCTCTTCATCTACATTATCAAGATTGGAGCACGCATGCATGGCTGTTTATTACATTCTTAGTTACAAGCATTGTACTTTATACTATCATTGACTTATTAGTTGATATTTCTTTCGAATAAATGATTCATCCTGTTTACTTTGCGGTTTTTCCTTACTTTTTTTATACACACTAATTTGTTTTTGCACTATCTCATATAAAAATCCGTGGGTTACCACGGGTCAATAAGCTAGTATAGAGAATATATTGGAGAAAATAACTACTATTTTTAAAACCTTCTAGAATTTGAATCTTATATTTAGAAACACGATTTTGATGGAGAAACCTTTTTTTAAAAACCTTTTTCGACACTAAAGTTTTTAAATCACACCCTCTGTTACATTATTTCGGGAGCTTTTTATGAAAACTCTGATAATGGCCTTATTTTTTCTCACTTAAAAATCTAATTGATCAATGAGAGAGCTCAGATTCAAAATCAAGCCCTCTCATTAGTTAATCGAATACCTCGATTTAACCAAAAGAGAGTTCTCTCATTATATAAAAGATATACTAGTATCTTTTTTCTAAAATTGGTAATTTTCTGTTAAGAATAACTATTTTGAAACGAAAACCATATAATAGGCCGTAGGGGCTAAAAATAGTCGAAAACAACTATCTATAATAATAAAGGCAGGGCATAATACACTTTTCATTAGATACAAAGCAAAACCACTAACTTGTTAAAAGAATCACATGATTATGTAATTGAACACGTACTAGAAATATCAAAAAGATAAGGGTTATGTTAACCATACCCTCTAGCGGAAAATATTCCTTTTGTCCCTTCTCTGTTACTCTTTTGTTTCAGTACAACACAGTTTTTTGTCAGTTTCTGTTCCATATTTTTGAAAGTTTTAAGCGTTTAACATATTAAACTTTATATTTTCTGTTCCGTACTTTCAGGTTTATAGTTTTTTTATATTAGCAAAATTATAAAAATAAAAAAAATTAAAAGGGGTGGGGATAAAAAAGTAGGGAAGGTGGGCATAACTGCCCCTAAAGATAATTGTTTGCTGAAAAAAGTATAATTATGACATTTTTTTTTTTTAAATAACAATTTTATCGTTAGCCAATTAATTAGAGCTTTCTTCAAACATTGTAATATTAATTTCAAGTAAATATAATATAGTAAATATGATCAAAATTTCATATATATTTTTAGTAGTGAAGAATTAATTTGGGACAATTTTAAAAGAAAAACGTGAATTATTAAATTGAGAGGAAAGAAGTATCAATCTCCTTTAGACGAAACTATTAGAGAAATTTGCAAAACTGACATCTAAGGTGACACTTATTTCTAACTTGACTCAATGTTGTGACATATTGCTAACACTAAGATTGTTTATATATTTATTTATTAATTTATTTTGTGACATGATGAGATAGTTCTCACTTTATATGTGAATTATCACTTGTGTCATTTTACCGTAGAAAACGCTATCTTTCATGCAAATTACACAACCATCATCATTTGATCTCATGTTTATATGTAAAATTATATAGTTTTTCATCAAACAATTATACCAATAAATGTCTATTTTGTTGATTTTTATTAACATATTTTTTTACAATTTTTTCGCAAAATATCGTAAAATATTCATAAAGAACGATTTTGTGTTTTATAACTTAAAAATCAAGAGAAAATGACGCATTGCGACTTAATTGCGAAGCAATATAAGATACGATAAAATTAATTAATATTTTATCTTTTTGACAAATTATTTCTCTATCGTGACACATTTTCTCTCTCATTATTAATTAGTATACGAGGAAAGTGAATACGGGTCTATCTCACATCTAAGTTGATATGTGAAACTATAAAAAATCACTAAAAAAACACGTCATTTTGATTATTATTTTTTCAAAATTTAAGCAGTGGAACTAATATATATATAATGAAACGCATTTTAATGATGAATTAAATCAAACCATTGTTGAATCTATAACTAATTATTAGTTAATGAAAGCACCTAACAATAGGATGTAGAAAACGCATGTATCAATGTGAACCCAACTTAAGTGATGTTGTGATGAAATCAAAAGAAAACACTAATATTGTGAAGGACATGATACAAATGAGATAGATTTTATGTTTTTTTGTTAAAACGACGTAATTTTTTATGGTTTCGCATGTAAGCTTATATATAAGACAACCCATTATTCATTTTCCTCATAGTATATATTCCATATACTCATAATATTCTCGATTACGAATAGTTAAAAAAATTATAACTTTTAAGAAACACCTAAATACTTTATAAAATATATACAAGGTAATAGTTAAAATTAGCAAACAATTTATATTAAAAATCTTAAAATTTATTCCTTTCATTTGAGATCAATTTTACTCTGCATATAAATTTGAAAAAATTTGAATCTTAAATTTTAAAGTTTATAAAAAGCATTTGGTAATATATTTCAGTAGCGATGCCGTATAAAATCAAAAGCATCGAATTGGAAAATAAAAGGGCAGATAATGGTGTAAGAGTGTGTAAAAAGTTTGTTGTATACGTATCGCCTTCCGATAATAGTCTCACTTTTAACAAAATGCCTTCAAGTTATCACTTGAGAGTTTTGCAAGATTCCCAACTACTTTATTAAACGTTAGAGCAAACGGTGTGGCAACGCAACATGGCGCCGAATCCGATGTGGCAAGCCAACCGGTGCCGTCGAAGGGCCGCCGTGACACAGGGGATGCCCACCGAGTTGCGCTCCGCCAAATTTTCGTCGTGGAAATGATAAAATTGATTTTTTTTTTTTTTTTTAATCGTGTTTGTGTTTGAGTGTGTAGTTTGAGTGTGCGCGTTTTTATACAATGAAGACGAGTGTGTATATTTTCAGTGTTTGCAACATTTTTTTAAAACCTTTTAAATATATGTAAGTTTCGATTCATTCATTTAGATATTTAGAAAATTTTATTTTATACCCTTAAACATTTAGTTATGCTCTTAAGATTTAGAAAGTTTTAATTTATACCTTTAAATCTTTAAAAAGTTTACTTTTTAATTTATATAATTTGTTTTTTTTTTGGTTGATAAAATAGAAAATAAAATAAAATTGTGGATGGGTATTATGAAGTGTAAGTGTTAAAGGTGAAAATGCTTACACTCTTAGGCTAACCGGAGTGGGCGAGACTTCCACCCAGTGAGGCCCTTAGTCACACGCGAGCACCAAAACGAAAACCACTAGTCACAGGCGACTTGTGGTATAAAAGTTATGTTATGGTGAGCCGGTCACCATAGCGATCTTCAAAAAAATGTGGGCCCCATTTCATATATAAATGATTGGTTTATATTAAAAAAAAAATTACCTCATTCGTCTTAAAATTATTGTCAGGAGGGAGTAAATTAAATTAAACAACCTTATTTTCAATTTTCAATCACTCAAATAAAATATTCTCCCACTAAATTATTTTTTTATTACTTAATATGAAAAATAGATAATTAATTTGAGATATCCTAAAGATATCCTAAAGAAGAAATATGAACTATTATTTTTTAGATGGAAGGAGTAAATTATGTTAAACAACCCTATTTTTCAACTATAAATACCCAAAAATTCACCATTTTTATACACATATTCTCATACACACTACTTTCAATTTTCAATATACAATACTCACACACACACATGACTTCTTTCAACTCTCCCAATTATCATCGCACAATGGCTAACAAATCAAGTGAAGTAAGACGAACTATTCTTAAGCGACTACGGAGAGAACTTGCAGTGGAGGTCGCACTGGCGAACAATTTGTTGACCGAGTTGACTCAGTATCTTGAGCAAATGCGTAGCGGTGGTACATAAATGACGCGGGTGCATTTGTTACCACTTGACCAGCCACTTAATAGTTACGGTTTGTATACTCTGCTAATGACCACTGAAGCAGATATGCGTGTTGCAAACAACTTGAGGGCAACTCGAGAGGAATTGTTGAGGAACATGGCTTAGAATGAAGTATTAATCAACAATTACAGAGCAATTTAATAGCTCAAAGCATGTTTACTTCCGTTTAATGTGTTTTAGTTTCCGTATCGTAATTTGTATTTTTATATATCTATGTATTTTTTTTAAATTTTGTACGTTTACATTTATATTTTTTGTTTATAAATATAAGTATTTAAATAAATAAAAAATGAGTATGAAAGGTGGAGGGAAAAGTGACCAAAATATATGAAAAGTGAGAGAGAGTGAAAGAAAGTGATACAAAAAAACGTTGAAATGACACTAATGTAAATGGTGAGTAGGGATGACAAAAAAAACCACAACCGAAACCCGAACTTATTGGGGCGGGGCATGCTTATCGGGTTTTGGGGCCTTAATGGGGATTCTTATCGGGTTTGGGGCGGGGACGGGGCACACTATCCCCGCCCCGCCCCGAAACATATACATATACATATATATCTATATACCTAAAATATTGTGCTAGACGTACTAAATATAATTCTCTAATTTTTGTCAATTTTTAAAAAACTTGTAATAAAAACTTGTTTAGTATCATAATATTTTAAAAAAGTTATGATTTATTCCAATGCTTAATATTTATTAATGGATTCTCGATTTTTTAAATTATTCCGTAAAATCATATTGTTAATAGTATAAAAATAAGAATAAACGGGGAATGACACGAATATGATAGAGCATCCCACTCAAAAAAGACAACCCGATAATACCTCCATAAACCCGCCCCATTGCCATAACAAATGGTGAGGGGCATCGTGACCGCCCCCGTTGGTCTTATAACTTGACATCATAATCAAAACGCCATCTAAATGCTTCAAAAGACCACTCAAATATATAAACTTATCTTGACTAAAAGATTGACCAATGATATGCAAACGTTGAAACCACTTACGCACAAAGTTCTTTGCCCATAGTGTCCATATTTAAAAATTAAAACCACCAGTACCTTGTTTTCTTGATCACATGCCTACAAACAATGTCTCTATAAATATCTTTCTTTCACTTTCTAAATACAGTATACAACATTTACTACAATCCTTTACCTAATCACAAAACATGGAAGCTAGTCATGAAAATAACACAACCACTACACCGATCGAAACCTTGTCGTCCTCAAGCGGGACGCTAGGTGGTCACCTAGCACGCCGTTTAGTCCAGATTGGAGTAAACGACGTGTTCTCAGTTCCAGGTGACTTTAACTTGACTTTACTAGATTATTTGGTAGCTGAGCCTGGTCTTAACCTTGTGGGCTGCTGCAACGAGCTAAACGCTGGCTATGCTGCTGACGGGTATGCAAGAGCTAAGGGCGTTGGGGCGTGTGTTGTTACGTTCACTGTTGGTGGACTAAGTGTGATTAACGCGATCGCGGGTGCTTATAGTGAGAATTTGCCTGTGATATGTATTGCTGGTGGGCCCAACTCGAATGATTATGGGACTAATAGAATTCTTCATCATACCATCGGTTTGCCAGATTTTACTCAGGAGTTGCAGTGTTTTCGAACTGTTACTTGTGCTCAGGTACTTTGTTTGTTTACTTAATTATCAGTTTTTAGATTTTTTTTTCCTTACTTAATTATACTGACTTTGCTTTTAATATTACTTTTGATGATCCATTGAATCTGACATTTTGATCAATTAAAATCAGGGAATTCCTGAAAATAGACCAAGTGACCCTAATGCATATCACTTTCTACCCCTTTTTTTCAAAAGTGGCGACTCTTGTTTGGGGCAACCTTTGTCTACGTTTGACACGTGTCTTAGTCAACCGAATAAAAAAATAATTCACTTATCATATTTTGACACTTGTTGACTCATGGTTGGGTTGTACAAGTTGTCCAGTCGCCCGTCTATTTTAAACTTTCGTAAATTTAAGGTCTAGAAAGTGAGATGCACTAGAACAACCGGTCTACTTTCGAAATATGCCCTTAAAAATTAAAATTATGTTTACTTCGTGAGTTGACTAAAGGACTGATGTCTAGGACAATCTTTGATACTTTTTTTATTAAAAGTTCGTGAATTGAAGTTTGGATCTATACATGAAAAGAAGGAAATATTATAAGCTGTGTTTATAAACCGTTTTGGAAAACTTTTGTTATTGATGCAAATTCTGGTAATAAATGGTGTTTTGGTATAAATTTGGTTTGTGATAAAATCAACAGGTAGTTGTAACCAATTTGGAAGATGCACATGAACAAATCGACACTGCAATCTCGATAGCTTTGAAGGAAAGTAAACCAGTATTTATCAGTATAAGTTGTAACTTGCCTGGAATCCCTCATCCTACTTTCGGCAGGGAACCAGTGCCTTTCTTTTTGCCACCAATGTAAGTCGATCTTACAAATGATCAGGATTTATCAGTCTTTGTGTGTTCGATGTCGAATGTTTATAGATTATGTATCACATCTCCTGCAGATTGAGCAATCCGTTAGGACTCGAGGCAGCAGTGGAAGAGACAGCAAAGTTTCTAAACAAGGCCGTAAAACCGGTCATTGTAGCAGGCAGCAAATTGCGGGTTGCAAAGGCACAAAAGGCGTTTCTGGAATTTGCGGATGCTTCAGGATATCCAATAACTATAATGCCATCAGCTAAAGGACTTGTACCTGAGCACCACCCAAATTTTATTGGCACTTACTGGGGTGCAGTTAGCACCAGCTTTGTTGGGGAGATAGTAGAATCAGCCGACGCGTATATCTTTGTGGGGCCAATCTTTAATGATTATAGCTCGGTTGGTTACTCGTTGTTGATAAAGAAAGAAAAATCAATCATTGTGCAACCTAATCGCATCACCATTGGAAATGGATCTTCTTTGGGTTGGGTGTTTATGGCGGATTTCTTGAGTGCATTGGCTAAGAAGCTAAAGAAGAATAGCACGGCTTTGGAGAACTATCATCGGATATTTGTCCCGAGTGGTGTACCTCTGAAATGCGAGAAAGATGAACCCCTTAGGGTCAATATCCTCTTCAAGCATATTCAAGTATGATCTCTTTTTTGAGGAAAATCCATGATTTATCACCAATTATTTGGGTTCTTGACATTGAATATACTTATTTCTTTAACAGGATATGTTGACTGGAGAAAGTGCAGTAATTGCTGAGACAGGTGACTCGTGGTTCAACTGTCAAAAGCTTCGTCTCCCTGAAAATTGCGGGTAAGAAGGGCTACTTTTGGAGTTGAACATTTCCTCATATATGATTTTGGAATGCCAAACACCCCCTTATATGGTACACCACTAATGACTTATGCTTTGAACTTTGTCCAGTTATGAATTCCAAATGCAATATGGATCAATTGGTTGGTCTGTTGGTGCAACTCTTGGTTATGCTCAGGCAGCAAAAGACAAACGTGTGATTGCTTGTATTGGTGATGGTAGTTTCCAGGTTCGTCAAAACGCTACTGTTACATATTATTAAATGGCCTAGAAGTGTTTCTAAACTACCACCAAATGGCCTAATTTGTAAGGTCCTTGGTTTCCTCACAAGAGGTAAGGGTTCAAACCTCGCTAGGTGTGTACATTTGGGGGTGGCCAGGGAATGGTCAAAAACTGTCTCGGGATTAACCTGGTGAGACCGCGTGCATCTGAGTCAAAAAGGATCGCCCTCCCCGGGTAACCTGAATAGGAAAACCTCATCCGTTTAGCCTAGAAGTGTTTCTAAAAAATATTGAAAACCACATAGTTTCAGCAAATGAGCTATAACTTTCAAAACTAATTAGGCCTAGAATCTTGACCAACTGATGTTTTATTAACCAGGTAACAGCACAAGATATTTCAACCATGATTCGGTGCGGACAAAATACAATTATATTCTTAATCAACAATGGGGGTTATACCATTGAAGTAGAAATCCATGATGGTCCGTATAACGTCATCAAGAACTGGGACTACACCGGCCTAGTCAACGCTATCCACAATGGCGAAGGAAAATGTTGGACATCCAAGGTGAGAGCCCGATCTGTTGTTTCTGTATTTGATATATCTGATATATAATACTAAAGACTTTTAGATTCTAAAATATGTGGCTGTTTGTAATTGCTGTTATATTGAAATATTCATGAACATGCATTGTTTTTGGAACAGGTTCGAACAGAAGAGGAGTTGGTGGAAGCCATTGCCACAGCAACAGGAGCAGAGAAGGATTCACTATGCTTTATAGAAGTATTTGTGCACAAAGATGATACAAGCAAAGAGCTACTGGAGTGGGGTTCACGAGTTTCTGCTGCTAATAGCCGCCCTCCAAACCCACAATAGTCGTGCAACATAGGATCCTCAGGTATTAAGTTGTTTGCAAACATTCCACTCATCGCATCGGTGAGTATAGAAGATGGTTGCAGTTTTTATATCTATGAAGTTGTAATAAAACTTTCCAGTCTTGAACGTATAAATAATTGGATTGTACCATCCATTTTATATTCTTAGTTATTGCTCATCATGAGCTATGCTTTTAAACTGCAAGTTTTGAGTGTTTGGGTGAAGGCAATGTAATTGGCATTAGTATCTTATGATCTTAGGATCAACGTTTTCGATAATCTGTTTGAGAGTATTCCAAAGGCAAACACACCAGCTCCCCTCTCAACCCCAAGGACTAATTAATAAGCTATCATTTCAGCTCCCATGCATTTTACCAAGAGCACCCGGACCACAAGCTGCTATCAAGTAGAAACAATATGTGAGGCACTGAACATCAACCCTTGTTGTACTGCTAACTAGTTCAAATGTAGTTTAGTGAATTAGTGATTATCAATTCTGTTACCATTAAATATCGTTGACATAAGAAAGGCTTTTTATATTCCGAGTTGATTTGGGTCGTGTTGAAACTTAAAGCCTTGACATAAGATTTAGTGGGTCTTGCATTGTTGTTGAACTTATAATTGCGTCTCGTACCAACGTATGTGGCAAGCAAACTGATTTCAAGGAATCGTTGTATCATGATAAAAGCAAATACCTTATCAACATTATGAGATTCCCTAACAACATAACAATGCCAAACCGAGCAGCATCAAACGTCGACTCGAACACATGAAACTCGAAACCAAAGAAAACAGCAACAAACATCAGCGTCATCATCATTCCTCTTCTTCGAATCTGCCAAACATGTAACAAAAGGAACCGTACGGGAAGAAGTTCCCTGTCCTTTAAAGTACTTTCGGCACTCCATAAGTTGCTCGAGTCTCCAAGCCTAAGCACCCAGGATTTTTTTTTTTTTTGGAACAGCCAAGAATTTATTAAGACAAACCCTCAAAAAGAGGAGAGAAAATACAAGCCTAAACAGATCTCCAAGAAGGATTTCTGATTAAGAAAAAAAGATATACATGCACCACCTATATTACCAAAGCTACACCATAAGAGGGGCGATGAAGTATGGATTTGACACCCATGTATTCCAACTAATGGGTAGTTTAAGCCCTCGGTTAGAAATCCAAAGAAGCGAAAGAGATTGGATTTTAACAAAAATGTCTTCCCTACGAATTCCATGTGAGGATTCCGAATCAGAATGAACAATTCTATTTCGCCAACTCCAAATTTCTCGTATTAGAACATAGAGAGTAGCTTGGAAGACTATACTTAACGACTTCGAGATTGGCGGAGAATAACCTAATAAAGCTGAGATCGACACTATGTTGGGAGGAGACTCAATGCGCCACCAATTCCAAAATTTACACCATAATTGAGAAGTATAAGGACAAGTCAACAAACAGTGGTGTAGAGATTCCTCATCCGAATCACATAAGGCGCAAAGAGAAGAGGCTAAAGACAAACCTCGATTTAAAAGCTTCACACGGGTCGGGAGTCTGTCATTGATTGCTCTCCAAATACATATATTAACTTTCCGAGGGACAAGAGAATTCCAACAAATCTTATGAGACATGTTGTTTGTACCGAGAGTTAAGTTGTCTATGAGCATGGATAATCTTTTAACCGAGAACCTCCCACTAGTGTCAAGAGACCACTTCCAACCATCTTGATTCCCAGAAGAGAGAACCAGATTTCCAATAGAATGTATTAAATCATTTACATCGTCGAGAGCTCTACCACGTGGAGTGCGACGCCAATCCCAGTTTCCACCCCAAACATCATTAACCAACACCCATCTTTCACTAATGCGACAATGTTTGTAATTTTCAAGGGCGTAAAGACGTGGAAATAGGTCTCTAAGAGGCTGCCCTGAATCTGTCCAAATATCTTCCCAAAATAAGGTATCTTCACCACTTTTGACCTTTCTTACAAATGATTTTCTAAAAGGGACACCAATGGAATCGATAGACAAAGACGAGCTAATTATATTTTCCCACACACTTTTTTGAAGGCCCGAGCCAATCCTAGAATTAAAACCACCATCAGTACCGTAAAAATTGGTAATGACCTTGCACCAAAGGGCATTATTGTCGTTAAAGAATCTCCACCACCATTTTCCAAGAAGACCCAAGTTCTTTGCTTTAAGACTACCAATACCCAATCCACCCGAATCAATACTTTGGAGAATACTTTCCCATTTAACCCATGATATGCGTTTTTCATCATCTTTAAACCCCCAAAAAAATCGCCTTCTGATGGATTCTAATTGCTTCAAAACTAGTGAGGGAGCTCTAAAAATTGAAAGATAATAAAGAGGTAAGCTACCAAGAACAGCTTTAGTTAAAGTGAGACGCCCACCTATCGAAAGTAGACGAGCTTTCCACGATGAAAGTCTTGAAGATATACGATCTATCACCCCCACCCAATTCGCCTTTCTTGTCATGTTTCTACCGACCGGTAAACGTAGAAAGGTAGAGAATCATGAGAGCAATTAATAGAACTCGCTACACTAATCACTTCAGATGTTTCAACCCCAATGCCATAGAGTCTACTTTTAGCGAGGTTTACTTTTAGCCCGGATGCTTCTTGAAACCAACTGAGAATTCTAACTAGATTTTTTGCATTGCGAGATGACCATTCTCCAAGGAATAGAGCGTCATCAGCATATTGTAAAAGCGAGACGTTTGAACCATCGTTAGATAGAGACAACCCATTAAAGAGACCCAATTCACAAGCATCAAGGATCGATACTTGGAGCGCCTCTGCCACAATGATAAACAAGAGAGGAGACAGGGGGTCACCTTGTCGAAGCCCTCTTTCCATACGAAACCCATTTGTTGGCGAACCATTAACCAAGACTGAAACAGTGCTCGAGTTCAGGCAACCTTTAATCCATTTACACCATTTAACGCCAAAGCCCATTTGCTGCATAATATCAATAAGAAAACCCCAGTTTACACTGTCAAAGGCTTTCTCAAAGTCAACTTTAAAAAGGAGCAATTTGAGTTTTATTTTCTCAGCAAAATTTACAATTTCGTTTGCAATTAGAGCACCATCAAGAATTTGCCTACCTGATAAAAATGCAGTTTGGTTTGGGGAGATTACAGCCCCTATAACCTTTGCCAACCGAGACGCCAACACCTTTGCAATAACTTTATAAATGCAACCAATTAGGCTTATAGGACGGAAATCTGAAATATTTATCGGATCATCTACTTTTGGCACAAGCGTGATGAAAGATGGATTCACCCCGTTAGCAAGATTCCCGGTCACTTCGAAGTGGGACAAACACTTGAAAAAATCCCACTTCAAGATCTCCCAGTATCTTTTAAAAAAGTTGAAATTAAGACCGTCCGGCCCAGGAGACTTAGAGCCTGAGCAGTCTTCAACAACCATTTTTAGTTCTTCCATGGAGAATGAAGATTCCAAGAAAACATTATCAGCTTCGGAAATCTTGCGAAATCTCAAACTTCTAAGAGTGGGTCTGTCCAACCGCGGTTCTTTAAACCGGTCCTTAAAGTGAGTGAAAACTGCTTCTTTAATATCCGTAGGATTGTTCGACCAAACTCCATTGCATACCAGACCGTTGATCATATTCTTTCTCGACTTGTTTTTTATAGAAGCATGAAAATATCGCGAATTCTCATCACCTTCGATAGCCCACTTGATTCTACTTTTTTGTCTCAAAACATAATTATGTTCTTGTTCTAGTTGTTGAATTTTCGCGACAGCCTCATCCCTCTCGTTAACATCAGAAGCAAGAAGCATCCCTCGTTCAGCTTTTAGGTCCCAAGCAACCAACTGGTCTTTTAATTTTTCTAGATTCCCAAAATCTTTCAACCTTTTTTCTTTACTCCACTCTCTAATAACAGCTTTGAGGTTCTTGATTTTATTTTTTAATCTAATGTCATTACTACCATTGTAAGTTCCTGTACACCACGAAGAACTAACCAAATCATCAAAACCTTCACACTGGAACCAAAAATCAAACACTCTAAAAGGACACGGCCCAAAATCACGATGGCATTCTTTCAATAAAATAGGGCTGTGGTCAGAAATTGAGCGACACAAAGCTGTAACAGTTGTATCTGGCCAGTGAAAAATAAAATTTTGTGAGACTAAAAAACGATCTAATTTGCTCAATTTGTCGCCATGTTTGCTAAATCTAGTGAAACGTCTTGCACCCATTTGGAATTCCTGAAGGCCATTACTTGCAATAAAATCATTAAAGGCGGATGCTTCCCTAGAACTAAAAGAAGAGCCAACACGCTCGTAACTAAAACGAACAGCATTAAAATCACCAAATAAGATCCATACCCCTTGTCTTGCGCCAATGAGCTCTGTAAGTTGGTTCCACAGATTTTCTTTAAGCGATTCGGACTGGGGACCATAAATGTTGACAATACAAACACATTCATCAATCCCGCTCCATTTTCCAAAAACACCAGAGAAAGAATTACCAACGAGGGCTCCTTCCTTGGAAAATATACGTGAATCCCAAAGTAAGAGAGTACCACCAGATGCTCCTACCGAGCCACCAAAAACAAAATCAGCGGAGCCGGAACCCCACAAACGTCGAACCATCGTCAAGTCTATGTGCTCCATTTTTGTCTCTTGAATACCCACAACAGAAAGTTTCTCTTGATGAATGATATTTCGAACCCAATTTTGCTTGGAGATCATACCAAGCCCGTTACAATTTATGGAGAGAATATTCATTAGCACAAATGCAACACCAATAGGAGAGGGAGAGATTAAGATAATCCCTCGAACTCCCCTTTTTCACCATTATCCTTAACACCCATAGAATACCCAAGCTTCTTACCAATTTCATCTCTAATCGCCGACTCAGATGAACAACTGCTTGTAGATAAGCTTTTAGAAGATCGATTTGCATACGGATTACCAATCACCAACCCTTTAGAGACCTTATCTTTATGGTTGACTTTGATTTTTGCCCCCTTCTGTTTAGCAGAATTCAACATCCAATTAAAGCTAAGTTTTCCGCCAACATATTTAGTATAAGGGGAACATGCTACATGGCCCATTTTAGTAGGCCCAGGTTTGATTGTATCAGCTTGAGCCCCATCTTTAGTGTTACTGATATTAACCTCCTTTAGCCCAAATTCATCAGGCCCATTACCAAGAAAACTATCTGTGACAGGCCCGTTATTACTATCTATCGAGGTAACAGGAATATGCTTTTTAAGGCCCCTCAAAACTGACATATCCTTGGAGTTGTTACCCACGTTTTCATCAGCTATAGGGGGATTCGCCGTCCTACCATCTCTTTCTTGTAGAGATGGTAATAGTACAGTCACCTCGAAAGTGTCATCTACAGGAAGCGAGGATTCAACTTTCGATGATGATGATTCACCGGAACTTTCTAACCCTTTTCCAACCAGAACTTTATCCGCTGCCATTCCACCGTCGACGGACACGGGAATGTTAGAAGACTCGTCACCACAATTATCTTCATCTTCTGAATCTCCATCCATAAGTGGTATATAGTTTTCTTGATCTAAATCAACGTAGTAATCTTCCTCACCATTTTCTCTCTCACTATCAGAAGGCTCTGTCATATAGCTCCGATTAACATCAACAATAACTGGTTTCGAAAGGTTTTCCGTAATTTTTATTTGAAACATTTTCTTCTTCAACCTCGCATTAACCGTAAGGTTCAATGATTGCATAATATTGGTCAAGAGAGGAACATTAATACTACTCAACTTAAAGGATGTTAGATTCATATTGTCCACCTCCAAAATCTTCCCATAATCCTTAGTAATAGACTCTAGAGATTCAATGCTCCAGGCATGAGTTGGGACCCCCTCTATGTTTAGCCAAATGAGTCTTTCAGTTTGATCTAATTCCTCACACCAAAACTGGACATCTTCCATCCAATTTAACAAAACATCTTTATTGTTTTCCATCACAGCAATGGCAGCCGATTGCGAAGGCCATTCCAACAGAATTGACAATCCACCAATGTAGTGAACTGAACATTCTCCCATTCCATCAGCCAAGAGCAAGCTGCTGATGTTCTGCAAAATCTGAAAGCTTTTAACTTTGCCAATGAAGCATGTTTTTAAACGATCACATAGGGTCTGGTTTGGAACGAGCTCTATCATTCTTTGTTTCACAATATCTTCTGGGTTGTCTCTAGAATGATGAATATCCCCAAAAACAGCTTGAGCAAATGAACGCCCATCCAAGGGCCTACACATGGGGTTGAAATTCATTGGACGAGGCTTATGATCTTTGCCGGCTGCTGATTCATTTCTCCCCCCACTACTTCCTTTCTGGAACTTGGCCACGTTAATGATAATCCTTGTGTAACCTATGTAGATACCTGCTAGTTTCTTTTCAAATGTTGTTGGGTTGTGTACATTCTTGAACCGAACAAAACCAAACCGTGTTCCAGCTTTGGTTCTTTTATTTGCGAGATACAAATCAACAATATCCCCGTACTTCTCGAACATTCTCCATAACGCCTTTGTATCCCACTGCTCCGGAAATCTTGTAAAGAAAAAAGTTGTTGCAGTTTCTCGCAGTACCCTGTTAAGATCCGTAACTCTCCTCCCATTAGTTGTCGACTGAGTGGTGGATGTACGTGTAGTGCCATTGCTCTTCTCCTTGAATCTTCTTCTACGTTGCACCTGGATCCATTCTCCATCTTGTGATTGATGATTGTTTCCATCTTGTGTATGATTATTTTCTCTCTCCATATTATTTTCTCTAGATTGTAAGCTGTAATACCAATCTTTTACTGTAACACTTTTAAATGGTGTTAATTGAAACCAATCTTCTTCTACGGTTTACATATTTTTATGGCCGAGTTATAAACGTAATTGAAATTCACGTTATTCGATCCGCCTCCTTGATGAAGCACCCAGGATTAATACAGTTCTACACACATAATCGATAAGTAGCAACCACTAGCGATTACAACACAATGGCCGTAGCAAAAAACCAAGAGCAGAAGCAAAACGAATGAGTGAATATAGTGTTTTTCTATGTCATTCTTCGTGCACTCACTTGTTATCTTTGTATAGCATGTATTTTAAATAGGTAACTGATCCCACTCCCTGAATATAAAGAGATGGTGGAGGAGGTTAGTAGTTTGATATCAAGCTAAGAGCGCTCGGAGTAATAACATGTTATAAAAGCAACACCACTGTCACGTCAGCACCACATCATTTTAACACCAAATAACTTAACAACAAAAACACCAGAAACTCATAACACCCAATAAAATCACTTTTTACAAATTTACAAATTCTACCCTTAACAAATTCATTTATTAAACACTCAAACATTTCATTAATAAAACTAAGCATTACATTACGAAATAAAAACATTACAATTAAAAAAAAGAAAAAAACTACGAAATGAAACATACGAAATAAACTACGCAATGAAACATACGAAAAAAAAAAAAAAAAAAAAAAAAAAAAAAAAAAAAAGAACTAGTCACTTGGCGGATTTTGCAACCTATATTTAGCTTTGATTCTTTGTTTTTCCATTTTGATAAAATACGCGTCTTCCGGATCGATTTCACTCATTTTCATACCGAGAAATTTAAATTCTTTCAAACGCGTAGCCTTCTCATCTTTCACTCTAGCCGCCTCGTACGCCGCTTGGGCCGCTTCCCGTCTAAGTCGAAGCTCGGTTGTCATAGATTCCAAGTTGCTTGACGCACTTCCACCGGTGCTAGTCGATGTATCGGACTTTTGTTTTTTCCAGGTGCGTGCTTTCTCGGCCGGACGTGGTCATGCATCATGACCGAATAGCTCTTCGTTGCTTTGACCGGGGACCTCTCCGGTTAAATCAATCGGTTCCGGCGCATCCCATTTTTGAAATGCCCTCAAAATCAACCACGTATCCTCTTGACCAAACGAAACACCTTTGTGCTTGTCACGATAGAATTGTCTAGCATGCCTCATATCATCCATTTCACCTTCACCACTTTTTGTCAAACGTTTAGCACGTTTGTAAGCCGCTTCGAACTTTTGGCAATTAGCCTTCAACGTATGCCACTTGCTTGATAGCATATCTTTGTTACGATTTTGGTAAATTTTCCTATTGAACTCATTCATAACCCGATACCAAAACGTGTTAGCCTTTTAAGAAACTCCAACATTACTATCCTCGGAAACGGCCACCCAACACACGTCAAGTAAAGATTCTTCTTCCGATGTCCAACATAATGTAGTATTGCTCACGTCGGGATTTCTTTCATCATACACTTGTGAGGATTGGGTTTCTTGGTTTTTTTTTACATCCGTTTACCTCCACGTTTATGTTTTCGTGGAGACGTAGCTTCGGGATCCACGGGCGCCGTTTGTGAGGATTGGGTTTGTGGTGTTGGCGGTGTATGTTGCTCGGTTTTGGTTAGTGAGAAATTTTGTTGCCACATTAACATAAATTGTTGTTGTTATTCGGGTGTCAAATTAAGTGGGCTAGGAGTTGATGAAGATACTGCATTGTTCGAGTTAGGATTTCCAAAACCCATCATCAAGTTCATAAAACTTTTATCGGCACGTCCCGACATTTTCTTGGATCGATTTTTTTTTTTTTTTTTTTTTTTTTTTTTTTTTTTTTTTTTTTTGTGAGTATATGTTGTATGTATATGTTAGTATTTATAAGAGTGTTGAAACTTTTTTTTTTTTTTTTTTTTTTTTTTTTTTTTTTTTTTTTTTTAAAACCGTTACACACCAACGGTTATGTATATCTCAGATCATTTAATTTTTTTTTATAGCCGTTACCCACCCATCCTCAAACGGTAACATTTTTAATGCAAGGGGGCATTTTTGAAACTGAATTGTTATACACTAACGCACATTAATATACTAACGCAAATGGAAACGCAACATGCCCTGGAAATAGTCATAACGGCATAACGCCGTTGATTAGTGTCCAAATCAGCAAAAATGCCGTGATGGCGTTACCATTCCCAGGCCTCTAAGGGTGTGTTTCATTAAGATGTTTTATGTCTGAATCTGACAACCACATCTTACCAGTAAGAGGTGGCTAGAAAGTTTAAATCTGAACGAAATAATGTTTTTTGTTTTTGTATAAAACTTTTTATTGTAAATAAAACATACAATAGTTAATAAACCATCAAATATATTATATTAATGCGAGTCTTCAATCTCTTATCGAGTAAGAGACAGTAAGACAAGTCTCCCACCTCTTACTGAGTAAGATGTTATATGTATAACTGGGTCCGACTCAAAAAAAAAAAAAAAAAAAAAAAAAAAAAAAAAAAAAAAAAAAAACGTCTGTCCTTCAAAAAAAATAAAAAAATAAATAAATAAATAAATAAATCCTTATACAAGTGCTACTTCAACTTGAACTAATAGCTATATGATAAATACAATCACTTGCAGCTTCAAGAGTTTGTACTTTTTGCTTCATAACTCATATAAGTGGCCAAACTTGCCAACATCAACTTAATTAGATTTTCCGTTGACTCCCAACAATCGTTCCCTCAAGACTTCAGTTGTGAAAACCAAATTACTGATGAAGTAAAGTAACATACTGCAACAAAACTATCCATGCCACCTTTAAAAAGTATCTGGTCAAATGACAAAAATAACTAGTATAACCCCATGCAAACAGTTTATGCCTCATACTATGCTAAGCCAGCCGATGTCTTGTTTATGGTTTATTTATGCCTCTACATGTGAGAAACAGTATATATTTTGAGTTAGTGATATTGAGTATAAGAGTTGAGATCCATGAAGAGCTCATACATGCCATAGAACTTATCAACCAATCATAGCCGCCCATTTATATTTTTCATTTTTTTTAAAAACAACATATATTGCAAACGATAAATCTTTAAGCTACAAAAAAATACCATCGCGACGAGAATTAAATCATATATGATTCGTAAAAGTCACATATGATTTGATTTTTACAAATCACATATGATTCTTACGAATCATATATAATTTGTAAAAATCATATATGATTCGTAAAAATCACATATGATTTGATTTTAACGAATCACATATGATTTTTACAAATCATATATGATTTTCTCTGGGCGGAAATTTTGAAAGAAAAAAAAGTTCGTCGAAAAAAAAAGTTCGTCGAAAGTATATAACAATGTATATCTATAGAAAGATGATTTAATTCTCGTCGCTGATGGTATTTTTTTTCGCGTAACGATTTACGGTTTGCGAGATATTTAATTTTTAAAAAAATGGTGAAAGTTTATTTTTTTTTTTTATTTTGATATATATATATATATAGTGTTTAAGATTGCTTGATTGGTTCTTTGATAAAACTTGGTTCTATACGGATCTTTTGGTTCGAGTATAAATGACTTCTGAATTGTGATATGTTGCGACTTGCCGTGGGTGGAAATGGGTCATATTGTAGTTATGTTAAAATGGGTTGTATTTCGTTGGTATTATTTTTATAAGGAAATTACTAAATATCTCTCAAATATATTTTATAAATAAAATTTGTTATATAAAAAATTATAACTAGCTAAAAGTATCGAATAATTTTCGTAACATGTACATAGTTCAACTGGGTTTTTGTAAAAAAAAGTAAAATAATAATAAATGTCCCGTCCTGTTCAAACTTGCTACTATTCATTACAAGATGGTAAATGTGTTTGTAGTAATGGGTCGTCCTGATTGGACCAAATGTGTGGTATTGGATTTTGATGGACTGATAGGACTCGCAGTGGATTAAAAATTGGGTGTAATTGGTTGAAACTTTAAATGGGTCGTATTCGGTTATATTTGGTATTATTATTAGGGTTTTGTTAATCACAACTCATGAGGTTGTGTTTAAACATACCTTAATTAAAATTTTTGCATTAATTGAACACTAAACATTCCATATTTAATATCACATTCTTTGTTTAAAATGAAAAAATATGCATAATTATAGAATATCCTACTTCATTTAATGCAAAATTTTAATTTAATGTATGTTTAAACACAACCTCATGAGTTGTGGTTAATAAAACCCTATTATTATTATTATTATTATTATTATTATTATTATTTTTTTTTTTTTAAACATCACTTTATTGAGAAACAAAAAGGATTTTACAAGAAATTAGTGGGGAGTCGAGATACTAACTGAGCCCCCACACCTCTAGCTACAGCAAAACCAATCCTACTAAAAATATGTGGAGCAGCACGTGCTCCAATGTCTTGGGTCATAGAGAATCGTCTAATGCGCTTTAATAAGGTCACTGCATCCTTTTCAAGTTCTCCAAAAGAAGAGAATGAAAAGGGGAG
Source organism: Artemisia argyi (assembly GCA_030686995.1). Lineage (NCBI taxonomy): Eukaryota > Viridiplantae > Streptophyta > Magnoliopsida > Asterales > Asteraceae > Artemisia > Artemisia argyi. The sequence continues at coordinate 84,318,049 of CM060681.1, read as the reverse complement.
GAACCCATATCTGATGTCAGCACATTTAGCGGCGTACTTGACACGTTTACGTTGTGCAGCTTCAATAACCGCCCGACCGGGCGTAAAATCAACCAGACACGAACGCGTCAAAGGTGACGATCCTGTAAGATCAACACAAACATTTGGTTGAAATGTTTTCATACTTACATATATTATTATTATTATTATTATTATTATTATTATTATTATTATTATTATTATTATTATTATTTTGAAAACGGTTATATTTGGTTGAAATGGTATTTTTTTCGTTTACATACTTACATATATGTGGAGTAGTAAATATCACAATTTGTGATAAGCGTAAACAAAGTTCAAAACAACAATAAGTTTTTACAAAACTTTTAAAAATTCAATAAGATAGGTAACGTTCGTGGATAAAAAAGTTGTAAATAATTTTTTTCTAGAAGTGTATATTTTTTTATGATAAAAAGCGTTTCAGACATCAAAATTTTATAAATCGACATTTTGTGCATCAAAATTTTATTTATGCATGCAACTTTTTCTTTGAATATTTGCATCAAATTTTTTTTTTGCACAGCATATAAAAAATTTAAAATTTTGTGCATCAATTTTATATTTTATGCATTAAAATTGTATTTTTAGTGCATCGAAAAAACCTTACAAAAAATCAAAATTACAAAAACTTCATTAACATTTTTTTTATCCACCAAGATTTTGTATTTTGTGTATTTCATAATTTTTTGAGAGTTTTTATTTTTTCAAGTCTTTTTACATTTCTCACAAATATTTGTCTTTTTATTTGATCTCTTCAGTATATACGTATATACGTGTGGTTATTAAATGTTAACATGTGTTTTATACTCGTAAGTATGTCAGTTGCAAGAAAATCTGGAAGAGAGTTACACAAGCAGAAATATCTCGAAGCAGCTCAAAAGTCAAAAGAATGAATTGGAGGAGCAGACGTTACCTAGTGAAATGGCCCTAAAATTAATTGTAACGACAAGATGCTTGGAAGCTGCAATGAATAGAGATTGACAAATCTTAAGGAGTTCAAAAATATCTATGACGTTCAAATTTTACATTATATTGATCTGAATGAGCGAAAGTAAAAGTTGGTGTAACTTGACTGTTATCTTTGATGCTCAACAACGATAAAAGAGTTTACATGAACCTTTTCAGATGACGACAAATATTTGCAATTTTACATAATTAGATCGCAAAATTTATGCTCAAAATAATAAAAATAAAATTCTATGGGCTAACTTTTAAAAAATTTGAGTGTATTTAGCCTCTCTTCTTTTTTGAAATTGGCGTACATGAAAGTTAAATAAGCATTAACGGGAATATATTTTTTTTTTCAATTGAAGAATATTGTAATTGTTTAAAAAAAAAGTTATAATTATAATGTATTTAATTATTTAAATATAAATGAGGTGTTAGGTTTGGAGAATTTTTTTTTTGTCTTTTCCAGAACAATTTGTATAACAGGAGCCCGTTTGACCGGTGCCCGTTTAAGTTTGTAATATTTGGGACCGAGCCCGTTTAATTGAACCTATATCCCAAGCCCGCCTGGCCGGCCCGTTTTGCCACCAAGAGTTATGACGATGTTGTCATATTTTCAAGGTCGTGATATGTGAAAACAATTTACGCAAACAAATGAACAATATGAAAGAGGACTACAAGGTTCATACCTTACATTTGAACACATTTAACCCAACCGAATGGTCCATTACTTGCGATGATTTGCATATTAAACATTATGTGGCCGTCCCTAATTAATAGTATGTTTTGGGAACTTTGATAACCAAGTGATCTATTACTGAGCTCAAGCCAAGTTCATACAAAGCTAAGCCGTATCCGAAGTAATGGTATGACATATCTTCTACAAAAGAGTCGAACTTGTAAGCTAGGCTGAAAGCTGAATTTATTTTATTATTACTAAACACATACAAGAAAACGTTATCTTAACGTATGTTTCTATTTCAACCTTTTGGTGCGACTCTTTCTATTGCCTACATTTCCTCACCAATTTTGCCCTTAAGTTTGACATCATCACATCAATGTGACTCAAGTAAAAGATGACACCTTACTAGTTCCAGTCTCAAACTGAGCTATCATTACCTACCACAGGAGCTTTATCATATAAAGATGCCACCTTACTATCTGGTGATATTATTTGAGAATAATGTATGACGTATTTCATTCTAGGAAGATCTGAAAGAAAAATATCAGTTTGGAACAAATAATGGATTTTCTTTTATGTTCAGCATAGAATCATTCCAAAAGTTCTATGCTGTTGTGAATGCTTTACTTATAGGATTTTTGAAATAAAAATCTAGCACTTTTATGGTGTTAAATGACTTTTTTTAGTTTAATATATGATGGTGTACCACAACTATGGTTGGAGCCTAGCCTTCGAGTAGTACACTTACACGCTCAGCATGTTTATTGGCGCAAAACGTACTAGGCTACCATAAGAGAATCCGCCAATACACAAGGAGCTTATCTCATGGAGCCTTACCCTCCGAATAGATCTAGGTTCCGAACAAAAAGAAACATAGAATATTGCGTGGACGTTACCACTCGGAGCCTTCCTATTGGCCAGAATGAATGTGCTCCCCTCTAATTAATTCGGTTAAAAAATGCACCCTTAACCTACGAAATAATTTTAAAAACAACTCTAAAGTTTGTTTAAACCACATAGGCTAAATACGTACACTTCTATAAAAGTTTGAATTATATATAAATAATTGATGTTGTGATAAATTTTATAATCCATGCAAAAAATAGTACGGCAATGAAATGATATAAGAATAAGTTCAATTCTATAACCGAAAGTTTAGCTATAATATTAGCAATACTCTTATTAAAGTTACTTACGCAAACCAAAAAACTATGCCGTAATATGCAAAAACAAACTCTCTAAAAGCTATGCAAAACTCATACGAAAATAAAATTTTGTCAAACAAAAAATGCATATATCATAAGAGAAAGCCCCGCCACAACGCGCGTGTGCTATTTCCTCGTTGATTTACATGTATAAAAAAAGAAACATTAAGTCATTAAGTTAAAATTTACATTCAATTAAACTAGTTCATAATTTGGTATGTTTAATTCATGTGTATATTAATGTAGTTTTCAACTTAAAATGAAAGTTTAAGTTTAGTTAATACTCGTTTTGTCTCAATTTATTTGTCTTGACTCTCTAAAATATATATATTTTTTTCCTTTCAATTTGATTTTATTTTGTTTGCATTATATAATAATACTTAATGAAAATTTTACATAATAATAATGATAATGATCAAGGTTGTAAAAATCGCTAGGCGCTAGTGAGGCGGTCGGGTAGGGCCTAGCGATTAATCGATTAGGCGGGGATTAATCGGATTGAAATTTTTATGCACAAAATTGTAATTTTAGATATTATATTATATTATATGTATTAGATAAGCATAATGCATCAAAGTTCAAATATTTTAAGTGTTCAAATATACAGGGGCGAAGCTTGGAAATTTCGAGTGGGGGGTCGGGATCTAAATTTTTTTTTTCCTAACACTATGGGGGGTCGAAACCGAATTAAATTGGGGGGGCGAAACTGAAAATACCGAAATTTTTCTACACGAAAACTATATACCCCTACATCGCAAAAAAAAATTCGGGGGGTCGGCCGCCCCCCCCCCCCCCCCCCCCCCCGGCCCCTTAGAAGCTGCGCCCCTGCAAATATAGACATAATACATAATTTCTTGAAAGTTCAAAGTCAAACATAGATATTACTTTGTTTGTTGACTATTTTTAAGCGATCTTTGACTGAATTTGTCCGATTAATCGGTTTGTTGACCGATTCTTAAGTGATTTTGGCTGATTTTTAAGCGATTTTGTTGACCATTTTTAAGCGATTTTGTTCGATTAGACCGATTTTCTCTGATTAATCGGTTTGTTGACCGATTTTTAAACGATCTTTGACCAAAGCGATTAAATAGGTCGATTATGATAAATCAAGGCGCTTAGTGAGAGATCAGCGATTATGCAGGGATTAATCGGCCACCTGGACCGATGTTTACAACAGAGATAATGATAATAATAATAATAATAATAATAATAATAATAATAATAATAATAATAATAATAATAATAATAATAACATTTAAAACGCAATCTATTCATATATTTGCATCAAATATTATACTCCGTGTAACATAAAAAAAATAGTTAAGCTCAAAGTTGAAAAAAATAAATAAATAAATAAATAAATAAACTTTAAAAGATCAAAACCGAACAAATAAATTGAGACGAAGGTAGTAACATTTAACGTATATCCATTCGTTACACAAACCTTTTATAAATTTTAGATTATACAGTAAAACCTTTATAAATTAATAATGTTAGGATCGGGATATTTTATTAAGTTAGCAGGATATTTTATTACGTCGATAAATTAATAATTTATTAATTTAAGAGATAATTCCAAAAATGCCATTGACGCCCAATTGATTTGCTTTTTTGACCTTTGATTAGAAAGTTCTCAAACTACCCTTTGGGCAACCGGGCAACTCTAATGTAGCCAACCATGAGACGCCAAGTGTCTGAAATTTTGGGCAACTTTTATATTTTCTGGGCAACTTGTGTATTTTTTTTGGGCAACTTATAACACTTGGCGTCCCATGATTGGCGACTCTAAAGTTGCCCGGTTGCCCAAAGGCTAGTTTGGGAACTTTCTGATCTAAGGTCAAAAAAGCAAATTAATTGGGCGCCAAGGGCATTTTTGGAATCATCTCTTAATTTAAAGAGGTTTTAAGTATAACATTTACATTTCTAAGTCCAATATACTAGTTGAGGCGCTTCATTTTGAATACAATTATTTTGGTGCTTACTATCCCCACCATCCATCTAGTTTGATATAATAGTGGGGATTAACCTAATATTTAATATGTAAACTTAAGTCCATTTATTTATTTATTTATTCCTTTTTTTTGTCTTTTTGTCTTTCTTATTTATACACATTTAAAATATATATATATATATATATATATATATATATATATATATATATATATATATATATATATATATATATAGGTTTGGGTTAAAATAAAAAGTGTGTTATAATAAAAAGTGTAGGAAGCCTTCTCAGCCCGCCACCTGTCCCAATTACCCCGCCCCTAATTTTTATACCTACAAGGGTATTTTCGTCCTTTACAACCAACCCTTTATAAACCTTTCATCTTCATTATCCATTCTTCCTGGATCTCACTTTTCATCCTGCCAGCATCATTACTTTTCCCTCCATCACCAATATCTTCCCCACCGTTCTCCGCCGCTTTCCCCACCGCTCACCACCACCTTCCTCATCGTTAACTGCAATCGATCAATCTTTAATCATCAATCGATAACCACCATTCATCAATATCTAATAACTAAACTAATTCAACATTTTGATTTTGTAAGCCTAATTCTACATCGGTTTTGAAGATGTTGATTCTATCATCAAACCATAATGATTGTCGTTCATCCACATTTAATGATAGTAAGAACCTATTTCAAGGTCATTTTCTTTTTTTCTTCAGTTTTGTTGATTATTTCAAAGGCGTTTGCTTTTTTATGTTATGTTGCTTTTAGTAGTTTTTTGTGTTGTTATTGATCTGGTTATGTAATATTTGAAGTTTGATCAACACTATATCATATTTCTTTTTGAACGTGAAACAAAATTGAGAAAAAAATAGATACAAAACATGTTTTCGAAAGTTGCACACAAGATGTTTGTTAAAATGTATATCTGATATTTTATAACTGTGATGCACTGATTTTACACTATGATGCATCAACTATTATGCTTTAATTTTTTTGGTTAATTTTTAGGGGAAAAGGCTTATATGTGTAGTTATATGTATGGTGAATGGGAATAGAAATGTTGATATAGTAGGTTTTTGGTTGTGGTTTCTTATTGTTCAATTAAAGTTAATAGATTTTGGTTATCATGTGAATATGTGAATGATCTTATGCCTTTGTTAGTATTACGAACTAGAGATATTGTGGGTTGGTGACGGATGAGTGATTGCAACGTTGCCATTGCTTTTGCTTAGCTGGTTAGTATTTACCAATATAACCTCGGAGTATTGAGTTTAAATCGCAAGTCTATCTAGAGTGAATTACTAATCGCAAGTTTGTGATGCAGTTGATTTAAAACATTGTTGCAGTAGGTGAATAAGGCTCCATTTGTGTTTTGTCAATTTTTAGTTCAGTTGTGCTTGATATAACATAGTGATGCAGCTTATTTAACACATTCATGCACTAACAATACGTATGTTTAAACTGCTAGTATCTTCTCACTTTTGTTTATTATTACTATATTTTTTTTGTGCTGCACTTTGATATCGTGCAAGAGTTGACTATAAGGGTATTTTTTTATAAGTTGATAGTATAATACTTAATGGACTATGATGCAGTTGATTATAAAAGTTGATCGTTTAGTTCATACCTATAATGCATTGTTTGTTACAAGTTGATGTAGTTGATTTATTCTTGTTATTCAGTAGTAACAATAAAACTTTATTTTTTGCAGATTGGGTCTGTTATAAAACTTTATTTTTTGCAGATGTATATGTGATATAGTGTGGACCGATTAGACTTTGTCTGCAGAATTTAAAAGAGTGGTAATCTATGATCATTGAATTTGAACTTGATGACTACAAGCGGTTAAAAGATATGTTTGAGATGAGGGAAAGATTGATCCCATCATACCTACCTGACGAGCATATGGCACGCCTCATGCCCTAGAATTATTGATGCATCAGATTTGAGCTAGCAGAGTGAAGTTTTTGTACATTGTGATGCAATATATGTATGCATTATGATGCACTAGATTTGTACATTTTCATATAGTAGATTTATAACATTATGATATAATAAACATATTCATTGTGATGTAGTAGATCTATACATTGTGATGCAGTATATTTATAACATTGTGATGCAGTAGATATAAACATTGTAATGCAATAGATGTATAACAATGAATTACAGTAGATATATACATTTTTGTACTCTGTAGATATTAAAGCATTACTTACATGACAAGTTTTCAGTTATAAAACGTATAGAATTTATTAACAAAAATCAATCCAACAGTATCTAAGTGTTCATTAAATATTTTTATAATTTAAGTCAATATATACAATGTCATGCACCAGATTTTTGCACTGAGATGCACCTGATATATACATTATGTTGCACCAGTTGTATACACTATGATGCATGAGTTGTATACTTTCATGCACTAGAATTTTAAGTGCATCAGAGTTAACAATACAGTGCATCACAGTGGAAAATTTAGTGAATCACAGTTTATAATATATTGCATATACGTTCATTCAGAATCAGCAGTAATCAAAATTACTTAATATTAAACAAACATTATGCTCATTAAGAGGTACAATACTTGGTATTAAGCATTCAGTAATCCAAAGTATTACAACTAAAAATTTGAAACATCCAATAGAATTAAAAACATTGGTTTGAAACAACAATTTATATTCCTCTACGAATGACAGCACTTCAAATATCTCTCATTGATACTTGAATTCTTTCACATATTAGGTTGATCTTCACTCCATTTTCAGGATTTAGAATCTTGCGCATCTCGTCTCCTTTTACATGATGTTTCCTAAGCAAGTTGTTACAAACATTTTAACCTGTGAGTACCAAGGTAGATAATTAAACTGATGCACTATTTATAAACAAACTGATGCACTTAATATAAACATAACAAATTCACTAATTCAAGTTCTACCTACTAGCACATAACAAATTCACTAATTCAAGTTATACTGCATCACAGTTCAAAACCACCTGCATCGTTCATGCAACCAAGCAAACAAACACATTTCGACACATAATGTCTGCTATACCTAACCTAATTCATCCTTATAAGCTATACACGCGACAATCTGGACCTACTGCATCACAATTCATAATATAGTGCATCAAAGTTTCACGTGTTTTATATTTAGTGCATTAAAGATTTAAAAGAATATATACACTAGGATGCACTAACACAAATTACATTTAATCTAACTGATGCTCATACGTGGCAACTTAAAACGTACTATATCTCAGTTCAGTTTCAAGTGCATCACACAAAAAATCAAACATACAAACACATTTACGCACATAACACAACCTACACTTAACCTAATGCATCCTTATACACGAAAACTGAACCCGTACTGCATCATAGTACAAAATCAATTGCATCACACAAATAACCAAACATACAAACACAAATAACCTTCTGCATCATAGTTAAAATAAAAACCTACTGCATTATAATATGAAATACAACTGCATCACAATGTGAATTTAGTACATACAATCAATTATACAAACAAATTTACGTACATAAAGCAACATATGCTTAGCCTAATTCATCATTATACATGAAAACTCAGTACCTACTGCATCACAATACAAAATCAAGTGCATCGGACTTATAATCAACCATACAAACACATTTACTCACATAACACAACCTACGCTTTATCTAATTTATCCTTATATTTGACAACTCAGCACCTACTGCATCACAATAGAAAATCAAGTGCATTAGAGATACATTCAACCATACAAACACATTTACTCATATAAAGCAAGCTACACTTAACCTAATTTATCCTTAGACATGACAAGTCAGCACCTACTGCATCACAGATCAAAATCGAATGCATTAGACATACAATCAACCAAAAAAAGACATTTACGCACATAACGCAACCTATGCTTAACCTAATCCATCCTTATACATGACAACTCAGCTCCTAGTGCATCACATTACAAAATCAAGTACATAGAACAAATAACCAAACATACAAACACAAATAACCTACTGCATTACAGTTAAAATAAAAACCTACTGCATCATAATGTAAATTTAGTGCATCACAGTTATAAAATTTGGTTGAGGCATTTTATCAAACACCTTTTATGCAACTTTATTAAACACGTTTTTTATCTATATTTTTCTACATTTTGTTCCAGATCTAAAAGAAAACATGATGTGAATTTGAATCAAACTCTGAATATAACATACTTAGATCCACAAAACACGATTTTATTAAACAAATACCAACAAAACATGATTTAATAAACAAATATCATCAAAATGATGCAATAACAAAATTAAGGTTCATAAAAAAACTTACGAGTTCGTTAAAGATGGGGTAGATTCATCTTCTACATCATCATCACATTGATGCAGTATCGATTCTATGTGATAAATCCGTTTATGATTCGATTGCGATGAGAATATGCATTAACGATTTGATTTAAAAGAAATATGACGAAGGTGTATGTGTGTTTTTTGAGAGAGAAATTGTGAAAAATTAGAGAGAGAAAATTTGATCGTATGATGATTTAAGGGTGGAATAAATGGTTAGGTATCTGTGTGTTATAAGCACTATTATAGATTTGCCCCTGAAGTTTGCATTATTTACAATAATGACACCGCCCTTTTTGATCTTACCAAATCTGATCCAACGGTGGAGATGACTTCCTACCCTTTTTATTATAACACACTTTTTATAATAACCCCACCTTTAATATATATATATATATATATATATATATATATATATATATATATATATATATATATATATATATATATATATATATTTTTTTTTTTTAATTCACGTTTTTTTTACATTCAGGTTCTTTTCTTCGCTTTCATACATTTTCGTTTGTTTTCATATGTTTTTGTCCGTTTTCATACGTTTTCGTCCGTTTTCTTACGTTTTCGCCCGTTTACGTCCGTTTTCATCTGTTTTCTTACATTTCCGTTCATTTCATCCGTTTTCATACGTTTTCGTTCGTTTTCATGCGTTTTCTTATGTTTTCGCCTAATTTTCATCTGTTTTCACACATTTTCATCCGTTTTCTTAGGTTTTCGTTCGTTGTCATACGTTTTCGTCCGTTTTCTTCCGTTAAATTTCATTTTTGTCCATTTTTCATACGTTTTTGCTTGTTTTCATTGGTGTTTTTACGCTTTCATACATTTTCATCCGTTTTCATACATATTTGTCCGCTTTCTTACGTTTTCGTCCATTTTCATACGTTTTCATCCGCTTTTAAATATTTTTGGCTGTTTTCTAACGTTTTCATACGCTTCTGAATATCACAAGTGATATTCTGAATATCACAAGTGATTCTTAACTGATGTTTGTAACAAGAAAATTACAAGTAATATTCAGAATATCACAAGTGATATTCAGAAAATCACAAGTGATAGATATTCAGAAAATTATAAGTGATATTCAGAATATCACATGTGATATTCAGAAAAATCACAAGAGATATTATGAATATCTCTGAATATCACTTGTAATATTCAGAAATGTATGAAAACGGGCGAAAACGTAAAAAATTGACGAATACGTATGAAAATGGAAGAAAACGTAAGAAAATCACAAGTGGTATTCTGAATATCACTGAATATCACTCGTGATACTAAAAAACGGACGAAAACATAAGAAACGAACGAATACATATGAAAACGGACAAAAAGGTATGAAAGCATAAAAACATGTCTGAAAACGGACGAAAACGTATGAAAAATGGACGAAAACGAAAGAAAACGGATAAAAACGTGTGAAAATGAACGAGAACGTAAGAAAACGTTTGAAAACGGACGCAAATGGGCGAAAATGTATGAAAATGGACGAAAATGTAAGAAAATGGACGAAAACGTTTGAAAACGGACGCAAATGGGCAAAAACGTTAGAAAACGGACGAAAACGTATGAAGCGTAAAAATACGTTTGAAAATGGACGAAAACGTATGAAAAATGGACGAAAATGAAAGAAAACAGACGAAAACGTATGCAAACGAATGAAAACATAAGAAAATTGATGAAAACAGATGAAAACGTATGAAAATGAACGAAAACGTAAGAAAAAAGACGAAAACGTATAAAAACGGACGAAAATAAAAAGTTAGTTTCGTTGGGACAAGTTCCAATTACGTATGACCTTAATTAAATTAATTGAATTTGCACAAATTTCAATTACGTATAACCTTTATGCATTAATTGGCATGCCTAACCGGCATCCCTAATTATATGTCTAAACCTATGTGTTAAGATCCTGTTGGGACAGCATGAGACCCATTTATTTACAAACCAATAATTTATAGTTTCGTTTGAAATAATATATATACACTGGTTAAAAAAAATTAATATCTTATTATTTTCTCAATTGAGTTTCAAATTTGTAATGATCTAATTGAAAATGTACAAATTATTAATTTAACAAGTATTGATTTAGATACGTTTTACTTTAGATACATATGAACCGTAACGAAAAACACTAATGAATTTTGACTCATCTATATAGGTGAGCCCATTATCCCATACTAATAATATTGTACTATTATCTGATGCTATGGACATGTAATGTGGCTACCATATATTCCTCCGTAACGAAAAACACTAATGAATTTTGACTCATCTATATAGGTGAGCCCATTATCCCATACTAATAATATTGTACTATTATCTGATGCTATGGACATCTAATGTGGCTACCATATATTCCTTTCATATCATATCTTTGCCCATTCACGATCATGAAAAGTTAATTGGAAGCTTAGACTAAATTCTCATGATATGCCACAACAAATATACCTTATCTTGTATTAATCAGTTAAATTAACCAATAATGGTGGATATGATGTCTATGTTGTGGGACACAGCCACACAGGAACTGAAAAAACTTTTTATAAACTAAAACCTATCTCGACAACTAGAATTAAAGATTTACTCTTTAGAAAAACATTACAGGTAGGAGAGGAACTTTAACATACGATATTAGGAAATGATATTAGGAAATGAGTAACGCTATTACTCCTAATGTTTAACAGGATGAATTAGGAATAAAAATTAGGAGTAATAGCGTTACTCATTTCCTAATATCTAGTGGTGATTTACACTTGTAAAATGTTACGTTACAGCTTCGTTCTCCCATGAACCATTGCAATTCGAAGATGTCTTGTTAAGATTGAATATTCCTTTTTTGTAACATGATTTATTTGTCAGTTCACATCATAGGGGCTTGGTGTTATGTGCAAGGGAGTGTTTACTTTGGCGTTGAAGGCATGTTTGTGTACATTAATAACTCTATATTATTGTTACCTTTTAAGTTGCGTGTTGCGAACATAGAAAATGATTCTTCACCCCCGATGATGGAACTTTTCCTTTTCTTTTTAAAAAATTGATTTAAGATTTTGAAGTAGTGTGTCACTAAGTTATTGATCCTCTTTCTTGTGGCACTAGCCTTGGAATTGAAGCTCAAGTTAACTGATAAGCAAAGTAGGCCCGATATATAATAAATTAATAATCTATTCCTGTTAAGAATTTAGACAGTCACTTATTTCTGATAATTACTACGCTACGTAAGTTTACACATTTGAATAATCACAATTTATGTGGCAACTAAGTTGCGTATTTAGTAAAACAATATAAACTCTTGATTATTAAATTTGCATTGATTAGGATAAGTGCAGTATACGAACAAGAAACAAAATTATGAGATAAAATAAGTGAACTTGTTATATTTTAAAGTGAGTAAGAAGATAAGTAGGAGTAAAAGACTAAAAGGTATGAAGAAATAGCAATGCTCGAATAGAATTGTTTTTTGCATTGATAACAAAACTGAATGTCGGCAAATTTGGAATGATAAAAGCAAAATAAAATTGCAAGATACGGGAAACGACGGTTGAGAGGGTGGTATCATGCGTCGGATTTAATTATATATTTCTTACGACACTCGACAACTCCTTTAATCTTTAAATTCTTTATGTTTGTTTTTGGACGGCTGACTAAGGCTTTTTATGCCCTTTAAATCAAATGCCACTCACACACCTTCAGCTAGTCATCATTACTAAATATATTCGATGTTCTTATTAGTTAAATTTCTGTCTAAACACACTTTAGTACGTATCTTGATTCCTTCGGGTATACGGGTGTTTATTAAAGTCGTGTGAGTTTATTTGTCGAAAAGCATCCAAACATTATGAATAGCTTTTTGTATTTATTTAAAAATGACGAAAATCACGAAGACCTTACTCTACACGTTATTTATATTGGGACATGAAGTTCACTTTATCTGAAAATCCAAATATTATGAGTAACATTATGAGTAGCATTTTGTAGATTACACAATTTTAAATTTATATTCTTTCAATTGTCGGATAGGTTGTAAACTTCAGGCTTCCACACCTTGAATTCTAGAAATACTGAGGTTCGTGTTATCAGGGTTGAGGGGCCTCCCGAGTTTAGAGTACTAAGAAAAAATAGAAAATGAACCCTCAAAGAATACTCATAAATCAAAAATTAAAAGTGACATTCTCTTTTAAAGGAAAAATACAGTGACAAGTGTCTTTATAAAATGAGGACCAATATGCTACGCCTATTTTTCGACATCATTTTTATATTTTATTTCTTTATAAAAGAACCAACTGATAATATACAAAAACAACATGATGTATGAGAAAAGTTCATTTAAGGACTAGTTTTTTGTTACATACTAATGGACAAATCCTCACCATTCATTTAGTTTGATCTAATGGTAGGGATTAACCTAATATTAAACATGGAAACCTAAGTCTATGTATTTTTTTTTTTTTTTTTTTTTCCTTTTTTCTTTGTTTTTTTTATTATTGACTTTCTTTATTTATTTATTTCTTTTTTTTTCTTTTTTTTTTTGGTTTTTTTTTTTTCCAATTAACGTTATATATTTTTTCTTTTTTTTTCTTCTAATTCACGTTTTTTTTTTTTTTTTTTTTTTTTTTTTTTTTTTAAATAAGTCAAGCTTTTCTTTTTTAAATAAATTCACGATTTTTTCTCACTTTATTACGTTTTCGTCCGTTTTTGTCTGTTTTCACACGATTATATACGTTTTAAGACGTTTTTGTCCGTTTTCAGACTTTTTTTTACCGTTTTTACACGTTTTCGTCTGTTTCAGACGTTTTTGTTCGTTATTATACTTTTTCGTCCGTTTTTTTACGTTTTCGTCTGTTTTCAGACGTTTTTATCCGTTTTCGACAATTTTTATATGTTTTCAGACGTTTTCGTCCATTTTCAAATGTTTTCATCTGTTTTTATACGTTTTTGTCCGTTTTCATACGTTTATATACGTTTTCGTCCGTTTTCATACGTTTTCATCCATTTTTACACGATTTCATCCATTTTTATACGTTTTCGTCCGGTTTCATATGTTTACATTTGTTTCCGTTTGATTTCATACGTTTTCTTCCATTTTTTTATGTTTTCGTCCATTTTTAGACGTTTTCGTCCTTTTTCCTACATATTCGTTTGTTTTCTTACATTTTCGTTCATTTTCATAGGTTTTTGTACGTTTTAAAATTATTTTGGCCAATTTTAGACGTTTTCATACGTTTCTGAATATCATAAGTAATATTTGGTGATACTCAGACGTTTTTGTCTGTTTTCGTCCATTTTTGTACATTTTTGTCTGTTTTCAAACGTTTTCGTCTATTTTCATACGTTTCGGCAGTATTTATACGTTTTCAGACGTTTTTATCCGCTTTCAAACGTTTTCATCAATTTTTTACATTATTGTCTGTTTTCAGACGTTTTCGTCTGTTTTTATACGTTTTCGTCCATTTTAAGACGTTTTCGTCTGTTTTTATATGCTTTCAACCATTTTTATCTGTTTTCATACGTTTATAAACATTTTCGTCCGTTTTTATGTATTTTTGTCTGTTTTTAGACGCTTTCATCAGTTTTCATACTTTTCAAAAGTTTTTATACGTTTTCGTCCGTTTTCATCAATTTTTCATACGTTTTTGTCCCTTTTCAGGCGTGTTTTTACGCTTTCATACGTATTCGTTTGTTTTCATATGTTTTCGTCCGTTTTCATACGTTTCTGAATATCACAATTGATATTCTTAATATCACAAGTGATTTTCTTTGATATTCAAAATATCACTTGTGATATTAATAATATTAATTGTGATATTCAGAAACGTATGAAAACGTACGAAAACGAACAAAAATAGAAGAAAACGTAAGAAAGTAAAAAAAACGTGAATTAAAAAAATGTGAAAATCACTTATAATATTCTGAATAACACTTGTAATTTTCTGAATATCACTTTTGATATTCAGAATATCACATGTGATTTTCATGTTACAAAACATTAGTTGAACATCACTTGTGATTTTCTGAATATCACTTGTGATTTTCTAAATATCACAAGTGATTTTCAACTAATGTTTTGTAACATGAAAATCACAAGTGATAATCTGAATATCACAAGTGATATTCAGAAAATTACAAGTGTTATTCATGTTACAAAACGTTAGTTGAAAATCACGTGTGATATTTAGAATATCACTTGCAATTTTCATGTTACAAAATATTAGTTGAAAACCACTTGTGATATTTGGAATATCACTTGTAATATTTAGAATATCACTTGTGATTTTCTGAATATCACTTGTGAATTTCATGTTACAGAACAATTGTTGAAAATCACTTGTGATATTCAGAATATCACTTGTGATATTCAGAGTGATATTCAAAATATCACTTTTGAAAAAACATGAATTAAAAAAAGCGTGAAATCACTTGTAATATTCTGAATATCACTTGTGATTTATATTCAGAATATCACTTTTGATATTCAGAATATCACTTTTGATATTCTGAATATCGCTTGCGATTTTCATGTCACAGAACATTTGTTGAAAATCACTTGTGATATTCAGAATATCACTTGCGATATTCAGATATTACTTGCAATATTTTGAATATCACTTGCGATATTCTGAATATCACTTGTGATTTTCATGTTACAGAATGTTAAAAATCACTTGTGATATTCAGAATATCGCGAGTGATATTCAATATCACTCACGATATTTTGAATATCACAAGTGATATTCTGATAATCACAGTATATCATTTGTGATATTCAGAAAGGTATGAAAACGTCTGAAAACATTTAAAAACGAACGAAAATGAATGAAAACGGACGAAAACGTATGAAAACGGACGAAAATGTATGAAACGAACGAAAATGTAAGAAAACGGACAAAAATGAATGAAAACAGTTGAAACCATATGAAAACGTATAAAAATGGACGAAAACGTATGAAAACGGACGAAAATGTATGAAAATGGACAAAAACGTAAGAAAACGAACGAATATATATGAAAACGGACGAAAAGGTATGAAAACGGGCGAAAACGTATGAAAAAAATTCAAAAACAGATGAAAGCGTAAGAAAACGGACGAATATAAATATATGAAAACGGACGAAAACGTATGAAAACGGGCGAAAACGTAAGAAAACAGACGAAAACGTATGAAAAAAAATCGAAAACAGATGAAAACGTAAGAAAACGGACGAAATGTATAAAAACGGACGAAAACGTATTAAAATGGACGAAACGTATGAAAACGGGTGAAAACGTAAGAAAACAGACGAAAACGTATGAAAACGAGCGAAAACGTAAGAAAACAGATGAAAACGTATGAAAACGGACGAAAATGTATGAAAACGAACGAAAACGTAAGAAAACTGACGAAAACGTAAAAAACCGACGAATATGTATGAAAAACAAAAAAAACGTAAAAAAAAAACGCAGAAAAAAAAAGAAAAAAAAAACTTGAATTAAAGGAAAAAAAACGTGAAGTTAAAAAAAAAAAAAAAATGAATAATAAAGATAGACAAAAAGGACAAGAAAAAAACATGGACTTAGGTTGTCTTATTAAATCTTAGGTTAATCCCCACCATTAGATCAAACTAGATGAATGGTGGGGATTTGTCCCTCAGTTTGTAACAAAAACTTAATTTATAAAATAACTCACCTCCATGATGTATATAAAAAAAGCACAACTCTCAAATTGTCTTTCCTTTCCATTTTCAAAACACTACTCGAAAGGAGTATGCACAAATTATTTTTGGAACACCTTAAATTTATTAGAAAGGCCAAAAGAGGAAAACACAAGGCAATCCAAATTAGGGACAAGCCAAGTGAAATAAAAGAAAAAACACCACCAACCAAATCTAAAAAATTAAACCCAACATACGGAGCTGCAACGAATCAATACTCATAGTCCAAGATGGATTTAGAACCAAAGTCACACGGAACGCGATTCACTTCAATACGGGAACATGGTTCACTAGGTCTCTAAAATTTGGTACGAGAGGGGGAGGCTCATTTCGAAACGCTAGAGTTCGCTTTGGTTCGATGTACCATAAAATTTGGTACGATGTACCCGATTTGGTACAATATACCATATTAATAACAATAATAACATATTTCTAAATTAGTAAAGTGAATACAAGTGAAATGCCATAGCAAGTATGTGAAGTAAGTGAAGTGCCACAGCAGGTATGTGTAGTGCCAAAGCAGGTTGTCCCAAACACCCCTTCTGCTGATACAAAGTCAAAGACAACTCAAGTCCAAATTCTGCAAAGGAATGCAACTCCTCCAAAGATGAAGATACTTCTTAATAGATGTCTTACTAAGTGTAATAACATGTAACTGATTAGTCTAGAAGATATTTATGCTAGTCATTTGTTATTTTAGTCTGTTCTGTTGTATTCAGTTAGTCATTTCTATTGTATATAAACCCATTGTGAGCTCTTTCAATGTAATGAAACTTTCACACTTTTACACACATTGTTTCATTCTCTAAAATCTCAATAATTAGTATACATATAAGCCAAATATCCATATGATATATTAATACTCAAAAGATCATTTATTACAGATCTATGAATGTTTGCATTCTGAAACACATACCCAAAAGATCAGAATATCACAGATCATCATAATTAACATGTTATACTACATTAGATACTAAAACGAATAAAGAGAAATGACAAGAAATTTTAGTCTTCATTTAGATTCTCCCATTACATGTCTTCCATTCTTGAAGCCGAGCCTTACAAGTATGCACTTTCGAGATTCATGTCCCATTTTTTACTCGGTCCCTCTTTGTAAGATTATGAAAACCTTGATATTAGACGAATATTTGAATGAACAAACGCCAATTTATTGGCTCTTTTAGTATTCAAGCAGTTTCTTTTTACACTATGAATGAAAGAATACATGGTCCAATTTCTTCGAAGAACTACTTACCGGTTGTGAAAGAACTTTCTTAGATATCTCGGCTAGTTCTGGAGTTTCTGAACCATAAGTTGACCACCAATCAATTGGTCCATTATTACGACATCAATTTGAGCATCGGGATGAGAATAAAGACCTTTTTTCATGTGAAATCTTGCGTGTTGATATAAATAATTGACTAAAAACATTATTCATATCTTCCGATATCTCTATGTTTTGATAATCACAAAACTTAAACTAATCAAATCCAAAGATCATGACGTAAACACGTATTTAGTAATAAATAATCACTTTCACCAACAAATCACTTAAGGTATGAATAAACAAAGTGTTTAGTGCTATGTATGATCAAAGGGGTATTTAATTAACTAATACAAAGTTTATTTAATTATATAATCTTATTATATATTTTTGAAAAACACTTTTGGTAATAAGGAAAAATGTTTTAATCATACTAAATATATGATTTCAAATATTTAACCAAAATCAGTTAGTTTTTCACAAAATAAACTTTCCCCACTAAAAGACAAGTTTTCTGGCCGTTACAGTTGGGCGGCCCCCTTAATTATAAGGGGCGGCCCCCTTAATTTTAAGGGGACCGGCCATGCTTTAAGGGGACCGGCCATGCTCCTCTGTCAGAAACTTTTGCCTATAAATACCACCTTAAACCTGGATTTTTTCCCCACCTTTTGCACTTCAGAACTTTCTGTTCTAGATCTCCATTTCCAATCTATAAATCCTTTGATCATACATTCTTAAATCTTTGTTTCAAAGTGATCCATACATAATCCATTCAAGTGCAAGAGAAGAATACTTCTATCCCTCAAGACAAGAAGTATTACAACTAGTTGTGATCTCCACATCTAAGTTGTTTAAGCATCATCATTAATTATTATTTCATAGTGTGATTAGTTGTGAATATTTGTTAGAGAATAGTTGTGTAGATAGTAGAAGTTGATTAGTAGTGAAATAGGTTAGTTGTGAAGATTGGTGTGTAGAAGAAGGTGTGTAGAAGATTGGTGTGTAAAAGCTAGGTGTGAAGAAGATTGGTGTGTAGATAGGTGAAGAAGATTGGTGTGTAGATAGATGTGAAGAAGCTTGGCGTGTATATTGGTGTGAAGATTGGTGTGAAGATTGGTGTGTAAATTGGTGTGTAAATTGGTGTGTATATTGGTGTGTAAGGTTTTCTCCGCCATAAGGGAGCTTGTTGATATAGTGAAGAAAACTCTCGAGTTAGGTGCTCGGGGAGTGGAGTAGGGCAAGGAAGGTGCCTTGTAGCCGAACCACTATAAATCGCTTGTCTCTCGGTTTGATCTTTCCATCCTTTACTTATTTCATTACTTACATAATTATTGCTTCATAGTAGATATATACTTAGTATTGTTCATATTGTGTATAACTAGATTTCATATATCATCGAATCTATATTTTATAAATCAACGAAAACTTTTAAACAATTTGTTTTATAAAAATTAAAAAGACGTAAAACTATTCAACCCCCCCTTCTAGTTTTCCACAATTGGTATCAGAGCCACGTCTAGCAAGAATTTTAAAATATATTGTATTTTAAAACTTGTAACGATCTATGGAATCTTTAAAATATTTAGAAGGGCAATCTATGCAAAGACCACCACTATTTGAAAGTGATGGATTTTTATATTGGAAAAATAGATTCGAAACGTATGTGAAATCAAAAGATCTTGATCTTTGGCATATTATTACCTTTGGTGATTTTCCCCCTATTCAATATAATGTTGAAACCAAAATGGATGAAATTGTAGCTTTTGAAAAACAAAATGATGATTTGAAAAAGAAACTAGCAAAAAATAATGAGGCTAAAATGGTTATTTATAATGCGTTACCACGCAAAGAATATGAAAGAATTTTTATGTGTAAAACCGCAAAAGAAATTTGGGATTCTTTACTAATCACTCACCAAGGTAATAGCCAAGTCAAAGAAAATAAAATAGATCTTCTTGTACAACAATATGAACAATTTACGATTCCGGAAGAGGAATCAATTGATAATGCTTTTGCTAAGTTTAACACTATCATCACAAGTTTAAAAGCACTTGATGAGACATTTTCTAGTAAAAATTGTGTTAGGAAATTTCTTAGGGCATTGCATCCAAAATGGCGAGCTAAGGTCACGGCAATTGAAGAATCAAAGAACTTGATGACGTTATCACTAGATGAACTAATTGGCAACTTGAAGGTTCATGAAGAAATCATAAGAAGAGATTCGGAAACGGTCAAAGTCAAGAAAGAACAAATCAAATCCATTGCTCTAAAAGCCAAAAAGGAACCTAGTGATAATGATGATTCAAGTGACGAAAGTGAAGACGAAGAATATGCAATGGCCGTAAGAGAATTCAAGAAATTTTTCAAGAGACGAGGAAGATTCACTAGGTCATCACATGACGAGAGAAAATCGTTCCAAAGAAATAGAAGTGATAATTACGTGAAAAGAAAGTGCTTTAGATGTGGAAGTCCAAATCATCTTGTTGGAGAATGTTTAAAGCCGCCGGGTTATGAAAATCAAAGCGCATTTGTTAGTGGAACATGGAGTGATAGTGATAAAGAAGAAGTGGAAAAACCAAAAGAAGAAAAGTGTTTTGTGGCAAATGCAACCGACGAAATATGCCTTGGAATTGACTTGGAACCTAACGAATGGATCAAGGATAGTGGATGTTCGAGGCACATGACGGGGAATCGCAAGCTATTCTCTACATACAAGGCATACAATGGAGGTAACGTTATTTTCGGTAGTGACTTGCGTGGAAAAATTATTGGCAAAGGTACGATTTCTCAAGACTCACTTACTATTGAAAATGTTGAACATGTTAATAATTTAACATATAACTTACTTAGTGTAGGCCAAATATGCGATAATAAATGTAAAGTTATCTTTTCTGAAGAAGATAGCGAAATAGTTAAGAATGGAAAAATTATAGGTAGAGGTATTAGGAAAGGAGGTGTATATGTTATGAAACTAGGAAACAAACCTGAAGATAGGATATGCCTAACGACCCTAGACGAAAATTCCACTTTGTGGCATAGGAGATTAGGACATGCTAACATGCAACAAATACAATCTTTGGCCTCTAAGGAATTAGTTAGAAACTTGCCTAATCTAAAATATGACAAACATTTTTGTGATGCATGTAAAGTTGGAAAACAAGCTCATGCTAGCCACAAAGCTAAGAATATAGTATCCACCACTAGGTGCCTAGAATTATTACATATGGATCTTTTTGGTCCATCCGCTGTGCGGAGCTATGGAGGAAACACGTATACCTTAGTAATAGTAGATGACTACTCACGATACACGTGGACTAGGTTTTTAAGTGACAAAACCCAAGCATTTGAAAAATTCGAAATATTTAGCAAAATGATTCAAAATAAGTTAGGATGCTCAATAGTTGCCATTAGGACGGACCATGGAAGGGAATTTGATAACGAAGTACAATTCGGAAAATATTGTGAGTTAAATGGAATATCTCATAATTTCTCCGCTCCTCGTACTCCTCAATCAAATGGGGTAGTAGAAAGAAAAAATAGGTCACTACAAGAAATGAGTAGAACTATGTTAAATGAACAATCAATTCCACAAAAATTTTGGTGTCACGCCGTAGATACATCGACTTATATTCTAAATAGGGTATCAATTAGAAGAATTCTAGGAAAAACTCCTTATGAGTTATTAAGAAATAGAAAACCTAACTTAAGCTACTTTAGGGTATTTGGAAGTAAATGCTATATCTTAAACACTAAGGACTACCTCACTAAGTTTGATCCAAAATCATATGAAGGAATATTTTTAGGATACTCACAAAATAGTAAAGCATATATAATACTTAACAAACACTCCATGAAGGTAGAGGAATCACTAAATGTAACATTTGATGAAACACCACCACCTCCTAAAACGCTACATTTAGAAGATGATAACTTAGTCGAAGAAGAAGCTATTGAGGTTAGTAAAACAAAACCCATAGGAAATGACAATGAAGAAACTCACTTAGAAAATAACAAAATCGTTAATATTAAAGAATCTAGATCACATCCTTTAGATAATATAATAGGACATCTTAACCAAAGAACCCTTAGGTCACAAGCCCAAGATAAAAACAACTTCTTCTGTTTCCTCTCAGCAATAGAACCTAAGAATATTAGTGAGGCTTTAAAAGATGAAAGTTGGATTATAGCTATGCAAGAAGAATTAAATCAATTTAAGGCAAATGATGTTTGGGAACTAGTCCCAAATCCAAAGGATATGACCATCATAGGAACCAAATGGGTATATAGAAATAAGCTAGATGAGAATGGAATAGTTACTAGGAATAAAGCTAGGTTAGTTGCCCAAGGTTATAATCAACAAGAAGGAATTGATTATGATGAAACTTATGCCCCCGTAGCTAGACTAGAATCAATTAGGATATTACTTGCCTATGCTTGCGCCCTAGATTTTAAGTTATTCCAAATGGATGTGAAAAGTGCATTCCTTAACGGTTTTATCAATGAGGAGGTATATGTGGCACAACCTCCAGGATTCATTGACTTCGCAAAACCTGATTATGTTTATAAGTTAAAGAAAGCTTTGTATGGACTCAAACAAGCTCCCAAAGCTTGGTAGGATCGATTAAAAGCTTTTCTTATTAAACATGATTATTCCATGGGAATGGTAGATAACACTCTTTTCACTAAAAGGAAAGACCCTAATCTCATCATTGTTCAAATATATGTTGATGACATTATATTTGGATCGACTTGTCAAGACATGTGTGATGAATTTGCCAAAATCATGCATGATGAGTTTGAGATGAGTATGATGGGTGAACTTAACTTCTTCCTAGGATTACAAATAAAACAATTAGAAGACGGAATATTCTTTAACCAATCTAAGTACATTAAGGAAATGCTTAAGAAATTTGGCCTAGAAGACTCAAAACCCATGAAAACACCCATGTCTACGGAGGTAAAGCTCACAAAGGACGATGAAGGTGAGTCCGTAGATAACACCAAGTATAGAGGAATGATAGGGAGTTTACTATACTTGACGGCAAGTAGACCCGATATCATGTTTAGTGTCTGCCTTTGTGCCCGTTTTCAAGAGGATCCCAAAACCTCTCACCTAGAAGCGGTTAAGCGTATCTTCCGATACGTTAAAGGCACTATACACTTAGGATTATGGTATCCTAAGGAATCCGGCATAGAAACCATTGTCTATGCGGATTCGGATCATGCGGGAGACTACGTAGATAGAAAGAGCACTAGCGGTATTTGCACGTTTATGGGATGTTGTCTAACGTCTTGGTTTTCAAAGAAGCAAACCACTCTTGCTATTTCTACCACCGAAGCCGAATATGTAAGCGCCGGAAAGGCATGTCAACAAGCACTATGGATGAAACAAGCTCTCGTAGACTATGGCATTAGGTTAGAAAATGTCCCCATTATGTGTGATAACAAAGGTGCGATAGATTTAAGTAAAAATCCGGTGCAACACTCTAGGACTAAACACATAGAAATACGTCACCATTTTCTTAGGGATAATGTA
The DNA here is from genome assembly GCA_030686995.1 of Artemisia argyi. Lineage (NCBI taxonomy): Eukaryota > Viridiplantae > Streptophyta > Magnoliopsida > Asterales > Asteraceae > Artemisia > Artemisia argyi. The sequence continues at coordinate 84,294,356 of CM060681.1, read as the reverse complement.
CAAAAAGGAAATATATCTATAGAAAAGGTCGCATCGGAAGACAACATTGCGGATATATTCACAAAACCCCTTAAGCGTGAATTATTCAACCACTTGCGTTTAGGATTAGGAATGATGGAACAAGTTGACTAAATTATATTGAATTTATTCAAATTTATACTTGCATGAAATTTATTTTTCTTCCATTTCACCTTTTCTGAGTCTAGGAATCTATTTCGCACAAAACTAAAGATTGAGAAGATTTATTTTCTTTGCATAAACCTTTTTGTAAAACTCAATCAATTTTCTCTAAAAAAAAAAAAAAAAAAAAAAAAAATTATTATCACAATCTAGGAATCACATGAAGATCATTTTCCTTGCATTGTTGACTAATTCTAAAAACATTGTATTTCAAAATCATGCATAAACTCTCACATAAATTGTCAAGGTATATAATCTAATATATGTCTTTGACATTCATGATCGAGCAAAAATTGAATCAAGGAGATCATTTGGATTGTTTCTTAGGATCGTTATTTCTTTTTGCTTCTAGGAGTCGAAACAATCACAACTCCACATTTGTTGCATATAGACACTCACTAGGACAAATTCACTAATAATGGTGTCATCTTGATCCATCACTAGTTTTTCACTCACTAATTGCCTTTGCCTTTAATTCTAGATAGGTGCCTTAGGAAGTTTAAGTGTGCTTGCATTTACTTACCTCCTATTGCTTATTATGTGTTGATTATTTGCTCTTGTGCCTATGTGTTTTTGAATGATATCTTATGTTAGATTAGATGCTATATTGCCTAAAGGAATTGAACTTGCTTGAATCCAAGTCCAAAAACACAACCTTTCTGCAAATTTTCTGCCAAAAACCCAATTCTGGCAATCTGGAAATCACCAGATGGGCGGCCCCCTTAATTATGTAAGGCGGCCCCCTTAATTTTAAGGGGACCGCCCCCTAATTAAGGGGACCGGCCATCTGATGGTCGGGTTTACAGAATCTTTTCTGCTTTTTAGCCCATTTCAACCTACATTTCCCATTTTTCACCAACACATTTTGTCCTAATCCTCCAAACAAACTTTATCCATCCTTAAACACACAAATCTTACACTATAAATATCCCCAATCCTCAAAGCTCTCCATTCATCCCATCATGAACTCTCCAAACAAACCAAAATCAAAAGCCTCAAGGCTAGCAAGGATGACGGAAAAACCCGTTTGGCGACGAAAAAGTCCTAGAAACAAATCCATCATCACAAATGTAGTTGGAAATCATTCCTCCCCACCAACTTCTTATTTCCCAAACTTTGCATCAAACCAACAAAGGCATTCATTTGATCCACTTTACAAACCATACAACATTGGCCAAACATCTTCCCTCAAGCCAAACTACATCCCTCAACCTCCAACAACTTATAATGATCCATGCAAGTTTGATAACCCAACTCATCCATACCAAACCTATGATCCCCTCCACATTGCCACGGAAAAACAAAAGTTCCGTGATGAAATAAACCAAATCCATGATCTTAGTGATCTCCTTGCTATGCATCTTGCACAACGCAACAAAGGGCTACCTCCATCATCACCCTATGCAAATTGCCTTCCCCACTCTCTTAACTTGGATCAAGTTACAAATCACACTCACTTTTGCCCTTGTTGCATATTCCTTCAAAAACAAATCCTCTACTTGAGTGAAGATATTTCTTGGATTGAATATCTTCTCACTCGTGATTATCCAATACCACCCTTAACACGATACAACATCGTGAGATCCACCTCTTCCGCTCCATACAACACCCCATATCCACCTCAATCAAACATCTAAGCTCTATGCTTTTGTTTTCCTTCAAGCAAATAAAACAAATCAACCATGGGTTGCAAGCAAGTCCAAGTGCTATCTTAGGCAATATAGGACTATATCTTTTATTTTGTTTTATTGTAATCAATATGCTACAAGCATATTGAATGTTGTCATGTTAGTTATTTCTATCATGCTTGAATGAATCTATTTTTATTTGCATAATTGTTGTTTTTGCATATATATGTGTGTTGTTCTCTTCAAAATATTTTTGTAGCCAAGATTCCAATTGCTCGTTCCCTTTGTGCCCTCAAAAGAGGGGGAGCATACATCAAGGGGGAGTTTTCTACCCGTTTAAACTTCTCTCACGAAGCTTATTCGGCCTAACCTTTTTGATTCTACAAAAAGGGGGAGAAGTGAATGTAAACTTACTAAATACTTGTCTAAATATTAATTTTTGGATTTAATAAGTTTAGGTTTTGTAATCATCAAAAAGGGGGAGATTGTTGATATAAATAATTGACTAAAAACATTATTCATATCTTCCGATATCTCTATGTTTTGATAATCACAAAACTTAAACTAATCAAATCCAAAGATCATGACGTAAACACGTATTTAGTAATAAATAATCACTTTCACCAACAAATCACTTAAGGTATGAATAAACAAAGTGTTTAGTGCTATGTATGATCAAAGGGGTATTTAATTAACTAATACAAAGTTTATTTAATTATATAATCTTATTATATATTTTTGAAAAACACTTTTGGTAATAAGGAAAAATGTTTTAATCATACTAAATATATGATTTCAAATATTTAACCAAAATCAGTTAGTTTTTCACCAAATAAACTTTCCCCACTAAAAGACAAGTTTTCTGGCCGTTACAGTTGGGCGGCCCCCTTAATTATAAGGGGCGGCCCCCTTAATTTTAAGGGGACCGGCCATGCTTTAAGGGGACCGGCCACGCTCCTCTGTCAGAAACTTTTGCCTATAAATACCACCTTAAACCTGGATTTTTTCCCCACCTTTTGCACTTCAGAACTTTCTGTTCTAGATCTCCATTTCCAATCTATAAATCCTTTGATCATACATTCTTAAATCTTTGTTTCAAAGTGATCCATACATAATCCATTCAAGTGCAAGAGAAGAATACTTCTATCCCTCAAGACAAGAAGTATTACAACTAGTTGTGATCTCCACATCTAAGTTGTTTAAGCATCATCATTAATTATTATTTCATAGTGTGATTAGTTGTGAATATTTGTTAGAGAATAGTTGTGTAGATAGTAGAAGTTGATTAGTAGTGAAATAGGTTAGTTGTGAAGATTGGTGTGTAGAAGAAGGTGTGTAGAAGATTGGTGTGTAAAAGCTAGGTGTGAAGAAGATTGGTGTGTAGATAGGTGAAGAAGATTGGTGTGTAGATAGATGTGAAGAAGCTTGGCGTGTATATTGGTGTGAAGATTGGTGTGAAGATTGGTGTGTAAATTGGTGTGTAAATTGGTGTGTATATTGGTGTGTAAGGTTTTCTCCGCCATAAGGGAGCTTGTTGATATAGTGAAGAAAACTCTCGAGTTAGGTGCTCGGGGAGTGGAGTAGGGCAAGGAAGGTGCCTTGTAGCCGAACCACTATAAATCGCTTGTCTCTCGGTTTGATCTTTCCATCCTTTACTTATTTCATTACTTACATAATTATTGCTTCATAGTAGATATATACTTAGTATTGTTCATATTGTGTATAACTAGATTTCATATATCATCGAATCTATATTTTATAAATCAACGAAAACTTTTAAACAATTTGTTTTATAAAAATTAAAAAGACGTAAAACTATTCAACCCCCCCTTCTAGTTTTCCACATTGCGTATTGTGCTCGCAACATTTGTGCATCTTTTTCATTTTCTAAAATTCTTTTAAAGACATCTATAACACAAGTGGTCACTTCCTTATCTTCATTTGGAGGCTTTCTAGGAATTCCACTGGGCACTTTTGTACTGAGATAGTTTTGTCATAAGACCTTGGTGTTAATGCGCACCCGAGGCAATGTAAAGGGATGGTAATTTTCTCCCACCTAGCTAAGACAATCTTTTCAACTTCCGGGAAGTATGAGGTGTACGCATTCTGCATCACATCTTTAATTTCTCCAAATCATATTATCCATCCTTTCATACACTTCTCCCATTTTCGCACCCTCCCAAGTACCCATCACAAACTTAATTAACGGAAATATCGGTTTAATTATTGCAAGGATATGATTAAAGTTCTCCTAAAATTCGTCGCTTCTAATAGTTTAACAAAAAATCTGTCAAATTTTCTGAGTGTTCTCATCCCCTTTTCTTGCCCAATCCCTCCAACTATTAAGGACAATAGTAGTCAGAAGAACTTCCCTACAGCCCTTTAGTCTTTTCAACAAGATGTAATGGGAGGTAAATCCAGTTTTAGCTACTTTAACAACTCCAGCTAGGAATTTGCTCTAAAAATTAATAACGCTTGTGTATGATTTAAAAATACTTCACAATCATCTTACCTCTTTTGTATGTATCCAATAACCAAACAAATTCTTTAGCTAAATCTTTAAAGATCAAGTTTAAACTGTGAACAACACATGGAAACCAAAAGATGTGTTTGTATACCTTTTCCACTTCTTCTCCAGCAGCCTTGCAATTTGTAGCATTATCTGTAACAACTTGAAGTATGTTACTTGGTCCAATGCTTTTAATAGCTCCGAGTAAAAACTTTGAAATTTCTACCCCGGTTTTTTCCACTCTAGAAAAATCCTCGGCATACATAAAAGTTGCATCACGAATGTTAACAGCAAGAATATTAGTCAATGGCTTATGTTTAACATTTGACCAACCATCAGATACAATCAGGGTTTTAAAAAGCGCGCTATAGCGCCGCTAAAGCGCGAAGCATGGCCTTGGCATTACGAAACAGACCAAGGCGCTTACTTAAGGTGTAGCGTATGATGAAGCGTGAAAAAGCGCGGTAAGGCGCGCTTTAGTGCGAGGCATGGCGCCTTATTTTGAAGCTTTTGTAGGATTTAGCAAGGTTGCAAGAATCGCGAATCGGTAGTCGGGCGGTCGACCACCTTGTAGCTTGTAATCGGTCTAGGCGGGATTAATCGGTGATTAATCGGATTGGCATTACTAATAAATTTTAGTTATTTCCGGCAAGTTTTGTGTATTTCTGGTGAGTTTTAGGTATTTCCGGCAAGGTATTTTCTAAAAAACAACTTGTAATAGACTTAAACAGTTAATATAAGTGATCAAAAGAAATTTACGGTGAGTTTTGGGTACTTCTGGCAAGATTTATAAGTTTTCGAAAAGTTTGACCATCATTGGCCGCCGTTGATCGGCGTTGACCTATTTGTTTGACCCAGTTACATAAATCGGAAAGGTCGGTAGTCTTGTAGCACCTAATCGGCGACTAATCGGCCTTATAAACCTTTTTTTGCAACACTGGGATTTAGTGATTTACTATTATTTGGGCTATAAGGAACTTGGGCTTGGGCTGACTTTATAAATCAAATGCTAAAAGATACGGAGTAATATAACAAGTGAACGTGAATCTGTGAATGTGATAAACTGATAACTACTAAGGTTTTGTTTTATACCGTAGTTTTTAGGTTTTTACATTTTATCTTTTAGCATTTTACACTCACGGTCACACCTATTTTGTGAGCTGCAACTTGAAACAACGGAACCACCTGTCCCCATCGTTTCGTCATCCACAATCCGACCAGCACCATCCATCAATAAGTTACCACCACTTCTACGATATTTTTATTTGTATAAAAATTTGAAATTTATGTGTTTGCAATCAGATGTACTTTATGTGGATTTATCTCTAAAAGGAGAATCACTAGGCTAAAGTACCACGTTGCAGGAATACAAAGAAAAGGTGTAGCTATATGTAAGAAAGCAAGCGAGGAAGATAAGGCTGTGTGTGCCGCTTTACTTGAGAAGCCGAAAATTAAAAAGAAAGATAAAAGAATCCGAGAAGAAGTAGTGAGGGCAGAGGTTGAAATTGCAGATGAAGACAATGCTTTCAACGTCTGATCAAAAAGACAAAAGCTGAAAAATTTAGGGCCAATGGACAAGTTTGTGAATCCTATTGATCCCGAAAGTGTAACTATTAATCCGCGTCAACAAAATCTTATAGATGCACTTGAAAAAGAAAGGACATATAGTGTACATCAATATTGTGCTCGATGGATATATGAATTAGGTATTCCATTTCATTCAATCGATAATGATGGGTTTAAGAAGTTTGTTAAAGCTGTTCGACAATATAGTCAAGGTTACTGTCCTCCAAGCTAATATCAACTTAGGGAGCCATTATTGAAAGAAGAAGTTGAGCGAACTAAAGGACTTCTCAAGAAACAAGAAGAAGAGTAGGCACAAAATGGTTGTTCAGTTATGACAGATGGGTGGACAGATCAAAAGCGAAGAAGCTTAATGAATTTTTGTGTGAACTCTAGGGAAGGTACAAATTTTCTTTCTTAAGTTGAATGTTCCACTGAGTCGCATACAGGTCAGTTTATATTTGATTATGTTGACAAAGGCATTGAAGCTGTTGGGCCACTAAATGTAGTACAAGTTGTAACAAACAATGCTGCTAACAATATGGTTGCCGCCCAACTATTGGCAACGAAAAGGTCTAGCATATTTTGGACTTCTTGTGCCACACACACCATCGATCTTATGCTTGAAGTAATTGGTAAATAAGGTAAATTTAAATATTGGATTACTAAGGCAAAAACCCTAACCATTTTTATTTATGCTCATCATAGGACGTTGGCACTAATGAGAATGTATACGAAGTGTAAGGACATCGTGAGGCCGGGATTTACTAGGTTTTCTACATCATATTGATGAGGCGAAAAATGATCCGTTTTTAGGGGGTCATTTAAGCCCGAATCCGACTTTATTTGATCAAATATTGCCCTAAATCGTTCCTTTTGTGATTTTAGGTGTTTGGAGAGTGAATTCTGGAAAAGAAGCCATTTTGGATGTTTTTGGAGCATAAAAGTGAAGAAAACGGCAAAGTATCAATTTTTCATGCTGAAGACACTAGGTGACGGCGTCAAGAGTTACACCCTGACGGCGTCAGACATCAAGAATAAAACAGCGTAGTTGATGACGGCGTCAAAAGCCATCCTGACGGCGTCAAAGTCCCAAGAATAAAATACCGTAGGTGGTGACGACGTCACATAGGCCGTCATAAGTAGATCAAGGCCGTCCGAGGAAGTATTTGGCGGCAAGGTGACGGCGTCACAAGCTTGTCTTGACGCCGTCAGACCAGTTTTCCTATATATAGTTTTTTAGTTTTTTCATTAAAAGGAGAGAAGTTTTGGTGAAACCCTAAAGACGAATTTGGTGCCTCTTTTACAGGTTTTTCAAGGGTTCCAAACCCTTGATACCTTGCATTGTAATTGAGATAAGTGTTCTTCTAATTCAATCAATATGTCTATGTGTTGGTTGTCTATATCTTGTTCTTGTCTCAATTCAATTATGCTAGGCTAGATCTCTCTTGTGTTTGCTTAGATCTAATGAAACCTAGATGTTGATTATGTGTTGATTACTTGTTTATTCTTGTTCTTGGATGAATGATTTATATGTTAGGCTTAAGAAAACTGGCAGATCTCCAAATGGTAACATGCTTGAACGTCTTAAGAAACATGAACCGAGGCGTACTAGGTCTTTATTGGTTGTATTTAATGCATGAGCCACTGTTTACAATCCCTATAGTTGTGCTGGGTCATGGTGTAGGAGGAGATAAGAGCTCATAGAGTTGGGGAGTTATGTATGCCTCCCCACGAATGGTATTAAGGAATACAATCCGTCATCCATACAAGTATAACAAGTAATTAACGTGTAAAAGATGTCTAGGGAGTAGTGAAGTCTAAGTAAACACAATTTCTCCAATTACTGCTCACAACCTTTGTAATAATTAGTTTAATTTCATTTTCAGTATTTTATTTTGATTATATATTAGTTTTGGGTTAGTTGAATAGCAACTAATTCCGCCCACTCCTTCAAAACCCGAGATTTTAATTGCTTTCATAAAAACATAAGAAGACAAAAAAATAATCTTCCCTCACCTTTAGAACTAGTAATTAGGCTTTCTAATCCTAGCGACACTATTCCTAAGCTGAACGATCAATCCCCCGGTACTTGTCACTATACTATACTACAACGATCAGGTACACTGCCTGGTGGGGGTTGTAAGCTTCTCGAGATCCCTCGAGAGGTAAAGCAAGGTGCGATTCCCACGCATCAAGTTTTTGGCGCCGCAGCCCGGGGAATAGTTATTGTCTAGGTTAGGATTTCTTTTTATTAGGTCTACTTGCTAGATTCCTTTCTAGTAAGATTTTATTTATATTTTTAGGTCTTCTTTAGTCTATCTTATTTCTTCGTGCCCTTGTTCGTAACTCTTTACCATCCGACATCATGGAAGGTGGTAACATCTTTGAACCCGTCATCCCACCACAACAAAACCCACCACTAGAACCCCTTAGGCCCCGAACCTTAGGAGAGTACTCCCGACCTTGCCACCAAGGCTACCGAAACACCATTGAGCTCACCGGAGCCAATGTGACCCCCTTGCGATCCGACACCATCCGGTTGGTGCAAAGCGGATGTGCATTCCATGGACTTCGTTCCGAAGATCCAAACCAACACCTTAAGGACTTCCTCAAAATCGTAGATTCCATAGACCTAGGTGTTGAAACTAGAGAGACTACCCGTTTACGCCTATTCCAATTCTCTCTACGGGATCAAGCTAGTCAATGGCTTGAGCGTTTACCCGCGGGATCCATCACCACATGGGATGATCTCACCACTCGTTTCCTTGCTCAATTTTTCCCACCGGGGAGAACTACTAAGCTTAGGAATGACATCTTGATGTTCCAACAACGTCAAAATGAATCTCTTTATGAAGCATGGACTCGTTTCAAGGACTTACTTCAAAAAGTCCCTCATCATGGCATAGATCTTTGGCTCCAAGTCCAAATCTTCTATGACCATATCAACATCTCCACGAGGCGAACCATTGACCAATCGGCCGGTGGTAAGCTACGTGATCTTAGTGCGGAACAATCATGGGAACTCATAGAAGATCTTGCTCTCTATGACAACGAAAGTTGGAATGATCCCCGTGACTTGAACAAAACGGTCAAGGCAATATCTTTGCCTTCGAACAATTCTAGCGCTCCCGACCGTAGGATCATGGAACTTGAGGACCAAGTCAAGTTTCTCATGAAATCCTACGATGCTCCTAAGCCTTCAAGCCAAGTGAACAAAATTACTTCTTCATGCGAATTATGTAGTGGTCCCCATGACACTCGTGATTGTGTGGAACTCCCCGGAACAACTTTTGCGGATTACGCATCCACGCGTACCGACGAAGCGGGAGATAAGTGGTACACTTTCAAGTCCAAGCCAAACACATACGGTGATTCATACAACCCCTCATGGAAAAATCACCCAAACCTTAGGTGGAAACAAAATCAACCCAATTTATCCAACCCACCTAATCGTTACCAACCAAACGGTCCACCATCCAACCGTACTTTCAACAACAATCCTTCTAACAACTATGGTAGTACCAACAATCTTGAAGGATTGATGTCAAAATTCATGGCATCTCAAGAAGCCCGCATAGCTAGGTTCGAAACCGAATTCAACCAACAACAAACGGAGATGACCAACAAGATTGACAACTTGTTGAAAGCCCTCAACAACCAAACATTAATCACACCTAGGAAGGACACTAGGGACACCAATAGTGGAATCCAAATTAAGGACCCCTCATCATCCAAACATGTCCACTTTGTCAATGTTGTCACCATTAAGCCGATAGATAAGGAGATAGAGGAGAGTGACAAGGATGAAGTTAGAGTAGAAGCCGATAGTGAGGATGAGAGTAGGGAAGTTGAGGTTAATAAGGATGAGGAATTAGAGGAGGTAGAACCTATAGAGGAATACTTTGATAAGTTGCCAACCGAGGAAGAACGGGAATACCATAAGGATTTATTCGATAGTCCCGAGAAAACATATATCTTTGGCGACCCCCTTATCAAAATGGGAGACCCTTCTAACATTAACATCCCATGCAATATTGGGCACATGCACATATGGAAAGCTTACATCGACCTTAGATCCCCCGTGAACATCATGACTAGGACTTTTTACAATTGGGTGATGAAGAAGCAACTCAATTTTAGGATGATGCCCGGTAAAAATTGGATAAGTAATTTTGTAGGGAGAGTTAAGGGATTACATGTGATCATAGGGAATCTTACCTATGAGATTGATTTTATGATAGTGGAAGACACTCGTCCGGTGATAGATGCTTGCCTAAGTCAAATAATATTTGGGAAACCATTTGTTGAGGCCACTAGGATGAGTTATGATCCGACTTTAGGGATAGTTAGATTCAAGGAAGAGAATGATGAGGTTGCTTATCAAATGCCCTACAAGATTGAGCAATACCGCCTTCTCTCTAATTTTGAAAAGGAACGCAAACAAGCGGCTTATTATAGGAATGAGGAGGATAGACGTAGAGGAGTAGAGTATGTTAGAAATAGGATGCTTGGTTTCTACAAAGAGTGCTTGCAACTAGGTCCGGAATACAAAACTGGTTTAGAAGACGACCTAGAGAGTGGAACCAATGATGAAATCACGTGATAGCCCATGACTTTGAGTCTAGCTACGAGACTCGTAAATAAAGAAAAGCGCTTCTTGGGAGGCAACCCATGTTTTGTGTGATTTTATTTTGTTTGATTGTTATTTGCTTCCGTATGCATGTTTTATTTTTGTTGTTGGTTGATCATGTTTCTCAATTAAAATGTGGAAATACTTTACTATGTTGTTTGGCCTAGTCTTAACTCCAACCTAAAAGTACTTTTGCAAAAGATAAGTGTAAGGGGAAACCCCAAATATGTTTTCAAGAAACACCCCGATCATGATTCTCCACAATATTAAATGAACATGTATATTCGTATTTGTTAGAGTCAAATGCTTGTATTGAGTCATAATGAAGTTTTGCAGGATTTTCCAGGAAGTAGGACGAAGTTTTTCCAGAAATTTTCCGAAAACTTAACATAAGAATTTCTGCAGGTCCATTTTGACGGCGTCAGGAGTTAAAAATCTGGAAATTTTACCGGTTTTGTTTTTCTAACGGAGTCTTATGGTTTTTGTGAATTATTAAGTTTTATAATCTCCAGGAAATCTGCAAACTTCATTCCACAAGCATTATATCTTATTTTGTTTTCTAGGATTAGTAACTTATATAGGATGCCGCTGATTTTACGCGAGGTTGTCTTGTCTATTTTCTCAGGATTTACAGGTTATGTTTGACAAGGAGATGATTTATATTCTGGAAGGGAAGCTTTGATTGTTCGTTTTCTTGGAAGAAGATTTAACCTGGTCAACCTAAAATCCATACCGAGCGAATCAGGGGAGTATTTGATTTCATTCTCTTTACTTTTTTACTTTTACATTCTTTACTTGAACATTGGGGACAATGTTCATCTTAAGTGTAAGGGGAGGGTAAAAAGATGATACCTTACATATGCACTTTCGCTTGAGTTTGTTTTGTTTGATAGTAGATGTGTAATAAAACTACGAGAAATACTTGTTAGTGTAATTTTAGCGCCAAATTTAAAATTTTTTACAACATTTAGGAGTGAAACTTTAGCCATAGCAAGCGTCTCATGGATAGTAGATTATATGACTAGCACATAACCGTATATTCAGAAAAATTTTCCACCCAAAATTGTGAGGTTCGCCTTTAGATTTGATAGGAAAAGCATTCATTATTAGTGCTTATGAGTGTACCGGTAGCATTTAGATTCTAGAACTTGCGTTAGTGATGCATCCCGAGACCGCTAGTGAGACTACATTCGTGTGGTAGGATTTACTACATGATAAGAGGCATTAGGATCACCCTTGTGTTAAACCCGTATTATAATTACTTGACCATTTAAGTCATATTACTTGGCTAGTTAAGTCAACTAATTTTTCCCACACCCTTAGCGTTGTACTCATTTTTAGTACACGAAACCCCTAGTACACCCCCCCGAGCCTATCTTTTCGTTTCTAACTTTAAGCATCTTACTTAAAGGAAGAATTTGTTACACCCCACTTAAATGTACACCCAAATCGCCTTAGCCTTTCGTGTATGTGCTCATTTTTAGCGCATTATTGTTATTTGTTAAACCCTAAGTTAACTTTCTAATTGATTACATGGTTGCTAAGTCGAGTCATATCCTTGTACATATTGTTTTGGGACGATTGGGACTCATGGGTAAGTACTTATTATATGGAGTAATGGGGAAGAACATCATATTATTACCCCCATATGTACGTTAATCTTAAAAGTGCTCCAAGTGTTTTGATTTTCTTAATTCGAGTCATTAGATTAGTTAAATGTAAAGTATGTAAAGATTCAAGTGTAAGGGGAATTCTCATACCCCTATGATGTATTATTTCGGATGGTAGGGTAAGAGTGTATGCAAAAAAAAAAAAAAAAAAAAAAAAAAAAAAAAATGAAAAAACAAGAAAAAGAAAAAGAAAAAAAAAATAGAAAAAAAAGAAAAAGAGAAAAAACATATGGACTACCATCCCGTTTCATTCTATGTTTATGTTATGTTTTTGTTATTTTTCATTTATTAGCTTAAGTCGAGTCTAGTCTTGGCTTAGCAACGCCATCTTGTACATGTAATTAACCAAGATTGTTAACTCGCCACCAGTAAAACTTCCTTTATCCAACAAAACCGTGTAATTCATATCCCTATACCTAACGTTACAACCCTTTAAAAGACCTCTTTGATAGTTTATCCTAGGTGCTTACGCCATGCGGTGGAGGTTTGATCCTTTCCCAAGCCTATGGTAATCTATTTTGCTATGACAGGTAGTGAGAGATATCTTCCATTTCCATAATGTTATATTACTTTATTACACCCGAGAGATGTGAGTATCTAAACACTATTTGTGAGGTGCTTGTGTATGATCTCCGTGCTTGTCTATTGGTCTTTAGTGGAACGATTATTTGTTGAAATTACTTTTATATTAGTGTTAAATGACCCCTAACTTGTCTTTTGAGTAGAATAAAAGCTCATTTGCTTGAGGACAAGCAAATCTCAAGTGTAAGGGTATATGATGAGGCGAAAAATGATCCGTTTTTAGGTGGTCATTTAAGCCCGAATCCGACTTTATTTGATCAAATATTGCCCTAAATCGTTCCTTTTGTGATTTTAGGTGTTTGGAGAGTGAATTCTGGAAAAGAAGCCATTTTGGACGTTTTTGGAGCATAAAAGTGAAGAAAACGGCAAAGTATCAATTTTCCATGCTGAAGACACTAGGTGACGGCGTCAAGAGTTACACCCTGACGGCGTCAGATATCAAGAATAAAACACCGTAGTTGATGACGGCGTCAAAGTCCCAAGAATAAAATACCGTAGGTGGTGACGGCGTCACATAGGCCGTCATAAGTAGATCAAGGCCGTCCGAGGAAGTATTTGGCGGCGAGGTGACGGTGTCACAAGCTTGTCTTGACGCCGTCAGACCAGTTTTCCTATATATAGTTTTCTAGTTTTTTCATTAAAAGGAGAGAAGTTTTGGTGAAACCCTAAAGACGAATTTGGTGCCTCTTTTACAGGTTTTTCAAGAGTTCCAAACCCTTGATACCTTGTATTGTAATTGAGATAAGTGTTCTTCTAATTCAATCAATATGTCTATGTGTTGGTTGTCTATATCTTGTTCTTGTCTCAATTCAATTATGCTAGGCTAGATCTCTCTTGTGTTTGCTTAGATCTAATGAAACCTAGATGTTGATTATGTGTTGATTACTTGTTTATTCTTGTTCTTGGATGAATGATTTATATGTTAGGCTTAAGAAAACTGGCAGATCTCCAAATGGTAACATGCTTGAATGTCTTAAGAAACATGAACCGAGGCGTACTAGGTCTTTATTGGTTGTATTTAATGCATGAGCCACTGTTTACAATCCCTATAGTTGTGCTGGGTCATGGTGTAGGAGGAGATAAGAGCTCATAGAGTTGGGGAGTTATGTATGCCACCCCACGAATGGTATTAAGGAATACAATCCGTCATCCATACAAGTATAACAAGTAATTAACGTGTAAAAGATGTCTAGGGAGTAGTGAAGTCTAAGTAAACACAATTTCTCCAATTACTGCTCACAACCTTTGTAATAATTAGTTTAATTTCATTTTCAGTATTTTATTTTGATTATATATTAGTTTTGGGTTAGTTGAATAGCAACTAATTCCGCCCACTCCTTCAAAACCCGAGATTTTAATTGCTTTCATAAAAACATAAAAAGACAAAAAAAAATCTTCCCTCACCTTTAGAACTAGTAATTAGGCTTTCTAATCCTAGCGACACTATTCCTAAGCTGAACGATCAATCCCCCGGTACTTGTCACTATACTATACTACAACGATCAGGTACACTGCCTGGTGGGGGTTGTAAGCTTCTCGAGATCCCTCGAGAGGTAAAGCAAGGTGCGATTCCCACGCATCACATATCTCACCTTGCAAAGCTTGATGGAGCAAAAGGAAAAGTTAAGGCTTATGTTTACTAGTGATGAATGGACAAGATCTAATGGGCGTAAACTAAGAATGGAAAAGTAGCATATTCCATTTTTATGAGCCCATCTTTTTGGCATGGGGTAAAATTATGCTTAATGGTGATTTCTCCGTTAGTCAAAGTTCTTCGCCTAGCTGATGGAGATCAAAAGCCATCAATGGGCTTCTTGTATGGGGAGCTTAAAAAAGCAAAGGAGGATATTAAAATGGCTTTCAACAATGTAGAGAATAACTATCGTCCTATCATAGACATTATTGAGACAAGATCAAAAGGTCGACTTGATAGTCCATTACATTTGACAACTTATCTGTTAAATCCTTATTACTTCTTTAAAGATCAAAGCATAAAAGACGATGCTATGGTCTCGGATGCGGTTTTCGCATGTCTTGAAAAGTTCTCTCATGGTGAGTTTGAGTAGCAAGATCAAGTGATGAATATGGAACTCCCAAAGTACAAAGCAAAAGAAGGAGATTTTGGAAGATTATTAGCAGCAAAAGGGTGTTTGGAAAATAACAGCTCTTATGATCCAGGTATATTATCAGTTCTTATTATCTGGTATGTTATTCAAGTTTTTACGTTTTGATTAGATAATTGTGTATGACTTATGAAAGTTCTACCAATTTTGACTAGGTACTTGGTGGATGACTTACAGAAATACAACACCAGTTCTGCAAAAAATGGCCATAAAGATCGTTTCATTAACTACTAGCTCCTCCGGTTGTGAAAGAAATTGGAGTGCTTTTGAGGGGGTAAGTAATTATCTGATACCTAAAAACATAAATGTAAGTAATACTATTATAAATTAATATTATTTTTAACTTTGTAAAATAGATACATACAAAGAAAAGAAATCGGCTTGATAGTCAAAGACTACATGATCTTGTATATGTTCAATTTAATTCCAAACTAATCAACAAGTGGGCAAGAGTGAAGAATCAAAATACAGATGTTTTGCATTCCCCTGATGCTAGTAAGGGGTAGTCATGGATTGTTGCTATTAGTGATGAGGATGAGGAAAAAGAAGAAGATGGTAGTGTTGGGGTTGGTCGAGATGCAGTTGGTGGTAGAGAACTCCACGATGATGATTTTGTGTCTGATGAAGAACAAGTGGAGGGTGGGGAGTGTTTTGACGACTACTCTGATGAAAAGGGTTTTATTTAAAGAAATGACGAAAAATGCAATAATAGTTTAGCTTTTTGAGTTATTTCTTATGTATAACGCGTTTTGTAAACTTGATGTATATATATATATATATATATATATATATATATATATATATATATATATATATATATATATATATATAATTATGCCGCCTTAAGTCACACCTTAAAAAACGCTGTAGCTTCGCTATAGCTCGTAAAGCTTGAGGCTTGGCTTCACTGCCACGCCACGCCTCATGCTATTTATAACCTTGGATACAATCGATACTCCTTGTGTATACCATGTATCTTTAACAGGCACTAAATCTTTTTCAACATCTTTAGCACATTCATCAAGTAGTACGGTCTTTGCTTTCTCACTTGAAGGCGCCTTGTAACCAGCAGGAGCCTTGTTTACTACAACAACCATTTCTTGAAATTGAGGGTTACGTAAAACACTAAACGTATTCCATTTCCACATAGACCCCGCATGACTTTTGAATCAACTGAGCTTCTTTCCATTACCAAAATAATCTATGTTTTTAGAAATAACAGAATGCTTGAGATCCTTTGACACACCAACATGTTCCACATTGCTTACCCTTCTCCTCAATGCCTCGTACTTCTCTTGATCCTTGATTAAAGTACCACACCTTCTAGTTTTAGCTTTTTTTCCAGGTGGGGGTCCAAAAAAAAATGAATATGTATTCTTGAATACGAGGTTGTAAATTGCAGTTTGCAATGGTTACCCACCCACACTTTTGAACCTCTTGCATTCTTGTTATTAATAGTAGAAACAAAAACAACTTCTTCAAGTAATGGCTTACCATCATTTGTATGAGATTGTGTTTGAGTTTGAGGTGCACTTCCATTATAATCAGTGTTTTCTTCCTCTTCCTCACTATCAACATCATTAACTCCTTCACAATTTCCTTGCTCAAGTATATCATCATGGTTTCTTTTTCTACCAAAAACCATTATAAAGAAATTTTTTGCATGAAATGAAATGGATCAATTTCTTTTTCCAAAATGAAGGTTTATTAAGATAAGAGCTTGTTATATACTTAGGTTTATGTATTGGTTAGAGTGGTAAGGATACAATAAAGTGGAACTAATGAGTGGTTATAAATTGATAAGTAGATTTAATTAAATAATTATACGTTGGAAGTATAAATACTCATTAACTAATTTAGTTGAAGTAGTAATGTTTAAGTTAGTTTTAAGTTTAATATGAGTGGATAATTAAATGTACCGGTTCACTTTGGCATGACGTACCGCTTCACTTTGGTATGTTGTACCGATCTATTTTGGTACCTCAACCCAATAGACATGGGTACGCCGATTGATGTTGATTGGTAACTCCGGAAATAGCAATCCAGATCGTGATCCTGAGCGATCAGAGTCAGTATCGTATCACATTTAGGTACGAATGATCCGAAACGCGAAACGCGACCGAGTCAGCATTTCTTGTGACTTTGTTTAGAACCCAATTGCTATAGCTCAAAGACTTTTTGCGGATCTTGTAGTATACACAATTTTTATTATGAAAACACGATGTTTTCAATTTTAAAACAATTTTTTTGGGGGGAGGGGGGTAATGATGTAAGATTTCTGACCATGTTTTAATATTTATAGTTGTCTCGTCTAACTATGGTCTACCTTATTGATGCGTGGGATTGCGCCCTCGCAAAAGGTTTTACCTCTCAAGGGATCTCAAGCGGCTTGCAATCCCCACCAGGCAGTATACCTGATGTAGTATAGTGTAGTGGCAAGTACCGGGGGATTGATCGTTCTCTCGGGGAACAGTGTCGTTAGGATCAAAACTTAATTAAACTAGGTCTAGAGGTGAGGGATAATTCTATTTGTATTTTTATGGTTTATGGAAAGCAAGTAAAAATCTCGGGTATTGGAAGAGTGGGCGGAATTAGGTGCTAGTCAACTAACCCAATTAACTACAAATGCAATAAAAATAAAATAACAAGAAAATAAATTTGAGAAAAACAATAATAAGAGAAACGTGTGTACTTAGATTTCACTACTCCATAGCTATCTTTCATTAGTTGAATAGTTTGTTATAATTGCATGGATGACGGGTTATATTACTTAATACCATTCGTGGGGCCGTGTACGATCTTCCCCAACTCTATAAGTTTCTACCTCTTCCTATGTCGAGCCGAAAACTAGCTCCTAACATGGCCTCCTTAGTAGTCACTCATGCATTAAATACAACCATTAAAATCGTAGTACACATCCGATTCATGTTTCTTAAGACGTTCAAGCAAGTTACCAATTGGAGATTAGCCAGTTTTCTTAAGCCTAACATTGAAATCATTCATCCACAACAACTCTTAACAAACAATCAATAGCTAGGTTTTATTACATCTAAGCAAACACAAACAAACCTAGCCTAGCATGTTAAAGTAAAAACAAGCATAAGATAGTCAAACAACACATAGACATATTGAATGATTATTGGAAGACTTACCTTTATTGAAACATGGATGAAAGAAGGGTTTGAAACCCCTACAATAAGATGAAAATTTGACCTAGGGTTTGTGGTAAACTTCCTCCAAAAGTTCTCTCCCTAATGAATGAAAATTAGAAAACTATATATAGAGATTACACGTCTGACGGCGTCACGTTGTAATCCTGACGCCGTCAAATTGCCACCAATACTATTCTCGTATTGCCTAGATCCAGATCTGACGTCGTCATGTATAAATCATCTCTTGGCCATCATGTGTAAAATTGCTCTTGATGGCCTTGGCTTCCCAAAGCATGACGCCATTACTCTTTAACTCCCAAAAACATTCTGGCGCATCTCGTGTAACTTTTTATCCACCTATTTGCTAACATATGACGCCGTCACCTCCAAAGCATGACGCCGTCAGGTACTATTTCCAGCTTGATGTCACAACTCATCATTTCAGGTCATTTCAGGTCATTTCCCGAACTTTGGAAAAACACTATTCATAAATCACTATTCATTAAAACACTATTCATCGTTTTACTATTCATCATTTTCGAGGTCATTTTGATATTCTGAGAAACTTTTGGAAAATTTACTATTCACTAAACACTATTCATTTCCGGAAAAGTTTTCATCATTCACTTGCATTACTCATTTCATCGTAAATTTAGTTTACGGGTATTCAAATTCGCGTAACCGGATTGGTTTAGGTGCGAATTCATTTCATTAGTGTTAAGAACACTGCATACGGACTGGAGATAGTCTGCATATCATCATAACAGCATTTTCATGTTATACCACTCTCAGGATTTTCAAATTTCTATATTCAGTACATTTAACGTTTTTACGTATAAGTAATTATAGTAAACGTTAACACCCGGTTTATACACAACGAATATATCTAAATATTCCCACAATGGTACCAACATATTTTTATGTCCATTTTAACATCATAAAACTTATAACATTCAGTTACCCAGTATTTTGGAAATTTATTTTATTTATAACGTACGCGTACGAATATAACGACGGTTTTCGTGAAAACTAAACAATAATCACCCGATCACTCAGTAATTGTACCCAACATATTTTTAATATGTTTTTAACATTATTATGACTATATTTTGTCCCGGTTAACTTCGTGAACAATTATTTCTATTAAAACCGTTACCCGATTTTAACGAATAACACGGAATAACACTTAACGCTACACTAGATTTCTAATTAAAACACAAGTACCCCAACCCCCCCCCTTGGCTCACCATAACCGGCCCATGAGACACCCCTTTAACCTTATGCCTTAAATTTCTAAGTATAATACTATTAAACCTTAAAAACCTTACATTAACCAAAAATCAAGAATCATAATATACACTTTTAGAAAGATCAAAACTCTTCTCATCTTTTTCTCCTTGTTCTTCCCAAAACCCACGACCATAACCAAACCAACCCTTGATCCATTATTTTTGAAAAGTTAAAACACTAAACTTGTTCCTTTTACATGCCTAAACAAGAATCAAGCAACAAAAACACAAGAACATCAAGCATAATCATCATATAATCATCTCATTTTATCAAGTAAGTATTTAACTTTATTTTTTCATGGATCATCTTATATTTACATATATTACATAAGTATCATGCTAAAAACCATGTACAACTAGCTATACCACTCTTTATTTTGTCTAAAATGAAACATACAAACCCTAACTTTTTAGTTATGAATCCCCTTGCTCTAATAACTTGGTTAGGAGTCCATGGCACCCTAAGAAGGTGTATGGTAGGATTAGATTAGCTATGTGGTGATTACAAGAGGTTTGGTGATGGTAGAAATTAGTTATAAACCATGAAAACTTGATTTGGAACATATTTTAGACATGCTGTCCCGTTTTGTAAAAATCTGGAAAATCAGTAAACACCAAGGAAACTTTGGCAAAATTTTTAGAAAATACTTTCAAAAACGAATCCGTAGGCGAAAGAACGGATTAAAAAGAGCTTATAACGAAGAAGTTATGATTTTTGCAAGATTGTTGACGAAAAGTATTTTCTGGAAATTAGTTGCTGTTGGACGTTTTTCGTCGGTCAAAAAGAGGCTTTAGACTTAACCCGGAGGAGCCGAACTTTCCAAAATATATTACTATATACTAAGACGTAACCGTGGACATAAAGAACAAGTAAAACGGACAAGTAACGACAAAGATATACACGTTTGAATATCGGCTAAAACCACTTTATATTTGACAGCTTTTATTAAATTTGGCGCAAAAACTACGAAGTACATTTATAAGCTAGACATAATTTTAAGTACCGAGCTTTATAACTAATGTAGTATTAGTTATTACGAGTATGTTTTCATTATTTCAAGGATTACAACCCGAGTTTTTCAACGCTAACATGGAAACTTACGTTATATATATATATATAAGTATATATATATTATAACTAGCTTATTATATTTTCTAATAGCAATATTTTTCCAAATTCTTGGATTATATATTTTGACAACACAAGTGTTTTACCAAAGACTAGAGTGGTATAGAAACATGAGCATGGACATTCATAACATCATTTGGTGATCTAAATGAGATCATTCATCATTCATTTTAGGTTGCGGCAGATAACCGTGCATTGTTGTCCTTAACATTCCGTAGCATTGTACTATTACTTCGAGGTGAGTCATAGCCCCTACTTTTTAATTGTTTTATCAACTCTTTGGGGGAGATACATGCTACTACTTGCTTACTTGTACAGATTCACATAACATTTATACTTGATTACATTACACTTGATGTCATACATACGCGATTGTGTTATACTTAACTGTGTTATACTAAACTGTGATGGATACATACATACATACTTCCAATGGCCCCAGATTTAGTTCTGGGCACTACCATGGAAACATATATACTTCTTATGGCCCCAGATTAAGGTTCTGGGCACAACCATGGAAGTATACATACTTAGGTGAGGTCTTCGGAGATGAAGTGTAGACTCACTACTAATTGCTAAACTGTTGTTATGAACTTATACATATCTTACTCATACTATACATTGTAGCAGTGGGTTGTGAACACACAGGTTACAAGTCTCTTATGACGGGACTTGCAACTGAGTGGATTTACGATGCCTTTGCTGTGTGAACATTCTTTATAAGCTTTTTCAACTGCATTAAGACAAACTCTATGAACTCACCAACCTTTGTGTTGACACTTTTAAGCATGTTTATCTCAGGTTAGAAAGGCGATAGCAGGTGTGTGGAGCTGAGAGTCTTAGGGCATGCTTTTGGAGACTTTCACTTTTATCGTTTACCATTCGATACACTTTAAAAACTTATGTATCATTCTACTTTGGGATCTTTGTTTTGTAAACTATGACTTTTATCTATTCGAATGGTAACTTTTCAAAAACGTCTCATTTAGAGTTCGTTTTCTATATCTTATACTTTGTGCCCTGAAGTGGCATCCCTATGACACAGTCTTCCGCTGCGGTATTTTGGGGGTGTTACAGATTGGTACCATAGCCTTGGTTATAGAGAACTAGGTTGTTTTAGAGTCTAGACTATAACTACATACATGTAGACTCTCCTCCCTATCGCCTTGCACTTTACATACACTTACGCTTGCTGGTAACTTATTTATTTTTAGACCTACACTATTAGATACTTTGTAGAAACCGTTAGAAACTAGACTTCCCGGTGACTTTAACACTTAAGGGAGAATCCTTTGTTCCTTTGTACTAAGCGTGACGTTCCCTAGATGCCCATTTAAGCAACGTCTACCATTGAGATATGTGTGCCTGGTGATATGTACACTTGTGAAAGGAAACATTTATAGTTGTGGTGGCCAACATAATTATAAGTGCTTCACGACACACGTGGACATATGACTATACAGATGTAGATCGGTGTTGGCATAACTTAGGAAACAACTGGTAGCACGGTATTATATATGAGGATGTTAAGTATAGACTTTGGTTAATCAACGGTTTTCCCTCATCACTGACGTTCACTAAACCCAAGTAACGATGGTGGAAGAACTGGTGGACGTGGAGGTAGAGGAGGTGGTCACGGCATTGAAAACAATGATAACAACGACGGTGGAAATACTGATTTTGAAGCCATCATCGCTCGACAACTTGAAAACTTTCTCCCCACTATTGTCACTCAAGTTGGCGATCATATGAATAATTTGGCAAACCACGAAAGCGGAATTAACAACACCAATGGTATAGGCCAGAATGGTAATGGCAACAACAACATTAGGACTGGATGTACGTATAAGGAATTTACGTCATGCAAGCCAATTGATTTCGATGGTGTAGGAGGCGCGCTGGTGTATACTCGATGGGTTGAAAAGATGGAGTCGGTGATAGACATTAGTAACTGTGCAGCACATCAAATGGTGAAGTATTCCATGTGCTTACTATCAGGAAAGGCATTGACATGGTGGAATACGCAGATTCAAGCTAGGGGTAGAGCGGCAGCTGTAGGTATGACATGGGATGATTTTAAGGCATTACTGAAGGAGGAATACTGCCCGGACAACGAGATGCAAAAGCTGGAGGATGAACTCTATCATCTCTCTATGATAGGGGCTGGTCATGCAGCCTATACAGATCGATTCCATGAATTAGCCAGACTAGTTCCACACCTAGTTACCCCTGAGTCCAAGAGGATCGAGAGGTACATATATGGCCTTGTCCCAGAAATTCGTGGGATTGTAAAGACAACTGAGCCTGCTACAATTCAGAGTGCAATATTGAGAGCGGGGACTCTGACAGATGAGATGGTTAGAAATGGAAGCTTGAGGGACAGTGATAAAAGGAAGGGAACAAGCGAGTCGAACAAGCAGACTGACAACAAAAGGGCAAGGACCTTTGCGGCGACTAATTCGGGTCAGAGAGAGTATTTAGGCCAGCATCCTAAATGTACGAAATGTAACTTTCATCACCAAAAGACATGCTATGAGTGTAACAGCCCGGATCACTTTCGGAACACCTGTCCTAAGTTGAAAAGGAATCTTAACCAAGGGGGCAATCGTCCAAACTTAGCAGCAGCAATTGAAGGGCCACGAGATGAGGCCAATGAGATTCCACCCGCACTTGGCAGAGCTTACTTCCTAGGAAATCCTATCACCCAACATGTCCGCGGTAGCACATCGGGTACATTCTCTTGAACAACTATCGTATTTTAGTAGCACTTAAGTCTTAATATAGGACCTATACACAACATTGACTAATATGAGACTTAGCAGCATTAACCTTAGTCACCCTAACATTAGAAATTTGATTAGTGTAAGCAATTCCAAAGTCGAGCCAATCTTTCAAAAGATCTTTTTCAAGGATGTTGAATCCAGACCTTGATTTTTAGCTTGGTTCTAGTGACTGTTCTTGTTTGATTGGGTTGCGAAAATCGAGCTAAAAGTTAAAGTCATCACTCAAACCGATTTAGCTTAATCTCATGACTGTTCTTGTTTGATTGGGTTGTGGGCTTAAGTGAAAATCGGTTACCTAAATGATTAACCTAAAAGAGGTCTTTTGAGGACTATGCTCGGGATTGGGAAGGTTTGCCTCATCAAGTCTGACCACGAGAACATACCTAGTTGGATAGAAACCCACATACATAAGCTTTGACACATTTAACTGATTAACATTAACTGAACTTCGGGACGAAGTTCCTATTAGAGGGGAAGACTGTCACAACTCATCATTTCAGGTCATTTCAGGTCATTTCCCGAACTTTGGAAAAACACTATTCATAAATCACTATTCATTAAAACACTATTCATCGTTTTACTATTCATCATTTTCGAGGTCATTTTGATATTCTGAGAAACTTTTGGAAAATTTACTATTCACTAAACACTATTCATTTCCGGAAAAGTTTTCATCATTCACTTGCATTACTCATTTCATCGTAAATTTAGTTTACGGGTATTCAAATTCGCGTAACTGGATTGGTTTAGGTGCGAATTCATTTCATTAGTGTTAAGAACACTGCATACGGACTGGAGATAGTCTGCATATCATCATAACAGCATTTTCATGTTATACCACTCTCAGGATTTTCAAATTTCTATATTCAGTACATTTAACGTTTTTACGTATAAGTAATTATAGTAAACGTTAACACCCGGTTTATACACAACGAATATATCTAAATATTCCCACAATGGTACCAACATATTTTTATGTCCATTTTAACATCATAAAACTTATAACATTCAGTTACCCAGTATTTTGGAAATTTATTTTATTTATAACGTACGCGTACGAATATAACGACGGTTTTCGTGAAAACTAAACAATAATCACCCGATCACTCAGTAATTGTACCCAACATATTTTTAATATGTTTTTAACATTATTATGACTATATTTTGTCCCGGTTAACTTCGTGAACAATTATTTCTATTAAAACCGTTACCCGATTTTAACGAATAACACGGAATAACACTTAACGCTACACTAGATTTCTAATTAAAACACAAGTACCCCAACCCCCCCCTTGGCTCACCATAACCGGCCCATGAGACACCCCTTTAACCTTATGCCTTAAATTTCTAAGTATAATACTATTAAACCTTAAAAACCTTACATTAACCAAAAATCAAGAATCATAATATACACTTTTAGAAAGATCAAAACTCTTCTCATCTTTTTCTCCTTGTTCTTCCCAAAACCCACGACCATAACCAAACCAACCCTTGATCCATTATTTTTGAAAAGTTAAAACACTAAACTTGTTCCTTTTACATGCCTAAACAAGAATCAAGCAACAAAAACACAAGAACATCAAGCATAATCATCATATAATCATCTCATTTTATCAAGTAAGTATTTAACTTTATTTTTTCATGGATCATCTTATATTTACATATATTACATAAGTATCATGCTAAAAACCATGTACAACTAGCTATACCACTCTTTATTTTGTCTAAAATGAAACATACAAACCCTAACTTTTTAGTTATGAATCCCCTTGCTCTAATAACTTGGTTAGGAGTCCATGGCACCCTAAGAAGGTGTATGGTAGGATTAGATTAGCTATGTGGTGATTACAAGAGGTTTGGTGATGGTAGAAATTAGTTATAAACCATGAAAACTTGATTTGGAACATATTTTAGACATGCTGTCCCGTTTTGTAAAAATCTGGAAAATCAGTAAACACCAAGGAAACTTTGGCAAAATTTTTAGAAAATACTTTCAAAAACGAATCCGTAGGCGAAAGAACGGATTAAAAAGAGCTTATAACGAAGAAGTTATGATTTTTGCAAGATTGTTGACGAAAAGTATTTTCTGGAAATTAGTTGCTGTTGGACGTTTTTCGTCGGTCAAAAAGAGGCTTTAGACTTAACCCGGAGGAGCCGAACTTTCCAAAATATATTACTATATACTAAGACGTAACCGTGGACATAAAGAACAAGTAAAACGGACAAGTAACGACAAAGATATACACGTTTGAATATCGGCTAAAACCACTTTATATTTGACAGCTTTTATTAAATTTGGCGCAAAAACTACGAAGTACATTTATAAGCTAGACATAATTTTAAGTACCGAGCTTTATAACTAATGTAGTATTAGTTATTACGAGTATGTTTTCATTATTTCAAGGATTACAACCCGAGTTTTTCAACGCTAACATGGAAACTTACGTTATATATATATATAAGTATATATATATTATAACTAGCTTATTATATTTTCTAATAGCAATATTTTTCCAAATTCTTGGATTATATATTTTGACAACACAAGTGTTTTACCAAAGACTAGAGTGGTATAGAAACATGAGCATGGACATTCATAACATCATTTGGTGATCTAAATGAGATCATTCATCATTCATTTTAGGTTGCGGCAGATAACCGTGCATTGTTGTCCTTAACATTCCGTAGCATTGTACTATTACTTCGAGGTGAGTCATAGCCCCTACTTTTTAATTGTTTTATCAACTCTTTGGGGGAGATACATGCTACTACTTGCTTACTTGTACAGATTCACATAACATTTATACTTGATTACATTACACTTGATGTCATACATACGCGATTGTGTTATACTTAACTGTGTTATACTAAACTGTGATGGATACATACATACATACTTCCAATGGCCCCAGATTTAGTTCTGGGCACTACCATGGAAACATATATACTTCTTATGGCCCCAGATTAAGGTTCTGGGCACAACCATGGAAGTATACATACTTAGGTGAGGTCTTCGGAGATGAAGTGTAGAC
Organism: Artemisia argyi; assembly: GCA_030686995.1. Classification (NCBI taxonomy): domain Eukaryota; kingdom Viridiplantae; phylum Streptophyta; class Magnoliopsida; order Asterales; family Asteraceae; genus Artemisia; species Artemisia argyi. Next base: position 84,268,083 of record CM060681.1, on the reverse strand, counting down.
TCACTACTAATTGCTAAACTGTTGTTATGAACTTATACATATCTTACTCATACTATACATTGTAGCAGTGGGTTGTGAACACACAGGTTACAAGTCTCTTATGACGGGACTTGCAACTGAGTGGATTTACGATGCCTTTGCTGTGTGAACATTCTTTATAAGCTTTTTCAACTGCATTAAGACAAACTCTATGAACTCACCAACCTTTGTGTTGACACTTTTAAGCATGTTTATCTCAGGTTAGAAAGGCGATAGCAGGTGTGTGGAGCTGAGAGTCTTAGGGCATGCTTTTGGAGACTTTCACTTTTATCGTTTACCATTCGATACACTTTAAAAACTTATGTATCATTCTACTTTGGGATCTTTGTTTTGTAAACTATGACTTTTATCTATTCGAATGGTAACTTTTCAAAAACGTCTCATTTAGAGTTCGTTTTCTATATCTTATACTTTGTGCCCTGAAGTGGCATCCCTATGACACAGTCTTCCGCTGCGGTATTTTGGGGGTGTTACACTTGATTTTGGAGACTTTGCCGTTTTCTTCACTTTTCGCTCCAAAAACGTCCAAAATGCTTCCTTTTCCAGATTTTTTCTCCAAAGTGCCTAAAATGACAAAAGGAACGATTTGAGGTAATATTTGATCAAATAATCATGACTTAGGGCTTAAATGACCCTCTAAAAGCGTAACACTTTTTGCCTCATCAAATACCCTTGCACTTGAGATTTGCTTGTCCTCAAGCAAATACGCTTTTATTCTAATCAAAATACAAGCTAGGGGTCATTTAGCACTAATATAAAAGTAATTGAAACAAATAATCGTTCCACTTCAACCAAAATAAGCACGGAAATTATACACTAGCACCTTACAAATAGTGATTAGATACTCACATCTCTCGGGTGTAATAAAAGTATAAATATCACAAATGAAAATGGAAAATATCTCTCACTACCTATCATAGCACATAGATTACCATAGGCTTGGGAAATGATCAAACCTCCATGATGAGTGTGTAAATACTCATCGTTTATACCTTTTTAGACTGCGAAAACGACTGAAAACACACAGATATGTCATAAAATACTCAAAATATTCCTGGATTGTGTTTTTATTTGTTTCAGCTACAAAAGGATTGAAAACAGGTAAAAATGGAGCAAAGTTTACACAATTGGCAGAATCAGTTCCTGGACTTTCAGAAATTGGCAGAAATGGTCCCTGGAAGATATATTTTGAAGAAAGTCAACATTAGTCCTTCAGGAATCATAAATGACACTTCTGGCCCTTGGATGAAAAAGTTTGAGGAAATTACAATTTTGGTCCCTCAACTTTGTTTTTTGGCAGAAATGACCCCCGGTGGTTTAATTTTGGAAAGCAAGCATTCAAATTCTTTTGGGAATTTAAATGTGGCAAGAATAGTCCTGGGAATATTTATGGAAACTTTGCAAGACCAGTCCCTGAATTTTCAGCTTTGGCATGTTTGGTCCTTGGGCTTATTGCTTAGCTACTTAAACCAAATGGACCCTTCAATATTATCCCACCCTTAAATGAACCCCATGGCTTGGTCCAGTCCATTTCCCTTCCCCTGGCCCAATCACCCTCTCCAGCCCAACTCCCTAACCTTTAATACTAATAACCAGGGTCAACCCCCAGTTTGACCGCTCCACCATCTCCCTACCACAACACGTGAACCCTGCTACTCCACTGCCAAACCCACTCATCACCACCACCTCTCAAACCTGCCACACTCAACCTACACTACCTTTCCTCCACAACACTCCAAAATATGCCCCCAACCATAAGCTAGCTACCCAACTTGCAATTTTACCCATTTCCCGCCAAAATGATTTTAATGGCCAAGATATAATTCTTTCATCCATTTGTTAAAAGTTGAAGTGGGAAAGTACAAGGGACACTTCTTGAAGGCTATAAATAAGGAAAAAAGAAAGAAGACTAGTGTTAGTTAGTTAGATAATTAATTGTAGGTAATTTAGTGTAGAATTGGTTAGTTTATGTTTTAGTTTATTTAAGTTTTTTCAATCTAGTGTTGTAACTTACATTTTCAATTAATCAAAGATCTCCAGTTTGAAATACAACTGCTTTTCAAAATTTCTGTTTTAGCTTATTTGTTTCTTTGCTTTTGTAAACAGCTCATTTTATGCATATTATTGTTACTTAATACTTATTCATGTTTATCATTCACTAGTATGCTCAGTTACAAGTTTAGGATGCTATGCTTAGTTTTTCAGTCACATTCGCTTAATATAGCTTTTTTAGCTAGCTTATTTAAACTGCTTATTATGTGTTTGTATCTGCTTATCAAGGGAATTTAGGCCTAGTGCAAAACCCATGTTCAAGAAATTCTGGTTAAAACTCATTTTTATAGCTAAAAGATCCATATCCAAAATTTTTCAGGACTGTTTGGCATAACCCTCATTTTCAAGCTTTGGCTCTTCTTAGTTTTCTAACTCACTTGAATCTGCTCTACTTTAGTCAAATTAGTAGTTTCAAAGTCAGTTTCAGTGTTGTTATTAAGTTTCTTAGGATTTAAATTGACTTTCAGAAAAGTATGGTTTAAAACAAATTTTTACAGCTTATATTTGATTCAGCAAATTTATGGTGCTTTTGTTTGTTGTTTTTGCTCATTGTAGTGCATTTAAATGTTCTCTAGATTCTGGTTCAAAGATGGTAAGGACTTAACCAAGTTTGAACCATTTTACAAACTACATAACTGGTTCAGCAGCCACTAGTTCCATAACCACCATTTTTGATCTTGAATTTAGACTAGTAAAGTAGGATTTGATACTTAGGTTTGGTTTTATAGGAAGTCGGTAGTGTAGGTCTCACTAGTATCAACTTAGTGTAGGTTCTAATGCTTATTTTCTTGGTTAACATAGCATTCAAATCAGCTCACCATGAGCAGGCCTGTACATTTGTTGCCTACATAGCCCTTCAATCAAGGATTTGTAATTTCTTCATTTGTGCACCAAATGACCTGAATATTGGTTTTTAGATTATTTGGAAACTTGTTATTAAGCTAGTAATTTTATTTTAATTTATTGAATTTTTCTTACAAGCTTCTTAGGTCACCAAACTTGCCCCATCCCCTGTGCACGGCTGCAACTCTCAGTAGTCCCCAACTTCTTTTCTTTGATCTTTAACAGTGAGTAACATAGGATTAGCTTTTAGTTTTGGCTTTGTAGATAGTTGGTGGTTTAAACTTTTTATGCTTGAGCTTATTTTTGAAATTGGTATGTGTTTGATGGCTTAATTTCAAGGCTGCAATCAGCCACCTAAACCACTGCACCACCTGACCAAACAGCCCCCCCCCCCCCCCCCTTTTTGATCTTATTTTTAGTAGGATTCTTGCTTTTAATTTATATTTGCATGTAGTTAATAGAATAAACTTTGTAGTCTTAAGCTTTTTATTGAATGTTGAGCTTATTAGTAACTTATTTTTAGCCTTCCCTATGCATACACTAAACTGTGTACACTGACTCATCAGTGTACACAATCTCAATTCATACGCTCATTTCTAATTTATTTGTGGACCCCACAAGCTGCTCCTTGGCTTATTAGATAGCTCCCCTGGCTAGCTTTTAGGATTGAGGTTCAACTTGGACCCTTGAACCCCCCAGTGGACCCCACAGTGGGCTACAAGTGCCAACATTTGGCCTGTGTGGTCTGTGGGTATTTTGGAATTGCTTATTTGGCTTATTGGCTTAATCACTGTAGCTCTATGCTTGTCATAGCTTCATTCAAGTTCCATTAAGTTGTTTCCAGCTTATTTTCTAGCTTGTGTGCACTGTGTATCTTCTTGTGAGCTTAAAACCTCATTTTCAAGCTTATTACTCAACTATTGAGCTTATTAGTGAGCACAGAGCTTATTTTTGAGTTCCAAAGTAGTTGCCTTCACAAAAGTTTCCTCACTTCAGTAGTTTAATAGATTTGTAAAAGAAAAATTAGAAAAATCCAAAAATAAATAAAGTGATAGCTTCTATTTAAGCCATTTGGCTTATTTTTCAGCTTATTTACAAGCATTTTCTAATTTTAAATTTTTCTTAAGTCCCTGTTAACTTTTAGTAATTTTAGGAATTTTTTCATACTTTTCCCATTTTATTTATTAGTTTTTATAATTAAATTTAGTTTTAATTAATTAATAATTAGTTTTTAATTAATAATAATTATTTAAAAAGTAGAAAAAATACATTTTCTGTTTTAAAAATAGTTTTAGGTTATTTATAATTTTCTAAATTTAATTTTTATTTTTCTAGCTAAAAATCATAATTATTTGTATTTTAGTGTAATTTATATAATTAAAAAGTAATTAGTAAATAGTAATTAATTAATTAATAATTAATTAATTAGTGTAAAAATTATTTTTTTTTTCTTAAAATTTTATTTTATCATTAGGATTGTAAAAATATAATTTTCATATCCGTAGGATTTTAATTGCTCCCGTTTCACTTTTTATTTTGCGCGTAGACGTTATTTTTAACGTAAACGCGCTTTTTTAATTTTAAACACATTCTAGGGTAACGCAGCTTTACGTTTTTTGTTAATATAGCTTATTTAAGTTGTTCTCATTTGTATTTCCTTAGTTTAATCATCTCAAACCCTTTTCTGTCAAAATTCACCCGATCACAAATCCGTTTTGATACCATTCACGTCTCGCTGGGACATAACAACCCGGGGAAACACTGTATTCCACGGAGATTGAGCCTATGTAGTTTGACCATCTCAACCACGTCCGTGGTTGATTTAGGTTGACCGTTTAGGCTCGATCAAAATTTGGCGCCGCTGCGGGGGAGGCTGTGCTGCGTATTCTCAAACGTCTTTGAGATTAATGGTTTTTTACATTCGTCACTATAAAAATCCCATTACTTTTGTAAATTTTTAATCAAAACCTTAAAAAGTCATTAACATTTTTTCTAAAGTGTTAAAACACCAAAAAAATAAAAAACAAACAAAACAAATCGTAACATTTTCTATATCGGATTTCTTTTAGGTGATTCTAAAAAGAATACGATTCTTGTTAACGAGACGATACCAAAAATAATTTCCAAGTTTTTCACACATACACAAAAATCGCAAAAACATTTTTCTTTGCTTGTTAATAAATTACATAAAATACATTGTCGAGAACAAAGACAGAATACTACCCAACTAGGGGTATGAACATTAATCAGTTCCCAAACTAAAGATAAAACTTGACATTGTATCCATGTGAATTGGTGTACCTTTTTCAAAGAAGCCATTCACATTGTGGTTATTGGTTTAAGTTCTGTCGTTTTGCTTCGATCTTGTTTTTAAAACATGTTTTTCAAAAATACCAAAAATATTTACCTTCACCCTCTCACCTTTTTGATTCTTTACCCCTCACCCTCCAAAACCATATGATTCTTTCTATGTCTCATCCTCACCTTCTTGATTGTCAATGGTGTGGTGGTCCTTATAATGGTGGTGACTGCCCCAGTTGTGGCATGGTAGAGTCAGGAAATGGGTCTGTCTATAACCAGAATCCCTATTCCTACCATGACACGACTGATTTATTCCATCAGCTTCCACACCATGAGACTCAGCAGTTTTACTGTTGTGAGTACTGTGGTGGTTCACACTACAGTTCTGATTGTCAATTAGGAAACACGCTTGTCTATGAGCAAGTTCCTTATAACAATTATGACTACAACACATATGACTCACAGCCACATCAGTTCAACTGTTGTGAGTACTGTGGAGGTCCACACTCTAGCTCTGATTGTCAAGCAAGGAATCCATTTCCTTGTAACAATGACGACTATTCGTATTATGACCCACCTCCACAGTACCAAATGATTCAAATAACTCCTCAAATTCAGCAAGACCTTTGTCTAGAGGCTCTTGAGATATTGAAAGAACTTAAGGAGGAGTTGGCTAGTATATTGTTTCAAAATTCTTGTGAAAAATCTATGGCAGAATTACTTGCAGAAAAACGAGATGCTAGAAACGAAAAGAGAATGGAGGAATTACTTGTCAAAGAACAAGCAGCTAAAACACGTGCCATATTTTGCAAAGCTGCTCTTCTAGATGCTGAGGATAGTGATAATGAAGATACCCTTGATATTCTTCAATTTTATAAGGGTTCATCAAGTTCATCAGTTGCAATTCCTTCCATAGAAAATCAGGGAGAAAATAATGTGACGGAGTCACTAACCGTTGATCAAATGGAACTTGAAGAATCCATAACTGCTAGTCCTTCTCAACTCCCTCAGTCTGTTGTTATCACACCCAAAGTTCACACTCGCTCTCTGAACATGGGGGACGAGCATCTTAGCACTGTTCCTGAAAAGGAATCGGACGAATTCATAAAGTCTAGTGTTGAGATCCTTGTCCCAATCCCAAGAGAGTCACAGGGAACTTTTGATCATATGTGTGATCTTCCTTCCCCTCTTGAGTGTTCAAAAGATCATTTTGAGAATCTCTCCTATTCTAGCGAAGACTGTGCATCTTATGGAAACATTGAATATGTTGAGGCATCAATTCCACATTCTAATGTTGATCCTATTCTTGAGGAGTTCGCCGATGAACTCACTTACATCAATCCACTTCCATCGGGAAGTGATGATGATCTCTTTGATGTTGAAGCTGATCTGGGAGAAATTGAAAGTCTCTTATATCATGATCCATCACTCACTTCTTATCCCAACCCTGAGCTTAGTGATTCACATAGTGATGAAAATTCTTTATCTTATGGAGAAATCAATTATGTGGAATTACCTTCTGAGCTCGTCAGTCCAATAGAGAATGTTAATCACCTTGTTCTCGAAGTATTCAAAACAACTTTCACCAATCCTCTGTTTGAATTCGAATATGAATTCACTTTCATTTCTGATAATCCACTCTTCAGAACGAGGATAGTGATGAGTCCACAACGGAACAAGAGTTCACAGATTTACATCTTGTGATTGATTCTCTTCACGAGGAGTTCTTCGATGAACTCACTCATATCATATCTCCGCCGGAGTATGATAACTTCTATTTTGATCTAGACACACCTGGGATATGTCTTGATCAAGTGAGCTTAAATGATGAGATTCATAATATAGAAATTATGGATTCTCCTGTGGGTGATGATGAGTTAGTCATGATTGTCATCATGATTTTCTTCCTTTTCTTCACCTATCCCGTGACTGCCTCTCTTATTCACTCATTCGGGAGTGAGGATACCATCTTTGACCCCAGCATTTCCATGTACCATTATTTTAAGCTAGGATCTATCTGTATATCTCGTCGGTCTGGAACTTTCACGTACTTCAATGTTTGTCCAAACATCTTGAATGAAAGTCCGATGGAGATTGTCTCTTCCACTTGCTTCCCCAAGAACCAATGAATTCGGGGTCGAGTCAAAACATTAGCATCACATGGGTTTTCACCCATGTTTCTGACTTCTTTCTTATTTCTAACACTAAGTGTGGGGGAGTTTCCTCTGCTGTTCTTTGCCTTGTTGTATGTTTGCTCATGTTTTCAGGTTTCCCTTGGATTGTGATGATTGACGCGCCTGTTTTCAATCCAGCCACCCAATATACTATCCTTTTGCTAATGATTATCTAGGGATATCTTATAAAACCTTTTTGTGAAAAAAGATTTCCTTCGCACGCTTAGCTTGTAATGTTGCCTTTTTACGTTCAAAGAGTTGGCATAATAGCCGGGACTTTGAATATTGAGGACAATATTCAATTCTAAGTGTGGGAGGGGGGGGGGGGATTCTGGCGAATTTAATCACATATGTACCTGTTAGTGCCCTAGTACCTCCGTTTTTGTCTAAATTTTAAAAAAATTTCGATAAAAAGAAGTGCTTTGCACACAAAAAAATGAAAAATTTTGAAAATTTCTGCAAAAATATAATAAGTTTTGACACCTTGTTTGACTTTCCGCTAGGTAGAGTAGGAATAGAATTTTGACCTGACCGGGCACATTAAGCCCTAGCTGTTCCCTTAACTCTGTGAGGCTAAGCGTTTGCGAATCTCATTTCTTGAGGTAGTGGCCATCCGATTATTAGATTAATTGACTAATCGTGCTAGCGAGCTAGTGTGTGACTTGGTGACCATCCGTTATGCAAATAACGTGCCAGCGAGCCAAGAAATGCACTAGTGACCATCCGTTAGTTGAAGCGTCGAAATATTCATGCCAGCGAACTACTAATATAGAGTTTGTTTAGAAGTTAGATGCTAAGCGTGGAGTAGTTGGTTCTCTTTAGAGCTCATCGTAGGCACTTGTGGCTTTTTGCTCCCACAAAATTGTCTCACCCTATATCTGTAAAAATAATAATTAAAGACATTATGTTTTGACGAAACTTAGTTCTTTATCTTCTTAAGAGAATCCTTGTTTTAAAAGTTGGGTACACATCAAGGCCGTGTAATAAATTCTATAAGCTACAATTTTAAACGGGACTTTGAACATCTTTTCGGAAATATGTGCGGTCTTGACCTAAAACCTTTGGGTCCTCATTTCAGGAACGTCTAGAGTGGAAATACCCCATGTTATGTAGAAAAAGTTATGTCATCAAAAAAAAGTGATTAGTGCTTAAGTGTTAGACAAAGTTGATGGCGCGTGAGGTGCATGTACATGGTCCTAGACCAGAAACATGAGGTGCACGTGTATTTCTCCTCAACTAATGTCTATCAGTCTGTGTGAATCCCAATTCCTTGATGTGGACCTCATTTTTAAAGCAGTGATTCTCGAGAAAAGATAGAAAACTACTTAGCGTCTTAATATGGTATCTTTATCGAAATAAAAATTATCGAAACGAGAAAATATGAAGAAATTCATCTCTCACCAAAAATAAAATAAATAGAGGAAAATAGGAAAATGGGAGCCAGAAGTTATTACACAAGTAACTTCCATGAGTAGTGTTAGCATCTACCTTGTAATCAAGTGATAACATCAAATTTACCCTCAATCTTAGTGTTAATTTCTCCCTTAAAATGCCCATCTTTTCTACTTATATGAAGAATATATACTCTTATTTCTTCCTATTTTGGTTTCAGGGTAAAGATGAGCAAAAGTACGTTATTGACGATTTATTGACTAAAAAGTGGGAATTAAGCTTAATGTTACATTGAAGACACAAACACTGCGGTCTAGTTACGTGATGTTACTACACCGTTAGATGTTTTACCTCATGAGATGAAGACTACTCCATAGCAAGCTAGTGAGCTACGGCGTAACAGAGATAAGCCACAGGCTAAGTCGTAGTTAGTAATTGGACTACGGCGTAACGTTGAAGATATGAGCCCTACGCCCGTAACAAGTCATTGAGTTTCGGCGTAGGAAAGATTTTATGAAGACTACGCCCGTAACAAGTCATCGAGTTACGGCGTAGGAGATATTTCGTGAAGGTTACGGTGTAGCTCACTATTAAGCTACGCCGTAGTTGTGGATGTACATCAGACGATTTCGTGATAATGAAGACCTACGACATAGTTGTCATGGACCTACGCCGTAGTTATTTGCTTGGGCGCGAAGGAGAAGAGTTACGGCGTAACTAAATGACTAGTTATGCCGTAGTTAGTGATATGGACGTTAAGTTATTGAAGTCTAGGGGCTGAAGTTGTCAAAGCTATAAGTTATATTACATGTTTATGTGTAATATAAGGAAGAGATTTTAGTAAATGAAGTACAAGGGCCAAAGTGAACATATGGCAAAAGATGGTGGTTTATGTTGGAACTTCAATTAGTATATATACAAGACATATGCGTACATCATTATCATCTTTTGGAATCCGGTTCTCCTGTGGGGGCTACGCTGTAGAAGGCAAAAAGAAGCAGAGGCATCTTTGGTTCGTGGCTATTAAGGAGCAAACCCTTATGGGTTTGCCCCGATATTCGACTAGGGAATCAAAAGCAGTTATCTAGCACAATATGTAATTTTACTTCGACACCCATTTATTTATTAAGTTTCATTATTCTTGATCACTATATTGATTCTGCATAATTATTGATTGTCGTGATGCTATTGTGTTTTATTTAATTGTTTTTGTAGTTTAATTAATTAAACTACGGCTTGATCATTTATTTAACTACGGCGTAGTCATTTCTTTAACTACGGTGTAGAGATATAATTGATTACGACGTAGTCTTAATTAATTAGCAATTTATTATTTGATCTTTATTTCTAGTTTATTATCAGTTTTATTTGTATACTTTCATGACGAGTCTTGGGTCACTCTAGTTCTCGTAGTGTTTAGCGTTGGTTGTTCCTTAGAGGCTTGTGGAATTAACCCTAGGAAGCAAGCCACTAAGGATGTGACTTGGTAAGGGTTAAGTACTAACCGTAGATGTCTTCTCTTGCCATACATGTGCGAATTAACCCTAGGACCACCTACCGATGCTATACGCTTAACAAAATTAGAGGGGTGTAAGATCTGACCATGCCGCATCCGCTAGATTTGTCCATGTTAGTAGAGGCACTTAATGACTCTTACATCTTCGTACCAATGAACCCACGGCTTTACAATAGTCATGGATAGGACAAGGTGTAAGATAGATCTAGGTGAATTTAACCCTCTGATCCGAAATGAATATTGAATCCCCGAATGAAACGATAGTAAACACCGTTATCTTTATCACTGAGATTAGATTACCAGATGACCCTTGGTCACTAATCATTACCTTGGTGAGGAATCTAGGATCATAGGGTAGACAAATTGACCATAGGAGTCTACCGCCTTTACAACGGTTTGAGAATTAGATCTTAAGTATCATCCCTTTAGTTGTTTGCTTACATAACCACTCCAATTGATCACAATAAATATTAATCAACTATTAAAACCCCTTTATTATGTGACAATCACTTTAATTAGACATCTAGAAATCAACCGTTCTTGGGACGACCTCGGTCTTACCATTCCCACACTACACGCGACCGGGTACACTGCCCGTTAGTGCATAAGGTGGACCATAGGTAGACAAGAAATTATAAATGTAAAACCTGGTCAGAAATCCTGCATCATCAAGCTATGACTTTGTTTTTACGTTTAGTATGGGAACTGGTGAAAAATCAGGAACGATGAATTCTATCCGTATGGACACTTCTCTTTGAGCTGTGTTTCTTACTCCATAACCCTAAACGTTATTGCATAATAATAAAAGTCAACATACTGTCACAAGAATAAATTGGAAAAATACAAAAACAGTAGTATAGATAATAAAGCCAAAACGGGTTGGTCTTGGTATTTTGGTATCCTTTCATTACTTTATATGATTGGATTGCTAGGGACTAGCAATAGTTTAGTGTGGGGATTGATGAGTGTGTAAATACTCATCATTTATACCCATTTAGACTGCGAAAACGATTGAAAACACAAAGATACGTCATAAAATACTCAAAATATTCCTGGATTGTGTTTTTATTTGTTTCAGGTACAAAAGGATTGAAAACAGGTAAAAATGGAGCAAAGTTTACACAATTGGCAGAATAAGTCCCTGGACTTTCAAAAATTGTCAGAAATGGTCCCTGAAAGATATATTTTGACGAAAAGTTAACATCGGTCCTTCAGGAATCATAAAATGACACTTCTGGCCCTTGGATGAAAAAGTTTGAGGAAATTACAATTTTGGTCCCTCAACTTTGATTTTTGGCAGAAATGACCCCTGGTAGTTTAATTTTAGAAAATAAGCATTCAAAGTCCTTTGGGAATCTAAATGTGGCAAGAGTGGTCCTGGGAATATTTATGGAAACTTTGCAAGATCAGTCCCTGAATTTTCAGCTTTGGTATGTTTGGTCATTGGGCTCATTGCTCAGTTACTTAAACCAAATGGACCCTTCAATATTATCCCACCCTTAAATAAACCCCATGGCTTGGTCCAGTCCTTTTCCCTTTCCCTGGCCCAATCACCCTCTCCAGCCCAACTCCCTAACCTTTAATACTAACAACCAGGGTCAACCCCCAGTTTGACCACTCCACCATCTCCCTCCCACAACACGTGGACCCTGCTACTCTACTGCCAAACCCACTTATCACCACCACCTCTCAAACCTGCCACACTCAACCTACACTACCTTTCCTCCACAATACTCCAAAATATGCCACCTGCCATAAGCTAACTGCCCAGCTTGATATTTAACCCATTTCCCGCCAAAATGATTTTAACGGCCAAGATATAATTCTTTCATCCAATGGTTAAAAGTTGAAGTGGGAAAGTACAAGGGACACTTCTTGAAGGCTATAAATAAGGAAGAAAGAAAGAAGACCAGTGTTAGCTAGTTAGATAATTAGTAGTAGGTAATTTAGTGTAGAATTGGTTAGTTTATGTTTTAGTTTATTTAAGTTTTTTGAATCTAGTGTTTTAACTTACATTTTCAATTAATCAAAGATCTCCAGTTTGAAATACAACTGCTTTTCAAAATTTCTGTTTTAGCTTATTTGTTTCTTTGCTTTTGTAAACTGTTCATTTTATGCTTATTATTGTTACTTAATACTTATTCATGTTTATCATTCACTAATATGCTCAGTTACAAGTTTAGGAATGCTATGCTTAGTTTTTTAGTCACATTAGCTTAATACAGCTTTTCTTAGTTAGCTTATTTAAACTGCTTATTCTGTGTTTGTATCCGCTTATCAAGGGAATTTAGGCCTAGTGCAAAACCTTTGTTTAAGAAATTCTGGTTAAAACTCATTTTTATAGCTAAAAGATCCATATCTAAAATCTTTCAGGACTGTTTGGCATAACCCTCATTTTCAAGCTTTGGCTATTCTTAGTTTTCTAACTCACCTGAATCAGCTCTACTTTAGTCAAATTAGTAGTTTCAAAGTCAGTTTCAGTGTTGTTATTAAGTTTCTTAGGATTTAAATTGACTTTTAGAAAAATATGGTTTGAAACAAATTTTTACAGCTTATATTTGATTCAGCAAATTTATGGTGCTATTGTTTGTTGTTTTTGCTCATTGTAGTGCATTTAAATGTTCTCTAGATTCTGGTTCAAAGATGGTAGGGACTTAACCAGGTTTGAACCATTTTACAAACTACATAACTGGTTCAGCAACCACTAGTTCCACAACCACCATTTTTGACCTTGAATTTAGACTAGTAAAGCAGGATTTGATACTTAGGTTTGGTTTTATAGGAAGTCAGTAGTGTAGGTCTCACTAGTATCAACTTAGTGTAGGTTCTAATGCTTATTTTCTTGGTTAACATAGCCTGCAAATCAGCTCACCGTGAGCAGGCCTGCACATCTGTTGCCTCCACAGCCCCTTAATCAAGGATTTGTGATTTCTTCAATTGTGCACCAACTGACCTGAATATTGGTTTTTAGATTATTTTGGCAGGTTGTTATTAAGCTAGTAATTTTATTTTAATTTCTTGAATTTTTCTTACAAGCTTGTTAGGTCACCAAACTTGCCCCATCCACTGTGCAGGGCTGCAACTCTCAGCAGTCCCCAACTTCTTTTGTTTGATCTTTAACAGTGAGTAACATAGGATTAGCTTTTAGATTTGGCTTTGTAGATAGTTGGTGGTTTAAAATTTTTATGCGTGAGCTTATTTTTTAAATTGGTATGTGTTTGATGGCTTAATTTCAAGGCTGCAATCTGCCATCCAAACCACTGCACCACCTGACCAAACAGTCCCCCCCCCCCCCCCCATTTTTGATCTTATTTTTAGTAGGATTCTTGCTTTTAATTTATGTTTGCATGTAGTTAATAGAATTAACTTTTTGGTCTTAAGCTTTTTATTGAATGTTGAGCTTATTTAGTAACTTATTTTTAGCCTTCCCTATGGATACACTAAACTGTGTACACTGACTCATCAGTGTACACAAGCTCATTTCTAGTTCATTTGTAGACCCCACAAGCTGCTCATTAGCTTATTAGATAGCTCCCCTGGCTAGCTTTTAGGATTGAGGTTCAACTTGGACCCCTGAACCCCCTGTGGACCCCACAGTGGGCTGCAAGTGCCAACATTTGGCCTGTGTGGTCTGTGGGTATTTTGGAATTACTTATTTGGCTTATTGGCTTAATCAGTGTAGCTCTTTGCTTGTTTTAGCTTCATTCAAGTTCCATTAAGTTGTTTCCAGCTTGTTTGCATTGTGTAGCTTCTTGTGAGCTTAAAACCTCATTTTGAAGCTTAATACTCAACTGTTGAGCTTATTAGTGAGCACAGAGCTTATTTTTGAGTTCCAAAGTAGTTGCCTTCACAAGAGTTTCCTCATTTCAGTAGTTTAATAGATTTGTAAAAGAAAAACTAGAAAAATCCAAAAATAAATAAAGTGATAGCTTCTATTTAAGCCATTTGGCTTATTTTTCAGCTTATTTATAAGAATTTTCTAATTTTAAATTTTTCTTAAGTCCCTATTAACTTGTAGTAATTTTAGGAATTTTTTCAGATTTTTCCCATTTGATTTAGTAGTTTCTATAATTAAATTTAGTTTTAATTAAGTAATAATTAATTTTTAATTAATAATAATTATTTAAAAAGTAGAAAAATACATTTTCTATTTTAAAAATAGTTTTAGGTTATTTTAGAATTTTCTAAATTTAATTTTTATTTTTCTAGTTAAAATCATAATTATTTGTACTTTAGTGTAATTTATATAATTAAACAGTAATTAGTAAATAGTAATTAATTAAATAGTGTAAAAATTATTTTTCTTTTTCTTAAAATTTTATTTATCATTAGGATTGTAAAAATATAATTTTCATATCCGTAGGATTTTAATTGCTCCCGTTTCACGTTTTATTTTGCGCGTAGACGTTATTTTTTACGTAAACGCGCGTCTTTAATTTTAAACACATTCTAGGGTGACGTAGCTTTACGTTTTTGTTAATATAGCTTATTTAAGTTGTTCTCATTCGTATTTCCTTAGTTTAATCATCTCAAACCCTTTTCTGTCCAAATTCACCCGATCACAAATCCGTTTTGATATCATTCACGCCTCGCTGGGCATAACGACCCGGGGAAACACTGTATTCCACGGAGTTTGAGCCTAGGTAGTTTGACTATCTCAACCACGTCCATGGTTGATTTAGGTTGACCGTTTAGGCTCGATCACCACTTGGCGTAAGCACCTAGGATAAACTATCAAAGAGGTCTTTTTAAAGGGTTGTAACGTGAGGTGTAGGGATATGGTAAACACGGTTTTGTTGGATAAAGGGAATCTTTACTAGTGGCGAGCTAATCATCCTGGTCAATTAAGTGTACAATGTGGCATTGCTAAGCCAAGACTCGATTCGACTTAAGCTAATCATAAACTCACAAAAACATAAAATAAACATAAAAAGAAAAGGGATGGTAGTCCGTATGTTTTTTCTCTTTTTCTTTTTCTATTTTTTCTTTTTCTTGATTTTTTCGATTATTTTTCATACACTCTTGCCCTACCATCTAAAATAATACATCGTAGGGAATTTGCATTCCCCTTACACTTGAACTTTTTCATACTTTACAATCAACTATTCTAATGACTCGAATTAAGATAATCAAAACACTTGGAGTACTTTTTTAGATATTAGCGCACATATGGGGGTAATAATTGACGTCTTCCCCAATGCTCCATAATAATAGTACTTTACCCATGAGTCCCAATCGTCCCAAAACAATATGTACAAGATATGACTCGACTTAGCAACCATGTAATCAATTAGACAACTAACTAAGGGTTTAAACGTGTAACAATAATGCACTAAAGATAAGTGCATACAAGGAAGGTAAGGCGATTTGGGTGTACATTTGGGGTGGATTGTAAACAAATTCTACCTTTAAGTAAAATGCTTAAAGTTAGAAATGAAAAAAGATAGGCTCAAAGGGGTGTACTAGGGGTATCGTGTACTAAAAATGAGTACATCGCAAAGGTGTGGAAAAATTAATTGACTTTACTAGTCAAGTCATTATGACTTCATTGGTCAAGTAATTATGATACGGGTTTAACACAAGGGTTATCCTAATGCCTCTTATCATGTAGTAAATCCTACTACATGAATGTAGTTTCACTAGCGGTCTCGGGATGCATCACTATCATAAGTTCTAGAATTTAAGTACTACCGGTACACTCATAAGCAACTTTTCCTAACAAATCGAGGGGCGAACCTCGCATATTTGGGGTGGAAAATTTTGAGTGGTACGATTTTTCGTGCTAGTCGTACAACTCCTATCCATGAGATGCTTATTAAGGCTAAAGCTTCACTCCTATATGTTGTAAAAAACTTTAAATTTGGCGCTAAAATTGCCCTAACAAGTGTTTCTTTTAGTTTTATTACACACCTACTATTGAACAAACAAAAATCAAGTGCAATTGCATTCTCTAAGGTATCATCATTTACCCTCCCCTTACACTTAGGCTGAACATTGTCCGCAATATTCAATAAAAAAAGGATGTAAAAGTAACGAAGGTAAAAGTATGAAACAAATACTCCCCTGATTCGTTCGGTGTGGATAATGCGAAAACATGGTTAGATCCTCCTCCAAGAAAATGAACGTTGAAAGCTTCCCTCCAGAAATATAAATCAACTTCTTGTCCAATATAACATGTTAAACCTGAGAAAACAATCATAGCAAACCTCGTGTAAAATCGGCGGCAAACTCTATATATACTAAAATCCTAGAAAGCAAATTAAGATATAATGCTTGTGGAATGAATGTTTGCAGATTTCCTGGAATTTATAAAACTAAAGATTTAACAAAAACTCTAAGACTCTGGCAGAAAAATAAAACTCGCAAAATTTTCAGAATTTTACACTTGACGCCGTCAGGTTGTAACCCTGACGTCGTCAGAAGTGATCTGCAGAAATTTTATGTTAAGTTTCTAGAAAATTTCTGGAAAAACTCATGCCTTAATTCCTTGAAATCTTGCAAAACATCATTATGACTTGATACAAGCATTTGACTCAAACAAGTACTAATATGTATGTCTATATCTCATTGTTATCGTTCATGTTCAATTCGTTCTTTGAAAACAAATTTGGATTTCCCTTACACTTATCTTTTGCAAAATATCTTTATATGTGATCAAGTCGAAGTTAAAAACAAAATAAAGCATTTTCACAAAATGTTTGATACATGAACAATAAGCAATGAAAATAAAACAAACATACGGAAGCAAGTAAAATCAAATAAACAAACAAATAAACGAATAAATAAGGTTTGGGTTGCCTCCCAAGAAGCGCTTGTTTTTGTTCGAGTCACGAGCCTAACTCTACTCTTATTTAACGGAAATCATGGAGGTTTTCCCTACACTTAGGATTAAGTGCAAGTGAAAGTAGCGATACACACTATCTCGGTGGAAGTATGCCTCGTGAGGAAAGAGTGGTGGATGAATTATATGCTCAAAGGGGTGTGTTGCTTTCATCATGACCTTACCTAGTTCACTTTGGTTAATGGGTGAGTTAAAGTTTTCTCCTAAAAAGGGATCATCTTCTATCAACTTTGAGAGACTCCTAGTTGGGAATCCATCTTGACCTAATAAACCCGGTTTGAACCCATAATGTTTCTTGTGATCAATCATAAATGGGTAATGTAAGTACGTAAGGTCATGGTTTACTCATATGTCAGCTTCCTCTCTACAAGGCTTAAAGGCTACTCCCTTCAACGTAAAACTACCAGGATTATATGGTTTGATGGGTAGATCGGGACCTTTTTCAATTCCTAAATTCACATCTAACGATGGAACATTTGGTAACGGTTTTGGTTGAGGCTCCGGTTCATCAAAACTAGGAACTTCCTTAGAACTAAAAGAAATGTCATCACTACAAGTGTTAAAACCTATATTCTCTAGTTGTGCTTGGTCCAAGGGTTCTACCTCTATTGGGGTTCCTATAGTCTCTTCTACTTCTTCTGGGTAAGTCAAGGGAGGTGTGTATGCATCAAGTGATGGTAGGACTTGTGGAGCACTGAGTGGGCTTAAATTATTCACCTCGCCCTCCATTGTATCTAGATTACCTATGTGCTTACTATGTATTTTGCTGAAGTCAATCCACAACATGCACCTAGGTATCTCAAATCCTTTTCTATTCATTTCAAATTCTTGGTATGATTCATAAGAATCATTCTCAATAACTTGATTACTATGTTCTTTTTGCCTAAAGGATTCCTCATGTTCATCATATGTCTTAGTGAAATCTAACCCAAGCATGCACCTAGGTGGTTTGACATTAACCATCTCACAATAGCATTCGGATTCATAAGAAGCTATCCTAGGTGAAGGCTTATATGGTGCATAGGTTTCACTAAGTGAGGTATTTTAAGGGTTTGATGGAGCTGCTAAGGTGAATTTTTTAAAAGCTTTATGCACTTGGTCTCTTTTCTCAAGGTACTCATTAAAATCAATGCAAGATCCAGTTCTCATCATTTCACTCCTCCATCTTGAAAAGTCCAAATTAGTATAATTATATTTCCTCATATAAAACTCTAGTGTCGCGTTTGGAGGATTCGCGTTCTCCATAATGGTGAACGGAAGAGTCAATGAACTTAATTTACTAACAACGGCACAAAGAAAAAGATAGACTAAAGAAAACCAATAAAATAAAAATAAAAATCTCACAAGAAAGGAATCTAGTGAGTAGACCTAATAAAAATAAATTTCAACCTAAACAATAACTATTCCTCGGCAGCGGCGCCAAAAACTTGATGCGTGGGATTGCGCCAGCAAAAGGTTTTACCTCTCAAGGGATCTCAAGAGGCTTGCAATCCCCACCAGGCAGTGTACCTGACCGATGTAGTATAGTGTAGTGGCAAGTACCGGGGGATTGATCGTTCTCTCGGAGAATAGTGTCGTTAGGATCAAAACTTAATTAAACTAGATCTAGAGGTGAGGGATGATTCTTTTTGTATTTTTATGATTTATGGAAAGCAAGTAAAAATCTCAGATATTGGAAGAGTGGGCGAAATTAGTTGCTAGTCAACTAACCTAATTAACTACAAATAAAATAAAAATTAAATAACAAGAAAATAAATATGAGAAAAACAATAATAAGAGAAACGTGTTTACTTAGATTTCACTAGTCCCTAGCTATCTTTCATTAGTTGAATTGTTTGTTACAATTGCGTGGATGACGGGTTATATTCCTTAATACCATTCGTGGGGCCGTGTACGATCTTCCCTAATTCTATAAGTTTCTACCTCTTCCTATGTCGACCCGACAACTAGCTCCTAACATGGCCTCCTTATTAGTCACTCATGCATTAAATACAACCATTAAAATCGTAGTACACATCCGATTCATGTTTCTTAAGACGTTCAAGCAAGTTACCAATTGGAGATTAGCCAGTTTTCTTAAGCCTAACATCGAAATCATTCATCCACAACAACTAATAACAAATAATCAACCAACAATCAATAGCTAGGTTTCATTACATCTAAGCAAACACAAACAAACCTAGCCTAGCATGTTAAAGTAAAGACAAGCATAAGATAGAATCAAACAACACATAGACATATTGAATGATTATCGGAAGACTTATCTTTATTGAAACATGGATGAAAGAAGGGTTTGAAACCCCTAGAATAAGATGAAAATTTGACCTAGGGTTTGTGGTAAAGTTCCTCCAAAAGTTCTCTCCCTAATGAATGAAAATTAGAAAACTATATATAGAGATTACATGTCTGACGGTGTCACTTTGTAATCCTGACACCGTCAACTTGCCGCCAATACTCTTCTCATATTGCCTAGATCCAGATTTGACGCCGTCATGTATAAATCATCTCTTGGCCGTCACGTGTAAAATTTCTCTTGACGGCCTTGGCTTCCCAAAGCATGACGCCGTCACTCTTTAACTCTCAAAAACATTCTGGCGCGTCTCGTGTAACTTTTTATCCACCTATTTTCCAACACATGACGCCGTCACCTCCAAAGCGAGACGCCGTCAGGTACTATTTCTAGCTCGATTTTTGAGACTTTGCCATTTTCTTCACTTTTCGCTCCAAAAATGTCCAAAATGCTTCCTTTTCCAGATTTCTTCTCCAAAGTACCTAAAATGACAAAAGGAACGATTTGAGGCAATATTTGATCAAATAATCACGACTTAGGGCTTAAATGACCCCCTAAAAGCGTAACACTTTTCGCCTCATCACTTATGCACTCTCGGGCAGTGTACCCAGTCGTGTGTAGTGTAGTATTCGGTAAAGCCGAGGTCGTCCAAAGAGCTATGTGTATCTGGATTCTAACTTAATACTATGTCACGTTTTAAAAGGGTTTATGATTTGTTTGATTAATTAAACTAATAAACAAAAATGAAATGTGAAAATTAAATAGACTTGAATGCAGTAGGGAGAAAGTGTACTAGCCTAGTTGTTTAACCTATATTGCTACAACTATGTTTTCATATTAAGCTTTCTATCGCTTCAAGTGGGGCATAAGATTCACTAGACTCCTTTGGTCAATTCGTTTACCCTGTCTCCCTATAACCCTACTAGGACACCAAAGGTCTGGATCCTTATGGCTGTCAAAGCTTACAGGTAGACTAGTTTGAGTCATTAAGTGTCATTAAATGCTAGATTAATTCTTTGTGTGATTCGACCTCTCGGATCTTAGACCACACTTCTTAAGTTCATCTAACCCGAAGGGTGATCCTTTGGTCAATTTGCACGTAAGGGATTTGGTAGTCCTTTTCTCAATTCTTACCAACCCTCGCAACCTACTACTCTAGGGTCCTTTGGTCAATTCTCCTAGTGTAATACGCACAACCGATCTTCAAAGCTACCAAAACTAGAGGATCTATCAAATAACTAGGCATACACACACTATAAGTAAGAATAAAAGCATGAAAACATAGTCAAAACAATAAAGGAATCATAACTAGGCTAGCACCAAAGGTGCTTAGCCAATCGTATTAAAAAATATAGTGGATTCAATGTTTTGCATGTGAATGAAAGACATGGAATCGTAAATGTAAATTTAAAATAAATTGCTAAAACTTATTGATGTTATGTCGTGATCTCTCCTTTGGAAAATGCTCCGTATGCTGCTGTAGATCATCCTTCTGGAACCCTACTTCGTTCTTTGACTTTTTGTGGTGTGAAAGATGTGTAAAATGCAGGAAATAGCGCTGGTATTTATAGGCCCGTCAAAGCTACGGTGTAACCTTGAGCAGTGGTTACGCCGTAACTAGTGTATACTTCAAATGATCTTATCCATTAGTGATAGTTACGACATAACTTTGATGGATAGTTACACAGTAATCTTCGGCGGCAACAATTACATCGTAATCTTTATGGATGGTTATGCCTTAATCTTCTTAGGGTTTACCATTACGTCGTAATCTTCTTACGTAGTCGTATCGTAATCTCATCAATTACTTGAACCCTATTTTGTGTAATATTTACGTCGTAACCTCATGTGTTGGTTACGGCATAACCTTCTTTGTCTCGAAATTCTTCTAAGACTTCAAATAGTTACTTCGTAACCTCTGTGGTAGTTACGACGTAATCCTTGATCAACGTTGACTTGGTCTTCATGTATAAATCCTTAGCTACGGCGTAATTGGAGAATAGAGTTACGCCGTAACTTCTTCTAAGCATACTAAAGTGTGTGATCTTGTAAGTGCTTTACGAAATCTGTGTCTCTTCTGCTCCTATGCTCATTTATAACTTGGAAATGAAATATAAAGAAATCAAAGTATATATCCATATAAAACGATACAAATAATGAGTATATTAAGGGGAAATTGACACTAAAAGGTCAGGATTATTTGATGTTATCAAATATCCCCCCACTTAAACTCTACTTGCCCTCAAGTAGACCTTATTAGAATTATTTCTAAAAAGATATCCCCCAAATTACTTGGGAAATATGAGATTAAAAATTTCCTATGCTAGAATATTCAAAGCCGAACACCTCACTAAATGGGAAACAAACACTCATACTCTCTCTAATCTAAGTGTCAATTTTGGGGTAATCACTCAACGCACAGTCATAGCATGTATTCTATCATAGGCTTGGCGGTTGCACAAATCTCCACCACTAGAGCTAAGGTCAAAACAATCTTCGAAGAAAATATTTGGTGAACAAATTATAAGGCTATGGTGTACTGTTGTTACTAACATACTACGACAAAGGCGACAAATACCATCGATACATGACCAAATCCATGGCTAAGACACAATGACTGCTCGATTCCCTCACCTAAGCATGATTCACGACTAAAGGGTAGGATAAAACATGGGACACACATAAATGGTAAAAAATAAAAATATGAAAGCAAATAGTCTTAGCCTACAACCAAGTCACCACTGCCCACCGTCCATCCAAAATCCAAGCTTCAAGACGCAAAACCGGATCATAATATAACAAGTAAGTGTGTCATTAGCGGACGTCATGATGAGCACACTACTTGGTCTTAATCAACATGTTGGTGTAAACTCGTCACCAACTCAAATCTTCAAATGTGATCGAAGTGGCCTCCTCGATACTAAATCTAATAAGCACGTAACTTAGAGCTTATAACAATGCATTATCTATACTGCTATATACATACAGAAACACACATTTTTTTTGAATCATAACTACAATAATAACATTCCCCCACTTGAGATAAACCATAAATGTAAAAATATGGGGGGAGGGGGTCTTCAATGATCTTCAAAAATATGTCTTCAACGTAGGTGTGATTTCTGAATCTCTCTACATGAACCTTGAACTTGAGCAAATGGTGACTTTCTAATAATGAGCTAAGACTGCACGGTAGGTTAAGGCGAATAGGTGTATCAAAACAATATTGATAAGGGTATGAAATGAAAAGAATGGCTCATGAAGGGTGTATCTAGGAGTATCTTGCACTAAAGGTGAGTGCAACAAAAGAGTTTAATACGGGGGTCGAAAAATCAAGGTGACTAATCGATAAATGCACACAATTATATACACAAATGGCTATTTGGGTTTTAATCCTAGAATATTTCCTTCTCAAATTGTCTCTTCTAAATGTATCAAGCTAACTCAACACACTACTTGTCTATGGTCTCGAAATGATGTAAAGGCCAAGTTCTAAAGTTTACACAATACTGGCTCACTATTTGGTGGATTTGAGGTAAACAAGGGAAAATGAAAAGGCTAAATCTCACCATAAAAATCAAGGGTTATAGTGTGCTCGGCTAAGGTCTATTCTAGTTAGGTTAAGAAAACATGTCAAAATTTTAAAAATGGCACAATTTTTCAAAATAAACTAAAAAATAAGGGCAAACAAGTTCAAGTTATAATTCTACTCCCGTCCCCCCACTTGAAATGTACAAAGTCCCTTTTGTACTAAACATGAAATAAAGATGAGGCAAAAGTAGGATTGGAATGAGAACTTCCCTGA
The DNA here is from genome assembly GCA_030686995.1 of Artemisia argyi. NCBI lineage: Eukaryota > Viridiplantae > Streptophyta > Magnoliopsida > Asterales > Asteraceae > Artemisia > Artemisia argyi. The sequence goes on along the minus strand of CM060681.1, from coordinate 84,244,830 downwards.
AATTTGCTCCAAAATGAAAGAAGGATCATGTTGAACAAGCGAGCCTTCGTCTTATCTCCATGAGCAAACTTCAATTCCCTGAAATCACGACACTACCAACAAGCATAATTCTAAAGTAAAAAGGGAAAATAAAAACAAATAAAAACCTAACTCACTTTCATAGGAATCACGGTTGCATTTAGCATATACAAAAAGCCTTTTAAACCACTCGGTGTCTCAAGTGGACGAGTGAAGTCTCGTGAGGGTTTACAGGGAACACACCAACAAAGTTCATTTAAAACTAATATAAGGTTATGGTGTTTAAGATTAAATATTAAATTTGGATATTCGAAAGGTTACGGCGTAACCTCAATTACGAGTTACGCCATAATTGGATAAACCTGGGAGATGTCCAATATCGGAAGAAGGGTTACGGCATAACCATAGAATTGGGTTACACCGTAAATCTTACACAGAATGGATTTTCCAGACTGATTCCATCTACAATGAACTTCACGCAATCCTCCTTGCTCCAATTCTTGTAAAATATGAACAAAAACACACCAAACCCAACTAATCTAATAAAATGGAAAAGAAAAAGGATAATTCGGGTTGTCTCCCGAAAGATCACTTTTGTTTATTTAACGAGTCTTTAAAGTTAGACTCAACGCCATGGTCACCAATGGTTAACCACCACCTAAGCTGGTGTCCAACTTGTCCTTGATTTCATGGTCATTTTCACCTATGTATGGTCCGCCCAGATGGAAGTCGATCATCCATTAAATAAAAACCTTTTTCTTGACCATTTTATCCACATTTGAAGTACCGAACCTATTCTTAAGCCAATCATTAAATGTCAAGCTCTGTCCCTCAAATTCTTCATCAATTTCCTCCTTGCAGTGGTAATCGTTATCACTTGTAAGTTTTTCCGAATTACTCCCTCTCGTTTGTAGTTGAATACTCCTCAAGTATTCATCCTGATGAAGACAATAATTGTTGTAGTCGTGCTAGAATCTTCTAATCAGATTTTCGCTAATAATAGCGTTCCTATACCTAACTTTATACCATTCTTGAAAAGAAAGATTCTCGAACTCAATATCGCGTATTTCTAACCCATGGAGATATGTCCATTCCACCCGAGATTGGTTACCACTTAATTCTCCAGACTCTCCCCAATTACATTTGTTACGAAAAGAGTTACAAGATGGCCAAGCTTGTGTAATTCCCTCCTTTACCATTATCACTGGATTGCAATAATGATTTGTTAAAGCTGGTGTTATATCTTCCACAATTCTATCCATAATCAGATCATGCCCAACCTGTCGTGCTTAAAATTTCCAAAATCTTTTCCTCTATTTTCATTAGATTCATGTTTCAAACATAAGGGTGAATCATAAGAGAACAGATCGGAATCTATCCCTAGAAGGTCAAAAGATTCATTAGGAGCATTAACTGTGCAGATTCCTTTGGAAGATCCAAGGAAAGGGCTTGAAAATTTGTTCATATCAAAAGTTATTCGGTCCCCTCTTACTTCCAAATAAATCTACTTCTCAGGTACCTTAATATGTGCATGAGATGTTGCTAAAAATGGTCTCCCTAAACTTATGTTATGATGTTGACGCCGAGCCATATCTATTACCACAAACTCGGTGGGAAAAAGGAATTTACCAATTTTAAGTAACACATTATCAATAGTCCCTTTAGGCAATTTTCTAGTTGTATCAGCCATTTCAATCATCATCGTTGTTTATTTAAGATTAGTTAGTTTTAAAAGTTCAAACAATGAAAAAGAAACGAGATTAACACTAGCACCTAGATCAGCTAACACATGCAAATTAAGGGTTTTATATCAAATAGGTTACCCAACTTTTCATTTTTGTGCACCTAAGTTACCCAACTTTTTTTTGTGCAAATTGGTTACTGGACTATCCTTACCGGGAAAAATAGTGACCCAACTATTTTACACTTGTTATAACCGGTTGTCATGCCACGCTGGCAGCTGTCTTTTATTTTTTAATTATACAAATAAGTTACTGAACTTTGCGAATTTGTTCACCTAAGTTACTGAACTTTGCGAATTTGTTCACCTAAGTTACTAAAGTTTTATACAAATAAGTTACTGAACTTTGTTAATTTAGGCTACCCTTATAAGTCACATAAAAAACACCCTCACTCACCAAATACCTCAACGCCACATCATAAATATATGTTTTTAAATACATTTTGTATACAAAAATGTATACAAAAAGTATATAATAATGTATTTAAAAACATATATTAAAACGTATACAAGAATGTCTATAATAACATATACAAAACGTATAAAAAACTTATATAAAAACGTTTGATAAGAACGTTTTTGTAATAATGTATATAAAAATGTATATAACATTGTTCGCAAAAACGTTTTTCACAATCTTCGAAAACATAAACTCTATCAACATTGTTCGCAAAAAAGCCAACGCCCAGCCGCAACACGGCGGACCGGGTCCAGATATTTAACGAAATCCACTTAATTCGCTAAATATCTTGTAAATAAATATATATTACTCATTCGATTACTAAACTATGCAACTTTGTTAATTTAGGCTACCCTTATCAGTCACATAAAAAAACACCCTCACTCACCAAACATCTCAACGTTTTATACACACTTTTATATACATTTTTATACACATTATTATATACTTTTTATGTACGTCTTTATAAACGTGTATAAAAATGTCTGATAAGAACATTTTTGTACCAACTCCTAGCCGCAACGCGGCGGACCGGCGCACAACTCGTTTTATTAACACAATGCTTGTAGATTTTTCTTTTAAATAAATATATATTAGTAATCCAAAAAAAAAAAAAAATTAGTAACTTAGTCGAACAAAATCGCAAAGTTGAGTAACTTATTTGAACATAAAGCTGACGTGGACAAAGTAATAACTCAATCTCCCGGTTACCAGTCATCGGGGTAACTTAGGTGCATAAAAACGCGAAGTTGGGTAACCTAAATGTCAAACCCGTATAGTCCAGTAACCCATTTGAACAAAAAATAGGTTGGGTAACTTAGGTGCACAAAAACGCAAAGTTGGGTAACCTATTTGATATAAAACCCTGCAAATTAAAGTTACCAATAGTGCAGGGTAGCAGAAAGTTTCCAGGATTGGATTCTTTTTCAGGCAATTGGCAGGTTAAACTTCCTTCCTGGTTACTGTCATCATTTTCCTGTAAGTAGTTGATTCCATAAAATTCATTAGTAAGGCCAGAATTAGGCTGAACTTTGTCCTGTTCATCTCGTGTAAAAACGGCCTTGCATTCTTCAACTGCAGCTTCAGCTTCCTTAGCTTCAAAATCCTTAGCAAGTTACCCAACTTGAGTTTCTAATGTTTTAATTACGGCTTCTTGATTGCGCAAGTTCCTATCCGTATCTTCCTTTACTTTATTCATCAATTCCTTGAATTTGTTGTTCTTCTTGGAAGAATCCTCAATGTGTTTATTGACCAATTCTTCAAGGCTGGGCTTTTTGGCATCATACGGGGGCCTGTTATCGATTCTAGTATAATAATCTGGAGGTCCTACGCGGTACTTAGCTCCGTTCCCCCCAGTATCCTTGAAATGGTCTGCTAGCCTCACCATATTTTACCTCCTCAACTCTCTTGACCTATTCTTTCAATGGGCAGTCCTTGGCTAGGTGAGCTCCTTTGCAAGTTTCGCATCCCACTTGTATAGCATGCACATTTTCCTTCAGCTTCTTCATATCCCTGCCAAGACTTTCCATTTTGTTAGTAATAACAGCTATACCATTAAAACTTCCGCCATACTTCTGCTGTTGCCTCCATCATGCCACTTTTGCGAGTGGTCTGCCATGTCTTGAATAGTATCTAGGCCTTGAACGGGAGTCATTCCAGGGATCGGCCCCTGAGAATCTAGAATCTGTCTTGTTGCAATGTTAAGACCCTTGTAGAATATGTTGACCTTCTGCTTTTTGTTAAGGTCATGAGTTGGGCATCTGTAAAGAAGATCATTATACCTATCTCAAGCTTGGTATAATGTCTCATCTGCTTCTTGACTAAAGTTATGGATCTCCTCTAGTTATTTTGCCATCTTTGAAGGAAGACAATATCATTGGATGAAGTTTCTTTTAAGGAGGTCCCATGTGTTGATGACTCTAGCGGGCAACCTATCAATCCATCTTGTAGCGGCTCCCGTGAGTGTCATTGGAAACACTCAGAGCTTGATAGATTCATGAGAAACACCTGGAATGTTGAAAAGGCTTGCTATGTACAAGACATATTCCACATGCTCATAGGCATCTTCAGTCTTGTTTTTGGCAAAGGGTTTTTCACGCAATTCCCTCATGAATTGATTCTTGATTTCAAAGTGAACATCAGCTCCAATAACTGGCCTAACAAGCCCCGACCCTTGCTCTTCTCAAGTCATAGCAAGGTACTCCTCGAGGGTAAGTGTATCAATGTCTACAACTTCCATTGTACCTGAAACTTAAAGAAAGATGTGAGAAAAACAAAAATTAAACAAACAATTAAAAACTTATATAAAAATAATAAAATAGACCCCGGGCAACGGTGCAAAAACTTGATGCAGGATTTCTGACCAGGCTTTAATATTTATAGTTGTCTCATCTACCTATGGTATACCTTATGCACTCTCGGGCAGTGTACCCGGTCGTGTGTAGTGTAGCATTCGGTAAAGCCGAGGTCGTCCAAAGAGCTATGTGTATCTGGATTCTAACTTAAATCTATGTCACGTTTTAAAGGGGCTTATGATTTGTTTGATTAATTAAACTAATAAACATAAATGAAATGCGGAAATTAAATAGACTTGAATGCAGTAAGGAGAAAGTGTACTAGCCTAGTTGTTCATCCTATATTGCTACGGCTATGTTTTCTAATTAAGATTTCTATCGATTCAAGTTGTGCATAAGATTCACTAGACTCCTTTGGTCAATTTTTCTAGCTTATCTCCCTAGAATCCTACTAGGACACCAAAGGCCTGAATCTTTATGGCTGTCAAAGCTTACAGGTAGACTAGTTTGAGTCATTAAGTGCCACTACATACTAGATTTATTCTTTCTGTGATCTGGCCTCTCGGATCTTAGACCACACATCTAACTTCTTAAGTTCATCCAACACGGAGGGTGATCCTTTTGTTGATATAAATAATGTTTAAAAACGTTATTAATATTTCTCAATAAACCTATGTTATGATAATCACAAAACTCAAATCAAATTAAGTCAAGATTAAGACGTAAACAAGTATTTAGTAACAAATATTTACCTCTACATCTAATATCACTTAAGGTATGTATAAACTAAGCATCTTATGCATTACATGATCAAAGGAAACCTTGTCTTAAGACATAACATTTTATAAAATGATATTAACATTTTATATATATTTGTAAATCATTTTTGGTATTGTTGTATTAAACTACAAAGATATGATTTCAAAATTCCAACCAAAAAGGGCAAATTTTATCCAGAAAAACTTTTCCAACGTTCAGTAGGGCGGCCCCCTTAATTATACTAGGTGGCCCCCTTAATCATTAAGGGAACCGCCCACTAATTAAGGGGACCGGCACGCTCCAGAACAGTATTTTTTGGCCCTTTAAATACTCGATCATTCCACATATTTTTCTCACCTTTTTGCACTAAAAACCTCCTGATCTAACCTCCATTTCTATCTCAAAAATCCTTTGATCATATAATTCATAAGTCTTTGTTTCCAAGTGATCCAAAGCTTCATCCACTCAACTGCAAGAAGAAGAACACTCCTCTACATTCATTTAATTGTAGTAGTGTTGTGATTAGCTAGTTTCATATTGTAGTAGTGCTATATATATTTGTAAAGTGTTGTGAGAATTTGTTGATTGTAGAAACTAGGTGTGTTGTAAAGTAGTGTAGTAGTTGTGATTTAGTTGTGCATAGAAGAAGGTGTGAAGTTGACAAGAAGAGAAGGTGTGAGATCTTGAAGAAGTTGTGAAGGTGTGAAGAAGGTGTGAAGCCTAGAAGAAGTTGTGAGATTAGTTCTAGCTACGATTAGAACTCAAAATTTTGCTTAGTGTCGTTAATAGGTGTAAGCTAAGGTGTGTAAGGTTTCTGCACCATAAGGAGTTTGTTGACATAGTGAAGAAAACTCTCGAGTGTGGTACTCGGGGAGTAGAGTAGGGCAAGGAAGGTGTCCTTGTAGCCGAACCACTATAAATTCGCGTGTTGTGGTTTGATCTTTCTAACTCTATCTTTTCTTCATTCTATTTCAATACTTGCATTATTAGATTAGACTTGCTTATATTGGTTGTTACTTGAATTCACTTGAGATCGAATCGAAAGTTTTTATAAGCTACAAAACATTTTAGAAATAAATTTAAAAAGGACGTAAAACTATTCAACCCCCCTTCTAGTTTTCCACAATTGGTATCAGGAGCCACGTTTAGCAAGATCTTTAAAATATATTGTATTTTAAAACTTGTAACGATCTATGGAATCTGAAAAATATTTAGAAGGGCAATCTATGCAAAGACCACCACTATTTGAAAGTGATGGATTTTTATATTGGAAAAATCGATTCGAAACTTATGTGAAGTCAAAAGATCTAGATCTTTGGCATGTTATTGCTAATGGTGATTTTTTACCTATTCAAAATAAGCCTGAAACAAAGAAAGATGAAATCGTACCTTTTGAAAAACAAAATGATGATTTAAAAAGAAAACTTGCTAAAAATAATGAAGCAAAAATGATTATTTATAATGCGCTACCACGTAAAGAGTACAAAAGGATCTTTATGTGTGAAACCGCAAAAGAAATTTGGAACTCTTTACTAATAACTCACCAAGGTAATAGTCAAGTCAAAGTTAATAAGATAGATCTACTTGTTCAACAATATGAGCAATTCACGATTCCGGAAGAGGAATCAATTGATAATGCTTTTGCTAGATTTAATATTATCATCACAAGTTTAAAAGCACTTGATGAGAATTTTTCTAGTAAGAATTTTGTTAGGAAGTTTCTTAGGGCTCTTCACCCAAAATGGCGAGCTAAAGTGACGGCTATTGAAGAATCAAAGAATTTGTCAACATTGCAACTTGATGAATTAATTGGAAATTTAAAAGTCTACGAAGCAATTATAAAGAAGGATTCTGAAATGGTCAAAGAAAAACGAGAGCAAAGCAAGTCAATCACCTTGAAAGCTAGAAAGGAATCTAGTATCGAAGATAGCTCATCTTCCGAAAGTGATGACGAAGAATACGCCATGGCCGTAAGAGATTTCAAGAAATTCTTAAAAAAGAGAGGAAGATTCGTAAGACAACCACATGATGAAAAGAAAACATTTCAAAAGAGTAAGGATGACAAGAACAACAAGAATGAAAGGAAATGTTTCAAGTGTGGTGATCTAAATCACCTTATTGGAAAATGTCCAATGATGACAAGAGATCAAAATCAAAGAGCATTTGTTGGAGGAGCTTGGAGTGATAGTGATGAAGATGAGAAAGAAACGACAAAGGAAGAGAAGTGTCTTATGGCGAAGACATCAAATGAGGTACGTTCTGAAACCGAATATTTTTGTGATGAAAATTTATCATTAGATGAAAAAGACCTAGATAATGAATATAATAGACAATGCAAATTAGGACAACTAGTAATGGCAAAAAACAAATCACTAAAATACATAAACAATCAATTGGAAAATGAAGTACTAGAACTAAAAATTAAAATACATCAACTTGAAAAAGGTAAAGAAATTTTTGAAGAATGTAAATCATGTCAAGAGCTTAAAGGTGAAAACGAAATACTTAGGTAAGAAATTCGCAAACTTGATAAATTTGAAAATAGTAGTCACTCACTTAGTAAAATAATTAGCATTCAAAGAGTATCCGGAGATAAAACCGGTTTAGGATTTAACTCAAACGAAGCTTCAACAAGCGAGATTAAAAATGTCAAATTCGAAAATGAACTTAATGAACAAAAACCTCTAAAATCTAATCCTAAGTATATACTTATTAATGATAGAAAAATACCTCTTGCCAACAATGAAGAAGTTAAAGCTTTTTATAAACCGTCTTTAAAAACCAAAGTAGGATCTTCTAAACCTAAGACAAGATCTAAAACTCCACCACCCAGAAAGCCAAATAACCCTCATCCTAGGTCTAAAACACCTCAACCAAGAAGAAACCAAAATAGGCAAAACTACAATAACAATAGTAATCAAATGTGGAACTATCAACAAAGCTACAATCCTTGGGGTATACTACAACCTTTCATGCATCCTAGTCAAATGTTAAACATGTTTGGACCAAACAACTTTGGACCAAAGAGGCAATGGGGACCGAATAGCTAGATGAATATTCCTTGAGGCAATCTTGAAGTTTTCTCACCATAGACTTTCTCAAAGTCTATATGTCATCTTGAAGATTTTGAAGATTTTTGTTGAAGACCGCCGGGTACGCCATTCTTTCACAACTCATTGCCATGCTTAGTTTAATATGCTTTGGTTAATTACGTTGTTTGTATAGATATAGCTTACTCTCTTTCTCTCTTTGTTTGATCTTATATATATACATATATTCTCATACTTATTATATATATATATATATATATATATATATATATATATATATATATATATATATATATATATATATATATATATATATATATATATATATATATATATATATATATGCTTGCACATAACCTAGATACGTCATTAGTTGACTTTCTAGAACTCCAGGAAATTGTTCGTTTTCGAACCCTTTCCTTCCCCCTCGTGTTACTTTTGATCTTTTACGTTCAACACGAAATTCTATTATGTCCACTTTTAGAAGACTCATGATGATGAAGGGATATGAGTCAAGTGGACTATTATCATGCAAGAACGCCTTCGCACGTGAACACTATGGATGAAACAAACTTTTTTCGCCGACTATATTCTATCTCCGTTATCATCTCTCAAACCTCACCTATCAACCCATCATTCACTCACATTTATATATATATATATATATATATATATATATATATATATATATATATATATATATATATATATATATATATATATATATATATACATATTCACATATTCCCGAACACACCTCAAACCCCTCATCAACTTAACACTTTGATCATGTTATCCAAAATTGTCAAAGGTACATTTTAATTATCGAAACGGTAATTAGAAATTGTTAAGTATTTTTATCATCGTGCCAATAAACGCTTACGTATTTTTGATATATTATAAATCTAATTATATACATATAAATATATTTGTTCCAGAAACTAATACCGTGAAAATTCAAAAAAATCAAAGGGCGGCCCCCTTAATAATTAAGGGGACCGGCTTGTTATCGGGGGCGGTCCTCTTAATGTTTAAGGGGGCCAGCCATCTGATACTTTCAAATCCGTTTTCCACCTTAAATCTTTTGCCAAACACTCCATTTGTTCATAATTCTCTTCCTCACCTCTGCTGAGTATGAACCAAAACAACCAAAACCATCAAAATCCTTCACCAAATCACCAATCCGGGGTTGTTTCGCAAGGGGCAAACGCTAACCAAACGTATAACAACATCTTTTGTAAGTTTTCCAACATACATTTCATTCAATTTGGTGTCTAATCAATAATTAGGTATTTTATTAAAATTTAATTTAATTCAAATTTTAGTGAAATAGAAGCTAGGAATTGAACAACCAAATGCTCCCCATAGGATTAGAATGATGTATTGCAACTCAAACTTAGTATAACACATCATTTTGTCAAAATCTTTAATCGCCCATAAACCCTTGTTGAATTTCATTTTTCAAAAGGCACATTGTTGTTATAACTCTTAAAAACTAGTTAAAACTTACTACATTACAAGGTTGCAAGAATCGCGAATCGGTAGTCGGGCGGTCGACCACCTTGTAGCTTGTAATCGGTCTAGGCGGGATTAATCGGTGATTAATCGGATTGGCATTACTAATAAATTTTAGTTATTTCCGGCAAGTTTTGTGTATTTCTGGTGAGTTTTAGGTATTTCCGGCAAGGTATTTTCTAAAAAACAACTTGTAATAGACTTAAACAGTTAATATAAGTGATCAAAAGAAATTTACGGTGAGTTTTGGGTACTTCTGGCAAGATTTATAAGTTTTCGAAAAGTTTGACCATCATTGGCCGCCGTTGATCGGCGTTGACCTATTTGTTTGACCCAGTTACATAAATCGGAAAGGTCGGTAGTCTTGTAGCACCTAATCGGCGACTAATCGGCCTTATAAACCTTTTTTTGCAACACTGCTACATTATATTAGTTTAATCTTGTAAACAATCAAAACATACTTCTCAATTCGTTATAAAATGGTTCATGAAGACAACACGGGCGTTTGGTTCATGAACAAATTATAATTATATGTAGTTATTTAAAACTTAAAACTAGCTCATAAAATTTGTTAAAACTATTAGAGTCAATAGATGTCATCAATATATATAATCAATATATATATATATTGATGTTTTAGGTTGTATTCATATAGTTAAGGGAGCGTTTGGTTTATCTTGAAAAAGATATTTTGAAAACCAAAATTCATATTTTAACCTTTTAAACATGTTTATGCTGAGTCAAAATCTTATGAAAAAACAAGATATATAATCTAATATATATCTAGCCTTACTTCGAAATGAATTATGATATCATACTCTTTGACATCATATATTCTAAACGAGTTTAAAATCAAAATACAAGGAATATTGTGAAACTACTTCATAGAATTTTTTTTTGGTCGAAGTAGAATTTCGTTCCACATATATATATATATATATATATATATATATATATATATATATATATATATATATATATATATATATATATATATATATATATATGCATGATAGTTGTTTTTGTCTTAATTTTATTTTTGATGTTATATTGTTCAGGTGAAAATGCCTAAGACCACGGTTGGTGATGTCTCCAAAACCAAACAATACATTCCAAATGTTTCCTCTACTCCCGGAATGTCTCCTTCAGTTGCATGTTTCTATCATCCCATTGAAAATAGAAACATTCACGAAGGAAGAATTGTCGATCCATCTTTCTATGAATCTGATCAAACCGAACGAATGTTCTCCAATATTCGTTTTGAATGTCTTTACCAAATCAACGAACCAATCATTCCTCGTTTTATCCTCGACTTCTATAGCCAAGTGACGGTGCAAACCGATCCCTATGGTCATCTCCTTATTTCCTTCATGATCCAAAATCAATTCATCACTCTTACTCTTGCTCAATTTGGACAAATTCTTAGAATCCCATACAACGGCCAAGCCATATTCTCAAATGAATGGGATCTTTCCTCTCTTGAAAGAAATCGTCCTCAGGATGGCCCATACTATTCTGAGATTCCTAGTCCTGAAGACATTCGTCAACTGCTTGAACTAGAACGTCGTACGACTAGTCGAGTAATCAAGTCGAAGAATGTCGATATTCATGCAAATCAAATCCTCCTCAAAGAGCTAAGCCACGATATGAAAAAATGGGAAGAACTCATTCGCGAGAATGCGTTTGGTACTGGTGGTCACCGTGATCATGTCACGGCAAGCATCGCCCACATGTTATATTGTGTAGTTGCTGAAGAGAACTACAATTTGGCTTATCTTTTTGTTCATCGAATCATGTCCGCCAAAAACACCCCAAATGCCAATCTTCCTTACGGTATGTTCCTTACACGACTTTATCGTTATGTCATGGAACATTACCCACATCTTCAAAGATATTACTACGTGCAAATCCTTCCTACTTTGAACCAACTTACTCGTGTTCGTACTCGTCGTTCTCAGAGTGACAAAGGAAAATCTCGTGTTCCATTGTTTTCTATGCCTCGTGGGTCTACATCTCATCGTGACGATGATGATGATGATGAGGAGGAAGACACCTCACATGTTAGTACTCCATCCCCCACGACCTTTGTTGATGATCTTCCTGATCTTGACTATACCAAGTATCAAGTTCCTCTTCCTCATAAACGTACCGATGAACTTCTCTTCACTCGTCAAACGTCCATTATCAACCAACAACAACAAATGCATGAAGAAATTCGAGGAGGATTCAAATCCGTTAGAAAGATGTTTAGAAAGATGATTGGGAAGAAGAAGAAGTAAAGGATGTTGATGTATTGCTACTTATTATTATTATTCTCTATTAGACATTTGTATGGCTTGTTATTTGTCCGATTTAGTTGGAAATACTTATGTTATCTCTTGTTTATTTCTTGGATGATGCTTAGACTTTAACTATTATCATGCTACTATCTTCATCATATTTTAATGCTATGCTATGTTTCCTTTAAAAGTGGAATATAATATGTTTGTTTGCATGCATAATTTGTTTATATATATATTTATATATCATCATTCCTAGAGTATATACTTCTAATAGAGCTTGCTGGAAACACACACTTGAAAAATCACCCATTTCTGCAAATTTTGGGTTTCTGGTCGACTGGGAAAACCCAGATGGGCGGCCCCCTTAATTTCCTAGGCAGTCCCCTTAATTATTAAGGGGGCCGGTCTACAATTTAGGGGACCGGCCATCTGGAACTGGGTTTACTGTTTTCTTTTGCATCTTGTGAACTCTTTCTCTAGTATCAGCTACCATTTCCCATTTTAACCCAACTGATTTTAGAATCTCATTCAACCATTTCAAATACATATCTAAATCAACCATTTCCATACTATAAATTCCCTCCATAATCACCATTCTTCATCTCATCATTCCTCATCTAAATCATCATGACTCCACCAAGCACCTCAAACTCCAAGGCCTCTAAGAAACAAAAGATTGTCATCATCCCTCCAAAACAACTCTTCATTGACTTAACAAATGAAGACAACAAAACCCCATCACCTCCACCTAAATGCTCATCTCCAAGTGCACCTAATACACCATCCAAAACACCTTCCACTCATGGAACTTCCTCATCCTCCATACCCTCAACCTCATCAATCAATGACTACATCAATTCACACTTGTCACCACAAGTATCATCACCACATCCTACACAAGAACCTATCTCCACCCATCTTACCATCTCACTTTCACCAATAACACCACTTGATGCTCATCTCTCATCTCCACCAATTACACCACCATTCTTTGTCAATCCTGTACCTTGGAGGTTACTTGAATCCCATGGGGATACTTGTCTTTGTTGCATCCACAACCGAACCATAATCTTTGGTCTTATAGATGAAATTCAATATATGTTTTCATATATTGAACATTTGCTTACTAACCCACCACCACCACCAACTCCACCATCCTCTCCAATTATTCCTCCACCACAATTCTCACCCATTCCTCCACCATCACCATCATGCTCTCCAAATTAAGCATATGATATGCTTAATAAATAAAGCCTTTACCATCCTTTTGCTTGCAAGCTCTATGAAGCCCATGTACTCTTTGCATGATGAAATATTCTTCTAGTTGTTAGTTTATGTAATAGCTATCCTACTTGTAATCTTTATTATTGCTCTTGTATTGTTGTGTCTTGACACAACTATTGCTTTAATATGAATGCTTCTTTTCAAACATGCTTAATTATATTCTTATCACCTTATATATATTTGCATGTATATACTTGTGCTTCTAATATTTTTGTTTTGCAAAGCATTACATAGCTCGTTCTCTTGATGCCCCTAAACGAGGGGAGTACACATCAAGGGGGAGATATCTTCCCATCAATTTTTCACGTTTGAAAATTGTCGGCATAACCTTTTTGATTCTACAAAAAGGGGGAGAAGTAAATATAAACTCACTAAAATACTTGTTTAAAAACTAATTTTTGAGTTAATGAGTTTAAGTTTTGTAATCATCAAAAAGGGGGAGATTGTTGATATAAATAATGTTTAAAAACGTTATTAATATTTTTCAATAAACCTACGTTTTGATAATCACAAAACTAAAATCAAATTAAGTCAAGATTAAGACGTAAACAAGTATTTAGTAACAAATATTTACCTCTACATCTAATATCACTTAAGGTATGCATAAACTAAGCATCTTATGCATTACATGATCAAAGGAAACCTTGTCTTAAGACATAACATTTTATAAAATGATACTAACATTTTATATATATATTTGTAAATCATTTTTGGTACTGTTGTATTAAACTACAAAGATATGATTTCAAATTTCCAACCTAAAAGGGCAAATTTTATCCAGAAAAACTTTTCCAACGTTCAGTAGGGCGGCCCCCTTAATTATACTAGGCGGCCCCCTTAATCATTAAGGGGACCGCCCACTAATTAAGGGGACCGGCACGCTCCAGAACAATATTTTCTGGCCCTTTAAATACTGGATCATTCCACATATTTTTCTCACCTTTTTGCACTAAAAACCTTCTGATCTAACCTCCATTTCTATCTCAAAAATCCTTTGATCATATAATTCATAAGTCTTTGTTTCCAAGTGATCCAAAGCTTCATCCACTCAAGTGCAAGAAGAAGAACACTCCTCTACATTCATTTAATTGTAGTAGTGTTGTGATTAGCTAGTTTCATATTGTAGTAGTGCTATATATATTTGTAAAGTGTTGTGAGAATTTGTTGATTGTAGAAACTAGGTGTGTTGTAAAGTAGTGTAGTAATTGTGATTTAGTTGTGCATAGAAGAAGGTGTGAAGTTGACAAGAAGAGAAGGTGTGAAATCTTGAAGAAGTTGTGAAGGTGTGAAAAAGGTGTGAAGCCTAGAAGAAGTTGTGAGATTAGTTCTAGCTACGATTAGAACTCGACATTTTGCTTAGTGTCGTTAATAGGTGTAAGCTAAGGTGTATAAGGTTTCTCTACCATAAGGAGTTTGTTGACATAGTGAAGAAAACTCTCGAGTGTGGTACTCGGGGAGTGGAGTAGGGCAAGGAAGGTGTCCTTGTAGCCGAACCACTATAAATTCGCGTGTTGTGGTTTGATCTTTCTAACTCTATCTTTTCTTCATTCTATTTTAATACTTGCATTATTAGATTAGACTTGCTTATATTAGTTGTTACTTGAATTCACTTGAGATCGAATAGAAAGTTTTTATAAGCTACAAAACATTTTAGAAATAAATTTAAAAATGACGTAAAACTATTCAACCCCCCTTCTAGTTTTCCACACCTTTGGTCATTTCGCATGCAAGGGATTTGGTAGTCCTTTGGTCAATTCTTACCAACCCTCGCAAACTACTACTCTAGGGTCCTTTGGTCAATTCTCCTAGTGTAATACATACAACCGGTCTTCAAAACTATCGAAACTAGAGGATCTATCGAATAACTAAGCGTGCACACACTAGAAGCAATAATAAAAGTATGAAAACATAATCAAAACAATGAAACAATCATGACTATGCTATAACCAAAGGTGCTTAGCCGATCATATTAAAAAGTACAGCGAATTCAATGTTTTGCATGTAAATGAAAGACATGGAATCGTAAATGTAAATTAAAAATAAATCGCTAAGACTTATTGATATTATGTCATGATGTCTCCCTTGGAAAATGTTCCGTATGCTGCTGGAGATCGTCCTTCTGGAACTCTACTTCATTCTCTGACTTTTTGAGGTGTGAAAGATATGTAAAATGCAGGAAATTGGGCTGGTATTTATATGCTCGTCAAAGCTATGTCATAACCTTGAGTTGTGGTTACGCCGTAACTAGTATATTCTTCAAACGATCATATTCATTGGTGATAGTTACAACGTAACTTTGATGGATAGTTAC
The DNA here is from genome assembly GCA_030686995.1 of Artemisia argyi. Classification (NCBI taxonomy): domain Eukaryota; kingdom Viridiplantae; phylum Streptophyta; class Magnoliopsida; order Asterales; family Asteraceae; genus Artemisia; species Artemisia argyi. Next base: position 84,229,116 of record CM060681.1, on the reverse strand, counting down.
GCCGTAATCTTCTTAGGGTTTACCTTTACGTCGTAATATTCTTGCTTACGTCGTAATTTCATCAATTACTTGAACTCTATTTTGTGTAATATTTATGTCGTAACCTGATGTGTTGGTTACGACGTAACCTTCTTTGTCTCAAAATTCTTCTAAGTGTTCAAATAGTTATGGCGTAACTGATTGATGTGAAACCGTCAACCAAAGTCAACCACGGATGTGGTCAAGATGGTCAAACAGCCTAGAGTCAATGCTCCGCGGAAGTATAGTCTTTCCCCGGGTCGTTATGTCCTGACGAGGTGTGAATGGCTAACAAACGGTTAAGTGATCGGGTGAATTTGGACAGGAAAAGGTTTTGTGAGTGATCTGAACTAAGGAATCTACAAGGAAATAGCTTAAACAAGCAATGTGAATAAGACAGGAAAGCTAGGAAAAACCAGAAACGTTTAAAACTTAAAACGCGTACGTTCACGTTTGAATAAAATGTAAACGCACAAAATTAAAAGTGAAAACGGAAATCTGAAAACACCCAGGGGGTGAAAATGACTTTTTTACAAACTAAAAGGTAAAAGAAAATTTTTAGAAAATTAAAATAAATTTTAACACTAATTAATTATTTACTAATTACCTAATTAAACTATTTTAAATTGAGAAAATTAGAAAATGAACAGTAAAAATTACAAGAAAATTTCTAAAATTATTTTACAACATATAAAAGCAATAAAAAATATAAAAACAAGGTTTTACTTAATAAAAACTAATTATGCTATTTAATACTTAATATTAATTAATTATTAATAAAACTAAGATTAATTCTAATAAATACTAAATAATAAAATAAAAATCTGAGCAAATTTATAAAATTACTTTAACTTAAAAGGAAATTAATAAAAATATAAAAATGCTAAGTGCTTAATAAAAATATAAAAATGAAAATTAAAATTTAAATTATATTAAATAGAAACTATCACTTAATTTTATATTGACTTTTTTGGGTTTTTCTTTTAGAAAACTAATTTACAACTAAAAACATGAACTTTTTGTAAAAACAACTTTTTTGTAAACTTGAAATAAGCTGTATATAAAGAAATAAGCCAACCTGTTGACTTTGTTAGACCAAGTGGAAAAATAAGCTAAATTGGGATTAAGTGGGACCCACTCTGATTAAAACTGATCCAAATGAGTTAAATGAACACTATTAAGCAGGATTTACACAAATAAGCAGCTTCAATAAGCTACAAAATGCAAATAAGCAATTGCTTAAAGTGATTCTGAGACAGACTGGGGACAAAGTTGGGGGCAATTTCAGGTGGGGTCCAAGGGTCAAATGGTCAAACCACTGGTCAATATTGAAAGCCCACCAGGGGGGGAGTTGAATGGTACAAAATTTGTGGCTTGTGGGCCACTGAGATGGTCAAGAACCACCACCAAAGTGGAGGTGGGGGTTCTGAGTCTGCTGATGCAGGGGCAATACTTGCCCTGCAGCCTTGTTTGGGGCTAAGTGGGGCCCAGGGAAAAATTAGTAAAAATAAAAGGAACTTGGAACATGAAATTTGAGCTGGTAGAGAATGAATAAAAACAAGTTTCACAATCTGAATCAACACACAAAAATCAAAACAATTACCACAACATTTGGAAAAATCTGAGAGAATGACTTTTGACTTTTTTGCAAAAACTTAAACTCTTGACTTTTATGAACTTCAGTTGGATCTAAATAACTAAAAACATGTTTGTAAGTTAAAGTAAGACTAAAACAAGTTAAAACAACTACTTATGTAATGAGATTATGGTTTATGGGGATCAAATACCACCACAGTTAACTGTGGTGGTGGGCTTTTTGTTGATTTGACTTTTGGCTGTTTGAGGGCTAAGTTTTATGGTTTACACAGCTCAGTTATAACCTAAGAAACCTTTGTATGCAAAGAAATCAATGAAACAACCACAAACACTCAGCAAATGTGCTGATCCAAACACCCCTTTAACTGATTTGATTTTTGATTAGTAACACAAATGGTTCCCTAACACTTTGTAACTATTTCCAATCAACTTAATATGATCTAATGAACTAATTTGAACACAGAAACAAGGTGTGTGAGTACTATAACCAAGAAATCCAACATATGCTATTTGACAGTTGAAATGAAAAATAGTGAGAACAATGAAAATAATGGACAAACATATGATTTAAAGCAACACTCTAGCTACCATACACCAAATAGACACAGAACTCCAAAGATAAGCAATGAATGAGCACTTGAACAGTAAAATGCAAAAGTTGAGAAAAAGGCTTACAAGAGCTTTCCAAGCACAATTCAAAGAACCAATAGATCACAGCTATCCTAACACCTCCCATGAGGTACTACAACCATTACAAACACCATTCCATAAGCCATACTTGCTTCTTCCTTCTTTTCACTGAATTTCTTATTTTTCTTTATTTTTGTGGATTTTTTTCTTGCTTTCTTAAAAACTTAACTTGAAAAGATATTTGTGCTAAATGTCACTTCTAAATACCTACTGAGATTGAATGTGAGTTATAGGAACAAAGTTTAACACTTCCTCATTCATACATAATCATTTTACTAAAACATGAGAATATTGGAATTCACATAACAAACTTAGATATTATTCATTGAAAAGTTGAGCATTACACTTAATAAAATTAAAGATACACTGGAAAGTTAAATAAGACTTGGAATTTTTAAAGTTTACAATAATTAGAAAATTGCAAAATAAGCTAAAAACTACACTACTCTAACTACCCTCTTTCTTCTCTCTTTTCTTTTCTTTTTATAAGCCCTGGAGTCTCTTTTGACTTTCCCACTTCAATACAAGCCATTGGATGGACTTAAGATGATCTCAGCCTTCAAACACCTTTTGGCGGGAAAACAGGTTTGGGCAATTGGTGGGGTTTGGTGTGAATTAAATGAGGAGGGGGTTGGTTGAGGGTGTAGGTGATGTTATTAATGAAAAGGTGAAGATTTGGTGAAAAGGAGGAGAGGGAGGGGACATGGTAGCAGGAAACGGGGAGCGTGGTTTAGGGGATGATGAACAGTGTTGGGGTTTGACTTGTTTTGACCCGCGTTTTTAATATTAAGGGGAGTGGGCCGGGTTAAGTTTAGTGATTGGGCTTGGGTGGGCTGTTGACTGGATCAGGTAGGGATGGGGTTTTGGTTTGTAGTTTTATTAAGGGTCCGTTTGGTAAATTGTAAACAACAAGGACCAATTTTGTAGAATACCAAAATTTGAGGGCTGATGTTGTCATATTCCCAAAGTACTCACAAGGACCAATTATGCAAAGAACCAAATGAACCAAGAACCAAATTTGCATTTTTCAAATTTTCAAAATTTTCTCGGGGACTAAAAATGACATTTTTCAAAGTTAAGGGATCATTCTTGCCATTTTGTGAAAAACTTTTATCCAAGGATCCATATTGAATATTTTTAAACTTCCAAGGATAAAAAATGGTTTTTCATCCAAAAATATCCCACCAGGGACAAAAACTGCCAAAATCTGTAACTCCAGGGACTAAATTGTAAATTTCCAAAACTTTTCAGATTTTTCACCAAAGGACAAAATATGACAACTTATGATTGTAAAAGGACCTTTGGTGATAATTTTCCATATTTTGAATATCTAGGGACTAGTTTTGTAATTGAAAGTTGGGGACTGAAACTGCCAATTTTGCAAACTTTGTGTGTTTTTCATTTGTTTTGGCTCGTTTTGCATCTAAAACATATAAAACACAATTTTGAAATATTTTCAGTATTTTGATGCATTACTGAGTGTTTTTGTATGTTTTGCAGTTCAGATTAGACAAAAAATGATGAGTGTTTGAGCACTCATCAATCCCCCACACTAAACAATTGCTAGTCCCTAGCAATACTGTTTTGAAAACTTGATGGATTTGAAAAACTCTTTACCAAAAGCCATCACTTCTGGAGTAGCCAGGTGTGAGAACTGTGGTATACCTGATAACCGTGTGATTTTGAGCAAACCACCAGCTGTCAACGGATTTGAGTAGCCTTTACCAGAAGCCGTTTGCTTCTGGACTAGCCAGCTCTTGATGGAATAGTCAACATCTTGGTGAGCTGATTACCAATTATGGATTTTCCACTGCCTTTACCACAAGTCATAATCTTGCGGGCTAGCCAACTCATTCGCTTTATGGGATATAGCGAGTTGAGGAACCATACAATTTTGGGCAAATTGCAAGCCGTAAACGGGGTTGAGATGTCTTTACCAAGAGCTGTTTGCTCCTGGACTAGCCAATCCCTTTTGTCGGTTAGACAAGGCGGACTGATTACCACAAAAATTTTGAAGCACCAGTGAAAATTTTTTGAAATTTTTGAAATTTTGGCAAAAACGGGGGTATTATATAGTAAAATGTGATAAAATTCGCTAGAATAGCGAATACTCCCCCCCCCTCCCCACACTTAGCATGAATATTGTCCTCAATATTCAAAATCCCGGCTATTATGCCGACATTTTGAACGTAAAAGGGCAACATTACAAGCTAAGCGTGGAAAACACCATTTTGTTTTTTCACTTTCTTTGTAACCATAGCATGGGGGACTCCCCCACACTTAGGGTGAAAACCCTATAAGCATCCGGCTCAAGGTAATGATACATGAAAATGCCGGGATCAAATATAGTGTCCTCACTCCCGAAGGAGTGAAGAAGAGAAGAAGTCACCTTATAGGTGAAGAAAAGGAAGAAAATCATGATAAAAGGCATGATTTGATCTTCTTCCTCAAGAGGAGGCTAAATAGCCTGAGTTTGGATTTCAAAGGGTAAGCTCGTAAATATCCCGGGAGGGTGGGTGGGATTTTTCAAATTCTCATGATTGAGAGCATCTCCCCCCGGGATATCAAACTCCGGAGGAGTCATGATATGATGAGTGAGTTCACCGGAGAACTCCTCATGAAGAGAATCATTCACAAGATGTGAATCTGTGAACTCGTGTTCCGGAATAGACTCATCATAATCCTCATTCTGAATATCAAAGAGTGGATTATCAGAAATCAAAGTGAATTCAGATCCGAATTCAAATAGAGGATTGGTGAGAGTGGTGTTGAATGTTTCGGGAACCAAGAGATTATCATTCTCTATTGGACTGTTGGGATCAGAAGTGAGTGACGGATCATGATATACGAGACTTTCAATTTCTCCCAGATCGGCTTCGAAGTCGAGGAGACCATCATCACTTTCCAATGAAAGTGGATTGATGTGAGTAAGTTCATCGGCGAACTCCTCAAGAAGATGATCAGCATCAGTATGTGGAACTGACGCCTCAACATACTTGATGTCTCCATAAGATATACAATCATCGCTAAAATCTGAGAACGTCTCAAAATGATCGTTAGGACACTCAATAGGTGAAGGAATATCACAAACATGATCCAAAGTTCCCTGTGACTCTCCTGGAATTGGGACAAGGATCTCAACACTAGACTTTATTAATTCGTCCGATTCCTTATCAGGAATAGTGCTAAGATGCTCATCCCCCATGATCAGAGAGTGAGTGTGAACTTCGGGTTTGATAACAGACTGAGGGAGTGGAGAAGGACTAGCAGAAATGGGTTTTATAAATTTCATTTGTTCTTCTGCTAGTAATTCTATCATAGTCTTTTCTCCCTGATTTTTCCGAGGAAGGAATCACTATAGATGAACTTGATGAACCCGTACAAAATTTAGAAAAATCAAGGGTAACTTCATCATCATCATCATCATCATCGTCGAGAAGAGCAACACGGCAAAATATGGCACGTGTTTTAGCTGCTTGTTCTAAGACTAGCAATTCATCCTTGCTCAATTCGTTTCTAGCTGCTCGTTCTTCCGCAAGTAATTCTACCATAGATTTCTCACGAGAGCTTTGAAACGATGAAGTAGCCAACTCCTCCTTAAGATCTTTCAATATCTTAAGAGCCTCTATTAAAATGTCTTGCTTAGTAACAAGAGGAGTTGCTTGAATCATTTGGTACTGTGGAGGTGGGTCTGAAAACGAATAGTCGTAATTGTTACAAGGAAACGGATTCCCTGTTTGACAATCAGAGCTAGTGTGTGGACCTCCACAATACTCACAACAGTAAAACTGATGTGGCTGTGAGTCATATGTGCTTAAGTCATAATTATTATCAGGAAACTGTTCATAGACAAGCGTGTTTCCCGATTGACAATCAGAACTGTAATGTGGGCCGCCACAGTACTCACAACAGTAAAACTGTTGAGTCTGGCTTGGTGTATCTTGATACGAAGCATCATTGAAGTTTGGATAATATGATTCTTGCTCGTATGAATGTGATGGGTAATTGGAAAAATTTGAGGAGTCGTTGAATGAGTTTTGATTAGGATCATAAGCAAATGAATTACTCGACCCACAAAACAAACAACTCCCGTTTTGAATATCATTACCACATTGTTCACACGTACACCAACGACATGGCAAACCAAAAATTGGCTCACCACAACCGACACAAGGAACAAAATCTGGAGGTGGGACAAGTGGTGTGCTCTTAAAGCTAGCAATTTCCACCACTTCCGTTATGGTCTCGGGTTTTGGTTCTTGATAAACGTGAAGGTTAGGTAAGTCGTTCTTTTCAGTTACTGCCCAAAGCTCAGCACGTTTGCTTGACAAACTTTTAACCGTAAACCGTGAAAGGTTAGGATCAATTCTTGACGATTTAGGAGCAATTGTGAGCTTAGGTTTTTGGACAACCGTAGGTTGGACGTATTTAGCACTTTCATTGTTAGAGGAAAGTACCGGGTCCTTTGTCACCTCGGTTTCTTGATTCATTTCCCTCACCGGAGAGGGAATAGGAATCGAAGGTCCATCATAATCAACACGACATCTCGACATATTGGACAAGGCCACAATTTTTTCAATTTTGCTCTGAAAGGCCCATTGTTCAAAGAAATCGTCATCGAGAGATGTCATTTAGAATTATACATGAAAGGGGTATAAGAAGGTAGAATCAAACGGATAGAGGGTTAGGAAAAATATTTTTGGGTTTTTATGAAAAGATATGAACAAAGATGGATAAATGTACAATGGAACGAATTCCAAGATCACTAATCAGAAAACCATTTAGAATAGCGCGCACACCTCCCCGACAGCGGTGCCAAAAATTGATTGATGCGAAACCGTCAACCAAAGTCAACCACGGATGTGGTCAAGATGGTCAAACAGCCTAGAGTCAATGCTCCGCGGAAGTATAGTGTTTCCCCGGGTCGTTATGTCCCGACGAGGTGTGAATGGCTAACAAACGGTTAAGTGATCGGGTGAATTTGGACAGGAAAAGGTTTTGTGAGTGATCTGAACTAAGGAATCTACAAGGAAATAGCTTAAACAAGCTATGTGAATAAGACGGGAAAGCTAGGAAAAACAATAAACGTTTAAAACTAAAAACGCGTACGTTCACGTTTGAATAAAACGTAAACGCACAAAATTAAAAGTGAAAACGGAAATCTGAAAATACCCAGGGGGTGAAAATGACCTTTTTACAAACTAAAAGGTAAAAGAAAATTTTTAGAAAATTAAAATAAATTTTAACACTAATTAATTATTTAATATGAATTAAATACTAATTATTTACTAATTACCTAATTAAACTATTTTAAATTGAGAAAATTAGAAAATGAACAGTAAAAATTACAAGAAAATTTCTAAAATTATTTTACAACATATAAAAGCTATAAAAAAAATATAAAAACAAGGTTTTACTTAATAAAAACTAATTATGCTATTTAATACTTAATATTAATTAATTATTAATAAAACTAAGATTAATTCTAATAAATACTAAATAATAAAATAAAAATCTGAGCAAATTTATAAAATTACTTTAACTTAAAAGGAAATTAATAAAAATATAAAAATGCTAAGAGCTTAATAAAAATATAAAAATGAAAATTAAAATTTAAATTATATTAAATAGAAACTATCACTTAATTTTATATTGACTTTTTTGGGTTTTTCTTTTAGAAAACTAATTTACAACTAAAAACATGAACTTTTTGTAAAAACAACTTTTTTGTAAACTTGAAATAAGCTGTATAGAAAGAAATAAGCCAACCAGTTGACTTTGTTAGACCAAGTGGGAAAATAAGCTAAATTGGGATTAAGTAGGACCCACTCTGATTAAAACTGATCCAAATGAGTTAAATGAACACTATTAAGCAGGATTTACACAAATAAGCAGCTTCAATAAGCTACAAAATGCAAATAAGCAATTGCTTAAAGTGATTCTGAGACAGACTGGGGACAAAGTTGGGGAGCAATTTCAGGTGGGGTTCAGGGGTCAAATGGTCAAACCACTGGTCAATATTGAAAGCCCACCAGGGGGGGGGGGTTGAATGGTATAAAATTTGTGGCTTGTGGGCCACTGAGATGGTCAAGAACCACCACCAAAGTGATGGTGGGGGTTCTGAGTCTGCTGATGCAGGGGCAATACTTGCCCTGCAGCCTTGTTTGGGGCTAAGTGGGGCCCAGGGAAAAATTAGTAAAAATAAAAGGAACTTGGAACATGAAATTTGAGCTGGTAGAGAATGAATAAAAATAAGTTTCACAATCTGAATCAACACACAAAAATCAAAACAATTACCACAACATTTGGAAAAATCTGAGAGAATGACTTTTGACTTTTTTGCAAAAACTTAAACTCTTGACTGTTATGAACTTCAGTTGGATCTAAATAACTAAAAACATGTTTGTAAGTTAAAGTAAGACTAAAACAAGTTAAAACAACTACTTATGTAATGAGATTATGGTTTATGGGGATCAAATACCACCACAGTTAACTGTGGTGGTGGGCTTTTTGTTGATTTGACTTTTGGCTGTTTGAGGGCTGAGTTTTATGGTTTACACAGCTCAGTTATAACCTAAGAAACCTTTGTGTGCAAAGAAATCAATGAAACAACCACAAACACTCAGCAAAGGTGCTGATCCAAACACCCCTTTAACTGATTTGATTTTTGATTAGTAACACAAATGGTTCCCTAACACTTTGTAACTATTTCCAATCAACTTAATATGATCTAATGAACTAATTTGAACATAGAAACAAGGTGTGTGAGTACTATAACCAAGAAATCCAACATATGCTATTTGACAGTTGAAATGAAAAATAGTGAGAACAATGAAAATAATGGACAAACATATGATTTAAAGCAACACTCTAGCTACCATACACCAAATAGACACAGAACTCCAAAGATAAGCAATGAATGAGCACTTGAACAGTAAAATGCAAAAGTTGAGAAAAAGGCTTACAAGAGCTTTCCAAGCACAATTCAAAGAACCAATAGATCACAGCTATCCTAACACCTCCCATGAGGTACTACAACCATTACAAACACCATTCCATAAGCCATACTTGCTTCTTCCTTCTTTTCACTGAATTTCTTATTTTTCTTTATTTTTGTGGATTTTTTTCTTGCTTTCTTAAAAACTTAACTTGAAAAGAGATTTGTGCTAAATGTCACTTCTAAATAGCTACTGAGATTGAATGTGAGTTATAGGAACAAAGTTTAACACTTCCTCATTCATACATAATCATTTTACTAAAACATGAGAAAATTGGAATTCACATAACAAACTTAGATATTATTCATTGAAAAGTTGAGCATTACACTTAATAATATTAAAGATACACTGGAAAGTTAAATAAGACTTGGAATTTTTAAAGTTTACAATAATTAGAAAATTGCAAAATAAGCTAAAAACTACACAACTCTAACTACCCTCTTTCTTCTCTCTTTTCTTTTCTTTTTATAAGCCCTGGAGTCTCTCTTGACTTTCCCACTTCAATACAAGCCATTGGATGGACTTAAGATGATCTCAGCCTTCAAACACCTTTTGGCGGGAAAACAGGTTTGGGCAATTGGTGGGGTTTGGTGTGAATTAAATGAGGAGGGGGGTTGGTTGAGGGTGTAGGTGAAGTTATTAATGAAAAGGTGAAGGTTTGGTGAAAAGGAGGAGGGGGAGGGGACATGGTAGCAGGAAACGGGGAGCGTGGTTTAGGGGATGATGAACAGTGTTGGGGTTTGACTTGTTTTGACCCGCGTTTTTAATATTAAGCGGAGTGGGCCGGGTTAAGTTTAGTGATTGGGCTTGGGTGGGCTGTTGACTGGATCAGGTAGGGATGGGGTTTTGGTTTGTAGTTTTATTAAGGGTCCGTTTGGTAAATTGTAAACAACAAGGAACAATTTTGTAGAATACCAAAATTTGAGGGCTGATGTTGTCATATTCCCAAAGTACTCACAAGGACCAATTATGCAAAGAACCAAATGAACCAAGAACCAAATTTGCATTTTTCAAATTTTCAAAATTTTCCCGGGGACTAAAAATGACATTTTTCAAAGTTAAGGGACCATTCTTGCCATTTTGTGAAAAACTTTTATCCAAGGATCCATATTGAATATTTTTAAACTTCCAAGGATAAAAAATGGTTTTTCATCCAAAAATATCCCACCAGGGACTAAAACTGCCAAAATCTGTAACTCTAGGGACTAAATTGTAAATTTCCAAAACTTTTTAGATTTTTCACCAAAGGACAAAATATGACAACTTATGATTGTAAAAGGACCTTTGGTGATAATTTTTCATATTTTGAATATCCTGGGACTAGTTTTGTAATTGAAAGTTGGGGGACTGAAACTGCCAATTTTGCAAACTTTGTGCGTTTTTCATATTTTTTTACTCGTTTTGCATCTAAAACATATAAAACACAATTTTGAAATATTTTCTGTATTTTGATGCATTACTGAGTGTTTTGTATGTTTTGCAGTTCAGATTAGACCAAAAATGATGAGTGTTTGAGCACTCATCAATCCCCCACACTTAACAATTGCTAGTCCCTAGCAATACTGTTTTGAAAACTTGATGGATTTGAAAAACTCTTTACCAAAAGCCATCACTTCTGGAGTAGCCAGGTGAGAGAACTGTGGTACACCTGATAACCGTGTGATTTTGAGCAAACCACCAGCTGTCAACGGATTTGAGTAGTCTTTACCAGAAGCCGTTTGCTTCTGGACTAGCCAGCTCTTGATGGAATAGTCAACATCTTGGTGAGCTGATTACCAATTATGGATTTTCCACTGCCTTTACCACAAGCCATAATCTTGCGGGCTAGCCAACTCATTTGCTTTATGGGATATGGCGAGTTGAGGAACCATACAATTTTGGGCAAATTGCAAGCCGTAAACGGATTTGAGATGTCTTTACCAAGAGCTGTTTGCTCCTGGACTAGCCAATCCCTTTTGTCGGTTAGACAAGGCGGACTGATTACCACAAACATTTTGAAGCACCAGTGAAAAATTTTTGAAATTTTTGAAATTTTGGCAAAAACGGGGGTATTATATAGTAAAATGTGATAAAATTCGCTAGAATAGCGAATACCCCCCCACACTTAGCATGAATATTGTCCTCAATATTCAAAATCCCGGCTATTATGCCGACATTTTGAACGTAAAAGGGCAACATTACAAGCTAAGCGTGGAAAACACCATTTTGTTTTTTCACTTTCTTTGTAACCATAGCATGGTGGACTCCCCCACACTTAGGGTGAAAACCCTATAAGCATGCGGCTCAAGGTAATGATACATGAAAATGCCGGGATCAAATATAGTGTCCTCACTCCCGAAGGAGTGAAGAAGAGAAGAAGTCACCTTATAGGTGAAGAAAAGGAAGAAAATCATGATAAAAAGCATGATTTGATCTTCTTCCTCAAGAGGAGGCTGAATAGCCTGAGTTTGGATTTCAAAGGGTAAGCTCGTAAATATCCTGGGAGGGTGGGTGGGATTTTGCAAATTCTCATGATTGAGAGCATCTCCCCCCGGGATATCAAACTCCGGAGGAGTCATGATATGATGAGTGAGTTCACCGGAGAACTCCTCATGAAGAGAATCATTCACAAGATGTGAATCTGTGAACTCGTGTTCCGGAATAGACTCATCACAATCCTCATTCTGAATATCAAAGAGTGGATTATCAGAAATCAAAGTGAATTCAGATCCGAATTCAAATAGAGGATTGGTGAGAGTGGTGTTGAATGTTTCGGGAACCAAGAGATTATCATTCTCTATTGGACTGTTGGGATCAGAAGTGAGTGACGGATCATGATATAGGAGACTTTCAATTTCTCCCAGATCGGCTTCGAAGTCGAGGAGACCATCATCACTTTCCAATGAAAGTGGATTGATGTGAGTAAGTTCATCGGCGAACTCCTCAAGAAGATGATCAGCATCAGTTTGTGGAACTGACGCCTCAACATACTCGATGTCTCCATAAGATATACAATCATCGCTAAAATATGAGAACGTCTCAAAATGATCGTTAGGACACTCAATAGGTGAAGGAATATCACAAACATGATCCAAAGTTCCCTGTGACTCTCCTGGGATTGGGACATGGATCTCAACACTAGACTTTATTAATTCGTCCGATTCCTTATCAGGAATAGTGCTAAGATGCTCATCCCCCATGATCAGAGAGTGAGTGTGAACTTCGGGTGTGATAACAGACTGAGGGAGTGGAGAAGGACTGGCAGACATGGGTTTTATAAATTTCATTTGTTCTTCTGCTAGTAATTCTATCATAGTCTTTTCTCCCTGATTTTCCGAGAAAGGAATCACTATAGATGAACTTGATGAACCCGTACAAAATTTAGAAAAATCAAGGGTAACTTCATCATCATCATCATCATCGTCGAGAAGAGCAGCACGGCGAAATATGGCACGTGTTTTAGCTGCTTGTTCTAAGACTAGCAATTCTTCCTTGCTCAATTCGTTTCTAGCTGCTCGTTCTTCCACAAGTAATTCTGCCATAGATTTCTCACGAGAGCTTTTGAAACGATGAAGTAGCCAACTCCTCCTTAAGATCTTTCAATATCTTAAGAGCCTCTATTAAAATGTCTTGCTCAGTAACAAGAGGAGTTGCTTGAATCATTTGGTACTGTGGAGGTGGGTCTGAAAACGAATAGTCGTAATTGTTACAAGGAAATGGATTCCCTGTTTGACAATCAGAGCTAGTGTGTGGACCTCCACAATACTCACAACAGTAAAACTGATGTGGCTGTGAGTCATATGTGCTTAAGTCATAATTATTATCAGGAAATTGCTCATAGACAAGCGTGTTTCCCGATTGACAATCAGAACTGTAATGTGGGCCGCCACAGTACTCACAACAGTAAAACTGTTGAGTCAGGCTTGGTGTATCTTGATGCGAAGCATCATTGAAGTTTGGATAATATGATTCTTGCTCGTATGAATGTGATGGGTAATTGGAAAAATTTGAGGAGTCGTTGAATGAGTTTTGATTAGGATCATAAGCAAATGAATTACTCGACCCACAAAACAAACAACTCCCGTTTTGAATATCATTACCACATTGTTCACACGTACACCAACGACATGGCAAACCAAAAAGTGGCTCACCACAACCGACACAAGGAACAAAATCTGGAGGTGGGATAAGTGGTGTGCTCTTAGAGCTAGCAATTTCCACCACTTCCGTTATGGTCTCGGGTTTTGGTTCTTGATAAACGTGAAGGTTAGGTAAGTCGTTCTTTTCAGTTACTGCCCTAAGCTTAGCACGTTTGCTTGACAAACTTTTAACCGTAAACCGTGAAAGGTTAGGATCAATTCTTGACAGTTTAGGAGCAATTGTGAGCTTAGGTTTTTGGACAACCGTAGGTTGGACGTATTTAGCACTTTCAGTGTCAGAGGAAAGTACCGGGTCCTTTGTCACCTCGGTTTCTTGATTCATTTCCCTCACCGGAGAGGGAATAGGAATCGAAGGTCCATCATAATCAACACGACATCTCGACATATTGGACAAGGCCACAATTTTTTCAATTTTGCTCTGAAAGGCCCATTGTTCAAAGAAATCGTCATCGAGAGATGTCATTTAGAATTATACATGAAAGGGGTATAAGAAGGTAGAATCAAACGGATAGAGGGCAATGAAAAATATTTTTGGGTTTTTATGAAAAGATATGAACAAAGATGGATAAATGTACAATGGAACGAATTCCAAGATCACTAATCAGAAAACCGTTTAGAATAGCGCGCACACCTCCCCGGCAGAGGCGCCAAAAATTGATTGATGCGAAACCGTCAACCAAAGTCAACCACGGATGTGGTCAAGATGGTCAAACAGCCTAGAGTCAATGCTCCGCGGAAGTATAGTGTTTCCCCGGGTCGTTATGTCCCGACGAGGTGTGAATGGCTAACAAACGGTTAAGTGATCGGGTGAATTTGGACAGGAAAAGGTTTTGTGAGTGATCTGAACTAAGGAATCTACAAGGAAATAGCTTAAACAAGCTATGTGAATAAGACGGGAAAGCTAGGAAAAACCAGAAACGTTTAAAACTTAAAACGCGTACGTTCACGTTTGAATAAAACGTAAACGCACAAAATTAAAAGTGAAAACGGAAATCTGAAAACACCCAGGGGGTGAAAATGACTTTTTTACAAACTAAAAGGTAAAAGAAAATTTTTAGAAAATTAAAATAAATTTTAACACAAATTAATTATTTAATATTAATTAAATACTAATTATTTACTAATTCCCTAATTAAACTATTTTAAATTGAGAAAATTAGAAAATGAACAGTAAAAATTACAAGAAAATTTCTAAAATTATTTTACAACATATAAAAGCTATAAAAAAAATATAAAAACAAGGTTTTACTTAATAAAAACTAATTATGCTATTTAATACTTAATATTAATTAATTATTAATAAAATTAAGATTAATTCTAATAAATACTAAATAATAAAATAAAAATCTGAGCAAATTTATAAAATTACATTAACTTAAAAGGAAATTAATAAAAATATAAAAATGCTAAGTGCTTAATAAAAATATAAAAATGAAAATTAAAATTTAAATTATATTAAATAGAAACTATCAGTTAATTTTATTTTGACTTTTTTGGGTTTTTCTTTTAGAAAACTAATTTACAACTAAAAACATGAACTTTTTGTAAAAACAACTTTTTTGTAAACTTGAAATGAGCTGTATAGAAAGAAATAAGCCAACCAGTTGACTTTGTTTGACCAAGTGGGAAAAGAAGCTAAATTGCGATTAAGTGGGACCCACTCTGATTAAAACTGATCCAAATGAGTTAAATGAACACTATTAAGCAGGATTTACACAAATAAGCAGCTTCAATAAGCTACAAAATGCAAATAAGCAATTGCTTAAAGTGATTCTGAGACAGACTGGGGACAAAGTTGGGGAGCAATTTCAGGTGGGGTCCAGGGGTCAAATGGTCAAACCACTGGTCAATATTGAAAGCCCACCAGGGGGGGGGGGGTTTGAATGGTACAAAATTTGTGGCTTGTGGGCCACTAAGATGGTCAAGAACCACCACCAAAGTGGTGGTGGGGGTTCTGAGTCTGCTGATGCAGGGGCAATACTTGCCCTGCAGCCTTGTTTGGGGCTAAGTGGGGCCCAGGAAAAAATTAGTAAAAATAAAAGGAACTTGGAACATGAAATTTGAGCTGGTAGAGAATGAATAAAAACAAGGTTCACAATCTGAATCAACACACAAAAATCAAAACAATTACCACAACATTTGGAAAAATCTGAGAGAATGACTTTTGACTTTTTTGCAAAAACTTAAACTCTTGACTGTTATGAACTTCAGTTGGATCTAAATAACTAAAAACATGTTTGTAAGTTAAAGTAAGACTAAAACAAGTTAAAACAACTACTTATGTAATGAGATTATGGTTTATGGGGATAAAATACCACCACAGTTAACTGTGGTGGTGGGCTTTTTGTTGATTTGACTTTTGGCTGTTTGAGGGCTGAGTTTTATGGTTTACACAGCTCAGTTATAACCTAAGAAACCTTTGTGTGCAAAGAAATCAATGAAACAACCACAAACACTCAGCAAAGGTGCTGATCCAAACACCCCTTTAACTGATTTGATTTTTGATTAGTAACACAAATGGTTCCCTAACACTTTGTAACTATTTCCAATCAACTTAATATGATCTAATGAACTAATTTGAACACAGAAACAAGGTGTGTAAGTACTATAACCAAGAAATCCAACATATGCTATTTGACAGTTGAAATGAAAAATAGTGAGAACAATGAAAATAATGGACAAACATATGATTTAAAGCAACACTCTAGCTACCATACACCAAATAGACACAGAACTCCAAAGATAAGCAATGAATGAGCACTTGAACAGTAAAATGCAAAAGTTGAGAAAAAGGCTTACAAGAGCTTTCCAAGCACAATTCAAAGAACCAATAGATCACAGCTATCCTAACACCTCCTATGAGGTACTACAACCATTACAAACACCATTCCATAAGCCATACTTGCTTCTTCCTAACACCTCCCATGATGTTGTCATATTCCCAAAGTACTCACAAGGACCAATTATGCAAAGAACCAAATGAACCAAGAACTAAATTTGCATTTTTCAAATTTTCAAAATTTTCCCGGGGACTAAAAATGACATTTTTCAAAGTTAAGGGACCATTCTTGCCATTTTGTGAAAAACTTTTATCCAAGGATCCATATTGAATATTTTTAAACTTCCAAGGATAAAAAATGGTTTTTCATCCAAAAATATCCCACCAGGGACTAAAACTGCCAAAATCTGTAACTCCAGGGACTAAATTGTAAATTTCCAAAACTTTTCAGATTTTTCACCAAAGGACAAAATATGACAACTTATGATTGTAAAAGGACCTTTGGTGATAATTTTCCATATTTTGAATATCCATGGACTAGTTTTGTAATTGAAAGTTGGGGGACTGAAACTGCCAATTTTGCAAACTTTGTGCGTTTTTCATTTGTTTTTGCTCGTTTTGCATCTAAAACATATAAAACACAATTTTGAAATATTTTCAGTATTTTGATGCATTACTGAGTGTTTTTGTATGTTTTGCAGTTCAGATTAGACAAAAAATGATGAGTGTTTGAGCACTCACTAGTAACCTCTTGTGGTAGTTACGCTGTAATCCTTGATCAGCGTTGACTTGGTCTTCATGTATAAATCCTTAGCTACGGCGTAAGTGTAGAGTAGAGTTACGCCATAACTTTTTCTAAGCATACTAAAGTGTGTAATCTTGTACGTGCTTTTCCAAATTTGCGTTCGCGTCTCTTCTGCTCCTTTGCTCATTTATAACCTGGAAACAAAATTTAAAAAAATCAAAGTATATATCTTTATAAAACGATACAAATAATGTGCATATTAGGGAAAATTGACACTAAAAAGTCAGGATTATTTGATGTAATCAGGTAACATATCATAGCGGAAGCAATCTTGGTTCTTGATTGTTTAACAAGCAAGCAATGCTAACTTTTAAGTTATATGCCCTTCTCTCCAATGTCCATAATCTACCTAAGGATGCAAAGGAGTACAAGGTTAGCATAAAGATAAGTTCATACAACTGATTAGACACCATCATAACACTAAACTACTTCAAATTCATGAGCCAAACATTCACTTCCTAATAAAACACTCATTTACCCATTTTCACCTATGTACTCAAATCTATTTACCCATTTAAACATTTAAGAACACATCAAGTATTTTGGTTCATTTCGAGATCCTAAAGAGACTAAAATAACTTTCACAATTCCTTAATCTCAAATCACAGTATCAATAAAACCTCTTTTGACCCCTTTTAAATATTAGCCAAACATAACTTATTTGGTACAATCACTTGTATACATGAACAACAAACACATTATGACCAATTATTTGTTTAAAACTATAACCAAACAAACTTACAAGATCATACTTTAACACACTCACACAAACTATTAAGCCAAGTTCAAAAACTTGGTAAAAGTTAATGAAATGATGTCATGTTCATATTTTAACAACTAACAACCATAAACACAATTTAAAAATATTTTTCTAAAAATACCCGAATAATAAATCATAAACCCTAGTCAAGATATTAATCGATTAAAAATAATTACCTAAATTAACACTTGTAATAATTATCAAATTTTAAAGTTTGATGCCATTTTCTCTTCAAGAATCACTAAACCTTTATTAGTGCAAATATGAAAATATTTAAACTAAACAGTCTCTTATGTTTTAATAATGACAAACATGTAATTTGTAATAAGTCATAAACCATAGTCAATATATTAATCGATTAGAAACAATTACCTAAATTAACACAT
The DNA here is from genome assembly GCA_030686995.1 of Artemisia argyi. Taxonomy (NCBI): domain Eukaryota; kingdom Viridiplantae; phylum Streptophyta; class Magnoliopsida; order Asterales; family Asteraceae; genus Artemisia; species Artemisia argyi. Next base: position 84,210,945 of record CM060681.1, on the reverse strand, counting down.
GAAATAATTATCAAATGGGGTAATACATAACATGCCCCAGTTGCCCAATTGATTTGTTTTTTTTCCCCAGAATTCAGATTTTCTTAATTTAGACCTGGCAACTGGGCACCTCGGCCCATATGATGATAAGTGTCCACCAGTTGCCCAAAAAGTACATAAGTTGCCCAAAAAATACACAAGTTGCCCAAAAAATAATCACGGAAAGTGACACTTGTCACTTGCAAATTTCATTTGCCCAAAAACTACAGGTTACCCTGATCTAAATTAAGAAACTTCGAATTCTGTGAAAAAAAAGCAAATCAATTAGGCGACTGGGGTATATTAGAAATTATCCCTTATCAAATTTTAAAGTTTGATGCCATTTTCTATTCAAGAATCGCAAAACCTTTGTTAGTGCAAATATGAAAATATTATTTAAAATTTCAGTCATTCTCTTTTGAACCCTATTTCACATGTCATACAAGGTATGGACTTGAATTTACAAACTAGCCCAATAATAAAGTTACATTTATTTCATATATATTTCATCAAAACACTTCATCAAATGATGTTTTACGATGTTTAAAAGTTTTCTCGAAGTCCTTGTGATGTGTCGGGTCATGGGAGTCAAGTTTTGGAGGCAGGTCGTGAAGAGTTTGTGCAATCATGAGGCTCTTAGCCGCCGGCTAAGGAGTGCAGCCGCCGGCTACGGGGTCTTCTGAGGCCTCTAGCCGCGGCTGAGGTTTTAGGCTTTTGTCCACTTTGTGTATTTTGTATAAAATCAACCGTAAGTCATTAAAAGTCGTGTCACCCGTCGTTCTAAATGTACTTGCGTCTATTTTTATTTAAAAAATACTTCAAGGGCTGGTTTGTAATAAATTTATAGCGGTTTAATAATTAGTAATAGAAGGTCTTTTTCCGATCAAATCCATTTGCAATTTTTTTTTTGTCAAAGTAAGAAAGTGTCATTTCAATCATCCACTAAACCTGAATACAAAGCCTCCAAAAGATTTGCAAATACAGACAATAATTCCAGTTCCCATCTATTGTGATAATCAGTCTTCTATTGCTTTGGCTTCCAATCCTATTTAGCATGCTAGGGCCAAACTTATTGAACCTGGAACTTGACTTCCATTTGTTAGAGAGAAGATCAATAATGGAGTCATCCTACCTACATTTATTCCATATCATCATCAAGTGGTTGATGCGCTCACCAAAGACCTGAGCAGGTCACCTTTTCATAATTGTGTTTTCAAGTTTGGCATTTATGATCTCTACGCACTGCCAACTTGCAGGGGGGGGGGGGGGAGAGGTTAATGGAGATACAAAGCACGTTGGCAAGGCAAACGTGATCAACACTACATTGTAAACAAATTACCTTCATGGCTTCATCACTACAGGAGTTTACCGAAGTGTAATAGCATGTAATGTCCTTGTATTAAGTTTTAGTTTGTAGTAGTGTAGTGTAGTATAATGTAGTCAATGTATAGTCAAAGTTAGTTAGTTGGTTAAATGAGTTCTTGCATAAATAGCTTTGTATCACTCTTATTTCATAATAAGATTTTGAAACATCTCCCAACTTCCCTCCAATCTCTCTGATTCTCAAAATGAACATGAGAAGCAAGAAAGATTATTTTTATTTTTAAAGAAAATAAAATTTAAGACAATTTTGAGCTAGTATACATTAAGCATGATGATAAAGAGAAAACATTTATATTTATCTTAAATTACTCTTTTAAAATATTTATGTTTCAACAGACTTAGGCCTGTTTGGTACACGATTTTATCAGGTTTGGATTGAAAATTCTTTTAAAAGGTTGTTTTGTAGGGGTGATCACGGTCTAAAATCCAGACCGGACCGGACCGAAGACTGAGTTAGGGAAAAACAATAGACCGAGACCGGACCGAATGTGGTCTGTCCGGTCTCGGTCCGGTTGGTCCTTTGGTCGGTCCGGTCCAAATAGGGTAAATGTCCAGTTTATAAGCCGGACCGGACCGAGACCGAAATAATGAAAAACCCTGGCGAGACCGGACCGTTGGTCCTTCGATCGGTCCAGTTTTCGGTCGGTCCAGTCAGTTTTGTCGGTCGGTCCGGTCTAAACGGTCGGATTGCTCACCCTTATTGTTTTGTATTTTCTAAGCCATTTACGCAATCGTTTGACTCCAACATTCCAATCCACCATACCTTGGTGGGTTTTCATAAATGTGACCAATCAAAAGTTTATTTATTTATCTTTTATTTAATGTTTTTTTCAACCACAAATTATTAAACTTTTTCTTATGTTCTACCTTTTTATTTTAAATAAATATATACAATAAACTTATCAATTATTTATTTACTTTCTTAAGATAAAACGACACAAAAAGGTCAAAAACTGGTTTTAGGACCAATTTTAGATAGCAGTATTTTACAAATCTTGCAGACAATTTACACATAAAAAAATGCAACGGATTCACTGATCTTATACATATAGCCACCATAGACGAAACTTGAATAAACTTATTGGAAGGACCAAGTAATATAGGATTTGGTTTGACAGGGCCAAACTTGTACTCCCTCTGTCTCATAATTATTGTCATGAGAGAGAAATTACATTGTTTAATAAAAGTGGGGTTAGTTTTGAACTAGTAAAAGAGAATATCACCTTACTTTATTCTGTAGTTATTTTAAGATGGTGGGATTATTTTCCCAATAAAATTTATCGAATATAAACCCCTCTTACGGTAAATGTAAGTAAACTTTGGGGGCCACGCCCCGTCCATTTATGATTGCCACAAAGTAAAAAAGGTTTTAAAATATCAGTAGGGTGCCAGGTCAAAAGAACGGCTCTCGGGCCGGTCTTCGGTACGTAGAATCTTTCGTTCCTTTTCTATTAACGGGTAAAAAAAAAAAAATGGTACCAAAACCAAAATATCAACCTAAAAATACCAAATCACTTCGAAAAAACGCAATCTCCTATAAAACAACGTTTCAGCCCTTTCAAATTGAAACTAAATATAGCCACGATCGACAGTCTATCAACTTTATTTTTATTCAGTTGTCCCTGAAAGAATCTTGATAGATTTTGGTTGTTTTTCCTCTTGTCAAGGTGGTTGAGAAAGTGATACATTATTTTAGATATCATATTCGCTTACTATCATTGACGAACAAGAAATAAATCATTTTGATCTTATCCATTTTCTTTTACCTTAATCACCTTTCATACGCATTCCAATGAGGTGAGACATAATTCATGTCCTCAACGAATATACTTGTCGCTTTAGTGTAATTAGAGCTTAGGTGAGGAATATCGACTATAGCTAATAAATATAACTCTTTAGTGTAACGAGTTTTGAGATTCGCTAGTTAACAAAGCTTGATTTACATGAGGATTAGGGAGTGGATGCATGGTGATTTAATTAGTTAACATCATATCTAGTCAAACGATCGAGTGCAGAACTTGAAGTTGCATTTGTTGTGAGTTAACTACTTGTCTCTATTTTCTGTTTTTAATCGCCAAGCATTTAAACGTTCAAAATATGCACATTTGTTTGAACATTTCTGTTATAAAATGTCTCTACTTAAACCATGCACGAAACTACTTATTCAACCTCATACAGATTGGACTTAGAAATATCTTATTTTAAAGGTAATCTCATAAGAGTTATACAAATATTCTTCCATGTTTTAACTATATCATTTTTTAACCTTTGTCATCCATGCATGTTTTAACGAATCAACCTCTATCTGCTCATTGAGATTCTTCAAATCTGTGCGGCTTCTATTTATATTTTCGAACCACTGTGCTGTGTTAGAAAAATAAACTATAGATTGTAGAAAAGCCAGATAAAAACAGACAAAACCACGTATGCTCGTCTGGTATAGTTAATATATGAATGTAAATATGTAATACACTACAAAATTTGAACCACTTTGTGGCTTAAAAATATTATCTCCATAGCATAATTTGAAGACGTGGATAAAATTGGTGGTTGGTAAGTTTTGTCTTTTATCCATTTTAGATAATAGAATGGCTAGTAGCCATTGGATACTAATTAATTAACGAATGACAAATAAGATTTGACGAATTTGACCTTATCCAATTTCCTTTTCTACTTACCAATAAATTGTGCCAACATATATGGCCCATGGGAATAGTTTACACCTAAGATTCATTCTTTCCAATGTTATAAAAATAGTATGCCATATGTACTCGCTAGTCAAAACTAACTTTTATTATTTAGCAAAACAACATTAATATATATTACAAAAGTTAAATTCAGGAATTAGGATTTCTTAGTTTTATATTAGTTTGCGTCAATTGTGTGGCAAGCTTTCGTTGAATATATTTGAAAATAACAGGACCGGGTCACCAACCATCATCCACCATATATGGTTGCCAAGTACAAGTATACAACAACATACAAGGGTACTATCGTAATTAGTAATGCCGTCATGCACCATGTGTACATCTTAAGCTACAAGCTCTCTTTACCTCTATAAATAGATGAAAGATGGATATTAAACACCAACCAAGCTTTAATTTAAACTTGGTAATACATTTTTTGGCTCAACAATTTTCCTTCTCCAATGGCATATTCATCAACCATCCTCCTCATTTTCATGCTCTTAGTGACTGGTAACATGCATGTTAATGGATGTTATACGTCGATAATAAGCTTTGGTGACTCACTAGCCGATACAGGAAACCTAAAACAACTTTCCACTAAATCAGACGGGAATTCACTCCATTTCTTATTTCCTCCTTATGGTGAAACGTTTTTCCATAAACCAACGGGACGTTTCTCCAATGGCCGCCTCATCATTGATTTCATCGGTAAAGCATAAAACTATTTAAACTGCATGTTAAGTTCCAAAGAAATATATGCATATATTGTTTCTTTACACATCATTGGCTGAGTTTGCTTTTCTTGTTTGTACTTGAAGCTGAGAGTCTTGGGCTGCCATTGATACCACCGTCTCTAGGCAGCTATGTGGCCAACAACTTGACGGGTTTTGGACAAGGAGTGAATTATGCGGTAGCGGGTGGGACTGCATTGGAGCCATCATTTCTTGAAGCAAGAGGAGTTTATCATTCGAGGGAGAATGCATCTTTAGGAACACAATTAGGGTGGTTCAAAGAATCGTTGGCTTCTATTTGCTCCAACGTTTCAGGTAACCTACATGCACCTAACTTATTTGTTCTAATGTTAAACGGTTAAACCTAATTAGTTACAAATTAGTGGTAGCAGTAGCATCCATTTTCCATGCATTATATTTCTTTCAACATGTTTATTTAATGCGCATTATTGCCAACAATGAGAAATATAATTTTAATGGATGAATAATTCAAATATAATTTCTAATAAGTCCACTAAATAATAAAATATACTAAAGGAAAAGATAAAATATATCAAAAGGGTGATAACTAAAGTAAAAGCGGAATAAACCTCTTTAGACAATTGATAATTTGTCATGGAACACTTTAAGTAAACCTCCAAATATTTTGGTGTCATAACTATGAATACGTAAAATTTTATTTTTATAATTAAAGGAAGAGGGTTAAAAACATTGGGTAATCTTTATCTTGTTGTCAAAGGTTAAAAAATGTAATAGAGACTCAAGCTTGTTACCATAACTTATAAATTAGCATTTTACGTTTAGACCAAATTAACTGATTATATTATATGAACTCGCAATTAACTACAGATAGTATGTTTTCCTATAGATCGACCATATATTGATTATAACCCCTAAAATTATTTATCGCAGATTGCAAGCACTTGATCGGACGTTCTTTAATTCTCATGGGGGAGATTGGAGGAAATGATTACAATCACGCATTAGAATATGGAAAATCTATTGTTGAGATTAAAACCTATGTTCCGTTTGTTATTGACACCATCATTTCAGCAGTGAATGTAAGTCTATAATGAGAAATTGATAATTTGACTTTTTTCCGTACTTGTCTAATTGTATACATCTGAATTTGTTAGAGAAAAAAATAACTTTAAATTAATGTGTTCTAAAACACAGGAACTTATTGAGCTCGGTGCCAAGACACTTATTGTACCCGGAAATTTGCCAATTGGATGCTCTGCTGCTTACTTGACAATCTTTTATGGCTCGAACAAGGTGCGATATGATGATACAACCGGATGCATTATTGAGTTAAACAAGTTTGCCGAGTACCACAATGAACTTCTTCAAACACAGTTAAATCATATTCGAGAAGTTCATCCAGAAGTTAACATCATTTATGCTGACTACTACAATGCTGCCATGCAAGTTTTTGTCTCTCCATACAAATATGGTACATAAAACATCACTTTTGTACTTACACATTCATAACACTAATGCATGCAAATATGCAATGCTATAAGGTCCAAGCAACTTAAGTGACACATTTTTATTTGAGCATATGTAGGATTCACCAATGGTGCTTTGAAGGCATGTTGTGGAGGTGGAGGGCCGTTTAACTACAACGCATTGGTAGCATGTGCAGACCCCCTATCGACATCATGTGCTCAACCAGATACATATTTTAATTGGGATGGGTTGCATTTAACCGAAGCAGCATACAGGATTATATTCAAGAGCTTATTTGAAGGGTCATTCACTACTCCACGGTTCAATTCATTATGCCCTGCGTTAAAACCAGAAGGAATAGCAAGTTCAATATAAGCAAGTGAAGAACTTATTAATTCTTATTCAAGCCTTTGCAAGCCTTTGCGTTCAAGTTACTAAAACTTGAAAAAGGGATATTTTGTATTAAATTAAAGTTTTAATATAGGGTTGCTGTTATAAAAAAAAGAAAACGAAAAAAAGAGCTATTTTGACATCGATTTATAATAGTATTGTTTGTATAAATAGTTACTTTATACATCAAGCAAGTAAAGACCGTATATATAATATAAACTTTTTCACGATTTGTAAAGGGATTTCTAATACGCGCATGAGTATGCTAAAAGGAACTGAAATTATCTTAAATTACCGTGATCATACTTTGCTAATTTAATCATATAGAGTAAATTGCAAAAATCAACTTTGTTGGACTAAATAGCAAGTTCAGTCTTATCATTTTTGACAGTGCAAAGGGCATCCGTGTGAGGAACTTATATCAGTCCCAAGGCGAAGTGAATTGACTAAACTACGCATCATCGTTTTCCTCCCTTGTTTTCCTTTTAGTTTTTATTCGTTTCATAACACGATCGAAGAATACTTGCATATCATCTTGATCTTCTTTAAAAAATAATTATTCCTCCATCTTCTTTTATAACAATTTTTTTTATTATCTTCATCAACCACTATATATAATAAATTTTTAAAAGAATATTTCATCAATAAAATGCAAACAATTACCGCAACTAAGAGCACACACAGCAATAACTTAAGTTAAACCTTAACACACTATTATGTCTGCGCAACCTCAGCTTTAACACTTTTACAATAACTCAGAAAAAAACACACTCAACAATAACTCAGCTTTAACTCAATTATTTTCAAATTCAACCCTAAACTAAAACAAAATATTTCATTTAATAACTAATAAAACACAACTTATATTAATACTTAAACTTTAAACACACATTAAACTTTAAACATGAACTACAACAAACATGAAACATAAACTACGATAATTAAATATAAAACTACGAATCAAGAAAATGATTCAGTCTGTGACATAGCCCTCGTCAGTCGAATAGGAGGCACTCGAATCGTTCTCACTTGATGGGACACGGTCTAATCCCATTTTCCATCGCCATTCTGCTCTTTGGTTTCTCCGATCCTGTTTAGCTTTTGCTCGCGCCTCACGAGCTCTTGCCTGACGTTCTTCCTCTGCTTAAAACTCTAAAAAGACTTGCATATCTTGCTCGTAAAGTTCTTCATCAGTTAACCCAAATGTATTGGGTTGGTTTTGTTGGGGATGGCTTGCCGGTGGATTGTTTACTGGTGGAAACATAATTTCCGGTGGAGTGTTTTGTGGTGAATTTTCATACGGGAAAACAGGAAACAAATCTTGTGGTGGATTGTTTTGTGGTGGATTGTCATACGGGAATACAGGAAACAAATCTTCGGGTGTGGTGTTGTAAACTGACTCGTTTTCTGGTGAATTGTTGTGAGACATTGTGAGAGAAATGTTTGTGAATTCTGTATGATTTGTATGTGAATTGTGGGTAGATTGTGTGCCTCTGTAAATGGCTATTTATAGGACCCTTTTTTAATTTCAAAATAAAATATATCCCGCTTCTTTTTTTGAATTTGAATTTCAGCTTATATTATCCACACGTGCTTTTGAATTTGAATTTTAAAAGTTTAAAAGATCCTGCTTTGTGTTTGAATTTGAATTTAAAATGTATCCCGCTTTCAGTTTGAATTTGAATTTAAAAAGTATCCCGCTTTCAGTTTGAATTTGAAATTTATCCCGCTTTCAATAAACCCCTATAAATAATTCTTCACACACTTCTATATCTACATCATTCTACAATGAATACTCGTTGGTCATTGGAAGAAGAAATCTTGCTAGCTAACATGAGGCTTGAAGTTCACGAATCAAGAGACATTGTGAATGAACGTTCTTTTTGGAATGAGGTTACACAAAGGTTCAACCATCAGACTGATGGTGAGCACCGTAATAAAAATATGATTTCGGGTAAATGGAATAGAATCAACCTTGAATGTCGTAAATTTGATGCTATTTACAAAGACTTGCAGCATACAAGTCAAGACAATGATCGTCTCACCAATGCAATGAACATTTTTCAAGAACATTACGGTGGGAGAGGGTTCCAATATCAGTATGTGTGGTTCATTCTAAGAAGTACGTGGGCATGGGACAGAGACAATGCGTAATGGTGTTTTCTGTGTCGTTTGTAACATGGTCTAATGTTGCTTTAACTTTGAAATTGAATAAAAGGCTTAACGACTACTTTTCCAATGGCTATTTGCTTAACGTCTTTTTTTCCCTATAAATGCCAGTTTAACAAAACTATATTTTCTCACACAAGTATCAATACTATTAACACACACATACAATGGCAAACGAACTAGCTGAGGTGCAAAAGTCTATTCTTACCCGATTACGCAATGAACAAGAAAAGGAACTCAAGTTGGTTAATAGTTTGCTAGGTGAGATAAGTCGTGTTATAATGCAGATGCATAATCGTGCTCCTGAGGTCAAAATGTTACGTGAGCTGCCTCAAGACCATCCAATTATCAGGGTCGGTCTAGAAACTCTATTAAGAAATGATGAAATGGATCTGCAACTTCGGTCGCCTTGAAATAGTTAGGGAACAAGTGTTGCAAGTGTGGGAGGAGAAGTAAGATCTCATCGGCAATTACAAATCTATATAAATTGTATCATTTGTATTTGTTTCCTGTATCATGTGTATTTTAATAAATCAGTATCGTTTAAGAACTAAAGAGGGTGTTTTGTAATATACAATTTCTTGTAATCAAAATATAAAAAACTTTATATGGGTGAAAAGTGTCAATTTTTTTTCAAAACTTGCCCTTAACGTGACGTTAAGGGATTAACTCGGCACGTTAACGCCTCCTTAACGCAAACACATGCAACGATTAACGCTCCTTAACGCACGTTAAGGGTGCCCTTAACCCAAGTTTTGCTTACTGCTGCGTGTGCTCTAAATGAAAACTTTATTCTTTAACACTCATATAGATTTTTTTAATTAAAAAAACAATTTAATTATACTTTCCGTGTATGTACGTGTTGTGCACATCAAAGTTTCTGCAAGAAAAAAATAAAATGACAAACTAATGAAACCTAGTCTATCACAAATCAAAGTTTCTTTTCAATATCAGTTATTTTCTTTTACTTCAATAAAAAAAATACCACAAATCAATTTTGAAGGTTCACATAATCACAAACCTTAACCTATCAACGAACCGAGATTCATCTTCATCTACGATAAATATAACAAAACATTAAATCTAAAAAGCTACTGATGCACAAATAAACCCTAGATCGAGGAAGGAGGCGACCAACACAGTGTAGGTGTTTAGGTTTTAAAAGGTAAAAAATCAGGGTATTTATATTCATAAGACAATAATATAAAACAAAGGTAAGCGAAAGTGAATATAAAAATATCAAACCGGATCCTTATGTTTTGTATAATGAATCAATTAACACATACATTCTTAGTCTTTAAAAACCCTCTCATTAACCCTTGATCATAATTCTTCTAACTCTCATTTATTGCAACCATATTTTCACTTGATGATCTATCCAAACAAGCTTAGAGATCTTGTCATCCTCATCCACCAAAGCACGCCTACATATGAAGATCCATCACAACAAGATTAGAGCACTTGATATCTTCATCCACTTAAGGCTTCTCATCAATAAAAGTTCAACCATATCAAGCTTAGAGTTCTTGAAGTTTAGATTAGACATTTTATATGCATTAGAAACAAATGTCTTGGATCATCATTATACACCTCCATGTATCATCACTATCTAATATTTTGTATCACAAACTCTACACCAAACTAGAGGTTAGATGGTTTATGTGTTTAAGACTTAAAACACATGGGTAATTGATTTAGTATGTTTAGTCCTTAAAACACGAAGGTAGTAGGTTTGTTATGCTGAGCCACAAAACATAATGGCTTTGAGGGGAAGCTTGTGCTTATGGGTGATGACGGGAAGCCGCTTCCTATGCAAAAAGAGGCTAATCGTAAACCTGTTATGGTTAATGAGGAAATAAAGGTAAGTAATATAATCCATTTTCTAAGGTTGGAAATGTGGTTCTTTCGTATAATAATAGTGATGATGAAGTTGATGATGCTTATGATGAGAATTCTCATTTTATGACAAGTGGAGGTTCGTATAATGCTGGTCTACAAACAAAGACGCCATAGAGGTATTGTTTTAGGGTTTATGTTTATTACTAAGGGTGTGTTTGTGTTTGGACTAGTATTGAATCCGTAAATGGGTTTGGGCTTAATAGCCCACTAAGAGTGTGTTTTGTTTGGGTTTAAATACGGATTGAGGCCCACAAGACTAAATAGATTTTGCTTAATCGGTTAAGTTTTGGTGTTTAAAATTTTTGGATATTAAATGTCAACTTGACTTGTTACTTTGATCCTTGTGCTCATATGGTAAGTTTCGGTTACTCATGAATTTGTTACATGGTATTATACTTAAACTTGGACAATATAATATTTAACGGACACTTGGATACCAGATTATGATTTGGATAATTTGGACAACTATTGGACATGTATCGACATCTATTGGATAATTTGGACTTATTGGACTTGAAACGAATACAATATGTGGAAAACTAGAAAGGGGGGTTGAATAGTTTTACGTCTTTTTAATTTGTTATGAAATACTTTGCTTAAACGTTTTGTTCACTTTTAAAAATGTAGTTTCGATATTATGTGAATAAAAGTCTTGCACAATATAAACAAATAAAATTTAATACTAAAGCAATAATAATGTAAGTAATGAAATGAGTGAGAGATGGAAAGATCGAACCGCGAGACAAGAGATTTATAGTGGTTCGGCTACAAGGACACCTTCCTTGCCCTACTCCACTCCCCGAGCACCTAACTCGAGAGTTTTCTTCACTATGTCAACAAGCTTACTTATGGTGGAGAAAACCTTACACACCAATTTACACACCACAACTTAGTCACAACTTCTTCACACCTAGTCACTACTTAATCACACCACTACTTCTTCACACCTAGTCACTAATGAATCTTCACTACTTCTTCTTCACACCTATCTACTTAATAAACACTACTTCTTCTTTACAACAATCTTACTTCACAATATCAACACAACTTGCTAATCTATTTTCTATCAAATATTCACAACTAGTTACACTAAGAAATAGATATAATGAATGATACTCTAACTGTTGGTCCCTTTTACTTGGTTAACAGTAACTAAAAAGCTAAAGTAACCAAGTTATATAACTTTTAACAAAGATGTATAAATGATTAACAATAAAGCAACGTAAATATAAGAGACAATATTTTTCAACGTTTAATTCTTTATTAGAAGTTAATCAAAAAGAAACGTACCCAAGTGTTTGCAGAATAACACTTGGGATTGAAAAAGACAAGTATGGCATTGACTCCTCGCTAAACTCAAACAATGTTGAGTGACAACTTTCAGGACCCACTGAGCTATCTCAGGGGTTATGTTGTTCTTTGGAGGAGTAAAAGTGGTTTGTGAATGCTTTGTATTAATTGCACAAACTTGTCAATTTTTACTCCTCTCTTATGCTACCTATTTATACACAAATATGAAAAACCCTATTATACAATGGACCTAAGTGTTCCTCAATAAAATCTTGATAGATTTTATTCTCTGACTTGGGAAACTTCTTTGGGTTAAGTCCAAAAGGCACTTTCTGATGACAGCCTGGTTTTAACCATTTGGGGAAAGTTTGACCTTAAAGTGATAAAGCACTTTAGTGAAACAAATCAAACTTTCCCGCCCAGTCCCGCCAAAACTTTAGTCTTCAAGTCATCAATCTTCAGTACCATGATAGTTGTTGAGGAGTCTTGGGGTTCAGTGAGTTATTGTCATCCTCACTGAACCCATCACCTTCTTCTTGGCTTAGATCACACTCACTGAGTTCCGCCTCACTGAATGGAGAACCTTTCTTCTTAGGCTCGGTCTAAGCATCCTGAAGATGACTCACTGAGTTACTGTTCACTCAGTGACTTGTTTACACTTAGGTTATTTTACGTTCAAATCCTTGTTAGAAGAAGATTGGGGAATTTAGTGACCCAACAATCTCCCCCTATTTGAACATACAAATAGCCTAAGTGTTTCTTGATTCAGTGTGAGTTGGTAGGGGTCTTCATCTCTTACTGAATGTTGATGTAATTTTAAGTAGGACACATAATTTAACAAAAACATCAAAGTTTATTAATAGTTATTACAAGTCCTACAAATTACAAAAAATAAAAATAAAAAAGATAGTTGTTGCAGATCAGATGTTCAGGTGGTATCCAAGGGCTTCAAGCTTTGCTTTCTTTGATCTGAGTAGGTGTCTTTAAGGATGTTCATTGATCATTGCTGCCAAGTCCTGGCAGAATCTTTTGTTCTCATCACTCTTGATGGGGGACACCAACATGATGTATATGAGCATTGCTTTGATTCCTGCCTTATCCATATCAGACCATCTTTGGAAGGCAAAACTTCCATACTCATCAGTGAAGCATAAGCCTCTTTCAGGAGCTTCAAGGACCACATTGTTCACAAAAGTAATCCCTTCAGGAAGCGACCTGTCACAATCTAGCCCTGGTACTTTGATCTCAGGCTCCATCTCAATATGCTTCCTTTTCCTCTTAGAAGCCTTAGATGGAGCAGTCTCTTTTGCTGAGGCAGGAAAAAATGAGGGAATGTTAAGAGCTTCAGGCATTGCTCTCAGTCTGTCGTACCTTTCCTTCAGTGACTTGAAAAGGCTGGGAACTACAACATTGTTCTTCTTGGCAATGATAGAACGAAGCTCATCAAGTTCAGTGATACCAAAATCAGCAAACCTGAATGGCTTATGGACGTCAAATATTCTTTGATCATGTCCCCTGAAGACGGTGACCACTGCAGGATCGTTGTTTCTGTGGATTTGAATGTCAGTGATGGTTTCAGGTCTTAACCTTTCTTTCTCACCCAAGTATGCTTTTCGACCCTGTGTTTTCTGATTTGAGCGTCCTTCCTGAGCTTATTTTCCCTTTCCCTTTTGAGAGCATTTAGCTCTTCTTCCTGAGCCTTTTTAAAGGCTGCACCAGCTTGCTCAGTTGCTAGTGTCTCAGTATCCAAACCAATTTTTTCAGCTTCCTCATGAACAATCTAAATAAGAGCAGGCTTGCTCATTCTCTCTTCTTCATCCACCATTAGTAGTATCTCAGTCCTTTCCATGTGAGCTTGAATTTCGGCATTGGTGAGATGATGTACTACTCCATTGATTTCAAACAGGACTCTGATAGGTTCATCAGGGTCATATCTGACCAAGGTTGAGGCTGGCTTGAGCACTATTCCAGGATCAGAGGTGGTAGCAATACTTTTGCCTCTGTCCTGCCTGAGAGTGGAGGAGACTGGTTCCTCCTGTGGTGGAAATTCTGTGATTGGTGTGGCTTCAGTGATATGCTCCCCCTCAGTGTGAGAGGGCTGTCCATCATCTTGTTCAACGGTATTAGGGGCTTCAGTAGCATTCTCCCCCTCAAGATTTGCCTGAGCATCAGTGATGGCAAGTGTTGGTTGTACTGAAGAAGAAGTAGATGATCCCTTGAAGGCTTGAATATTTTCGGTCATCATAGACTTGTTCTCCTGAGTATCTTGTTGAATGATGGATACTTTGGAGTCAGGTGTAGCCTGAGCAGTTTCAAGAGCTGTCATCCTGGATCCCATGGTCCATGCCAGAGAAGTGGACCTTTAGGACTGAGCTGTCACTGATTCTTCCATTTTGGTGAAGGAAGATTTGAGAGACTCCACAGTTGTGGTGAGACCCTGAAGATTCGAACCCTTTAGCAAGTCAAGTAACTCAGTGAGGGCTACTGAGTTTACCTGATATGTCTCAGATGCCTGAAGTAGCTTCCTGGTGAGTTCAGGATCATCCTTGACTGATTCTTGAACTGACTGAACCCCTACATTCAGCTGGTTAAGGGTTATCAAAAACTGATTCAGGCGAGTGATCATCTGTGTCAGGGAGTGGTTAACTGAGGCATTCTGTTCCCTGACATCATCATCATCGAAGTCTTCGACAGCATCTTTGAGATTATGATAATGAACCACCTGTTCAGTGTGCATGTCAAAGACCTCATCAGTGATCCCCCTGTACAAAATGTTAGTAATCTTTTTGATGAATTTGGTGAAGGCTTTCACAGTGAGAGGAGCTTGATCATCTCCTAAGGACTCTGGCTCGGAATGTGTGTCAGCAACGTCATGGTTAGAAGATTGAAGAGACTGAGGAATTGTTTCAGGGACTGTCTCCTCAAGCTCCATATCATCTCTGGCCTTAAAGACTTCCTCATCACTGTTGAGTTCATCATCAGAATACAAAACTGCCTGAGCATCAGCTAGGGACTGAATCTGCAAAATAAGGTTATCCGGATCCTCTTCATAAGAAGACTTGCCTTCGTTTTGGCCAGGTCCTGATCCCTTAAATCCGGTAGATTGGGTTTTATCTACCTGGTCTTCAGGGTCAATTCCCGAGTTATGCGCACCTTCGGGATTGGTTGTGGGTTCCATATCAGCGGGTGGCATTTGTCCCTCTGAATCTTTGTCCCCCGTGGCCCCTTCAGGCACTGATGGGTGTTTCTCAGTGCCATCGCGAGGAGCCGTGAATGTTGTGTCCCTATCAGCGGGTTATATGTTTCCATCTGAGTCTTTGGGATGAGTTTTTGTGCCCTCAGACAAAAACTTTGACTTGCGAATGTCCTCATCAGGCACCTGAGTGGTTTTGCCCCCCTTTCCAACAGGCTTGTGCTGGCCTGTCAAAGATTTAGGGGCGAGAACTCCCTGTTGCTTGGGTTGTGATTTACCCGAGCCTTTGGCAGGATGTGAATGTTTGTGGATCCCCTTCTCAGTAGAGTAGTGCTACCCCACCGAGGGTATAGGACCCCTTACTCCCTGATACTCTGGTTGGATTTGCCAGAGTCTTTAGCAAGATATGAAGGTTTGGTTGGTTCCAACCCCACTGACTTGTTTATGACAGCAGGGTCTTTGGGAACGGGTTCGCCCGAGGACACTGAGTGAGATGTCTCAGTGCCCTCCGTTGGCCTTTGTTTTGGGGCCAAAGATTGGCTAATGATCCTGAGGGTGTCTTCAGTCAGGGTCTGTTGTTGTTGCCCCCTATTGTCAGGCTTAGGGGCAGAGGTCTCAGTGGCGAGTGGCTTGGGTTGAGCCACCTTCCTGGACCCCTGTCCCTTCTTCCTCTTCACCTTTTTGGTGGGAGAGAGAATTGGTGAAATGATGTTGTCACCCTGGATAGCAGTCAGAATGTATGTGGTCAGGGCGACAGGTGTTACCTCATTGGGGTCACGTGAGTAATTTGCCTTATGTAAGACATCAGGTTCAAAGCCGACACTGTCAGGCTTGATATACTCAGACCCTAATAGGTCATTCAGGGCACAGAAAATGAATCTAGGGTAAGACATGTGTTTTTGCCTAGACTTCCCACCCAATTTGCCTATGAGGTCCCTGAAGATAATTTCTCCAAGGTCAATCTTTTTACCCTCAATGAGACAGTACACTATCATTGATTGAGTAGTGTTTAGTTGCTCAGTTGAGGATTTATTCCCCCCAAGGACTTGAATTACAAATGTCATCAGGATCCTCCAGGGGGCAGGGAACAATGTTTTGATTATGGGGGCTTTGTTCAGTAGGGCCCCTGGGGTAACATCAGGATGATGTTTATCATAGGGCCCAAGTTCCAAGAGGAGTTGTTTAACATCCTCTTCAGTTGGTGGGGCTACAAAGGTCTCAGTGTAGTCAAGGCCAGTGGCTTTGACAAAGGTATTGTAGTCAAGAGTTAGGAACTTAGTTCCATTCTTCATTGAGAACCTGATTTTGGCCTCCTTTGGCTCATCAGGGTTTTCAACCACCGCTGTGCACCAAAATTCCCTCAAATAGTCATGATAGATGACTGAGGGGGTCTTTGTGAATGTGGTGGTGAGAAAACAGTTTTGTAGGAACTTCACCACGTCCCTGTATTTAGGGAACCCTTCAGGGTAGGCAAAGTTCCCCACCACATTGTTTTTGGTGAGGTCTACGCTTTCCATTTGTAATTCCACATTGGGTGCGTATTTTATGACATTTGAAGATGCCATTTTAGTTTGATAAAAGGTCTGGTTTTGAACAAAGAAGAATCACACAGATTTTGAAAGCAAAAGGATTCTTGAAATAATTTTGCAAGAGTTTTGTTAAGATTTTAAAGCATGTGTGTGTTCTTCTTTGTGGGGGTATTTATAGGGTGGGAATTAGGGTAGTGATGTTGCGGATACCAAAGGTTTATATTATTCAACCGAAGCGGCATAATAATGTTGGTTTGATATCCGCATTAAATGTCACGATTCCCATTACCCCTATTTTCTCTCACATCATGGGTGAACAGTTGTGAGGCTCTGCAAATAATGCACTTTTGCAGAGAAAAAATCATCACAACTTTTGTGTGAGAGGGAGCATTTAATGCTCAGTGGTGTTTGGTGAGAGAGATGTGGGGGCCCAAGGAGTGGATGCCAGTTGTGTAAGTGACATATATTCCTATATTTAATAGGATTCAGTTACCTACCTGGGACATTAGCTAACTAAGTACTTAGAGCATTTAGTTAGGGTATTCAATGCCATTTTTCAATAACAATGAGTTATCAGGAAGGGTGTGATCAGGGACCTAGAGAATTTACATCAGGTTGGAACACTTTTGATCAGTTTCCTGATTCTATGTCCAACATGCCCAATTCAGCTTTCAATCTTGTGAAAGTGGTTTCATCCAAAGGTTTTGTGAAGATATCAGCTAGCTGATACTTAGTGGGGATGAAATGTAGTTCAATTTCTCCATTAGTGATGTGGTCCCAGATGAAGTGGTATCTCATGTCAATGTGTTTGGTTCTTTGATGAAGTACTGGATTGTTTGAGATGGCTATGGCACTTGTATTATCACAAAAGATAGGAACCATCTTATACTGAATGCCATAGTCACTCAGTTGGCTCTTCTTCCATAGTACATTTGCACAACATCCTGCAACAGCCATATATTCAGTTTCAGCTGAGGACATGGCCACTGACTGTTGTTTCTTTGTACTCCAACACACAAGTTTACCACCAAGAAATTGGCAGGATACTGAAGTACTTTTCCTATCCATATTACATCCTGCATAGTCAGAGTCAGTGTACCATTTGAGATCAAATCCTGAACATTTTAGGTAATATAAACCAAGGTTTGGAGTACCCTTCAGGTACCTGATGATTCTTTTGACAGCAGTGAGATGTGATTCTTTAGGGTCAGCCTGGTATCTTACACACAGACAGACTGAGAATTGGATATCAGGCCTTGAGGCAAGTAAGTACATCTGGGAGCCAATCATTCCTCTGTATTGGGTTTGATTCACTAATTTTCCAGTGAGATCAGGGCCAAGGTTGTTAGGAGGAACCATAGGAGTCTTAACTGAGGAGCAGTCAGTGAGCTCTTACTTCTTCAGTAGGTTCCTGAGGTATTTTTCTTGGCAAATGGATATTCCCTTTTCAGTTTGTTTAATTTGGAGTCCAAGAAAGTATGTGAGTTCACCCATCATGCTCATTTCAAATTTTGTGGTCATCAGTTTCTCAAACTGTTTGCAAAGTTTGTAACTTGTTGAGCCAAAGATGATGTCATCAACATATACTTGGACAAGAATGACATCACTCTTTGTTCTATAGATGAATAGTGTGTTGTCAATCTTTCCTCAGACAAAATTTTTTTGGATCAGGAAGGCTGAAAGAGTTTCATACCATGCCCTGGGAGCTTGTTTTAGTCCATAAAGGGCTTTGTTAAGCTTGTAGACATGGTTGGGGTACTCACTTCTTTCAAAACCAGGAGGCTGTTGCACATAAACATCTTCTTTGATGTTACCATTCAGGAATGCACATTTAACATCCATTTGGTAAACTTTAAAGTTTATGTAAGTTGCATAGGCAAGGAAATCCTGATGGCTTCCATTCTAGCAACAGGTGCAAAGGTTTCCTCATAGTCTATACCTTCCTGTTGATTATATCCTTTGGCAACCAGTCTTGCTTTGTTTTTGATGACTGTGCCATTCTCATCGGTCTTGTTTTTAAAGACCCATTTCATACCAATGATTAAAACGCCCTGGGGGCATTCAACAAGGGTCATGACATCATTTCTGTCAAATTGTTCCAATTCAACTCTCATGGCCTGAACCCAACTTTCATAAGTCAGGGCTTCTTTTACATTTTTAGGCTCAATCTCTGAGAGATAGTCAGCATAGAGACATATATTGGCAGAGGCGACCTGGAGTTTAGCAGCCTTGCTTCTTGTGAGCATGCCTTCAGTGGGTTCACCAATGATGTTCACAAGCTCAATGATTTTGGATCTAGTCCAGCTATCCTGAGGTTTGGGATAGGAATTTGAGCTTGAAGGAGCCTGATTAGGTTCAGACTCAGGAACATGAGGTGACTCATCACTATTTGCTTCAGTGACTTCTGTAGGAACAATTTGTTCTGAGGGTTCCTGAACAATTTGTTCAGTGGTTGCAGTCTCATTGGAGACATGCTGAGTTTCAATGAACTCACTGATAGGTGGTGGGGGTAGGTTGTGAGGGATGATGTAATAGGAGACGTCAGCATCAGCTTGGTATTGGGTTGAGGGATTGTTCTCAGGATGATACTCATCAGGATGATACCTTGTTGAGTCATCAATACCAATTTCTTCAACTGAGGAATTTGAGAACCTGATGGATTCATTGCTCTCATCAACAGTAATGTGATAAGTTTCCTCAGTTTGTTGTCTCCTAGTGTTGAACACCCTGAAGGCTTTAGAAACCAGAGAATATCCCAGGAAATATCCATCATCAGCTTTGGCATCAAATTTACCCAAATGATCCTTGTGGTTATGAATAAACACAGGACACCCAAATACATGAAAGTAGCTGATGTCAGTGATTCTTCCTTTGAATATCTCATAAGGAGTCTTATTGTGCCTTTTCACGATGATTGACCTATTTTGAGTGTAGCAAGCTGTTTTAACTGCCTCAGTCCAAAAATGTTTTGAGAGGACTGAGCCATTTAACATTGTTCTTGCTGCCTCAATGAGTGTTCTATTTTGTTCTATTTCTCGTTTCAGCTACTCCATTTTGTTCAGGAGTATAGGGAGAAGTGAAATTTTGAGAAATTCCTTTCTCATCACAGAAACACTCAAGGTCTTGGTTTTTGAACTCAGTGCCATTGTCAGTCCTGATCTGTTTAACTTTGACATCATTTTTATTTTCAATGTTCCTGACAAATGACATGATGGTTTCAGCTGCCTGACTCTTTTTGGTCAGGAAGTAAACCGAAGTATATCTTGAGTATTCATCCACTATAACCAGAGTATACTTCTCATGGTGAATGAACATTGGACTGACAGGTCCAAAAAGGTCCATATGAAGAAGATGTAGGCAGCTTTTGATGGAAAAAGTTTGATTGGTTTTAAATGATGCCCTATGGTGTTTTCCTTTTTCACAAGCAGAACAAGGCTTGTCTTTGGTATACACCAGGGATGGTAGACCCAGAACTTTGTTCTGTTTGGCCAGGTTGTTGATGCTCTTGAAGTTGAGACGAGAGAGTTTCCAATGCCATAGCCAGTTGATTGTCTCACTTGCCTTTGAGAATAGACAAGTCCCATTTTGAGTTAGGGATGACATGTCAAGGACATATACATCATCCCTCCTAGGGGAAATCAACACAACTTCCTTATTGGCATTAAAGATGGTCCCTCTCTTGTCATCAAACTGAACTATGTATTTGGCATCACATAGTTGGGAAACACTTATCAGGTTGTACTTGAGACTATTAACATAAGCTATTCTTGTAAAAACTATACCATTGCAGTTTACTGAACCATAACCTTCAGTGGGAGCTGATGAGTTATCACCAAATACTACTTTGGGTCCTGGTTCTTCCACATATTTGTGCAGAAAACTTTTCACACCAGTCATACTTCTGGAGCATCCACTGTCTAGATGCCAAGTAGGATCCTTGATGTGTTTATTCACAAACAGTAAGCTGGGTTAGTTTTTCTTGTTGACCCACTTTCTAGTGGGCTTAGTCCTCAGGGACTTTTTGAACTCAGTTAATGAATCATGGTCTGAAGTTGTGTGACCTGAGCTTCCACATGTTTTACATTTTGTGGAGGTTGATGCCTCAGGTGACTGAGAAGTGTTGGTCTGGTTTTTCCTTCTAGACTGAATAACTTTGTCATGTCCCTTGGTTTCATGGGAGGGATCTCCACAGATGTCACAACAATTATTCATCATACAATCATCAGGATGATGATCATTGAAACCACAGTGATGACATGGCAAGAAAGGCTTAGCCTTCAGTCTTTGTTTGGAAGGTATGGGATACTGATAGCCTTGGTTTTTGTATAGACCTCTTGCTTTTAAATAAGCGGTGTGGGGGATGTGATCACAAGTTCTGTGGTCCTCTTGTTTGCATATCATACAAAACAGGACTCTGTAGCATTTATCAGTGCTGTGATTTGGATAATTGCACAGTTCACATCTCCCTGAAGGTCTGGGTGTGGTTTTTGGTTTTGAAGAACTTGAGGATACTGAGGGCCTATTAGATTTAGAGTCTGAGAATTTTTCAGTAGACTTAATTTTCTCAGTCAGTATCCTGACAAGTTCAGCAAGCTGATCAACCTTTGAATAAGTGCTTTCATGCTTCACTTCAGTGGGTACTGAAGGTTTTTGGTGTTTAGTGGGTATAGGAATAGGTCTTTTCAGAATAGTCTTTCCCAACCCTGATTT
The DNA here is from genome assembly GCA_030686995.1 of Artemisia argyi. NCBI lineage: Eukaryota > Viridiplantae > Streptophyta > Magnoliopsida > Asterales > Asteraceae > Artemisia > Artemisia argyi. The sequence continues at coordinate 84,189,497 of CM060681.1, read as the reverse complement.
CTCTTTGGGAGAATGGGGTTGATAGACTAATGGTGCAAGGTCAGAATTGGGTTCAGCTCCCTGAAGTTGTTTCAGTGGAGGGAGTGGTGAATCAGACTTAGATTCAGTGATGGACTCAGTAGGACTAAGTTCATCAGTGACTCCTAGCAGCTCCTTGATAGCCTGACTTTCAGGCTTCAGGATTCTTCCAGTATTAAAATTTTGCATTTTATTGTCAGGATTGTTTCTTTCAATCCTATCACTGGTTTTAGGAGCAAGTTCTTTGCTAGAAAGTATGTTAGCTGACAGAAAAGTTGTTGAATGGCTACTCTCCCCAGAAACTTCAGTGAGTTGATCATCACCTAAACCAGCCTTTTTGGAGCTGGGTGTGAGATTCAGTGTTTCATAAAGTTTGGGGTTTTTCTGAGTCCATTTCCAAATAACCTCCTTTTCTTTCTTAAGTTCTTCCTGAAGAGCTTGATTTTGTTTTACTAGTTCAGAGTTTTGAATTTAAAGTGTAACACTTTCAAGCTTGGCTTGTTTCAAAGCAAGTAGTTCATCTCTACTCTGATTTAATTCAAAACTCAGTTTGTTAAATTTTGAAAACAAATTAAGTCTTTGCTCTTCAACATACTTAAGATCAACATTAATATAATCTAAGTAAGATTTCCAATAATCATTATCATCCATAGAAAGTAAAAGGTTTACCTTCCTCATAGTGATGTTAACACATTCACCATTTCTTGGATGACTCTTCCCCACAGCAAGCTTGTTGTCATCTGATAGAGCCATCAGGGCACTGATGTGAACTTCATCATCATCAGAGGACACTTCAACCTCATCCCAGTCATATGTTTCAGCAACAAGCCCTTTGTTCTTGGCTTGAGAAGGCTTTGGAGCCTGAGGAGGCTGAGAGACTGTTGAGGATGATTCAAGAAGGGCAAGTTTAGCTTTTGCCTTTCTGTACTTGGCTTCAAAGTCAATTTGAGGGACTTTTTCAAATCTTTGACTAGACTGAAGCATTTTTGGTTGAAATTTGCTGGGCCTGAAAAAGAGTTATTTCCTGAAAATTTGAAAGATGGTTCTGAGGTTGTTTTTGAAAAACAATCTTTAGCAAAATGGCCCATTTTGCCACATTTAAAACATTCAGTGTTCTCATTTGCTTTTGAAGGGAATTTGTTTTTCTTAAAGAACCTTTTTGAATTAGCAAGGAGTGCCCTTTCATGAAATTCAATTTGAAGATCATTTAGGTACTCTTCACTGGTTCTTTGGTCATCCTCATCATCAGATCCATCCTGAAAATCCTGCACAACACCTTTTGAATAAAAAGCAGTTGATATGGGTGAAATTGTCAAGGTCTTTTTGGTCTCCTGAGCTTTACCAGGGTATCTCCTGGTGATAAGATTGTCTTCATAGACAAACTTCCCATAGATGGCAGGGATCTCAGGGTTCTGAATGTGGTTTGCATTTCTCAATCCCCGAGAGAAGTTTAACCACTTCTCAGGAAGACTATTGACAAAACCAACATTGATCTCATGTTTTGACAGTATAACACCATCATTGGTTAGCTCATTCAGGAGGGTCTTATACCGAGTATAAGTCTCAGATAGACTTTCAGAATCCTTAGCCCTGAAGGTATTGAATTCAAGCTTCAGGCCCATGATTTTATTCTCTTTGGTATCAGAAGGCCCATCATTGATGAATGGCATCCCAAGGACAAGGTTGGTTATTGTTTGATTGGCGAGGGGGTCCACGTCATCAACCACGGTGAGGTCAGTTTTGGAAACATGCTCTCCAATCTTAATTGACAAATTCTCTACTACCCTTTTGCACACAGTGTGTTCTGGGAAAGCCTTGTGATATAGGGAAAGTGGGATTACGTTGACTGGGAAGCTAGGATCTATATGACTATCAATTAAGACCTTTCCCTCAATGGTACAGGAGATTTTGAAAAGTTTAGAGCCGCTCTCCTCGGTTTGATTGCTACCTATACTAATAACATCCTCTATTCCGGCTTCTTCTATAACAGATTTACTCAAGATGGTTGGGCCTTTCTCCTGTTCCTCCGATGTCTCGCTCATTTCATCCGGTTTGTCGGATTTCTGTGCGGTGCATTGCTCGGGTGAGTTGGTAAGTTTCCTTGCAGAAGCGTGGTCAACCTTTGAGATCTCATCCTTCGCTGTCTGACTGAGTTTGTCAGCTTGTTGTTGGGTTGGATCGGATGCTGCAGCTGATATTGTGGTGATGGTGTTTACGAAGTGGATTGGTCCAGGGGGGTTGATAGGTCCTTTTTCGTTAGGAGATAGATGTTTGAATAGCTTACTAGGACTTTTTATTTTTACAGGGGATGCTGGCGGACTCATGACGGTAGCAGACTTAACCTCATCAACGTGAATGGGCTTATTGTCAAAATGCTCTTTGATAGCCGTCAACAGATTACAAATCTTGTTGTTCACGTCAGCCTGCTGTTGTTTGAATTTTGTCTCGAGTGTAGTGAGCTGCAGTTCTTGAGAAAGAATGAATTTTTTTAAATCATCTTCACAGCTTCGCCTAGGGGTACTTTGCGATGGAAAATGTTCGGACCAAATGAGTGGTGAGGAGTCATTGAATGATACACTTCGTGTTTGATACCCTCTAAAATTAGGTTTATCCTTCCATGCCTCATATGCTTCGGCAGAAGTTCGAGGGCCCTGCCCTACGTGTGATGATGTGAATTCGTTATAAGCACGTTTTGGAAGTTCCATGCAGTTGTAGGTCTCATGAGGGCCATTGCACAGTTTGCATGTAGAAGCGATTCTGCTTACTTGGCTTGAAGGCTTATGAGCTCCGTAAGATTTCATAAGAGACTTGACTCGACCTTCAAGTTCCATGATCCTACGGTCGGGAGTGCTTGAATTATTCGAAGGCAAAGATATTGCCTTGACTGTTTTGTTCAAATCACGGGGATCATTCCAACTTTCGTTGTCATAGAGAGCAAGATCTTCTATGAGTTCCCATGATTGTTCCGCACTAAGATCGCGTAGCTTACCACCGGCCGATTGGTCAATGGTTCGCCTCGTGGAGATGTCGATATGGTCATAGAAGATTTGGACTAATAACCAAAGGTTTATTCCATGATGAGGGATCTTGTGGAGGAGATCCTTAAAACGGGCCCAAGCCTCGTAGAAAGGTTCACCCCGCTGTTGCTCAAACATCAAAATGTCCCTTCTAAGCATTGCAGTTTTTTCTGGCGGAAAGAATTGGGTAAGGAAGCGGTTGGCGAGATTGTCCCATGTGGTGATGGATCCCGCGGGTAAATGTTCAAGCCATTGACTAGCTTGATCTCGTAGAGAGAATGGGAATAGGCGTAATCGGGTTGTCTCTCTAGTCTCAACACCTGGGTCTATGGAATCTACGATTTTGAGGAAGTCCTTAAGGTGTTGGTTTGGATCTTCGGAACGAAGTCCATGGAATGCACATCCGCTTTGCACCAACCGGATGGTGTCGGATCGCAAGGGGGTCACATTGGCTCCGGTGAGCTCAATGGTGTTTCGGTAGCCTTGGTGGCTAGGTCGGGAATACTCTCCTAAGGTTCGGGGCCTAAGGGGTTCTAATGGTGGGTTTTGCTGTGGTGGGATGATGGGTTCAAAGATGTTACCACCTTCCATGATGTCGGATGGTAAAGATTACGAACAAAGGCACGAAGAAATAAGATAGACTAAAGAAGACCTAAAAATAAAAATAAAAATAAAAATCTTACTAGAAAGGAATCTAGCAAGTAGACCTAATAAAAAGAAATTCTAACCTAGACAATAACTATTCCCCGGGCTGCGGCGCCAAAAACTTGATGCGTGGGAATCGCACCTTGCTTTACCTCTCGAGGGATCTCGCGAGGCTTACAACCCCCACCAGGCAGTGTACCTGATCGTTGTAGTATAGTATAGTGACAAGTACCGGGGGATTGATCGTTCAGCTTAGGAATAGTGTCGCTAGGATTAGAAAACCTAATTAATAGTTCTAGAGATGAGAGATGATTATTTTTGTGTTTTTATATTTTATGAAAGCAAGTAAAATCTCGGGTTTTGAAGGAGTGGGCGGAATTAGTTGCTATTCAACTAACCCAAAGCTAAGATGCAATCAAAATAAAATAATAAAAATGAAATTAAACTAAATTATACTAAGGTTGTGAGCAGTGGTTGGAGAAATTGTGTTTACTTAGACTTCATTACTCCCTAGATATCTTTTACATGTTAATTACTTGTTACACTTGTATGAATGACGGATTGTATTCCTTAATACCATTCGTGGGGTGGCATACATAACTCCCCAACTCTATGAGCTCTTATCTCCTCCTACACCATGACCCAGCACAACTATAGGGATTGTAAACAGTGGCTCATGCATTAAATACAACCAATAAAGACCTAGTACGCCTCGGTTCATGTTTCTTAAGACGTTCAAGCATGTTACCATTTGGAGATCTGCCAGTTTTCTTAAGCCTAACATATAAATCATTCATTCAAAACAAGAATAGACAAGTAATCAACACATAATCAACATCTAGGTTTCATTAGATCTAAGCAAACACAAGAGAGATCTAGCCTAGCATAGTAGAATTGAGACAAGAACAAGAGATAAACAACCAACACATAGACATATTGATTGAATTGAAAGTACACTTATCTCAATTACAATGCAAGGTCTCAAGGGTTTGGAACCCTTGAAAAACCTGTAAAAGAGGCACCAAAATCGTCTTTAGGGTTTCACCAAAACTTCTCACTCCTTTATGAAAAAACTAGAAAACTATATATAGGAAAATCGTTCTGACGGCGTCAAGAGTTAAATCTGACGCCGTCAACTCGCCGCCATATACTTCCTCGGACGCCCTAGATCCACTTGTGACGGCCTATGTGACGCCGTCACCACCTACGGTATTTTATTCTTGGCCACTTTGACGCCGTCACCTCTCCATCTGACGCCGTCACCAGCTACGGTAAATTATTCTTCATGTCTGACGCCGTCAAGAAGGAAGTCTTGACGCCGTCACCTTGTATCTTCAGCTTGGATTTTTGGTACTTTGTCGTTTTCTTCACTTTATGCTCCAAAAACGTCCAAAATAGCCTCTTTTCCAGAATTCACTCTCCAAACACCTAAAATCACAAAAGGAACGATTTAGGGCAATATTTGATCAAATAAAGTCGGATTCGGGCTTAAATGACCCCCTAAAAACGGATCATTTTTCGCCTCATCATATACCCTTACACTTGAGATTTGCTTGTCCTCAAGCAAATGAGCTTTTATTCTACTCAAAAGACAAGTTAGGGGTCATTTAACACTAATATAAAAGTAATTACAACAAATAATCGTTCCACTAAAGACCAATAGACAAGCACGGAGGTCATACACAAGCACCTCACAAATAGTGTTTAGATACTCATATCTCTCGGGTGTAATAAAGTAATATAACATTATGGAAATGGAAGATATCTCTCACTACCTGTCATAGCAAAATAGATTACCATAGGCTTGGGAAAGGATCAAACCTCCACCACATGGCGTAAGCACCTAGGATAAACTATCAAAGAGGTCTTTTTAAAGGGTTATAACGTTAGGTGTAGGGATATGAATTACACGGTTTTGTTGGATAAAGGAAGTTTTACTGGTGGCGAGTTAACAATCTTAGTTAATTACATGTACAAGATGGCGTTGCTAAGCCAAGACTAGACTCGACTTAAGCTAATAAATGAAAAAAATAACAAAAACATAAAATGAACATAGAATAAAAACGGGATGGTAGTCCGTATGTTTTTTTTTTTTTTTTTTTTTTTTTTTTTTTTTTTTTGTGCATACACTCTTACCCTACCATCCAAAATAATACATCATAGGGGTATAAACGTTCCCCTTACACTTGAATCTTTACATACTTTACATTAAACTATTCTAGTGACTCGAATTAAGAAAATCAAAACACTTGGAGCACTTTTAAGATTAACGTACATATGGGGGTAATAAGTGATGTTCTTCCCCATTACTCCATAAAATAAGTACTTACCCATGAGTCCCAATCGTCCCAAAACAATATGTACAAGGATATGACTCGACTTAGCAAACATGTAATCAATTAGAAAGTTAACTTAGGGTTTAACAAATAACAATAATGCACTAAAAATGAGCGCATACACGGAAGGCTAAGGCGATTTGGGTGTACATTTAAGTGGGGTGTAACAAATTCTTCCTTTAAGTAAGATGCTTAAAGTTAGAAACGAAAAGATAGGCTCGGAGGGGTGTACTAGGGGTTTCGTGTACAAAAAATGAGTACAACGCTAAGGGTGTGGGAAAAATTAGTTGACTTAACTAGCCAAGTAATATGACTTAAATGGTCAAGTAATTATAATACGGGTTTAACACAAGGGTGATCCTAATGCCTCTTATCATGTAGTAAATCCTACCACACGAATGTAGTCTCACTAGCGGTCTCGGGATGCATCACTAACGCAAGTTCTAGAATCTAAATGCTACCGGTACACTCATAAGCACTAATAGTAAATGCTTTTCCTATCAAATCTAAAGGCGAACCTCACATTTTTGGGTGGAAAATTTTTCTGAATATACGGTTATGTGCTAGTCATACAATCCCCTATCCATGAGACGCTTGCTATGGCTAAGGTTTCACTCCTAAATGTTGTAAAAAATTTTAAATTTGGCGCTAAAATTACACTAACAAGTATTTCTCATAGTTTTATTACACATCTACTATTAAACAAAACAAACTCAAGCGAAAGTGCATATGTAAGGTATCATCTTTTTTACCCTCCCCTTACACTTAAGATGAACATTGTCCCCAATGTTCAAGTAAAGAATGTAAAAGTTAAAAAGTAAAGAGAATGAAATCAAATACTCCCCTGATTCGCTCGGTATGGATTTTAGTTGGCCAGGTTAAATCTTCTTCCAAGAAAATGAACAATCAAAGCTTCCCTTCCAGAATATAAATCATCTTCTTGTCATAAATAACCTGTAAATCCTGACAAAAGTAGACAAGGCAACCTCGCGTAAAATCGGCGGCATCCTATATAAGTTACTAAATCCTAGAAAACAAAGTAAGATATAATGCTTGTGGAATGAAGTTTGCAGATTTCCTGGAGATTATAAAACTTAATAATTCACAAAAACCATAAGACTCCGTTAGAAAAACAAAATTGGTAAAATTTCCAGATTTTTGACTCCTGACGCCGTCAAGAGCAATGCCCTGACGCCGTCAGAATGAACCTGCAGAAATCCTTATGTTAAGTTTCCGGAAAATTTCTGGAAAAACTTTGTCCTACTTCCTGGAAAATCCTGCAAAACTTCATTATGACTCGATACAAGCATTTGACTCTAACAAATACGAATATACATGTTCATTTAATATTGTGGAGAATCATGATCGGTTTGTTTCTTAAAAACATATTTGGGGTTTCCCCTTACACCTATCTTTTGCAAAAATACCTTTAGGTTGAAGTTAAGACTAGGCTAAACAACATAATAAAGTATTTCACATTTTAATTGAGAAACATGATCAACCAACAATAAAAACAAAACATGCATACGGAAGCAAATAACAATCAAACAAATAAAAATCACACAAAACATGGGTTGCCTCCCAAGAAGCGCTTTTCTTTATTTACGAGTCTTGTAGCTAGACTCAAAGTCGTGGGTTACTACGTGATTTCATCATTGGTTCCACTCTCTAGGTCGTCTTCTAAACTAGTATCGCTTTCATAGTGTAAGTACTTTGGATCTTCGAATTCGAAAACATCCCGTCGATACTTAGAGCCAAGCTTTCCAACATCCTTAAAGAACCCACAAGATAAATCATAAATATTTCTACACCCTCTCCTAACATCATCATCACACAAGACAAGTTGGGAGCTCATCACATCGAGCCCGTCGCAATCTATTTCCCTAAGGTCTCTTCTTTTGTATGGCGTTTGGTATGAAATCCTCCTAATCCCGTCAGTGAAAGTCATGATTCCGTTCAAGTCATCCACTATCAACTTAGTGATTTCACAAAAGGGTGCTCCAAAGACGACTTGCGATAGCCTAGGGTCAACAAAGTCCTCTATGTTGTCCACAATCGTGAACTCCATAGGGAATGCCATATTTCCTACGAACACTTGGATTTCATGATCCTTACCAACCACCTTCTCTCCCTTGTAAATCATCCTCCATCTGCAGATATTGTTATAATGAAACAATGACATGAAATTCTTTGGCAAGAATACATTAATGTATATGTTTTCGAAGTACTTATGACCGATCATGCAAGGGATTTTTAGGTTATTCGGATCACGTCGTTTGATCTTTCTCAACTCTCCATCCCTTGACCCATATAGATTCCCCTCAAGGGAGGGACGATACTCATAAACCTCCTTACCATCCCTACGAAAAATCACCGTCCTAACACCATTGGTGAGTAATATACTACCATCTTTCTCTTCAAGGATTGCTCCCGATTCATTGATGAATGGCATCCCAAGGACAAGGTTGGTTATTGTTTGATTGGCGAGGGGGTCCACGTCATCAACCACGGTGAGGTCAGTTTTGTAAACAAGCTCTCCAATCTTAATTGACAAATTCTCTACTACCCTTTTGCACACAGTGTGTTCTGGGAAAGCCTTGTGATATAGGGAAAGTGGGATTACGTTGACTGGGAAGCTAGGATCTATATGACTATCAATTAAGACCTTTCCCTCAATGGTACAGGAGATTTTGAAAAGTTTAGAGCCGCTCTCCTCGGTTTGATTGCTACCTATACTAATAACATCCTCTATTCCGGCTTCTTCTATAACAGATTTACTCAAGATGGTTGGGCCTTTCTCCTGTTCCTCCGATGTCTCGCTCATTTCATCCGGTTTGTCGGATTTCTGCGCGGTGCATTGCTCGGGTGAGTTGGTAAGTTTCCTTGCAGAAGCGTGGTCAACCTTTGAGATCTCATCCTTCGCTGTCTGACTGAGTTTGTCAGCTTGTTGTTGGGTTGGATCGGATGCTGCAGCTGATATTGTGGTGATGGTGTTTACGAAGTGGATTGGTCCAGGGGGGTTGATAGGTCCTTTTTCGTTAGGAGATAGATGTTTGAATAGCTTACTAGGACTTTTTATTTTTACAGGGGATGCTGGCGGACTCATGACGGTAGCAGACTTAACCTCATCAACGTGAATGGGCTTATTGTCAAAATGCTCTTTGATAGCCGTCAACAGATTACAAATCTTATTGTTCACGTCAGCCTGCTGTTGTTTGAATTTTGTCTCGAGTGTAGTGAGCTGCAGTTCTTGAGAAAGAATGAATTTTTTTAAATCATCTTCACAGCTTCGCCTAGGGGTACTTTGCGATGGAAAATGTTCGGACCAAATGAGTGGTGAGGAGTCATTGAATGATACACTTCGTGTTTGATACCCTCTAAAATTAGGTTTATCCTTCCATGCCTCATATGCTTCGGCAGAAGTTCGAGGGCCCTGCCCTACGTGTGATGATGTGAATTCGTTATAAGCACGTTTTGGAAGTTCCATGCAGTTGTAGGTCTCATGAGGGCCATTGCACAGTTTGCATGTAGAAGCGATTCTGCTTACTTGGCTTGAAGGCTTATGAGCTCCGTAAGATTTCATAAGAGACTTGACTCGACCTTCAAGTTCCATGATCCTACGGTCGGGAGTGCTTGAATTATTCGAAGGCAAAGATATTGCCTTGACTGTTTTGTTCAAATCACGGGGATCATTCCAACTTTCGTTGTCATAGAGAGCAAGATCTTCTATGAGTTCCCATGATTGTTCCGCACTAAGATCACGTAGCTTACCACCGGCCGATTGGTCAATGGTTCGCCTCGTGGAGATGTCGATATGGTCATAGAAGATTTGGACTAATAACCAAAGGTTTATGCCATGATGAAGGATCTTGTGGAGGAGATCCTTAAAACGGGCCCAAGCCTCGTAGAAAGGTTCACCCCGCTGTTGCTCAAACATCAAAATGTCCCTTCTAAGCATTGCAGTTTTTTCTGGCGGAAAGAATTGGGTAAGGAAGCGGTTGGCGAGATTGTCCCATGTGATGATGGATCCCGCGGGTAAATGTTCAAGCCATTGACTAGCTTGATCTCGTAGAGAGAATGGGAATAGGCGTAATCGGGTTGTCTCTCTAGTCTCAACACCTGGGTCTATGGAATCTACGATTTTGAGGAAGTCCTTAAGGTGTTGGTTTGGATCTTCGGAACGAAGTCCATGGAATGCACATCCGCTTTGCACCAACCGGATGGTGTCGGATCGCAAGGGGGTCACATTGGCTCCGGTGAGCTCAATGGTGTTTCGGTAGCCTTGGTGGCTAGGTCGGGAATACTCTCCTAAGGTTCGGGGCCTAAGGGGTTCTAATGGTGGGTTTTGCTGTGGTGGGATGATGGGTTCAAAGATGTTACCACCTTCCATGATGTCGGATGGTAAAGATTACGAACAAAGGCACGAAGAAATAAGATAGACTAAAGAAGACCTAAAAATAAAAATAAAAATAAAAATCTTACTAGAAAGGAATCTAGCAAGTAGACCTAATAAAAAGAAATTCTAACCTAGACACTAACTATTCCCCGGGCTGCGGCGCCAAAAACTTGATGCGTGGGAATCGCACCTTGCTTTACCTCTCGAGGGATCTCGCGAGGCTTACAACCCCCACCAGGCAGTGTACCTGATCGTTGTAGTATAGTATAGTGACAAGTACCGGGGGATTGATCGTTCAGCTTAGGAATAATGTCGCTAGGATTAGAAAACCTAATTAATAGTTCTAGAGATGAGAGATGATTATTTTTGTGTTTTTATATTTTATGAAAGCAAGTAAAATCTCGGGTTTTGAAGGAGTGGGCGGAATTAGTTGCTATTCAACTAACCCAAAGCTAAGATGCAATCAAAATAAAATAATAAAAATGAAATTAAACTAAATTATACTAAGGTTGTGAGCAGTGGTTGGAGAAATTGTGTTTACTTAGACTTCATTACTCCCTAGATATCTTTTACATGTTAATTACTTGTTACACTTGTATGAATGACGGATTGTATTCCTTAATACCATTCGTGGGGTGGCATACATAACTCCCCAACTCTATGAGCTCTTATCTCCTCCTACACCATGACCCAGCACAACTATAGGGATTGTAAACAGTGGCTCATGCATTAAATACAACCAATAAAGACCTAGTACGCCTCGGTTCATGTTTCTTAAGACGTTCAAGCATGTTACCATTTGGAGATCTGCCAGTTTTCTTAAGCCTAACATATAAATCATTCATTCAAAACAAGAATAGACAAGTAATCAACACATAATCAACATCTAGGTTTCATTAGATCTAAGCAAACACAAGAGAGATCTAGCCTAGCATAGTAGAATTGAGACAAGAACAAGAGATAAACAACCAACACATAGACATATTGATTGAATTGAAAGTACACTTATCTCAATTACAATGCAAGGTCTCAAGGGTTTGGAACCCTTGAAAAACCTGTAAAAGAGGCACCAAAATCGTCTTTAGGGTTTCACCAAAACTTCTCACTCCTTTATGAAAAAACTAGAAAACTATATATAGGAAAATCGTTCTGACGGCGTCAAGAGTTAAATCTGACGCCGTCAACTCGCTGCCATATACTTCCTCGGACGCCCTAGATCCACTTGTGAAGGCCTATGTGACGCCGTCACCACCTACGGTATTTTATTCTTGGCCACTTTGACGCCGTCACCTCTCCATCTGACGCCGTCACTAGCTACGGTAAATTATTCTTCATGTCTGACGCCGTCAAGAAGGAAGTCTTGACGCCGTCACCTTGTATCTTCAGCTTGGATTTTTGGTACTTTGTCGTTTTCTTCACTTTATGCTCCAAAAACGTCCAAAATAGCCTCTTTTCCAGAATTCACTCTCCAAACACCTAAAATCACAAAAGGAACGATTTAGGGCAATATTTGATCAAATAAAGTCGGATTCGGGCTTAAATGACCCCCTAAAAACGGATCATTTTTCGCCTCATCAACCACCCTCCTTTCATCTGGGGTCCACTGAGCTTCAGGTTTGATTAAACCTTCGGCAGTTGTTGGGACATATGGACCATCATTAATCAACTTAATGTAATATGGTGCCATCCCAGTTAAGTAGCAAAGCATTCGCTTTTTCCACTTATTAAATTTGCCAACTTCTAGTCGAGGGGCAGTTGCTGAATAACTTCCACCCTTTTTGTCGACAAGTTGGGGAACATCTATGTCAGTCATAGTGGGATCTTGATTTTAAAACTTGAGCACTCTTAAGTTTTGAAAACAGGTTTAAGTTTTACAAATCAGAGGCTCTGATATCACTTGTTGGTCCCTTTTACTTGGTTAACAGTAACTAAAAAGCTAAAGTAACCAAGTTATATGACTTTTAACAAAGATGTATAAATGATTAACAATAAAGCAACGTAAACATAAGAGACAATATTTTTCAACGTTTAATTCTTTATTAGAAGTTAATCAAAAAGAATCGTACCCAAGTGTTAGCGGAATAACACTTGGGATTGAAAACGACAAGTATGGTATTGACTCCTCACTAAACTCAAACAATGTTGAGTGACAACTTTCAGGACCCACTGAGCTATCGCAGGGGTTATATTGTTCTTTGGAGGAGTAAAAGTGGTTTGTGAATGCTTTGCATTAACTGCACAAACTTGTCAACTTTTACTCCTCTCTTATGCTACCTATTTATACACAAATATGAACAACCCTATTATACAATGGACCTAAGTGTTCCTCAATAAAATCTTGATAGATTTTATTCTTTGACTTGGGAAACTTCTTTGGGTTAAGTCCAAAAGGCACTTTCTGATGACAGCCTGGTTTTAACCATTTGGGGAAAGTTTGACCTTAAAGAAATAAAGCACTTTAGTGAAACAAATCAAACTTTCCCGCCCAGTCCCGCCAAAACTTCAGTCTTCAAGTCATCAGTCTTCAGTACCATGATAGTTGTTGAGGAGTCTTGGGGTTCAGTGAGTTATTGTCATCCTCACTAAATCCATCACCTTCTTCTTGGCTTAGATCACACTCACTGAGTTCCGCCTCACTGAATGGAGAACCTTTCTTCTTAGGCTCGGTCTAAGCATCCTGAAGATGACTCATTGAGTTACTGTTCACTCAGTGACTTGTTTACACTTAGGTTATTTTACGTTCAAATCCTTGTTAGAAGAAGATTGGGGAATTCTGTGACCCAACACTAACAACTTGGATGTGGAGGTCACAACAAGTTGTAATACTTCTTGTCTTTGTAGATTGAAGTATTCTTCTCTTGCACTTGAAAAGGTGAGGCTTGGATCACTTTGAAACAAAGATTAATGTATATATGATCAAAGGATTTTAGGTAATGGAAATAAGGATTTAGATCAGAAAGTTTTGGGGTGCAAAAGGGGAGAAAATTCTGTGAAATGAACCAGTATTTATAGCCAGAAATTCACAGTTTTGGAGCGTGGCCGGTCCCCATAATGATTAAAGGGGCCGCCTAAGGAATTAAGGGGGCCACCCCTCCAGAACGTTGGACATTTTTGTCCTTTTATGGGGAAGGTTGTTCTGGATTAAATTTGTCATTTTTGGTTAAAATTTTGAATTCATATATTTATAATGATTTAAACATATTTTTTTAATTCCAAAAATGATTTTGTAAAAGATATAAAATGTTTGTGACATTTTATAAAAATTCTAGTGATTGAGAAAATGTTCCTTTGATCATAGAATACAATAAATACTTTGTTTATCCATACCTTAAGTGATTTGGATGTAAAGTGAAATATTTATCGCTAAATACTTGTTTACGACATAATTTTTAGTTCAATGAATTTACGTTTTGTGATTATCAAAACATAGAGATGTCGATGAATGTTAACAATGTTTTTAGGCATTATTTATGTCAACAATCTCCCCATTTTTTATGATTACAAAACCTTAAACTCATTGAATCTAAAAATTAATTTTTAGACAAGTATTTAGAGTTTATATTCACTTCTCCCCCCTTTTTGTTGAATCAAAAAGGTTATGCCGATTTTCATAGAAGAAGTTAGATGGATAGAAAACCTCCCCCTTGATGTGTGCTCCCCCTCATTCGAGAGCATCAACTAAACGAGCTATGGAATGCTTGGCAAAAAAATATGTGAAGGGAACAAGACATATATCACTGGTACAAAAAGTTGTATTGGCCACGCCAAAAATGTGTGATGATATGCATATAGTCACACACGTTTTTTTTGTTGTGTGTCACCATAGGTCCCGCCACCGTAGGTGGCATATGGTTACATTGTTGAGTTCGTTGCCTTTTCCATCGAAAAAGAGTGACCAAAACCCCGAATATGTGTGACAAATTAGGCACAAGTTTTGTTGGATTAGTCATTATCAGTAACCGTAAACACCTTATAGTCACACGAATGTTTTTTGAGAGTGACTATTGTTCGTCCTTTGGCCACATAAATATATAATATATGTGACATTTGAGATGATATATTCAAGTAAATGTGTATTTTGTGTGATTATTGATAATCCAATGGCCACATGAATATACAATAAATGTGACGTTTGTGATGATTTAGTCACACAATGGGTGTCATTTTTTTGGAGTTAGACACATACAATTTAACACAAAGTGGCCAAAAGTGTGAATAAGTGTGACCATATGCTGTTTAAAGTAAAGAAATGTGTATTTTGCGTGACTATTGATCATCCAATGGCCACATGAAGTTTATGTTTGCGTGGCCTTTTGTAATATTTTGTCACATAAAGCATGTTTGTTTTGGGTATTTAGTCACATACCATTAAGCAAGCAGTGGCCAAAAGTGTGAATAAGTGTGACCATATGCTGTTTAAAGTGAAGAAATGTGTATTTTGTGTGACTATTGATCATCCAATGGCCACATGAAGTTTATGCTTGCGTGGCCTTTTGTAATATTTAGTCACACAAAGCATGTTTGTTTTGGGTATTTAGTCACATACCATTAAGCAAACAGTGGCCAAAAGTGTTAATAAGTGTGACCATATGCTGTTTAAAGTGAAGAAATGTGTATTTTGTGTGACTATTGATCATCCAATGGCCACATGAAGTTTATGTTTACGTGGCCTTTTGTAATATTTAGTCACATAAAGCATGTTTCTTTTGGGTATTTAGTCACATACAATTAAGCAAACAGTGGCCAAAAGCGTTAATAAGTGTGACCATATGCTGTTTAAAATGAAAAAATGTGTATTTTGTGTGACTATTGATCATCCAATGGCCACATGAAGTTTATGTTTGCGTGGCCTTTTGTAATATTTAGTCACACAAACCATGTTTTTTTTGGGTATTTAGTCACATACAATTAAGCAAACAGTGGCCAAAATTGTTAATAAGTGTGACCATAAGCTGTTTAAAATGAAAATGTGTATTTTGTTTTACTATAGATAATTCAATGGCCACATGAATTTAGGTACTCTTCACTGGTTCTTTGGTCATCCTCATCATCAGATCCATCCTGAAAATCCTGCACAACACCTTTTGAATAAAAAGCAGTTGATATGGGTGAAATTGTCAAGGTCTTTTTGGTCTCCTGAGCTTTACCAGGGTATCTCCTGGTGATAAGATTGTCTTCATAGACAAACTTCCCATAGATGGCAGGGATCTCAGGGTTCTGAATGTGGTTTGCATTTCTCAATCCCTGAGAGAAGTTTAACCACTTCTCAGGAAGACTATTGACAAAACCAACATTGATCTCATGTTTTGACAGTATAACACCATCATTGGTCAGCTCATTCAGGAGGGTCTTATACCGAGTATAAGTCTCAGATAGACTTTCAGAATCCTTAGCCCTGAAGGTATTGAATTCAAGCTTCAGGCCCATGATTTTATTCTCTTTGGTATCAGAAGGCCCTTCATAGCTATGAACCAGGTCAGTCCATATCTGCTGGGCAGTGGGACAGTGGATCACTGATTCCATTATATCATCAGGAAGGCATGATATAATGATGCTTTTCAGGCGCTGGTCTTGATTGACCACCCTCCTTTCATCTGGGGTCCACTGAGCTTCAGGTTTGATTAAACCTTCGGCATTTGTTGGGACATATGGACCATCATTAATCAACTTAATGTAATATGGTGCCATCCCAGTTAAGTAGCAAAGCATTCGCTTTTTCCACTTATTAAATTTGTCAACTTCTAGTCGAGGGGCAGTTGCTGAATAACTTCCACCCTTTTTGTAGACAAGTTGGGGAACATCTATGTCAGTCATAGTGGGATCTTGATTTTAAAACTTGAGCACTCTTAAGTTTTGAAAACAGGTTTAATTCAGAGGCTCTGATATCACTTGTTGGTCCCTTTTACTTGGTTAACAGTAACTAAAAAGCTAAAGTAACCAAGTTATATGACTTTTAACAAAGATGTATAAATGATTAACAATAAAGCAACGTAAACATAAGAGACAATATTTTTCAACGTTTAATTCTTTATTAGAAGTTAATCAAAAAGAATCGTACCCAAGTGTTTGCGGAATAACACTTGGGATTGAAAACGACAAGTATGGTATTGACTCCTCACTAAACTCAAACAATGTTGAGTGACAACTTTCAGGACCCACTGAGCTATCGCAGGGGTTATATTGTTCTTTGGAGGAGTAAAAGTGGTTTGTGAATGCTTTGCATTAACTGCACAAACTTGTCAACTTTTACTCCTCTCTTATGCTACCTATTTATACACAAATATGAACAACCCTATTATACAATGGACCTAAGTGTTCCTCAATAAAATCTTGATAGATTTTATTCTTTGACTTGGGAAACTTCTTTGGGTTAAGTCCAAAAGGCACTTTCTGATGACAGCCTGGTTTTAACCATTTGGGGAAAGTTTGACCTTAAAGAAATAAAGCACTTTAGTGAAACAAATCAAACTTTCCCGCCCAGTCCCGCCAAAACTTCAGTCTTCAAGTCATCAGTCTTCAGTACCATGATAGTTGTTGAGGAGTCTTGGGGTTCAGTGAGTTATTGTCATCCTCACTAAATCCATCACCTTCTTCTTGGCTTAGATCACACTCACTGAGTTCCGCCTCACTGAATGGAGAACCTTTCTTCTTAGGCTCGGTCTAAGCATCCTGAAGATGACTCACTGAGTTACTGTTCACTCAGTGACTTGTTTACACTTAGGTTATTTTACGTTCAAATCCTTGTTAGAAGAAGATTGGGGAATTCTGTGACCCAACACTAACAACTTGGATGTGGAGGTCACAACAAGTTGTAATACTTCTTGTCTTTGTAGATTGAAGTATTCTTCTCTTGCACTTGAAAAGGTGAGGCTTGGATCACTTTGAAACAAAGATTAATGTATATATGATCAAAGGATTTTAGGTAATGGAAATAAGGATTTAGATCAGAAAGTTTTGGGGTACAAAAGGGGAGAAAATTCTGTGAAATGAACCAGTATTTATAGCCAGAAATTCACAGTTTTGGAGCGTGGCCGGTCCCCATAATGATTAAAGGGGCCGCCTAAGGAATTAAGGGGGCCACCCCTCCAGAACGTTGGACATTTTTGTCCTTTTATGGGGAAGGTTTTTCTGGATTAAATTTGTCATTTTTGGTTAAAATTTTGAATTCATATATTTATAATGATTTAAACATATTTTTTTAATTCCAAAAATGATTTTGTAAAAGATATAAAATGTTTGTGACATTTTATAAAAATTCTAGTGATTGAGAAAATGTTCCTTTGATCATAGAATACAATAAATACTTTGTTTATCCATACCTTAAGTGATTTGGATGTAAAGTGAAATATTTATCGCTAAATACTTGTTTACGACATAATTTTTAGTTCAATGAATTTACGTTTTGTGATTATCAAAACATAGAGATGTCGATGAATGTTAACAACGTTTTTAGGCATTATTTATGTCAACAATCTCCCCATTTTTTATGATTACAAAACCTTAAACTCATTGAATCTAAAAATTAATTTTTAGGCAAGTATTTAGAGTTTATATTCACTTCTCCCCCCTTTTTGTAGAATCAAAAAGGTTATGCCGATTTTCATAGAAGAAGTTAGATGGATAGAAAACCTCCCCCTTGATGTGTGCTCCCCCTCATTCGAGAGCATCAACTAAACGAGCTATGGAATGCTTGGCAAAAAAATATGTGAAGGGAACAAGACATATATCACTGGTACAAAAAGTTGTATTGGCCACGCCAAAAATGTGTGATGATATGCATATAGTCACACACGTTCAAAAATAGTTTTCACTTCAATCATTTAGAATAAAATAGTTAAGTCAAAATATTGTATTTACATTGTTAAAAGTAGTGCGGAAGTAGGCCCTTAAAATAGTTTTAAAACGGTCCCCATATAAATAATCAGAGTCTTCTATGACCATGCCATGCCCTGCCAAAACCTCCAGTAGCGTGCCATTGCTTAAACCTGAAAATACATGCTAAAGTGTCAACACGAGGTTGGTGAGTTCATAGAGTTTGTTTAACTAATAATGCCTATAGAGAAAAAAATCGCCCAGCAAAGGCATTGTAAATCCACTCAGTTACAAGTCCCGCCATAAGAGACTTGTAACCTGTGTGTTTACAACCCACTGCCAAATGTGTTAAAGTCTACGTGAACAAAAGTAATACTGATATCCAAATTTCCAGATAAATATAGCAAAACGGCTATATAAATAATTCAGTCAATGAGGCCATATGATAAATCAGTCAAGCGGGAAAACCCGTAATAAGGTTGATGCAAAGGCATTTTAATTCAGTCAAGTAAGGAAACAACAATATTACGTTTGACATCACAGCCAAGTGGGGAATACCACAATACGTTTGACATCACAACCAAGTGGGGAATACCACAATATTACAATGAACATATAGGTCAACCAAGTAGGGAAACAGCAATACTACGTTTGACATCACAGCCAAGTGGGGAATACCACAATATTACGTTTGACATCACAGCCAAGTGGGGAATACCACAATACGTTTGACATCACAGCCAAGTGGGGAATACCACAATATTACGTTTGACATCACAGCCAAGTGGGAAATACCACAGTATTACAATGAGCATATAGGAACAATTGGTGACTATGAGGTCATATAAACAAGGATAATCAATCCCATGAAATACAGGAAAATCAAACATACCAATGAATGCAGGTGATTAAATATATATTTAGATAAAGCTGGAAATATTTGAGTAATCAACCAGGTAAAACAAGTAGTGCGTTTAAGTAAAACGAGCATGTATTCTCCCCCAAAGAGTTTACCAAAACAATTGAAAAAGTAGGGGCTATGACTCACCTGGAGCGATAGCTATGATGACAAGAATGGATACACTGAAATGAGGTTCGATCTCTAACCGCAACCTAATATGAGTAATAACGATCTACCTTAGATCATGACATAATGAAATGAATGCACGTGCACATGATGCCTATACCACTCGTAACTTGGAAATACTAGTTATTGTCAAAGTAAAATAGTTTCCATACTTAGGAAAAATAAGTCCAATTGGAGTTATAAAAACTTGTCGTAACATATATCGTATAAAAATGTTAGCGTTAATTTCCTCGTATCGAAAACCTTAAAATAACGTCGTTAAGTCGTATAAATATTCCTTTGGGTCATACGTATTTCATTTGTTAAGAATATAGTCCTTAGTAACATTTCTAGAAAATATACCATTTAGTGCGTAAGTTATTATTTTCTAGTAGTGACTATATATATATATATATATATATATATATATATATATATAGTTTTGACGATTTTAAAACGCGTATAACTTGGTCGTTTTAAGCTCATTTTCTTCGTTCTTTATATCCACGGATTCGTTTTAGTATATACTAATATAATTTTGATAGCTCGGCTCCTCTAGGTTACGTTTAACGCCTTTATTTGCCCGTCGAAAACTGTCAAACAGCATGCAGTTTTTCAGAAAATAGTTTTCGTCGTTAAATTCGGAAAATCATATCTCCTTCGTTATTAACTCGTTTTAATCCGTTCTTTCGCCCACGGCTTCGTTTTTGAAAGTATTTTCTAAATCTTTGTTCAAAAATTAACCAGAATTCCCTGATCTTTCCACATTTTGCAAAAATGGACAGCAACTTTCTATAAGTGTCAAAACTTGGTTTTCTTAGTTACTAACTTGTTCAAAAACCAACCAAACCACTTTCAAACACCACAAAGCTAGTCTAATCCTACCATACACCTTCTTAGGGTGTCATGGGTTCCTAAACATCATAACCAAGTAGATCTAACAAGGATCTAACCAAAAGTCATTTCTAGGGCTTGTATGATCAAAAGTTTACAAAAATAAAGTGGTATAAGTCAATATATGCATGAGTTCTTGTAAGAAAAATATATAAACATAGTAATAACTTGTAAAAATTATGAAATGAGTTTTGTTAACTTACTTTGAAAATTTAAGGAGTTTGGATGAGGAAAACCTACTAATCCTTGAGTTTTTATTTCAAAACTCTAACAAGGACTACAAAATACACTTGCTAAATTTCTTGTTCTAGAAAAATTAAATTTTCTTCTTGCTCCTTGTTGTTTGCCGTGAACCAAAGAGAGAAAAAGAGAAGGATAGTTTGCTTGTGTGATTTTGGTGAAATGAAGTGAAAATGAATATGTATTATTGTATATAGACAACAAGTACACACATTAAATGAGTTAGTGAATTATTTCAAAGAGTAAGATGACTAGTATGAGAAGGGGAGGGGCGGCAAGATGGTGGATGTAAGAAAGATTGAGTGTGTAAGATAGTTAGTGATATTATGTGTAAGACTTTTGTGTTTATTAGTTGTTTTAGGGTATACCGGGTACCGAGTTTGCTAGAAATAAAGTTTAACTATACCAAATAAAATGTGATGACGTTGTAAAAATTATAAATTTACATTCCTGATGAGAATTGGGTGTTAAAATATTTATCGGGTTGAAATAACGCAAACCGACGGAGTTATAAGCTCCGACCGTAAAATGTAGCAATTGATTTGAAAACGCCGGGTAAATTAATATTATAATTTTTATATTATTAAAATGAATATAAAAATATATTGGGATCATAGTCGGGAGTGTCAAATCAATTATTCATAGTGATAGTTTATAGGATAACGTTTATTTAGAAATAAATATACGTAAAAAGTCAAATATACCAAAAGTATTAATTTAAATATCCTACGAGTGGAATAGTATGCAAGTGCCATAATGATGATATGCAGACTATTTCTAGTCTGTATGAGATGTCCCAAATGATAATACATGAATTCGCACCTGAACCAATACGGTTACGCGAATTTGAATACTCGTAAACTAAATTTACGATGACATGAGTAATGCACGTGAATAGTGATTTTCTTCCGGGAATGAATAGTGTCAAGTGAATAGTAAAATTTCTGAATGTTTCTCGGAATGTCAAATTGACCTAAAAATGATGAATAGTAAAATGATGAATAGTGATCGATGAATAGTAATTTGTGAATAGTAAATTGTCGAGGTTTGGAAAATGACCGGAAATTACGAGTTGTGACACGCCACCGTAGGTGGCATATGGTCACATTGTTGAGTTCGTTGTCTTTTCCATCGAAAAAGAGTGACCAAAACCCCGAATATGTGTGACAAATTAGGCACAACTTTTGTTGGATTAGTCATTATCAGTAACCGTAAACACCTTATAGTCACACGAATGGTTTTTGAGAGTGACTATTGTTCGTCCTTTGGCCACATAAATATATAATATATGTGACATTTGAGATGATCTATTCAAGTAAATGTGTATTTTGTGTGACTATTGATAATCCAATGGCCACATGAATATACAATAAATGTGACGTTTGTGATGATTTAGTCACACAATGGGTGTTATTTTTTTGGAGTTAGACACATACAATTTAACACAAAGTGGCCAAAAGTGTGAATAAGTGTGACCATATGCTGTTTAAAGTAAAGAAATGTGTATTTTGCGTGACTATTGATCATCCAATGGCCACATGAAGTTTATGTTTGCGTGGCCTTTTGTAATATTTAGTCACATAAAACATGTTTGTTTTGGGTATTTAGTCACATACCATTAAGCAAGCAGTGGCCAAAAGTGTGAATAAATGTAACCATATGCTGTTTAAAGTGAAGAAATGTGTATTTTGTGTGACTATTAATCATCCAATGGCCACATGAAGTTTATGCTTGCGTGGCCTTTTGTAATATTTAGTCACACAAAGCATGTTTGTTTTGGGTATTTAGTCACATACCATTAAGCAAACAATGGCCAAAAGTGTTAATAAGTGTGACCATATGCTGTTTAAAGTGAAGAAATGTGTATTTTGTGTGACTATTGATCATCCAATGGCCACATGAAGTTTATGTTTACGTGGCCTTTTGTAATATTTAGTCACATAAAGCATGTTTCTTTTGGGTATTTAGTCACATACAATTAAGCAAACAGTGGCAAAAAGCGTTAATAAGTGAGACCATATGCTGTTTAAAATGAAGAAATGTGTATTTTGTGTGACTATTGATCATCCAATGGCCACATGAAGTTTATGTTTGCGTGGCCTTTTGTAATATTTAGTCACACAAACCATGTTTTTTTTGGGTATTTAGTCACATACGATTAAGCAAACAGTGGCAAAAATCGTTAATAAGTGTGACCATAAGCTGTTTAAAATGAAAATGTGTATTTTGTGTTACTATTGATAATCCAATGGCCACATGAATTTTATGTTTGTGTGGCCTTTTGTAATATTTAGTCACACAACGCATGTTTTTTTTGGGTATTTAGTCACATACAATTAAGCAAACAGTGGCTAAAAGTGTTAATAAGTGTGACCATATGCTGTTTAAAATGCAGACATGTGTGTTCTGTGTGACTAATGTTAATCCATTGGTCACATGAATTCTTAATTCGTGTGGCATTTGGTCATATTTAGTCACACATCGAATTAAAGAAAAGAGTGACCAATGATGTTAGTATTGCTAGTACTAACTTACTACTGCTGGATCAGAGTTACTACTGCTAGTATATAAATAAAACAGAATTAAAAACAAAAAGCAATTTCAAATTCCATAAAACTCGAATGTATATAAATGAACAAAATATATATAGAATTTTAATGTCTCATATAATGAAATTCTCAACTACTATAAGTTAAAACCTTTTGAATCTTCCCCGGGTCCCTAGCTTGCTTTTGCACTTCTGCACTAAAGATATAATTTTTGCGCTTCGGTTATAGTTTTGGTCCAGGAATGTTTTCACTAACTTTTGGTTTCGTAGTTGGTGGTGTAACCTGTAGGCTTCTTCTGAATTATTACATCTTTATCACATGCACGTACACCAACACTGGACTGAGTTTCGTTGACCACCTGATGATCATTAGTGCTGATATCTATATTATCAATGGCCATTGGAGTCGTCACCTGCAATATAATTAAATTAAATTAAGAAATACATTGGTGTTAGAATTAGAAAATGAAATTGTTAACAACATAAAAAATGGCTTACATCTGTGTCTAATGGTAATTGAGATGCCATATCCAACTTAATCCCTTGTGAACTCAAAAGACTCAGCATTTTAGAAACCATTCCTTTTGTATCTACCATCTCAGCGGACAATTTCTTGACCTGATCAGCTTTTTCTGTCATCTCGGTGGACAGTTTCTTGAGCAGTAGATCTTTTTTTTGACGCTCGCTTCTCTCATTATCAAGTTGAGTTTGAAGTAACTCAATTCTTTCATCAGTTTCTGTTCTGGTTCGAGGAAGATTAAAATACCTCTTATATGTAACTCCATTTCCCACTCTCTTGCATAACCTCCCTTTTCCTTACCAAACACAACTGTCATAGCATCAGTGCCGTCATCAACATCCAAGGTTCCTTCCTTGATCTTTTCATCAGCTTCTTTCTGCAAAAAAATATAGGAATTGTTGGTATTAAAAGTTAGTACTGCTAGTATACAAGTTAGTACGACTAGTACAAAGTTAATGCTGCTGGTATATAAGCATAATAATAGAATTTGCAGTCAAATTTACAAGTTTATCTGCCACCTAACTAATCTCAGCATCTGGAGATTCTCCGTCTTTGTTTTGCCTTCCTTTGACCCACAATACACTACGCGGCGGTTCAACATCTGCTTCAATTTCTTTTTTTTTTTCGATCTAATGGACATCAAGTGCATACACATATACGTAAAGTTAAACCAAGATAATCGAGTCTGATCAATTAGTAAAACAAACAGTATGTATAACCTTACCATTTTCTCTTTAACATAAACATATCCACCTCGTCCCATTTTATGCTGATAAATATTTTTGGAACGCGACAGTTTAGCTTTATCTGATTTCTCCTAAAAACACAAAATCATAAGGCATTTAGATATGTGGTAATGCTGCAAACTAAAAATTATGAAATGACATATAAACTTAAATAAAGATGACTAATTAAAACCTTGTATTCATTGGTGGTCGTGTAGGTTACAAACTCAACCCATTGTTCTTGTGTCATAATTGTACTATACTTTTCCGGCCTTTCATTCATTTTCTCAGGTGTATCTAGGTTGGGCAATATGTATTTTTCCCTGAGTTTCATTCTGTAATTCCTTAGCAGTTGACCAAGACGATTCATTACCACCTTTTTGAATGTCATGTCAACATCAAAATATCGCTGCAAAGATTAACACAATATTTTTAATTAGTTGTAGACAATTGATAAATTAAACTTATATACTTGATTAAAAATTAGTATATATGTACCGTGATTTCATCCCATAATTTTTGTCTTGATTCTTTATCCACCTTCTTCTAGGATAGAACCTTTAAACCTATGTGCTCACGAACCACATCTCCTAAAAAACTCGCAAACAGTGCTCTGTTTAACCCTGTAACCCTATTCAACGCATCGATGGTTACCTTGTGCTTTACTTGACCAGGATGGCCATATTGAAGGTGAAACTTAGCTAGCCTGGTTATGCCCCTATTAGATAGTTTTTTATTTAATTGGTTGTCGTTTTCTTCATCAGATGAAGCATATGTTTCGTCCTCATACTGTATTGTGTTAACATCAGATTCATTATCTGGAAGCAAAATATCAGTATCAATGTCTTCAACCATTTCCATGACGACTCTTGAGCAACAATGTGTACAAAAAAAATGATTCTGGCTTGGAGAGTAATGGTGATTGAAGATTTGATTTTTGTGTTTTGGTTGAAGTGTTTAGCTTTATTAGGAGACAAAACAGGGTATTTTCATGAATATGTGCTCTTATTTATGTTAAATGCCATATAATTAGGTGATTTAATAATTTTGGATCAAAATTTTGGCTCCAAATTCTTGTAAATTATTTTCAAAAAATTTCGCTTATGAACAAAAACTACTTTTCTTTTCTCCAAGATCATGAGTACTATTGAGTCAGGCGGCTTCTTCAGAAAACCGAGGAGAGTAACACTAGAGCAAAAACTGGATTTGGCTACACCCAATATGTGTGACGAAATACATATAGTCACACACGATTTTTCGAGTGTGTGCGACTAAAGGTTGCGTGACCATAGGGTACCTATGGTCACATGTTCGAGTTATTTTTAGTCTCGATTACAAAACAGTAACCAAAACCTAAATATGTGTGACTAATTGGGTACAAATTTCGTTGGATTAAGCAGTATTAGTGACCAAAAACACTGTATAGTCACACATAACATTTTATTTTTATATATTTAGTCACATACAATTAAGCATAAAGTGGCCAAAAGTGTGAATATGTGTGACCATATGGTGTTTAAATTGAAGAAATGTGTGTTTTGTATGGCTATTGATCATCCAATGGCCACATGAATTGTATGTTTCTGTGGCCTTTAGCAACATTTAGTCACACAAAGCATGTTTCTTTTGGGTATTTAGTCACATACAATTAAGCATAAAGTAGCCAAAAGTGTAAATATGTGTGACCATATGGTGTTTAAATTGAACAAATGTGTGTTATGTGTGACTATTGATCATCCAATAGCCACATGAATTGTATGTTTGTGTGGCCTTTTGCAACATTTAGTCACACAAAGCATGTTACTTTTGGGTATTTAGTCACATACAAATAAGCATAAAGTGGCCAAAAGTGTGAATATGTGTGACCATATGGTGTTTAAATTGAAGAAATGTGTGTTTTGTGTGACTATTGATCATCCAATGGCCACATGAATTGTATGTTTGTGTGGCCTTTTGCAACATTTAGTCACACAAAGCATGTTACTTTTGGGTATTTAGTCACATACAATTAAGCATAAAGTGGCGAAAAGTGTGAATATGTGTGACCATATGGTGTTTAAAGTGAACAAATGTGTGTTTTGTGTGACTATTGATCATCCAATGACCACATGAATTGTATGTTTGTGTGGCCTTTTGCAACATTTAGTCAAACAAAGCATGTTACTTTTGGGTATTTAGTCACATACAATTAAGCATAAAGTGGCCAAAAGTGTGAATATGTGTGACTATATGGTGTTTAAAGTGAAGGAATGTGTGTTTTGTGTGACTATTGCTCATCCAATGGCCACATGAATTGTATGTTTGTATGGCCTTTTGCAACATTTAGTCACATAAAGCATGTTTCTTTTGGGTATTTAGTCATATATAATTAAGCATAAAGTGGCCAAAAGTGTGAATATGTGTGACCATATGGTGTTTAAAGTGAACAAATGTGTATTTTGTGTGACTATTGATCATCCAATGGCCACATGAATTGTATGTTTGTGTGGCCTTTTGCAACATTTAGTCACACAAAGCATGTTTCTTTTGGGTATTTAGTCACATACAATTAAGCATAAAGTGGCCAAAAGTGTGAATATGTGTGACCATATGGTGTTTAAAGTGAACAAATGTGTGTTTTGTGTGACTATTGATCATCCAATGGCCACATGAATTGTATGTTTGTGTGGCCTTTTGCAACATTTAGTCACACAAAGCATGTTACTTTTGGGTATTTAGTCACATACAATTAAGCATAAAGTGGCCAAAAGTGTGAATATGTGTGACCATATGGTGTTTAAAGTGAACAAATGTGTGTTTTGTGTGACTATTGATCATCCAATGGCCACATGAATTGTATGTTTGTGTGGCCTTTTGCAACATTTAGTCACACAAAGCATGTTTCTTTTGGGTATTTAGTCACATACAATTAAGCATAAAGTGGCCAAAAGTGTGAATATGTGTGACCATATGGTGTTTAAAGTGAACAAATGTGTGTTTTGTGTGACTATTGATCATCCAATGGCCACATGAATTGTATGTTTGTGTGGCCTTTTGCAACATTTAGTCATACAAAGCATGTTACTTTTGGGTATTTAGGCATATACAATTAAGCATAAAGTGGCCAAAAGTGTGAATATGTGTGACCATATGGTGTTTAAAGTGAACAAATGTGTATTTTGTGTGACTATTGATCATCCAATGGCCACATGAATTGTATGTTTGTGTGGCCTTTTGCAACATTTAGTCACACAAAGCATGTTACTTTTGGGTATTTAGGCACATACAATTAAGCATAAAGTGGCCAAAAGTGTGAATATGTGTGACCATATGGTGTTTAAAGTGAACAAATGTGTGTTTTGTGTGACTATTGATCATCCAATGGCCACATGAATTGTAAGTTTGTGTGGCATTTTGCAACATTTAGTCACACAAAGCATGTTTCTTTTGGGTATTTAGTCACATACAATTAAGCATAAAGTGGCCAAAAGTGTGAATATGTGTGACCATATGGTGTTTAAAGTGAACAAATGTGTGTTTTGTGTGAATATTGATCATCCAATGGCCACATGAATTGTATGTTTGTGTGGCCTTTGGCAACATTTAGTCACACAAAGCATGTTACTTTTGGGTATTTAGTCACATACAATTAAGCATAAAGTGGCCAAAAGTGTGAATATGTATGATCATATGGTGTTTAAAGTGAACAAATGTGTATTTTGTGTGACTATTGATCATCCAATGGCCACATGAATTGTATGTTTGAGTGGCCTTTTGCAACATTTAGTCACACAAAGTATGTTACTTTTGGGTATTTAGTCACATAAAATTAAGCATAAAGTGGCCAAAGGTGTGAATATGTGTGACCATATGGTGTTTAAAGTGAAGGAATGTGTGTTTTGTGTGACTATTGATCATCCAATGGCCACATGAATTGTATGTTTATGTGGCCTTTTGCAACACTTAGTCACACAAAGCATGTTTCTTTTGGGTATTTAGTCATATACAATTAAGCATAAAGTGGCCAAAAGTGTGAATATGTGTGACCATATGGTGTTTAAAGTGAACAAATGTGTATTTTGTGTGACTATTGATTATCCAATGGCCACATGAATTGTATGTTTGTGTGGCCTTTTGCAACATTTAGTCACACAAAGCATGTTTCTTTTGGGTATTTAGTCACATACAATTAAGCATAAAGTGGCCAAAAGTGTGAATATGTGTGACCATATGGTGTTTAAAGTGAACAAATGTGTGTTTTGTGTGACTATTGATCATCCAATGGCTACATGGATTGTATGTTTGTGTGGCCTTTTGCAACATTTAGTCACACAAAGCATGTTACTTTTGGGTATTTAGTCACATATAATTAAGCATAAAGTGGCCAAAAGTGTGAATATGTGTGACCATATGGTGTTTAAAGTGAACAAATGTGTGTTTTGTGTGACTATTGATCATCCAATGGCCACATGAATTGTATGTTTGTGTGGCCTTTTGCAACATTTAGTCACACAAAGCATGTTACTTTTGGGTATTTAGTCACATACAATTAAGCATAAAGTGGCCAAAAGTGTGAATATGTGTGACCATATGGTGTTTAAAGTGAACAAATGTGTGTTTTGTGTGACTATTGATCATCCAATGGCCATATGAATTGTATGTTTGTGTGGCCTTTTGCAACATTTAGTCACACAAAGCATGTTTCTTTTGGGTATTTAGTCACATACAATTAAGCATAAAGTGGCCAAAAGTGTGAATATGTGTGACCATATGATGTTTAAAGTGAACAAATGTGTGTTTTGTGTGACTATTGATCATCCAATGGCCACATGAATTGTATGTTTGTGTGGCCTTTTGCAACATTTAGTTACACAAAGCATGTTTCTTTTGGGTATTTAGTCACATACAATTAAGCATAAAGTGGCCAAAAGTGTGAATATGTGTGACCATATGCTGTTTCAAGTGAAAAAATGTGTGTTTTGTGTGACTATTGTTCATCCAATGGTCACATGCATTTTTTGTTTGTGTAGCCATTTGTATTATTTAGTCACACAAAGCATGAAGCAAACAGTGACCAAAAGTGTAATAATTGTGACTATATGCATCTTTTAGTCACATATAAGAAATCAATATATATGAAAACAAATTCAAATATATATAAAATATCAAAACGAATTCAAATACAATAAAATTAGAATTTATATGAAATTGTAATGTCGTACATAATAAAATTTTCAATAATTTAATGACTTCTGAGTCTTGATCTTCTTAGCAGCTTCCTTTTGCATGCCATTAATAGAGACGTAAATGTTTTTGCGCGTCGTTGTTAATTTAGGTGCAGTTTTGTTCTCAGTAATCTTTGGTATGGTACTTGGTGGTGTAGCCTGTAGGAAACAAAAGTCGGGTGTATCAAACACTGAATTAAATATGAAGAATTATATATATGTAAGTTGATAAATTAAACACATGCATGTATGTACCTGTTCATCAAAAATCACTTGATCCTTTGGCCATGCCCAAAAACCACCACATGCAGCCTGAATTGTTTTGAAACCGTTACTTCCTACATCCGGGATGCATGCTGCATCCACTAAAGATTTATCAACAGACACTCTGTAGCAATCCTTTGGGAGTGGTTTGTTATGAAGCATTTGTTTTCCTTCACTCTTGTATACAGTACCCAACGCTATAATAGTTGTTTTCTTTGTATGCCACAGTTTGCACTTAATTTCCTAAAAAAATGATTTGTTGCATGTACATATGTATCAGAAATTAATTAAACAAAAGAATATATGAACATATTTAAATACATACTTGTATTGGAGAATCATGTTCTTGTGATTGGGAATCTTGACGTGAAGAATCCTTTCGTTTGAGTCTATTCGGTTTCTTAGATGAGACAGATTTAACAGGTTCCTGTATATATAAACACGGTAAATAAGACATGTATGTGGAATTCTAAAATAACAAGGGGATGTTTTATTACTTACACTTATTACCATTTCCTTTTCCAAATTTGCAAGTCCATTAGACTTCTGAATGGTCGCAACTTTCTCACATCTAGCAACACGTGTTTCGGCATCCTCATCAGCACTGCTATTTAAAATATTAATGTTCACCGGAGTTACCTGCATTAAAATATGTTATTTGGTAATATAATTTCACATTTGTAACAAAAAGAAAAAAGCAACATAAAAAATGTCTTACTTCTGTTGGTGTCGATGGAGTTGACGTTGACTGCAACGTCTGCCCCTTTTGGGCAGCCAATTGATTCATCAAATCCTGGATTACCTTATCTTTTTCTTGACGTTGGCGTCTCTCATTTTCAAGTTCACTTTGAAGTAACACCACTCTTTCATCAGATGCTTGTCTGATTCGAGGCAGATCAAAATACCTCTTGTAGGTTACTCCACCTCCAACTCCTCTCGCATATCCTCCCTTTTCCTTACCTAATACAACTGTCATGGCATCAGTGCCATGATCAATCTTCAAGGTTCCTTTTTTGATCTTGTCCTCCGTTTCTTTCTGCACACACCATATGGGAAATAGGTTATTATATGTTGATCCCACTTTCAACAATGAACATAATACAAACTTTGCAGTAAAACTTACTATTTTTTCTCCCACAGTCCTATTCTCATCATCGTGACATTCTCCATCTTTCTTCTCCCTTCCTTTCAACCACAGTGTACCGCGCGGTGGTTCTTCATCTGGTTTAATTTCTTTTTTCTCGATCTTATAACCATCAAATACATACACATGTAAGATAAACAAATATAAACGATACTAAGATGCTATTAAATGCAAATGTGCAAATGTTTAATGTTACCATTTTATCTATCACATTGGCGTATCCACCTCGTCCCATTGTATGCTGATAAACACACTTGGAACGCGCCAGTTTAGCTGCAGCTGATTTCACCTTGTAACACAAAATCATAAGGAGTGAATATGTATTAATGTTGACATTATAGAACTAATATATATGTGAAAGATAGTGAAAATTGAATAAAAATGACTAATTAACACCTTGTATTCCTCCGTAGCCGTGTACTTTACAAAATTGATCCAATCTTCGGCTTTTATAATTGCACTGTACTTCGCCGGTACTTCATTTAGTTTTGAAGGTGTATTTTGGTTTGGCAATATGTAGTTTCGTGCCAATTTCCTTCTGAAATTCCTTAGAAGTTGACCAAGACGATTCATTATCAGCTTTCTTACTGTCAATTCAACAGCAAAAAATTGCTGCAAAGAGTAACACAATGTTGTTAATTAGTTGCACATAATTTAAATGCAGAGATAAACTTATTAACACCTTGTACCTACAACAAGCAACCCACTACTATCACACACACGACATACACTCAAACAAGAACAAACATATCGACATAACAGACACTCACACAAACACAACTTGTATACTAAACAAGTATCGATCCTTCTTTTATTCTATAGTTTATCCAGGTTATTATTCGTATTCTAGATACCACATACATGTTCAAATGACCAGATTCGCAACCGTATACCACAACATATCAAATGATTCCAACACTGAAATAAGGGACATATTAATGGGTTGAAAAAAAGTATATGTGTACCGTGATTTCGTCCCACATTTTATCCCTTGCTTCTGAATCAACTTTCTTCCACGATAGAATCCTGACACCTATATGCTCACGAACCAAGTCACCCAAAAAACTCGAAAACAATGCTCTGTTTTTTCCTGTTAACCTATTCAGAGCATCAAAGGTTACACTGACCTTTACTCCATCGGGTTTTCCATATTCCCGGCGAAACTTAGCTAACCTAGTTATCCCCTTCTTAACTATATTCATATTTGAATGGTTGTTTTCATCATCCTCACCATCTACAGAATAAACCTCTGATTCATATCCTAACTGTTTATCATTTAAATCTTCATTTTCATGATCAGAATGAAACATATTATCTATAGTTTCCATGATTCGTCAGAAGTAATGTATAAAAGAGAATTAGTAAACTTAGTTGGTAAAGAATGGTGTAAAAATTAAAGGTTTTGATGGTATGGTCGAACCCTAATTTTTTGGAGTGAAAATAGGCCTCATGATGGGGCAGTTTTTGAAATAAGGAAACCATAATTTCCTAATTTTTTTTTAAATTTTTGGCTGAAATTTTGGCTCCACATTTGAGAATTAAAAATTTTGGTTCCAAATTAAGAGTTTAAATATTTAATTTTGGCTGCAATTTTAATATTTAAACCTGAATATTTATTTCAAACTCGGTGTCCCAAACACACTGCAGACACACTAAAATCACCACACGTCGCATAAAAATGAACAAACAAAAGCAAAAAATTGACTTAAAGCAACTAATTAAGAAACTATAACTCACAAGCAGTCCCAGATAAACAATTAAGCACAAAAAAAAAAGCAAATCCAACCAAGGACTGCTGATACAACAACCAGCCAAACACCCCCTTAAAAGGGCCGTTGTGATTTTAAAACTAAATAATGGTTATACAAGCTGAGATTTTGAAAGTTAAATGTTCTAGTAACTATATTAATCACTGAAAAGTATATTTTAACTAAAAATAAGCACTAACAATAAAGTTGTTTGGGAACCATGCCAGTAAACAACAACATACCCTGTTATATTATCAAGCAGCTTATATGTTCAAAATGGAACCCTATACCTGCAAGCACATATAACAAAACCATAAGAACAAGTAAGTATCAACTTAACGTAGGTGTTCGCGATCGATTACAAAAACATAAGAACAAGTAATTACCAGCAACCACATAATACTCTAAAAGCTTTTTCAGCCAATAGGTGTATATTCAGTGTGTGAGTCTTTGCATTGGCTTTTTCAGCCATGCTTAACTATCGGATGTTCTTTTTTCTTCAAGAATCATACAACACTAGACTTATGTTTAAATCAGGGCTACAAATTAGCCGAATAAGATTAAGCTTGACTCTAAGACTCATTTAGCTTGAATTACCCAATAAATATCGCTTTGTTTGCAGCCCTAGTCACATGTATATTAGCGCTTAAAACTTACACAGGAATCAAAATGCTCAAACAAAATACAGTTGCATTCTGTGGAAAACTAGAAGGGGGTTGAATAGTTTTTCCTTCTTTTTCATTTTATAAAAACTTTGTTTCAAAATGTTGATTCAAATTTATTCAATTGTTTGTTTGGAAAACTTCAATTAGAGTTTTGTAT
Organism: Artemisia argyi; assembly: GCA_030686995.1. Classification (NCBI taxonomy): domain Eukaryota; kingdom Viridiplantae; phylum Streptophyta; class Magnoliopsida; order Asterales; family Asteraceae; genus Artemisia; species Artemisia argyi. The sequence goes on along the minus strand of CM060681.1, from coordinate 84,156,098 downwards.
GAAAACAACATATAATCAATATGATCAATTATATATGTAAGCTTTTTGAAAAACTTAGTTTTATGAATGGAGCTTTGGTCGATCTTTATATGAATACGTTTTCCTTTTAAAATCTTAAAACGTTTTGTATCAAATTATCTATCAAGTTAAACTTAATATGAGAAGTGTGAATAATAATCTATTTGACCATATCATGCAATTATACACACAATCACAATATTAACTACTATGTTCAACACAATCAAACATCACAACTATATAAGCAACAACTAAGACATGTAGGCAAGCATATAAGTAAAGCGATAAATGCAAGAACAAATGATAAAAGATAAGAGAAAGGAAATGCAAACCGAACACGATGATTTATAGTGGTTCGGCTACAAGGACACCTTCCTTGTTCCTACTCCACTCCCCGAGTCACCTACTCGAGAGTTTTCTTCACTACTCAACAAGCTCCCTTTTGGCGGAGAAAGCCGTACACAACTTTTGCTTACACCATTTAACGATACTAAGCTAAATGTCGAGTTCTAATAGTAGCTAGAACCAATCTCACAACACAACTTCGATCACTACACAACTTCACGACTTTATCACAACTTCTTCTAAACTTCTTCACGGCTTCACAACTTCTTCACGTCTTCACGACTTCACAACTTCATCACAACTTCTTCTAAACTCCACTACTTACTCACACACCTACATCTTCACAACTACATGTTTTCTCCACACTACTACTTCCTCCCACTACTTCTTACTCACTCATTAAATCACTACTAAGTAAGATCATCTTGATCTACTTATTACATATACATAAGTCACAACTTCACATAAGCACTAACTAGATCCTAATACATCTTTGGCTTTATGATAGGGAGGATTCTTCTCTTGCACTTTGAGTGATGATAGATTGGATCACTTGAAACAAAGATTAATAATCTTATGATCAAAGGGTTTTAGAAGGATGTTTAGAGAGAATTGGATCTTAAAATTTTTGTGCAAAAGGTGAGAAAAATTCCAGGTTTGAGGTGGTATTTATAGGGAAAAATTTCTGACCAAATCTGACAGGGGAGCGTGGCCGGTCCCCTTAATTGTGTGCCAGTCCCCTTAAAATTAAGGGGGTCGCCCTTTATAATTAAGGGGGCCGCCCTACTGAAAGGCCAGATTTTCTGTCTTTTAGTGGGGAAAGTTTATTTGGTGAAAAACTAACTAATTTTGGTTAAAAGTTTGAAATCATATATTTAGTATGATTAAAACATTTTTCTTTATTACCAAAAGTGTTTTTCAAAAATATATAATATGTTTATATAATTAAATAAACTTTGTATTAGTTAATTAAATACCCCTTTGATCATGAAATGTATTAAACACTTGTTTATCCATACCTTAAGTGATTGTTGAAGCATACTTGAGACGTTGAGATGTCGAGGCTTGTTGACGTAAGAATACATAGAAGAATTGTGATCACAAGTAACTTAAGCACTTTACATTATATGTTGTAACTTACATCTTTGTCATCATCAAAACATGAAGAGGATGTTTAGATTAAATATCATAATATTCATGCCAACAATCTCCCCCTTTTTGATGATGACAAACTATGTAAACTATAACTTATAGTAAAATGTATAAGTTACTTGTTTACACTTCTTCTCCCCCTTTTGTCGAAGCAAAAAGGTGGACTCTAAGACGAGACCTCAGTATGCTTGAACTCTTGAGATAGAATTTAAAAGGCGAGCTTGCATCATCGTAAGTGAAGCCTTGATCCAAGCAACCTCAATGCTCCCCCTTGGTGTATGCTCAAAACTTGTTTTGGCTACCAAAGAATCGAGCGGTGAAGTAATCCTTCAAAACAAAGTTAGTAGACAAGTGCACATATATATAATAATGATAATAGATATATGCATGCAACTAATAGGGGAACAATATATGGACATATTAGGTATATGCACTAAAAGTATGACACATGCAATTATTGTTTTAAAAACAACAACCTAAATCCAAAAAAAAATTAGAACCTAATGCAAAGATTAGAACCTAGGAAAATGTAGGAGAATGAGGAGGGATGATTGTGAATGTAAAGGGAAGGTGATGACAAAGGGTTGACAATTATGGTTTAGATTAATATATCGTTCGACAAGGGTGGATGATAGGGAATCATGGGATTTTTAGGTGTTTTGTTGATGGTGGTGGAGGTGTTGTGTTTGTTGTTGGTGGTAGAGGATGCAACAAGTTTTCAATGTGAGAAAACATGTATTGTATCTCATCTCTTAGTCCGAACACAATTGTTCGGTTGTGGATGCAACAAAGGCAAGTGTCTCCATGAGCTTCAAGTAAGCTCCATGGGACGGGGTTATAGGTTGGTGGATTGATAGGAGATTATGAGAAGTGTGCATCAAGAGGTGTTAATGGTGATAACTTTTGGTGGTGGAGACAATTGTGAGTTGATATATTCTTTGATGGATGGAGTGGTGTCGTCTTCATTAGTAAGGTCAATGAAGAGTTGTTTCGATGGTATGATGACAAGTTTTTGTTGGAGATGGTGGTTCTTGGTGGAGGTAGGTTGTTGATCCAAATTGCGTTGAATAAGATGCAACGCAAGAAGAGCATTAAGCTCATGAGCTTCTTTGAGCTCTTCAACGAACTTTTCATGTTCGGAGGAAGGTGATGGTGGTGGAGTTGGATTGTGATTAGGGATTGACGTTTGGTCATGAAACTTATGATTCATGTTTGGATGAGATTGATGGTTGTTGTTTTGATATTGAGTATGATGCTCAAAAGGGTCATTTGGTAGAATTGAGTGAGATGAATGTGGAAATTTATTTGTGAGGGTGATAGTAAGGTTGTCTTGGTGAGCTAAAAGAGTGGTTTCATTTGGGTGATCATGAAAGCATGATGAAGGTATGGATGAAAGTGATTCTTCATGTGTGGATGGTAGTTTGGATGTTGTATGTGGGGTGATAACAATGATGTTAGGTTTGTTGGGAGAGGTATTTATAGTGTGATGATTATGTGTTTATGGAAGGATAGTAGGTGTTGGATTGGCTAGACAAAACGTGTTGGTTTAGGAGGTGTTTATGAGGAGTGATTTAGGAGGTATGATATTGATTCTTGGTTTCTTTGAGGACATGGAAATGGTGGATGACTCGAGATTAGTAGTACAAAGGATGACTCGGTTTTGGGTGTGAGGTAGAAGGATATATATGAGTGAGTGTGATTTCCCTTCCCATTAAATTCATGCTCATCCGGATATATTATGAAACTAATATGACCTATCGAAAAATGACACTAAGGTTCTCATGAAATGAGGGTGTAGGATATAAAGGTAAGAAAAATATACCTAGATGAATGATACATATAGTGTAAACCATGTAAAGGCATACAATCAAATCACATAGGAGCAAATAATCATCTAGAAATAACATATATGCGATATGCCATAAATCTAGGAATGAATGCATCTAATGAGAAGCAAAGTTCATAAAAGTAAACTAGTGTTAGGTATATTTAGGAAGATCAATTTAATCAAGTTGGAGAATGAGTATGAGACTATTACTAGTGGTGCTCAATTCAGGCTAAACACGACCATTTTTATGGGTTACACACACCCAACTTCTCACATAGAAGCAATTCAACCGTTAGGTTAAATTGAATTTCTAGTCAATAGATTCTCCAGTAGTCATTATCTTTTTAGAAGAAATTGAGTTCCTAAATTTACCTATCGAAGAGTACCAAATATGAAGTTTGCTTGATTCACTAATACTTGACTTAATGTGACTCAAACATCATGTTTTTATGAAGGTAAGTCTACATGATATATTTTACTCACTATCCCAATAGAGATGTGTTAAATGTTTAGATAAGAGTAAACGAAAAGTTTTAATCTTTTGTTCATGATTAACCGGTTATTTGGTTTTGATAGCATATTACTTGATTTAATAAATGTGCTTGATTTAAGAATGCTCCTTAGCATATCTTGAAAAATGAATCTCATTAAGATTATTTATCTTAAATGATATTGTGATTCACAAATGATATCAAAACTAGACATTTATATATTCTAAAACAAATATTATTTTCTATGATTTTTGCCAATGTTATATATCATAATTTAACTAGTATTTAAAACAAAATGAATTTAACTTGTTTATGCATTGTGACAAGTTATTTTTCAATTTTAATAACTTAAATTATTTCAAAAAGAAATGTGTAGTGCATTATCTTGTAACGCAACCATTCATGCTACAAAGAAAATGAAATACATATAATATATAGTGTGTATTGTTCTTAAATATGTATTTTAGCTTGAAGTGATGATTTTAAATAGTGTGAGCAAAGTTTACATATGTTGTTAGTTTGCTCATGTTTGGTTTTTCGGATATGACACATTTATCCATTGCTTTGCAATGTAAATTACTTGAATATTTTGGATGAAACATCCAAGTCGTCAGTCCTACTTCATTGTATATTTTATGCATGTGTTAAATATGTTATTCTAATATTTGGAACACAACTACTGGACAAGTAGATTCAATATGGCATTGTCAACACAAGTGTGAGTTATGATCCAATGCATATTCTTTTCATCTACAAAGGATGTAAATATTTTCATATCAATCTAGTGTGATTGAGTATGTAGATTCAAGACTATATCCTTTGTTAAAATTTAATGTAATCTTGAAACTAAACAAATAACAATCCAATTTCTTGTCCATACTCAAAAACATGTCAATTAGATTTGATGAATATATCAACCATTATTTGAATAATGAATTGATATAATATCAAGATCTTTCTTGACCCTCACAAACACTCATTTAAAATAAATAGGCATTTTGATAGTGTGTTCCATTAATCCTAAGATTATTTATGAGTGAGATTGGTGAGTGATTGAAATTTGACTTATTACTTCATGATTGTTATAAGTTTTGTTTATGTGAAAAACTTTTTATTGTTACTTATAATGAACACACTTTAGATTTTGAAAATACTTTTTCTTTTGTATTACTACTAATGTTTTACAAAGATTCAATTTCTCTTATTAAACAACTTAAGGTAAAACAAGGTAATTTGTTGAAAATATTTAAGTGTGTTGTTAAGAATAGATTAAATTGTTTGAAATATTTAGGTGATTAGATTTAATTTATTTACAAGATGTTTGAGTAACATTAAGCCATCTATACCTATATGCAATGCAAGCATAATATTGTAATCCTAACACAAGAAATCTAGCATAAGATCTAGTTAAATACAAGCCAGAAAACTAGCTATAAACTAATAGAGTACAAGGCACATATGCTAAGATATTCAAATAGCTAAATTACAAATATCAACGATTAACAAAGTAAAATCACAAATGAGTTCACATAGCACATAAAACACTTGTCGTCGTTTTGTGTATTATCTATACCAATGTTTACTTAGCTCGATTTTATTTGAAAATAAAATAGTTTCCGATCCATTTTAAAATTTAACTAAGATCAATATTTTGAAAACATAAATACTTAATTTTTCAAAGATATATCGACTAGGAATACCCGACTCGAAGGAAAAGGCAAAATACAAGTTTTACGTTAAAACAAGACTCAAATTTTTGACCTTCGTGTAGTATTTTAACTTTCTGACTTATTTAAGTTTGTAATGGTTACTTGTAAGTATTTTTAAATGAAATTAGACTCAATTACCTTTAAAACGCCGGGTGGCACGACTTCTACGGAGTTACGGTTAATTTTATATGATTTTTCAAAGTTTCTGAAAAACTGTCAAACAGACAGGCGGACCCCTTAAATTTAAGGGGTCCGCCCAGTATTTAAGGGGGCCGCCCAGACAATTAAAGGGGCCGCCCATCTGATACTCAAAAATGCAATTTTTGTTAAAAATTGTTTTCTGACTATGTGGAAAGGTGTGTAACTTTCTGATTTTAAAAATGAACATATAACACTTGTTTTAAGCATAATCTTATCTCGAGCTAGTATAATTAGTGTATATAATATCAAAACTAATACAAGTTAATCAACAAAACACTTTTCATATTAAATCCTCCTTAATGGGTAATTTGATACATGGATCGTACTCAATTTTTGAAACCATTTGTTTTGAAAATTTGAGTGACGTGGCTCTGGTACCAATTGTGGAAAACTAGAAGGGGGGTTGAATAGTTTTCCCTTCTTTTTCATTTTATAAAAACTTTGTTTCAAAATGTTGATTCAAATTTATTCAATTGTTTGTTTGGAAAACTTCAATTAGAGTTTAGTATGAAAACAACATATAATCAATATGATCAATTATATATGTAAGCTTTTTGAAAAACTTAGTTTTATGAATGGAGCTTTGGTCGATCTTTATATGAATACGTTTTCCTTTTAAAATCTTAAAACGTTTTGTATCAAATTATCTATCAAGTTAAACTTAATATGAGAAGTGTGAATAATAATCTATTTGACCATATCATGCAATTATACACACAATCACAATATTAACTACTATGTTCAACACAATCAAACATCACAACTATATAAGCAACAACTAAGACATGTAGGCAAGCATATAAGTAAAGCGATAAATGCAAGAACAAATGATAAAAGATAAGAGAAAGGAAATGCAAACCGAACACGATGATTTATAGTGGTTCGGCTACAAGGACACCTTCCTTGTTCCTACTCCACTCCCCGAGTCACCTACTCGAGAGTTTTCTTCACTACTCAACAAGCTCCCTTTTGGCGGAGAAAGCCGTACACAACTTTTGCTTACACCATTTAACGACACTAAGCTAAATGTCGAGTTCTAATAGTAGCTAGAACCAATCTCACAACACAACTTCGATCACTACACAACTTCACGACTTCACGACTTTATCACAACTTCTTCTAAACTTCTTCACGGCTTCACAACTTCTTCACGTCTTCACGACTTCACAACTTCATCACAACTTCTTCTAAACTCCAGTACTTACTCACACACCTACATCTTCACAACTACATGTTTTCTCCACACTACTACTTCCTCCCACTGCTTCTTACTCACTCATTAAATCACTACTAAGTAAGATCATCTTGATCTACTTATTACATATACATAAGTCACAACTTCACATAAACACTAACTAGATCCTAATACATCTTTGGCTTTATGATAGGGAGGATTCTTCTCTTGCACTTTGAGTGATGATAGATTGGATCACTTGAAACAAAGATTAATAATCTTATGATCAAAGGGTTTTAGAAGGATGTTTAGAGAGAGTTGGATCTGAAAATTTTTGTGCAAAAGGTGAGAAAAATTCCAGGTTTGAGGTGGTATTTATAGGGAAAAATTTCGGACCAAATCTGACAGGGGAGCGTGGCCGGTCCCCATAATTGTGTGCCGGTCCCCTTAAAATTAAGGGGGCCGCCCTTTATAATTAATAGGGCCGCCCTACTGAAACGGCCAGATTTTATGTCTTTTAGCGGGGAAAGTTTATTTGGTGAAAAACTAACTAATTTTGGTTAAAAGTTTGAAATCATATATTTTGTATGATTAAAATATTTTTCTTTATTACCAAAAGTGTTTTTCAAAAATATATAATATGTTTATATAATTAAATAAACTTTGTATTAGTTAATTAAATACCCCTTTAATCATGAAATGTATTAAACACTTGTTTATCCATACCTTAAGTGATTGTTGAAGCATACTTGAGATGTTGAGATGTCGAGGCTTGTTGACGTAAGAATACATAGAAGAATTGTGATCACAAGTAACTTAAGCACTTTACATTATATGTTGTAACTTACATCTTTGTCATCATCAAAACATGAAGAGGATGTTTAGATTAAATATCGTAATATTCATGCCAACAATCTCTCCCTTTTTGATGATGACAAACTATGTAAACTATAACTTATAGTAAAATGTATAAGTTACTTGTTTACACTTCTTCTCCCCCTTTTGTCGAAGCTAAAAGGTGGACTCTAAGACGAGACTTCACTACGCTTGAACTCTTGAGATAGAATTTAAAAGGCGAGCTTGCATCAACGTAAGTGAAGCCTTGATCCTAGAAACCTCAATGCTCCCCCTTGGTGTATGCTCAAAACTTGTTTTGGCTACCAAAGAATCGAGCGGTGAAGTAATCCTTCAAAACAAAGTTAGTAGACAAGTGCACATATATATAATAATGATAATAGATATATGCATGAAACTAATAGGGGAACAATATATGGACATATTAGGTATATGCACTAAAAGTATGACACATGCAATTATTGTTTTAAAAACAACCTAAATCCAAAAAAAAATTAGAACCTAATACAAAGATTAGAACCTAGGAAAATGTAGGAGAATGAGGAGGGATGATTGTGAATGTAAAGGGAAGGTGATGACAAAGGGTTGACAATTATGGTTTAGATTAATATATCGTTCGACAAAGGTGGATGATAGGGAATCATGGGATTTTTAGGTGTTTTGTTGATGGTGGTGGAGGTGTTGTGTTTGTTGTTGGTGGTAGAGGATGCAACAAGTTTTCAATGTGAGAAAACATGTATTGTTTCCCATCTCTTAGTCCGAACACAATTGTTCGGTTGTGGATGCAACAAAGGCAAGTGTCTCCATGAGCTTCAAGTAAGCTCCATGGGACGGGGTTATAGGTTGGTGGATTGATAGGAGATTATGAGAAGTGTGCATCAAGAGGTGTTAATGGTGATAACTTTTGGTGGTGGAGACAATTGTGAGTTGATATATTCTTTGATGGATGGAGTGGTGTCTTCTTCATTAGAAGGTAAATGAAGAGTTGTTTCGATGGTATGATGACAAGTTTTTGTTGGAGATGGTGGTTCTTGGTGGAGGTAGGTTGTTGATCCAAATTGCATTGAATAAAATGCAACGCAAGAAGAGCATTAAGCTCATGAGCTTCTTTGAGCTCTTCAACGAACTTTTCATGTTCGGAGGAAGGTGATGGTGGTGGAGTTGGATTGTGATTAGGGATTGAGGTTTGGTCATGAAACTTATGATTCATGTTTGGATGAGATTGATGGTTGTTGTTTTGATATTGAGTATGATCCTCAAAAGGGTCATTTGGTAGAATTGATTGAGATGAATGTGGAAGTTTATTAGTGAGGGTGATAGTAAGGTTGTCTTGTTGAGCTAAAAGAGTGGTTTCATTTGGGTGATCATGAAAGCATGATGAAGGTATGGATGAAAGTGATTCTTCATGTGTGGATGGTAGTTTGGATGTTGTATGTGGGGTGATAACAATGATGTTAGGTTTGTTGGGAGAGGTATTTATAGTGTGATGATTATGTATTTATGGAAGGATAGTAGGTGTTGGATTGGCTAGACAAAACGTGTTGGTTTAGGAGGTGTTTATGAGGAGTGATTTAGGAGGTATGATATTGATTCTTGGTTTCTTTGAGGACATGGAAATGGTGGATGACTCGGTTTTGGGTGTGAGGTAGAAGGATATATGTGAGTGAGTGTGATTTCACTTCCCATTAAATTCATGCTCATCCGGATATATTATGAAACTAATATGACCTATCGGAAAATGACACTAAGGTTCTCATGAAATGAGGGTGTAGGATATAAAGGTAAGAAAAATATACCTAGATGAATGATACATATAGTGTAAACCATGTAAAGGCATACAATCAAATCACATAGGAGCAAATAATCATCTAGAAATAACATATATGCGATATGCAATAAATCTAGGAATGAATGCATCTAATGAGAAGCAAAGTTCATAAAAGTAAACTAGCGTTAGGTATATTTAGGAAGAGCAATTTAATCAAGTTGGAGAATGAGTATGAGACTATTACTAGTAGTGCTCAATTCAGGCTAAACACGACCATTTTTACGGGTTACACACACCCAACTTCTCACATAGAAGCAATTCAACCGTTAGGTTAAATTGAATTTCTAGTCAATAGATTCTCCAGTAGTCATTCTCTTTTTAGAAGAAATTGAGTTCCTAAATTTACCTATCGAAGAGTACCAAATATGAAGTTTGCTTGATTCACTAATACTTGACTTAATGTGACTCAAATATCATGTTTTTATGAAGGTAAGTCTACATGATATATTTTACTCACTATCCCAATAGAGATGTGTTAAATGTTTAGATAAGAGTAAACACAAAGTTTTAATCTTTTGTTCATGATTAACCGGTTATTTGGTTTTGATAGCATATTACTTGATTTAAAAAATGTGCTTGATTTAAGAATGCTCCTTAGCATATCTTGAAAAATGAATCTCATTAAGATTATTTATCTTAAATGAGATTGTGATTCACAAATGATATCAAAACTAGACATTTATATATTCTAAAACAAATATTATTTTCTATGATTTTTGCCAATGTTATATATCATAATTTAAATAGTATTTAAAACAAAATGAATTTAACTTGTTTATGCATTGTGACAAGTTATTTTTCAATTTTAATAACTTAAATTATTTCAAAAAGAAATGTGTAGTGCATTATCTTGTAACGCAACCATTCATGCTACAAAGAAAATGAAATACATATAATATATAGTGTGTATTGTTCTTAAATATGTATTTTAGCTTGAAGTGATGATTTTAAGTAGTGTGAGCAAAGTTTACATATGTTGTTTGTTTGCTCATGTTTGGTTTTTCGGATATGACACATTTATCCATTGCTTTGCAATGTAAATTACTTGAATAGTTCGGATGAAACATCCAAGTCGTCAGTCCTACTTCATTGTATATTTTATGCATGTGTTAAACATGTTATTCTAATATTTGGAACACAACTATTGGACAAGTAGATTAAATATGGCATTGTCAACACAAGTGTGAGTTATGATCCAATGCATATTCTTTTCATCTACAAAGGATGTAAATATTTTCATATCAATCTAGTGTGATTGAGTTTGTAGATTCAAGACTATATCCTTTGTTAAAATTTAATGTAATCTTGAAACTAAACAAATAACAATCCAATTTCTTGTCCATACTCAAAAACATGTCAATTAGATTTGATGAATATATCAACCATAATTTGAATAATGAAATGATATAATATCAAGATCTTTCTTGACCCTCACAAACACTCATTTAAAATAAATAGGCATTTTGATAGTGTGTTCCATTAATCCTAAGATTATTTTTGAGTGAGATTGGTGAGTGATTGAAATTTGACTTATTACTTCATGATTGTTATAAGTTTTGTTTATGTGAAAAAACTTTTCATTGTTACTTATAATGAACACACTTTAGATTTTGAAAATACTTTTTCTTTTGTATTACTACTAATGTTTTACAAAGATTCAATTTCTCTTATTAAACAACTTAAGGTAAAACAAGGTAATTTGTTGAAAATATTTAAGTGTGTTGTTAAGAATAGATTAAATTGTTTGAAATATTTAGGTGATTAGGTTTAATTTATTTACAAGATGTTTGAGTAACATTAAGCCATTTATACCTATATGCAATGCAAGCATAATATTGCAATCCTAACGCAAGAAATCTAGCATAAGATCTAGTTAAATATAAGCCAGAAAACTAGCTATAAACTAATAGAGTACAAGGCACATATGCTAAGATATTCAAATAGCTAAATTACAAATATCAACGATTAACAAAGTAAAATCACAAATGAGTTCACATAAAACACTTGTCGTCGTTTTGTGTATTATATATACCAATGTTTACTTAGCTCGATTTTATTTGAAAATAAAATAGTTTCCTATCCATTTTAAAATTTAATTAAGATCAATATTTTGAAAACATAAATACTTAATTTTTCAAAGATATATCGACTAGGAATACCCGACTCGAAGGAAAAGACAAAATATAAGTTTTACGTTAAAACAAGACTCAAATTTTTGACCTTCGTGTAGTATTTTAACTTTATGACTTATTTAAGTTTGTAATGGTTACTTTTAAATATTTTTAAATGAAATTAGACTCAATTACCTTTAAAACGCCGGGTGGCACGACTTCTACGGAGTTACGGTTAATTTTATATGATTTTTCAACGTTTCTGAAAAAGTGTCGAACAGACAGGCGGACCCCTTAAATTTAAGGGGGCCGCCCAGACAATTAAAGGGGCCGCCCATCTGATACTCAAAAATGCAATTTTTGTTAAAAATTGTTTTCTGACTATGTGGAAAGGTGTGTAACTTTCTGATTTTAAAAACGAACATATAACACTTGTTTTAAGCATAATCTTATCTCGAGCTAGTATAATTAGTGTATATAATATCAAAACTAATACAAGTTAATCAACAAAACACTTTTCATATTAAATCCTCCTTAATGGGTAATTTGATACATGGATCGTACTCAATTTTCAAAACCATTTGTTTTGAAAATTTGAGTGACGTGGCTCTGGTACCAATTGTGGAAAACTAGAAGGGGGGTTGAATAGTTTTCCCTTCTTTTTCATTTTATAAAAACTTTGTTTCAAAATGTTGATTCAAATTTATTCAATTGTTTGTTTGGAAAACTTCAATTAGAGTTTAGTATGAAAACAACATATAATCAATATGATCAATTATATATGTAAGCTTTTTGAAAAACTTAGTTTTATGAATGGAGCTTTGGTCGATCTTTATATGAATACGTTTTCCTTTTAAAATCTTAAAACGTTTTGTATCAAATTATCTATCAAGTTAAACTTAATATGAGAAGTGTGAATAATAATCTATTTGACCATATCATGCAATTATACACACAATCACAATATTAACTACTATGTTCAACACAATCAAACATCACAACTATATAAGCAACAACTAAGACATGTAGGCAAGCATATAAGTAAAGCGATAAATGCAAGAACAAATGATAAAAGATAAGAGAAAGGAAATGCAAACCGAACACGATGATTTATAGTGGTTCGGCTACAAGGACACCTTCCTTGTTCCTACTCCACTCCCCGAGTCACCTACTCGAGAGTTTTCTTCACTACTCAACAAGCTCCCTTTTGGCGGAGAAAGCCGTACACAACTTTTGCTTACACCATTTAACGACACTAAGCTAAATGTCGAGTTCTAATAGTAGCTAGAACCAATCTCACAACACAACTTTGATCACTACACAACTTCACGACTTCACGACTTTATCACAACTTCTTCTAAACTTCTTCACGGCTTCACAACTTCTTCACGTCTTCACGACTTCACAACTTCATCACAACTTCTTCTAAACTCCACTACTTACTCACACACCTACATCTTCACAACTACATGTTTTCTCCACACTACTACTTCCTCCCACTACTTCTTACTCACTCATTAAATCACTATTAAGTAAGATCATCTTGATCTACTTATTACATATACATAAGTCACAACTTCACATAAGCACTAACTAGATCCTAATACATCTTTGGCTTTATGATAGGGAGGATTCTTCTCTTGCACTTTGAGTGATGATAGATTGGATCACTTGAAACAAAGATTAATAATCTTATGATCAAAGGGTTTTAGAAGGATGTTTAGAGAGAATTGGAGAAAAATTCCAGGTTTGAGGTGGTATTTATAGGGAAAAATTTCGGACCAAATCTGACAGGGGAGCGTGGCCAGTCCCCATAATTGTGTGCCGGTCCCCTTAAAATTAAGGGGGCCGCCCTACTGAAACGGCCAGATTTTCTGTCTTTTAGCGGGGAAAGTTTATTTGGTGAAAAACTAATTAATTTTGGTTAAAAGTTTGAAATCATATATTTAGTATGATTAAAACATTTTTCTTTATTACCAAAAGTGTTTTTCAAAAATCTATAATATGTTTATATAATTAAATAAACTTTGTATTAGTTAATTAAATACCCCTTTAATCATGAAATTTATTAAACACTTGTTTATCCATACCTTAAGTGATTGTTGAAGCATACTTGAGATGTTGAGATGTCGAGGCTTGTTGACGTAAGAATACATAGAAGAATTGTGATCACAAGTAACTTAAGCACTTTACATTATATGTTGTAACTTACATCTTTGTCATCATCAAAACATGAAGAGGATGTTTAGATTAAATATCGTAATATTCATGCCAACAATCTCCCCCTTTTTGATGATGACAAACTATGTAAACTATAACTTATAGTAAAATGTATAAGTTACTTGTTTACACTTCTTCTCCCCCTTTTGTCGAAGCTAAAAGGTGGACTCTAAGACGAGACTTCACTACGCTTGAACTCTTGAGATAGAATCTAAAAGGCGAGCTTGCATCATCGTAAGTGAAGCCTTGATCCTAGAAACCTCAATGCTCCCCCTTGGTGTATGCTCAAAACTTGTTTTGGCTACCAAAGAATCGAGCGGTGAAGTAATCCTTCAAAACAAAGTTAGTAGACAAGTGCACATATATCTAATAATGATAATAGATATATGCATGAAACTAATAGGGGAACAATATATGGACATATTAGGTATATGCACTAAAAGTATGACACATGCAATTATTGTTTTAAAAACAACAACCTAAATCCAAAAAAAAATTAGAACCTAATACAAAGATTAGAACCTAGGAAAATGTAGGAGAATGAGGAGGGATGATTGTGAATGTAAAGGGAAGGTGATGTCAAAGGGTTGACAATTATGGTTTAGATTAATATATCGTTCGACAAAGGTGGATGATAGGGAATCATGGGATTTTTAGGTGTTTTGTTGATGGTGGTGGAGGTGTTGTGTTTGTTGTTGGTGGTAGAGGATGCAACAAGTTTTCAATGTGAGAAAACATGTATTGTTTCCCATCTCTTAGTCCGAACACAATTGTTCGGTTGTGGATGCAACAAAGGCAAGTGTCTCCATGAGCTTCAAGTAAGCTCCATGGGACGGGGTTATAGGTTGGTGGATTGATAGGAGATTATGAGAAGTGTGCATCAAGAGGTGTTAATGGAGATAACTTTTGGTGGTGGAGACAATTGTGAGTTGATATATTCTTTGATGGATGGAGTGGTGTCTTCTTCATTAGAAGGTCAATGAAGAGTTGTTTCGTTGGTATGATGACAAGTTTTTGTTGGAGATGGTGGTTCTTGGTGGAGGTAGGTTGTTGATCCAAATTGCGTTGAATAAGATGCAACGCAAGAAGAGCATTAAGCTCATGAGCTTCTTTGAGCTCTTCAACGAACTTTTCATGTTCGGAGGAAGGTGATGGTGGTGGAGTTGGATTATGATTAGGGATTGAGGTTTGGTCATGAAACTTATGATTCATGTTTGGATGAGATTGATGGTTGTTGTTTTGATATTGAGTATGATCCTCAAAAGGGTCATTTGGTAGAATTGATTGAGATGAATGTGGAAGTTTATTAGTGAGGGTGATAGTAAGGTTGTCTTGTTGAGCTAAAAGAGTGGTTTCATTTGGGTGATCATGAAAGCATGATGAAGGTATGGATGAAAGTGATTCTTCATGTGTGGATGGTAGTTTGGATGTTGTATGTGGGGTGATAACAATGATGTTAGGTTTGTTGGGAGAGGTATTTATAGTGTGATGATTATGTGTTTATGGAAGGATAGTAGGTCTTGGATTGGCTAGACAAAACCTGTTGGTTTAGGAGGTGTTTATGAGGAGTGATTTAGGAGGTATGATATTGATTCTTGGTTTCTTTGAGGGCATGGAAATGGTGGATGACTCGAGATTAGTAGTACAAAGGATGACTCGGTTTTGGGTGTGAGGTAGAAGGATATATGTGAGTGAGTGTGATTTCACTTCCCATTAAATTCATGCTCGTCCGGATATATTATGAAACTAATATGACCTATTGGAAAATGACACTAAGGTTCTCATGAAATGAGGGTGTAGGATATAAAGGTAAGAAAAATATACCTAGATGAATGATACATATAGTGTAAACCATGTAAAGGCATACAATCAAATCACATAGGAGCAAATAATCATCTAGAAATAACATATATGCGATATGCAATAAATCTAGGAATGAATGCATCTAATGAGAAGCAAAGTTCATAAAAGTAAACTAGCGTTAGGTATAAACACGACCATTACTAGTGGAGAATGAGACTATTACTAGTGGTATGAGACTATTACTAGTGGTGCTCAATTCAGGCTAAACACGACCATTTTTACGGGTTACACACACCCAACTTCTCATATAGAAGCAATTCAACCGTTAGGTTAATTTAAATTTCTAGTCAATAGATTCTCCAGTAGTCATTCTCTTTTTAGAAGAAATTGAGTTCCTAAATTTACCTATCGAAGAGTACCAAATATGAAGTTTGCTTGATTCACTAATACTTGACTTAATGTGACTCAAACATCATGTTTTTATGAAGGTAAGTCTACATGATATATTTTACTCACTATCCCAATAGAGATGTGTTAAATGTTTAGATAAGAGTAAACGCAAAGTTTTAATCTTTTGTTCATGATTAACCGGTTATTAGGTTTTGATAGCATATTACTTGATTTAATAAATGTGCTTGATTTAAGAATGCTCCTTAGCATATCTTGAAAAATGAATCTCATTAAGATTATTTATCTTAAATGAGATTGTGATTCACAAATGATATCAAAGATATATCGACTAGGAATACCCGACTCGAAGGAAAAGGCAAAATACAAGTTTTACGTTAAAACAAGACTCAAATTTTTGACCTTCGTGTAGTATTTTAACTTTCTGACTTATTTAAGTTTGTAATGGTTACTTGTAAGTATTTTTAAATGAAATTAGACTCAATTACCTTTAAAACGCCGGGTGGCACGACTTCTAAGGAGTTACGGTTAATTTTATATGATTTTTCAAAGTTTCTGAAAAAGTGTCGAACAGACAGGCGGACCCCTTAAATTTAAGGGGGCCGCCCAGACAATTAAAGGGGCCGCCCATCTGATACTCAAAAATGCAATTTTTGTTAAAAATTGTTTTCTGACTATGTGGAAAGGTGTGTAACTTTCTGATTTTAAAAACGAACATATAACACTTGTTTTAAGCATAATCTTATCTCGAGCTAGTATAATTAGTGTATATAATATCAAAACTAATACAAGTTAATCAACAAAACACTTTTTATATTAAATCCTCCTTAATGGGTAATTTGATACATGGATCGTACTCAATTTTTAAAACCATTTGTTTTGAAAATTTGAGTGACGTGGCTCTGGTACCAATTGTGGAAAACTAGAAGGGGGGGTACCAATTATAAAAACTTTGTTTCAAAATGTTGATTCAAATTTATTCAATTGTTTGTTTGAAAAACCTTCAATTAGAGTTTAGTATGAAAACAACATATAATCAATATAATCAATTATATATGTAAGCTTTTTGAAAAACTTAGTTTTATGAATGGAGCTTTGGTCGATCTTTATATGAATACATTTTCCTTTTAAAATCTTAAAACGTTTTGTATCAAATTATCTATCAAGTTAAACTTAATATGAGAAGTGTGAATAATAATCTATTTGACCATATCATGCAATTATACACACAATCACAATATTAACTACTATGTTCAACACAATCAAATATCACAACTATATAAGCAACAACTAAGACATGTAGGCAAGCATATAAGTAAAGCGATAAATGCAAGAACAAATGATAAAAGTAAGAGAAAGGAAATGCAAACCGAACACGATGATTTATAGTGGTTCGGTTACAAGGACACCTTCCTTGTTCCTACTCCACTCCCCGAGTCACCTACTCGAGAGTTTTCTTCACTACTCAACAAGCTCCCTTTTGGCGGAGAAAGCCGTACACAACTTTTGCTTACACCATTTAACGACACTAAGCTAAATGTCGAGTTCTAATAGTAGCTATAACCAATCTCACAACACAACTTCGATCACTACACAACTTCACGACTTTATCACAACTTCTTCTAAACTTCTTCACGGCTTCACAACTTCTTCACGTCTTCACGACTTCACAACTTCATCACAACTTCTTCTAAACTCCACTACTTACTCACACACCTACATCTTCACAACTACATGTTTTCTCCACACTACTACTTCCTCCCACTACTTCTTACTCACTCATTAAATCACTACTAAGTAAGATCATCTTGATCTACTTATTACATATACATAAGTCACAACTTCACATAAGCACTAACTAGATCCTAATACATCTTTGGCTTTATGATAGGGAGGATTCTTCTCTTGCACTTTGAGAGATGATAGATTGGATCACTTGAAACAAAGATTAATAATCTTATGATCAAAGGGTTTTAGAAGGATGTTTAGAGAGAATTGGATCTGAAATGAGATCATTCAGGCTTTGCAGCTTAGCATTGGCATTCTCCCTGTCATGCCTAAGATCAAGCAGAGTGTCAAAGAGGTCTTCCTCTCCAAGAGCTTCCAACTCAGCTATTAAAGCATTAAGCTGCCCAATCTCATTCTTCAATGTGGTGACCTCTTCACGCATCCTGTTTATAAAGCCACGGATACTGGAGATTTGCTGGCCCTTGAAGAAACTCATGTAACCATCAACAGAGGTCTCGCCGCTAAAGTCAACAAGGTCATCAATCACACGCCTAGCCACTTGGTTTGGTCCTGATGGTGCTGCCATTGATAATGAATTTGGGTAAAATAAGGATTGATTGAAATGATTTTAAAAATTGATGAAGAAGAGTGGTAGGGATGGTGATGTGGGAATTAGGGTTTATATAGGGGATTTTTGTGGTGGAGATTAGCGGTGTGAAAGTGGTGTGGTTAATACGCGTTGGAACCATCATGATGATTTGACGATTAAGTTGCTGGCGGCGGTTATTTTAGAAAAAAGGAGGGAGAGACTCCTTGTGATGATGAGAACTCATAAATCCTGTGTATGAGAAGCCATAATGTTTAAAAAAAGTCAAACTAATTCCTCCTTATTTTAAACTATCACTATAAGTTAGGGTTGTTGATCTTTTCGGTTCGGTTCTCGGGTTTGTTCGTTTAGGTTGGTTTTGTCAAATCGGCTATAGTTTGATTCGGGTCATTAAACAGAAAAACGTTTAAAACCATAATAAATAAACGAAAACGCAAAAAAAATGACCAAACCAGAAGAAAGTAAGAAAACGTATGAAACGGAGGAAAACGTCTAAAATAGATGAAAACGGCTATAAACGGAAAAAAACAGAAAAAAAATGTGTTGAAACGGACTCAAACATGAAATAACGGGGCGAGAACGTGTAAAAAAGGAAAAACATATGAAAAGGGAAAAAACACTATGAGAATGGGGAAAACGTGTATAAACGGACTAAATCATGAAATAACGGGCGAAAACGTGTTAACACTGACGAAGGCATGTAAATCCGTAAGAAAACATATAAAAACTGACTAAAAAGGACAAAGACGTAAGAAAACGGATGAAAACGTATGAAAACATATGAAAAAGGACAAACCCCTATGAGAAGGGAAAAAACGTGTATAAACATAGTAAATGCATGAAATAATGGGCGAAAACGTGTAAACACTGAGGAAAACATGTAAACCCGTAAGAAAACGTATAAAAACTGAGTAAAAAGGACAAAGACGTAAGAAAACGGATGTAAACGTATCAAAACATATGAAAAGGGAGAAAAGCCTATGAGAAGGGGAAACGTGTATAAACGGCAAAAGGGAGAAACTGGGAGTCAGATATCATATCATAATCAGAGTGTCATATCAAAAGGTTCATATCTAATAGGTTCATATCCAATGTTGCAAAAATCGCGAATCAGTAGTCGGGCGGTCGACCACCTTGTAGCTTGTAATCGGTCTGGGCAGGATGAATCGGTGATAGGGTATAAAGTGCCGACTATTATGATTGAATGTATTGCTTCGCATGAAGTCAGAGATAGGACAGTAATCCACCACGAGCCCAGCAACATAAGATATCATATCATATATAGATAATCCACTAACTGTAGATAACAAATATAGGATGCATCGATACTCCCCTGCAGATAACATAGTGGCCAAACATATACTTGAGCTCATAACATGTAACATATAAGGGATGGTGTGGAACGTCACTCAAACACACTAGAGTCATATATGCCATTGGTGCATCAATGACCAGGACATGGAACCCCCATGACTAGTGAAATGGCTCGTGTATCAAACTGATAGTCAGATATCATATCTTAATCAGAGTGTCATATCAAAAGGTTCATATCGAAAATGTTCATAACAAATGGGTCATATCAAATGGTTCAAAAAAGCATATCAAAGGTTCATAATAAAAGTTTCATAGCAAAGATTAGTCATTAAGGTTCATAGTAAAAAGAATCATATGAAAATTCGTCATTAAGGTTCATCAAGGTCGACAACAAGGCAATATCACCGGTTCATATGACCCAAGTGTACTATCAGGTTGTTCGGTTAGTTTGGTTTCATTCAATTTGAAAATAATAATCATGAATATTTTAAAAATAATATTCAAATTATAACCATTTATAAAGATGGGCGGGATCTTTTTGAAATTCACGGGTTGAAAAGGTTAAACGGGTTTTGGGTTGACACAGTCAACCCTTTTTTGATACAAAAGTTGCCACATTAAGAAAAAAAGCTTAAACGGGTTGTCAGGTCGACTCAATTAATTTATTCACAACCCGAACCTACCCTGATTAATAAACGGGTTAGATGGGTCGACCCAAACCCGACCCGAAATATATTTATACTCAACACCGAGTTACTAGTTCCTCTCTTTTCACAAATGCTTCAAACTAAAACTGAATTGGTTACACTTTGAGTCATCCCAATTAAAATAATAATCATCAATATTATGGGAACGCGTAAGTTTTTCTCGACCTTGGATTTTCTGCAGTCTCTTCAGTTCTCATGATTACTTGTTTTAATTATTTCATTTCTCATTAATACTCTTAATTTTTTCAGTTCATGCATCTACCCTTTATATATATGTTGGTTTTATTTTTATTTTTTCAGTTCATCCATATACTTTTTTCAGTTCATAACTTTTTCACTATATACAACCCTAATTGAAAATGTCTGCCAAGCCATACTTGAATGAACTGAAAGATCTTTGTGGGTCCGAAAAGCTTCATGATTGTTTTATTTTTCTCAATATTCAGGAGATACCTACGAATGAAGTCAACATGAGAAATGTTGCGGCCGTTAGAGACGACATGAGAATGCAAGTGGATAAGAGAACCGAACGAATGATGGAGGTGTATGAGTTGAATACTGATGAAGAACTGGCAGCTGAGGATGTTTATGATTCAATGCATGAAGTCCAGATCATTGAGAGGCGTTTGGTTGAATCTCTTGCAAGTGTTGTGGCTGATTTTCAGAGGTTGATAGCATTGAAGAAGGAGACCATTGAGATTCTGGAGAAGTATGATGAAGAATGAAGGTAGTTGTTGGGTCTTTTGTGGTTTTTGTGTCTGATGGTCTCATGTTGTTGGGTTATGTACTTATTTTGATGAAAACTTATTATGTATTTATGTTGAAAGGGATGGTTTGTGAACAATGGTTTCTGAAAACTTATTATGGTTAAAATTTTAATGGTATGTGCATATTTATGTTTAATGGCCGTTGTTTTGTTATGTGCTTTGATGATAATCTGTATGTGATAATGTTGATTATGTTGGGGTGTTGGAGAAGAGAGTTTTGTTGATGATAATCTGTATGTGCTAATGTTGATTGTGTTTAATTTATCCTAGTATAAGCTTATGTATCAGTATTATGATTTAGATTGATCATTTGCCTTTTAAATTTGTTAAATCAGTTATTAAACAATCTGTGTTTTAAAGTAGTGTAGTTGAACTCAGTGACTAAGGCCTGTTCATACAACTTTCTTAACACCTAATAAGTCAGAAACAAACAAGGTTTTAGTGGAAATAAGCTTTAAAGTCAAAATCACCAAGATATTGGCCTAAAATCTGTCTGTGTGGAAATTAGTGTAGCATAAGCTTCAAATCGTCTCACAAGTAGTTGTTCTAGCATAAATTAGTCTTAATATAGCTTAAGTCACATTAATCAATCAGTAAATTAGGATCAAATCTCACAAAAGTCAACGTAAGTTCATAATTTCAAAAAGTCAAAAACATAGTTGTTTTAGAAATCCAAAAATAGGGAGATTTATTTTGATTTTTGTATTTGGATTGGGAACCTGAGCTTTTCACAAATCATAGTCCCTTAGCTAATCTTTAAAAATCTGTGTCCAGCTTATTTTTAGGATTTTTATTGTAGCTTGTGCAAGTGCTTCTTTAAGCTTGCAGGGCAAGTACTTGGCCTGTGCACAGGAAATTGACCATTTTCATTAGACCATAGATTGTTCAATAGTGGGCCCCATAGTGTTATTATTGGCTTTTTGGAAAGCCAATCAGCTGATCTTTCTAGTTCATTGCTTATTTTGCAATTTCTAGCTTATCTAATAGGGCTGCAAGTACACAACCTTGGGCTTTTTAGGGAGCTTACAAGTTCAGCTTATTGGATTAGTGATTATTTTGGACTCTAGCCCTTTTGCCCTTAGCTTATTTGACTCATACTTGTGACCTGTGTCAAAACATACACTGAGTGACTCAGAGTTTGCCCACAGGTTCCAAGCACCACCCAGTGCTTATTTGTGTCCTTTTCCTTGTTTCAAGTTGTTTATCATCTGTTTTTGGTCATTTGCTCATTTCATAGCTTTTTCAAAAGTGCATAAGTCCTAATAAGCTATTAAGTCAACTATTAAGTACAAGGGGGTGCACATAGCTTATTAATAAGTTATTTCAAAAGTGGTTTCATAAAAGTTACTTATTTTTAGCTTTTTAGAAACCTCAATAAGTCACCTTTTCATATCAAGTCTCGCTTTGGATCCCTTTGAACCCTGGTGGGACCCACAAGGGCTGCAAGGTTCTTGGTTTTGGCCTGATTGGCATGTGATATATGGCCAAGTGCTTATTGTGGTCTAGACCTTATTCCGTTAGATTATCTGGTAGATTTTAGCTTAAGGTAGGCACAACTCATGTAGTTACAACTTATTTAGCATATTGTAGCTTATTTGTAGCTTAATTCCTTTTATAAATCCATTTTGGCTTAAAAAAAGCATCTGTAAAGCTAAAAAGCTCATAGAGAGCTTATTTTTGACTTTTGAAAAAAGTGTTTTAACAAAAGTTACTTATAATTAGTAATAAAAAAGTTTTGTAAAAAGAAAATCAAAAAAATTAAAATAAATTGAAAAATTGCAAAAAGTGGGGTTCGAACCTGGGACCTCAAGCATACATGCACAATCCCACAACCCCCTTCCAATTGCTCTGGGGCACCAGTTCCGTTTGTTATTGCATAATCTATATACTTAATATAGTCCTTGTTCCTTTTAGCTTATTTTTGCAATTTAGCTTATTTAAATGCTTATCCGTACCATTTTCTCCCTCCTCATATTTTTCCTAGGTTCCTTGTAACTTGTAGCATTCCTAGTAATTTTCCCATAATTTTTACTCTTCACTAGGTAATTTTTAGAGTTAATTTTAATTAAATTACTTTAAATTAAAAATCAAAAAATAGATTAGTTTTACTTTTTAATTTTTATGTCAGATAACTTTTTCTAATTTTTTTACCTTTTATAAGTTTTCAAGCTTATGTAAAAATTACTTTTGCAATTTTCACTTTTAATTTCTAATTTTTAGATTTAAATTAGTTTATCTAGCTTTGAAGTAATAATTAGGCAATTAATTAAGAAATAGCTCAGTTTCAAAACCAATATGACATGAGAAATACTCAGTTTCAGATTGAGCATTTGTTTAACAACATTGCATAAAACATAAGAAATTACAACAAATTCAAATTCATAAAACATGTACAATCATTGCATAATACTAGTATTGTTAGATTACATTGCATAATTTGCATAAGTGACCAAAGTAACATAGATGTCATAACTACCATTACTAATACTTACATGTGTCTACTTAATTACATGTTCCTGGTAAAGTACCCCCATCAATGTGTGATTCACAACACACATCCAAAAGAAGTTATATAGTAAAGATGGGATATGCAAAAAAAGTATCAAATGTACTTCCAGAACATGAACAATAAAATCCAAAATTGAGTTAGCAAATATGAAAAACAGGATAGACATTGTCTTGAAAATCATTTCCATTCACATCAACCTTCAAATGTATAAACTTGAATCTGATCATTTTTTCAAACTCGAAAGAGCATTCCTTGGCAAACATCCTCCACCTTCCAAACACACTAACAGTTCCAGGCATCTCCGGCTCCTCATTCTCGCACTCCATTGTCATGAAAAACTGAACATCACGATGTTTCATGAGCACCTTACGGTATGGGTGGATAGGATGGTAGAGCAGGAATTCTTCCGGGATTTCCTGCAGTAATTTCTAGTAACTAAATATTTTGTTTAAATGACTTGAACAAATGTAAACTATATTTATGAATGGATATATACGTACAAGTTTCCCTGGTAGTAGAGTTGCTGAAAATCTTTTGTAGAATGAATGCCCTTCACCAAAGTGGTCTCGATGTGAAGGCCATTGGCAAATATGTTTCATTCGATTGTCATCTACAAAGAATTGTTTTTAATTTTTATTTATATAAATGACTGACTATAATAATTTGGAGTATGAAAGTATATCATAACTTTTTACCTCTTTCGGTCTCTAACAAACCAGGCTGAACCATTAGCAAATTGGTGGCTCCAAGGAAATGCGCGTTTGTACTTAGACTACCGTCACTTTTGAAGCCGGTAAGCAATAACTCTGTAGCGCGTTTCCTTGTGAAGATGATTGTCATTCCAGCTTCTAAACCCAACACTTCTTCAATGTGGTTCCATCCATCCATGTCCAACTCATACACAACGGCTCCTCCTGCTTGAACAATATTGACATCCACGGCAAAGTTGATCCCATTTCCGTGGATTCTGATTTGGCGTGCATTACCTACTCCATTAAGGAATGCAGCAGGTAGTGTCTACAAATAATTTTTAATACTAACCTTATTAGTACATAAAAATTAAACATTTATTGAGTTATGAAATCACACATTTGACATAAGATTAATTAATTATCAATATCTAATACCTGGATCTCATCATAGAAGTCAAAACACGAGACTTGAACCTTGATAACCGACCGGCATTCATGTTGTACCCACCATATTCTGTTCCGTCCTGATTGTATCCTGTGACATAGAAGTAGTTGCCGCCTTCCTCAACAAAATGCAATGTTCTAACATCCCGATTAAGGTTTGCCAAAGCAAATGCCCTCCATCTTTCACCGGTTAACTGTATGGGGCCGTCAGTTTGAGTCTGCAATGCAACTCTGAAACGAACCCTCTGTGCACTTGTGATGTAGATTGTACTCCTTCCATGGAAACATGAGGTAAAGTACACGGCTGGTAGTTCCTGAATATATTTCAATAACGTATTTGACATTTACTAAATGAACATTTATGGTATATAAATTCATTAGGGCATATGTGTGCGATTACCTGCGACTCTGGATACGTGTTTGGGTTTAACCTGACAACAAATTCAGCCATGTTTCTACACAAAAACAGAGCATATATCAAGGCAACCTATACATTTCCATCCTGACTTGCTAATCAACAGAACATATGTTAAGGCAACCTATACATTTCCATCATGAGTTGCTAATCAACATTTGCTAATGAAACTCAAATGGATTAACACGCAAATAGTTTAACATTAAAGTAATTCTATATATACAAACCAAACCCGACCGAAGCCCACTCATTCCTACATGCAATTACAACCGAACCCGACCGAAACCAACTCATTCCTAAAGGTAATACATTGTTTATACTTGGCAAATATAACTCAAATGATTATCAATTTTATACCAATTTTATACCATTCCTACTGAATTATTTGTGAGTCAAATAACCAATTTTATACCACAACTTCAACCCATTAAATATGTACAATTAGCCCCTACAGAATCAACAATCTCTCATAAGTTATCTCATAACTAATCAACACAGTTACTATACTTCAATACTTATCAAATATAACTAACATACTCTTAGATTCTAATTTTCTAGGCTTTAAACTGTTTTTTTATAGGCAACTAACCCTACATGTAGGTTCTTATCATTCAAATATTGATTAAAACCATTTCACAAAAATGAGTTTAAACTTCATTAACATGAATAAAGTAGTCAATGAGACCAATAAGTATAATGTAAACTCATGGACACATTATTAACAACTATGTATATATAAATTACTTAAAGCAAGATGCAAATGAAAGGAAATTAAAAAATTGACTTTGATCATGATCAGAAATCGAAAAAACCTAACCTGTGGTAGTTGAGACGAGTTTGGGATGACGGTTAGTTTGCCGACGTACTTGTGTGTTTATGTGAATAATAACTGTTGTGGTAACCAAATGGCTGGATTTTATTTTTAAGTGACATATATTGGGAGATACAATGGCATCATGGCTTCATATACTATACACGCAAAAAAATTTTGGTCTAACTGGTAGATGTATTTTGTTAAAAGATAATAATAAGAATAAACATTAAAAATGAATATATATAAAAAAATATTAATAAATATTTTTTTTATTCAAAACCGGACGTTCACAAACTACAATGATTAAATATAAAATATGTGAATTAAACATTACTACTTCATAATTAAACTACGATACGTAAACATAAAACATCTAAATTAAATTACGAATCAAGAAAACGAATCATCCGACACATAGCCCTCGTGACTTGAAGCACTCGAATCGTCGTCACTCGATGGCACACGGGGCAATCCATTTTGTATTCGCCATGCACGACGACGGTTTCTCCGAGCCTGTTTAGCTCTTAAGTACTCCTCACGAGCTCTTCTCTCACGTTCTTCCTCTGCTTCAACACGTAACACTTCTTGCATATCTTGGTCATACAGTTCTTCATCAGTCAACGCACGTGCATTGGTTTGGTTTTGTGCTGGAAAGTTTGCCGGTGGATTGTAGTGGGGTGGATTGTTTGCCGGTGGAAAAAGAAATTCCGGTGGAGTGTTCTGTGGTGAATTGCCATATTGGAATATGGGAAGCAGATCTTGTGGTGGATTGTTTTGTGGTAGATTGTCGTATGGGAATACAGGGAAAAGATCTTCGTGTCGGGTGTTGTAAACTGACTCATTATCTGGTGAATCGTTGTGAGACATTGTTTTGAACTTAATAATTTGTGAATTACGTTTTTGTATGTGAATTGTGGCTGCATTGTGATAACCTAGTGATGGCTATTTATAAGGGCATTGTTTGGATTTGAAATCTGAATTTACCTATCTCTTGTTAGAAATTTTAAATTTAAACGTTTATAGACATGTTTTAAATGAGGTTTTCAAATTTGAATTTACCCAGCTCATATCTTGTTATAAATTTTGAATTAAAAATCGGACGTTCACAAAATGCAAAATTATTTTTCTTAAGTCATAAATGACTACAAATAATTTCATTTTTTTTACTTTTATTTTATTTTTTATGAATTAAACACTAATTTGAAGTGATTAAATAATTAAGAATATTAGACTTATGAAGAATACACAAGAAAAAATTTGCAATAAATACTTAAAGTATTGAAGTTTGAAGGATAAATAAAAGTGAGAAAAACAGCTTATTTAAATAAGCTGTAATAAGCTTATTTAAGTAATGAGAAACAAGCTAAAAGGTTAATAAGGTGGTTAAAAGAATTAAAGAAGAAGGGTATAACGAAAAAGTCCTAAGGGCAGAGATGGTGTTGTGGTTTGTGGTTGAGTTTGAGGTGTAGTTGAGGTCAGGGGTTCGAGTCCAAGTTCACCCCTTTTTGCAATTTTTTTTCCTTTTTTATTTAAACTTGTTTTTAACCTTTGCTACTACTTGTTAATCATGGCTAAAGATATTTTCCCTCCAATATTTTCGTGAAATTTTGTAAAATTTCTTAAAAAAATTGAATGTATTCCCCCCAAAGTTTGCATCAATCCCATTCCAAACTAATCAAAAACAATAAGAACTCCTCCTATCACATCCACAAATCTCTCTCATATCACCACACATCCGGTAACCACCACAACTCTCGTCACCACTGGTAAGTATTGTTATGTTCCTTTTGTATACATCGCTATAACAAAATATATAAGTAACCATGTTAATCGTGTTAGGTAATTCATTATTCCTCCTGGACCCAAACACCCCTTTAACAACTGTTTCATTAGACTTCATGGGCATATTAGCACAATTCAACACCAAATTCCATCTTTTAGAAGTCCTAATCATTATTTGGAATGTCTATTTAAATTTTAAGCTCATCAACTGCTTATTCATGGAACAAGAATTTAGATACTGAATTGGTAATTCCTCATTGACCCAAACACACCTTTAGGAACTGTTTCATTAGACTTCATCAATTGCAGTTTGATGTTGTCTTCTATAATCAATAACTTGGACTTTCTTTTTAACTTGGCTACAGGGACTACATTTATAAACATGGACAAGTCTTGGATGGGAAGTAATAGGACCGGCAAAGCTTATGTTGATGGAGTAGCAGCCTTTCTTGATTATGCAGTAGACAACTTGCTAATGAAGGGGAACATCAACCCACGAGTTAATAAACGAAATCTTTTACTGCCATGCCGTGTACAAATTGTTTAAACCACATAGAGCGTAAAGTGGATGAAGTGCAGTTCCATTTATTCAGTAATGGGATTAATCTAACCTACATAAACTGGACTAAACATGGAGAGAAGGCTGACCCATCAATAAGTGACCCAAAACCTGTTAACGATACAATAGAGTTTGTTGACGACACGGATTTTGTTTCAGATATTCCAACAGATGGCCCAGCAACAGTAGAAATGGTTAATGCTACAAAAGATAATTTTGAATCTGAGGATGACCTTGTCAAATTTCAAGAACTATTATTAGATGCAGAGAAGCCTCTTTACGAAGGATGTCCCGACTTCACAAAGATGTCCGCAATAGTTAAACTACTAAACTTGAAGGGTAAGTACGGATGTTCTGATAAGTTCTTTACTGAATTACTAGGATTGTTAAAAAAGATGCTACCTTCTGGTAACGAAATGGTGGAAAACACTTATCAAGCAAAAAAAATTATGAAGTTGATGGGTTCAGGATACAAAAAGATACATGTATGTATCAACAACTGCATGATTTACTGGAAGGACAGTGACAAGGATTTGACTGCGTGTCGAACTTGTGGGACATCAAGATGGAAGGTGGATAATAAGACACATAAAGTGTACGAAAACATTCCAACAAAGGTAATGTGGTACTTTCCCATTATACCTAGACTGAAATGACTATTTAAGATAGAAAGTATTTCAGAAAAGTTAAGATGGCACGCGACACGAAGGATAATCGATGGTGTGTTACGTCACCCCGCAGATTCACAAGCATGGCGTACCATAGATGAAAAATTCCCCGAAATTGCTGAAGATCCAAGAAATTTACGGCTAGGAATATCGGCTGATGGTGTTGACGTCCACACGGGAAATAGGCATCACAGTGTATGGCCAGTTTTAACTGTCATATACAACCTTCCTCCATGGTTGTGTATGAAAAGAAAGTTTATCAATCTTTCAGTATTAATATCGGGATACCCGGGAAATGATATCGATGTTTTTTTAGAACCGTTGGTTGATGATCTGCAAACCTTATTCGATAAAGGGGTTGATACATATGATGCATCCACAAAAGATACCTTTAAGCTACGTGCTGTTGTGTTATGGACAATAAATGATTACCCTGCACTTGGTACACTATGTGGCTGCCCGTACAGTGGATTCAAAGGTTTTGTGGTATGTGGGAAAGATACAAACTGTGTTCGACTTCCTGCTTCATCCAAACAAAGCTATGTTGGTCACAGACGATATCTACCATATGACCATCCTTTCAGAAGGCAAAGGAAGGCATTTAATGGACAACAAGAATTTCTCCCGGCTCCAAATCCAATGACCGGGGAACAAATATACAACGAGGTACAATATATTGAAAATAAGTGGGGAAAAGGAAAAGGACCAAACAATAATGCATCAGGAAACCAAGAAGATACGAGAGGCGGAGGTGGGAAGATTAAAAAGAAGAATAGAAACACAAAAGAAGAAGAGGGGAGTTCAAGCAAAGTAAACGGACAAAACGATGTGTATTGGAAGAAATTCAACATTTGGTACCGAAAACTTCTGTATTGGAGGCATCATTCTGTTCCACATTGTATTGATTTTATGCATGTAGAAAAGAATGTTGCTGAGAGCCTCGTGGGAACTTTGCTACATGTTCCAGGAAAGACGAAAGATGGACTTAATGCTCGATTGGATCTGGCTGCGTTCGGGGTAAAACAAGAGTTGTTTGCTATGCAAGGACAAGACAGTACAACACTACCTCCAGCAGGTTATACATTAACTAATGCTGAAAAAGACATTTTTTGTGAAACATTACAGAACATCAGGGGTACCACAAGGCTATTGTTCAAATTTCTCTAGTTTGGTCAGCCTAAAGGATAGGAAGCTCATTGGCCTAAAATCGCATGACTATCACATGCTAATGCAAGATTTCCTGCCCATTGCAATACGTTCAATCATGCACCCACCCACACGATATGCCATTATCAGGTTTTGCTTTTTCTTTAAATCGATATGTAAGAAAGAAATCATATCGCAAGAACTAGATAATATGCAAACAGAACTGGTAGTGAAACTTTGCCTACTCGAGAAGTTCTTTCCCCCGTCGTTTTTTGATATTATGATACACTTGACTGTGCACCTAACTAGGGAGGTAAGATTATGTGGTCCAATATGCTTTCGGTGGATGTATCCATTCGAAAGATGTATGAAGGTTATTAAAGGACATGTGAGAAACAGGAATAGACCAGAGGGATGCATTGCTGAGGAGACTATTGCGGAAGAAACAATAGAGTTTTTTAGCGAATATCATAAAACCATGAAAACTATTGGTATCCCATATGATAAACATGAAACTGATGAAAATGAGGAAGGAAACCCATTGTCGGCTGGCAAATCAAGTGAATTTTCTGCGGAACTCTTTCAGAAAGCACATTTGTATGTATTACAGAATACAGATGAAATTGTACCGTATATCGAGTAAGTGTTACTTAACACATGTCTATTTCTTTACTTAAAATGATCTACGAAATATGATAATCAAACACATTGTTTCAGGCAACACAAACAAGTTTTGAAAAGAGAAAACCCGGGTATGCGAATAGCATTACTTGAGAATGAGCACAATAAATCTTTTGCTAAGTGGTTACACAAAGAGGTACGTAATTAATCTTATGTTATTTATAATTGAGTTTATATTTTTTATTTTTTTTATTTTTATATTTTTGTGCAAATATGAATATTTTATTAATCTTCCCAAAATATACATCATAACAAAATTACTTGTAATGAAATTCAGGTTGAGAGAGAGTTGCAAATCGACAAAGAAAGTGTATCCGAAACTGTAAGGTGGATATCATATGGACCACGCGCTAGCTTAGTGAAATACGATGCATATGACATCAATGGGTATACATTTCATACGAAATCTCATGAAGGCAAAGTTTACCAGAACAGTGGGGTTAGTGTTGAGGCATTAGATCTGCACATATCTAAAGACGTTGCAACCACAAGGCAAACCTTTTATTATGGGGTTTTGCAAGAGATATGGGAACTAGATTACCTTTACAGGCAAATTCCTCTTTTCAAATGTGATTGGGTTAATCACAGAGGTGGTGTGAAACGCGATACTATTCTTGGGTATACGTTGGTTGACCTGAATAATTTAGGCCACAAGGTTGATCCGTTCATATTAGCTTCACAAGCACGACAAATGTTTTATGTTCAAGACCAGGTAGATAAAAAATTGTCTATTGTGTTTAAGACACCTCCCAAGAATTACAAAGATAAGTATGATGAAGTCGATGAGGAATTTAGTACCGTCATTCACCAGGACAATGATAACATATTGCCACGTGTGGATCGACGTGACTTGGGTCATGAATCACGAAATGACTACTACCGAACCGACTGTGGAGGTGTTGTTATACGAAAATCCAAGTGAACCATTATATGTAATAAGAGCTTGGGAATTGTTGTGTTATGTTAGGGATGTATGTAATATTGCCTTTATGGCTCACTTTCTTAACAAATTTACCTTAAAGATAACCAAAATTGTTTTACCTGTTATTTATGTGTATTTTGTGTGGCCTTTGGTAACATTTAGTCACACAAAACATGCTTTTAGGGTGTCTTTAGTCACATACAACTAACCATAAAGAGACCAAAACTGTGAATAAGTGTGACCATATGATGTTTACAAAGTAGTAATGTGTATTTTGTGTGACTATTGATCATCCAATGGCCACATGAATTTTGTTTTTGTGTGGCCTTTGGTAGCATTTAGTCACACAAAGCATGCTTTTGGGGGTGTATTTAGTCACATACAAGTACACATAAAGTGACCAAAGGTGTGAATAAATGTGACCATATGATGTTTAAAGTGAAGGAATGTGTATCTTGTATGGCTATTGATCATCCAATGGCCACATGAATTTTGTTTTTGTGTTGCCTTTCTTAGCATTTAGTCACACAAAGCTTGGTTTTGGGAGTTTATTTAGACACATACAACTAACCATCAAGTGACCAAAAGTGTTAATAAGTATGACCATATGGTGTTGAAAATGAAGGAATGTATGGTTTGTGTGACTATAGATCATCCAATTGCAACATAAATTTGGTTTTTGTGTGGCCTTTACTAACATTTAGTCACACAAAGCATGTTTTTGGGAGTGTATTTAGTCACATACAACTAACCATCAAGTGACCAAAAGTGTTAATAAGTGTGACCATATGGTGTTGAAAGTCAAGGAATGTATGGTTTGTGTGACTATAGATCATCCAATTGCCACATAAATTTGGTTTTTGTGTGGCCTTTACTAACATTTAGTCACAAAAAGCATGTTTTTGGGAGTGTATTTCGTCACATACAACTAACAATCAAGTGACCAAAAGGGTTAATAAGTGTGACCATATGCTGTTTAAAGTGAAGGAATGTGTATTTTGTGTGACTATTGATCATCCACTTGCCACATGAATTTGGTTTTTGTGTGGCCATTACTAACATTTAGTCACACAAACCATGTTCTTGGGAGTAAATTTAGTCACATACAACTAACCATCAAGTGACCAAAAGTGTTAATAAGTGTGACCATATGTTCTTTAAAGTGAATGAATGTGTATTTTGTGTGACGATTGATCATCTACTTGCCACATGAATTTGGTTTTTGTGTGGCCTTTGCTAACATTTAGTCACACAAAGCATGATTTTGGGAGTGTATTTAGTCACATACAACTAACCATCAAGTGACCAAAAGTGTTAATAAGTGTGACCATATGCTCTTTAAAGTGAAGTAATGTGTATTTTGTGTGACTATTGATCATCCACTTGCCACATGAATTTGGTTTTTTTGTGGCCATTACTAACATTTAGTCACACAAACCATGTTCTTGGGAGTAAATTTAATCACATACAACTAACAATCAAGTGAACAAAAGTGTTAATAAGTGTGACCATATGCTCTTTAAAGTGAAGGAATGTGTATTTTGTGTGACTATTGATCATCTACTTGCCACATGAATTTGGTTTTTGTGTGGCCTTTGGTAACATTTAGTCACACAAAGCATGATTTTGGGAGTGTATTTAGTCACATACAACTAACCATCAAGTGACCAAAAGTGTTAATAAGTGTGACCATATGCTCTTTAAAGTGAAGTAATGTGTATTTTGTGTGACTATTGATCATCCACTTGCCACATGAATTTGGTTTTTTTGTGGCCTTTACTAACATTTAGTCACACAAACCATGTTCTTGGGAGTGAATTTATTCACATACAACTAACCATCAAGTGACCAAAAGTGTTAATAAGTGTGACCATATGCTCTTTAAAGTGAAGGAATGTGTATTTTGTGTGACTATTGATCATCCACTTGCCACATGAATTTGATTTTTGTGTGGCCTTTGGTAACATTTAGTCACATAAAGCATGATTTTGAGAGTGTATTTAGTCACATACAACTTACCATCAAGTGACCAAAAGTGTTAATAAGTGTGACCATATGGTGTTAAAAATGAAGGAATGTATGGTTTGTGTGATTATAGATCATCCAATTGCCACATAAATTTGGTTTTTGTGTGGCCTTTACTAACATTTAGTCACACAAAGCATGTTTTTGGGAGTGTATTTAGTCACATACAACTAACCATCAAGTGACCAAAAGTGTTAATAAGTGTGACCATATGCTCTTTAAAGTGAATGAATGTGTATTTTGTGTGACTATTGATCATCCACTTGCCACATGAATTTGGTTTTTGTGTGGCCTTTGTTAACATTTAGTCACACAAATTATGTTTTGGCTACACTTAAATAATGTGTGACAAACTGTTTAGTGTGACTATATGTACTAGATTTTGGCTACACTTAAATAATGTGTGACAAAGTGTTTTGTGTGACCGTATATGGCATTTGGTCATACTATTAGAAGCAAATGTGACTATAAGTTTAGTGTGACCATATACGACATCAAGGTTACTTGTATTTGTCACACGTTCCAAAAGCATATGTGACTAAATGATCTGGAACAAAATCACCAGTTACGTTTAGTCACATAAGGGTCGATTGTGTGGCAATAGAGGTCTTATGGTCACACATTCGAAATTCTCATGTGTGACTAATTCGTAAATGCTGTCAATTTTCCTACCTTTAGCCACTCAAATATTTCAATGTGTGGCTGTTCCAAATCGAGCATGTGTGACCATAGGTCGTTTTTGGCCTAGTGTAATTAAAAGTTAAAACAGTAATTATAGATGATGATAAATACTAAGTCCCAATATTGTTGTTGTTTTACCCTTTAAGTCTTTCTTTTACAACTTTCACTTTAAGTTTTCTATTTTGTGTTATACAATACTTTTAGATGGATGGATTGTGTTTTAATTTAAATGTATTTTCATTAGTATAATTTTCATCAAATATTATACAACACAAATAAAAATATTTAAGGTCAAAGTTATAAAATAAAGACTTCAAAAGTTTTTAACAAATTGGTTATATTTTTATTCGGGTCATAACACATAAAAACGTGTAAAAACAAACAAAAATGGGTAAAAACGTATGGAAACGGATGAAAAGGAACAAAATGTGTAAATCGTATTGTTAGATTAGTTTGGTTTCATTAAATCGGTTATTTTTTTATTCGGGTCATAACACATGAATAAAAAACGTGTAAAAACAAACAGGAATGGGTAAAAACATATGGAAACGGATGAAAAGGGACTAAATGTGTAAATCGTGTTGTTGGATTAGTTCGGTTTCATTAAATCGGTTATTTTTTTATTCGGGTAATAACACATGCATAAAAAACGTGTAAAAACAAACAGAAATGGGTAAAAACGGATGGAAACGGATGAAAAGGGACTAAACGTGTAAATCGTGTTTGGATCAGTTCGGTTTCATTAAATCGTTTATATTTTTATTCGGGTCATAACACATGCATAAAAAACGTGTAAAAACAAACAGAAATGGGTAAAAACGTATGGAAACGGATGAAAATGGACTAAACGTGTAAATCGTGTTGTTGGATTAGTTCGGTTTCATTAAATCGGTTATATTTTTATTCGGGTAATAACACATGCATAAAAAAACGTGTAAAAACAAACAGAAATGGGTAAAAACGGATGTGAACGGATGAAAAGGGACTAAACGTGTAAATCGTGTTTGGATCAGTTCGGTTTCATTAAATCTTTTATATTTTTATTCGGGTCATAACACATGCATAAAAAACGTGTAAAAACAAACATAAATGGGTAAAAACGAATGGAAACGGATGAAAATGGACTAAACGTATAAATCGTGTTATTGGATTAGTTCGGTTTCATTAAACCGGTTATATTTTTATTCGGGTCATGACACATGCATAAAAAACGTGTAAAAGCAAACAGAAAATTGGTAAAAACGGATGGAAACCGATGAAAACGGACTAAACGTGTAAATCGTGTTGTTGGATTAGTTCGGTTTCATTAAATCGGTAATATTTTTATTCGGGTCATAACACATGCATAAAAAACGTGTGAAAACAAACAGAAATGGGTAAAAACGGATGGAAACGGATGAAAAATGACTGAACGTGTAAATCGTGTTGTTAGATTAGTTCGGTTTCATTAAATCGGTTATATTTTTATTCGGGTAATAACACATGCATAAAAAACGTGTAAAAACAAACACAAATAGGTAAAAACGGATGGAAACGGATGAAAAGGGACTAAACGTGTAAATCATGTTGTTTAATTAGTTCGGTTTCATTAAATCAGTTATATTTTTATTCGGATCAAAACACATGCATAAAAAACGTGTAAAAACAAACAGAAATAGGTAAAATGTATGGAAACGGATAAAAAGAGACTAAACGTGTAAATCGTGTTGTTGGATTAGTTCGGTTTCATTAAATCGGTTGTATTTTTATTCGGGTCATAACATATGCATAAAAAACGTGTAAAAACAAACAGAAATGGGTAAAAACGTATGGAAACGGATGAAAAGGGACTAAACGTGTAAATCGTGTTGTTGGATTAGTTCGGTTTCATTAAATTGGTTATGTTTTTATTCGGGTCATAACACATGCATAAAAAACGTGTAAAAACAAACAGAAATGGGTAAAAACGGATGGAAACTGATGAAAACGGACTAAACCACCAGCCACCACCACCACCACAACCACCAGCCACATCCACCAACAGCAACCACCACCAGCCACCACCACCACCATCAACCACTACCACCACCAGCCACAACCACCACCACCACACCAGACACCACCACAACCACATCTAGCCACCACCAGCAATAACCACCACCACCACCACAACCAGCCACCACCACCACCACAACCATCAGCCACCACCACCAGCAGCAACCACCACCAGCCACCACCACCACCACCAACCACTACCACCACCAGCCACAACCACCACCACTACACCAGACACCACCACAACCACAACTAGCCACCACCAGCAGTAACCACCACCACCACCACCACAACCAGCCACCACCAGCAGCAACCACCACCACCACCACAACCAGCCACCACCACCACAACCACAACCACCAGCATCACCAACACCACCACCAATACCCTAACCACCAGCCACAACCACCACCAGCCACCACTACCACCATCAGCCACTACCACCACCATCAACCACTACCACCACCAGCCACAACCACCATCACCACACCAGACACCACCACAACCACAACTAGCCACCACAACCACAACTAGCCACCACAACCACCACCACCACCACCAGCCACAACCACCACCACCACCACAATCACAACCAACCACCACCACCAACATCACAACCACTACCACCAGCAGCATCACCAACACCACCACCACCACCATAACCACCAGCCCCCACCACCAGCAGCAACCACAACCAGCCACCACCACCAGCATCAACCACCACCACCATTAGCCACTACCACCACCAGCCACCACCACCATAAGCCACTACCACCACCAGTCAAAACCACCACCACCACCATTAGCCACTACCACCACCAGCCACCACCACCACCATAACCAGCCACCACCACCACCAGCCACAACCACCACCACCACCACCACCATAACCAGCCACCACCACCACCACCAACCACCACCACCACCACCAACCACCACCACCACAACCACCACCACTACCACCACTAGCCACAACCACCACCACCACCATAACCAGCCACCACCACCAGCAGCAACCAGCCACCACCACCACTACAACCACCAGCCACCACCACTATTCGCCACTACCACCACCACCACCAGTAACCACCACCACCACCAGCCACCACCACTACCACCACCAGCCACCACCACCACCACCAGCAACCACCACCACCATCTTTTTAATAGTCATCTTTATCATAAGTATTAAATGTAGTGATCATTTAAAATATAGTTATTCATATATTAGACACTTTTTAACACGTTATACATATTTTGAATTTGTATGTTGTATCAAATAAAGCACAAATTACCTTTAATTACTAGAGTGTCATAATTTGGACTAAATTATACATTAATTAAAACTTACATATTAAAAACTTAAATAGTGATCTAATTGATTTGCATGAGAATATGAACAGACTGCATGGGAAGACTCAATACTTTGAATTAGTACTCTGTAATTACTTTTTGCAATGATTTAGTTTACACAGCCACATATATATGTTTGGAGAGTAGATTATTAATTAATTACTGTATCTAGTTTCATCCCTAGCCACATAAATCATCATCAAAAAACACAATTTCTTACTAAACCATTATCAAATCATCATCTAAAAACGTGTATGGATCTCCTAATCTCGATGAACTGATAGATTTGTGTGGGTCTGATAAACTTCACAAATGTCTCAAGTTCCTCTTCAGTCAAGAAATTCCTCTAAATGAAGTAATGATCCAGTGTTTGGGTGAGAAGCGTGATGAGCTGCGGATAAGTGTTGATAAGCACACCGAGAGAATGGCTGAGGTTTTAAATCTTAACTTTGATGAAGAAGAAGCTGCTGCTGATGGTTATGAGTCCCTTGAGGAGGTTCAAGTGATGGAGCGCCGTTTGCTGGAGTCCCTTTCGGCCATTTTGGTTGACCTTCGTGCTCTAGTATCCAAGAAGGAGGAAGCCATTGCCGATATGGATTTTTATGATTGGAGCTCCAGTTGAATGGTTGTTTAAGTAGGGTCTTTTTGGTTGGGTTTGGTGGTTCCTTAGCTTGTTATGTTTTTTGTTGTTGTTTTGAAGGAACTGGTACATGTAATAACCCTCCTTAATCTTTAATAGTAATAAATATGATTTAGGTTTTTAATTATGTCATAATCTTGTGTTTTTATTTTAAATATACTTTATTTATAAGCAGTTGAGTTACCTTATATCTCACACTCTTAAATATTACACACATAAGAAACACATATTGGTGAAATAGGTATCTTCAGCGAATTTAGAGGTTTCAAAATGAAGTAACAAAAATGAAATCTAGCAATAAATAATCAAAATAAACGCTCTATATAAGAGCTTGATTGCTTTATCATCATTACAGGCATCCATTTGGGTGTTTATCAAGTCATTCATGTATTAGTTTTTTAATTGTATGCTAATAAGATTTTTAAGTTGATTAGGTTATGATTTTTTGTGTGGTTTGGATGGATTATTACGAGTTGCTTGATTCTTATTATCTGCTATAGATGTTATAGAGTGTTTGGGATGGATTATTAAGGGTTCGGATGGATTATTAAGGGTTGCTTGAAATTGATGTATGGATATGTTTGCAAGTTAATTAGATTATTTGTGTTTAAGTAGCTTGTTTAGTTAGTACTCAGGTTGTGATAACATTGCACAACTGTACTACGAAATTTTGTAGATTTCTTCAGGTCAATCATGTTCCATTATGGCTAGTCTTCGTTGGCGACTGATTGGCTCCAAACGGTCAACTTAAATTGACCAAAGGAATGGTCAACTAAGTTAAACCGCCTAGAGTCAATCTCCGTGGAAGTACAGGGGTTTCCCCGGGTCGTTATGTCCCGACAAGGTGTGATGGTAAAGAAAACGGGTTTGTGGTCGGGTGAATTTGGACAGAAAGGGGTTGTGAATGATTTAGGCTACTGATTTATACAAGGAAATAGCTTAAATAAGCTATATTAACAAGACTGTAAAATTACAAAACCTAGAAACGTTTAAAACCTAAAAACGTGTACGTTCAGATTAAAGTTACGTGAACGTACGAAATAAAACGCGGGTTTTTGTGAAATAAAATACCTACGAATATGAAAATTACATTTTTACAATCCTAATAATAAAAGAAAATTTTTGGAAAATTAAAATTAATTTTTACACAATTTATATAATTATTATTAATTAATTACTATTTTCCTATTTACTTTTAATTATTTAAAATACCCTAAAATACAAATAATTAGGAAATTAACCTAAAAAAATAAAATTTAAATTTGGAAAAATCTAAAATAATATAAAACTAATTTTAAAATTGAAAATATAGTTTTAAGATTTTTTTTTAAATAATTATTATTACTTATTAACTAATTATTAATTAATAAAAACTAATATTAATTATTAAAAATACTAAATGAAAAGAGAAAAATATGAAAAAAAAATACTAAAATTATTTTATAACTACAGGAACCTAGAAAAATTATAAAAATGAAGATTGCTTATTGAATAAGCTGAAAATA
Source organism: Artemisia argyi (assembly GCA_030686995.1). Classification (NCBI taxonomy): domain Eukaryota; kingdom Viridiplantae; phylum Streptophyta; class Magnoliopsida; order Asterales; family Asteraceae; genus Artemisia; species Artemisia argyi. The sequence goes on along the minus strand of CM060681.1, from coordinate 84,115,962 downwards.
AGCCAAATGGCTTAAATAGAAGCTATCACTATTTTTATTTTTGGTTTTTCTGAAATTTTCTTTTACAAAACTCTTTAAATACTTAAAATAAACAACTTTAAAAAAGACACTATGGCTGAAAGCTTATAAATAAGCAGAATGAAACCCAAAGTGCTTAACAGTTGGGTAATAAGGCTTATTAGGACTTTGGGATTTTGCAAAGGCTACATAAAAAGCTATACTAAGGATCTACAAAAGGAAATAAGCTACAAATAGATTAGAATAACTTGAAATAAGCCAAAACAAAGAGATAAGCAAATGAGATTAGCCAGAAACTAGGAATAAGCAAATCCAAAATCCTGATCACTAACACAGGCCAAAATGGCCACTATTGCAGGCCTTGTGGGGCCCACAGGGGTAAACAAGGGTTAGAAATGAAACTTGAACCTAAAGGATGGAATAGGGGCCTGTCCAAAAAGTCCAAGCTTACTCTTTGGGACCCACAAATAAGCCTTGTGAAAGCTTATGAAAAAGCTTATATTCACTGAGTGCTCAGTATGCTCAATAAGATGGGACAAGTTGTTGGGTCAACATAAGCTTATCTAATAAGCTGAAAAGCTCATAATAAGCCTGGAAACCAAGAGACAGAGCCAAGGGCTTCTCAAATAACCCAATAACTCCCTCTAGGACCCACAGACAAGCTCAAAAAGAGCTTATGAAAAAGAGCTTAAAAGCTGAACACCCTGGTGCAGGGCATAAACATGCCCTGCAGGCTCAAACAAGCAACCAAATAAGCCACTACAAAAAATCACAAAAATAAGAACTTAACTGATTCCTAAAGCTAAGGTGGGACACTTTAACTTGTGAAAGTCTCAAATCCTAATTCCTAATACAAAATTCATAAGAATTCATCCAATATTTGGATTTTCTGCCTAATATGTAATTTGACTTTTTTGTATAATCTTGAAATTTTGACTTTGGTGAGATTTTGAGCCTAATCTATGACTGATGTAGTTATAATAAGCTAATAGGAGATGGACTTAAGCTATGTAATCAACTTATACAACCTTATAACTGAATATGGATTCATAAATCCATAACAGTGAACAATTATGGCAAGTAAAAGAGATTCTTGACTTTTAGTATAATAACATCTAATATTTCTTACTTAAACATTATAACTAAACCAAATGTGACATGAAACCACCAAAAATCACAACACAAACTCATTGGACCACAGTGAGTACACCTGTGCCAAACACTCCCTTTAAAGTGTGATTTAGAGATTTTTGAAGTAAAACACTGATTAAGATAATGAACTAGAAACCTTAGCACCTATAGTGATATAATAGACTGAAATGAGCATAATAACACCACTAATAACAACAAATGACTAAGATTACTTAATATGCTAGTTTGACTGATAAAGTGAAATTTTTAGCAACTATGAAAACTATCAAACAAGCAAACAAGATTAAGCTATATTATGACTCAAATACACTAATTAAGCACAGAAACACAGATAATATCAATAATAACCAACTAATACAGTGAAAGAGAAAAAATGAACAAAGGCTTACAAAAATGTGATTCAATTGAAAACCATGAATAAGGACCAAGTATCAATCCTAATAGCTTACCACTAAGCTTCTAAACCAAAAGCCATCCAATATTCACTTTGCTCCAGCTGTGATCATCATCTTCATTGATTTTTTCATTTTTATCTATTTTTATGTGAATTTTTTGGTATTTTTGAATTATAACTCTACACTGATTTTTAAGGTTACTAAAAGCTTTCTAGGAGCTTATATGAGCTTAATGAGTCCTTAACACCATCTACAACAACATATAATTGAACTTGAGAATTTAAGCTTGAAAATGCAATAACTTAAATTTGAACTGAAACTTGAAATTTGATAATTGAAAAGAGTTAATATTACACTGAATACACTAATTGAGAAGTTTGAAAGCTTGAAATACACTGGAAATTGAAATTAATTATTACAAACTAAGTTACACTAAAATTACACTACCTACTCTAAATTATCGTCTTTCCATCTTTATTTCTTCACTTATATAGGTCCTGGAGACTTTCTCTCTCTTTCCCACTCTATTGCAGCCCTTGGATTGGCTTGTTTTGATCTCAGCCTTTAAAAGCAATTTTGGCGCCAATTTTATCAGTTTGTGGGTAATTAATAGAGTTTGGAGGGTTGTGGTGAGCTGGGGGAACAAGGGATGGGTAATCTGAGGTGGAAGAGGGGGAAGATGGAGTGTAGCAGTGGTGTATCAGGCCAAGTGGTTGGGAGGTGGAAGGAGGGTCAACAGGTTTGACCTGTTTGACCATTTTGATAATAAACGGGGTGATGGGGTTTGGGCCTGGGTAAGGGAAATGAGCTTGGGGTTATTTGGTTTGGATAGTTGTTTGGGTTTATAATAAAAAAGGGTCCGGATGGTTTTGTAGTTTATAAGCCCAAGGACTACTTTTGTAACTTCTGAATTCATGAAGGACTAAACCTGTAACATTTCATAAGTTATCACAACGACTAATATTGCCAAGTTTTCTAAACCAAAGGACCTTATTTGCATTATTTACAATTTAAAACACCCGGGGGACCTTTTATGTCATTTTCCAAAGTTGAGGGGGTGAAATTGTAAATTTCCCAAAAGTTATCAAAAGGGATCAAATTGTAAGTAATGCATAGTACAAGGGTATTATTTGATAAATTACACTTTTTAAATACCCAGGGACTAAATTTGCCATTTTTGAAACTTGAGGGGTAAACTTGTAAATTCTCAAAACTTTTGGAATTTTTCACTAAAGGACTAAATATGACAATTTATGATTTCAAAAGGACCTTTGGTGACTTTTCTTTTAAAATAAGTGCTCAGGGACTATTTTTGCCAATTTTTGAAAGTTGGGGGACTGAAACTGCCAATTATGCAAACTTTGTTCATTTTTCATCTGTTTTTACTCATTTTGCATCTGAAACATATAAAACACCATTTTGGAACATTTTCAGTATTTTGATGCATTTCTGAGTATTTTTGTATGTTTTTGCAGTTCAGTTTGACCAAAAATGATGAGTGTTTGAGCACTCATCAGCGACTAATGTATTTATAGTTCTGTCAAGAATTATAATCATTCATCCCTGGAAAATGCTCGTCCCAATGGATCATGATTGGCCAGAAGATGTTTGGAAGGTTCAAGCCAGTCTGCATATAAAACTTTCACCCCACTTTTAGGAGAAACTTATGCTACTAGTAATGTTGAAGAAATGGCTAATGTGGTACAACAAGATCAAGTTTCTACTGCTGAAGAGGTTTGGATTGTATGTTATTCTTTGTATCTGATCTTGGGAATGCCCATATCAGCAATTGTTAATGTTGTAAAAAAACTTTTGGTATGTAATATAATTCACCTTTTGTAAGATTACAACTTCTGTAGAGGTTTGGATTGTATGTTCTTCTTTGTATCTGATCTTGGGAATGCCCATATCAGTTTCTACACTTTTTTTTCCTTCCTGAAATAGTGAATTTTATTAATTAAGGAACCAGCAACTTACAAAGATTATACAAGCAGTCAAATTGAACACATTTATTTGACTGATACAATATAACAAATACATTCTACACAATCATTAACGAATCACGAAACTAGCTGATTTAATATCCACCATTCTTCTAGACTTAGCAACTACATGCTAACATCTAGGCAACCATGGAGAAATATTCCTTATTGGCTACATTTCCACTAAACAAGCACCCTTCCTAATTCCATCATAGTCAGTTTCTATAGTTTAGTTGTTTAGATTTTGTAACAAAATGAAAAAATAGTCTATAAGAGGAATATAAAAATAGTCTATAAGAGGAATATAAAATACCTGTGGCTCCCTTTTTTGGTATGTCCTCCCCAAAATTTTTGAAAAGCCCTCTATATTTTTTTCACCAAATTTCGAATTCTCCCTCCACCCATTTCCATCTCCACCCACGTTTCTCACATTTCTCATCAATCACCACTCACAGCCACCAATCACCAATCACCAGTCACATCACAGCAGTCACCATCCATCATATCACTTGTCGGTCCGGCCATCAACAACGGAGGGAGGTTCATTTAGATATAAATTAGTTACTTTTTTGAATTAGGAATTCATTATGTTGGAATTTTAACTTAATTATTATTCATTTTCATTGTATATTTTATTTGTTATGGATTTGTTGGTTTCTTGTTTCTTTGGTAATGTTAACTTATCGTGTTTTTGGCCGAATCGTTTAATTAACTAACAACACAATAAAGATAACATGTTGTAATTTACACATTTTTCTTAATACACGTTTTCATATTTGAAATTTGAAGCTTAATTAGATTGATGCCCAATACATTCATTCCATTGTGTTGTTGCAATTCTTATTGTAAACCTAGCTTATTAATTAGCTAGACACTTGTGACTTGACATTGGAACTTCATCAATCAAAATCTTCATATATGCTTATATTGGTTTAACTTGTAACTTGTAGGATATATACGTTATCATTTGACCTTAACAATAATAGCATGGACAAGTCTTGGATGACAACTTGTAGGACCAACAAACAATATATTGATGGAGTAGCAGCATTTATTAAGTATGCACTACACAACTTTCAGAAGATGAAGAACATCGACCCACGAGTTAATATACGACAGCTTAAGATGCCATGTCCGTGTACCACATGTTTAAACAAAATAGAGCAAACAGTGGATGACGTGGAGTACCATTTATTCTACTACGGGATTAATCTTAGATACAGAAAATGGGATAAACATGGAGAAAAGGATGAGCAAGTAACAACAGCCAAATATCTGATAATGCAGAAACAGAGTTTTTTGACGACACGAATTTCGACATGGAGTCACATTCAGAAATTCCAACAGATGGCCCAGCAACAGTAGAAATGGTTAATGCTACGAAAGAAAATTTTGATGAGGATGACCTTGCCAAGTATCAAAAACTATTATTAGACGCGGAGAATCCACTTTATAAAGGATGTCCTGACTTCACAAAGTTGTCCGCAATAGTTAAACTACTCAACTTGAAGGGTAAGTATGGAGCTTCTGATAAGTTCTTTACTGATTTACTAGGATTGATAAAAAAAAAATGCTACCTGCTGGTAACGAAATGGTTGAAAAAACTTATCAGGCCAAAAAACTAATGAGAATGATGGGATCAGGATACGAAAAGATACATGTACGTAGCAACAACTGCATTCTTTACTGGAAGACTAATAAGGAGTTGACTGTTTGTCCAACTTGTGGGATATCAAGATGGAAGGTGGATAATAAGATACGTAAAGTGTATGAAAACATTTCGGCAAAGGTCATGTGGTACTTTCCAATTATACCAAGACTGCAACGACTCTTTAAGTTAGAGAGTATTTCAGAAGATCTAAGATGGCACGCCACAAGGAGGGTAACAGATGGTGTTTTACGTCACCCTGCAGATTCAAAAGCATGGCGTACCATAGATGAAAAATTCCCCCACTTTGCTCAAAATCCTAGAAATCTACTGCTAGGAATATCGGCTGATGGGGTTGACGTCAACTCAGGAACTAGGCATCACAGTGTATGGCCAGTTTTATCTGTCATATACAACCTTCCTCCATGGTTGTGTATCAAAATAAAGTTTATCATGCTTTCGGTATTGATATCGGGATACCCGAAAAATGATATCGATGTATTTTTAGAACCGTTGGTTAATGATCTGCATACCTTATTCGAGGATGGGGTTGATACATATGATGCTTGTACAAAAGAAATGTTTAAACTGCGTGCCGCTGTGTTATGGACGATAAATGATTACCCGACACTTGGTACATTATGTGGCTGCCCATACAGTGGATTCAAAGGTTGTGTAGTATGTAGGAAAAATACACACTGTGTTAGACTTTCAGCCTCATCCAAGCAAAGTTATGCTGGACACAAATGATATCTACCATACAACCATGTGTTCAGAAAGCAAACGGCGGCGTTTAATGGAAAAGAAGATTTTCAGCGTGCTCCAACTCCATTGACTGGGGAACAAATATACAACGAGGTACAACTAATTGAAAATAAGTGGGGAAAAGGAAAACGAACAAACAATAACACCTCGAATAACCAAGAAGATATGAGAGGCAGTGGTGGGAAGATTACAACGCAGAAAAGGAAAACAACAGAAGCAGAGGGTAGTGCAAGCCAAGTAAATGAACCATATTGGAAAAAATTCAACATTTGGTATCTAATGCTAAGGTATTGGAGGCATAATGCTGTTCCACATTGTATTGACTTCATGCATGTAGAAAAGAATGTTGCTGAGAGTCTAGTCAAAACTTTGCTGAATGTTCCTGGAAAGACAAAAGATGGAATGAATACTCGATTGGATCTGGAAGAGTTGGGGATAAAAAAAAGAGTTGTTTGCTAGGAAAGAAGCAGACAAAACAACACTACCTCCAGTAGGTTACACATTAACGAATACTGAAAATGACATCTTTTGTGAAACGTTAAGCAACATCAGGGTACCACAAGGCTATTGTTCAAATTTCTCTAGTTTGGTCAGCCAAAATGATAAGAAGCTCATTGGCCTTAAATCGCATGACTATCACATGCTAATGCAAGATTTTTTGCCCATTGCTATACGTTCAATCATGCACCCACCCACATGATTTGCTATTATCAGGTTTTGCTTTTTCTTTAAAGCTATATGTAGGAAAGAAATCATCTTGCAAGAACTAGATAAGATGCAACAAGAACTTGTTGTGACACTGTGCCTTCTCAAGAAGTTCTTTCTTCCCTCATTTTTTGATATTATGATACACTTGACAGTGCACCTAACTAGGGAGGTAAAATTATGTGGTCCCGTATGCTTTCGGTGGATGTATCCCTTCGAAAGATGTATGAAGGTTATTAAAGGACATGTGCAAAACAGAAATAGACTAGAGGGATGCATTGCTGAGGAGACTATCGCGGAAGAAACAACAGAGTTTTGTAGCGAGTATCATAAAACCATGAAAACTATTGGTATCCCACCTGATAAACATGTAACCAATGAAAATGAGGATGGAAAGCCATTGTCGGCCGGCAAAACAAATGTACTTACCAGAGATGTCTTTCAGAAAGCACATTTGTATGTAATACAGAATACAGATGAAATTGTGTCGTATATCGAGTAAGTATTACTAACACATGTCTATTTCGTTGCTTAAAATGTTGTATCAAATATAATAATCAAATACATTGTTTTGTTTCAGCCGACACAAGCGATTTTTGAAAACAAAATACCCGGGGTAGAAAAACGGCATTGCTGGAGAATGAGCACACTAAATCTTTTGCTAAGTGGTTACACGAAGAGGTAATTACTCGTATGTTGTTTATACTACTTGTTTGTTTGTTGATAAATATAAGTGAGTTGTTCCTGTAATTTAAAGGTAATATATACTTGTAATGAAATTCAGGTTGAGAGAGAGTTAGCGATATCCAAAGATAGTGTATCAGAAACTGTGAGGTGGATATCATTTGGACCACGTGCCAACGTAGTGAAATACGAGGCATATAACATCAGTAGGTATACATTTCGTACGAAAAGTAATGATGGCATAGTTTACCAGAACAATGGGGTTAGTGTTGAGGCGGCATATCTTCACATATCCGAAGAAGTTGCAACCACAAGAACAACATTTTATTATGGGATTTTACAAGAGATATGGGTACTAGATTACCGTTTCAGGAAAATTCCTTTTTTCAAATGTGATTGGGTTAATTCAAAACATGGTGGGGTCAAACGCGATACTCTTGGTTACACATTGGTAGACCTGAATAATTTAGGCCACAAGAATGATCCGTTCATGTTAGCCTCACAAGTACGATAAGTGTTTTATGTGAAAGACCAGGCAGATAAAAAATTGTCTATTGTCTTTAAAACACCTACCAAGAATTACAAAGATACGCATGACGATGTCGATGAGGAATTTAGTACAGTCATTCACGAGAAAAATAATAACATATTTCCGCAAATAAATCCACAAGCAAAAGATGCCTACTATCGAACCGACTGTGAAGGTATTGTTATACGAAAATCAAAGTGAAGCACGTGTCATTCTCAAGCTGTAACACACTGTTTAGGGATTTATTTTTGTCTGCAGAACCTATTTAAGCTTTTGTTTTGCTGCAAATACTCTTTTAAAGGATTTATGTTGTGTTAATTGTTTAGTTCGTACTTACGAATACTCTTTTAAAGGATTCCAGATTATACAAAACTATAACTTCTGGCAGCATAAACTGTGTACTAGCAGTATTAACTATGTACTAGCAGTAGTAAACACCCTGCATATTTTTGTTACAGTTTTAATGTATGTGGTTATGCCTTTATATAGTGCAGAGTTGAAAAAAAACAGTGCTTGGTATGAAAGATTCCCAATTTCAGGCACAATTTGTTGAAAAAACAGTGGTTGAAAAAGTAGTCAATGTGCAGTCATGACTAATAAACTGAACTCAATTAAGTGAATATCAATTTACATAAGTTATCAGAAATGTGTGACCATATTTATCGAATTGTGACTACGCTTAAGTAATGTGTGACAAAATATGACTATGATTTGGTCACACAAAAACTCAATGTGACAAATATCAAGGTTAATGATAACTCATGACTTCACACTTTGCTATAAATAATAGTCACATGAATATTTCACAATGTGACTATTTTGAATTTATTGGTCACATATAATACCCTTATAATGTGACCATAAACATCAGTTAGATACACATTTGTGATATGGTGTGACTATTGTAAAGCCTATAGTCACATGATCGTGCTTCAATTAAGTGTGACTATAGACATTAGGATTTGGCAAGCCAACACACACTAAACATTAGACACACATATTAACTTACGTGGCCATATGTATCGAATTTTTGTTACACTTAATCATGTTTCTATGGTTTAGTGTGACCATATATGACATTTGCTCACACTCATCAAGTGTGTGACATATAATTGTCACTATTAAATACATATCGTGACTAACGCTTCAAACTTACTTTTCCGTAGTCACACATTTCAAACGTTACGTGGCTAAATATTCAGCAAAGAATAGCAGTCACGTTTAAATAATGTGTGACAAACTTGACTATATAAATTAGCCACATACACAATTACCTCATGTGACTATATATCTATTTTGGTCACACTTCTAAATTGTGTGACATATATTTGTCACATATGTATATCTATAGTGTGACTAATGTTTTGAGCTCATTTGTATCTGTCACACGTCCCGAATTAAAATTGACTAAATAACCCAAAAATTTTTTTACAGTTACCTCTAGTCACATAAATATTCAAATGTGTGACAATAGAATTCCGAAATGGTCACACAAGTCGGATCAAGTGTGGCTGTTTATTTTATTCTGGTACATTTAGTCACGTATAAATGTTACAGTGTGACATTTCAAAATCGACCATGCATGACCAATAGAACTTTTTGTACTCGTGTGTGTATATATATATATATATATATATATATATATATATATATATATATATATATATATATATATATATATATATATATATATATATATATATATATATACATACATGTATATATATGTATATATATACATGTATATATATATATATATATATATATATATATATATATATACACATGTATATATACACATGTATATATGTACATACATGTATATATATATATATACGTATACATATGTATATATATATATATGTATATACATGTATATATATATATATATATATATATATATATATATATATATATATATATATATATATATATATATATATGTATACATATGTATATATATGTATGTATATATATATATATACATGTATATATATATATATATATATATATATGTGTGTGTGTATACATATACATATATATAGATTTACTGCATCACCCCACCCCACCTCCCCCCCTCCCCGCCGAAAAAAAAAAGATTTTCCCGCCAAAAAAAATTATTTTTTTGGGGCAAAAAAAAATCCCGCCAAAAAATTTTACTGCGTCACTGTTATAAATTTACTGCATCACGGTTATAAAGTTACTGCATCATGGTTATAAAGTTA